>CM060888.1:48304198-49582948 GCA_030762935.1 Hymenopus coronatus | reverse complement strand
TATCAGTCGGACCAAAATATATCATTTGTGCCGCTACATCCAATAAATTAACTGAAACAGACTGCATTACCAATCAGCGCGTTTCGAACATTTGGTGACCCTGACACAACTGATGATTAATGAATATGACAGGAAGGCAAGGGAACGGCCGTGAATAACATATTGTGTCTGTGGGAAGTAAACCACAAGCGCCTACTTTCAGACAACAAAACTTGCTCGGTTCGCAAGTCAACCTGTATGTTCAAAGTATGTAAATTAGGGTTAATATATAAAATGACAATTGTATTTTCTACCAGCAGAGCTCGCAGCTCTGCTCGCGTTTCTGCTTAATGTATATTATTCCTCTCTCTTTCTGTGGCTGTCCTCTTGTTCTTTTCCACCCACTTCCTTTCAGTGCAACAATTTATATTATACGATATGGCGACTGGAAACCAATATTAAAACTACCTTTCTGCGATGTTAATAAAAGTTAACACACAAGTAAAAGCTTTAACAGCACACAAACATGTCTCTCTTCCTTATTCTTGTGATTAATGGAACTATACTGTTTCTAATGAGTTATTAAGTAGGCGTCCCATGAGTTACTGAGTTTGTGCTATGGGTATAGATGGGCACAGTATAAATAACGTGAACAAAATAATAAATCTATATTGTGGTAGTTTAATATCTGATTTAAAACAATCCCAATGAATTACAATACATTTTGCGAATATATCAAAAGCAAAAGGTCTTCTATTGTACTTAGTACTTGCTTAGAGTAAATGATCGGCGGTGCTTGGTAACTATTTTCAAACCAGAGTGCAACCAAAACGCAACCGTGACGAAGCCGTGACTGTCCACACAAGCAAATTTAGGCTTACAAGATAGTGAAGTGCTTCACCTTTAATAGAACCAATCATATATTACCATGATCATTCAATATTTATTATTACCATAGTTGCAGTTTCAGTAGGTTATATAACTGGAAACAAATTGAATAAAATGACATAAACCATGAACCATTATTAACACAAAGGTTATTTGGAAACCCCAAAGTTTGAGAAAATGTCAAATCAAGAATGCCTTACAAAATAATAGCACGATTAAGTGAGGAATTTTTTTTACTTATTGCTTCATTAGTTGTTTGTTTTGTATCTGTCTCCGTATAATTTTTATAGCAGTCTCACACGCTATAAATTCTTAAATGTTCATTCTACTTAAAGTTTATATATAATGTGTAGGAATTATAGTATTATTAACTTAAGTTATGTATTCACAAAAATGCAATAATATGCGAGATATTTTAATTTTGGACATCATTACATCCTGAGTATTTGGCAAAATTTTTTATCTCCTCCACTTCATGGAGTAAGGAAATTGCTTTCGCCCTCACATTGTCTGTATAGGAAAATGTACATGGACGAATTACCCGCCCAGATGCACCACCATGAGGATCAAATTAAAAAAATGTTAACGACACTGTCAAAGGGAATCTTGAAAATCTGAGCTTATTAAAAATAATTATAATAAGTTAAAAATGAGGTCATTTTATTTTACAAGAGCTACTATGATGATTTGCTGTTCCACCTGGAATTGAAATTTTCAGCAGTCTTGCAACAATATATGGTTCAAAAATTATTTTTAGCCCCGCATCAATATGGGCTCTAGGTTCGCGTTCTTGGAAAACGCTGTACTTAAATTTCAAGTTTGGTATGTAATCGACCTTTCGTTTTTGAACTCTGCTGCCCACAGACACCACACGCACGGGCCTTTTTTTAAATGCTTTTTTTCCTTTCTTTTTTGGGTTCAAGGTGTCTCAAAAACATGCATTTCCAGTGAAATCTCGGTAAGGAAATTTTATGGAATGTTAACTTCTGTGTATACTGTACATAGTGCTAGAGAAAGTAAAATATTTTTATACAGGAGATTCTCTCTAGCTATGTACCAAATAAAAAAGTAAAAATCCTCTTAGGGGATTCAGGGGACCCTTAAACGTGCATTTCTGGTGAAATCTCAACATCGAATTTTTTGGATCGAATATCTCTATACCTTCTCTTCTACCTACCATACATTTACACAAAATAAAAAAATCTGGCGTGTTGCATTCGCATGTGTTTCCTTATTCACCTTTGGAAACTTATCTTACGAAAACTTATCTTTTATCAAATCCTTGAAAGATACCGAGCTTAAAATCCAAACAACAATTTAACCGACTTATCGTACTCACAAACACACGAACATACACATATCCATGCAGATCTTTTCCAAGAATACATAAAATTCATGGGTCTCCAAACACGTATTTCCAGTGAGGAAGTCTTAGTAGCAACTTTTTTTGGGTGGGATGTAATACTCTCTCTACCTATCATGTATGTGGTAGAAAAAGTAAAAACGCTTTCAGTTATTTACAGAGAGCCCTGCAACATGTACGATAGTGAGAAAGCAAGCACTGATTACTAAGCGAATTAAAATGCTATTAAATGCGCTTGTACAGAATCAGACGGAGAAATGCATGAATAGTAACTGGTAAAGAGTGATTGCTGTAGGTTTCACTGCTTTGGGCTAGGTTCAATAAGGAGGCCACATCACAACTCGCAGTAATCAGCTGACAGCGGCGGTGAAAGTAATGTAGCTTAACACAGATTAAAGACATTTATATAGAAACATTTATCTCCTTTTATGCACAATCAAATGTCGGACTGGCCGACGGGTTGCGGGGAGTGGGAGAAGGCCGGCCAAGGCAGGGGAAAAAAACAAAACACCGCGCTATAAAACCGCACCACGATTGATGTGATCTTTCTTTTTCAGTATGAGTCAATGGACTAGCCTGCGAGAAGACACGTGTGTGCGTGTGATCGTGCTGTTTATGTATGCGCACGCACACAAGCGATACGTAGCTACGCATCCAGGTTTTGAGGACGACGCAACACAGGGATATTATTCGTATTTTTAAGGGAAATTGGGTGTTCATTTGTCAACAGCCAACTCTTTTACCATGTTTTCTTATTACCGTAACGTAATAAACTACGTCATTTGTAAGAGTTTATAATCTTTAAATGAAAAAAATCTGATGTGTTCCATTCACATGACTTTCTCTACATCTCTGTAACAAATTATTGCTAAAAAGCTTATGCTTCTATTTACTTCATGCTAATCGAGAAAAAGTTAGCAGAAATTACTTGTTTCCTTGTAACTATAAGCGAAATAAGAGAGAATTACACGTTAAAGTGATAGCCAAAACCTGGTTGCTATGTGACTGAAGTTCCTTAGTTTGTATGGACAGGAGTTGACAAATTCCTGTATGAGAAAAGTATAAGTTTTTCAAAGCTGAAACCAAAAACAAGGAATATATAAAAAAACTATCAACTCCACGAAAAAAAATGTATATTACATAAATTGTATGTTTTAATGTGCTCTAAATGTTTAGTGTGGTAAGTTTTTGTCCATCGCTTACGGTTGAGCAGTTATGCAAAATTCCGTGAAATTGATCCAGAATAAAGTAGTCTTCAGAGGCCATTCCCAGAAAATTCAAGATATACATTTTATTTGTCAGGTAAACATCTTTAATATACGACATTTTAATCAAAATAGAGCCATTTTTAAGAAAATCAAAATTTTCGAAAAAAGTTCCATGTAAAGAGTAGTTGGGGGTGGGGGGTTTTCTTGAAAAACTTCGTGTCGCATCCTTAGAAGATACCAAACTTAAATACCAAGTTTGGTATTCAATGGTCTTTTCGTTTTTGAGCTATGCTGTCCACAAACACCGCACACACGGACCTTTTTCTGAAAATGCTTTTTATGGATTCAGGAGGACATGTATTTCCGGTGAAATCCCGGTATCAAATTTTGGGTGGAATGCAATACCTTCTCTATACTCTATGTACATAGTACGTGTAGAGAAAGTAAAAAAACAAAATGCTAACGATACTGTTAATTGCCACGATTGATATCAGGACCACCCGTGTACCGGAATTTCCACCCGTAGAAGTTTTTACGTGCCAGTAAATATGCTGACATGGGACTGTGCTTTTAGGTACACTTAAAAAACATTGGTCTGGTCCAGGTTTGAAGTGAACTCGCGACCCTGGTATCAGAAAGCCGGCGCCTAACCAATTAAGACACTCTTTAGGTAAATGTCCTCCACATGTAAACTTTAAACTTAATATTCTTCCATTTTAGTTTTTTAGCATTTTGATGGAATAAAAGGCCCATCTCCTCTTACAATTTTTCATCAAATAGACTGAAAACTACACTGGGTGTTTAAGACACCATGACTAGTAAAACTAAATACTGGATTTGTTTTGCATACTGCATTGTTCATGAAACACGAAATAAACCATGTTACATAAGTGTAAAAAAAAACTTAAAACGTTTGTCATGAGAACAACATTATTATGCATAGAAAGTAAATATCAAAAATCTGAAACCATGCGTTTATCAATCATAGTTTCTAGAGGATTCAGTAACATTTTTGACCTCATTTTATTAAAAGTATAGAACGACATAAATTTTGAATGTACGTTTTTTTTTTTAAATACAAAAACATTAATGACAAAAAACAAAACAAACAAAAAAACCATTAAAGCTGCAGAACTGGACCTCATTTGTTTATATGAAGATCATATAGCACATGTGTACAAACAAAATTAAGTTCGTTTCTTTAAAACTCTGATTTAAAATCCATTCACCACCTTAACGATAGCATTTGTAATATTATCACGTAGCCTTTGGAAAATGTTTCTGGCTTACAATGGAGCCCTGTAGCGATGGCCAAGTTTCACATGGAAGATGACTCCAATTACATAATATAAACATGATTCACGTAATACACTGAACCAAGTGACATCAGGAAATGCTACACTATGTGCGCGCTTTTTCTTGGGCGCTAGTTTTACGGGAAACGAGGACCGCCCATGTGAAGAGAGAGAGAGAGAGAGAGAGAGAGAGAGAGAGAGAGCTGTCTCCGCAGTGTTGTCAACCAAAGAAAGTCCCTTTCTTCGAGGCCCTCAGTCATTTATTGCGAACTAGCTGAATTTTAAACTAAAACAACACACATGGATAAACTCGTGGCTGTACAGACAGAATTAAATTCTAGCATTGAATCCACTTGATGGCAATGTACTTCTTGCCTCAATATTGTCGCTGTTGCTCTGCTTCCGAAACTGCACGAAACTCATTGAAGACTAGGGAACGGAGCGCCCAAGAAAACGTGCGCGCTTAGTATTAAGGGTGACATTTGAGAAACTGATTTTAATACAGGATATCTCCTGCCTTTAGGATCTAAAAATACCATTATATTTACAGTATGTTTTGATAAAATCCCGGTACTGCACCGGGAAATATAGCAGCAAAATGCTTGTTTTGGCTAGCACAATATCCTCACTGGTTTTATTTGTTTCCACGCCAATAATATGAAGCTAGCTGACATAACCGATGTTGCACCTGTGGCCTTTTAAATCTTGAATGACACTTTAATTAAACTTACTCTCTGTAGTCTTTCAAATTGTAAATAATGATCTAGATTATAGAACATTTTTAAGCTGAAAGTTCACCTTATTTAATTTCATAAAACTGCTATATTTTTCAAAATGATCCCAAAAGTTCACTAATGGAAATAGAAATGGAAATAAAACATCAGCAGAATTTGTATTTCTAATATTAGCATCTCCCACTCCATCCCCGCAATCATCAGCAAAATCTGGATTTGTTGTTAAACCTGTAAAAACTTAAGGAGCGTAACTGTTTCAAAATATTTCAGACATTTACATAAAGCAAAAGATTATGAAAACTAGATATCATGTAAAACAAGTACATTAAAATGCTAATTTGATTAAGAATATCTAAATAAATAAATAAATATTATGCGTTCCATTCACATGACTTTTTCTAGCTGTTCCGCAAACTTTTCTTATGAAAGATCATTCTTTTACCTACATCATGCCAATCGACTGGTCTTATATCGTGCTTCTTTGTAAGTAGAAGGGAAATAGGCTAGAGCGAATCAAATCTTTAAAACAAATTGGTCGCTAAATGAAACAATTGAAATTTGGTTCTCTTTGCTTACTAGAAGTAAACAAAAGAGAATGTGAAAATTCTTTTTATTCAGGGGGTCTCAAAACATATATTTACGGCTAAATCTTGATATCGAATTTTTGGGGTGGAATACAATACCTTATGTACATTGTGCAACAGAAGGTAAAAACAGAACATTTAATCTGATATAAACCAATTTTATATGAAGGACATTTCATCCAATTTTCCCAGTAAATTATCACTAATTCCAGTATAGCCTTTAGTACAAAAATTCAAATATGTTTTCCAAATATCCAGTATTTCCATTTTCAGTAGATACGTGTAATAAGACCACATACATAGTTCACGAGTCAGTCACCAATCCAGGATAAGAACATAAGGAATTTCAAACATGAGTGAGCCACCTTCTCAGGATAGGAATGCGAAGAAGCTCAACAAATCATAAGACATTGCCATTTTTACCATATGTTACTGCACATACATACTTTCTTTTTATGCACCTTAATAAAAACAGGTACTGGAATACATTTAATTAATGTTGTGATCTATCATTCCCCAATTCACTTCAATAATATATCGGCAAAGAAACAAGGGCAAAAAACTGAAAAGGAAAGCTTAAACAGTTTATTCCTATGGGGAAAGTTTATTTCTTTGAATGGCTTATCAATCCACTGACTCAAGTATGTAATTATATAACCAAATCAAATACGTTATTTTATTATAAATACGTTTTAATGTTGTAGATACACATACACAGACACACACAATGACCACAAATTATACAGGGACGAATTGGACACAAAAGTTTATGGAGTTCTACCAGCGAGACAGTTCAAGGTACAGCAGTAAAAATAAAAACAATAAATAAACAACAAAAATAAAATCAAATAAAAAATAAACCAAGAACAACGTAATTGTGTATTATAGTGTAGCCCTACGCGCTGATTATGTGCTTTAATGAGATCTACATTTTTTTTATGTAGAAAGTTTTTGTCCATCTCTTACGGTTTACCAGTTTTGCAAAATTCACCAAAATTCATCCAAAATAAAGAGGTTATTCCTAGAAAATTGAAGATATACATTTTGTCATGTAAATATCTTTAATATACGATATTTAAATCAGAATAATTGGAGCCATTTTTGAGAAAATCAAAATTTTCGAAGACTTTTCCTGTAAAGGGTAGTTTGGGATAGAGGATTTTCTTTGTAATCTTCGTGTCCCATCCTTGGAAGATACTAAATTTCTACGCCAATTATGGTATTTAATCGACAATTAGTTTTTGATTTATGTTGTCCTCAGACACACATAGGGCCTTTTTCTAAAAATGCATTTTTGAACTCGGGGTTTCAAAACATACATTGTTGGTGAAATTTCGGTATCATTTCTAATGGTATACAATACCTTCTCTGTACACTATGTACATAGTACGTGTAGAAAAAGTAATAAGGATCATAAAAGCTGCATAACAAGTATGGTTGTGTACAAATGTTTCCCATCCAGAGAAATTCGTAAATTACGCTGTAAATTCAAAATCAGAAGATACATTTTTGAGCAGCTGTGCGTAAAATTTGTAATATGTTAGGTGTGCAAAGTATGCAGTTGGTAGGGCTATCTCGGGAAATTTAAATGCTAGCATTTCTGAAAAGAAAACAGCAAAACGGCTAATTATTATTATTGTTGAGCAGCCGCGACAATTCTTCTGAGGACCATTTTCCGTTAGTCCAGACGACGTGGTTCACTTTAGGAGCGTCATCATGCTCTGTAGGGCAGAGAGGCTCTCAAAAGAAAATCATATGGCGGTAATAACCACAGATATGTGTTCACTATACCGCAATTCGCGGTCTCTTAACGGAGCCTAGCGACTTGAAAATTCCATCACAAGCATTCTTCTACTACGGTTCTTAAAAGGTATTTCAGCAACAATAACAATGCAACAAATCAGTTGGATGTAATCACGGTTTTCTACAATGAAGGGCAGGTGATATTCTTTTCAAAAGCTTATTCCGTCTCATGGGGGCTAATTGTTACTGTCAGGACATTCTTTTATCATTAAACTGCGCTAAGAGGGGTGTCATCTGGTTTCCAAATTGATTTTTTATATTTCGCAAAGGATTTTTTTTTTTTTTTTTAGGCCAGGTAAAACTATGTCTTGTAACATTTCGAATCACCAGGTATGTCATCGAAAATATACTTTGTTCTTTCAAACGTCAAACTTAGGGATGCAAGTACAGTAAGAGAATAAAAAGCACTGAAAATATACTAAGCCTCAATAGAGCGAATAAACCTGATAACCGAGCTCTTGGTGGGACATTGTATATTGTACCTCCTACATACCTACATAAATGGGAATCTTCAGAGAAGAACCAGTATGTAAGTTTTGTAACGAAAGGATGAAAATGTCTCTCATATAATCTTCAAATCTGAAGCACTGGGTAGCGTAAGATATTAACTTTTTCTGATAAACCCAAATGATGCTTTTACTAAAGAAAATTTAGTTAATAAAGTTCCTAATTAAAGGGCAGGACTATTCAACTAAAACAGGATATTGATAAACAAACTCTTAGATTTCAGTGTTAAGGTCAATTACAACCCGACTCCCATCACTACGATAGTGAATTATGTCAAGCGATTTTGACAATTCAGATGGGAAATGTTTATTTAGTTTTTAATTTCTTAAAAACTCATCTTAAAGATTTTGAATTAACTATAATGTATTTGACATAATGCCAGGATTTACTAGGAATAGGTATGAATATATCTTCTGATAGCATATTGTGCAATTTAAACAATAGACAAGATAAAAATGATTGTAAAAACTCGATAACCTTTTTAGGTGTTAGGAAATGTTTCCTGTTGGTTAGAATTTTCCAGTATGCCACCTCCAATAATATTCAATTTTATAGCACAGATTTACAATATTTATATAATCAGCATATGTGACTACAATGAGTCTATAAGAGTATCACGTTGGAAATGATACCAACGCCATTTTTCTTCTAGATGGATGGATTGTAGTGGGTCCAATCGGACGATGTACACAGAAAATATTTAACAAAAACGCACATGACTGAAACAAATGGAAGAAACAAGTCATATTTACACAAAGTGTTTACGATGTTTTCTAATAACTTCTTTGGTAAAAATTGTAATCTGAATACTATCAACAATGCTAGGTTAAGATATTTTTCAACCAACGCCAAATACAAACCATGTAAAAGCTGCTTATGTGAGACGCGGACATTGTTGATGTTCGTGAACCTACACGCATCGTAATTCCGGTTCTTGCGCTAGGACGGAATCTTTGTGCACTAACAAACTCTGCCCAATGCACAATGTTTATTTCTAATGCCCATCTGTCTTGTGCATGTCACATTGTTAGGTTGCCAAGTTCTAGGAACATGCTCGGCTCCATTTGCATGCGGATGTGTCTAGGGTCTTCTTAATAATTTAACAGGAATTTCATGCACGCACGTATGCGCTCCTGTCGGAAGAACACGCCTTGCATGCACGACAATGGGACAAGATGATGCGGGTCATCGACTTCATTCTAAAGGAGTGTCACCGTAAAGCCGACAAAGGTGCCCTGTGATAGGCTACCGCACTGTTGCGGCAGGTCAGGTATCTAGTTGTAACATAGGAACACCACGGCGTTGAATACCAAGACAGCACCCGTGATGTCAAACGCCCCTTGTACATGCTCGCGGCAACCTGTAACTGCTTGACTCGTATGTAAGGAAAAATACTTCACCTCATAAAATTGCTGTATTTATACTACAATTTCATGTTTGGCTTCTTCAAAACAATTCGGGAAACAGAACTTTAAGCTATTGTATTCGCTTATGCCATTCAAATTCTATAAACATAAGAAAATCTACATAATCCTTTATTATTGTGCTAAGCTAATGATGAACGGGGGGCGTATCAAAGCCGCGTGAGAATATGAAGATCATCAATGTCGCACAAAGCAACGTTGTCACGTATTCTCCAAATATGCGTTCGCATTCCTCGCGTGGCCACTTATTCTTAGAACATATTCCTTAGAATAATGAGAGAGATAACAGGGGAGATTTTGCTACGTTGTGTTTGACTTACGTGGAGTTAACTAGACATACTTTAAGATTTAGATTTCATTGGCTGGAGCGACACACTGGTGCATTGCAGAACATCAGCGACTTCCGAGAACAAACAATGCATGCGGTGTGTGTTACCTAAGAGGTTTCTGATAATCAAAGCGAAAGTGCTTGTTAACTTTAGATTAGCAGAATAATACAAATTTTCTAAACAATCACGTAGATGTGTAGTAGGTGGATAAACTAAGTCGTTTGGACGAGTCCATTTCTCCAGCTGTATCGAAAGTCATAATGATCTGGTTCAGACACAGTAATATAGACACTAAATTTCAACATTTGCAAGATCCAACATACCTGCCGAGTGCTGAAACTAACACATCTATTAAGTATAGAAACTAACACTTGCGTTCAATCGCTTTACGTTGCTCATTTATCAACAACAAACCAATGTATTTCATGTGATATCTATTCTGATTCCCTAGGATTGACTATCACTTTATAGCCTTGGTATTTCCCTTGTACCTACCAGAAAATATCTAATAAAGTCATGCCTGCTAATGTTTATAGCGACCAGCATGAAGTAGACAGAGCAATAAGCTTTTGTTAAGAATACTTTAGTGCCGAATAAGTAAAGTTATGAGAGCGTAACACATGAAAAACTTCTTACGTTGAATCCAGACTGATCACAGCTTTCCCACTGTTCTGATGCCGCGAACTAAACCCATAAAGCCCCAGGAAAGGCAGTAACAGATGATAGCCATAAAACATCTGGAAACTCCATCCGGCAATTTAAGGCCCTATTTCGCCATAAAGCCTTAAGATCATGCCTTAGGCTCATGCTTAGGCTATTATGATAGCTATGAAATTACGTGCAAATTATTCGCAATATATTCTTTCCGCACGTGCAGGCTTTCTTTGTCTATGGGCATCTGTGCTGTGGAACCTTGGTTCTGCAAAACGGCGTGCATGTAATCTTGTAAATATTATGCAAATTAGTTCTTGTACTTGTTACGTCATGCAATATGAACAACTAAAGCAGAAGCGTATTATGGAAGTTTCTCATCTCTACCAAAAAGGAACCCCAGCCCAATGCCACAAATCCCCGGTACTATAATACTGTACATTTTAACTTCTATAGAGTGTCGATAATGAACGTAAAACTACACTGTGAATGCTTCTGAAACAAGAAGCAAAATTGATAGAATTAAAGTTTAAGCAGAGATGCAAAAGTGAAGACCATGCAAAATTTCCATTGATTAAAAGACGGCCTACCTCCTTCACTTCAGGCTTATAGCAATCATAATATTAAATTGCCATTTGCGTTCGTTGTTTGGCAATATTCAAATGCATCTAGTGGACAAAAACCCCTGAGCATTCTAAATACTGAGTTATATGCTCATTTAAAGGGGTCCTACATTGAATATGAATGTCTGTTGGACATTCTTTAGAGCATTGTTTTTATTCATTCCTTACCTGCATAGTGTTCTGAAAAAAAGAGTGTAAAATATGTCATTCCAGTTTTAATCAAAAACTATAAAATTAAATTATTATATTATTTTTTTAAAAATAAGGTCATATCCATGAAAGTATATTATCCAAGAACTTAAGCTAAAAATATAATACTAAGATACGAAAGTATTTGATTTTTCAAGAACTTATGCTTGATAATTTCACACTTAGATGGAGGGGAAAAAACTCCTATTGTATGAAAACTTGCAATGGTAAAACATTTTGAAATAAAAATGGTAAGAAAAGCAAATTTAAGCTGTAAATTCTGTATCAAGTTATAAAGATGTGACTGTTTTATTAACGCGAAGGGTGCATGTGAAAGAGGTAGAAAATACAAGTGAATTGTGCCTTAATGAGTCTACATTTTTTGTGTGCAAGATTTTGTCCATCTCTTACGGCTATCCAGTTATACAAAAGAGGTCTTCAGAAACTATTCCCCCCCAAAAAAAAAAAAAAAAAAAAATTGTCATAAATATTTAAGCATATGGCATTTTAATCAAAATCGTTAGAACATTTATGAGAAAGTCAAAATTATCGCACATTTTTCTATGTAAAGGCTAGTTTGGGTTTGAGGAGGTATTTCCTGAAAATCTTCGTGTCCACCCTTCGTAGATGCTCAAGTTAATTAGGAAGTATGATATCTAACCAACTTTTCGTTTTTGAAATATGCTGTTCGCAACCACACTTACACACCATACTCTTTTGCATTTAGGGGAGTTTTTCCAGTGAAATGTATAAAAATTTTTAGTGGAACACAGTAGATTTGTCTACTATATTTTTGGTAGAGAATATAAAAATAATAAAACATTAATTTATAAATATTTTTATGTTGCCTGAATGCATTGTTACCTTTTGTTCCCTTACGCTCAAGCGTTGATTTATTTCTTACATTTCCGTTCAGATATTTATTCTTACTGTCCGAATGATAAACTATATTGTTTGCTCTTTCATTTGATTTTGTTAGTTGGCGTTTTCAGTCAAGACACCTCACCATATTTCTTATACCTATAAAGAGCATGCTGCAATGCATTCGTTAGTAGCCATTGTAAACGTATCTCTTTGCTTGTGTCCTTGGTTCAAAAGGCAAGAAACATCAAGCACATTGCCTTTTGTGAAACAACAAATTGAATCGGATACAAAAGACATGTAATGGACTAGGGAAGGCCAGCTAGGTTTTGTTGCGTCTTTTCTCTAAGTAAGCAACTAAATCCATTTAAAACTTAATTTATAGACCTCAGGTATTCTAATAAATGAGTAGGCAGTCGTATATGAAGTAAACTTCTGTTAGAAACCTGTTTGTATTGGGACCGTTTGTACTTGTTTCTTAAATGACGCTTGTTTGACGGGAAATAACTCTTATGTACCTTTATGGTAAATCCAAGAAGGAATGAATGGATGTTCAGTAGAAAGTGAACGTCTATGAATGGATCGATAACCTGCACTTCTCGATCTAGCGGTTCTTGAACTCGTCAATTCTCTAACAGGAAGAAATAGAGCATTGTAGACCACATGTCTTCTTAGTCAAGGTCTATAATTGTTTACGAAAAAAAACAAATGAAGGTAACATTCAAGCCTGTGCTACTAAACGAGGAACAAGAATGTCAGCTACATCTGTTGTCAAGATTTCGGCGATTAGTATCCGAGATATCTTAATTGTGCTTCTCTGTTTAGTAGCTATTCAAAGTTTACATGTTGCTAACCCACTAAGAGAACTGTGTAGAACTGGAGTAACTACTTTAAGTCGCAATCACAATGACCTATAAGAAGCACTGTTATAGTGCCATCAAGAGGTCACTGAAACATCACAGATGAATGAAGAATTTTATTGAACTAGCACATAGATCACATACATATTAGTATAAATTCCCGCTGATTTTCTCATTCATCATCGATATTGTTGAAAATTATATTAAACAAAACCTTAAAATGAACTAAAGACAGAATGCTCACTTGCGTGCTAAATATGCTCTTAAATATTCAATAGATAATTAAGAACCAGTAAACTACTGAAAGCTACGATCCAATGAAAAGCAACTAACATTTATTTTCATTTCTATCTTTTCAATTATCTTATCTAACAATGTTAGAGGTATATTTTCATATATTTTTACTAGAACAAATTCTATAGTCATACCTTTGTCTCTTGCTTTAAGATTCATCTTTTAGACGAATTAATATTAAACATATATTTGCTTACTTAGCCAATTTAAAACATATTTAGTAGGCCGCAAACAATAAAAACCTAATGCATTGAATCCATTATTCTGCAGCAAACCTACAAAAGAGCATTCTTCTACTTCATGTTAATCGGATAAACATTAGCAGAAATTGTTTTTGTTACATTCCTAAGTACAGAGGGAATAACAGAATATACTAGGCTATGGCGATAGTCAAATTCAAAGTGTATATTTAAAAACTTTATATAGATCATACGTTATAAATATATATAATTTAATGTAATTTGTATACAATATCCAAGTGTTGATAATCCTTACCCTCAGAATAATACTCTCCTAAGTCCCGAATCAGTTTTTTGAGTAAATTATTTTTAAGATAGGAACGCAAAGCTAAATTTCGGAATAATTGTACACATGTCTAAAACATAGCTATGCATCAGTTCAGTAGTCTGTTGCGAATCTTAAGATTGTGAATTTTATAGCTAAGATTATTTAACCGAAAATCTAAATTTCAGGGTGAGAGTTAACTGAAAGCCGTGGAAATTGTACATAATTTCTGTTTCTATTGGTTGGAAAGCCCAAAGTAGTAATTCTTGATGTGTTTCTAATAAAATGTACAATAGATAATTTTATTATATTGCTATATATTGCACTTGCATAGGAAGAGTTTCTTAGAGCATAGAGCAATAATAGCTGATTTTAATCGTCGTGCAGCAGATAGAATTTAATTAAACTCTACTAAATGTAAAATAAGAACCGAACCTTTCCTGACGGCATATTGTCTCTAAATTTTCTCGGGCTTCTAGACAGATAAATAAATGGTTTGATTACGTTTCGAAGATAGCCATCATCTTCGTCTTCGGGATCATCTTAGAAACGCGGTATCAAATCACGTATCTGACTAGAATCCCGAGAAAATTTAGAAATAATTCATAAATTGTTTATCCGGGACAATGATAGTCAAGATTATATTGGTAATCACAAAACCAAATGCATTAAATTGATTTTTAGTTCTGATCTATGTGACGTTTACAACTCCGGATCTCGTCGGTACATTATGATTTTACACGAAAAGGTCCCTCAAGTTGCACGAAAACTGTGTTAGGATGCATGAATGAGATATCAAAGTATATTTTCGCTCCAGTTCGACGAATTTAAATTCTGTTATTTTAAATGTCAGTTAGGCTTAAAAATAGAAGGGAATGAAAGAAAGTGCTTTCTTCACCTTTGTTCTATACCGCTTTTCGGGCACTTAGATGAATACACATTTTACAAAAGTGATAGTGTCCATGTCTCCTCGTCGGGATGGATACTTTGAGCAGAAATGTGATGCTACGCCTTTATTCTCTTGGGGGACGCCCCAATGCTAAGTTTTTCTCCGGGGGAAACTTTCGAGTTCCGAATTTGTTGACTCCTACCTTACGTAACGCTCATACCACTCGAACGTTTCTAAAATGCTTCTTTCAGACAATCGCGAGGTAATAAAAACCGAAAAATTATAACCGAAAGCGAGATGAAAATAGATTTCGTAGTGATTTTACCCAGTTTAGAATGGCTTTGAGTTGCCATTTTTCTGAAATCACTACCGGCGTTAAGCCGAAATAAAAAAATCGCGAGACAGTTCTGTTCGGTGGAATAAAGAATATCGATACTAGCTTCTTTTACGATTTTCAACAAAAAGAAAAGCATCTTGGGTACCTGCATTGAAATATTATACAGTAAATACATATGTTGTGTCTTATACACGAGATATACCTATTTTTTGACGTTTTGAATTGTTCTTATGCATGTGGATGTGTAATAAATTAGTTGTCTTAAAGTGATATTTCTATATAGACTTAAACAAAAAGGGTGAAAACTATTGACGCTTTAATACGGGAACTAACTACTTGACAGAATATCTTGGCACTTGTTTTGTCAACAGACCTTGGGATACCATTTCACCAATGAAGACGAGATTTATGCCAGTGAAGCTGTGGCAGTAAAGACGTAAGAACACCATTCCTGCTGTCACCAACTGCTCGCCCCTATCTGAAAAATCCACACGATTTTGAATAATCCTTGTTAACATGACTAACAAGATACTCCACATCAAGTTGCAGGTGGATGAAACTTGTCGGTAGATATAACAGAGAAACGAAAAATAAATGATTGTAACTCCGTTGGCTGACGGTGAGCCCGTACACATGCCGTCTTTTGTTTCCGATTGCCATCTAGGAACGTTTGATTAATTGTGGCGCCATGTGTCACTGGCGGTCAGTCAATGGGGAATTGACCTCTCAGCGATGATCGATAGGAAGGAAAAAGGGAGGGGGTTGAAAATCAAAGTTTGCTGCTGGGATCTGCGGTTACCGCTGTGGCCAACCGCTAACCACGCCTCGCTTTTTCACCAGGTCCTGAACTGCCAGTGGAAAGCTTCTTCGTGCATGGCAAGGTTAACTAGATCCCTGTGCCTTTACTCAGCATGTTAGGTGTAAAAAAGAAAATTCTTAGGCAGGTGGAGTGTTTGTTTGTTCTCATAAATGCTAATGAGAGTATAACCAAACTAAAGACATTCAGGACCCTTTTAATAACACTACATTTCTTTAGAAAGTGTTTCATTTTTGTCCTTCTACATCTCCATAATGTTAAAGTTTAGCTATTTCTTTCTCTTTATTTTGGAGATGCTATTTGGATTCTGATTGGAACTTTTGTTTATCAACTCTATTAACATGTGCTTTCCGGGTTTCTGTGTATTTTTCAGTTTATCACTGAAACGTATTTATTTCTTACATACATTTTCCAAGAGCATCCCCTTTTTTCCACAGAAATCTTGATTCCTGGGTTTGTATTTTGATACTTTCCTTTTGCAATAATACACGATTCGCTCGACTGTCATGGCTGGAACTGGTACTTTTTGTAGACATTGTATTCTTGTTCTCTGTAGTCTATTTATTTCCATTTAATTTTGTAATTTAACGTCTTTTAACCTGGTAGGTCATATGGCACGAAGAATAGATGAAATGACACTCAAATGAGCATGGGATCCATGGAGTTTAATGTATCTCGACATTCATCTTCTCAGTGTAAGGAAAACCCCAGAAAAAAAAGTATCCGGATAACTCACTCTAACCGAAATTGAGACTTGGAACCTCTTGAACGTTATATAGACACGCTACCACCACACTTCACAGGCGGACTAAATTCTATTTGTCGTTCTCATAATTCTTGAAGTATAAGTAAGTAGGTATTTTCTACATACTCATGTCTGTAGTAGCGTATAGAGGAGAGTTGGTACAAATTGTTAGAACATTTCATAAGAATATATTTTGCCCAACACTGAACACAAATACAACTTTGCGGCTGAGTCTGAGTTCCATGATGATGACGATGGTGATTATTGGTGTTTAAGGGCGCTCAACTTACCGCTCTTAGGAATGAAAATCTCTGCTAAAACCACAAATAAAACACCATGAAAATAAAACTGTAAAAATCTTGGGCAAAAACCAGATAATAATAAAACTCAAATAAAATAAATAATAGCAGCCAAAGTGACAGATAAAACCTAAGGGAATATAACTATTAAAAGCGGAAGCCAGAATTGAAGTTTAAAAACAACAATGGAGGGAAGGGTTATAAGCTTAATTAAAACTGCAGCTACTGGGCATGGTTGCGGGTGACAAAAATTAAAAGTAAAAGCTTTACATACCGCTCAGCCGTCAAACTACATAAAAGCCAATAAAACTAGATTGGTAAAGCGAATGCCACTTTGGATAAACATTTAAAAACTTTTTCCACCGCCGGCCAGGACCCCCGAAAGCCTGGCAGGCAGTCGCAGAGTGGCTCCTAGCGGTGCTAGGCGTGTACACTCTACAAAGACATGGACTAAAAACGCTTCGCCACAGAGCGCACAAACAGGTGGTGGTGAGTTCCAAGAACTCCTACGTAAGCAACATACACTGCATTTTGGAGTAACTTCATTCAGAATCAGTCTGTGTTTTGGCTGAGCATAGTTTCTTCGAGATGAAAAACCCCACAACCAGAATACGTAAGGGCCGTTGCAACATGACTGAGAATCGTTGAGGCGCAGATCTTGCTACCTTCTATCATTCCACAGCCTCACTCACACCCTGCACACACATTAAATACTCCCGTCAGAACGTGGTTAGCCCCACACAAGGCAGGTACACGTCTGCTACATCATTGGGCTGCTCACAGCTTGCCATTGCTCATCGTCGTCTACTTTGCTGATACTTTCCAGATGGAGGATTGCTTAATGATGTACTATTACTAGGTTTTCCTTATTCTCTCTCTCTTTCTCTCTCTTTCTCCCTAAGCCTCGATGGTTGTCATTGGTGATAGGTGTTAAATTGATAATATGTTTGCACATTCATCTTCAGAACAAAGTTCACAATAAATATTCCCCATGTAACAATGGGTTTTCTTTGTTCTTCAGAGAGTAAGTTGATCCTTCTGATGGACTCAACTATGCGATATGCACCCTTGAAAAACTATTTCACACAAAGTAAAAGAAATCTTGATAGACATACAAAATATATATGTCTTCTATATGTATTCCCTTAATGCATGCTCATGGTAACACATTCAAAAATGAACGAAATTACATCAAGGCGAAGTTGCACTGATCTTTGTTTCTTTTTCAGCTCTATTACGACTTTACTTTGGGAATAACCTTCGATTGCGAAGGTAATCTGCAAAGAAGCATAGATGTTTAGATTTTCTGTTTTGCACCACATAAAAACAGAGAACCCGTTAGTATGTTTCGCTTCCAAAGTCTTGAGCAATCGAGAGCAACAGTTCTTTGTAGAAGGGCAGTCTATGAATAGCATATCTATTACTTCAAACTTTGCTCTGTTAGGACGCACCTCTATGTAAGGAAGCTGCTATAAACACGCGTCACTTCTCAACATGTCGCTTTTAACTTCATCATTCCTTTTAAAATACTCTAATAACTTGCTACATTTGGATGTGTCACCAAATAAGGGTGATAATATATAAGCAATAGTTTTCTCTTCATTAGAATATAAAGCACCTACAGAGCACGATATCAGCTGTCTTCCACACTGGCTGAATAATTAATCCGTCGTTAACATTACAGTTTTGCAACGTAATGTCGCATTGCTGATGAACAGTTCTTTCCCCCCAACCACAGAGTCACCTTCAACTCATTGCAGTTTTTAGTACCATTTAACCTTGGATGCGTGCTGATATGGAAAAAAGAAGTCCATGTTCGGCACACGAAATGTCTTGCAACCGCAGCATGTCTTCTTACGTAATGCCCGATGAATGAGGATGATAGCATCCGAGCTCTCACGATTTCCTGGCACAACAGCTATGTGCAATAACAATAAATAAAAAAAAAGGTAAATTCGGCAAAATTCTAAATAAGGTGCCTCCCTTGGTCGGAAATGTCAGATACGTGGGCAGACAGGGCGGGGCGGTCTGGGATTTGGAAGTCTTATCTTATACCTGGTCTTACGCAAGAGATAACTGCAGCTGCAGTGAAGTATTTGGGGTACTCAGGTCTTGAACTTTTGAACTGCAGTACTGACCACTCTCTTAAACTTGCACGATGCAGTAATCAAATCCACTCGGGTGTTAAGGCATTTGAAGGAATGTGCTTTACGATGTTATATTAGCTGGTAGTAAAGGTTAGAAAATATCCATTTGCTGAGGAGCATATTGGCCTTAAACAGCAATTGATCAAACTTAAGATAGGATAAGAAACCTCATCGCCTCTTGAGCCAAAGCACACCTTTTTATGCTCAAGGCATTTGTGCCTGAACATGACTCACCTAAGGGATTATTACGTCCATGTTGTTTACCTACCTCACAATAAAAATGCTTACTTCACCTTTCCCTTCCTGGATATTCTCTCTCTTTACGCTACTGGTAATACATCATCATAATTAGATATACTACTATTGTACGGAGAATTCCATTAATCACAACTTCAGTGATTAATTGTCAACCAAAGAAGTTTTCTCCAAAACCATTATTCCTCAAAGGTAAACTTAATAGTGCTACCTATATGAAAGCACTAACCAGCTCTCTACTTAGTTACATTTCCCGAATCCTTATCTTTGAGAAATCTGAAGAGGACAACACAAATTTGTAAATCTGATACACTGTTAGTGATATTTGCTAAAAGGTGGAAAAGATAAATATAACGATATTTAGAATCGCCAAAACATAAACCTTCGCTTCGTAGGTAGAGATCTTACTTCAGTTTAAAGAAAACAGCTTCAACATGTCACATTTGAACTATATAACGAAAATAGAGGCCATTCCTCGCATCAGAGGGGAGTACAACCTTCATAATTATATTGGGGAATATTGTTTTATAACAAACAACCTTGAAGAATTCAAACGCTTGCCTTTAGCTATTTCAGTGGCATTGTCTTTTTTCCCTTGTCTTTTCTAAAATACGGCAACATGCCTTTGTGTTAAATATCTTACCTTTAACACTATACCAATAGCATTTTTAGAGTTTATATCCTTTGTTTTGTTAAAACTAAAACATATTTAAATGACGAATTTAATCACTGTTCTTACTTCACCTACTATTTAAAGCTGCATTGCTTACTTCGTATCACTCGCTGCATTCTTCTGGATACATTCAAATCCATGAAGTTTTCTTCATTTCGTTATAGAGTCAACTTACCGTAAAGCTACATTCTTTGGTTCTTTCATTATGGGTCAATAGAAAATGTTTCTTCCTTACTAAGTCTCCCTTTCTTATTGTTACCTTCTGACTATTTGACAACCTTGATATTACCGTTCGTGGTTCAAGTATAGATAACTACACTACAGCATCTCAAATCATCAAATGCACATTTGCTTTCTTTCAAACGCGAACTCCAATCCTTGACTTCGTCAGTTATCCTCTGCTAGCAGTGCTATCTCGGCAAGAAATCTTGTGCATTTATCCCCATACCACCTCTTACTATCACGGTTTGTTTTCCTAGAAATACTGTCCTGGGGTACAGCTAAAATAACTGTACAACATGCAGAAAGCTGAACAACTTTAATAAGCATTGTACATTCTGACAAGTAAGCTGTCAATTTTGTTCCTCCTAGTGCCCTGCTATTCTTTCTTTTGCTGGAGATCCGCCCACGTGATAAACAGAATTTATTTCTGAACAAAAGCAACAGTTGAAGACTACTGCCAGTTTGAAACAAACCCGATAGGCATGTTGTAATGCTTGTCTTGATCTCACATCTACAATGTTGACATGTAGCAAGAGGGCAAGGAATCCTGGGCACGCTGGAGCTTGGCAAATTTATTATGTCTTGTTGGGAGACTGTATCAGAACGTGGGGGCTTTATTATCGTTGTCAGGACCATTCGGGTCGAATACCGGAGTTTACTGCATCTATGGCGAGTAAAAACCTACAACTTGTGACTGTCCTATTGTCGTAAATATTATGACGAATAAAACTCGAATCGTCCAAAGCTGGTTCTTATCATAGGATTCTTCAAGGTTGAGCATTTTCACCGAGGACTTAAACAATAACGATTAAAGACAAAGCTAAGGTACATTTTAAAATGTAAAGGTAATTTAGCGTTATTAAGAGAATACGAGAATAAACTCTTACCTGAATTATAACTTAATTATTTTGCACGGAAAAACCCATCGAAAATATTAAAAAAAATTTTTTTTTTTATTTTTAATGTTTAATTTATCCTCCTTTAACCTAATAGATTATATTGAATGATGAAGGAAATCGATAAAACAATGTTCAAATGAGCCTGTGGTCTATAGGGTTAAGGTTACTTGGCATTCGTCTTCTCAGGATAAGGGAAAAGCACGGGAAAACCCGTTAACCGGTCGGTATCTTGCCCTAATCGAGATTCGAACTCGCTACCACTTGAATGTGAGACAGACAAGCTATGCAAAAAGTAATATTTAAAACTTAAATCTTAAATATATATGCAGCAGTTAAGAGAATATTAAAAATAACTACAAGATAAACTAAAATATTACAGCATTACAGTTCCTGTGTTGTATGTCTGCGGGTTTTTGATTTTAACTAGAAATGAAAAGATTATAGAGCCGAAATGAGATTTTCGGGAAGTGCGGACATGTACGCAATGATGATGTTTTCCTATTGCCAGCTAGCAATAAGGCTGTTTCTCTTAGACGAAACCAGTTAAATTTGCTTACAATATGTATTGAATTGAGACTATAATAATACCTTATCTATTTGCAACGAATTACCGAATGTTTGGAGATGAATAATTAAATACTCCTGAAACTAAGCACGAGGAATTATAACTGCGTCGTATTCAATCTACGTGGTTCCAGGGTTTAAGGAATTTATACGCAAAATTTGTTCCCGTAGAAAAGTAACAAGTTTGAGTTACGTAACTCAAAATAGCTGTACAGCAAATTCTATCGCAACCACTGCCATGTGGTCGACAAGTCTAGCACCCTGTAATTAAATGCTCTCTTGTTTTACTGTAACCAGAGCGTGACTTGAAGCCCAATATTTACTTATACGCTCTTTTATTACACTAAGTCCGCATACATCAATGAGTCCCCATCAAAGTTCCTTTGTTCTATATTACCAAACCTGGCGTCAACACTTATTCTTTGCTTAGCTAATCCTAGATAATTCGCAGAAATAACCTCCGTGCGTTTCAATAAATTACTAATTTCTAAACGTATCGACTTCTCATAAATTGAGCCTTGAGGCTTGGAGTTCTTGCTTACTGAGTTTCCCGGAACCTACCTCCTTCACTATTCTGTCTTTCTTGTTGCTTCGTCAACAGAATAGTATAGTTACAGAATAATAATCTATGCTATTTAAATTTTATGTCTCGTTTTTGATATATGAAATTGAAGGCATTAGAAATGAGTTAAAACAATTTATGCTAATGGATAATAAAAAACCAATTTAGAAATAATAGGAAACGTATCCAAAAATAAAAGAACATCTAATATCAAGATTATACTAGATTATAAAATTGCTTCTTTTTTCTGTGTTATGGCTCCGTAAACATGACTGAATTTATTTTATACCAACAACAGTGCTATGTGGAGCACATACTTTTGTTAGCAGGTATTAAGAATGCCACGGTTAAAGCAAATAGGCTCAAACGCTCGGACTACACATACGGGTTCTGGTTTCGAATACCTTGGAGTGGATCACACTATTCCCCCTCCTGTGTATTTCCTTAGTAGCTGTATTACATGGTGCATGTACTTACGTTTCATTTTCTAGAAAGGCCGAGCGATAAGGATTGGTGGCACGCAATTTATTTACAATGGAGATTAATAGCTTGATAAAAGAAACTTGTTGCATCCTTTTTTTTCCTGCGGATTCATTAGTCAGTACTGCCAACTATTCCTTCACATCACTTGGGAAGAATACGACTGTCAAAAGAGTTTCAAATGTAGTCTCTACGAACCTTTAACATGCAGAAGTAATAATGAAGGTGTTATTGGAGAAAAGAAATGGAAATTATTCTCGACAAATACCCATTACATCGCAGTTGTTAAATATGCACTGTTAAAAATATCGATGTTACTCTATATGAATGATTTCTATAATGCCATATAAAAAAATTACAATACAAAATATACAGGATGTTCAGTTCCAAAATTCTCAGTAAAATAAAGGAATTCATGAATTTGGATACTGAAGGGGAGGTAATGAAACAACATATAGCTTATGGTATCATTTGAATGACGGGGGTACATGTTAGACAAAGAACCTCAATAAAACATGCTACGCAAATATTCACGGATCTAATTTGTTTGAAAAAATTGATAAATTTAAAGGTAGCTTACCTCGGCAGTGTGATGGTAGCGTGTCTACTTTACATTCAAGAGATTTCGAATCTCGGTTAGGATGAGTTTTCCGGATTTGTTCCGGGGTTTTCTCTTCTCCTAAAAGACGAATTTCGGGTAATTCTAAGCTATTTGGACCCCTGACTCATATGAGCCTTTTCGCCATTTCATTCAACCACCGTCCGATACGACATACCAGGTTAAAGGACGTTAACTTAAAAAGTAGCTTATGTGAGGAGAAGGATTTTTAGGATTGTTTCCTACAATGCCTACTAGGGAACACTTCGAGATGCCGAAGAGGAAGCAACAACGCAGACCAGCAGCTCCTACAGCAGCCACCGCTTCTCCAGCATCCGCCGGTAGGAAGTGCTCGCCGCCATCTCCGCCACCTGCCGTTACACCGGCAGTGAGCGCTGTACCTTTGCCGCGCTCACCATCACCACCGCCGCCGACCGCCGCTGCTTCACCAGCAGCTAACAATTCATCACCGCCACCGCTGAGCTCCACGCCGACGCCGCCCCGGTACAGTGCCGTGGTTAGGGGGGTCCCTCGGGATCTCTCCACCCGGCACCTCCTCGCCGCTGCACAATCTAGATGGCCTTCATGTTCGAGGGCCACTAGAATTATCTGTGACCGGGGCCCGACACCACTAGTAAGGGTGGAGCTACAGGACCGATCAGATCTGGAGGCTGCCTTATTAGGGCGACTTCTGCACGTTGAGGCAAGCAGACAGGAAAGACACCGGCCCTGCCGTCGCTGCTGTGCCTACGGGCACGGCCAAGAAGACTGCTCTTCGCTGCCGAAGTGTCACTACTGTGGCACCAACGCATTCACTTCGGAGTGCACTGGGCACGACCTCCGCCGCCGTCGCCGGTTCTGTACCACCTGTGGTGGTACGGGACATTTCACCGGGCAAGCCCAGTGCCCCAGCTACCCAAAGAGCAGGCACTCATCGCCTAAACCAGCCCGGACACCATCATCTACACAGCCATCTCCGCAGACTGAACAAGCAACACCGACCAACCTGCAGAACGAAATCCAGGGCCTAAGTGAGGCCATTCAGGACCTCCACGCGGAGATCCTGATTCTTACGGCTAAGCTGACGGCCTTGGAGGACAGGCTTCAGGAACAGGACAGCACCACTTCACATCCAGAACTTCAGCAAGCAATAGCAACAGCAGTCACCGATATCCGACTCATCTTCAGGGAGGAGGTGAGAGCTCTACTGGAGAAGTCGGCACCTCAAACTTCCAAATTCAACATCCAAGGTAGACGCCAAGGGCTTAGGCTAGAAAACGTCCCAGGATACGACGACTGGCTCAACAGAGTCAACCAGCACTAACTCCATCCTTCACCCTAGAATTCCTTCATTCCTCTCCCCGAATACTCCGCGGTGGCAGTCTGGGCCTTGGTCAAGTCTGCCTCCCGGTCCTCATTTCACCCCTCTGACTGCACCCTGCAGTCAGTTAAATTATCGCCTTGAATCCGCGGGTGCAATCATGCGGTACCGACACTCCTTTCTTCCTTCTAATACCGGTGGAGGGGTTTTTTAGTCGGTATGCCCACATGGGAGATCCCGACACTCCGGGCTTGCCCGGGTTAATCCATAAGGTGGATTTTTCCCCTCCACTCGAAATAAAAAAAAAATGCCTACTGAATATCAAATTACTAGGCATTATTAAGTTGCGAACTTAATTGAAATGTAACGCTGTGTGTATATTTACGATCTTATTAAGGTTGCAGTTACCTGGACATTTCAGCAATAAAACTAAACTGAACTGAACTGAGCTGAACTGTTTACACTATTGGAAGAAAATGTTTTCGCAGAAAACAAACTATGTATTAGCAATATTGTCCCTTCCTTAAATATGGAACCGCTCTTCAAAATAATTTTAAAGTTTGTGTATAACTCTTCTTTGTACTAACTGCAATCTACACAATGTGATTTATGCCAATTAATCTTAAAATATAACATTTCCAAAATCTTGCATATAGTGAGTCATTTTGAAACGATGCGGAACCCTCAAGTTCAAAGCCCCGTCGCGTTTATGTGTGTGAATTCGGTAGTAAGTATGATAAGCCACCTGTGGCGAGCAAGCGTCCTTTCACTGTTGCGTAAGCCACTCACGAAGCGGGTTCCACGCCACGCCCCCTGGCCAACTCTGTGGCGAAGCTGCCTGCCGTGGAATCTCGAGATGAGGCCATCACGCCAACCAAAAGCTCTTTTACTCTGGCACCAAACTAAATCGCGAGTAGGTCTGCAAACAGTTTTTGTTAAGAGTCAGAAATGTGTTTCATAATATTTGTATATTCAATTCCAAATGATGACGCCATCTCTTTAGCATGTAGCCCCTCCAAAGTCACACATGGTAAACTGAATCGCCTGGGGAGTAAAACTGTTGCTTTATTTATTGCCTTTGGCCTTGTGAACCAGTTTCAAGGATTTCATTACTCAACTCCAAATTATTGTTTCTTATAACAATAAAAACGTTGATACGATCAAATCGTTTACCAGCGGTTCACACAGTACTACAAGGTACGCAAGGTGTTCTGCGTTGACATAGATTTTGACTTCTGGGCCCATCCTACAATCTCATCGCTTGCAATCTATCATGCACCTATAGCATAATCTTCACTGAAGACCGCAAAGATAGATCAAATTAAAACTTAATGATGATCTTCTATGATTGTACATATGCTTTTAAGGCAATCCATCGATGAAAAAGTTTGTCTCCTTCAAAGAGAGAGTGAGAGATAGATTGGATTTTCAGATTTTGGAGTTTTACTCGGGTTGTACTTTGTACTTTTATATTCTGCTTTCAGCATTTCATGAGCTTGATATTTATGTCATTCTGAAATGGTGCACATGTATTTCCCATGTTACTCCAATTATCAGATGCGTTTTTCTCAATATCTGGCAATAATCAATTGATGCACTGGTGCACATCTCAACCAATTATTCTGAAGTATTCAAGTATGGTGTAGAATGGTTGAACAAAGAAACTTGAATGGGATTTCTTTGATGTAATACATACCTGGTGATTAAGCAATGAAATATAATACTTGTGCAAAAATAAGGTAAAGCACCTTGAGAATCTTTTGTAGCCAAACTAATGAACATTTCGTAAAGTGTATTTTTTATTATGATTTAGTAATGCACAAATTAAATTTTGAGACAAAAGTCTGCGATCGTTCAGCGCGAGAAATATAGTGAAGAAGCGCAAAATTAACCTAAAACTTTAGTGAAGAATTAAATTCTCAGTAACGGCGTAACTTACAAGTTCAAAATGTGATATTTTGATTGTAGATCACAGGAAAGTTATCGCAAAGTTTCTAGGTTATTAGGCCAAGAATTGCGCAATTTAGTATTTTCATCGATGGCTTGCCCTAATTTTCGTTGTGAAGTGTTCTTCTGGTTAATATATGTCATTTCTTTTATGCTATTTATCTACATTTCTCTCTTTTCACTGTTTCCTAAAACATTTTGAGACTATTCTCGTGGAACAACATATATTTTTTTTATAACGTCCTTTAATCTGGTAGGTCATATCGGACGATGAACGATTGAAATTGGTGAAATGACGCTCAAGTTGTTCCACATAGTCTACTAATGATAAAGGAAAGCCCAGGAAAAACCGAAACCCGGTAACTCACCCTAACCAAAGTTCGACTCTTGAATATTAAAATTAAAAACTTATTTGTAATTAATCATTCGAAATTTGTGAATAAATTTATCTACTATAGGTGCACCGTTCCTTTTGTACTTTCGCCATCACGTACAATGTACATAGCAAGTAGAGAAATTATTGCATTCTACAAAAATGTTTGATACCAAGAATTTCACCGGAAATACATATGTTGAAGACCCCGATGTGTTCCATTCACATGACTTTCTCTACATCTCTGTAATAAATTATTGTTAATTTGCTTATTCTTTTCTCCAAGTCATGCTAATCGAAATAAACACTGGTAGAAACGGTTGCGTTAGTTCCTTAAAAGTAGAAGAGAAATAAGGGAATACACTTGGCTATACCGACAATTACATGCTTTAAAATGTGGTTGCTATGGAATTGAAATCAGTTTCCTTGCGTGGCCAGGAATTGACAAGTTCCTGTATGAGAAAAGTATTTTAAAATTGAAACTAATAACAAGAAATATCTCGAAATCGGCCAACTCCACGAAAAAAAATGTATAACACATAAATTGTGTGCTTTAAGGACTCAACAGTTTTGTGTAGTAATTTTTTGTGTATCTCTTACGTTTACTAGTTAAGCAAAATTAAAACAAATATATTTATATATACATATATATCCAGAATAAAGAGGTCTTTAGAGGCTATTCCCAGAAAATTCAAGATTTCATTTTATTTGTCATGTAAATATCTTGAATATCACTCATTTTAATCAAAATTGTTAGAGCCATTAGGTGGTGGCGGGATTTTCTTGAAAATCTTCGTGTCGCATCCTTGTGAGATACTGAACTTAAATATCAAGTTTGGTATTTAACGGACTTTCGTTTTTGAGTTATGCTGCCCACTGACACACATAGAGTGACCTGTTTCTAAAAATGTTTTTTTACTTCTGGTATCGAATTTTTGGGTGCAATACAATACCTTCTCTATACACTATGTACATAGTAAGTAAGTGTAGAGAAAGTAAAACTAGAAAAGGTCCATCTATATGTCTGCGGTGTATTTGAACAGCAAAATCAAAAACGGAGGGTCGGTTTAGTACAATCTTGGCATTTAGATTCAGTATCTTCCAAGAATTGCTACACGAAGAATTTCAGGATAATCCACCCAACGCAAACTACTTCTTAAATGGAAGAAATTGCGATAAACTAATTTCCGTTAACTTGAATAGCATGAAATAAGCAGAAGAATACCATTTTGTAATAATAGTTTTTTGCAGAATAAATAGACAAAGTTATGTGAATGCAGCACATCAGGTTTAAATTTGCACTGCTGCCCTAACAAAAGCAGCTCGTGGATTGGACTGCAGTTTGGCAAACCATGTTATAGAGGAAAGAATACCGGATGTTTGGAGATACATTAGATTTCTTATCGTCGCGTTTACTGTACTCACAAGAATATGGAATAAAACTGGCCCTGCAGGGGTTCACATTCTTGCCTCTCACTCTCCGGCCTGGATTCGAGTCCCAGTTGTTCAAGCTGCATGGAAGACCTTTTATTCCGTGGTTTTCACCCTCAGTCCTTGGGTTAACCTACAGATACGTAGTTGCGTTCCCTAGATATTTTAGTCACTTATCGTTCGATTAGACCTTTCCGATTAAAGGAGCGGTTAACTTGAGAACTAAATGCTTCTTGTTTAACATCAAGCCGGTCAGATTAGCGGAAGATGATGTTATGGATGATTTTTCAGCGGCTGCCTGAAGGCTCCGGGATATGTATCCGTCAATTACGATCCTTCATGACGTGATTCCGACATTAAAGCGTATGAGTGCTTAATCTTGTTAAGTGAAGTCATGCCGTCTCAGCCAATCACAACATTACCACACTCATTTGCTGTATTGCAACCACACGAATATTTACTATGTAGTGAACCCTCTTCTTGGAACAAACGCCGATTAACTCGCTCTCAAATGTTACATATCAACAACATATAATGCATTGCGTTCACATGAATTTCTCTACCCTCCATCGTTTATTAGGAGGAGTACAAAATATTACGAAACTTTATTACTTTCTCTACACATACTAGTGTACAGAGAAGTATTCCACCCAAAAATTCGATACCGAGATTTCACCGGAAATACATGTTTTGGGTTCCCCTGAATCTAAAAAAATTGGAATATGTGTGTGGGGGGGGGGGACAGCACAGCTCAAAAACGAAGACCATTAAATACCAAACTTTGTATTTAGTTTTGGCATCTTCAAAGGATGCGACACGAAGATTTTGAAGAAAATCACCCCACCCCCAACTACCCTTTAAATGGAACTTTTTTCGAATATTTTGATTTCCTCAAAAATGGCTCTAACGATTTTGATTAAAATCTCTTATAAGATATTTATATACCAAACAAAATGTATATCTTGACTTTTCTGGCAATAGCCTCTAAAATACCTCTTTATTCTGGATGATTTTCATTGAATTTTGCATAACTTGTAAACCATAAGAGACAGACAAAAACTACTGTACAAAAAATGTAGATCTCAATTTATGTCATGTTATTGTTGATCGTTTTTGAGATATTCCTTATTGGTTTCAGCTTTAAAAACATACTTTTCTTATACTGGAATTTGTCAACTGTCCATACAAACAAAGGAACTTCAGTCTCATAGCAACCAGCTTTTGACTGTCATTTAAGGCTATGGTACTCCCTTATTTCACTTCTATTTACAAGGAAGCAAGCAATAAGACTATTTCTGCCAATTTTTTCTCGGTTAGCATGGAGTAAATAGAAGCATAAGATTTTTAACAATAATTTGTTGCAGAGATGTAGAGAAAGTCATTTGAATGGGACACATCGATTTTTTTCCAGTTATTGCATTTTAATCGAGATAAACACTTGCAGAAAGATCTACTATATTACACAAACTTATTTAAACAAAGAGAATAGCGATAGTCATATGTTTAAAAACTGGGCACTATATGCTAATCTTTCATTCCTGGAATGGCGAAAGATATCCGAAAATCGAGGACTTTAAAAGAATGACAAAAATGTGGAGCAATTCAAAATAACGGAGCGGGATGGATCAGGAGGTCCGCGGTTCAAAGCCCGTAGGCCAACCAATCTATCTGCTTTTTTGTTGTTTTTTTCCATAGTTTCCCTGTTGCCAAGATACATAGTGAATTGGATATTTAATGCCACAACCAAGAGCTAAGTATAAAACACAAACAACTGAAAATAGACAGTAATAGCGACTGCGTTGCCATCTCTCTACAGATAGTTAAAATAGCTAGGACTAAACTACCCCCTAACGCCATCTGTCACGGAGCAAAATAGTATGGTTGTGGGGATGTGACATCGAAGATCTGGCTGCACTCTGTTATCTGATACGGATGGAGGCAATTAATACTAGAGGCCATGATGTCTGGCTGTGCGCGCCATCTGACTACGGATATAAACGTAGCTGACTATGACATCCTGTCGCCATCTGCATGGCAGGAAACGAAACTGGAGTCCTCAAAGCATACTGTCCACCACATACCGTCAAAGAGGTATCTTACGAAACAAGTTTGATCGCGATGTGACCTAAAAGTTACAGCTGCGTTAAATAAATTTTTTTTTAAAAAATTAAAATCAATTAGGAAATGGCTTGTCACAAAAAAAAAAAGTAATCTGTGTATTTTAAAGAGATCTATAATATTTGTTTTTGTGTGTAATGTGTTTATGTCTATCGTTTGACGTATACAGCAATACAATACTATACTTGCGTAATCCCTTTCGAATAAAAAGGATTTTATCAAAAAAATCAAGATATACATTTTTATAAATATTCCATGTAAAGGGTACTTAGTTTTTTATTTTTATTTAAATTACGTGGCATCTTTGAAAGCTGGCAAACATACATACCAAGTTTGTTTATTCTATTTTTCGTTTTCGAGTTAAACTGTTCAGCACAGACACGCAGAACTTTTTCTAAAAATGCTTATTTTGGATTCGGGAGTTCTCAAATTTCCGGTGAAATTTCGGTATCGAATTTTTGGGTGAAATGCAATACCTTCTCTATCTACTATGTACATTATAGAGAAAATAAAGACTGAAAATTAAGAGCGGCTGAAATATCTGAAGTGATGAGAATACCTTATGTTGAAACATATCTTTTTATTCTTTCATAATCAACTTAATTTTTATCTATTGATATAAACACTTTTCACTGTCGGTTCACTCGTATTCCATGTTTCCTTGCAACTTGAATATAAAACATTAATATTTCGGTAACTTAGCTGCAGATAATCCTTGATTCTGAGGAAGCTCTGTTTACATTCATGGACTGCATTTATTATTTAAGGGGTTATATATTTCCCCCCTCCCTTTAGGGTGAGGAGGCAGGAATTTGAAGAAAATATGAGGCAAATGTACTTTCAGTATTTTTAATTTTAAAAAAGTGCTTCCATGTTCATTCAGCACTTTTAAGCACCAAGGTACTTGTTTAAAAGGAGTGTGCAACACATTTGAATTGATTTTCATTTACTTTTTTTTTTTGCATATTTTTTTCTTCAAAATGTTATTTGTATTACACGTGCATGATTTATGAAATAAAAGAATGATCGTTTAATATAAAAATGCATTTCTATAAAATTGTATAGAGCACCTTTTCATATAAACCATAACAAATGCAAAAAAGCTAGACACTTTCGAGCGCGGCCATGGGGACCGACCTAGAGTATATTGAAATTCAACGTTTTCTTTCTCAACTCTTGTCTTCAAAATAGCACGAAGTTCTAAGATTGAGTCGTTTCTAAAAATGAAAAAGTGTGGAAGTTGTTTATCCTACTTCCCTCACCCCATTTTATTTATTTTGGACATTACTGGTACACAATGATCATATGGATGAATACCAACTCAACAGATTAAAATATATTTTAACAGAGATACAAACAGACAATCTAAAACGTGGAATGAACTGACGCTCAGCCAATCTAAACGAAGACTTTATCCCTTTTATTGAAGCCACAATACTATTTAATTCTACAAAAACCAACCAAGTAACCACATTACTCATCCAACCAAAACAGTTGCATGACGTAATATCCCCTACAGCCGCTAATTCCAACAACCAATAATTCTTTCACAGTTAAAAATGTTCTATGAGGGGGAGAAATCAATTGCACAGAGCAAACCCAGTTACAATTTAAGAGCGAAACCCTATCTGCAACTGCTTAGTTAGAAATATGGGAACCATCGTGTTTTTCGCTTATTACTACATAATTGTTATGCAGTACAACTTAAAATATGATATATAATATTTTATATATATATATATATATATATATATATATATATATATATATATAATAAAAATATAACTGAAAATGCTCTCGTAATTTTGATACGACGTGTATAACGGATTATCCAGTATCGCTTTCAAGGTCTTCGTTTGTTGTTTTTTGTGTTTGAATATGTAGGCATCACTTTTTCACGCAAGAATGGCCAAACTGATTGTTATAAAACTTGGCACGTGATTTAATTTCCATTTAGAAAACGGGCTTCATGATACGCATCTTACTTTCCCCAAATTGAGCATAAAATAACAAAATAAAAATATCTGGCTTCTTAGCATTTTTTTTGAAAATGTTTACGTAAACTAGGACTTATATTTATAAATTTGAGGTGCTTCATTCATATGCCTTTCTCTATCTATTCTGTAACCAACTATTCTTACAAAAATTTGTTCTTCTATTTCACACTAATCGAGATAAACATTAACAGAAATGGGTGTAGTACACTTAGTTCCTTAAGTATAAGGGGAATATGGGAATATATTAAGCTGAAGCGATCTGCAAATCTTTTAAAATCTGTCTGCTATGTGATTGAAATTGGGTTCTCTTTGCATGACTAGGAGTAAAAAAATCACAAATTCCCGTTTGAGAAAAGTTCAAATATTTTAAAAATGCAATCAATAACAAGGAATATCACGGAATTGGTTAACTAAAACAAGTATATGGCATAATTTGTGTTTTAATCAGATATACATTTTTTTTTTTTCTTTTTTTTTGTGGTAAGTCTTACAATATACCAGTTATGCCGACATCATTCAGAATGGGGTGGTCTTCAGAGACTTCTCAGAGAACTCTGATAAAATTTTATTTTAACGTAAATATCTTTAATATACGGTATTTTAATCAAGATCGTTGAGCCATTTAGAGAAAATGAAAAATTTAAAAAATGTTTCGTTGGGGTGGGGGGGGGATTTTCTTGAACATCTTCGTGTTGCATTCTTGGAACATGATCTTAATTATCAAGTTTGGTATTTAACCGACTTTTTGATTTTGTATTATTGATTCATAGACGCGCGCGCACACACACGGAAGGACGGACACGGGCACGCGGAGCTGCTTCTGAACATGCTATCTATATATATATATATATATATTTTTTTTTTTTTTTACAGCGAAATCCCATTATTGAACTTGTGGGTAGAATGCAATACCTCTCTCCTTCTATGTACTAGGTATATAAAGTAAAAAGTAATATCTATAACATTTTAAAAGAAATGATACTCTCAAACCTTCAACACACGTTAACAGTGGGGAACGTGAATGTTTGACACCGTGGTACAGCGTTAACTTTATTTGCTGAACTTCTTTCGAAAGGGCATTCTCCAAATCTGGATTACATCTTAAATGTAACAATTCTGAAAATCAATTAAGAGAAAGAAGAACGAGCGTTTAATGGCAGAAAAGGGAGGAAAAATTCTTAAATGTAATTTAAAGAACTAGTGGTGTGCTTAATCTTTTAAATTGCAATTTGATAAAGGACATAGTTATAATGCGAAGGATGAAAAGAGAATATAGCATTATTTCAGAACAAACTTAAAACCTTTATACGCTCCATTCCTGTCTACACTTTCCCTTAAAGTCAGTGTCCAGCAAATCTTTGTACACAGTACTAACAACTTAAGTAGTTTGAAACGTGTATAATGGAGCCGTTTAAATTATTCTTTCTTCACCTTAATTTTTCTTTGGATTACTTGGGAGGAAGATAATACTAATAATTTCCATTTCAAATTACTTGCACCTAATCAGGGATTTTAAATTCAGATACGTATAAGCAAGCCAAGAGGAAACTTTACTCATGCAGTAACTTTTGTCACATCATCCCTTTGCTTTTATTTGGGAAATTCACAAGGTCTTGAATATATATGACTGGAAAAAAAGAACAGACAATGGGCCAGCATTTAGCTAAAAGGCGGAAATCAAATTTGGAACCCAATTTCGTAGCGCTAACTTGCAACATTGAAGCTCTTAGGCCGTTTTAACATAAATATCTCTGCATATCTACTTGGGATGCATATTCGTGCTTCGTACATTCGTCTCGTTTTAAGGTCAATTGCCGTTCGTGTAGTAATTAACTTTTTTCTTTTTGAGCAGCAACCTTCTTCTCATCGGTAGGCGGTATGTGGAGCTACGGATCCGCGTTTGATGCCACTGCAGGTCATTGGAACTTTCCACATGGGACACAAGATGCAATAATTTAGATTATTGTTAGAAAAATCCAACAATCAGTGATAAAAAGGTTATGAATAATAGTATCTCGCTTTCTCAAATATTATTATTAATTTGGCTTCGTACACTGAGCATATTAAGATTGCCAAAATAAATAAAACCCAAATTAAAAATACTCCTCTAAATAGCAACAACACCAAACTAGTCAAGGATTTTAAATAAGTATTGAACTAATACTAGTATTAATTGAATGCTCGGTGCACTTGGGTCATTACGCATTTAAGTTGCACATGCCGATATAGTACATAAATATAAGTTGTTAAATTCTCTAGATGTTAAGCACGTATTAATATGCCAGGCTCCCTGTACAGTGATATTCTGAGCACAATATAATTATACAAGTGTAAACTTGTCCTGAACTTGGGACTCGCAATTTGCTTTTAAATTTTTTTTAGTTTGTTGTAGGAGGAATTTCTACTATATGTACTAATTTTTGTGATAACACTTCTGTCATTCCCTTGTATGTCATTATCTGTATTTCTAGTATGAATAGACACGGCAGAATATTTCAAAAGTAACCTAAAAATTTAAAGCATTATAAATATTGCAGTATCCTAGCTAGGAAAACAGAAGCTTCCGAATTCAGATTGCAGCCAAAGTTTTATGAACTGAGGTTGAAAGGCTTAACTCAGTTCTCTAAAAGAAACACTCTATCAAAGATATGCAAGAGAGAATAAATAGGTTCACTTTATTATTAGAAACGGAATACCATCATAATGAAATTCAGTGCCGCAGTCGAAACAGGATTAAAATATTTAAACACATTATGCAGCTGTATCTACATGGTATAATGGTTAGCGCATTCGCATGTCATGCGGAAGACCAGAGTTGGATTTCTAAATGGAGATATGCTTTTTATATACTTTATGAAGTCTTAGATGTTTTAAACACGTATTTAATCAACTAACTTGAAAGAAATAATTGGTTTTAAATGCATTACCATGGAGGAAGAAAAACAAAAACTCAAGCATGCGTCAGAAGTTGTTTTCCTGGACAACTCTTAAAATTCTTTGTCAAATTAAAACAACACTATAGCACCAAAATGTGAGACCTTTAATACACTGCTCAGTGTACAACACATCCTGCTGCAGAGACTTCAGGCCAACTTCAGTGTCTCACCAAGTGCTCTATACAGCCACCACATAATTAAAAACACTTTAATATTTATATAAAAAAATGTAAACTTTTTTAATTATTGTGAAGTATAAATTTTATCATTATGTAAATAACTATTTTATGTGCTATTTGGAAGGTCGCGGTACGACCATACTATTAAGGCCACCATAAAAAATACTACTGCTCTCATTAGCAATAAAAAAAAAAAAAAAAAAAAAACTTTGGGAACCTCGTAGATTTACAAAACACCTTGTCAAATAACATTATCATAAACCCCTATTCGTATAGGTAGGCTTGCAAAATCCAAACTAGCACCGAAGCAAGTAATGAAAAGGCTCAGTTATTCTGGTACTTTTAAATGGAGAAAACAAGTGAAGGTGCAAATGCACAACGTTGATAAATGTTATGCGAATTTTTATGGATTGAAATAAAACAGCCGTTTGCGAAGGCTGCTAAAATTTTACGATTTTGGGACCGTCTTCTAAAATGCCCAATAGCATGTTGCAAGCACACTTGAACTGCAACGCAATGTGTGCATTTACTATTACTATTTGTTATTTCGTTTATGGATTAATGAGGAAACACTAAGGATATACCAGTGACCTACAAAGATAATTCTAGTGAACTTGCATTACTAGAAATTGGTGTATATAAGTTAGAAGTTGTGCATAGCTTTGCCTACCTTGGATCAGAAATCAATAAGAGCAATATTGGTTCCTTGCGAAGGCTGCTAAAATTTTACGATTTTGGGACCGTCTTCTAAAATGCCCAATAGCATGTTGCAAGCACACTTGAACTGCAACGCAATGTGTGCATTTACTATTACTATTTGTTATTTCGTTTATGGATTAATGAGGAAACACTAAGGATATACCAGTGACCTACAAAGATAATTCTAGTGAACTTGCATTACTAGAAATTGGTGTATATAAGTTAGAAGTTGTGCATAGCTTTGCCTACCTTGGATCAGAAATCAATAAGAGCAATATTGGTTCCGAAATTCAAAAGCGGTTAGTTTCTGTTTATAAATGCTATCACAGCCTCAGAAAACATCTGAGTAATTGTTCAGGAAACCAAGTTATGCATACAGTTTTAATAAAACCGGCATTAATATACGCTACCGGTACCTCGACACTTTCTAAATCCGATGAGGCAAATTGTTACTTTAGAAAATAATTGAATTTTGACCTAATGGGAAAAAATCTGTTGTGTTCCATTCACTTGACTTTCTCTACATCTCTGCAACAAATTACTGATAAAAAGCTTATGCTTCTATTTACTTAATGATAATCGAGCAAAATTTATCAGAACTAGTCTTATTACTTGCTTCCTTGTAAGTAAAAGTGAAATAAGGGAGTACCATAGGCTAAACTGACAGTCAAAGGCTGGTTGCTATGAGACTGAAGATCCGTTGTTTGTATGGACAGAAGTTCACAAATTCCTGTATGAGAAAAGTATGTTTTTTAAAGCTGAAACTAAAAGCAAGGAACATCTTAAAAACAACTATCTCCACGAAAAAAATGTATATAGGTAACATGAATTATGTGTTTTAATGTGTTCTACATTTTCTGTGTGGTAAGTTTTCGTCCATCTCTTACGGTTTAGCAGTTATGCAAAAATCCGTAAAATTCATCCAAAATAAAGTAGTCTTCAGAGGCTATACAAAATATACATTTTATTTGTCAAGCAAGTATCTTAAATATACGAGATTTTAATCAAAATCGTTAGAGCCATTTTTAAGAAAAACAAACGTTTCGACATTTTTTCCATGTAAAGGGTAGTTTGAGTGGGGGGATTTTATTGAAAATCTTCGTGTCGCATCCTTGGAAGATACCAAACTTAAATACCAAGTTTGGTTTTTAACGGTCTTTTCATTTTTGAGCTATGCTGCCCACAGACAGACACACGGAAATTTTTCTAAATTGTTTTTATTCAGGGATCTCAAAACATGTATTTCCTATGAAATCTTGGTATCAAGTTTTTGGGTGCATTATAATACCTTCTCTATACACTATGTACATAGTACGCATAGAGAAAGTAAACACGGTGTATCGAGGCAAATATATAATCGTGAATTATATGATTTATACGCGGGCATTGTGTAGTATATGAAGATCAAAACGCTACGCGTTATGCCAAAGTGATAAAGAAGATCTTCAATGCAATTCCAGAAGGAACCAGGAAAACTGGAAGACCAAAGTTGAGATGGGAAGATGGTGTGAGAGAGGGTGTCAAGATAATTGAAAGGAAAAGAACAGCACTAAACAGGAACGAATCACCAAAACTTCTTCAGAAGGCAGAGCCCACGGGGCGCTGCTGCGAAATTTATTATTATTATTATTATTATTATTATTATTATTATTATTATTATTATTATTATTATTATTATTTAAATCAATGGTAAGGCACCTCCATGTATGCATTACTGTAACGGGACAAAGCCCAACACGTATTACAATACCAACTTTATATAGGTGTGGTATAATCTGAGAGGTATACAATTTGCGATATACTTGAATGAATAATTCCCGTATGAAGATTCACTTTTTGCTCACTGGTTGTGGCTGATGACCAGCCAAACATGCACTCAAACTGCTCGGTCTGTGGAACACCCGTTATGATTTCGTCACTCGTTCTAGTCTAGGCGGTTGCCCTATGCGTGGGCTAGTGGTTTCTTACCCGTGCAGCATAAGGAAAAAATGACAAGATTTATTAATATTCCTTTGGAAGCGATGGCACTATTCCAAGAACCTGTTGCCGTGTTTACTTCTCAGAGCTAAGGGTCAAGAGCAAGATGGAATTCAGTGGTTTTCTGAATTGGCTAATGCGCACCCAGCAGGCCACGCGCATAGGTAAAACTAATAATAGGTGGTTTACGAGCTGTTGTCTCTATGTTATCAAGGAACTAGCAAGTCATAAACTGCTGCAACTGCCTAATGTTGATTTATATCCAGCATCACAAGAAGTCATAACTTGCAGTTCCTGGTAACAGTTCCTTAATGGGCATGAGATGCTGATGAACGAGTGTGAAACAATAAAGAATAAACAACTCTCACGACTTCCTCATTCCATAATCACCATTACATATTTTAGATTATTCTTACTCTAACTTCACTCTCTCTTCTAATTATACAATCTACTCTAGAATTACGGCGTTCGTTTTTTTTTTTGTTTTTTTTTTTTCTGGATAGTGTTTAACGCCCACTTTTACTACAAACGGTACCGCAGGCGATGACACCGGCGATACATAGAATGAAGATGGAGCACCGGTGAAATGCGATGGCGGAGAACCCGGAGAAAACCAGCCTCTATGCCGCTTTGTCCACCACAAATCTCACATGCGGTATAGGTGAGAGGCGAGTGGTCTAACCACTCGGCCACGGCGTTCGTTGATGTGATCTATAGAGCATGGAGTTGGGCGAATGTGGTTAAGTGTTGCGGAAATACGTAACGCAAGCGGTTTGGTGGTGACAACTCCGGATGAAATGTACTGGTGCGTTGTCATGGTGAAACATCGCTATATTTTTCGTGAAATGGCTGAGTCTCCCTCAACTTCTTATCGAATCGAAGCAATAACTCACTATAGTAATCGTTTTTCTTTTTTATAAGAAGTTAATGAGTACGTCACTCTTCACATCATCATCATTTCGCCTGCAGACCCATTCGACTATCTTTTGCCTTCTTTGAAGGAAATTCGCCTGAGGCAACTCATTGTTTTGTTTGTTGCTTGGTTTTCGTGGCATGATGAGTCCAGGTATGATCGAAAGTGACAACTCGACACACAGTCCTTCGATTTCGCTTAAATATCTCCAAACACACCGTCGAAGTTGACAGCCACACCGCTTGTCGTCAATCCTTAGCAATCGCGGTATCCGTCGGGCCAATACTTTTCATCTCCAAGTTATCATGCAAAATGTGAATTGCCGTTCATCGACACACCCATGGCCTCTGCCATTTCGGAATTTTCGTTTGATAAGCAAGAATCATATCGCGCAGTCTTAAAATCATTTTCTCGGCAACCACATCTGCCGAGCGTCCTGGGCGCTCCTTAACGGAAGTTCGACCACGTTTAAAGACGAACAAATTTTACCTGTTGACGAAAGGTCCCCATAAACAGCTTCCAATCGCGCTTTTATCTTCTTGCAAGTTTCCCCATCTAAAATTAAAAAGAGAATCACTAAAGGATACTGCACTTATTCCATTTTAGCGAAAGTACATTGAACGACTAACTGAAATGCCTACAAAATCTAAACTATACTATGAACAATACCAAATTTGTTTGGGTGACATATAGGTAACAAATGACAGTAAGGGCAACTTGGCTTAGCAACACCATATATTTTGAAACTCGGGTACTTATTGAACCGCTCTATATTTGTTATTTCGTTGGAAGAAGTAAAACTTACAAATCAAGTTTGATGTAATCCAACTTTTCGTTTCAAAGTTATGCTATTCACAGACAAGCATACAGACACGCAGAATATGTATTCCTAAAATGATCTTTTTGGATTCAGGAGCTTCAAAGCATCTATTTCTGGTGAAAACGTAATATCGATTTTTAGGTGGAATGCAATAGGTACTTCCTCTATTTACTATCAGCAGATATTACGAAATAAAAAATAAACCTGATGTGGTCTGTTCAAATATCTTTCTCTAGCTGTTCCATATACAAAATATTCTTACAAAAGATTATTTATTGTTTCGAGAAAACCATTGGTAGGATTGGTCTTAATACTTGCTTACTTGTAAGCAGAAGGGAAATAAAGGAATACATTAGGCTAACGTCAAATCTTATGGTCGATATGTGAAACAAATGAAACAACAGGTTCGGTACGTTTTGTATGGATCCTTTAAGATAGTTTAAAATTAAAACTAATGCCTAGGAATATCTTGAAAACGGTCTACTCTACAAGTAAAAATCTGATGTGTCCCATTCACATGACTTTCTTTAGCTGTTACACGAACAACTTTCCTTACAAACGATTATTCTTTTGTCTACAGCATACTAATCAAGGTGAATATTAGCAGATATTGCCTTATTATGTGCTTCCTTGTAAGTAGAAAGAAACATAAAGGAACGCACTAGACTAAATCGATAGTAAAATCTTTTAAAAGCTCGTCCTGTGTGAAACTGATATTGGTTGGCTTTGCATGGCCTGCAGTAAAACAAGAGAGATGAAGCGAAACGTCACTTCCCGTTTGAGAAAAGTTTTAAGTAGTTTCAAATTGAAACCAATAACAAGGAATATCTCAGCCAATAACAAGTTCAGAAGTACATAAAAATGTATATGATACAAATTGTGTGTTTTAACGAGATCTATATTTTTTTATACAGAGAGTTATTATTTTATCTCTTGGCGTTTAATGTTACGTAAAATTCTACAAAATTCCTCAGTTGTTTCATTTGCTTCACATATCGACGAGCTTTTAAAAGATTTGACGTTAGCCTAGTGTATTCCCTAAGACCAATCCTCGATTAGCAGGATATAGACAAAAGAATAAAGAGGTCATCAGAGGCTATTCCCAGAAAATTTAAAATGAACATTTTGTGATGTAAATATATTTAAGATACGGTATTTTTATCAAAATCGTTGGTCATTTTTGAGAAAAAAAGAATTGTCAACAATTTTTCCATGTATAGTGCAGTTTGTGGTATAGGGATTTTCTTGAAAATCTTGGAGGTTGAATAAAGACCAGGTTTGATATTTAAAGTTCCTTTTTCTAAAAAGATTTTTTCGGACTCGGGGGTCTTCAAAACATATTTCCGGTGAAATCTCGACATGAATTTTTGAGTGAATACAACACCTTCTCTAGCTGCTATATAGGTACATTGTAAGTACAAACGTGCTAGAGAAAATAGAAATAATATAAGGTAATAGTATTTCTCAGAATCCATTATGAGGAATAAAGCGTGAGTGTTATGACTTTATTGTCTGGTAATGCAATGTCCGTAGCCTGTTATGGTGTGCACTTACATACTGGAGTTCCCAAAATCTATTCCGAGCTGTGTTGACGGCTACCCGGTAAACATCATGATGTGCCAACGGACCACATGCATCAGTTCAAACCATGAGGTTATTGGTCTGCTCGGAAGGAACACCGTGAACGCATTGCAAATACGAAAACATCGCCAAGTCACGAGCTGCTACATTAGCACTACCGTAAAATTTTGATTTCCTCGGTAAACTCTGCACAGCGACATGTGTTTCTTTTATGCTTACAAGGTAATTCTAATAATTAATTTCGTACTGCCGTATTCAAATTAATGTTTCAGCGTCCCCATCGGCAACCCCAGCACAAATTTATTACATAGCTAGGCCGTTACCTACCTTTCGTTTATAATTAATTCCATGCATACTGAGAAGTTTCTTAGTGCTCTAGTAAACACATAGATAAGTTTATGCTAAGGCGATCAGATCCTCTTCGTTCCCGATAGCCAAACAGGTAAAAAAAAAGAAAAAAAAAAGGCTGCTAATGAAATATGCTTACATCAGTGTGTACAAAGAATATTTTACGCTTTTTACATTGGTTTTATCCACTACAAGCTGCAACATTATTGTCATGATATTTTGCTGTTGCCGATGGGTTTGCTGCGAGTTTTATTGATGTCTGCGGAGCTTTTTCTTCGTTTTGAGAAAATGAAAACGCTACACAGCGCTAGTCTGGTCAATATAGTAGTTTGCGACAAAGCGGTAATAGTGTTAATAGTATGGAAAACATCAGCCTCGATAAGTTGTAGTGTAAATTCTGCTTATCAAAGCGTACAGATTGTATATTATCATAAGAAATATACGGAGAGCTCCAACATTTTCCTAGAGAAAAGTTGTAGCTCGAGTTGTATTTAATAAAACTAATATTTCCAAATCCCATTTGTTTTGAGTATACTTGCACCGAAAACAATGTAATTTAATGTCCATATCGAAAATCATGGTCTCGTTGCTTACAGGATTCGTTGAACTGGTTCCACACACTCGCTCTTGTTTTTAGTATTCTGCGGCTTTGAGTTATCAATTAATAGGTCTATTTCAACGATAGACCATTCCCTAAAACGTTTCGGAACTTCGGCCATTAAGTACGGGAATATCACTGCACACCGAACCGAACATTAGTTCAGAGAGAAAACAAATGCACGTGGGTGTGATAATTTTAAAACAAGCAATTGCACGAGAATGCCATTAAAAACCAGCTTTTGTCTATCACTTTAACCTATGGTACTCCCTTATTTCGCTTCTACTTACAAGGAAGCAAGTAATAAGATTATTTCTGCTAATTTTTATCGATTAGCATTAAGTAAATAAAAGCATTAGATTTTTAAGAATAATTTGTTGCAGAGATGTAGAGAAAGTCATGTGAATCGAACACATCATACTTGCTTAATGGTATTAGTGCAATAATTTGAGTTCTAAGGTGAAGGAATCCTATATATTAAGGACGGTACTTGGATATATAATCTGAATATCTCAAATAATATCTCAAAAACGATCAACTCCACGAAAAAAAATGTATATAACATTAATTGTGTGTTTTAATGTGCGCTGCATTTTTTGTGTGGTAAGTTTTTGTCTATCTCTTACGGTTAAGCAGTTATGCAAAATTCATCCAGAATAAAGTAGTCTTCAGAGGCTGTTCCCAGAAAATTCAAGTTATGCCCATTATTTGTAGGTAAATATTTTTAATACACGACATTTTAATCAAAATCGTTAGAGCCATTTTTGAGAAAATCAAAATGTTCGAAAAAAGTTCCATGTAAAGTGTAGTTGAGAGCGGGGGATTTTCTTAAAATCTTCGTGTCGCATCTTGCAAGATACCAAACTTAAATACCAACTTTGGTATTTAACGGTCTTTTCGTTTTTGAGCTATGCTGTCCTTAGACACACACACACACACACACACGGACATTTTTTCAGAAATGCTTTTTTTGGATTAAGGGGGACCCAAAACATGTATTTCCGGTGAAATCTCGGTATCGAATTTTTTGGTGAATTACACTATGCACATAGCAACTGTAGAGAAAGTAAAAACGATTAAAATGCAGAGATAATGAGCTCCGATTGAATGGAATTTTACGCAAAAATGTACTGGATTGGCACTTCCTACGACCACGTGTCATGTCAGCGGTAACAGTGTAAAACAAACGTTTTAATACAACTTTAAACCTCAGAGGACTGCGTTTTCCTTTATAATTGTAGCCGTAAAATCCACTTTTAATTTATTAAAATTCAAATTTTTATAACAGATGCAAAACATAAATCGCGTGGAACATACACTAATTTAATGTTATGTCAAACTGTTTTGAAGATATCATTACTTTCTCTACTCGTTCTATGTACTTAGTGTGTAGAGAAGGTATTGTATTCCACTGAAAAATTCGATATCGAGATTTCACCGAAAATACATATTTTGAGAATCCCCGATGAGAGAGAGAGAGTGTGTGTGTGTGTGTGTGTGTGTGTGTGTGTGTGTGTGTGTGTGTGCGGCATAGCTAAAAAACAAAACTTCTGTTAAATACCAAATTTGGTATTTAAGTTTAGTATTTTCCTAGGATGCGACGCGAAGATTTTCAAGAAAATCCTCCACCTCCAACTACCCTTTACATAAAAAAAAAACTCGAACATTTGTATTTTCTCAAAATGGCTTTAATGATTTTGACTAAAATGCTGTCTATTAAAATATTTACATGAAAAATAAAATGTATGTGTCGAGTTTTTTTGAGAATAGCCTCTGAAGATCTCTTCATTCTAGATAACTTTTGCATAAATGGTAAACCGTAAGATAGACAAAATCTTATTACACAAAAAATGTAGATCTTATTAAAACACATAATTTATGTCATAGACATTCTTTACATATTGACCTTCCGAGATTTTCCTGTTATTGGTTATAGTTTTAAAATACTTGATATTTTCTCATACTGGAACGTGTCAACTCCTGGCCATGCAAAAGAACTTGAATTCAATTCCATAGCAACCAGCGATATAAAAAGATTTGACTATGCTTTAACCTAATTTCCTTCTAAATAGTATCACTTCTGCTAATACTTATCTCGATTAGCATGAAATGGATAGAAGAATAAGCTTTTTAAGAGTACTTTTTTAGAAATGTAGAGATAGTCATATCAATGGAACACATCAGATTTTTTTTATAATTAATTACTTTTAATAGTACGTTAGTAGAACATGTTCCTTTCCCAACATATTATTTAGCTGTCCTAAGATTTCATTTTGAAGTCATGGTCAACCAATTTAAAGAAATTATGAAACAGGATAAGAAATGCATTAAATGTCTTAGATGTGTATTTTTTATGTTTTTTAAACATTCAATACGTACTCTGTATACGATTAGCGAGGAAAATTCAGCATTACTCTACAGGCGAAAAATTGTCGGATGTAAAAGAACATTAGTTTGCTTTCAGTTAACATTTACCAAGTTGTTTAATTAAATGACAGTTGCAGTATCAGATATCAAACCAGTACAGAGACGTCCATCGAATGCCAAACAAGAAGAATCACCGCTATTTTTAAAATCGCAAACCTTGTCGTAAAGTGGGCGGATCAGTTCCGTGAACTTCTGTTTTTATATGAATGTTAATGGCCTCTGTACGATGCTGTAGGTTATCAACCCAAGGGAGGAGGCTGTAATCAATGCAATACACTGATGCAGTTTTTGAAATCAAGTAATGCTTAAAATATAGCTTGTTAAATGTAGAAACAATGGCTCTTTTATCTTGCATAATAAAATAAAAATTCTGATGTGTTACACTCACATGACTTTCTCTAGCTGCTCTACAAAACTCCTACAAAAGATTATTCTTCTTTGTACACAATGCTAATCAAGATAAATGTTAGCAGAATGTTATTACTTAGTTCCTTACAAGTAGAAGGGAATAAGGGAATGCACTATGCTAAAGTGATAGTCAAATGTTTTAAAATCTATCGTTATGCGATTGTCATTGCAAATCACTTCTTTGCTTGGCCAGGAGTAGAACAAAAGAAAAACAGGCACTTCCTGTCTGAGAAAAGTTTAAGTACTTCACAATTGAAACCAATAACAAGGAATATCTCGAAAACGGTTTACCTCCACAGCAAAAACGTAAAGGACAAAAAGTGTGTTTTGTCATGAGGTACATTTTTTGTGTAGTACGTTTTTTTCTATCCCTTACGGTTTAGCAGTTAAGCAAAATTCATTCACAATAAAGAGGTCTTCAGAGGCTTTTTCCCAAAAAAATTCGAGATATACATTTTATTTCGGACATAAATAGCTTTAATATACAGGATTTTAATCAAAATCGTTAGTCATTTTTAAGAAAATAAAAATTTTCGAAATGTTTTCCATGTAAAGGGTAGTTTGTGGTGGGGGATTTTTTTTGAAAATCTTCGTATCGCATCCTTGGAAGATACTAAACCTAAATACAAGTTTGATATTTAACGGTCTTTTTGTTTTGTGGCTATGCTGTCCACAGACACACACAGACAGACAGACAGACAGACAGACAGACAGACAGACACACACAGACCTTTTTTTTTTAAATGTTTTTTTTCGGACTCAGGGGACCCCAAAACATATATTTCCGGTGAAATCTCGGTATCGAATTTTTGGGTGCATTACAATACCTTCTCTAACCCTATGTACATTGTACATATGGGGCTAGAGAAAGTAAAACTGTACCTACTACAATCAAAATATTTTAAATTACACAGTAAAGTAAAAGGGTGTTAAGATAAAGCGCCCCCCCCCGCCAAATAGAAAACGTATCGAAGCAGCCCGAAATATATTCTTATGATCGATACTCGGTGTGGCACTTTAAGAGACCAAAGAAGTAGTTGGAAAATCATCTGATGTGTTCCATTCACATGCCTTTCTCTACATCTCGGGAACAAATTATTGTAAAAATCATATTCTTCCAGCTACTTCATGCTAATCGAGATAAAGATTAACAGAAATGGCCTTATTACTTGTTCCTTTGTAAGCAGAAGGGAAATAATGGAACACACTAGCTAAAGTGAGTCAAATATGGTTGCATATGGATGAAAGCCGTTTCTTGGCATTGCCAGGAGTTGATCAATTCCCGTACCTATGTGAAATGTTTACGTATTTTAAAACTTAAACCAAAAACAAGGAATATCTTAAAAATGGTTAACTCCACGAAAACAAACAAACTATAAGGCATAAATTCTGAATATTAATGAAATCTACATTTTGTGTGCAGTAAGTTTTTGTGTATCTCTTACAGTTTACCATTTACGCAAAATTCAGAAAATTTCATCCAGAATAAAGAGGTCTTCAGAGGCTATTCCTAGAAAATTCAAGATATAAAATTTATTTGTCATGCAAATATCTTAAATGTAAAGAGATTTTTAATCAAAACCGTTTGAGCCATTTTTAATAGAGTCAAAATTTTCGAAAGTTTTTACATGTAAAGAGTAGTTTGTGGTGAAGGGGATTTTCTTGAAAATCGACTTGAAGGTAAATGCCAATTTTGGTATTTAACGGACTTTTCGTTTTTGAGCTATGCTGCCCACACACACCGGACATATACGGACATTTTTTCTAGAAATGCTTTTTTTGGATTCAAGGTGTCTCAAAACGTTTATTTCCGGGAAATCTCGGTATCGAATTTTCAGGTGCAATACAATCCTTCACTATACACTGTGTGCATAGCGTAGAGAAAGTAAAAATCATAGTTTGCCATAAAAATCGTAGTGTAATACAATTTTTTCAGACCGCATTAATATCGTGTTTATACACGTGTCCACATCCAAAACTATATTTTCTGTTATTACACTACCCACTGACGCCAAATGCCTCTATTGTTTTGAGTCCTTGACGGAAGACAGTTTAACTTCAAGGCTATGCCTACGCCTCCGTTTATCTGATAATTAAGACTATATTATTTTCTCAATGGAGATACTGTGTGGTCCGCCCCTTCAATAAAACTTGATGCAGTGAACATCCTGTCTGTGTGCGAACTATGCACAAAAACCCCTCTCAAATTCTCGTTCGGGCATTCGATATGTGCACACTTTGTTCACAATTCTCTTTCACTTTCGCTACAGGAGGATGAGATGAGTGAGAATAAAGGGACCCTCTCAGCATTTTTAGTTATTCCTGTAAACATCAAATAATCAGACGACATTCAATTTAATTCAGGAATCTATTCAGTTTCAACCAGCCCCTAATTTAATACTAACACGAACTTTCTGTACTAAGTGATAAATGTATGCAATTGTCCTCATATTATTCAACTATATCTTAAGCATTTTTTAGTGGTTGTGCATCTGGAAGAAAATGTTACCGACAAATGAAATGGAATAAAATAGGCGATTATTTTATTTTATTCTATTGACAACTTTTTTCGTAGTCGGCTTTCCCTCCCCTTATGTAGACTAATTCCTCTCTAGGACTAACAAGGGAGCCTAGGGATCAGAAACCTGTCTGGAGCTAACGGCACGAACCACAGAAACCTGGAAGGAGTGGTCAGCCCGTAGCCAGGATGATATGAAATCTAAGCGAAATGAATGATAGGAAATGTAATGATGGAGCAATAGGTGGAGTGAGTGGCGGGGGAAATCGGAGGACCAGGAGAAAACCGCTTCTCGACCACAAATCCCAAATGCAGGCGCATGGGATTGAACCCGGGCCGCCTAGGTGGGAGAGAAGCGATCTAACTACTCAACCACGGCACCGCCATTTATTGGCAACAAAGGAGAATACTTTTTCACCAGTAAATAGATATCAACCAAGCATCATCAAGATAAGCTTCATTCGCTGGTATTACTTTATTTGTTTTAAATATGGGTCATATTATAATGTTCTTACAAATTATATTTGTTTTTTCCCCACGGTAATTCTCATATCAGTAAAAAAAAAGGGGGGGCAGAAAGTAGACGTGGTTGCAATCCAATGAAAAGAGTTTCATGTGCCTTTCTTTGCTTCTATTTTTGGTTGAAACATAACCAATGCTTATCATTCTTTAAAACCTGTAAAGCGACCTGTTCGATCATGCATTTTCGGAACATTAAGGTTATATTTATTTTTATTTGTAGTACCCCCATTTATTCCTATCATAAACATAATTTCAGAACGAACTTTATATGTATCATATTCTTATATTAGGTGCACCTTTCAGATTTCTAGACGACATAAGCAAATTGTCGTACTAAAGATATACTTTTCCTGTCTAATATTCTTTATTTCGAAGGCTTCACGTCACACAATTGTTAAAATGCAATAATAATAATAATAATAATGTAGATAGTTGCTTACCATTTCTGTCAGCCAAGAAACGTATAACATAACAGAAGTTCTAGACACTTACCTGTAAAGAAAGATAAAACAAATTAGATACTGGTGCACAAATATAAACTTATTTTCTAAGAAGTATGTACAATAGCGTTGGTTAAATGTTTGGAACGATAAAGAGTATTGGGAAGGATAGACAAGGTAATAATTATACAAGTTATTTCGCAGACCATATCAAACAATTATTTCAATCTGGGAAAAGAGCCAACATAATATTCTAGTGGTTAAGCATAAACAAATCCTCCAATTTTGTAGTAGATAAAAGGAATTATTTAACCAAAAATACCGAATAATTCTAAACTATCATCGATAACGCTTATTAATGGTAGGAGACAGTAAACTAATCGTTTTTATTTTCCTTACTGCGCATAAAAGTAATCGAAAAAAATCGATGTCAAAATTTCACCAGATTACACACTATGACTTCAAGTTCTCTGAAAAAAAAACTAGGTATTGCAAATAGTTTCCTAAATATGTAAGAATGGCATTATTCAGAGATTAACTTTAATACCTTCCAAGGATGCAACGGGATTTTCCAGAAAATACCCCCCCCCCCCAATCCAATTAACCTTTACATGGAGCATTTTCGAAGATATGTTATTTCCTCTTTAAAATGAGTCTAACGATTTTCATTAAAACATTATATGTTTAAGACATACTTATTAATGACGAATGACATGTATTGCTTGAGTTTTCCGTGAATAGGCTCTGAAGTTTGAATCACTTATGCATTGCTGTAAACGGTAAGAAATATACAAAATCTTACTAAACAGATAATATAGTTCTCGTTAAGCAAACAACTTATGTCAAGTTGGTTTCCCTCTTTTTATTTCGAACGAACCACTTCCGTGATAGACCTTTTTTTCTTCAAATGGGAAGTCGTTATTTTTTATTTTTTCTCTCTTCTTCTTTTTTTTCCCCCTTCAATCATCTGTAACTGAATAGTATGCTCTTTAGAACATGCCAGTAAAATCACCACTAGCTCGTGCAGGTTCTCTAGTGCTAGTTTTTGTAGTTAACGAACTCTCTGAATGGCGTACCTCAGGTTTTGTGGGACGTTTGCCAAAGGTGTCTCCCACACCCATTCCGATGTGCACATCTTACGTAAGGACGTGACGGGACACTTCAGGAGTCGTTCTGTCAACGGAAACATCATGGTGGGTCCACACATGTCGTCAGCAAGGTTTATATTTGTGTCTTCGCAGAATTCTTTTTACATGCCCTACAGTGAAAGGCCAACTGTCTCGTGAACATGGTTTATTTACGACTTTTTTGCTTGGCAGGCATCAAACAAACATCTTTTGTCTTTTACTGCCATGTGTTTAATTGTTTGGCACAGTACACCTTAAAAGTGTCTCTCTCTTGATTTTGAGTCACAAATGTTTGCTTTCTTCTATAATCTCTGCCCATAGGTTATGATCCATGTTTTCATTAAAATTTTGAAAATTTCATTCAAATCTATTTCAAACATCTAATAAATGTGCACTTATTTATTTAGTCTGATTGTATCCAATATATCTGGTTTCTGGTTTATTTTTGGTCAAAACGAGAGCCCATCGTCCCACGTTTCCCTTGACGTCTCAGTGTGTTTGCAGATAACCGATTTTATTAGTCTTCTGATTATGTCCTCCGGAGTGTTGGTGAAATGCCTCGTTTGATTACAGTCAAAAAGCCCAAAATCTAGCTTTTATTGGATTAATTTAGTTTCCTACGTTCTGCGCTCCCTGCGCTACGGCCTGTTTAAATGAATAAAATTCATTTTTAATTTCAACTGCTGTGTAGTTCTATAATTTGAAAGAAAACTCTTCCTAATAGTGCTTTCTCCAGAGAACAATGTCTTATCATGGAGTTAAAACGCATTCAGACATTTGCTTTAATTACTATTATCTACCTATAGAAAGAATAATAATAATAATAATAATAATAATAATAATAAACCACGTCGGTATCACGTAAAAGCATCCTAAAGTTTAAATTAAGTAACTCCCTATAACAAGGTCCTAAATCTTCCGAGGGATCTTGTAGCGAGGTGTTCTGTTTTTGCGAAGTGCCAACTGCCAGCACACGAATTGAAGCTAACGGCATCGCGAAAAACCAATCAGTGTTAACGGATTGCGGTTCGGAGACAATGTGCACAAGAACGTGTTCATCGTATGTAAATATTTCACGGAAATAATCACGATGCGCTCCTTACCTTTTCTGGAACGCAATTTTAATTTCTAACAAGCACTGCACATCATGGGAAACCTATAGTAACAACGGATCTACACAACTTATTATGTATTATCGATTTAATACTAAAGCACATGAGGACTACATATAAAATGCATTCTTTCAACATTGCTGGTTGTTAAACATGTTTCGTGAGTCTTTAAAGCGAAATTATTGAAAACGATGAGATAATATAGGACCGTAATTGTGCTCAAGCCCTAAATATCTATGCAAGCTTGCCCATTACGAACAATTTTATTTGTGCAATAGTTACAGTAAATATTATTCGAACCTTTGAGCTTAATCGGTAATCTCATTATCTCTTCTGATTTGTGTTCCTGTTTATGCATAAAACTTTATAAGTCTTATACTGTAAAGCGCTTCAAAATAATTGTCTGAAAATGTTAAAGGAAAAAGATATTCATAGGGAAAGTAAGAATATGCACACATTACCACATTAAGCAACGTTTTGTCAACTACATAATATCCATAAAGACAAGCTATTTTAACTTTCTCACTAGGTATGCTAACTAAGGGTATGCATTGTATTCCACCCAAAACTTATATTTCGAGTTTTCACCGAAAAAATATGCTTTGAGGCCCCCTAATTTCCTACAATTTTTTAAGAAAAAGACCAGTGTGTGTGTGTGCGTGCGCGCGCGCGCTACATGAAAACTTGCAAGAAAATTCTCCAGCCACAAACTACCCTTTACATGGAACAATTTCGGAGAATGTTGATTTTCTAAAATGGCCAAGATTTGATAAAAATCCCATGTTTAAGACATTTTAATGACAAATTAAATGTATATCCTGAATTTTCGCAATAGCTTCTGAAGTCCACTCATTCTGGACGACTTGCATAACCGGTAAACCGTTAAGAAAGATACTCTTTGGGCACTCTTACGAGACACCGGAAGGAGGGGGTTGGGGCCGCGCCATGGCCGAGTGGTTAGACCACTAGCCTCTCACCTAGACGGCGGGGTTCGATCCCAAGCGACCGCACGTGAGATTTGTGGTGAACAAAGCGGCGCTGGGGTGGGTTTTCTCCAGGTACTCCGGCTTCCCCCGCCATCGCATTCCACCGGTGCTCCATCATCATGTATCATCAGTGTCACCGCCTGCGGTGCCATTAGTGGTTAAAGCGGGCGTTAAACACTACCAAAAAAAAGGAGGGGGTTAAGGTCGGTTCTTTGTGGCTACCACACACGTCACTGATTTGGGCATGAGCAACTGTTTTCTACTTTTGCCCTTTGGACTGTCTCGAAAGTCTAATCAAAGAATCTAATCAATCTCACAGCACAGGAATGACGGGCGCACGCATATACACACGCACACTGACCTTTTTGTAAAAATGTTTTTATTAAGGAACTATCAAAACATTTTCGGTGAAAATCTCAATATTAAATTGTATGAATGCAATCCTTTTCTACAGAGTATGCACGTGATAGAGAAAATATTAGTTATCCAAAATGTTTAGTACTTAGTTATTTAATTGCATAATGGACCTTACTTGACAAATAGTCCTCTAGTTTCACATCCTCTATTTTTCTTCTCACAGTGTGCATGGGATTAAGTGAAATTGCTGCTAGAATAGGGAAGAGACTGCATGTAAAGACCGTGCACATTCCTCGGTGTAGTCAAACGAGAGAAAATTAAAATCTTCAAGCACCAGGCGCATTGCTTTATAGCCTCATTAAACGCGGAGACTTACAGACAATAGGAAAGTTCTATTTGATTCCTTTGTCTGGGAATACGGCCAACACCGATAATGGCTATAGCGTTCTAATTCGAAAAAAACACCCTCATGCGTTTTTAGTGCCTTCCTCCATCGCATTGTTTTCTCTAGACATTCAAGTCTTTGAAAATGCTCCGGTCGAGGCATAATGGAACATCTGTGCGTCTTCCAGGTAAATGCACTATTGTAATGGACTGCATTGTACTGTTTGAAGTACTAAGAACTCGTCCAGTTTTTATTCAAAATCGAGTTACACTGCTGTCGGGACTCTTAAAGGGGTTTTGTCCGATTTCTCTTTTAAGACTGCTGCTGCATAAAAGCCCCCTTAGCATTCATATAAACAAACAACTTAATAGAAGCAGCCATGGAATAACAGACGCGGTTCGGAATGCATGCTGTGAATCTACGAGTCTTGCAATTAGAATATGTCTGCAACAGTGCACAAGAAAATAATGAGAAGCTGTGCAATGCAGACATGTTGTGCATACAACAACGATGCTTGTCAGAAAATAAAATAAATAAATTAAAAATCTTTTGGATAATAAACGATCTAACGTTAAATGAACAAACCATATTTTCATTACATTTTACTTTATTTCGACGTAATTGGTACAATTATGGACAATGCTAGTAAATTACACATATAATTCTTACCTGATAAAGAAGCTTCTGACCAAAATTAAGCGGTCTTTCACGCCCCATATAGATTGGGACGTGAGTACCGCAGCAGTTAAGCAGCGCCCGTAAATAAAACTCAACTTATTTACTACCCCTTCGTTTCTAACATTTGATTCAGTAATGACGATAGTTTGCCCACGATGTTGCGCTATTTTGTATGCTGCAGGTGTTGTTTGTTGCTCGAAACTCTCTGGAACATCCTAATCTAGAAGACATGGTAGAATGTGCAAAGGAGTAGAAAATAGCGACATTGGGGAGAAGGGAATGTTCAATTTTGGCGTACTCAAGAATGAATCTGGGCGAACTTTAAAATTGCAGTAACTTTAAAACAGGTCAAGAGACGCAACCAACTCTTTTGTTCTGTGGGAGTATGAAAACTTCACTTCTTCAGAATAATTTTCTTCTTTTATTATGTATTTTTCAATTTAATTTATTTTAAATGAAATATTTGCTATTTCAAGCTTATAAAACAAAATTCTGCACGGAAAATTGAAAATAAAGTTCGTCATAACGATATACCAAGCGAGATATCTCAGACGGTAATGTCCGAGACCCCTATTCAGAGGTCGTGGTTTCAAATCCCCTGGGCCGAGCAATATGGTTGTTTTATTCCCCACCTTTCTGTCGCTAAGATAAATACCGGATTGGATATTTTATACCATGACCTAAAATTTTCACATTCAGTCTAAAACAACAGTAAAACTGAAAATAGATGGTACTTGTGTTTGTGCTGCCATCTATACACATATAGTGTAAGCAGTAGACTTGTCGGCAACCTAACCCCTCTGAGCAAAGTGATAGGTATGGTGCGAGGAGCCGAGACCTTAAAAGGCTAGCTGCACTAACAACTATACTGGACAATACTCGAATACCATCTGCTTGGCGCGAAGCGAAGGTATGTGATTCGAGGACGAAACTTAAAAAGGCTACTGTCCACTACACCCGTCAATGGTACCGCCGCGATATGACCAAGCCGTTAAAGCGATGTAAAAATAAATAATATAACTGAGTAACTTGCCGATGTTTCAAACAATCACATTTAGCAACTCAAATGTTCAACACTTGCATGTAATCTTTAGCATTCTCCACTTGGATAGTAAACTAAATAAGCATTCGATAAAAACTTTTGAGTATGGAATACTACTACTTACCTTTATTTATTTTCTTTCTAACGTAAAATTTATGGTAATATCTTTAATAATAATTCACACAACAAAATTAGTGCTAGCGTTAAATCATAGAAATGTTACTAATAACTACCGTGATCCACCTACGTGAATATGCCTAAGGAATGTGTTAACATCAATAACTAGCGTTACCTGAGAGAAATGACTGCTCTATATTCATATCAACACAGCAATGACAAGATGGAATACTAAGTTTTGTGTGAGATGTATTGGAGCGGATTGTGAAAAATGTATTGAGTAAATAAAGACCTATCGTACCAAAATATTATATTTTACCCTAAACTCTATTTCAAGCGTGTTGTATGTAATTTGGATAGTATAGGTATCTATTTGTGATATATCGAGAGGCTGCCTTTTGATACTGTCCCCTCTCGCTAGTCACGTTTCATGAGAGTAGAAAACCCCATTAATTCAAGATAATGCAAAATGTTTATTTTTGCTATACCGTGATAACTTATTTATGTTTTTACTTCCAGACAACTCTCCAGCAAATAATATATTATCAAGTGATGTGCAGACATCGTCAAAAGTACAGAGGCAATTGATTAGTGGACTATGAATGGGCCTGGAGGGAAGAATGCAATTACTTGCCAAATGACTTAATGTTTTGACCTCGCTAGACGAGGAATCAATGTCATTCACAGTCAATAATAATAATAATACATATATTTCAACGTATTTTTATTGGAACCTTAAGACATAGGTACTTACGACAGGGGTTTTAACACACAGATAGTTCGGAAATGTAAAAAATAAATCTGAGTCAATCACAAGTCCAAATTTACCTATCTTAAATAGAACAGAAGAGTGTGAACTTCTTGGTCAATGTCTGCACTGTTTTTCAAAACTGTAAGAAATTTAACTTAAAGAGGAGATTGGCAGCGGATTGCTTTGAAGTAAGTTCTGAGGCATACTACGTCCCTGTTTTCTTCTTCATTCATTGCTCTCCTCTCACACGAAACACAAGATATTATTAGATTAGATTAGAAAGCATTCTGTAGGTTCGTTTAGGCCAGAAAGCCACTGAACATAGAACTTGTCAAGGCATTTACATGTATACATATGTTTATGTACTATGAAAAAAAAAAAAATGTATAAAGCTCTAGTACTAAAAGCATAGGTTACAAAAACAACAGAATACTTTTTTTTTACATGCACATAAAAACAGAGTATCAAAATATAGTGTTAAAACGCATAAATAAAGAAGTAAATATAATTTTATTATATGTAAAACTAATGTTATGTCAGATGATAGTTTTCAAATTAGCGATATAATAGTTACTAGTAGTAATTATATAAACTAAAACATGATTATTGTATTAAGTACTCTTCATAAATGTCAACAAATTACAATACATATTTACAAATATGTTATAGAATTTCCAATGTAAAGATTTACAATTATGTACTAGAGTGTAAAACATCAAAACATCAGGCTTTACAGACCTTGTGTCATTGCTAAATACTAAAAAAATTCATTTGACACATTCGAGCAAGTCAAAGTATAAATCAGTTTAATTTTATTATAAAACACACACACACTAATAAACAAAATGCAATACATTGTAATATTTATAAATACAATGATTATTAACGGTATTGTCAGACAGATTTGTCAATTAAATATTCATCTACAGAGTAAAATGATTTATTGCACAGGTACTCTTTAAGAGAGGCCTTAAAAGCCCTGAAATTCCAAACATTTTTTTTGAGATTACTGGGGAGAGCATTAAATATCTTGATTATTTCATAATATACACCTTTCTGAAAGCAACGAAGATTGGCATTGGGACGATGAATCAATCCCTTTTGTCTAGTATTAATGTTATGAATTTCCATGTTTGTTATAAAACTATGTCGATTAACTGCATAGAATTTTAAAATGGATAGTATATAAACACAAGGTACGGTGAGGATGCCCAATTTTTGAAATAGTTCTTTGCATGACTGTCTTCTATAAACATTACAGATTATTCGTATAGCTTTCTTCTGTATCCGGAATATGCATTTAATCTACTGAATTACCCCAGAATATTATTCCATATTGCGAGGTAAAAACAAATAACACGCGAATGACATGACAAGAGTTTCCGTTATTAAGAAAAGAAACCGCAGTCAGGGTTAACAGACCGTTAAAAGAGAATCGAGTGATAACGCCAATGTGCAGTCATGCTCTACATCGTCGTACCCTACTTACGGTCACTCCGGGTGGTTCCATTGTCCTTGCAATCACAGAGATATAGAGCACCTGTTGGTCATTTCTCAGATCAAGGTCAACGGTGGAGGATGTAAACAAAAAGCTCGAGCAGGGGCAAACTCTTCTTCAACACCATTGATTATTATTAAACCTGGATCCTAGGTTTACATCTTTCTCAACTAGCCATAGTCCTATGTTTCAAGGTATTCGTTGTAGTTTTCAGTGAAATTATACAGATGACTAATTGAAATAAAAAGGTAGAAAGGTGCATTTATATTCCTAGATTCCTTTTTAGTTTTTTATGCATTTTATTTTATATTTCAGTTCCTTTGACCTGGTACATCGTATTTGACATTGCTTAAAGTTACTCGACATCTGCCTTCTCAGGATAAGGGAAAAACCCGGGGGAAAAAAAATTATCTTAAGTCACATTTTAAACGCGGGACCTTTTGAATGATAAGCAGACACAGAAGCGGGCTCGATATTTTGCTTTTACCCACTTTTCATAGATCGTTGTATTCTCAAAAACATGGGTTGGATTAGTTTTGCTTATTTGTTTATTTGTTAAGTATCTGGATATGATTATACCATATAATTTGTGATTTTAAGTTGTGTTTAGTTAATTAGCCATTCAATTATCTAATTATTTTAATAATAAATTTAAAAAAGTTTATTCTATCTCCTAATACTCCAATTAAATTTCATAAAACTCAAACAAAAGTAACTCATTTTAATTGTCATATGAATGGTAATGAATTGCTGAAGATATAAATTCATTACACATTTTCTCGTATTCTAATTATGGTTGTTTCTTCTACTTCAGCGCAGAAAATAATAAAAGTTCTAATTACATTTGTCAATGTTTAAATTAGCATGCATGGAAACATACACTGTGAGAATGCTAAAAATTTCACACTAACTCGAGGAAAACACCTGTTTAAATTCATGATTCCTACATTATGGAAAATAATTCCATAAGAACAGATTTTCAGTATTTGACTATTCTAAAAAGTAAAATCTAAAACCTTAAGCGTTATAGCTTGGCATTTTATACCAGCAATCAAATTTATATTTTTCAGCATTAACGCCAGAAATGAAGGAGATGCATTTGAGCTGTTACCCAAGTTTTAGCAGTGGCGTTGCAGAGAGCGCTCTCCAAATCTTATTTACCTACCCCTCAGCGAGTGATGACCCTTGTTTGCATTTTTTTATTGACATAATAGTTGAGAGATAACCTAAAACCAACAGCTAAAGAATTCCTATGCTAATAGCATAATCCACTTTGCGCAAAAATGCTGCTAGATAATTTTTAAAGATGACTTTTAAAGAATCCTGCACATAAGGCAAACTTCACAATTGTTTTTCCGTTTTTTGGGAGATTCAACATTTTCCGCATTATGTAGTATGTGCAGTTTACTTCAACATTTTAAGAGAAGCTCTAAGAATAAACAAAACAAAATTATTTTGACACTTAACAGTACATTAAGTTCATTGACATAATCCTCATAAAAAGATGACTAAACCCATTCTGTATTGTTAATACCTTTTAGACTAAAATAGTAAAAAACGTTTCATAGACAATGAAGTGAAATATATGTATAACTTTATTTTCATCTGCAATGCATTTCATGGATTACAAAAAATAAGAATTGTAGAATATACAAATTCTATTAACAAAGAAGCATATGTTCCAAGGTTTAACTGTTGATAACCAGTATGCACTAATATATATTAAAATACACTGCTGTGCATATACACTGGGTATTAAATCATTAGCAACACAGAGAATTTCTTGCTTGAGGAGAGGTCTATACGCCTTAGGCTGCAACGGCATTTTTTCTCTTTTATTTTTTTAAATATTGAGCTAAATTTAAAATAATGAAATTTTATAGTTAGAGATAAAATTGTGCTAAAGAAAACTAGGTATAACTTTCCTTTATTATTTTGTGTTTTTATTGCTAAAAATACAGAACCTTTAATAACTTTACATATTACATATTTTGTAGAAACAAATATGTATTCAAATATGTTAGTTGCACGAGCATGTGGGAGTGTCAGTTAAGTTCTTACGTTAGATTATTCAATTTTAAAGAACATATACACGCATGATATAACATTTTCGCACAGAACTGGGCCATAATTTTAACAGTGTTTGCAATGCTATCATTACAAGCTCACTTGTTAGCATCTCTGCATCACTATACGAGTAGAGAAAAACATTGTACCCTCGGTCTCCCCTAATGATTTAACTAAGGTTCATTTCACAGAAATAAAAGTAAGTTTGAAGAAGACTGAATGCAATAAAAGTCAGTGTTACGTCATGTTGCTCAGGATTAACATTCCTTTACACTTCTCTGAATGTTGCAATTTAAAGTCTACATGTATTCCCGAGATTCTGGTGAAATTAATTTTCTACCTGTTCGTTACGGGTACAATAGACAAGGCAACAGCGAAATGCCTTGTCAACAATGTTGTAGAGATATACCTAAGCTATTCCAAAGTAACTTCGACCAATTCGCGCTGTCTGCAGATACGCTTGCAGTAATAAATCACACAACAACGCTGCCTACATCTCCTGCCTCGCTAGAGTGGACCATAAAAAACAGATGACGGCGGCGAAAAACGATCAAAACATAGACCTGATTTCGCAGCTCTACAATAATTATCGTGGTGTTATAAAACAGGCGTTTCACAAAGCTATATCTGTAATTACTTTTGGCAGGTGTAACCGCGGGCGGCGTTAGTTTCTACAGCCGATTGAATCTGTCTAGCCGCAGTTAACACAAAGCCAAAAGGGATAGATTTCCGAGATGATGTCACGCTTTTCGTGAAACGACTTCAAATTTGGATGTCATCCGCTTTGTTCAACCGCGGTCAGATAAGAGGTTCCGATTCGCGGTCTGTACAAATTCCATAGGAAATACATTCTTGCTGCTGTTTCAGAATTCAACTCGTCTCGACATATTATTGGATAGTCGCTATTAAAAGCCATTTCAGTGGCTTTGTACGCAGCATATACACGACATAAGGGAATTCGGTTTCTCAGATAATCTAGTAGCAGATATAAGTGGAACAAAACATTTTAGGTTCTTCTCCGCTTCTTTCAAACTTTTAAGACAATTGCTTAGTGATTTTTCTTTAGAAGTACGAAAATGGCATTATACCTGTGCCACGTCGCGGCGTAGCGACTTGAGGCGTAATACTACTTCGGTTCCGAGCCACAGGAATACCGAGTGAGTTTGAAGACATAAGGGTTACAGACTCTGAAGGGATAGGGAAATATTCTGGTTAAAGAAAAATATCCTATCCTATCCGGGAATCGAACCTGGGACCTCTGGGTGAGAAGGTAGAACGCTGACCACTGAGACGGCTATCTGAGACGGTTTGGAAACAATCTTTTTAACTTGTGTATCAGATTTTGGGTGAAAACCCTGATTTATTCATATCAGCCTATAATATTATAAGTGTGGATTTTAGTGTCAGTAAAATACTGTTTGAAAAGTAATCCGATCTCTGCGCCTCGTGTACGCGAGTATTGTTCCTATCTTCAACTTGCAGGGATTTAACCGTGGTTCATTCTCTCACGATTAATGTAGCTCCTAATATGAAAAGTCCTAAATAGTGGCGAACGCACCTAAAATTACTTAGTTTCAAAATGAGATGTTAGGTACCATACTGCTAACAAGCTATATAAAGTTTGCCAAAAGCAAACACGAAAGTGGCAGACGCTGACGATGGTATATTTACTCACGACTTAATTGCTCCCCTCTGCGAGCAGAACATTGTTTACAAACGTGAATTGTGAAGGACAACTGGATCACTCCCACATATCCGATATCGCCATGAGTCATCAGCTGCCTACACCTGTCTACATCACAGCACTCTTGCTTTTCCACTGCAGTTGCTCTTGCTTTCGTAGGGTACGCTTTCTTCTCGGTCTTATTAGGAGTGTTCGCTAGAGAACAATACCTCTTGACAAATCTGGGAGGCATGGGCGTGAGCGGGGCAATTATCTAAGATATTTGGAAGATGTGTTAAGAAAATTAATCAGTGCATGCTGCAAAATCGATGTTTCACTCACATGATTTTCTCTACATCTCTGCGACAAATTATTGTTAAAAATCTTTGCTTCTATTTACTTCATGCTAATCGACAAAGAATTAGCAGGAATAGTCTTATTACTTGTTTCCTTGTAAGTAGAAACGAAATATGGGAGTACCATAGGCTAAAGTGATAGTCCAGGGCTGGTTGCAATGTGACTGAAGTTCTGTTGTTTGTATGGACAGAGTTGACAAATTCTGTATAAGAAAAGTATAAGTTTTTTAAGCTGAAAAAAAAAGGAATATCTTAAAAACGATCAACTCCACAAAAAACAAAAACAAAACAAAAAAAATGCATATAACATAAATTGTGCGTTTTAAGGTGCTCTACATTTCTTGTGTGAAAGTTTTTGTCCATCTCTTACGGTTTAGCAGTTATGCAAAATTCCGTAAAATTCATCGAGAAGAAAGCACTCTTAACTGCCTCCGTGGTCGAGTGGTCAGCGAGCTGACTTCTCACCCGGAGGTCCCGGGTTCGATTCCCGGCTGGAGCGGGGAATTTTTCTTTAACCAGAATTATTCCCTATCCCCCGCAGAGTCAGGAAGTATGTATGTGATAGTGAATGTGAGCGTGTTTGAGGAAATAAAATAGTTTAAACCCAATGTAAACGTACAGATGAGTGTTTCTAATTCGAAGCCCCCGATATGATCTTAGATGTTAAAGGGGGGGCTATATATAATAATAAAAAAAAAGCAGTCTTCATAGATTATTCCCAGAAAATTCAAGATATACAGTTTATTTGGTATGTAAATCGTTAAGACTTTTTTTTTTTGGAGAAAATCAAAATTTTCGAAAAAAAGTTCCATGTAAAGGGTAGTTTGGGGTGGAGGGATTCTCATGAAAACCTTCGTGCCGCATCCTTGGAAGATACCAAACTTAAATACCAAGTTTGGTATTTAAACAGTGTTTTGTTTTTACGCTATGCTGTCCTCAGTCAGTCAGTCAGTCAGTCTCTCTCTCTCTCTCTCTCTCTCTCTTTCACACACAAACACACACACACACGGGCGCGCACCTTTTTTCCAAGAATTCTTTTTTTCGATATCGAAATTTTGGGTGAAATACAATACCTTCTCTATACACTATGTGCATAGTACGTGTAAAGAAAGCAAAAATGGGTACTGAAATTATCAGGTTTCCATAGGAAATTGAAATAGATTTGAGTACACGCCGTATTGAATACTGCATGGAAAAGCGGATTCAAATCGATTTGAATTTTAGATCTGATTCTCTTAAAAAGGGGAATGAGATCGGATCGAAATATGTTGCATGGAAACACCTCCGTATTCAAACCATTTTGAATCAAGTTTATCAAGAATTCAACATATTAGGAATGATTATTTGTAAATTAGAAGGCTAAAATGGAAGCAAAAGGAACGGTGATAGACTAGAAGCAAACACTTTAAAATGGTATAGACACAAAGATAAAAAAGTAGTAACAAAAGATGTTATATGGTGCTATTAAATGAACTCCGGGAAGAAGAGAAGGATGAAGGGCACGTTTACAATGGATGGATGAAATCAATAAAGCCACGCAGAGAAGAGGACTGAAAGAAGGGCAATGGTAGGATAGAAGTTGGAAAAGTGCAACAGGAAATAAAAGGCAGCCGCTGAAAAGTAGAAAGTATAAAACAAGTAAAGTAAGAATTAAATAAAAGTATAAAATTGCATAAGAACCAATTGCGCACACGCGGCTATAGAAGAGATAAGCGTTGGGAGAGACCAGCTTGAGGAGTATGCGTCATTAGGAATATAATGCTTAGAAAACTGAAGATATCATTGCGACTCATCGCTTATTGGACGAAATACAAATTTCAAATATTTTCTATTCCATATTTCAAATTGTTTAAGGTAATTTTATGCGATAGCAATTACCAGCTGTTCTTCTGTAGATCATTCTCATTTATTAAATTAGATTAATAAATGTTGAATTAAATAACATCCTTCATTTATAAAACAAACGGGTTAAAAATTGAATATAAAATATAACTTAATTATGATGCAATAACGTCTGAAGAGTGTATTTGCAATGTTCAAGGGACCACAATGTTTAAGTTATTATTGAAGAGCTCGAAACATGGCCCATTTAAAAGAATGCCACTAAGTCAATTGCGTACATAGAGTTGCCATGAATTTATGTCTAATTTTTTGAAGCTATAATTTCATAATATACGTAAATATTGCTCCAGTTCCATTGTAACTTTAAGTGAGCAATGTTTCAATAAAATAAATAAAGCATAATTTAAGAGCTATACTGCGCCGGTCTTAAAAAAACTAGGAGTTTCACATTGCTTTGAGAGCAAAAGGCGCTTAAAATAATTATTAAAAAATGTAAATGGCGTGTTATTTATGGACACTCTGTAACTACTCAGAGTCCCATTCTAAATTGGGCGTGAAAGACCCCTTAATTTTGCTCAGAGGCCTCTCTATCAGGCTTGAGGTTCTCTTACGTGCTGTAAATCTACGATACGGGACCAATGGCTTCATTTCCCTTCCGAAGGAAGCCATGCTAAGGATTTTTACACCCGAAAAAAATCCATCGTCCTCCGCAGGGTTTGAACCCGCGATCTTGGGTATATGAAATTAGCATGGAGGGCGACAAATTATTAAAGCTGAGCATTTTCAACACTTATTTTCAGGAGAACCCTCAGTCTAATCCCATTTTCGATACCATCAGATTCCCGCAATGGACCATCATTGCAATTTAGGCTGCGATATGTGCCTAGAGTCCAGAGGAAAATTAGAGAAGACCTTATGACAGCTTGAGTACTGTCATGTAACGTTTTGTTAACTGAATTAAAAAGCTGTGTGCACTCACATGTTTTTCTTTACTCACTTTAGTATAAAATATTCTTATAATCGCATATGCTTCTAAATCGAGATAAACATTTGCCATATTATCTTATTGCGTATTTGTTTGTAGGTATAACGGGTTATGGGAATACAATACATTAAAGCGAGAGTCAAATCTTTTAAGCCTGCTTCGTTGCGCAGTCGGTAAGTCACCTGCATGCTGTCCCGCTTCGATTCCCGATGGGGGTGGGAATTTTCTGTAGCCAAAATGATTCCCTTTCTTCCCAGAGTCTGGAAGCATGAATGAGAACGTGAACATGCGTGTGTGACCTAATGTATTAAACCCGTCCACCCAAAACAGTTTAAAACTCTACACGTGTTAACATCATTTCTAAATGGCAACATGCTACAAAGGTAGGTCGCACATATGACCACTGCAGTTAATGGCGCGGCGTAAACGTCACAAAACATTAACAGAGGGTCGCTATGAGGGCCAAGAGGATAAAGAAGAAAGAAAAAAAACCATGGATGGCCTCTCATTTGCGGAAAGTGTAGATACATTACATATGCTATGTTAATGCCCATTAATTGAAACAAAATATCTATAGGGATGTTAACTCTTCTTTAGCAATAGTTTTTTTTCCAAAGACTTTTCTAACTCGTTAATTTTATGACTATCTTGTGATGGGATTAAGTTGTACCAGTTCTAGTTTAAATAGTCATGTAATACGATTATTACTAGCTGCATGAGCTCAGGAATTTGACCAGCGGTAGTCCTGAATATAGTTCAAAGAGCGAATTGGTTTTTAATAACTAGTATCAAGCGCACGCTAAATTCACTACTAGACTCTGATCATAACAAGTAATCCTCCTGAATATGGTAAACCTTCTCAAGCCCAGAGGGGAATTCAATGCCAACCTGATTGCCAACATGCCATTCTCGTAAATTTCTGCCTATTTCTTATTCATTTTTACTTTCTCCATACGCACTATGTACATAGTGTATAAAAAAAGTATTGCACTCCACCAAAAAATTCGATACCGAGATTTCACCGGAAATATATGTTTTAGGGTCCCTAATATCCAAAAAAAAGCATTTTCACAAAAAGGTCCGTGTATGTGTGTGTGTGTGCGTGTGTGTGTGTGTGTGTGTGTGTGTCCGTGTGTCTGTGAACACGATAACTCGAAAACGAAAAGTCGGTAAAATACCAAACTTGGTATTTAAGTTTAGTATCTTCCAGTTTTTCTTTGAGAAAAATCGCCCCACCCCCAACTACCCTTTACATGGAACTTTTTTCGAAAATTTTGATTTTCTCAAAAATGGCTCTAACGATTTTGATTAAAATTTCGTATATTAAACATATTTACCTGACAAATAAAATGTATATCTTGAATTTTCTGGGAATAGCCTCTGAAGAGTAGCTTATTCTGGATGAATTTTACTAAATTTTTAATAACTGCTAAACCGTAAGAGATGGACAAAAACTTACTACACAAAAAGTGTAGAGCACATTAAAACACACAATTTATGTTATATACATTTTTTTCGTGGAGTTCGTCGTTTTTGTGACATTCCTTATTTTTGGTTTCTGCTATGAAAAACGTATACTTTTCTCATACAGGAACTTGTCAACTCCTATCCATATAAACAAAGGAACTTCATTGACATAGCAACCAGCTTTTGACTATCACTATAACCTACGGTTGTCCCTTATTTCGCTTCTACTTACAAGGAAGCGAGTAATTAGACTATTTCTGCTATTTTTTTCTGATTAGCATAAAGTAAATGGAAGTATAAGCTTTTTAAGAATTATTTGTTGCAGGGATATGGAGAAAGTCATGTGAATGGTACACATCAGATTCTTTTGTTTTCTTTTTTGTTTAGGAAACGCATAGCCTGACGCCGGTCTCGGTGGCTCAGTTGGTTAGGTGCTGACCTTCTGACGCCATGATTTTTATGTTGATTTTTAGAAGCGACTGCCCACGCCAATAAAAACCGATGCGGGACGAAATTCCGGCACACCGGCGGCACTGATATGATCCCGGCAATTGACAACGTTGTTAATAAAAAGAAAAGAAAAAAAAAAAGAAGACAAATACAGCCTAACTAAGACCGTTCTTGGACATGACTGGTCATTGATACTAAATTTCTAGCACCAGTCTAAACAAATACTACTTTCTATTGTGTTAAGAAACAATTTGATTTATGATACAATGGTACATATGCAGTGGTTTACAATATTGATTATTTGAATTGATATTGCTTTTATTTCCTATATTATCTCTACAGTTTTATGGTTCATAAACAATTTTCTAAGTATTTAACGACGCATGCGTAATATTACATTTATTTCCTGAAGAGTCAATCATTACTCCCTCTTGTCCCTATGTTCCTAGTTTCTTTCTTTTCGCTTTTGTGATCTTTCTTCTGCTTCGCGCTTTCTCTCCTAACACTCCATTCCTGGTTATTTGTTTTTCTACCGTCGGGTGTCCGCATGACTTTCTCACGACATTGTTTTGAAGCTAGTACCTTAACTAATTTTCTAGAAAGGCAGAAGTCATGTAGCAGACAGCTTTCGTCACGCAGAGACCGTTTTATTACCTGAGAGTTTGTAAAGGCTCTTCAGTGTATTGAATGTCAGCTTACGTTAGATTAACCATTCATTTTTAATATACGGACATAAAAAAACCTTCTGTAATGTTCACGGTCCTTACAGGTGCACAAACACGGGGAGCCATTTCAACAAATAAAAACCTCTTAACAAGAGAAAGCTTTCGCGTAGACAGTCGAAGGTTAATAAGACTATGTCGTAAAAACATCCAGAGAATTCCTATTCACGTTTTGCACACGTGAGGGAAACGGCCTGGAAAGTGACACCGAGCATTCTTTATTTTCTTTTGCCTTTTATGATCTTTTGACATCCTCAACTTTCCCACGGAGCATCGGCGTTTATTTTAAGCTCTATCTTATCTTTATTGCAAATTGAGATTGCATTCTTAGTTATTAGCGCAATTTTAAAGAAGGTGGAGCATTTTCCTTAAGATGTTCATGTTAAGGCCGTAGGAAAGAACACACAATACTACCTTGTAGTTACATTGTGTAACATTTGAGCCATGTTCAAGATGCATGTTTGTTTTTCTAACCACCTCCCCTCACAAATTTGTTCATCGTCTTTGACAATATCGCGATGGTTACCTGCAAGTTCTTTTATATAGGCGGACCCCTTGCTGTATCTAGTACGTTACCTTTGATTTACCCAGAAGACGGATCTCTTCGACTGGTGAATACAAACATGTAGGGGTCGTGAGGCAAGACAAGAGTAAAGTATTAGTGGCAACTCTTTGAAGGACTGATGATGGGATAAATTGCGTCAACATAATATTTCTGTCCACGAAGGAGTGAAATACGCTAGCGCTAGTTTTAGTGCGGCATTCTTTAGTGATTATACAAATAAGCACCAGCAGATTATTATTAACTTGGAAGAAGACAAGTGATGCTGAGAATATCAATAGCGATGCTTGTTATGAGGACTAAGATGCAGCTGCAATAAGCGGGATTGACGTGCAGTGCTATGTTCATGGTTGCCAGCTGATTGTGTGATAAGCTGGATCACACCCAAAAATACACATTTCGACATCTCTACCAGCAAAACACTCGTCTCACGCTCTACATATTGTTAATGACATATAATATACAAAATGTATAAACATTAGCTTTACAGCACAGACATTTCTCTATAACTATGGATATTCGCCAATAATTACTTTCATGAGAACTGCAATAATTGTTAAACACTACGCCCTCACAGGCGTTATAAGGAAAGAACTTCCCCTATGCATAAGGTTTGTTCATGTCTCGCCTCACGACTCTCTCTCTCTCAGTTACTTAATATTACTGTTTTATTAGCTTCTACACGAAAGAGAAAAGGATCAGAATAATAAATACATAAAATGTGTATTCCAACTATTTTTAGTTAATTTCAATAAGATATATATTAAATGCTTTTTATATACTTACAGTAATTTACATACAAATATTCAATTTTTGTAAAGGAGAAAAAAAGCTAGAGCTCTGCGTTTACACAGTAGTGGACAGAATGCGTACCAATAAACGGTTCTTGGCTCCCCTATGGCTGAAAACAGAGCATGTCATGACACGAGTAGTTGATGGTCGAATACTGGGACACCTGTATATTAGGAGATTAACAAATAAAACTGTTTCGTATATCTAAGCACGAATGTTGAAGGCTACTGCACTGGTCAGTTGTAAGATCTTTCTCTCGGGTTTTACGTGGCTGGGATGAAAATGAACAATACCAGTTAAATTTAATGGCAGCTAATAAAGGCGTGGAACGAGTTGCCGACTGTTTTATCGTGAATAATCATGAATGATAATAAAACTAAGCACGAGGAATTATAACTGCACCGTATTCAATTTGTTAACTATCCAAGTATTAACACATTTTGCGTTGTAGGCAAATTTTATTTCCTCATTAAAGTAAAGAGTTTAAGTTACCGTGACTCACTAAACTCCTATACGGCAAATCCCTTTGCAATCTCTGTGCTACCAATCGCAGTAACACTTCAGTAACTTAACAAAGTAGGAAGACAGTGTAGCTTGAAGCGTAAGAGGCGCCAGAGTAACCAATTTTTAGCGATACTTGCTATTTTTACCTAAGGATCCTACCGACTAGCCATCATAGTCCCTATTATTTTACGTTGTCAATTTTTACGCTTTATTAGCTTCTTTATTTTATTTGATTGCACAGTTCTAAGTACCCTTTTACATTAGTAATTCTCATAAGCGGGTTACGGCCGTTTTCCACACGCGTCCCTTAAGATTTTCAGATCATTTGACTCCCCAGAAATTGAGTCTTGAGCGGATTTTCTTGGAATTTAATTACCTTCACTTCTACAACTTTCAGCTAATGCGTTTTTCCAACTGACTTGCCTTTACTAATGACTATTACCAATTAACAGACTTCTAACTTGTGCTCTTTTAACTATGCATCACTTTAAATATACTTACAACAGAATGAGAGCTTGAGCATTTATACATTGTTCGTATACTTTAATATAGGTAGTATGATATTATTTATCGCAATTATTTTTCTATTTCTTCATTATTTCTCATAAGGTAACAATTTAAAACGACCGCGATTTCGGTATCAGCTATCCTTTGAGGAAAATTTTGATTGGATGTAGGAAGTTGATCCAGTGAATTCAAAACTCAAACACTGATAGAAGCAGACAGTCTACAGCCATACTATGGAACTGGGCCTCAAACAGTTAAAAAAAAAAAAAAAAAAAAAAAAAAAAACGAAATCTAGTTTATAATTTTTAATTAAATTTTGTTGCAGTTGGTCAAATATCAAGAAAATTAGGTCTGCAAATCTCACACAAGAACAAATTAATGTTCATAAATGACAGCTGTCGCTTAGATACCCACTCGAAATAAGAGTAATCCTGGTGCGAGACAAGCCTCGAAAGATTAAGAAATCCGCCAGTCTCACAATTAATTGACAAAATCCAGGAAACTGGTTACAAGCTGACATTCCTGATTGGCTAAAGACGCAGTCAATCGACGGAAGGAACACTAACAGCGTGTGGCAGGCCGAACCACGCCTGACCTTGGAAACTGCTCCACCTGTCAGGACCATGGCACGTTTTCCTAAGTGTTAACAAGCAGGGCTAAGGATTGGGGAGTGTTCGCAGCTTGGGTGATTCCTCTTCTGGAGCAAACGAACAAAATTCGCATGATTTTCCTTCCTTTCTATCCTGACGCCATGCTTAATCTTACGAGAGATTCGTGTCTAATTTTGATAAATATTTGCATAGGAGTGATTTTCTAATTTTTACTTTCTGCAGCACGTATGTACAACGTACATAGTAGATAGAGAAGGTATTGTATTCCACCCAAATACCGAGCTTTCACCGGAAAGACATGTTTTATGGTCCTCTGAATCCAAAATGAGCATTTTAGAAAAAGGTCCGCACACGCGTGTGTGTGAACAGCATAACTCAAAAACGAAAAGTCAGTTAAATACCAAACTAGGTATTTAAGTTCAGCATCTTCCAAGGTTGCGACACGAAGATTTTGAGGAAATCTCCCCACCTCCAACTCCCTTTACATGGAACATTTTTCGAAATGTTTGATTTTCTTAAAAATGGCTTCAACGATTTTGATTAAAAGAACATATATTTAAGACATTTTATGTCAAACGAAATTTATATTCAGAATTTTCTGGGAATAGCCTCTGAAGACCTCTTCATTTGGCTGACTTATATAACTTTTGTAGAAGTGGTACACCGTAAGAGAATAATTTACTGCACAAAAAAACGTATATCTCGTTAAACCACACAATTTATGCCATATACTCTTGTTTTTTTCTTTCTTTCTTTCTTTCTTTTTCTTTTCTTTTTTTTTTTTTTTTGAATGGTTAACCGTTTTCGGGATATTCTGTGTTATTGGTTTCAGTTTTAAGTTACTTAAACTTTTCTCAAACGGGAAGTCTCTTCTTTTCGTCTTCCTTTTATTTACTCCTGACAAGCAAAGAGCAGAATATCAATTATTTCACATAGCGACCGTCTTTTAAAGAATTTGACCATGGCTATATACCCCCTGATTTCCCTTCTGCTTACAAAGAAACTAGCAATAATACCAATTTTGTAGCATGGAGTAGAAAGAAGAAGAATCTTTTATAAGAAATTTGTTTATAGAAAAATAGAGAAAATCATGTGAATGGAGCATATCAAATGTTTTTACTTTATTTCCACAGGCAGTTTCTATGAGCAGCTGCTTTGGATATAACTGCGTATGGCAATTAGGAAGATGGCGATACATGGTCTATACTTCACTGAAATAATATACATAAACATTGAATTTCATTAATGAATGGTTAGCGCCACAAATTGTTCTATACTGTTAAGTATTCAAGGTAACTCGACATCAACAAAGAAACAAACTCGTACTTCTTTCCAAAAATGCCTTTATTCAGGGGGCTTTAAAATATATATTTCCAATGAAATCACGATATTCACACTTACACACAGATATATTTCTTAAATGTTTATCTGATACTTATATCTCCACATATAGTATATTGGATGACAAGTAATACTTTCTATGCCTAATATAGGTAGGTATTAGATAAAGTATGACTTACTCTAATCTCACTTCAAGCTATTCTGGCTTGGGTGCGCATCAAAGAGCAGCAAGTTATTCACGGCTCATAGGGTTCTGCCTGCAACATGCAATACAGCTGAGCATTGAGAACAAGCTGTCGTTAAGGCTGAATGAAATGATGAAATGTAGTGACAGCGAAAGCATGTGTGCTATGATCTTCACCCAGTAACGTATTAGCTATCATGCTCCCTCTCCTGCCGGGCTCCCAGGTTCGTTGAGAAAGCGAGAGTACTCCAACTCAGCCGAGTAGAGCTGGAACAGTTTTCTCTATCTCTTAATAGTAATTATACAAATTATACCCATTTTTCTTATGTACTTCATATGGAAATACGTGGACTATGCTGATTGAAGAGGAGGTTGCAAACTAACAAAATCCCGGATAGATGCAAAAACGTGCTCTAGCTCCTGATTCCAAAATAATGTTCTACAGACGTCATAAAGCCATTGGGGCATGTTACACCGTGGTGAGGCTAAAGCAATTTCCAGGCAATGGTTTCGAGGATTTTATTACAATCTAGCAGAATCCACAGCTCTCCTGGGGTTATTGCTTTAAATGCGGAGATCCTTTTGTTTCCTCATTTTCACAAATTCTCTTTTCCTCTTAGCCGTCTCACAATCTCACTATTTCCATTTTATCTTTCACTTTCACTCTCCATTCTCTCACTATCCCGTTTTGTTCTCTTCTCTTCCACTCTCTTCCATTTTTACTTTCTCTTGTTCTCACAGTACAAATCCATGTTGTTTTGGAAAGCGGCAATAAAATTAGGGTTTTAATAAGTAATAAATGGTTTAACAAAACACACCTATGCCTCACCTTACACTTGCAAGGTAACAAAATCTACGATATTTCTCCTGATTAATAATAATAGTAATAATAATAATAATAATGAACCGTTCTATAGCTTATTAAATATTGAACTTTTCGAAAACAAAGTTTTGAAATAACACGAGTTTCAGAAGTATGGCTTAATATTTTTGCGCGAAAAGGCCAAATTCAGGCAAACAATATGGATTTAAAATTGGTATTGCTGGATTGACCGTGTTCTATGTTACTATTGATATTATTCTAACATGAAACCAGACAAAATTTGATTGTGATATTATATAATGTTCTACAGCTATGTAGCTAAAAGTGAGGAAATACTGTATTCAACCAAAATATTTGAAATGCAGATTTCACACAGATTTCTAAAAATAATGTTCTTCCGAGTTCTTTCAGATACCTCAAAACAGTATTTCTAGCAAAATATTCATATAAAATGTTCGTGTCAAATTCATAATCTTTGACTTTGGTACGCGGTAGGTAAACGAAACAATCACAATTACGAGAAAAATTTGTTCTTTCTACCAGAGAGCTTGTTAATTCTTTGCACTGAAATAATAAAATCTGATAAAACTACATGACATCGTCATTACTAGCACAATCCTCCTCTCTGTTCTATATTAACCACACAATACTGCCACCCAAGCAGCCTAAAATAACCAACTTCCAAATTAATAACGGACTTCATCGTTAATTACGCTAGAACCACGAACGACGTTACGAAAGTTTTCAAATTATATTTATACTCCGTGAATTTTCCTTTGTTATTTTGAAATCCAGCTCTCACTGCTTATGATTACAGGTTAAACACTTTAATAAGAATTCATTATTTTGCCTTTTATGGCTACTGAGTCTTTCAAAAGCACAATTGCATGTTGTATGCCAAGGCAATAAAAAATAAAAGTTATTACGAGGCGTTTATGAGAGTCGAACCTACACTCCAAGGCTAAAAAACTCACGCTTGGATTATTTGTTGTTTGCGCAGGGTTCCCATATTCTCAAGAGTTAATTGCAACCTTGACATTTCAGCACAATACGGAGTGTTACCAGTTTATCAAACAGATAATCAGTAAACAAATAGCGATTGCTGGGAAAGAAAAAATGAGCAACAAAATTTTAGGATATATGCCCCCTGTAGTCACCGGATTCTGTAGAAAGCTTTAGATTGAAACGCACTTAAGCTTTTACCATGTTTACCATTCCATATTTATGTATGGACATCAATTTATTTATTTATTTATTCCAAAATTAAATAAAACAAAAAATCTTAAATCTATAAACGTAGTAGAAACGTACACATAGGTAAACATGATTTACAGTAGCTTTTATTTCGAATAACTAATTGTATTAACGCGTATATTATCCCAAAAAATCATATTAAAATATGTGTGTGTGTGTGTGTGTTCTTTTACGCAAGAAAGACCAAATTTCATATAATTGCTATTTAAGCTTACCATGCGCCCACGTTTTCTTGGGCGCTCGGCTCCCTACTCTTCATTCGGTAACTTTCGCTTAATTTCGGAATCAGAGCAAAACAAAAACATTAAGCCCGCCTGGGTAGTGCGGTGGTAGCGTGTCTGCTTTACATTCAAAAGGTCGTGAGTTCGAATCTTGCTCAGGGTGAGTTACCCGGGTAAGGTTTCTTTCGGGGTTTTCCCTTAACGAGAGGACAAATGTCGAGTAACTTTAAGCTCCATGGACCCCGAGATCATTTGAGCTTCATTTCACCAATTTCATTCATCTTCCGGTATTACCGACCAGGTTAAAGGACGTTAAACTACACAAAAATAAATAAATAAATAAATTAATTAAATAATGATGTACCTACCTTCTTCCCTCCATCCCTTGCTTCATAGTTAAACTAGTGCCCCAAATGTGTGCAGAGTATATAGTTCTTAAATAACCTACAGTGTCTCCAGACATGTATATAGTTTCTAATTTAAACATCTGATATGTTACATTTACACGTCTTTCTCTGCCATCTATCGTTTATTAGTGAGTATACAAACTTTGTTACTAAAGATACTTCAACTTCATTTTAATCACGATAAAACTTTGCAAAATCACATATTTCACTATCGAAACATAACTATACAAAGAGAATATAGATAGTGAATATTTAAGAATTGGAGGCTATAGGTATGCTGGCCTTAAAATGCTATACTTTGCCCATGCAGCTGAATATCGAAAGGGCTTTAAAAGAATGACAGTTTGAATAATTTGAACCATTACTAACAGATATCTCGAAAATGCCTTATGACACACAAAAAATAACCATTTTTGAGAAATTGAAAAATTCGAAAATAATTCATGTATAGGGTAGTTAGGGATGGGTTTTCTTGAACATCTTTGTATCGCATCTTTAGAACATGCTGAACTGAAATGCTATGTTTGGTATCTAACCGACTCTTTTGTTTATTAGTTATGCTGTTCAAACACACGCCCCTAAATGTTCTCTGATTCAGAAAGTCTCAAAATGTATATGTTAAACCAACATACATATAGTGTTCCAGTTGTTAAACATTTGTATTGTCATCCCTTTTGTATCTATAACGAAATGTAAAATGTAGCTATTTCTGTAAATGTCTATTTCAAAAAACACATGTAGATGGAAAAATGAAACTTCTGTAGGAATATTTGAAATACTATTATTTTTTTTTCTCTGTTTTGTTTGTTTTGTTTCCCGTTGCGTGACAGTTAACTCCGACCTAGGATACGGTCCCTTTCAAAATAACACGGAAATGCCATTGTCCCCTTAGCGGTCAAATTACGCGAATAGCAACGCCTCTAATATCTCTCGTTATGATCATCTATAATGCCAAGGCATCGTGAAACAAACTATACCTACCTGCTCTAATAAGGAAACACAAACTAATCGCTGCTGCTGCTGCCGTTATTTCCTGCGGCGGAAGAAGTAACCTCGCCATTAAAGGATCGCCTATTATCCTCATTATGGCAAGCTCTTAAACTGGCCGTTCACCAAAATCTGGAGTTCGATTCCGGTACTAACGTAGAAGGTTACCTTATATCCGTCATTCTTGCATGAACCATGTGCGCTATTACTTTTTTGATAATAATCAACCAGCAGCATGATAATTTTCAAGTCATTTATTTTAGGATACATTTCCGATGTATATGAAATTGCATTATAAAAATATGTTTATAAGAGGTGAGCAGGAAAAATTGACGAATTTAACATACAAAATCAACAATAAAAGATACCAATTAAAGTGGCATGTGCGTTATTCTTTTGTATACAAAAGTGGTCAAACCGAGTGTTTTGAAACAAATATTAACATAGGTTAAGCCGTAATTAGAAAAAAAAAAAATGCTACAATATGGTATGGGCGAGCGGCGTGTCGCATTCATGGAGATTAATGTAAAGTAACGTAGCTACCTCTCAGTCGGAGCAGTGGCGCAATGTTGATTTGAGAAGCTAAGAGATGTAAATGATTTGATTATTAGAATATGTGAATTTAGAATTTGTTATTAATTTAAGAATGTTAAAATTTAATTCTTTAAAATTTTTGTTTATTTTATATATTAATCTTATCTTTTAAAAAGTTGCTCCCCTTTAAAATGAGATATATTAAATATTTTTATAATTAAATAAAAAACTCAAAATAGCTGGTACGTATCAAAGTGAAGAAAACATATATCGTTTATAAACTTGCAGAAAAATGAACAAAAAACTCAATAACATAGCTTTTACGGTAGTAATATATAGCAACTGGAGCATATTTGTATGCTAGGGAATATGTAAGAGCTCATTTAACCCCTAAACAAAGGACCAATTATTGTGGAATGCATCTTGTAATTGCGTACACCACTGTTACAGTACTGCGTTAGAGGATTGCTTGTGTGTTGCAAACAATCCAGACGGGGATGCAGGTCGCTTGACATGCGGTGACAAATAGATTCAAGATGTCTGTATAATGGCATCTTCATTACTCTGTCCAAAGAAGAATGCAAAAAGTCTAACATATCCTACTAATTTTAAGTGTTTTAAAAAATACTAAAAAAGTTTGAAAACATAAGGGCCCAGCAACAGCAACACTAATATAACACGATGTGTTAATAAAGGGGATCGTTAAAAATGACTTTCGTTAACATAAAAATGAGTACTAACGCTAATTCCATATCTTGCAACCTCCAAAATTGCATTTAAGTTATATTTATGGACGCTCTTTAACTGCTGAATTTGTTAGCATCCCATTCTGTATTAGGCGTGAAAGACCGACAAATTTTTGCTGAGACCTCTTTATCAAGCTTGAGGTTCTTTTATTGCCGCCACGGGACCCTTCCGGAGAAAGCCATCGCCCTCCGCCGAGTTTGAACCCGCGTTCTTCAGAACCAGAGGCTAGCATGTTACCCCCAGACCACGGAGGACGCTTGGAATCTCCAAGCTTTTATAACTGCGTTCTCTATTCGAAAGATAAGATAAGAAAAGAAAGAAAATAAAAAACACAGTTGCAATGCGTAGAAACAGAAATGAGTAAAATGGGTAATCTGATGAGATATCAATTATTTTATATGAAAATCATTGTTGTCTGTTTAAGTTATATAAGTGTAAATCTTACACTTAAAACTGTATATTTTAAATATATTAGGAATATATACTGATAATATGGATGTAGGTTAAATTATTATTACCATAGTGTATTTCAAATATATGCGAAGCTTTATAGGTTATAATCCATTCCGTTTTTTTCAGCTATAGAAAAGTATAGCATATAGACAATATAATGCAAACTGAAGCCAACGAATTTTAAACCAATAAGTGCAAAAAACATTATTGCATTATTGTTAATCTTCGTAGGCTCCATTTTAAATCTTTCATGCTTCTTTCTTGACACTAATATTCAGCTGGCATTATGAATGCTAAGACGAATTTTGGATTCATGTCATAAAACTGAGTTTTATTTACGGACGCTCTTTAACTGCTGCGGTTCTCAGCGTTCCATTTTATATTGGACATGAAGGACCGCTTCATTTTGCTCAAATGCCTTTTTATCAGGCTTGAAGTTCTTTTACGTATCTTAAATCTATGTTCCGGGGCCAACGGATTTATTCCCCTTCCCAAGGAAACCATATTAAGGATTTTTACGACCGAAAAAAAAAAAAAAAAAAAAAAAAAAAAAAAAACTATCACCCTCCGCAAGGTTTGAACCTGCGATCATGGAAACCAGAGGCTAGCATATTGCCCCTAGAGCATGGAGGACAACGATCATGTCCTCGCGGTAATGCTAATATTTCTATGTGAATGCCTCTTGATGCTTCTGACAAATTTTGGTACTTCAAAACTTCGATATAAAGAATATTTTAGGAGTAATCTATTTCTTGCTATTATATGAGCACGTGAACCGAACAAAAAACAAGCATGAGGAGGAGGTATGTACACCTCCTGAAAAAGGAGTTTTCAAAATATCACACGAGATATAAAGACAAGGAGAGGAGAGAGAAGGATAATGGCGATGCAATGGAAAAAGAAGAAACGCTCTGAAACATATGATTGGTATTTTAATCAAGATTTTAAAACCATTTTTGAGGAAATAAAAAGTGGCATTTGTCATTTACAGGATAGTTGTAACTCGACCAAGTTTGGTATCCAACCGAGTTTTCATTTTACAGTTATGCTGTTCGCTGGCGCGTAGGACCTTTTTCTAAAACTACTTTTTGGGAGGAATTAGCGAGTCTCAAAGCATATATTTCGGGTGAAATCTCGATGTTGAATTTTTGGTGGAATGCAATACTTCCTATAGGTAATAAAGTAGAGAAAGTAATACGCTAGTGCTGAACAAAGTTATTAAAACTCCTAGAATCCTAAAACATTTTCATGCGGCATTAGCATCCAATGTTGCTTTAATATAACATCTGGTTATTTATCCTGAGACTATACATCAATAAATGCTCAAAATAGCCTTATCATCAACCCGGATGAAGGTGCAAAACGTAACAAAGTTTGCTCTCCAGGTGCTCTGACTTCCCCCATACGGTCACGAATATTCTCAACATCTTCTAACTGTGGATGACGTCCGAGACACAAACAAACTAGTTCGTGCGCTCGTAAAATATTACTTAGCAGTAGAGTTCTGACATAGACATGAGGACGTCTGGGGATTGTTGAATCTTTTAACATAATTTCTTTTTCTAATGACAACAAACATCGCAAGTGCTTGAATATTATTCAGCGCAAGATCCGAATTTTCTGATCCAACAGTTATAGCTTCCTAGACAAACAACCAATTTAGTTCACAATTATTAAAAGGTACGAACTACGTACTTCAATTACCGAGCCAGGTGGCTCAGATGTTTCGGGAGGTCGTGGGAACGGTTCCCCACGACCGGGTGGTTTTCCCGGGTCACTAGACGAGTGCTGGGGAGGCTTCTTCATTCCCTCGAACTCCCTGGCCCTTCATTTTATCCCAACCGGTCTCTTTCATGGTTGGTATCGACGAGAAGTGCGGCAGAGGCGTCATATCTTAGAGGTGCCTGCGCTCTGGAAATACAGCTCTCGGCGATGGACTCGGATGGTTTATTCAGGACTGAATGGTGCTCTCTGTACCGAGATAAACTATCTGTGAACGTTAGGGACCCACCACAGTGAGTCTCTCCCTACCCGGATGTCGACCGCCCTCTGAAATTACATTCGTCTCAATCTTCTTCCAGAGGTCTGACGTACAATAAGCCCACGGCTGCACTATGGAATACCCCTCCGTAACGTACACACACATACGTAGGTACTTCAATTCGGGCCGGAATCCTACACGCAGCGCTGCGGAAGGTAGAAAGAAGAAACTATATGTATTAGGAACAGGCAAAGAAATAACGTAAGAGTTACATTGTGATGGTTAGATAGAAGATGAGGGGTGATCAACCCGAAGGTTGGTTGGAGCCGGGATGGAATCATGGAAGAGAAGAAACGCAACTTAAAATACCAAGTTTGGTATTTAACAGAGTTTTTCGGTTGAGTTACATATACCTACTGTCCACGGATTCACACACATTAAATACACGGACTTTAGAGATCATCAATACACACATTTCCCTTGAAATATATCGAATTTTTGGCTGGAATGTGGGATACAATACTTCCAATTAGTCGAGTAATAACAATAATCTGTACGAATACTTTTATAGGTGCTAATTAAACGTTAGAGGGTTGAGAAACTCATTACGATGTTTTTTTTGTTCCTTAAACAAACAAAAACAGGTCTGTCTCTGTGTGGCGAGAGAGAGAGAGAGAGAGAGAGAGAGAGAGAGAGAGAGAGAGAGAAAGAACAGCAAATTCAGAAACGAAAACTCGGTTAAATACTAAACTTTAAGTTCTGATCTTCCAAAGTTGCAACAAAATTTTCAAGAAACCCCCCCCCCCCAAATTACTCTTTACGTGTACCATCTTTTCTTTTTCAATTACTGAGCCGTTTTCGTAAGATATAACTTTAGAAGTAAGTCTATTCTTCACAATTAATTTTAATATTTACACGCGTAAAATGCTATGCCTGTTACGAGCAGTAAGCAGTTTTTAAAATAAGGATACAAAACAAACTAATTTTAAATTTAAAAATTTTGCTGCTTCAACTTTTTCGACACAAACTACACAAGCGAGCTGTAATTGCTTTGGTTCCGGAATAAAGCAGACACTTTGTTCATGTCCATACGCTAATCCTATCGCAAGTTTCTCAGGCCTAATACACACCTACTTACTATTCGAGTATTTTAGATAGATACACAGACTTTTAATGTAGACTTAATATTGCAATATTTTGACTTTTGAATGAAATGACCGAATATAAATAATGGTAAACTTAAATAAATAGTTTTGCCAGCGATATATCATTTACACCCTTAGAATGACTAAATGTTCACGATGTTTCAAACATTAAATCTTTAAGTAGTTAAATAACACATTAATTATTATTTGTGTGTTTAAAGTACACAACCTTTCCAAAAAAGATACAATTATTTCGTTTTCAAGGATGTTATGTTATTTTTCATCACCAAATTTGTAAGAATGAGAACATACAAAATTTGTGAATATTTCTTTTCTCACCGGACTAACTGAAGGCGAGGGCATCAAACTCTTATTTACTACAGCGCAAAACCCGATATGGATCTGCTTCTTTGTCACAAGATATTTCGTGTTTGGTCGTAAAAGTCAAGGCCGCATGAAAACCGAGGATGTAACATAATTAAAGTGCAAACCACAACTCTCGAGGCCAAAATGTGGATGAACTCCTACAGCCGTACAATTGGCTGCTACAAAGCTTGCGATTTAAAAGAGGGAAATGAAGAATCGCCCTTTTTGATGAACTGTAAATCATTTTTCGTTCAGAGAACATTTATGTTTGAGTCATTCCCAGCTTCAGGAGGCCATGAACTATTTGTAAAGACTATTATAATAGTATAGTTATCTATGAAATTAAGATATAATGCTTAAGCGTGTCACTGTGTTCAATGTTCACGAACTGTGAGAACTAGTTTTCTAATTTTTATGAAAGTAAGAATGAATATAATACATAATATAGTTTATCCCCTGCTTTTTACTTTCTATACTACGCATAGTAAATAGAGTAGGTATTGTAATCCACCCAACAATTTTTTGTCGAGATTTCACTGGAAATGTTTTGAGACCCCCTGGGGCCCTCCACCAAATGCATCTTATATAAAAAGAATAGTCCGTGTTTATATGCATGTGAACACTTACCTCAGAAGCGAAAGGCCGGATAGATACCATTTTTGGTAAAGTTCACTATCATCAATGCGACCTGAAGATTTTCATGAAAACCCTCCCCAAGTTACACGTTATATTTTTCGAAATTTGAGTTACTCAAAATTGACTAAAGTGTTTTATTAACGTACCTCATATTAAAGATATATACATTGTAGATATATCTTGAATTCTTTTGTAATAGCCAGTGAAGTCCTTTTCAAGGCTCGGAGAGTATGTATAATCTGGTATAAAGGGGAGATGAATGTTCAGCGATTAAAACAGACAGAGTTTCTCAAATGGACCGATTCTTTTATTGTTCCATTTATACCCCGGCTTTAGCTACATGGTCCTAACATTTTCTTTTGGCACATATTCTATTGGCAATGGTGTTAACTCGTGTAATAATATCCTTGGGTTTCTCTTGTCTTTAGTTTTATTCATTAGATTACACCCACATTCAGACTTCCAGACTCTGGGAATGATAGGGGATAATCTAGAGAAATATCGAACCCGGAATCCCTCACACAGCAGGTAGGTGCTCTACGGGCCATCCCAGGTTCGAACAGTCTTTTTAAGCCCCTTCGAATGTTAGTTATTTCTTAGATTTACATGGTAATATGACTTGGTAGGTCATATTGGACGATGGCTGAAATGGGTGAAATGATGCTAAAATGAGCACGGGATCCATAATGCTTAAAGTTACGCGGCGTTTCTCTGCTCGGATAAGGAAACATCTGAGGAACTCACCCTAACCGCGATTGGGACAAAGTGGCGTAGGGGCGGGTTTTCTCCGGGTTATCCGGTTTCCCCCGCCATCGCATTTCATCGGTGCTCTATCGTCATTCCATGTATCATCAATGTCATCGCCTGCGATGAAAATGAAGCAGATAGAAAGACAGGTTTAGTTTGTATAACCCTCAACTGTATGATGCATTTTTTGTAGCACAAATAGTATGGAGGGGTCAAGTGGACCCCATTATTTTTGGAGAATTATAAAGGATAAGGATAGGTCAATGAACAAATATGAATTTAATATTGTTATATACAAGGATGAATCAGGCAAAATGTAAACTGTAAGCTTTTGCGTGCACGTATACAGCAACTTTTTATTATATATGAGATTTTCAAAAGTCGAAATGAATACTTATGAATCAGTCCCTTTGAACAGATTTTATGATGTGAAATACTCATCTTTTTCTGGAGATGTGATTCAACTAGCTGCATGAAGTCAAAGCGTGATTTTTTAAACGTTTACTACTAATGATGAATGCAGCACAAATGCATTTACCTCGAAATGTTCATTATTGTATAGAAAATAGTAAGAGGCCACCTTCCAATCTGCTGGAACAGTAAATGGCGGAGTTTTCATCAAATGCATCTATCCCTCTTTTTGTGACACTGTAATACTCAAATTATCTCAGGCATCTTTGTTTCATTTCTCACTGTAATGCATAGTAGACACCAAAAGACCTTTCTTAGTTTTGGAGTGTAGGAAATCGATGTTAAATTGTCCCCAAATACAAACAATGAAAAACCTGTTTTTTGAGGTAGTGTTTAAGGCCCGTTTTACTACTTGTGGCACCGCAGGCGATGACATTGGTGATACATGGAATGAAGGAATATCGGTGGAATATGATGGCGGGGGAAACAGGAGAACCCGCGAAAAACCCGTCCCTGCGCCGCTTTGTGCACCACAAATCTCACATGCGGTCGCTTGAGATCGAACCCGGGCCTTAAGGTGTGAGGCGAGTGGTCTAACCACTCGGCCAGAAGAAACTGGTTTCCTGCCTTTGGATATCAAACATGTATTGAATGTTTCCTCTCTCTCTCTCTCTCTCCTCTCTCTCTCTAACGCTGCCAAGTAACTGGGTTTCCTCTTCCTAAGTTCCCGGTCGAGCTCGATGGAAGAAAACCAATTGTCAGTAGTAATGTTCCAATTTGTTTTTCAATTGATCTTTCAAACATGTTGCAATGTGATACGATATACATATGTACTTATGTTATCTGTGTGGTAGGGTCAACCTAATTTGCCTGTGGTGCTTTAAAGTTAAAGCGGGCGTTAAACACTATCAACAACAATAAATAAATCAATACGCCATCCCGGCACATACCTATTTCGGGACGTGTATATACAAACTTTATATTTATTTCCACAATCAATAACATATATAACAACATTTACTTTTTACATATATAATTATAACTAACTAAAATAATAAGCTAATAATAATAAATAAAATTTAAAATAAAATACAAAATGTTATTCCCTTTCATTGCAATTACTTACAAAATTCAAATCTACAGCCGGCAATGTTTCCTTATTTCCCCCTTTTCTCTATTGTGTTACCTTTTTATTTACTACTAAAGTTATTTGTGCTGTTAAATTTATAAAATTATATAAATAAAAAACAAAAAAGGTCATCTTGATCCCATCAAGGAGGAGAACATATACACATTCGCTGCAACACAACCTCGACGCTCAACAACTCAAAACATACGCCTGAAAGGTATTGATAGCAGTAGCGTCATACTGCGGGAAAATATGTTCCACATAGTAAACAGAGTTAACTGGGGTCCTTCTGACCCCACCACACCGGTCACGGAATGTACACCAATAAGAGACAGAAAGTAGGATAAGTAATGTGAATGTAACTTTTTTGTACAAGTTTTGGATGAATAATTGGTACCAATATTATAGTGAACTATGCTGCATCGGAATTAACCTTTTTAAAATGTTTGTTTGTATCAGTTTCCTTTCACTCAAGAATGGCTGAACCGGTTGTTATGAAACATGGTGTTCAACACACTTTAGGTCTTACCTTACTTAGAAAACAAGCCTTATGGCGCCTTAAACTTCAAAGGGGGAGGGATTGTTAAAAATATTTATGTGATGTATTCACTTGACATTTTCTACTCACACTTTTACAACTATTCTTATAAACGCTTATTATTCTAAATGTTTCTTGTTAATAGAACTAAACTTTCAATAAACATGTGCATATTTCCTTATAGGCATAAAAAAGAAACAGTAGGCTAAAGTGAAAGATTTTTAAAACGTGAATCGTTGTCTTTGAAATTCCATGTTCTTTACACCTCGTAAAAAAGTATCTTATCACCTGGGAAAAGTATACGTTTTATTAATTCATACCAATGCCAGAGAATATCTTAGAAATTGTGAACCGCACAAAAAAGAAAATTGCGGTAAATTGGGCTTATACTATGGTCTATTCCATATAACTTTACCCAGTATATCCCAATTAAAAGATATATCGGGTAAGATATTGGTAGCAGTCAATGAGAGGTGCGCGCGCACACACCTTCCATTGGCTGCAGTGATGAAATAGGTGATTGCAGTATGAAGTATTTCCTTATTTTAACATCAATATTTACGTAAATATATCGGACAATTATCAAATTTACATTTGCATATCTACATGAATCAAATATATCGTGCAACAAGAGTTAATGCATCTAAAGTACATGTACATTTTTATCAACAAATCCACAAAGGGGGATCCTTCGTTTTAACCTGTCTCTCGGGTGACAAAAGCATATACATCAATAGACTGTTTATACCGCATGTATCGTCTAACCTTTCACTATAATTATAGGGTTGGTATATCGTCATTCAAAAGTGTACTTATGCACTTAGACAATTGGGGGGGGGGGAAACAGAGGGAATTGTACGCAGAAGTTTATAACAACGGGGCAAGCTTATTATAAGAAACAAGGATAGGGTTACTTTTCCTTGTGTAGTATGATTTTGCTATTCATTAATTATAATATCGTCCCATTTTAATTTTTAATGGTTCTAACGATTTTGATTAAAATACCATATATTTAAGAAAACAGACTATCACAAGGCGGCCCCGTGGCCAAGTGGTTAGACCGCCCGCCTCTCACCAAGGCAGACCGGGCTCGATTGATGTGGAATTTATGGTGGACAAAACGGCATCTGGACGGGTTTTCTCCGGTTTCCCTGCCATTCATTCAACCAACTGCCCAACAATCACATTTCCTTTCATACAATTCATCTTCTTCCCTCTCACATCAGGGATCACCCATCCTGGCTGCTCTCTATATCTGGAGTCCGTCTGCTCATCAGGCATTTGACCCCAGGCGTTGGCTTGTAACTCCGGGGATGTAAATCCTTCATATGAGGAGGGTACATAGTGAAAGAAGAAGGTTAGTATAATTATATCTTGAATTTTCAACAACTAACTTGAAAAGTCCGTTCATTCGGAATAAATTTTGTATACTTTTTAATGCCTGGTAAACCAGAAATGGATATTGTACACCTCAAATAAATAAAATACATAAATTTTTCGAAAAAGTTTAAAATCTACCCACGCATATATATTAGATATACAACACTTTTTTCATAAATAGTCCCATTGCATTTAAGAATATCTCCAACAGCCGGGGATCTTTATTTACCTATGTCTACCGCAATAATATACAACAAAACCAGGCATGAAAGTGATTACTGTTAAATGTTTACGGCTCTCTTGCTTTTGTAGCTAACGGCGCCCAACAGTGATTCTATTGTGATTTATTTAATTACTTTCCTTGAATACCGTTAGACATTATTCCCCTGATCGTTGACACACCAAAGAGGCATGCGAGCACAAAAAAGCCACCTAGGATATCTATTTACTTTAATCGCCGTTCTATTGTTTCCAAATTCGCGCGATTAGCCGTTAATTTCACAGACTCCCGTTAGTCGCGATTAACAATGGCGGCGTGGGTGCCATGTTCCGCTAAGCGCCTCACAAAACCTAGTCGTGCAGAAAGCAAGTCTCATTCAGATCGTCTCTTGTTTTCCTTTCCGTTCCGGTGATGTTCGTTTCTAGGAAACTCTTCCCTCTACAAGAGAATAATATGCCATAGCATTCCGATTCATGTGCCGTTTTCGAGGCCCACTTTTTTTTTCTCGGTATATCAGGGTTATTGCCCTAAGTAGATTGGGTCAGTGTAGAGCCTTTCTCTCCCACGGAATAAGTCATTTAAACATTCAATTTCTGAAGGTTTCTATGCACTTAATGAGTAGGCAAGAAATTGCTTATGGGCTGAAAAATATTAAAACATATGAAGATATTCATCTGTAATTTATCACAGAGGAATGACAACAATTTGTTACTTACGTGGTCCCTATCTATAGTCTAGCAATAGTTCAAACTGATTTCCATCCGTGTTGGTATCTAGGCTTCACGTTAATCGGGACAAACATTATTTTCTAGAAATAAATCCTATGCCTGCTTATTATTTACAATTTCCACTTTTAATTTCTTTCTCATTAATTCATTTCTTATTAAAATTCGAAGGCTTTCACGGCCGGTATAAGAATCACTTAGAAAACAAATCAGGGCTTGTTGGCCGTGGTTCACTGGCTTCTCCCCTTGTTCTCCCCTGCGTCTGCGGCAAGCATGTTCAATGGCGTATACATCTCCGTGGCCTTTCAATAGCGACTGAAAGGCCACGGATATGTATACGCCATTGAATATGCTTGCCGCAGGGGAAACATCTGGGGAACAAGGGGAGAAGTCAGTGGACCACGGCCAACAAGCCCGGTTTTGTTTTCTATAAGTCATTTCTTATTTTTACTTATCAACAGTTTTGCTTATCGTAGGAATTTCATCTCCAATGTTTGAATTCCTTGCTTATCTTTTCTCAAGGTCCTTGGATTCATTTCTATATACATAGATGTCTAGGTCACGAGTAATTTTAACGCTGAAGTTAGTTTCATTTTTGACATACTTCACTTCATTTCTGTAGTTTATATACAGTGTCAACGTACGCATTCTATCTTTGTGTTCGATCTAACAGCCTAAAAAGTTTAATTATTTGGCATTTTCTATTCATTTATTTCCAAGTATTTAGACCTTATTGAATATTTATTTCAAATGCACCCACTTAAGTTTTCTGTTCATAAATTGAAATTCTTATTTTTAACAGTGTTGTTTAATTCAAAAAGTGGTTTCTGTGTTCGTAGTTGGTTTACCCTCTCCATATGTAGGACTGACACTACCCTAGGTCTTACAAGCGGGTGCTTAGGGGTAGAAGCCTGACGGCAGCCAACGGCACGTAACCACAGAATGAAGAACCTGGAACGAGTAGTCGCCCGTAGCATGTGCGTGATAATATGAAATGAAAACGAAATGGATCATAGGAAAGGTGAGAATTGAGCAATTGGTGGAATGAGTGGCGGGGAAACCGAAGGACCCGGAGAAAACTTGCCCAGACGCCATTTCGTCCAGCACAAATCCCACATGTGGGCGCTTGGTATCAAACTCGGGCCACTTAGGTGGGAGGCGAGCGGTATAAGCACTCTGACATGGCGTCACCTGGTGTCTGTATTACATTTTCTTTAAACCTTGACAAACATTGGGTTTAGCTTAACTTGTTCTTTACATTAACATTTATCAATTGGCCTATTCACATTTTTCCTGCATTTTAGTGAAATTTAGAAAGTTTTACATCTCATTAAAAATCGTTATAACCTGCGCATTGATTTTATGGCAATCGATTTGGTCATTCTTGGACGGATATATGTTTAATAATGTACCATTCCAATACGATCGTAGGTGGTAATGGCCAGACATCGTTTAATTTTGCGCATGCATTTGTTTACGTCGCGATTGCTGTGCGGGTGGATGACCTATTCTACATTCCGCCTCCTCGACCTGAATGAATGAAGGCCAAAGATAATGCGCTCCTCCAAGTGAGTCACAGTAAACGTTTGCGTGTAGTGGAAAACTCGATGGGAAGATAATTAGACCTTTAACTGCAGCGATAACACTACCCATGATGCATCGCGCGCTGACCTTCATGCGAGTTATGTATTCGCTCGCTATTCAGAGAAAACGCTCCTTAATCCTCTCTGTGATGTAACCGTGCTCCGGGAACATCACACTAGCAGATTTGGGGCACACAGGGCACAAGTAAGTGAAAGGCACATTAAAAAATACGTTTAAAAGCCATTCAGGGAAATAAAAGCTTATTTGTTTTAAAAGGACAGTTAATACTACTAGTAATAATAATAATAATAATAATAATAATAATAATAATAATAATAATAATAATAACAAGAATACCATTACCAAAATCTGAAGAAAAAAACAACAAAACAAAACGAATGGGGATAAATGGGAGGACACTTCAAAAAGCACAATCACAAAGAAATGTTCACTTAGTGAAAAATATTAAACAACCAAACTGAACTGCACGCCAAACAAAATAGTGACCAGCTATGAAAAGAAGTGTATGCACAAGAGCCGGTCAAGTCAGTTTTCAATCTTGCTCTTTCTTGCTGCCGTTTTTTTTTTTTTTTTTTTTTTTTTTTTTTTTTTTTTTTTTTTTTTTTTAAATACAGCTCCGGAGTCTGATCGGGACTCCGGCGCTGTATACCCTACTTTTTATTTACCTAACTTGTTTACTGTGATTACCGTATGATTACTGAATTTCTGTTTTAATTTTTACATACACATACACAAACATCACCCATGCCCAAGGAGGGACTCGAACCCACGATCCCCTGCGCTGCGAAACACCAAAGCGAGACACTTTGGCGAGCGCGGCCATGGGGACCGGCCCGGTTAGCGCGCCTCTCGCAGCCAGTAGATGCAGCTGAATGAATAGCAGGCAGGATAGAGTTTGATCAACGAGCGTACGAGTCTCAATTACTCGCAAGACTTATAAGTAACGTTAATAACAAGAATACAGTGTAATTCGTGGAAATTCCATAATCAGTCCTGTTATACTATTTCATCAGTTTAAATGATTAAATAGCCTACCAGGATAAGGAGGATATTTAAATAACCCACGCTAGGGAAAGAGTTAAAAACGAAATTTGCTATCACGGAATCTACAGATATGTATACGTGGTCTCCACTTTTATTACAAATAAGTGTGCATATATTTTATTACTCCTAAGACTTAAATGTTGCAAGAAGTAATTCTATTCTTGGTTGTAATCTGAACATGCTTACACTTATCAACACAAAGTAGTATGTCATTAACGCTGATTCAAACCGTGTGTTTACTGTGAACAGTTTGGATATATGTTAAACGATGAGTCATCTTGTGTCATTATAAGGGCCCGGATTTTTAGCTTTTTATAAATGCAGTTTTAGCCTTTTACTATCTTTTATTAGACTCTTTAGGTTTTTAAACAATTTCCCTACCTATTTAAGAACAATTATAACACATTTTAAACATAATACAAATAAAAATATGAACATTATTTTACTTCACGGAAGCACTTTATTAATATGTACTGTAACTTAAGACAATTTATCACACAGTATATTCTTGCTAGAACATTTTAACTAAAAATTGAGCACTCACTTAAAAAAGTTTGACATTTCAGCATTGTTGTTGTACACAACCAGTCAGTTTTCCACATTTTATATATATATATATTTTTTTAATATTTCCTATAGGCAGAAAAAGATCTTTCAACATCGCAGCAGCCACTGGCATATATTTCATACATGCAATTTCTATACCAAGATATACATCGTGATACACTCTTTCCCTAGCTAACCTCACATGTGCACTCAAAACAATACGAATTGTTAAACAAAAATTGTAATTCAAATAAATTGAAGAAAACATTGAAACATTTTCTCTTCTAAGGTTAAAAAACTTAGGTTTAGCGAGTTTTAGCTAAAATATATACAAGATTCATACATTAGTAACCAAACAGCTTGAAACAAAAGCAATTTGAAACTTTCTAACTTATAAGAAGAAAAATAGGTTAAAACCTAAAAATCCGAGCCCTAGTTATTACGTAACCAGTTTTACTACGGATCATACGTCAACCTACTTCGCCTGTAGTTTCGAGAATACTCGAGTCGCCTCGCTCGTGAGCACTAGTTCTCGATACACCAGATTCTCTCACTCTCGAGAATGGCGTGGCCTGCGAGTAACGAGCAAGAGTAGCACGGGTTATTACTACTCGACATAGGTTTGCAAACACACTCGACTGTTCATGCGAGAGAGGGCCCCAACAGTGGACCGTCTAATATTCGAGTGTAGTGCAGTGAAAAGTGAGACACCGGTAAATAATGTTCTTAGAAATAACAACTGGCCACTGACAAGTCCGACGTAATTCAAAATGTTCCTAAAACCATTTACAAATTTTTTTGAGCTTAACAAACTTTCAAGAATTGAAAAAGACCGATGAGTAACAGCAATCAGCATAAATCGGTATCAAAATGCAAATAATGCTACTAACATAACTAGATAAAACTGAAGCACCAACTAACACACATGCCTAAAAATTCTCTAGTGTTTTAAGGGTAAACATTTAAACACCAACAGCCATCAGCAGATATGTAGACGTCAAACTACAATTAATGTTATCAACATAACTACAGTATGTAAGATAAATAAACATTTAGTACTTATTCAGGTCGTGGAACATGTTAACAACATCTAATGGAAAATGTAGCAATTATAAAATATACCCAAATGTCCATTATCTTAACATGTTTTAAAAACATTAGTTTTTAATGTTTAAATGTTTAAAGTTTTCAAAAATGATATAATTACATAAAATGCCTAAAACTATGATTTAATTTAATAAAATAACAACACAGATAGCTAAAAATGTACACAAGCAGAAAAAGATATAAAATAAGGATTAGATTTAATTAAAATATGTAGATTTGTTCCATGTTTTTGTTTGAAGAACCCGAAAGCAAGGATAACGACATTATCAACCTAACTTCGCACTCATTAACTTACTCATGTGAAAACTGATGTGTGTCATTTATAGTTGGGACATTAATTAATAACTACTTCCCCTCCATCTACAAGCATCATTTGCAAACTACTAATTAAGTAGAGTTGTACTTGGTGGAGGGGTCAAGAATGCGAGCAATGATAGACGTAAAACTTACTCTTATTTCTCAGTTGAATAATAACATTTCTTATGACTGAACATTTATACTTATACGGAAAGTTTATAACTTAAACACTTTATACACTCCATGCAAATGCAAGAAAATCACAAATAATGACGAAAAAAGACAAAATAAGAACCTGACATCGAAAAAAGGTTCTAATAAATCATAGAAAATGCCATAAATTACACAATAAATACAGCTTTTTATAATCAGGGTTTCATGATAAAGATAATGTGATAAATCAAATGTCACCAGAATCTGGCCACGATGATGATGATGATAATAATAATAATAATAATAATAATAATAATAATAATAATAATAATAATAATAAAACCTGTTTACTTCGATTTTCTAACTGGTCTGTTTCCTCATTTCGATCAATAGGCACACTTAGTATTATAAATAAAAAAAAAAATTACAAATTCGTTGTATAACAAACTCTCATGACTCGTGCCGTGACATCTATGTTCATAGGTCTCACAATAGTACAATCCACAGATCTGCTATCGTTAGTGTACATTCTTCTACTCCTTCACTTTCTCTACATTTAATCTCCCCTTTCTCGCCTTGGTTTCTTTCTATATGTGGTTATTTGAAAACTGGTAATTAACTACTTATTTTATGCAATATAATTTATTTTCTAAATGGGACTTTTACCATATCAAAACTCGTAAGCATCCGTTTTGACATTTTTGTATGAAATAACAATACCCACATTTTAAATCTATTAATTTTAACACCAGTGCGCTATTTCTCGACACTTGATAGGACATGAGCGAGTCACCAAGCCTGCTATTGCAGAAACGTGATTTATGCTAAATCAGCTTCATTCACAACTCAGTAAACGCTGCATGGTACACGAGTGTCTCCACTCTTTCCCCTATTATTTTGAATGGCTTTATTCAGACACAAGGGTATGAAATGTTGCAGTCATTCACCCAAACTCAGTCAAGGTGTTATCAATAACTAGTAATTCTTTACGGACACGGAGGAAAATATATCTCGACTGCTTTTATTCCTTATTTAATTTAAAATTAAACGCAACGACTTTCAAAGCCACAAAAGTTAAAATGCAATTTTTAAAGTATCGAAAGGTATCGGAGATTTATCACGAAGTATTTTTTTTTTAAAAAAATACAGCCCCGGAGGCTTGTCAGGACTCCGGCGCTGTATTCCGTTTTACCTCTTTTTTTCTAGTTTCTAAATTTCCTTAGTTGATCTATTCGTTTTTCCTTTTTACATATACATACACAAACACATACACATTTACAAACAGAGAAACACCCATACCCAAGGCGGGACTCGAACCCACGATCCCGTGCGCCGCGAAGCACGAGACACTTTAGCGAGCGCGGCTACGGTGACCGGCAGTATTAAGACAAGGTACTTCGACACCACCGAGTATCGAGGTATTAAAGTCCCATCCCTAAGCTCAGCCCATTATATACACACGTCAGTACTAATCATTAATCAAAATCATCAGAAAAATCTGTTGCAGTTTTATTACACGTACAGATTACCAATGGTCTTTTCGATGCATCTTAACTATTTCGGCGAGTACCAAACAATTCTGTGAGGGCTGGTCCCTTAACTCAGTTGATCGAGCACCTATCTGCGTACTAGGGGTCATCGGTTCGATTCCCGGATGGAAGGGTAGGAATTTTTCTCTTTACCAGATTATTTCCTATCCACACCAGGGTCTGGAAGAATGAATGTGTTTAATCTAATGATTAAAATGAAAGATAAAACAGAAATCGACATCAGTGCACCATTTAACACAATGCCATAGGCATTATGCTCCAAAGAGAAATGCCGCCGATAGAACCAAGCAGTAAAGGGTGATTATAAAGGGACAGTAAAAAAAAAATAAAAAAAAAAAAAAAAAAAAATCTTGTGAGAATCGAGCTACATGCCAGACGAAAATCGTTGAAGGAAAATGTTTAAAACTTCAACAGCTTGTAAACTTTTTTTTTTTTTAATCCAGACAAGAAAAACTCTCGCAGTCTCAAATTATTTATTTTGTACACTGAGAAACAGACCACAAGAGTAGCAGAGCAAACATGGAACGAAATGCAATTAGATTTACTTAATAGCTTGAGGCCTCATTCTCCGCTCTGGAATTCAGCTCTGAGATCCGGAAAGTGCTTACCGTCTCTTTGATCAGGTCTGACATGCTTCCTTATTCTCGGCACTTACCTGCAAAGAAAGAAAACAACACGTCAGCATGACATAAAAGCACATTAGCACTCCAGGTGCCATATCTCTCCGATCAAAAAATGTTGCACAGAGAGAAATTACTGCAGCACTTTCACACAGGAAGTTGTGCACGACCATCCGTGATCAGGCGCCCGTGACTCGGCGCATCAAGTTTTTATCGTTAAGACCTACCTCATCTAACATTTTAAAAAGGTTTTTCCAATTAGTATGTACCTACAGCATCTTATCCATTAAAATAACTGCAATGGGGAACATTTCTTTTGAATATTAAAATAGATTTACATGCAAATGCATGAATATTCAATGGTAATAGGTGAAGGTATCATTTAAACCAATCTGAAACCATAAAAACATTTATTAAAAATCTTGCCAAATTTATTCAATATGTTGGATGCGCAGCGAAATCAATTAATTGAATACACTTTGTTGCCTTAGAAAACATGCGGTTAATGTTAGCTGAATTTTTTTTAACAGGTTGTGAAATGCACCGTGAGTGAATCTTACATATAAGTATACAATTGCCGTTTGAGTGTTTAGTGAAGCCACTTCTAAAAGCGTTTCCAAACTGAACACAAAACACAGCTACACTGGATAAAATAAATTATCTAATATATAATCATGGGTGTGACGGATTTGTAACGCAAAAATGACATGATAAAGGTGGCGGGGTGTATCCTTGTTCTCTGTACTAAAATACGCTATATGATTACCAAGAAGTATCAATGTTTTTAATGTATTTCTCTTGCAGATCTCAATGTATTTAGTTTTATTTCCATATTCTGTTTTACTTTAGTGTGGAATCATATCTTAATACATATTAAAATTGCAATAACAGGCACATTTTCAGTATTTGCAATTTCTAGAAGTAACATTCGGATTAATTTAGGAGTTTTGCACAAGTGCAAATAAAACTACATTCAACACAGGTACTCCGCAGGAACATGAAACCATTTAGGAATTTTAGTGACACATTTATGTTTAGAAGAACACGCCCCTTTTACTTTCTCTACACGTACACATGTGCGTAGTGTATGTAACATTCCACCCAAAAATCCATACCGAAATACACGGAAATACACGTTTTAGGGTTCCCTGAATTAAAAAAAAAATTAGAAAAGATCCCCGCGCGTACGTGTCCGCGAACACGATGACTCAAAAACGAAAAGTCAGTAAACTACAAAACGTGGTACTTAAGTTTAGTATCCTCAAAGGATGCGAAATGAAACTTTTGAGAAAAATCCCCCCACCCCAAACTACCCTTTACATGAAAAACAAAAATTGAAATAGTTCATTTTCTCAAAACTGGCTGTAACGATTCTGATTAAAATGCTGTACAATCAAGATATTTACATGACAAATAAAATGTAGGTATACCCTAAACTTTCTGAGAATGGCCTCTGAAGATCACTTTATTTTAGATGAATTTTGTATAACTCTAAACCGTAAGAGACATACAAAAACTTATGGCACAAAAATGTAGATCTTGTTAAAACACACAATTTATGTAATATACATTTTTTCGTGGAGCTGGCCATTTTTGAGATATTCCTTCTTATTGGTTTCAGTTTTAAAGTTAATTTGTCAGCGCCTGGTCATACAGAGAAACGTATGTCAGTCATAGTTTTTAAAAGATTTGACTATCGCTTTAGCATAGGGTACTGCATTAGCTCCCTTCTACTTACAAGGAAGAAATGAATAAGACCATTTCCGCTAATTAGCATGAAATAGATTTTAACAATAATTTGCTACAGAGATGTAAGGAAAGTCATGTGAATGGAACACAGATTTTTTATGGAAATATAGATCACAGAAAAAATTGACATAATTAACCGCAGTTAGTTGCAATGCCGTTTCCCGGTCCGTTTCTATGATTGATTAATTGACATCTGGGAGACAATATAAGATGATCCGAAACAACTTGCCTGTGTCTAAAGCAGGCGCTTATTGAACAGCATCTCTCTTAGTTGTGGTAGTTCAGCCAATTTTAACTGGATGATTATGGATGCCATTACTTCCAGGTTGTATCGTCTGTTTCCAATACATCACAGTGGAAAAATCAGGTGTAGTATAGTTTCATCTTCCTTGCAGTTAAGGAAAACACCTTCAATCGCTATTTTGTGCTGATGCTTTTTAAAATTCCCCGTAGTCTTAACTGCTTCCTGTTAATTTTCGGGATAGCAATACTTCAACTTGAACATGGTCTAGGCATGTCGTTATATTTGAATGAAGACCAGGCGGCAGCAGCCTATCATCCATTTCCGTACTTCGCTACCTACCCCAGGGGTACTTCGCTATCTACCCCAGGGGTACTTCGCTATCTACCCCAGGGGAGGGAAGCGCTTCTCTCTTTATCGGTACGCTTGGGCAAACTAAACTATCTTTAAAGAGATATAAACTACGTTAAAAGTAACGCACGTTGGAAGCAAGAGCTTATCTCCTCTTGTAACGCTATTACACTAAATAATACTGTTAAGAAGGTGTACAATTGCACCTCATTTTGAAAAGCATATAATTAATACATTTGGAAGAATGACTCTAAACACTTTCAAAGCCATACATGCAAATTTTCTCTCCAGATGTTGTACAAAAATATAAATAAATGTAAGAAATAATAAATACTGCCAAACCTCAATAGATCCTAATTCACTTTAATAATGTATACCGATACAATTTGGATGCATATAAGGGTATCATTTCTTTATTATTTATCCCGCTTTTAGTATTTTTTTTTTTTTTATTGTTTAATTTATATAGCTCCCTTTAACATCTAAGGTCATATCGGGGGCTTTCCACTTGAAACAACTCGTTGTCTGTAGGTTCTTTTACGTTGGTTTAAACCAATTTGTGTTTTACTGAAACACGCACACATTCACACTCGCATACAAACTTCCAGACTCTGTGGGGGATAGGGAATAATTCTGGCGAGAGAAAAATTACCCGCCCCAGCTGGGAATCGAACCCGGGACCCCCGGGTTTTTAGTAATTGCTATAAGCATTTTGAGATAATTTCTCGTAAACTACTCCAGGTTGTAAAATAAGAAAAAGGTGATTATATTTCTTTCTTTCTTAATTATAGCCATTTCAGGTTTATTTATCTTGCCGAGTTCGCTGTAAATGATACGCTTCTTAGCCCGCATTACAACCAAGTTCACATTTTAATCGTATTCCACAATAAATCGAATGCCATTGACACATTTTCATTCAGCCAGCATAATGGTAATCAATTCTTGAAACTGCCAGTGCTGGTTAACAAGTATTTTGTATCAGGTTGTATCTCCACCATCTCATGACTATCTTTGGGTTAGTGAAATGTGATAGCATATAGTATCCATTAACGAAATTTATGTAAGCTTCAGTGGCGAGAAACCGAGCCTCTCACAAGATAAAATACAAAAATAAAGCAAGGCACTAACCGGCTCCTTGTTATGGAAACATTACCTTGCTATTTGGGAACAAATGCTGTGCCTTGTGTTTGCTTGACGTTGCGGTAGGATTGGAATCCCGGACCAGATGTATATTCCAACCTGCTGTTCTTGGTTTCTAATGCAACATACCAAAATGCTCAAGGACATACAGAAGCACCAATAATAACAAACTGTCAGAATAACAAAAAGTTTCGGGAATAAACCATACAAGCGGTGTAATTTTTGGGGAACATAAATGCCTTAATAGATGAAAAGTGATCTTTTGATCAGACATATCCAATTTAAGATTGGGATGCATAGAAGTGAAACTTCCTTGTTTGTTTGTTCTTAATTCTTCATGACGTCTTGGATGCATCGTTTTTACATAAGGGGTCTCGATGTTATGGGCTACTGAAGTAATTGCAATTGAAACTAATAATTTCATACTAAAGATAAGTAGGGTTTAAAATCGGTATTAGAATGGCATGAAAAACCCTGGTCGCTAGAGCTGCAGTGCTATGGTACCGGGTTCGATTCCCGGCCAAAGGTGGGACCTTTTATCTAGCCAACATTATTTCCCATCTTCCCCTGAGTCTGGAAGTATGAATGTGATGTGAATATAATCTAATGCACAAAACCCAAAGGAATAGAATCCAACGTCAACTGTCCTCGAGTTAACACCACTGCCTCTAAATGATGTGTCGAAAAAGGCCACCGATATCACCATTGCAGTTAAAGGCGGGATATAAATGGACTTATATATAAATCCTGAGGGCTAACCCAGTAGTTCAGTCGACAGAGCACCTGCCTGCTGTGCCGAAGTCCCAAGCTCGATCCCGGGCTGGGATGGGTAAGAGTTTTCCTCTAGACAAGATTATTTATTCCCTATTCTCCCCAAGAGTCTGGAAGTATGAGAGAATGAGTGATGTAATGTATAACATTCAATGACAACTGCACACGAATTAACAGTGCTGCCTTAGGCAATATGTTAAAAAAATATATATATGGCCACTGCAGTTAAAGTCTAGGTATAACTGGTATACTTTTTAAAAATCCCGAGTAATGGATTAAACCAGCTTGGTAAACCAACTGACAGAATTGTTGCAGTTTTGCTTTAAATAACATGCAAAATTTCAGGTTAAGCACATAATTGCACGCCACATTACTGCAGTTTAAATGCGGGCGTGGTCCTAATTTAAATTCTCGGCCCTCTTCTTTATCTTCCCAAAAAGATTTCTCCATATGCCTGGGGTCTAGAGTGTGAAGTGGTCGAATGGAGTGGCAAATTATCCAACAACCAATTATTCCCGTAAATTAGAAAGCTCTGTACAAAGGTCGCAAATTACTTATCTAGTACAGCTAGAGTGTATGACGTTGTTTAAGACTCCGTAAATACCTACTGTATTTGTGCTCTAGTTAACATTACGGCTTAGCGAAAAGTATAAGCTTATTTTACAACCTATAACATTACAAAGAGAGAATATTTGTATAGGATCTCTGTGTGTGATTACCATAGGGTAATCTCAAAAGCCGCTCAAACCAACTTTGATAATTATTTCAGCACTGAAAAGTTTGGTATTTAAGGAACTTTTTGTGTTTGAGTTATACAGACACGCGACCTTTTTCGTCAAAATGCTCTTCTTTTTCTTTATTTTTTTTTTAATTTTTATTCAGGGGTATGTACTTCCGGTGAAATTTTGAGATTACATTTTTGTGTGAAAAAAGTACACGATAATTCCGAATCAGGATTTTTTCACTACTAAATAGCACTTATACATGTGCAGCATTTCCGGAACTTGGAAGATCTTCATGAGAGGGTTAAGGAAGTTAAGACATTCCGCCGAAGTTTCATGTTCATTTGCGTGAATATCGGAGGATGTTTCTTCCGTTATTTGGAATAGGACTGCATGAAATTACAATTATAAGGGTAATAGGGGAGTAGTCACTATAAAACTGTAGATTATTGCAGAATAATTTCATAACGAACCAGGAAAGTCAATGAAATTAATCGATTCCTCGATAAGAGTTTAAAAAGCTAAGCGTGTGAGTCGTGTCAACCTTCTGGTATCACAATAACGCATCAATGTTTTACAAAAGCAATGTACATAAGAGATGTCAGTACTATGTCCGAAACATGTATTTTCCAGTTTTATTTCACACCTAAAGTTAACACATAACGATGACAAAGTCACTGCATACAGAAACTTCTATCTGATTTACTGTTTTTATGAGAAGGAATAAACGTGACTGTCCCATAAGGGTTTCCTACCGGTATCAGCGAGATTTTCCTCACGCTTGGGAATTCTAACATTGAGTTCACTCAGTTTCATAAGGTTCTTAAGGATCAATTATTATTGAGAATCTGTTCAATTGAGAAGCAGCGACTTGTGGTCGAACAAGTCGTGATGAAGCAACAAGAGGAAAACCAGCATACTGACCACAAGCCAGTCACTGCTACTGGTGTCCCTGTCCATGATGCACTGTGTGCACAGAGGAGGTTCTTACAGGCTGTTTACAAATAAGGAAATCATAGTATTTTCATTACATCAGGTTCTCTAACATACTTTAGCATGCAATTGCTCTTATGAATGGAATTGTCATTGTCAACAAAGAGAAAGATCAATTAATAAGTACTAATTTCTTCCATTTCTTCCTGTCATAAGAAAGCTAATGTATATACTCAAGCACCAATTATTGTGGTTAATTATTATTACCTGATCTAATTATCCATAATAAAAGGTTATTACAGTAAAACTTCGTTCGTTCATCCATCGCTCCTTTAATTTAACCTCAACTCTTGTTATCCTCGGCGGCAAGGTTCTTGACTGAGTCGCGCGCCACCATTGCCTTACCTGTCACCAATGTCTATTAAGCCAATTAAACTAGTATGCACATACATATACTTTGTACCACTCTTACAGCCTATGGCTGTAAATATAAAAGTATTTTATCACTAGTAGTGTTTCCATTTTCGTTCCAAACCAGCATGAAATTTCGCTACTGAAGTACACGTTTATGGAGAAATGTCTTTATCCCTCTATTCCATCAACCGTGACATTCCCGATCCTGACGGTAAGAGTTAATCCAGAGTTGCTGGACTGTTTCTACAACTTATCTCAATAAGGAGGTATCGTATTCCATTAAGAAACGCGACAATGACATTTCAACAGAAAGACGCATAAAAATCGTGCGAGAATAGCTAACCAAAAACTACCATATTGGGATTAATTTCCAGAATCTTCCAAGAATTCGATAGAACAATTTTTCACGAAATTTCATACATCCCAGTAAATAGCTTCTGGATATTTTCTCAAAATAGCTAAGATTGTGATTAATTCATGAGTTACTAGCTGGAAATATTGAGTTTTCATGGCATATCCAATGAAGTTCCCTTTATTAGTACTAATGTTCATGCTTGTAACTGAGAAACTATAACAGCTAAACAATTACTACAAAATGTGCAGGTCTCGTTTAAACACCAAATTTATGTCTAATACAATTCTTTGTAGCATATCCCGAGATATTATTTGCTATTGTCTGAATTTTGCAATGTTTTTCCATATATTAGCGCTAATTCAACTTCTTTTGCTTCTCGCGAATACAAAGAGTAATTAAAGAATTTCAAAATCAGTATATATAACGTCACAGTTTTTAAAGATTTGAATTTCTCTTTAGCTTCCTGTATCTCCCTGGTACGTGCAAAAAAGTTATTTTTGCACAAACGTTTCTCAATTAACATGAAATAGGTAAAGCCACACTGAAAATGCCATATCCGGGATTTGAATCTCTTGGTATCTAGCCGGTTGCCCAACCACTAAGCTACCATTATAACAGGCCGGCACGGCATGAAATTCCTCAACTGACATTGCATGATTCCCGGCAAACCACAAGGTGATCTCAAATTTCCCCAATGGCGATTACAGTGTCATCAGTGCTTTAAATCCCGGGCTTCATAGTTTAGCCAACTATTATGGCCAATGAGGATATTAATGCCGTACCAGCGTGTTGCTATGGTAACTCAATGGTAGAGCAGCTGGCTAGAGACCGAGAGATTCGTGGTTCAAACCTCAGCTATGGCCCTGAATTTTTCAGTCTGACTACCTACCCAACTCCTGTCCTACGCATGGCTTGTGTGAAAAATAAAGTAACCAAAATACCCATAAACTACTGACGCTAAACTATTTGGCATAAATTACATGTAATGAGAGAAACAAACAGTTTTATATAAAGAATTTCATAATTATATAAAATACAATAAAAACAAAAAGTTATTCACAGAAAATTCCAGATCACATTATGATTTCCATGCCAATATTTCAAGCCAGTTAACCAAAATTATTAGAGTCGGTTTTGAAAAAAAAAGAAAAAGAAAACCTTTATCTGAAATTGTTCTAGGGCTTCCAACCAGGTCGTGATGGATTGGCATTCCAACCTGGCTGGTAGGATTCAGCCAGCTTTTTATTTATTGAATCATGTTATTTAGAGGTTCACAAATGGCTATTTCGCTGAAAATTTGGATATTGAATTTTCGGATGAACTATAGTAATATAGTAGAAAAAATTAAAGACAAATTAAACAAGTTCCATGCGTTTTCAATGATAGGTGTGTACGATAATAGCGTATCGAAAACTCCGGTAGATATTTTGACAAATCTCCCAAAAGCTCGTTATAATATGGGCAGATGGGAACGAAAACATCGTAACCCTGCACCCCGGATGTGGCAACACTAGCGGAGCACGCAACAGGTGGCATCTGCATAGAGTTCGTAGTCTTACATAATTGGGAAGATGCTGAGAAGTCGCGGGAAAGTTCATCCGCTCAAACCTCGTGCCCTTTCAATGGATAAAAAATATTAGAAGAAACACGATTTCTATACCTCGGGCTACGGTGGACTCTTCAACACCCAGCGCTTCAGGTTTTTCACGGTGTTCACCGCGTGTCGTCTTCTACAACGTCGGCTCTTTCAGTCTTCGGGCAGCATTTTATTCACACGTGATTTAAGCTCTCACGAGCAGAATTTTGTACGTGGTCTGACTTATTTTCAAACAGTAACGGCCACCCCATAACCTGACTGACTCCATACTATAAATGTAGTCACACTGTAACTTTAGTTAAACCGAATCATAATTTTAACTATAAGTACTGTTCCTTTACCTACAATAGAAGTTAAACTGCACTGCAATGAAATACCAGAAGGCTGTGAAAAGAAGAACGTCATTTTATTTTGAATAAATGAAACGGGAGCCGAAGGGATACCTTATACTTCGACCCAACGCGGTTATTTTATGGTTACCATCCTGAGGCATAAAAATTGACATACAAGTACACATAGTGACCTTTTTTTTTATATCATACTACTATTTAAGCTTATTCGTCTGTTTACTAAACGATAATCAAGATAAACATTAGCAGAAATTGTTATATTACTTAATTCTTTCTTAGTAGAAAGGAAATAAGGGAGTACAATAGACGAAAGTGATAGTCAAATCTTTTAATAGCCGGCCACTATGAGATGCAACTGAAATTCTTCCATTCTTTGCATCATCTGGATGAAAAAACACGAATAACGACTTCCCCTTTGAGAACATTTTAAGTATAGCAAATTTTAACCAGGAATGTCGGAAATGGTTAGCTTTACATAAAAGATATATATATATAACATAACGAGACTTTTGTGTTTTAATGAGATCTACATATTGTGTAAAGTAAGTTTTCCTACATCCGTTACTCTTATGCAAAAGTCATCCAGAATGAAGAGATCTTCCCAGAAGATTCAAGATATATGAAAATAACTTTAATAAAAATGGTTAGTTATTTTTTAAAAATGCTCCATGTAAGAGGTTGGGGGATTTTCCTGAAAAACCATTTGTTGCAACTTTAGAATATGCTGAAAGGATTTTTATCCATGGGCCTTCAAAACATGTATTTCCGATGTTTATTTTTTAAAAAAGATCCATGCGCACGTGTGTCTGTGCTCAGCATAACTCAAAAACGAATAGTTAAAACACCAAAACTTGATATTTACGTTCAGCATCTTCTAAGGATGCAACAAAAATATTTTCAGGAAATTCCCACAACCCCTTATATGGATCACTTTTCGAAAATTTTGATTTTCTCAAAAAAAGAATCTAACCATTTTTATTAACGTTATATTCATGAAAAAGGAAATATATTTCTTGAATCTTCTGGGAGGATCTCTTCATTCTGGATGGCTTTTGCATAAGAGTAAGCCGTAAGAGATATAGAAAAATTTACTTCTCAAAAAATGTAGATCTAATTAAAATACAAACATATCGTTATATCATATATATATATATCATGTAAAGCTAACCATTTCCGACATTCCCAGTTAACACTTCCTATATTTAGAATTTTCTCGAAGTGGAAGTCGTTATTCGTGGTTGTTTTTTATTTTTTTATTCTGGAACATGGGTGTTAAATTTTTGGGTGGAATACAGAATGTCTCTACTAAGTACTACTTAAGTAGAGAAAGTAAACTGGGAATACCGGGCACTAACATTAACAATAAATTAATTGCATCAATAAATACCCGCGGGTGATCTCAGTTGCTGTGCCCCCCCCCCCCCAATATCAATAACACATATTAAATTCAGTACTGAATTGATGTCACTTAGCAAAAAAGTAACACATGAAAAACTCCGAGTGCAGAAATCTAAGAAGTTCACTCGAATTTTCTTTCCGCGTGTTTTATTGACATTAGACTAAATTCTAGACAACTCTTGTTAGAAATAAATATATGTATGTAAAAATGAGCTTATAGAAAAAGAAAATAAAACAAAAAAACTTTAAAAAGGTGAGATAGACAGGTAAATTGGCTTGTTTAATATACATTGCCGCTCAAAATGATACGTCCGAGGATACATGAAATTTTGTTACTTTGGCAATGTTAAAAACCTGAACCACTTATGGTAAGAGGTTAATTCGGTTTTACTATTGAACAGTATTTAATTTTACTGTATAATCCAACTCCAAGTATATATGCACGACTTTTTTTTTATTTTATTTATTTATATATCCCCCTTTAACATCTAAGGTCATATCGGGGGCTTTGCACTTGAAACAAGTCGTCAGTAGGTTTTAAATCATTTTGTTTTCTTAAAGCACACACATACACTCTCACATACATACTTCCAGACTCTGTGGGGGATAGAGAATAATTCTGGCTAAAGAAAAATTCCCCACCCCCCAGCCGGGAATCGAACCCGCGACCTCCGGGTGAGAAGTCAGCTCGCTGATCACTCGATCACGGAGACAGTCTGCACGACTTTTGATGTGCATTTAGTGGAGGAATTCAAACACCACTTGGTCTATGATTTCACATTTAACGGCTCTTAGAGGGACAGATTTGGCAATCGCCGAACGAATTATCCACATTTTGTGAGGATGTAATGCCAAATCATTGCACTATATTGTGGTGAGTTTACCAGTCTGCTTATTAAGTTGTATATCGCTGTCGGCCAACTAAATGATCTCATTAACATCATCGAACAAGCCTCTTATTCCTCCCAGAAAGAAATATTGGGCAGGTGAGGCAAGGGAAAAGAAAGTTACTCTTAACGAAAAACTAATAGGTTAACAGGAATGAATATATGCAGGACCTTATACTTACATGATTGTAAGATTCAAAAGTTTCTTACCCCTACCTTACGAATCCGCGAAACGGTGCTACCTTCCAAAACTGATATATTACATGAAATTTAGTTGGCTATTATAAGCTCTTGTCACAATCACATAATTATCAGTTTTTCGATTTAAAAGGAGCATCAGAAATTACCCACAAAGTTTTCTAGTAGTAGCCAAAATTTCGAAAATAAGTTTTTCATACAAACCTATGAAAACACTTAGGCCACAGAAAGATTTAAGATTTAGATTTAAATTTCTAATAAGGTTTAACAACTATTGCTCTTTCGTAATTTTAATTAAATGCCTTGATTAAAGTGTTGTAAATAACAGTGAGGGAGTCCACAGCAACTAATTCCCCTAGTTTTGTAAATATTTTCTGTTTGGTATGCGAGCTTTTAACATGCCGCGCCGGTGAAGTGACACACATCTGCAACTTGTACTGCCGACATGTGGAGGTCGAGTCCTAGACCTATTTGTCTTCTGTGCGAAGGTAAACCATTTTTACACAGACTAGATTACGTCATCGTCACGCGTGTCAAAACCCACACACATGTGCTCCAGTTGTGTTTACTTCCTCTCCACTTAACGCTTCAAAGAAACCGCTTACTTCTCTTCTCTTCTGCTTTCTTTATGCTCTTTCCATCCTTCTGCCTTAATTTATGGGCTACTTTGTTTGTTTTTTTTTCAGCAGCGTGTGTAGGAGTAATAGTGCAATTTGCTCATTTGACTTTACGTCAAAGGAACCTCTCTCATCAGAAATAAGAGTCAAGATGTCAAGTATGAGATCCATTTTGCCTTCCAGTTCAGTATGCACAATATCGAATCTCGGTTGGAGCAAAGTTGCCTAGATATATCTAATCGGTCCAATATTTTCTCTTAACCACAGATTACAAATATCGTGTAGCACTCATATTTTTGAACACTGGGATGAAATGAGATTTCATTAACAATTGATTTCATCGTCTTTAGGTATGTGCTGTTCTAAAGCACTTTCCCCCTCTTTTTCTTTAAAGCACCTACTTATTGAATCCAAATAATTACACCAACAGTTTTAAACGATAACAAAAATAGAGCTTTCCTTATTTTTATGGACTGTACACACAGCTAATGTTTACTTTCTCTTCAAGTGCTATGCAGATAGTAGATAGAGAAGGTATAGTATTCCACTAAAATTCGAGATCATACTAGAAATATCTTTTGATGTCACCTGAATAAAAAAAAAAGGGACAATTTTATGAAATTTTGTTTTCCTCAAAAATGACTAACGATTTTTATTAAAATACCGTATATGGCAAATACAATTTATATCTTGAATTATCTGGGAAGAACCTCTGAACGCTTCTTCATTCTGGGTGAATTTTCCATAACTAGTAAACCGTTCAGAGGTTATTCCCATATATATATATGAAAACATTTGTTAGTGCATTTTACCCATGCACATTATTTTAAAAGATTTACTCTGTGTTGTCATTATCACAAGGTCAGTATATCTGAAACAGATTTTTATTCACGGATCATTCCATTTCTTTCCCTTTCTTGCGAACAGTTTTACAACTCCAAAGTTTTCTTTTAATTTATAACTCCAAATTCAAGTTTAATCTTTCACTGACCTTTGCGCCCTCTACCAGAATATGAAGAGAAAGTAACAACACTAGCAATGTCTCTTTACTCCTATGTTCCTACTAGCTGGATATGTTCAGACGCCCTGAAGTAATAAATATATATATTTCAGATTGAAATAGTCCTGTAGAGCCATTTTATCTTGAAGTGGAAGGAAAAATTAGAATCTCTAACTAGCACAAACTGTAGCTCGCATTATTTTATGTGTTTATTTTGTTGTTGTTGTTAATATCTATTATTATTATTATTATTTCATTTAACACCTTTAACTTAAATACTGAAACAATTGCTATTTTTCTCGCTGATCTTAACATTATTCTATGATCAGAATATTTTGAGACAGCTAAGGGTAAAGGTAGATAACTGGCTGCCTGTATCCACCGCAAAGTCATGTCTCCTTCCACAGTCTCAAAAGGATGACGAACATGTATTATGATATTTAAAAAAAAAAAACAAAAAAAAAAAAAAAAACACACACACAGACATATTTCCACATTCAAATTTCAGACTCAGGGGCAAGTTAAAAAAAAGTTGCCCGCAACATCCTGGAATCGAACCGGAGACCACTGGGTTGAGAATCCAGAACGCTGACCACTCAACCGCAATCGCCGCGATATTTGTATCCATGCATATAATAAAGCAATAAAATTAAATTTAAATAAAATATAAATGAATTTAAATCAGAACCAAATGGAATCTATGAGTATAAAATACTGTACGTATATAATAAGTATTTAAAATATAATAAATATATATACATACACACACACACACACACCTTATTGGATGCTTTTTATTGTTTCATTTATATAGCCCTCTTTAACATCTAAGGTCATTTCGGGGGCTTTGCACTTGAAACAAATAGTTGTCTGTAGGTTCTTTTATGTTTGGTTTTAAATCATTTTATGTTCCTCACACACACACACACACACACACACACACACACACACACACCACACACACACATTCACTCTCACATATAATAATTAATTACGGAGAATAATTCTGGCTAAAGGAAAATTCCCCGCCCCTGTCGGGAATTGAACCCGGGACCTCCGGGTGAGAAAGCTCGCTGACCACTCGATCACGGAGGCCATTAACTGCATAATCCCCCTTTCTTCTCACTCTTCAAAGCTCTTTCTCTCCATCTCCGTTGCCTTCCTACCTTCTCTCTTTCAGCGAAGTACACGCCATCCCTATTACACCACTATTGTGGTGTAAGGTGACTACCTCGGATTCATCTTTTGCACTCTTATTCTATCTTCTACCAGTTTGTTAAGCTGGTTCAGTGTCTTTTCCCTACTTGCTGCGATCTGCTTGATCCCATCTTACCATGTCTACACGGCCATCAATGTTGTGAAAATCGTCTTTCTTTAGTGATGATAGTAAAGCAGAAGAAAAACTTCTGCGGTACACAAATATGTATTTGTCCCTTATGCATGTAATGCGATCTAACTGTACTATTTATTTCTCGTGGTAACTGAAATATTGTCTTAGCTCAATTATTCATTCTGCAGACATTTTGGAAGATATTAGGCTTGTAACATTCAAAAAAGGAAAACATTTTAATTTTTTATTTCACATATTTTTAATTTTACGTCACTTTAGTCTTCTTCCGCCGAAACCACTATTAACATTTAAAAATGAGAAACATTTGGATTTCTTTGTAATTTGTATTTTACGCCCCTTTCGTCCCCATCTTATATTTATTTTCTAAATGGGACGTCGCCCTCCGTGGTCCCTTCATGTACCCAAGGTCGCGGGTTCAAACTCAGCAGAGGAGATTGATTTTTTCGGCCATAAAACTCCTTAGCATAGCTTCCTTTGGAAGGGAAGTAAAGCCGTTGGTCCCGTGTCGCAGATTTACGGAACGTAAAAGTACCTCAAGCCTGATAAAGAAGCCTCTGAGCAAAATAAGCTGTATTTCACGACCAATATAGAATGGGACGATGAGAACCGCAGTGGTTAAAGAGCGACCATAAATCAAATTCAATTTGATTTCTAAATGGGACGTAAGGCAAGTTGTGTTATTAGTTTCAGAACAATCGGTTCGGCAATGAGTGAGCACACCCGAACAGTACCACATATTTTATAAATAAGCCTTTAACTTCAGAATAGGGCTAAAATAAATAATATCAGTTATTTAGCCAAAATGGAGAATGACCAGACACTTGTAATAGTTTCATTATATGTGTTTGCTATGTATATACTACTTAATATCATTAACAGATGTTCATATTTGGAGATAACTGACATCTCAGTGCAAACTTAGCAACTCTCACGTGGTTACTGCATGTGACAATCAATTTCTTCACTAATCATTACAATGTTCGTATATAAACACTATAATCACGCAGCAACTAAATGTAACTTTGTTAAACATAGTTCCTTTCAAAACGAATTAACATAAAAAAAAAAAAAAAAAAAAAAACTGATGTGTTCCATTCACATGGTTTTGTCTACATCTCTGCAACAAATTGTTGTTAAAACGCTTATGCTTCTATTTACGCCATTCTAATCGAGAAAAAATAGCAGAAGTACTCTTATTACTTGCTTCCTTGTAAGTAGAAGGGAAATGAGGGAGTACTATAGGTAAAAATGATAATCAAAAGCTGGTTGCTATGTTACTGAAGTTCCTTTGTTTGTATGGACAGGAGTTGACAAATTCCTGTATAAGAAAAGTATAAGTTTTTCAAAGCTGAAACCAGAAACAACTCCACAAAAAAAATGTATATGACATAAATTGTGTGTTTTAACATGCTCCATGTTTTTTGTGTGGTAAGTTTTTGTCCATCTCTTACGGGTTAACACTTTTAAAAATTCCGTAGAATTCATCCAGAATAAAGTAGTCTTCAGAGGATATTCCTAGAAAATTCAAGATACACGTTTTAGTTGCCAGATAAATATCTTTAATATACGATATTTTAATCAAAATCGTTTACCATTTTCGAGAAATTACATTTTTCTAAAAATGTTTTTTTAATTCACGGGTCTCAAAACATGCATTTCCGGTGAAATCTCGGTATCGAATTTTTGGGTGCATTACAATACCTTCTCCACACATTATGTACATAGTACGTTAGAGAAAGTAAAAAACTTAGCACTGTTAGCATCATATTTGTTGATAAGTCAATGACCAAACTTACCTTAATTTTTTGCTTGCGGCTTCCACTTTGTAAAATTATGGCACAAAGAAATCAATTTTATTCATCTCCTTGAATATGAACTGGTATTAACGTAAAAATATTTCATTAACATGTGTTTATATTAGTATACCACCATGATAATATGAATGAAAGACTAATCTTTGTTACCCATTTAACTACATCGCTTATTATTGTGCAAGTGCAGGTTTTAGTTCAATAAAACAGTTTCAAAACTTCTCACCTGGTGCCTGCGAGTTTTTTGTTTGTATCGAAAACGTAAACCCGTAGCTTTCGCCCGCGATTCATTCTCCTCTTTATGAAAACAAAATTTGAGCCAAATGACGTCAGCGAGCAAGTGTCTTCTTGGTTCCCGCTCTCAACTGGGAGCTCAGAGTGTAGGGTGGGCGGGGCACTGGGAAAGGAAAAGCAACTGAACTGTTAAAGGAGGATTAACGGAGTACAAGAAATGTATGTTGAATATAGACTTATTTGATTGTAAGACAACGAACGCCTTCTACACTTCTTTCCGCACCGTTTATCATCGAATCTCCGAAGCGGTGTTTTCGTCATTGATTGTGATAGTTGACCAACTCTATCCTAATAGTTCGCTTGCAGAAAGTGATCATTATTGTTTTCATGTAGCTTACGGTGGCTTTTCCCCTACCACTAAACGTATCACAGGTTACAGTTCAAGATTGTTGTGGGTGGATTGGTCAATTCGCCAAATACATTATTCTTTGGTACATCCTAAGCATCTGAAGTGTATTAAACCAGTTTCAAACAATTTGAATCATTTGTGAGTAATTCGTATAGAGGAACAATAAATGATGCAATTGCTCAAATTGCAAAGTTATTAAATTACCTGTGTCACGAAGATAGCACTAAAGATGTGAAAATTATTACAGCCGTGCATTACAGAATGTAGTCGCCCTCCATGATGCAGTAGTTACCATGCTAGCCTTCAATACCCAAAGTTGCAGGATCAAACCCGCGAAGGGTGATGGATATTTCTCGGATGTAAAAATCATTTGCACAACTTGCTTCCAAGGAGAAGTAAAGCCGTTGGTCCGGTGTAATGTTTACTTCTACTAAAAGAACCCTTGAAAGAAAAGGTCCCTGAGCTAAATTTGGTATGTATTAGCGTGCACAAGTCGTGATTTCGTCCTATATTGCCTTCTATGAACGATGAGTTAATCCCTCATCACCATGTGCACATAATGAACTAGAAATTCCTTGATAAAGAAACCATTATAAAAGTGGCCCAATAAACGCCGAACGTTTTATAATGCAATTGTTATTACCATGATTCCTAACGAGTACATCGCTGTAGTTTCCCACCCTTGCAACTCAGCATGCATCACTAAATCAACGCCAATTACCTTACGAACTCCAAAGAATGAAAAACGTGTGCTTCATAGTTTGAAGAAAACAAAAGCATGTGGGCAATTTGGAGCCCTCCCATGTGTTGTTAATTTTGTGGAGTGATTTATGTATTGTGCAATATGATGGTCGTGAGGTCGAAAGGGAAGAACCTTGTTACATACTACCCGCCTATTATTTATTCCACACGTCCTATTTTGGGCGGCAAGATGCTTCAAGTCTGTGAATCACACGCAACGGTTCGCGTGCCCAATTCCGGACGCTGGTGACAAAGCAGTCCTTCACGGTGCATGAGTCTCAATGCAAAATAATGCAATAGGAAACTATTAACTACCATGCAAGGCCGTCACTTCCTGCAGCCTAACTGCTCAACACAATCTAGCATTTTCTGGAAACATGGGTGACGTAACTACTCGTATTACAATGTCTATCTTTACAAGTAGATGAGCTTTATACGCCAGCATTCGTATTCGCTGCACAAGGAAACTTTGTGTTCAGTTGCACATTAATGGCATTATAGTTACGCTGAAATCAACTCAATAGGAACATTGGGGTCAGTTGATAATCCCACCAAGAAAACTGTCAGAATCATGGACAATGGATTGGATACGATAAACACGTAACTCAACTACATTGAAATGGTACATTTATTTTAAGAACGTCAATATTCATTTACGCATATATTTTCGTGTGATATTCCACATTTTAAACTTTTTAGAGAATCTTCTGTTGTGCATATGGATTAAAATAATGCATTTATTCACTATTAATATCGTCTTCTTCAGATAATAACATCGATTCCTTAACATAAACGGCATTTCAGGTCATTTAAGTTAAGCCGCGGGTAAGCTCGGCTTATTGCTTGAACGAAGTACTGTAAAACTCCACTCTAGATTTGAAGTTTAAGCTTAAACTGTGAAACCAGCCCTTAATTGGCCTACCCTCGCAGTATGTAGGACTTCACGTGGATACCTACGGTCAGAAATCTCTCGAGGAACTGACATTTAATCAGAGAATCATGAATCCGGAACGACGGATCGGCCCGTAGCCGATGAGTGTGATAAAGTAGAAGGGAAAATTAGGCGAAATTGATAATAGAAAATGTTATGGAACAATTGGTGGAATGAATGGGGGGAAGTTGGAGAAAATCCCTGGACGGCACTTTGTACACCATAAATCACATTCCGTGCCCTGGAATTGATAGAGAAGAACGGTCTAACCACTCAGCCAAGGCGCCGACTGGGTTAAACACTACCACTACTAAATGTGCATTTATGATCAGCAAGATGAATTGTGCCAGTACAATTTGTGCTTGAAGGTGAAGGATTTTTTGTGTTTCTGGCAACATCACGAATTTAAAAAAATTAGAAAAAGAAAAAGCAAAGTTATCTCTGATACAACATGTGTGCAACAAGCCAAGGTTTGATACTATCAGTCAGAAAGCGGATAAACTTTGCCTTGCAGCTGCTATTAAAATAATAAAACAAAAGGAAAACAACGAGCACGGGAACACCTGCTATGGACTGCACAGTGTGGAGGAAATATAAATCAGATACTATGGTGCCTGCATTACATCACTACAATTATAAAATTAAGCTAACACGCAAAAAGAGGCATGCAACAAACGTCTTACTGCCCTACTTCAAAACCAGTACCGAGAATATAAACAGTAGGATGTTACCTCGGGCTTCCATTGCACAAGTAGATCGCAATTCACCGCTGCAAGATAATTTGCAAATGAGCGACTGCTGGAGAAATATCAGCCGCCTACTTTCTAAGATAAATTTTTTTCTATCATTTAATAATTTCTTATTTCTATTAGGCATTCAAAGCAAGCATCGATAACATCAACTGACAAAACGCCAATTCTTTAATTATATATAAGGAATAATGAAGTAATTTAGTTTATTTTACAGGTTTCGAAATGAATTATTTGTTTGGACTAGTTTATTTACGCACGATTTTCAGTGAAACTTATAAAAAGGCATCATTTTTTCAACATTAAATTGCTTTTGATACACATTTTATGTACGTACTTTTGTTTTGTTTGTATAGACTCTCCATATTATAGGGGACTTTTGATTTATGACCTAAATTCGTTTTAACATTGCCTTTGTCTTAATTTATTGAAATAAAATATGTGCTCACATTCGGTCCATACCCAGTTTCTGATAATGCGGAGGGTAGGGAATTAACTGTTGAACGCTGAACGCATATAGGCCAGGTATGGGCAAATGCTGAACCTGCAAAATCGGCTAATAGTTTGGAACGAACCGGAGTAAGACAACAATGGATGCTGTGGCGTTTGCTGATCCTTAAATAAATAGTAACTCATTTATACACATAGTTTTTATATATTCCAACTTTTTTTTTTTTTTTTTCCAAATATCACTTGTCAAAACATTATCTTTTAATTATTCAACAATTTTCAGTAATCTGAATAATAAGCGAAATATTTCTATGTATTATTTTGTGCTCCATTATGGCTTCGCCCTCACCTTTTGAGAAATCTATGATGCTGCATAGGCTACTTTCAACCACGGTATAGATAACATTTAAACGCCATATTTTACAAATAGTTTGAACTGTCTTATGTGAAACAATAAAACAAGTACAAACAAAAACATTTGTTTTAATGTAAAGTCTGGAATTAAAGTAGTCCGTTATATGCAATTATACATTAATTATCATAAAAAATCAAACTATGAGAACAATTTACCGGTTTATTATAGCTATATACTTGTAGCCACAGATCATTTTTAACAATCTAACCACAATTACGATTTCATCGCCTATTTTAGCCTTAATGCTTTACATTCCAGAAAATATGACAAAGGGGACACGTGTCGGGAGGACCAGTAGGAATAGGGCAACAAAATATCAAAACAATGAACATCACTTTACCGTAATATATCGCTTTATGCCATTCTCCCCTGCCCATATGTCACTGCCTTGTCATTATTGTACAAATTATACGGGACTTAACCTAGGAAGAGGAGAGGGGCGCCATCGTGTCTTGTCAGGTGGTTCAGAATTTATGTGGGCGGTCACGATGTAGAGAATCTCTTTTGTGCTACTAGAAAACCATAACCGACCTCCTATGTTTCGGAGTAAATTAACTCACGGCCACATCGCAATTCTTGAAATTTCGGGAGTATTTTTATGTTGGTTACTTCTAACGACTTCGAGTTCGAATCTCCATGGGTCAAGGTGAAATATTTCAATTTGGCTTTGTGTCAGCCTTAGATTAATATTACACACATAAAAACTACTCCTTTAGCTAAGATAAATATATTTGGGTTAATATTTTAACATGCGAACTCCGGTATTAATGGACATTAAGATGAAAGAAATCTTTACTTCTTAAAATCTACGAAATTACACCTATAGATTCACAAAATAGCGTCTTACGAGAAAAATGATAGAAATTAAAAAAAAAAAAAAAAAAAATATTGTTTACATACACGAGAAAGGTTACTCGAAGTTTTAGGTTTATATAAGTTGCCCACCAAATACTCTGTACCCATGGCTAAATTATATAGCACTCAAATAAGATATTGTAACGTAGAGCACTCTATATATGGGAGTAATAATTCATTATAACCAAGAATTTATTGCAATGGGGAAGTTGTAGCGTTAACGTTACCATAACCGTTCAATTATTTGAGTTACCTATTAATATAACGCTGCGATTGCAAGTTTATGAGACGCAAGTGAATGCTCCAAATGTAAATATTGGAAAGGTACGATACAAGTCCCATTTCACTAAGGTTATCTCGAAACTGTTGACATACACCCCTTCTACTTATCGCTTGCTAATCCTTTGCAAGAGGTAATGCGTGATAAACTCAGTGCCTATAATTGACGTCATGCGCGGACAAAAGACTGGCGCAAAGGCCGAATAAATCTGAAGACCCTACATATACAACGAAGAGTCTTTCGAAATTTAACTGTGAAATATCTATGGTTGATATCTTGAGCATTTTACGCGGATTTATTTCTATAGATCGAGTTGAGCATTCGACAAAAATTACACACACAATTACGTATTAGGCGCAACACTAATTAGAGCCAGTAAAAAAGTTTTGAATCCAAAGGTTTCAACACCTGCAGTACAAGCGTATAGAAGCTTGTCCGAGAGGACAGGAGGCGTTGCATATGAAAATAAATTTACTCGTTGTAAACCTGTTGGTTAAGTGTTTAGGTGTTTAGTATGCCATACAATTTATGACACCAGAACAGGTATCTTCACGATATTACCGTTACACACTTCAATATTCTTTTATTTCCATTATTCACAGTCTGAAGTCCAGAGACGGTTAATTAATGGCAGCTTATTAATGCTCATTAGTCATTCTCTGTACTCATGCGTTATTACAGACTCTTCCTTCTGAACAAGTTTAATTTCCGCTTCTGCTCACCTCTTTTCAAGGGTAAAAATCTGAGCTGTAATATTTAGATGCATTTCTCTATTCTTTATCCTTTATTAGTGGGCATGCATACTTTCATTTTAATAGGGATAAACCTATACAGAAATTGCCCCACTACACATTTCATTATAAATATAAACGGAAATAACAATAGTCAAAGATAGATAAAAAAAAAAATCTATTTCACTACTTAGAGCATGCGCCGATGGCAGAGCTGCCATGTAATAGTACAATTTAAAAATTATAATGAATACAAATTCGAAATAATAATAATAATAATAACAATAATAATAATAATAATATCCTGTCAGATTAATAATACAATGCCATATTTATAGTAACCTGTCAATATATTGGCACAGTCAAAAATAACACAATATTTAAAAGCTTTATAATATGTTAGTGATAATACAACAGATATATTAGCTATCCAGACTATAATTGATTCTACCTTAGTGTCTTTTTAAAATCATTTACACTTTGAGATAAAGTCTCAAGTAACTCTAGGCATTTTGCCCCGGTCATTAATTCTTCTATTCGCAAAAGAAAATTACCTATGTCAATTTTCTATTCCTTATTTCTTATTTTTGTGGAGTGATCATTTCGCCTCCAATAAAATGAAGTTAACCGCTATGTTATATCTTCCATACAGATTCTCCCTTATAGGCTCTAAAAATTGCACATTCTAGGTTTTTCTGATGTTTCCTGAGAAGAGCTTTCGCTGCTTTGTTTTAACATCCTCAATAAACGTTTTCCACGCTTGTTTACCAAAATTCCACCCCAATCTTTGCATCCAATTGTGAAAAACAACAGAAAGTCTAAAGAACTTTAAAAGAATGACAAATAATTGAACAATTCCATCAATTAATAAGGGTATCTCGGAAATGGTTTATGCCCTGCTCCAAAAATTTGAATATTTTACATGTTTTAAAGAGACCTTCATTTTTTGTACAGTACGTTTTCGTCTATCGCTTTTACCTTTACCAATTAGACAAGACCTTAGAGCATTCTTTCCCAATGAAAAGATCCTCACAAAATCGCCTCTGTAGTATGGCGATAGCGTATCTGCCTCACATTCAAGATGTTCCGAGTTCGAATCTCAGTTACGGTTAGTTACTTGGACAAGGCGTTTGTCCTGAAACACGAATGACGTTTTATGGAAACCGAGCTCATTTGAGCAACTTTTCGCCATGTCGCTCATTAACCGATATGACAATACGTTAAATTAGAAAACAAAACAAAATATTTTCTTAGAAAATTGAAGACATGCATTTTACTTGAGACGTAAATACCTTTTAATGTGTGGTATTTTAATCAAAACCATTAAACCCATTTTCGATTCCAAATCGAAAATTCCCAAAGAGTTTTCATGTAAGCAGTAGGTAATTTGGGATGGGGAGTTTCTCGTGAAAATCATATCAATTCTTTGAAAAGCACTGGGAACTTCTATTAAAACTGTCCCCTTTTTTTGGATTAGGGGGAATTCAGAGTGTCGAATTTTTGGCTGGAATGTAATAAATATTTCCTCCACTTAATATACGTTTGGAGTAGAGAAAATAAATTTGTTTTCAGTTTTCATGAGAAATGTTTGTCAAAAATTCCACTAAAGTAGTTAACATTTTACCACTCTACTCAAAGGTGTATAGGAATAATGCTTTAAATAAAATGAAATACCCTACTATATATTATGTAGTTAAAACAATATTTGGTCAACAAAGCTACATTTTTGCTAGTCTTCCTCCCCTTATATTATTTAAAAAAATAATAAAGGTAGTTTAGTTGTACAGCCTGCTAGTTTTCAACATTTAGACCAATTATTTTACATACTATGGAGTTGCAATGTTAAAAGTTTCGAGAAAAAAAAATTGTCGATACATTTAAAATTCGGTACAAAATTAAGGGTAGTTCACTTGCAGATTTTCAAATTTTCACTAACGACTGCATATATTGAGCTGAGATTTTATACACTAGGGTTGGAACAGAAGCTGTAATTTCAATTTTGTCTGAACAAAATTATGACAAAGAATCAATGAATTTAAGCAACACTAAATATTTCTGTACTTGAAAGACTATTGAAACCCTTCCCCCCCCCCAACCGCAATTGACTGGGTGGGAAAGCATTTTTGTTACTTTCTGTGCTACGTGTAGTAAACAGGACATGTATTTATTCCACCGAAATATAAGTTTTATGGCTCCTAGCAACCATTTTTAGAAAAAGTTCAGTGTTTCTGAGAACAGCATAACTCAAAAATGAAAAGTGGGTTAAATACCAAACTTTGCTTAATAAAAATATCCTCCAGCTAGGAATCAAACCTGAGACTTCTGTATCAGCAGACTAGCATACTAACCACTAGAACACAGAGGCAGTATCCTTGTTATTTGGTTTAAGTTTTCGAGTGCTTTTTCTCAAATAGAAAGCTATTTCTTTTCTTTTTATCTTTCCTGGTCAAGTAAAGAGCATGGAATTTCAAAGCTATCAGATAGCTCTTAATATATTTGACTATCACTTAAGCCTACTGTATTCCGATATTCCCATTGAACCTACAAGAAACCTATGTGTAATAAAACTATAAGTATACATATTTAACTTGGTTAACATAAAGTAGATAGTATAACGTTTTGTAAAAATACTTTGTTAAAATGGGCAGAGAAAGTAATATGAATATAACATATAATGATTTTTAAACTTTTTTTTTGCAACAATTAAAAATTAATATAATAAAATCCAGGGCTTAGAAAAAGCAAACTGAACAATGATGTATGTAATGATAGGAATTGTAGGTTGCGTTGGCATTTTTCAAATGACGAGAAAGTATGCCAAGGTGTCGATAGCGTTAAATAAATAATACCTATGTATGTATTTTATTTTAAATCCATAGAATTTTAAGAAGAGTTTATAAGGAGTCCTTGCTATAATATTACGATTTTTATGGTTCGTCTACATTTGCGTTCATGCTATTTACTTTCTCTACATGTATATGGTATATGGAGTAGGTATTGCATTTCACCCAAAAATTCGATACCAAAATTTCAACGGAAATAGACCGGAAGGATCCTCTGTACAAAAACCTTTAGAAAAAGGTTCGCGCGCGAGTGTGTGTGTGTGTGTGTGTGTGTGTGTGTGTGTGTGTGTGAACACGATACCTCAAAAACGAAAAGTCGGTAAAATATCAAACTTGGTATATCAGTTTAGTATCTTCCAAGGATCCGACACGAAGGTTTTTTAAGGAAATCCCCCCACCCCAAATTAACCTTTACATAGAAACATTTCTGGAAAATACCTCTAACGATGTTGATTAAAATACGTATATTAAAGATATTTACACGACAGATAAAATGCATATCTTGAATTTTCTGGGAATAGCATCTGACGATCTCTATTCGGGATGAATTTTGCTGGATTTTGCATAACTAGTAAACCGCAAGAGATTGACAAAAACGTACCAAAATTTGAGATGTTAAATTACACAGTTTATGTCATATACATTTTTTTCGTAGAGTTGGTCATTTTTGAGATATTACTTGTTATTGGTTTCAGTTTTAAAATACCTAAAACTTTTCACATACGGGAATTTGTTAACTCCTGGCAATGCAAAGAAACGGATTGCATCCACATGACGACTAGCTTTTAAAATATTTGACTATCGTTTTAGCCTAGTGTATTCCATGATTTCCCTTCTATGTACAAGAAAGCATTTCTGCTAATTTAACGTCGATTAGCATGAAGTAGATAGAAGAATCAGCTTTTTAACAATAATTTGTCACAGAGACGTAGAGAAAGCCATGTGAATGGGACACTTCAGATTTTTTTTTATGTTTTGACCTGTCTGCGGATAGAGGATGAAGCACTACATTCCAAACAGTGCCGTCTATAATCAGAGTTAATTTAATGTAATCATGGAAGACACTGGTTATTTTCAAGATCCTTTTCTCTATAGAATTTCTAGCCTTAGATCTACATTTTGACCACGTTTTCAGTCCTACGATGTTTAAGCGCCCTTAATTACGCCACATTTAAATGTCTATACACCTTAAAACTTCAGCTACTCATCCACAATTATGAACTGTTGCGTAGGTTCAAACGCTTAAATTTACACTTCCATGTACTTTTTGATTATTTATTCCTTCACTCGGGTTGTCTTCTAAATTAATGTGACACTTAAAATCAGAATGCCGTTTTAATGTAAAACTGAAGGGTCTAATTCACATGGAGTGGTATTGATTTCCTTCGTCACTATAGTGCATTTCGTTTTATTTATGAGCACTTCACATTAAATGACCCTTAACAGTCGTTTTATAGTCAGTTTTGAATCTACCATCATTAATGGAGGCAGTCTGAACAGCCAAGAGGAATTTCATTACTGCTATTTTATGATGAGAGAAAAGCATTCACACGTTTCAAACTTAATTGCATTTCGCCTTATTTGCTTAAGAGCATTTCTGCTCAGCTTTCTTAACTGCAAGTTTTGAAACAGCATCGCTGTGTCATAGAATACACAAGTAGGTACAATAATTATATTTGACACAGTCGAGTGCCGAATGCTAGTGACTCCTCAAGAGCAAAAAAGGAAGAACTGGGTGTTGTCGATGTCGGCTGTATTTGCACTCAAGTCTGTTATGGCCGTCCTCGCTACCCTGAGGCTGTACACGGCGTCTCCTTCCTGGTCTGTTGCCGTTCACATCAATGGGAGGAAGCAAGTGCAATGCCACTTGTGTTCTTACTTTAAAATACTCGTAAAATTTCTACAACGCAGCGCAGTACTAAGAAACTATAATTATATTTTTAGAAAAACGTCCGTACGCACATGTGTATATGTGAACAGCATAACTCAAAATGAAAAGTATTAAATTACTGAACTTGATATTTAAGTTCACCATCTTCCAAAGATGTGACGCGAAGATTTTCAAGATGTTCCTCTGCCCAACCCAAACTATATTTTACATGGAACAATTTTCGAAAATGCTGATTATCTAAAAAAAATGGCTCTAACAGTCTGATTAAAATACATTAGGTTTAAGACATTTTCATCATAATGTATATCTCGAATTTTCTGAGCGTAGCCTCTGAAATATAAATGTATATATTTATAATTCTGTATTTATTATACATATTATATCAGTTAAAACAGACAATTTATATAAAATGCAACTTTTTTGTTTATTCGTTTTCTGGGGAGTTAACAATTTCTGAGATGTTCCTTGTTGGTTTCATTTTCCAATATTTATGGGGAGTCATTCGCGAACTGATGCGAACTGCCCTGGTTCCGTACCAGAGGGGGAGAACCCAGTACATAGCGCATATTCACAGCAAACCACACACCACCAAAGTATCCCTCAAACCCCGTACCCCGAAATATACGAATATTTAATAGGAATAGGTATATTAATTAATGTATTTTGATTGTCAATTAGATTAGTAGGTGGATTTTTGGTTAGATTAATATGTTTACGTCAAGTGGATATAAAGGCTTTAATTGCTTATTCTTCTGTGCCATGAAATGACGGGAAATAAGGGGCCGAAAGGGAGGGGGGGGAAAAAAACCTCCAGCATTTGCCTTCCGACAAGGGGCAGAGGTGGACGGGGATCCAAGACTTTCGAATGCCGGCCACAGAAGAAACAGCTTGAGGATCCCGTTCGGTATGAACTAGTTGTTAAATATTACACAATACTTGTTTAGATTTTTTGCGATGTGCAGAAGATGCTTATGAAATGCAAAATACATTTGTAACAATGGAGGGGGGCAGGCCTATCGCTTCCAGTTATGGATATATTTTTGTATACGACGTATCTCGTATGCTATGCGAGCATATAGCTTTTAGGAATTGCTCGTGTATGATCTTTAGTTAATGCACTGGACTAACTCGCTCTATAACAGATTAAGCCATCACAACAGATATTTTAAAGTGAAAGTATTAACAGACTAGCTGCACGACATTTGTGCTATATTTGGTGCACAGCCACCCGGCGCCACTTCACCTGAGTCACTCACCACATATGAACAACTCACATATCATTAAATATCATTAGGAAATACTTGCTTGTAAGATAAATGTGCTGAACATGTTAAACTAGACGAGCGAGAATTATGCATCGCCTTTTCAGGCGCTCAAACTTCACAAGGGACGAACTTTGAAGGTGAACATAATTTTTACTTTTTATAACCTCACCCTTAAGGTCAAAACACTTACTTTCAATGACATTGTACCATCTCTAAAACATTTCGAGAAACCTGCAAAATATTTCCCTCCCACTGTAACTAGCGATTAACCTTATCTGTTAGTGAACTTCTGTGAAGTCGAATAGAAGTTGGAAGGAACCTGGAGAGTAAAAGGATTTCCACTCATGTTATTACATTTTCCCGATAAAGCGCACGCTTTAGTGAAAAATTAACCCCCCGCCCCCCAAATTGCAAACGGTCACCAACCTCGAAACTTGAGCTACTCATCTGCAACTAAAAGCCGATGCATATGGTTCAAACGTTTAAATTCATACTGCTTCATGGGCAGTTATTTCCTCACTCAAGCTAACTTTTAAATTAACATGACACTTTTAAGGTCAGAATGCCATTTTAATGTAAAATTGAAGCGTAATTCCCATAAAGCCATAACTTTGGTATTAATTTCCTTCGTCACTAAAGTGTGTTCCGTTTTGAGTATTTTATAAGCACTTCAGGATGCGTTTGCTTTAAAAAGCGCGTTAAGAAAGAAAGATGGAAGGAAACACAAAATGGAAAAGTGAGTTGAAATTAATCTTAAGTAACTAAACGCAGCAGCACGAACAGTAACGGAGCTGTGTCAATTCTATAAGATTTCGTGTTTGTACGTCCTTTTCTAATTTTTACTTTCTCTATACGCACTATGTACATAGTGTATAGAGAAGGTATTGCACTCCACCAAAAAATTCGATACTGAGATTTCAACGGAAATATATGTTTTAGGGCCCCCTGTATCCCCTGTGTGTGTGTGTCCGTGTGTCTGTGAACATGATAACTCAAAAACGAAAAGTCGGTAAAATACCAAACTTGGTATTTAAATTTCAGGGATGCGACGCAAAGATTTTGAGAAAAATCCCTCCACCCCAAACTACCCTTTACATGGAACTTTTTTAAAAAATTTTGATTTTCTAAAAAATGGCTCTAACGATTTTGATTAAAATATCGTATATTAAAGATCCTGACAAATAAAATGTATATTTTGAATTTTCTGGGAATAGCCTCTGAATACTACTTTATTCTGGGTCAATTTTACGGAATTTTGCATAATTGTTAAACCGTAAGAGATGGACAAAAAGTTACCACACAACAAATGTAGAGCACTTTAAAACACACAATTTATGTTATATACATTTTTTTCGTGGAGTTAATTATTTTTTAGATATTCCTTGTTTTTGGTTTCAGCAATAAAAAATATACGTTTCTCATACAGGACTTTGTGAACTCGTGTCCATACAAACAAAGGAACATCAGTCACATAGCAACCAGCTTTTGACTATCACTTTAACCTATGGTACTCCCTTATTTCGCTTCTACTTACAAGAAAGTAAGTAATAACTCATTTTTTCTCGATTAGCATGAAGTAAATAGAAGCATAAGCTTTTTAATAATAATATATTGCAGAGTTGTAGAGAAAGTCACGTGAATGGAACACATCAGATTTTTTTATTGTTTCATTTATTTGCCGACTTTAACTGCGGGGCCCTATCGGCGGCATTTCTCTTAACTCGTGTACTGATGTCGTTGGGTTTTCTGAATATCTTTAATTTTAATCATTAATTCGTACACGCATTCACTCTCACATTGATACTTCCAGAATGTGGAGGATAGGGATAGAGAAAAATCCCCACCGCCATCCGGAAATCGCACCCGAGGCCCTTCGCACAGCAGACAGGTGCTCTACTCTGTCTTCTACGAGGTTCGAAATGAAGACACCACTAGGAGTGTATTTGCCAAAAAAAAAAAGAAAAAAAAAAGAAGGAAAAAAAAAACCGACATAGTAACAACTGCTATAGTCTCACTCTTCATTCGTTCATTTATATTCATGCTCAGTTATGGAATACTTTTTGAAATCCAGAAAGATCTGTGGCTAGCGACAACTTCAAATATTAGATCGACAAGGCAGTGCAACAGATCTGTATTAATGCAAACAACTTCCTTACCAACTTTATGGTCAGACGGTTAAGTATTTCACTGTCCACATGCAACACCAACAATAAAAATTCCTTTGGGGTTTCAAAAACAATAAGGCGCTAAAGAACGTGATTCAAGTTTCTAATAGAAAAAATGCTACAAATTATGTTGTTATTAAAGTTATCCTGAAATATGTGCTTACTCCATGGTTATCCTTATTCTTTTATATGACATCATTGAGGGCTTCCCTCATCTCTGTCCTGCAGTTTAAGCGACAGACTGAGGAAAGCCAAAATCTGTAAACTGTAATGCTGTATTTTTATTTATTATTATTATTATTATTATTATTGAATTTACGAAAACAGAAAAGCAACCCCCATTGTGCACAGTATATCCGGGTTGTCGTTTGACAATTACATACTATTAAAAATAGACTTATCACTATGTCAAAACCGTTTAACCCTGTATTGCATGGTGTTACCATTTGGCAACAAAGATGGTTACTCAAACTTTTAATATATTTCAGTAAGTTTTTTGTTGTAGTTTCATCATTATACATTTAGCAATAAAATGAAAGCATTTTTAGCTATTTTATATCTTAAATATATTAATCTATTTTAATATTGTTGTGGTGACTATAGCAGAAAAAACAAAACCCAGGCAGCTGCAGTCAAACGTGACCCCGTCATTCTCCACGCACCGGTCATTTTACATGGACCCTCCCCTCCTTTATCACAGGCACATTTGACACGAGCAGCTGGAATTCGAAATCATAACGTTCTGCTTTAAATGGATGGCCAGGTCATTACGTGTATCCTACACGACCATGGGTCTTCAAACCACTGGCTGTTATAAGAATAGCTAAACCGGTCGAGGAATTAGAACAGTGGCATATGTTGCAAAATAATTCAGCAGTAAAGGGTTAAAGATGCGAGTGATCAATGCTCGAAAGTGAGAATAGCATTTTTAATAGATGAAATAGTAAAATTTTCAGTTCATTGTCACAGAAGTTCAGGTCTATCTTGCAAATATACCACATTTAAAAAGGATGCTGTATACTTTGAGGGAATCCACAGAAGGAATGATTAATCATCTGGGACATTTATCTTAAATAGCTCGAAATATGACATACTGCCGTGGTCAGATAGGAGCTGAATAAGAACAAAGTTGCTCTGAAATCGATGGTAGAGTTCAGAAAGAAAAAAAAAATCTCTTGTAGCGTGTCCTTTCATGACTGCGGTTCAGATGTTCCATCGGAGTCGCGTGGCTAATTTCCTAAACTTACAAGCTGAGTTTGTAAAATGAGGTTTTAGGCTAAACGAGACGCCCGCTTTTCTATGCAGACTGGGAGCAATGTTCTATATCAGTCAACGCGCAAGAATTTTATGTAACTTGCCACTAAGTCCAAGGTTTTTACGTATTAAAATGTTAATACGAGAATTAAATTATGCTTTATTACCACATTCAAATGCTAACAAGAAGAAAACCGCCCTACGTTGAACAGCCAACGGCGTGGCATTCAGGTTTTCTGTTTTTAATAACGTTTAATGTCCCATGCCGACCAGTGCAGAGGTGATTGACGTAATGAATGCAGCAGCAGTTTTGGTACAAATGTTTCTGAGGTTAGGAGTACCTGTGGTTCTATTTCTTGAGGTTCCCGACGAGCAGACATTTTTTCTTCCTTGGCGCATTTGCGACTCTTTTTTTTTTCCTGCGGAAGAAAACCCCCAGTTACCGCAGCTTACTGTTTGAATGTTTTCACATTTTTATGAAAGTAACTATGAATTTATTGTTTACTTTAAATCATTCCTAGACAATAACAGAGAATTGTGCGACTTTTTCAGAAGTAAAATCGTGCACGTGTTTGGATAATTTTTTTAAAATAAAATAAATACATGCATAGCCACCTGCGTAGTTATTGTAAATTTGGAACTATTAAAATTCTATTTATTTTACGTCGCTTTAACTACTTGGTCATATCACGACGCATCTGTTAGGTGAGATACCGCGTTGATCGATGTGCGGCGGACAGTAAGCTTCTAGGTCTCATCCCCGTACGATATCATTTTCGCTTTGCGCCAAGCAGATAAGGTTAGGGGTCCAGTCTAGCTGCTTTCACTATCCAGAGATGACAGCAAAATCGCTATTATCATCTATTTTCAGTTTCACCACTGTTTTAGACTTAAGGTGGAACTTGGGGCCGTGGTATCAAATATCCAATCCGGTATTTAACGGCGACTGAAGGAAACTAAGATAAAACTCTAAGCAGATTTGTCGGCTTATGGGATTTGAACGAGGATACCCCGAATGCGGGCCACAAATATAACGCCTGAGCCATGAGGCTCAGTTAAGTGTATTGTTCAATTTACGTAGCACCGTTTAACGTAAACAGTAATATGGGCCGGGGATTTGACTTATAAAGCTTAGAGTCAGTCTTTAGAACAAAGTAGATTTTCAAGCAATTTAAAATATGAATTTAGACGAAATAAAGAAGTAATCGTAGATATGTAGATATCGTAGATATTCACTTCAAAGCAAATGTTCTTAAAGAAATTTGCTTCAAATATGATGCATATTCCAGAGATACAATCAGTAGGTATTATGGCATGATCATTCCTTGTATTTGCAAAGGCTGGCGGCCATAAGAGCACTTAAACTAGATGAGAATTTAACATTTTATGTCAGGATAACGAAATGCTGCTGGTGTGTTTAGCTGTCAAGTATAAACTTTGGCAATGCAGAATTCGTACTATTTTGCATCAAATTCTAATTTGATTTTGCTGCAATGTATGGTTAATTTTCTTTTGGAAACAAGTTGATGTAGGTGCTCGGTTTACTCGATCTCGGCCTGAGAGGTCGTTTTATATGTAAAACAACACTGTTCTGACCGTTGTGCACTTTCTTGCAAAAACTTCGTGTATAGAATATACTTATTAGAGCGGAGGATTTGAAAAACTCTTTAAAAAAATCAAGAGGGAGGAAGCGAAGGAAACAGAAAGCGACCAGATCCAGTACGGGAGGCTTGGACAAAAGCGGCGTCCCTATCGTCTCTAGAATTTGTCACTCCGGCGAAATCATCCACGGAGAGGTTTCTCTGAGGTCCGTTACATTCACCATGGTAGACAGTTCCACAAAACTTATTCGGGACCGGGGACACGGAGCTTCTTCTTCGACTCGTCAAGATGCTAAGGCAGCACCCGACGCCTCTTCCTCGGCAGCCGCCGAGGAGGCAGCTCCTCCGTTGCTACCGGTCCCAGCAAGCCCTGCTTCACCGGCCGCCACCGCAGTCTCGCCGCAACTGCAGCCGCAGTTGCCGCCAACACCGCCGCCACCGACGCCTCCACCCAGCTCTACGACGCCGCCCCGGTTCAGTGCCGTGGTACGGGGGGTCCCTAGGGACCTTACCACCCGGCATCTGCTCACCGCCGTGCAGTCGCGGTGGCCTTCATGTTTGAGGGCCACCCGCATTTACTGCGACCAGGGACCAACGCCGCTCGTCCGTCTGGAGATACAGGACCAGGCTGCTTTGGCGTCAGGGTTGCCCTTATTAGGGCGACTTCTGGTCGTCGAGGCTAGCCGACAGGAACGCCATCGGCCCTGCCGACGCTGCTGTGCCTACGGCCACACAGCTGAAGTATGCTCTTCGACACCGAGGTGCCACTACTGCGGTACCAACTCCACCACCACCGAGTGCACTGGGCATGATCTCCGCCGACGCCGCCGATTCTGTGCCACCTGTCGTGGCACAGGACACTACACAGGGCAAGCCCAGTGCCCTCTCTACCCAAGGAGCAGCACTTCCTCACCACCTCCTGCCCGCCGTACCACTCCACCGCAGACAACCACTGAGGCCTCGCTACCTGCACTCTCAACAGACGCAGCGACGCGAGAAGCCATTTAGGACCTCCACGCGGAGATCCTGAACGTCGGCGCTCGACTAGCTGCCCTGGAAGAGACATGCAGTCTCCTCACACAAAAGCTGCAGGAATTGCAAGCTTTTAACGCCGCAGCAGCCACCAGCCAGCAGACTACAGCCGCCGAACTGTCCACCAGGATCGACGCCCTCGTGCAGCCTCTGAGGCAGGTTCTCCTGCAGCAAGCTGCATACTCTGCTGAGCTGTTCCAATCTAAACGACAGCAACCCAACACTGCTCCTCCTCCTGTAAAGGCTGAGGGGCACACACAACGGCCACCCACACAGTGGAAGACTACCGGGAGCTTCGTGGAGCAATTCCGAAGCAGGTATAATCCATAAGATCTACGTCCTATTCTATCCTCTATTTCCACCCTTTATTTCCTTACCAATATCACCTTCATTCCCTAGGCTGCAGTCAGGTTCCATGGCTGTCAGCCTAGAAATAACCTTTCACCCGCTCCCGCACATTGTGCGGCAGCTTCCTACCTCTCGACTACTAACGCGGGTGCATCAGCGGGACCGCGCAAAACCACGTGATTCTCAAGAAAAGACTACTGTTATAACGTGGAGGGGTTTTTTAGTGGGTATGCCGCATGAGGAAGCGGAGAGTCCCACATATCCTCCCAGCCATTGCACCTTGGCTGGGGGTTGAATGCGTAATGCATTTTTCCCCTCCACGGTAAAAAAAAAAAAAACTTTTTCGGGTTTTTGTGTGGGGACTTCGACTATTAAGGATGGATCCAGCGATAAGGGCAGCTTTCGACGCAGGCATGTCCCACTACCACACCGCCAGCAAAGAAGAGCTGGCACTGCGACGGAAGACCCACCATGCCCGTAGTCAGTGGGCGCTGGCGCGCCGTGCTGCCTTGCAGCGGAGCATGGAGACGCTCTCTGCCCCTCTTACTACGCCGCCTCCTGCCACGCCACCTGCCGTTATGGAGCAGACAACAGACATCGCCGCCGCACCGGTACCCAATAGGAAACCGACCCGGCTTCATCCGCCAACAGCCTCCGCCGCCATGCCGGCACCCAACCGCCGACAACCTCAGCCGCCGTACCGGAACCCAACCGGGAATCGGTGCGGCCTTCTCCGCCGCCTTCAACTTCACTCTCCGCCGTGCATGCTGCTCCAATAGAGCAGGGCACCACTCCGACACCATGATGGCCATCTTACAGTGGTCGTCATAGGGGTCCCGAGGGACCTTCCATGCCGTTTCGTGCTGGATACCGCACGCCGCCTGTGGCCCTCTGCAGTAAAGGCCAGCCGCATCTCATCACCTCGGGGACCCACATCGCTGGTCCGCCTCCACCGGGGTCCGCGCCTGAAGCCGAAGCTGCCTTGACATCACGCCTGCCCCTGTTAGGGCATCAGCTACGTGTCGAGGCTAGCAGAAGCGAACGTCCGGTCCCCTGCCGACGCTGCTGCACCTATGGACATCGTTCGGAGGATTGCCACGCCGCACCTAGGTGCCACTACTGTGGGGCAAGCTCGCTCACAGCCGCTTGCTCCAACCACGATCTGCGCCGTCGACGCCGCTACTGCGCTACCGGCTCCGGGAACTCGCACTACACAGGGCAAGCCAAGTGCCCCCTGTACCCCCGGAGCAGGGTTTCACCACAACAGCCACAGCAGCACCATCTAGCTTCACCACCAATCAACTCTTCACCAAACGCCTCACCTGAAAACTCATCTTCACCATTGGACACCTATCTGAAGGACACCGTGAACTCCATCCAACAGCACATCGCCGCCATCCTGACGGTTACACACCAACTCGGCCTCCGTCTCGAGGGTAACCAATGAACGACTCGCGGCACTGGAGGCCAAGCACCAGGATTCAGAACGTGTTGCAGGTGCTTGCGTCTGTCCAGCGCCAGTTGGATCGCATAGAGAGCCACCTCGTTCATCCACCTGCCGAGGACAGCGACGACCGGCGCTCACGGCTGGAGTCTCTTGAGGCTTCGGTCGTGGGTGTCCGAGAGCTGCAACATCAACTACACCAGTCCATCTCCAAGCAACTACATGACCTTCAGAAAGGAATCAGCTCAGGCATCCTCACCTACAGCGCTACCGGTCCGACTCCCAGGGGAAGGACGAACCGGTAGTACCGACATCATCACCACAGGGAGAGAGTGGCAGCTCTCCCTGCACTCCCAATCCCATGTTACACCAACAAATCCTAACCACCTACAATTTCCTCAGTTCCTCACCTATACTTCGCTACGGGGGCCGGCTGGGCCTCGGTCAAGCCGGTCTGCTAGCAGAACCCTCTCCCCTGGCGGCCGCATAGCGGGCCAGTTCACCTTTACCTTTGACTGCGTGGGTGCAACAGCGGTACCGCATCATCCTTACCTTCCAATACCGGTGGAGGGGTTTTTTAGTCGGTAGGCCCAATCTGGGAGACCCCGACACTCCGGGCATGCCAGCCCGGGTAGTCCTTAAGGTGGAGTTTTCCCCTCCACTTGAAGCTAAAAAAACAAAAAAACAAAAAAAACAAAAAAAAAACTTAATTCCATTACAATACCTTCCCCCACCATCCATTCGCCTGATCCTTCGACCCTAAAACAAGATAAAGAAATGAAGTGGCAGGAAAACTCGTTGCATTATATTATCCGCCCCAGAATTCGGCTACCAACCACGGAAAACAGTAAACAAATTCAAGGCAAAGAGTGGCCCGTTAAACAGGAGTCGAAGCCCCGCCATGCCGAATGTGCATCTTACTTTACCACAGGGCTCGGTGTGTGTATATAGGCAGGTTTAATCCCGAATATAGCTAAAAATTGTGATCAAGTCTGTTAATTGTTGAAGTTAAGCCAGTAGATGAATACCCTTTTTATTTTTTTCTCTATTTTCTCTTCTCGTATCACCCAGAACTTACAAGTCAATTGCCTGAAGTCAGATGCCTGTTGAGGAGAAGGTGAACTCTGGATCAGAGAGAGGATGGACGATCAGCTCGATGTCTGGTATGAAAGAGAGGAAGATAAACAAGAAATGCAGTAAAATGGATGAAAGGAAAGGTGATTATGGAGTTGGTGATGGAATTAATGACGAGGCAAACCGGAGAACACTAAGAAAATCAGCCCAAGTTTTTTTTGTTCACCACAAATCCCATATGTGGTCCCCTGGGATCGAACTCAGCAGCCTTAGTGAGAGGTCTAATCCTCAACCCCGGCACCACCAAATAACTTTTCTCAAAGAGAAACATCACATTTGAAGTATAAGCAATGACTCGAGCGTATTCCAAATATGTCGTTAGAAAATTCCAAAAGAAATCAGAAGGTGGACTAATCCGTGATAAAGAACCTGGACGTATATATCTGGATAAAATATACGCTTCACCACCACAGTGTTTATTTACTGCTGTTAAACCTACACGGTGGCCCGGAGGTGTGAAGTTCAAAGCCCTAAACCGGACCGCTGCAGCAAGAAACCGAGTGATTTGTCGCTATTCAACACCGCCTCCTGTCAAATCTCTTCTTCTAGCATTCCAAAGCCTCCCTCGGGCTGGTAAATCCGCAATCCGTTACTTGCATAATGCTGGCGTCATGCTTCGCTACTCGCACAACTTTTTATGAATGGAATTCTTGTAAAAATTACACAAGATCAGCCGCTATCTTCAGCTACTTTCAACTATTTTATGCTGACATCTCTATTACCATGACTACCGTACACTGCCTCAGAGAATGAGTATACCATCATGTTACCTCTCGAGATTTCTGAAGTTTTCTTGCTCCAAAAATTAAAATATTTGTTAAAATACGATTATATTAAAATTGTGTAATTTAATCTTCTAGTATATTTCGTAGGTAATTTCAGATGACCAGCTTTACATATAGCTATTAACTAATATCATGACATTTGTAACCCTGAATACATGCTTTTTTATATTTATTTTGAATTATTGTTTCATTTATACAGTTCCTTTTAACTTCTATGGTCATTTTGGATCTTTACTTTTAGAAACAACTGTTCTAGTTAAAATAAAATTCCCTGTCCCAGCCGAGAATTGAACTAGGGGCCTCTGGGTGAAATCCAGAATGCTGACCTCTCGACCGTAGAGGCAGTCACATGGTTAATTGTGCTCGAAATAAAATTGCTTTAATGCATCTGACTCCACATTAACAAGTAGGATGAAAAATGCATCCACCCCTTTCAGCCAGAATTGCCCATGCAGGTCCCGAAGTTTGATTTAACCATTTTCTCTTTATACCTTGCAGTTATACCAAATATTATAGGGATTAGTAATTACCTACACAAAACTTTCAGTCGAATGAGTTAACCCTCTTTTCCTTTCAAGAAATCAAAGCGCAAACAATTTTACTTATAACGAATTAAAAATTTGAACTCAAATTATAAAGCTGGAAGTTTTGTTTTGTTTTTATCATTTTGTAATTGAGAAGAAATCCTATAATGAAAGAATACACTTCATGTCAATTTCTTCCAAACGCTGAAAATTTCAATAATTTCTTCAAATGTCATTTTCAGCTTGCTTGACGGTTTATCTGTGGGAATTCAAGGACATTAATGTAAATAAGAAATAAATCATCCTGTTGTTAAATAATATTAACTTGTTTAATCATCCTCTGCGAGTTGATTTTGAGCCTTATTTCAGTAGTATACCTGCCTACACGCAGTAACTTTATTGTTTGTATGGCATGCTTTGGACAAGAATGGAATTGGACATTCTTGGGCTCTGATTAGCTACGGATCAGTTTATTCGTATACCAACATGAAATTAACTGATATATTAACATCTCAGAAACAGAGGCATACACGCAGTAACTTCATTGTTTGTGTAGCATGCTTTGGATAAGAACTGGAATTGGACATTCTTGGGCTCTGAATATTTATGGATCAGTTTATTCGTATACCAATATGAAACTGATATATTAACATCTCAGAAACAGAAGCATACAGAGCTTTGAAATTTTGCACAGAGTCCTTGAGTAATTGTTAACAACAAAATTCTCTTGCTGCGTTCAACATTCCAAGTTCACCATTTAACACCTGCGGACTTGAGTTTCAAAGCTGCAATGCCTAGATATTCGTCGTAATATATTCTCTACTTGCAACTTGTTTTTTAGTGTTGTTCATCATACAGCCCGTAATAAATGACACAGGTACTCTCTAGTGAACATGTATTTTCTGCTGTGAGCTTAGGAAAGTAAAACAGAAGAAAAGGAGAGACAGTGAGTAACGATGACCAACAGATAATTGCAAGACATATGAGAAATCAGCCGCAGGACGCCGCAAGGGCGTGTGTTTTTATCAGCTGCTTTTGATCGTTAAACGGATAAGCTATGGCCACTTCTTTGACAGGCTGTTTCACAAGATAGCACGCGCGTGGGAGACAGTAGTCTCCGTTAGCTTCGACCCACGCCAAACAAACACCGGTGAACCCTGCTTTTGCATACCGGCCGCTACCTGCCGGGCCCTTATACTTTCGCGTAGGAGTTCAGTGCTCCTGCCACTTCCAAAATGTCCAGATCAATTCTGCAGATATGGCAAGGCTCGACCAAAAGGCTCTAATGAACTTTGTATTCAAATCAACTGCAACTACTACTCAAATTGTCCAATAAATAGATCAAGATGCCACACCATGATTTTGGTGAACAGTATCTTCTCAGAAATATTTATCTTCTTGTCCAACATCCCTTTCTAGACGACTAATAGAATCAGCATTAATATTTGAGTTATAGCAAGCAATGTCCATAATTGCTTCTCTTCTTCGTACGCTATTTACTCTCCTCGTAGAGGACTTAACCTCTCAGGACTCTTGAAAAATCTTCTGTCGCATCCTTGGAATGTACCTTATTGACTGAAACTAAATATTGAGTTTGTTATTTACCCGACTTTTGGTTTTGATATACACAGACTTTTTTTTTCTTAAAAAATTCCTTCTTTTTTGGATTAAGACATCTCAAAACATATTTCCGGTGAAATCTCGACATCAAATTTCTGGGTGGAATACAATACTTCCCCTGCTTAATATACGTAGCAAAAAATATATAAAGAAAGGGGGGGGAAACCTAATTTCTGCATACTTTGTAACACAGAAACGTTTGCCATCTTTTATGGGGAAGTTTCTCTGAATGTTGAGTATGGCAGCTTGTATGTGATCAACAGATGATTTTAGATTAAATTAACTTCTAGTATACTAGTACGGTGTTTACAAGTGAGTCAGAGGTGAGAGAAGTCTCATGCGCCAGTGAATTTGTGCTATATTTATAAGTGGAGACAGAAATAATCAGTTTCACGTGCGAGTTACATGCGTGGACAACTATTGCATGAATTATAATATATTTCTGAATGTATCAAAAAGAAAACCTGTTCTATTGGACTTCGGTACCTTCAGAACAGGATGTACATGTACTGATCACTTGCTTAGCGTATATGACTGGCAGTGCTTGGGAAGTGCAAGGTCCTAGTGAAACCCTGTGTGCTGTAAAAGTGCAACTAACCCTAGTGATCAAGCTTCTTTCTTTATAGATTTTTGCTTTGGAAAACTTTTCTGTGAATGAAATATGTTGGTTAATTTCCCGTTTTCTCACACACTATTGAAGATAACTTTATTAAATTCTAGGAAGATAAAAAACAAACCCTAGAGGCCTATTTTGGTGTTAATAACATGGTTAGTTATTTAAAAAATTGCAGGTACAGTTTAATCAAAGGATAGTAAATTAATATCATCTTCACACTTATTGTGTACAGGTACATCTTAGGAGTACTGAGATGTGGGTCATGAGTTTAGCAGATTTAACATTGATGGGATAGAGGTTTAATCTCCCCTAAATTGCTAATCTGTTGAAGGTTGTGGGTTGAACAGATCACAAAACGCGTTTGAAACAGCTGCATATTTTTTATTTGCTACGCATGAGATAATTCGATCATATTTTCACTGTGTGCGTGTACCTCTATTCCAATGTTCCACACTCTATAAATAAGGGAGTAGTTTGACATTAAATGCTCTCAGCTACTGCACCCCTATTCTCAGAAGAGCAGTAAAATCTGCCTTACGATCTGCTAGCTGAAAAAAAAGAATAGGGGAGAAGCGAAAGTAGATATGCCTACGGAAGGATGGAGGGTAGTCGACCCGAGCAGGTACCTGCTGTCGAGAAAAACAACCCAGCAGGTGTAATACGCTTCTTTCACATCGACTCAGCGCCTATGTATAATTCAAAAAGTTTTCCTTCTCAGGAGATTTTCTACCGAAACTACAAAATAAGGTCGTAAATATAGGCCGAGTGTTACATTTCAGATCTGTTGGCATTTATATGTTCGTTAATTTATGATATTTCTAGAAAACATCCCAAAAGATGATATTTACGATGATTCAAGTATAAAGAATCTAATTAAAAATTCTTGTGTTGCCCTCGCACTTTCTCTACTCACTCTTGTACAAAATGTCCTCACAAACACTTATTCTTGCACGTACTTCAAGTTAAATCGACATAACATTTGCAGAAAATATCTTACAATTTCCTTGTAGATAAAAGCCGAATATAGTAGACTTTAAGCGATATTAAAATCATTTAAGAGTGGTTCTCATAGTGATGGTTTTGAAATTACGTTTGCATGGCTAAGAACAAAAATCTAATGGCTTCCCATTTGAAAAAAAGTATAACTTTTTCAACATTTAAACCCGAAAACAAGGAATATTTCGGAAACGGTTAACTCACCCGAACAAAACGTATCTGATATAATTGATTCTTTTAACGAGGTCGATATATTTTATGTAGTGCGATTTTGTCTCTCGCTTAGGTTTATTATCAGAAATTCAGAATGAACAGGACTAAGAGATATTTCCAGAACAATTATTTGACCTGATAATATCTTTAACGTTTGGTATTCAATCGACTTTTCACTTTTTAGTAATTCTGTTCTCTCTCTCTCTCTCTCACACACACACATACCATGCACGCATTCACAGAATCTTTTTCTAAAAATGCTTTTCATTTTGGGGCTCAAAAACATTTATTTCCGGTAAATTCTCCACGTCAATTTTTTTGGGTGGAATATAATACTTTTGACTCTTTACTACCTGTAGTTTCTGAAATAATTCAAGAGTCTAAACTGTGAAGTTCGGTTGTCCTGTTTTTTAATTAATAAAAGTAATGTGTAAGCCGCCTCGGTAGTTTAGGGGTAGTGAATCTGCCTCACATTCAAGAGGTCACGAGGTCGAATCTCGCTTACGGTAAGTTACCCGGATAAGTTTTTTTTTTTTTTTTTTTTTTTTTTTTTTTTTTTTTTTTTTTTTTTTCAGCGTTTTCTTTGTCCTGAGAAGACGAAAACCATACTCTTCGTTAATTTTACTTTCCCGATAATTTTAACAGAAAACTTCTACTCCTCACCTTTAAGTATTGGTAGGAATCTCAATGGTGAAAATGTGGAGCATATAGCAATTTCACCCATATAAAGTACTAAAAAAATTATTGGGAAACAAATTACCTAGGTACCTTTAAGGATAGAGAGTTGGCTTTGGGCTTTTAAAACGCTCCCGCATACGCTGATTGATATGTGAACTCGGCAATAAATGCACCACTTCCCTAACAACACTGCACTGTCATTTCGGTCTTGTTGAAAAAGAACGTCACTTATAGGTATTCAATTTCCGCGAAGGTCTTAATATGCACCTTTCAGATAACAGTGTTAATAATTGCAGTAACACCCTGGAGCAATCTCAACAAAGGGGTCTGGGGCAGAAGGAAACAATAACAGAACCTGGTGAAATATCGTGCCTTTAAAAATACAGGCAATGTCCATACTATCCGGAGATGTGCATGAAAACCAATCAATGAAGGGAAGCGGCAGATTAATTACGTAAGCTGCAAAATGACCGACAAGGGCGTGTGCCAAAATGTCTTACGGCGTGGCTATGCGGTCAAATGAGCCTCACTCTAGCATGTATTTCAGGAACAAGCGATGTTTCCGTTGATCGCACACCTTGATGACCGGGTCTGGACTAAACCTAGCACTCATTGGGGCTGCATTCCACCAAATGTGATAAATATGGGTATTATATAATTGAACTTTCAAATGAAATACTTTTAAAACTGCTACTTCTACTGTACCAATCCGGTTCAGATTGCATCTGATTAACACTTGCATAGAAATTTCAAAATATAACAAAAATGCATCAGTCATTAACTTCCATCACCTTACCCATCGTTTATCACAATTCCGACTTAAAAACCTGCTGCCGTATTGACTGTGTGTGTGTGTGTGTGTGTGTGTGTGAACGCGCGCGCGCGCGTAGCACTTTGTTGGAGAAGACATACAATTTTAAAGTTCACACTTACATTAGATCTGTGCAAATAAATCCTTAAAAGTTTAGTTCAGGTTGTCCGTTATTTTTAAGCACTGCATGTAATATGGGAATAAAATCCCCTCTCTTGATATAGGTCGGGTTTGAAGCTAGATTGGGGAAAATCTGGTGCACTGAAGTTTTTATTTGGTGTTAAAAATAGACAATTAACTTTATAGTCGGGGACTTTATTTACAAATTCATTTCAATTCGGTTCAAAATTGTGAAAGGTTTACAAATATTCTAAATGCTGAACTCATTTGGTGAAAGTAATCAATGCACGTCGACCATTTAAAGGTCATGTTTAACGGATGCACAGGATTCAAGCACGTAATTTTTTAACAATTACACTGTAATAAGAAAAAATATGCCAACGTTTTATATTCGTTGAAAAAATAGGCTTAAAAATTGTTGATGTTGACACCATTCAGCCATTTACGTTCACTATCCCTCAGAATGCAAGTCTAATCGTCATTACTCTTTCCCCACTAAATTCTTGATCTAGCAGATCGAAATTGGAATATAATAATGCCTAATGATAAGCTTATTCCTATTTGCCTTGATCATTCACATACTTTAAATTTCTTTGGTTCTATGTTTGTAAAAGACTTCAAAAGTCTGGCAGAGCAATTTTTTAAACTTTACTGTTTATTATTTTTTACAGGCATACTTTAAATTTCTTTGGTTCTATGTTTGTAAAAGACTTCAAAAGTCTGGCAGAGCAATTTTTTAAACTTTACTGTTTATTATTCTTTACAGGCAGCTACTAGATAGTAATGCTCATGTGCACAGGTTATTTAGTAGGGTTTGTGATTCAGAAATCATTTTATAACTACCATGAAATCAGAGATGTGGAAATTTTGCGGATTGACACTGAGGGCTCTATTTTCTTGTGGGAGAGGACGGTATTTGGGGGTATTTTTTTTTTTCACAAAGCAGCTAAGTTTCGGCTTTTATTTTCGGCGCAATATCCTGTAGTAAACCACCAAAATCAGCAATCTCCAAACTTTCTGAGTATGGAATACCGTGACGGACTAGTTTGGAAGTTCCGCTACATATACTTCCAAAAGACAGGTCCACACACAGAAGTCATTTTTGGAATAGTTCTGGTGTCTGAATCACTTTGTTCTACACAGCTCAAGAATGATAGCTTTACTTGATTAAACTGGCAGACGAAGCAATTAGATGGGTGAGAATGGAAACAACAGTTTTTGGTCATTAAAGGAAAGCTTCACACAAATGAACCTCTTTCAGGAGTACAAATAAAGTATTATATTGATAAGTTACATTACAGAAATAAACGCATTTCCTTTAATTTGCGTAATTAATATAAAATAAAGCTGTCACCGGGGCTTGAAAAACTTAGCGGTCAAAACAGGCGGCTTGCGGAATGTAGACACAGTGTTAATCTGGCATGTTACTTGGTCGAGATAAGTGCATTTCCTTTAAATTGCACAATTAATCTAAGATAAAGCAGTAACCGGGGCTCTTGAAGGTTACTCGCTGATCAAGACGAGTTTTACCGGACATATTTATCATTATTTTACCTTGAGGCTTGCTTTGATAGACGCGAAGTTACAGTGTCTATGCAAGCACGTGATGTTTACCTGTGCTCTGCCAGGTTCCCAACACGTGATGTGCCTCCCAATGAACATATCACTTGTAAGAATGCAAGGTTAGTTTCAATGATTGAGAAGAAAATGCGATACATGGAACATTTGACTGAAACATTCTAAAATAGGCAGATCCACTTCGCGTTTAATACTTTCTGACATAATGCAAAATCCGCTGTAACCTTTCATAATTCCAACTCAGATTAGATAAGTTCTGCTTTCACTTCTTAGTTTCTTCGCATCTAAAACAAAATTGTTTCCCCACTGTCCTACTTTTTACATACACTTCTAATTTTCATAAGGATGGTGTTGCGATTGTTTTATGCGCATCTAAGTAGTTATCTAATTTTTGCAATAGTAACTACCTACACGAAATGAAAATAACTCGTGTATATATATATATATATTGTACAATTCGTAGAAAATAATAAAATATGATGCAAATTGAGTTTATATTTAATGTAATGTCTAATTACACCTCGGATCCCTAGGTACGAAAAAGCGAGGTTTAAGCACCAACTATTAAATTATCACTAAATTTATCCTTATTAGACTGAAAAGGGCCGTTGCGTTATAGTAGTTAATAATATATAACATATATCTAATATAGTATATATAAAATATATTAATATATATATACTACAGTAATACTTTTTCTTTCATTTTTCCTGTTAATTTATTGAAACTTTTTTTCGACCAAGCCCTTCTATTTTAGGTTGCACTTTCCATATTCTTACTATTTTATTTGTTTCATTAATGAAAAGCTAACAACCAGGAAATAATTCACTTCGCGATATTTCTCTTCATAATCAGCTAATTAGATGTACAATACGAGCACAAAACTACACACAGACTAAAAGTGAAATATAAATCAGCACTGCGCGTTGAGCATAGGTGTCTAATTGTTGACGACCAGCCATTGTGTCAGAAAATAAATTTCTGATGTATTACATTCTCATGAATTTCACTACTCTGTCGTTCATTAGTGGCTATACAAACTATTCTTACGAAAACTTAATTTTTCTATTTCACTTTATCAAAACAACTTATGGAGACTAACTAAATTTTACATTTCGTTATAGACATAAAAGGAACAGCGAAGGTCAAATATTTAATAGATAGACACTAAATGTTGACCTTAAATGCACATTTTCCACGCAATCACGAAACAATTCGAAATCGACAGGATTTTAAAAGAATATCAAAGTACTGAGAAATTCGAACCATTATATATCTTGGAAAACGCTAAAGATTATTTAGAATAATTTGTATTTCATGTGTGTGGTGCGTTTTCTTCTTCATTCCTAAGATTGGTTTTTCTTAGCATGGTTGTTTACGCCCCTTCGAAAGGGAAGTAAAGCGTTGGTCCCATTTCGTAAATTTAAGGTTCGTTACAGAACTACAAGCCTGATAAAGATGCCTATGAGCAAAATTAAGCTGTCTTTCACACACAATACAGAATGGGACACTAAGAACTGCAGCAGTACGTCCGTAAATCAAACCCAATTTAATTTAATTTTCTTTCACTTACGTATAGCGAAGGTTGTACAAACTTTTGTCCGAATGAAGTGGACTTCAGCTTATTCCCATAAAATTCAAGAGATTGCTATTTATATTGCAATGTTTATATTGGGATTTTAATCAAGATCATTAGAGCCGTTTTGGAAAAACTTTTGAAAAGTGTTCTATGTTAAGGATTGGGGGAATTTTCTTGAAAATCTTCGTATCGTATCTTCCAAAGATACGAGTACTAAGCATATAAGCACTTCTTAGTTGTAGTGCTTTGCCGGTCACATGTCCGCGCTCGCTATTTGGTGCCCACATTGGGCATGGGTATGTTTGTAAAATGTGTGCATGTGTATGTGTGTGCATGTGTGGGTTGTGTGTTAGCAGGAAAAAGCAAAGGATAATCGAACAGAAAACTGAGCAAATGCTATGAAAATGAAAAAAAAAAAAAAAAAGAAAAGGAAAAGGATATACAGCGCCGGAATACCGACAAGATTCCGGAACTGTATTAAAAAAAAAAAAAAAGTGCTTACAAACATATGCCTTTTTATAGATATGCAAAAGACACAGGGGGCCTCGGATTCGGGAACTAATCCATCACATCCAAGGGTATTTTAATATGAATAAGGTGTATCAAGAAGTACTTCATTTTTCACGACTGGCACAACTGCTATTAATTCCCATAACATCTAAAGGGACTAAATAAGCAAGCATATAAAAATCGAGATCTGAAATAAGTCTTGGTCAAGTGCCAATTATTGCGGATCACTAGCTCCTTCTAGAATGGAATGTCTATGATGATTTAAGAAGCGCCAGTTGGTTTAGAAAGCAGCTTGCGGGAATTGAGCTGAATCACGCTTCCTAGGGACGCCAATGGGTGGAATACCCCTTTAGTCACAGTATGCGACGTGAGAATATGATGACTGAGGTCAGGAGGCGCAAGTTAAATTAACACTTAGCCTTCAATGTGCTGCCTCTAATGGCTTAGAATGTTGTCATCAGCACTAAAAACAACTTGATGCTTGTCAATTGGAACATTTAACCAGGCTAATGAGGAAATGAAAACGTTAGACCATGGAGCAATATTTTCTTACTTAGTTTTCTATAAAGAGCAATTGACAGTATCTGCACCTTCCTATTGTTTCATCTTTGTTTTTATTTAAACTATTTAAACTGAGTATTCAACAGCTGCTTAGTGTTTGAAGTCCAAGACTATGGTTATCGGAAGGAAAAGTTACACTTGCAAACTGACGATATTCCGAAGTGAATGGGCAGCTTCACATATTTGGTAACCACCTACCATTATTATTATCATCAAGAGTTTAGAGGACAACAAAACTAAACGAGTATTACAGAAACCTTATGTTGAAACCATATACACGACTTTCTCTAGTTACTGTTTATTTTCATATAGTTTCTACAAAACATTCTTGTAAAAGCTTACTTCTAGGTTTCGTGGCGAATGGTGTCGGACAGATGCTGCGGATACTTGTTCAAAGTAAGCAGTAGATACTCTCCGTGGACACTAGAGGAAGCGTGAAGCCTCCTGTAGCTTCCACACTTCAGCCTGGAGATGCCACTATGGATCTATCCTTATTTCAGTGGAGAATTGTGTACTCATAGTCAAATGAAAATAATTCATTAAAAGACAAATTCCTTGATGGATTACAAACGCTCTTAAAGACCTCTCTAACTTTAAAGATTAACGACCACATAGTCAGGGTTGATTTATTTACATAAAGTATGATCCGTTTGGTCAAAGCTTAAGTTTGACACTAAAGTATAGCCATTTGGAAATTTATATTTTAAGTTTTCGCGGACATGCTTAGAAAACGAAATGCCTGTTTCACGAACAACTGGAGCTTAAAATAATATGACTAAGACGTGCGAGGTGCCTGATCTGGGTCAGAAATAATAATAAAAAAAAAACCTTCGTACTTGATGTTTGCCTCAGAAGGCCACTTCCTGCAATGCTGAGGGCATGCTCTAATCTCGTCTTGTCGAACCGGGCCAACAAGAGCGAGGTGGGCAAACCAGAACAGAACACTGTTGGCAAGACTTCAAACCCGATGATTTGCTGTCCACCTGTACACCGATATCGACAATATCAGCAAGATAAGTGTAATGCGCTTCATCTCTTGCAAAGTTCAGGTCATTATTTTAATAGCATGCGTGGGCTGCGGTTGCCTCGTGAGCTGCTCTTCCTCCCTCTAGATCAAACTGTCGCTTTCTCCAGGTGTGCAGAGTTATAATGTAGTTAACACAAAATTGCTCAAAACGTTACATTACTTTGTAGACGGATAGGAATAACCTGATATGAATCAGTGACACGATCTAGGTATTAGCGTTTCTAGAAATCCTACAGATTTCTTCATTTAAGCTATCTCGTTCCATTTTCTTCTAGAGAACGAAAACATACTTCAACCATTCACGGTTTTCTATCAATACCTTCCTTGTGCATGTAATATTTAACATTTTCAGAAGATGATACACGTTGCAAAATGGTTAGTTACAACTTGTTTATAAGTTACAGTAGAATTGAAATTTCTTTAGGGTCCTGAAATTCACTTCGGAGGCTAACGGAAGGGTGGTTCTGGCAAAAACAATGGTGGCGCCACAACTCCAACCGATAAGATAAAGGGAAATAGCTCGCCCTAATTGGTTGGATTAGTATATTAACTTTCCTTCTTCTTTTTCTGCGATTCATGGTTCAGGCCGTTCTCGCCCGTTCCGACTTCATAAATTCCTTTATCGTTTCCTGGGTTTTCCTTGTTCTTTTCCCTCTGATATCTTCCTCCCTCTATTCTTTTCCGAAGTGATTTATCCATTTTTTGCTTTGATTAATTATTACTTACTTGAGCAGTCTTTTACGCTTATTAGAAATTTCATTTCAGCACACAGTATTTTACTTGTTTCCGAGATACCACCCAGGTTTCACTTTCATATCTCAATGCCGGCACCGCCAGTACTTCAAAAATATGTTAGTTTCCTTTCTTAGTTTATTTTTAAATGTTCTCTGCATTTTGCCACAAATTATTTGAAATCTGTTCAATATATTTTCTATTTATTATTACAATGAAAACATATATAACAGACTAGACATTTAAATTGTTGTTATCCAATAAAGTATTGGTTCTTCCCTCCGGATGCTATAACTTTTTTTTTAAATAGATGTAATAGAATTATAAGGTTTAATTATTGCATTAGTTATAGCTTTATATTATCTAATATATGTATATTAGTTGAACGTCCTTTAATCTGTTACGTCATAAGTAAAACAGTGCTCATATGATTTCAGGGCGTATAGAGCTTAACTTAGCCGACATTTGTTTTCTCAGGAAACGGAAAATCCCAGAAAAAACTAATACCGGTAACTCACCCTAGCCGAGATTCCAATTTGAATGTGAGGCAGATATGCAACTACTACATAACAGAGGCTGGCAAAAGAATGCCATATACAAATTAACAATCTTAACAAAATTCTCCCCCTCCCTGAAGATATACTTCGATCATGAATTTAAATTGCAATTCAATACTACTAATTCGTCATTATATTTACACAGGTTAATTCGTCGGCGGTAAAACATCGTAAAACTTAAGTACCTATTAAAGATTCAATACAAAGCGTTGTGTTGCCTGATCACACAGGTCAACAACACTCGACCTCGATGGCAGTAGTAAAGTTTTTACGACCTACAGCTTGCACTCTGACGTAGCAACATTTCATTTTTCTTAAACCTCCACACACAAAAACAACAGCTGTGTTTGCAGAAATAAGGCGCCGTGATATTTTTTCAATCTTACTTGAACCACTCTGTTTGTAGTCACGGGTCTCTGAGCATAAAGGCAGCTGTACAAAGGAAAATGGCGAAATTTTATTTATTCAGTTAAGCGGAACTGGCATTAAAATCAGGGGGAAAAAAACACATTTGCTTAAAATAGTATAGATTTTCCAGACATGTCTGATAAATATCAAGTATTTAAAAAGTCACTGTTCAGTAACTGACTTTTGGGCGTGGTTCTTCTGGAATTATGCTTGATAAACTAAACTGTTTCCTTTTAAATTTGCCAGTTAGAGCAGTTTTCTGTGTGCGTGTACATTTTGTATGTTAGCTGTCCTGTTTAAGATGCCTGTGTAAACATAAATCAACTTATTTTATGTTCAGGGCTTGCATACAAATAGTAGCTTTATCTGGTTCAACGTAAATTTTGCATCAAAATGGGCAATCTGATCTGTTCCATTCACATGACCTTCTCTACCTGTTCTACAAGCAAACTTCTTACAAAATTTTTCTTTTATCTATTTTATGCTAATCCAGATAAGCATTAGCAGAATAGTCTTATCACTTAGTTATTTATAAATGGAAGGGAAATAAGGGAACGCACTACGCTAAAGCAATAATAAAAATTTTAAAAGCTATGCGCTTATCATTGAAATTCGCTACTTTCAAGACACTTCTTGAAAAAAGTATAAGTATTCTAACATTGAAATCAATAACAAGGAATATTTAAAAAATGGTTAGCTCCACAACAAAAATGTAAATCACATAAATTGTGGGTGCTGACGGAAGTTTTTGTGTATCTCTTACGGTTTACCAGTTATGCATAGGTCATTCAGAATGAAGGACTTCAGAAATTATTCCCAGAAAATTCAAGATATACATTTTATTTGTATGTAAATATATGTAATGTCCGGCATTTTAACTAACATCATTAGAGCAATTTTTGAGAAAAACAACAATTTCAAACATTTTCCCATGTAAAGAATAGTTTGGGGTGAGCAGATTTTCCTTTAAAATCTTCGCGTGGCATCCTTGGAAGAAACTAAACTTAAATACCAGGTCTATTATTTAACGGACTTTTCGTTTTTTAGTTATACTGTCCACAGACCCCTCCCCTTTAAACACACCTTTCACTATGAATGATTTTTTTTTTATTCAGGGGGTCTCAAAGCATATATTTCTCGGCATAGAATTTTTGGGTGGAATACAATACCTTCTCTACCTACTAAGTACGTTGTACATACATGCTAAAAGAACAAATGTTGGCAAGAGGAAGGCTATTTTTATCGTCCCTGCGAGAGAAATTAGTCATTATTCACATGATGAGCAGATGCAGCAGATTGAACAGGTGAACAGAGAAAATTACTCTTCTAAACAGCTGTCTCATATTGATGAAGTACATAAAAGTGAACCAGAATAGTGTTACACAGTTATATGTCAATGGAATTATTAATGTAAAACTCATAAAAACATGTTAGAACATAATTTTCTTTGAGTTATTGGAAATATCTCCAAGAATGCATTAAATAGGTCACAGTGTCTTTAGATAGGTTTTCTAAGAGTTTAATATTTTTCAGCGAGTGCACTTTCTCTAAGAAACTATTAAACATATGCTGAGGCATGAACCGTATCAGTTATCATCAGGTCAAGAATATTTTAACGCTTTTTTTTTTTTTTTTTTTAATTTAACATTTTAAATTTTAAAATATTACGGTGGATAGGTACATGCTATTTTTCTGAGAGAAAAAAATACTATATAAAAAAAGACTAACAAAACAAAACATCTTTTACTTAAAGTATTTAATATCTATAAATATGTTTGTGTTCACATTGATCTGTAATATGTAATATACTTTGTAAAAAATATCAGGGTCCTAAAGTTTTTTTTTTTTCCTTTCTCTACTACGTATAAGTAAGTATGGGAAATATTCAACCAAAAATTTTATGTCGAGATTTCAGCGTCAATGATGCCGCCCCCCCCCTCTCCAAATGTAGTATTGGAAAAATATATGCGCCTTCTTGTATGTGTATATCCGTGAACAACATAACTCAAAAACATAAGATCGGTAAAATTCCAAACTTGATATCTGTGTTCTGCATCATCCAAGGATTATTTTCAAGTAAACATCTCCACCTCAAACTACCCTTTACATGAATATTTCGAAAATATAGATTTTCTTAAAAACGACTTTGATTAAAATACCACATGTTTATGATATTTTAAAGACAAATGAAATTACATCTGCTGGGACTAGTTTCTGAAATCTGCACTTTTTATTACTTTTGCAAACCGCAACAGGCAGAAAAAAAAAGTATATGGCGAAAACACACAATTTATGCCAAATACTTTTTTTAAGTTAACCATTTCTGATATATTTCTTGCTATTGATTTACATTGTTTAAAAAAATACAGTTTACCTACTATATTCCCCTAATTATCGTTTTCCTAAAGTAAAAGGTTCAATAACACAACTATCTTAAAACGAGGTAGGAGAATCTTTTGTAGGAATAATTTGCAAAAAGAGTAGAGAAAGTCATGTGAATGGAACACATCAGAATTTTTAAAAAACGTTGCTACATTTCACATTGGTAAGATAGGAACGGTTGGCACACGAAACAACTACCTTCTGTTATGGAATATAATAATGCAGAGGTGAACTAAGAGCTGTGCATTGAAATGAACGAATTGCTCTTAACATCACGTATTGTATGAAGACGGTGTCTGCTTTAAGATTGTACCTAATTTAATTGAAACTTTTACGAGACCAGCTGTTCGTTACTTCCTAAGGTAACGAACGCATCCGTGAGAATTGGCACTGTAATGCTTATGAATCATAAATTATCCTTCTTCCCCTCAGTAAATATATCAGAAATGAAGGGTTTATTGCAAAAAGCAGCCAATATATTTCCAGAGGGTTTACGATTAGTTTTACGTTAATTTAGTGTCAGTCGAAGTACATTAGAAGGCTCCATTTTATTTAGAAGCTTATGTCAGCTCTTGCTAGTCAATATTTTCTTTCAGATACTATAATGCATGCAGTACAAATGAAATGGCCGTTACGTCTCCCCCCCCCCCAAAAAAAAGAAACTTGATATACCTATTTTATGTGAAGCTTTGTACACTCTGATAATTTATTCCAATTTAAAGAGACAATTTGTGCGTGTGTGTCAAAAACCACACAACCATTTCTGATAATTCGTTCACTGCTATTCTTTCAGGTGGTCACAGGCTATATATAATAAAAAATGTTAATACTGGGGGGGGGGGGGGTTAGAAGTATATTTTTCATATTCGTATCATGCTGTTTCACTAAATATAAATACCGAAGGCTACTTTTGACCCCTTATTGCAAATATGCCAGATTTTTTGTTGCTTCTAACCCAAACGACAAAATAGGGTACATGAGATTCTGAAAACTAAAAAATGATAAACTAGTGCTCTTACATTAAATCTTTATTTTCAACCCATAACACACAAATCAACATTCTTTTATCTATTTAGATGAAACTTTGCTGGCTTATACAGACCAATGAAAATTATAAGCTACCTTACAAACAAAAATTAACCCTATTGCATTTTTAGCCCTTTAGCCTGTTTAAACCATATGGTTAATATTGCATAATTATACAAGAGTTGGCAAAAATCGTATGTTGCGTTACTACTTCCAAAAACCACCTAACCTTACTCGAAAAATTTAAAAGCTATGCTTGCTTTATTTTCGATCTCTTATAGATAAAATAATGCTACTTGGTCAACGGCATAAATTTGTGCTGTTGGACTGTAGAACTTAATGCTCATAAACATGTTTTTCAACGCCTTATACACCAGGCGATCAGAATCTGCCTCCTTTTGTGGGAGCTCCGGACGACACGACACGAACAGTTGGCACACTGAGGGCAGCCCTATGGTGTGATAGACGTGTACCCATTCTTGCTAAATCTAACCACGTACTGACGGGAAGTGAGGTTTGCAGGATGGCGGGTGTAAATAAGGTTGGGGAGTGAAAGGAGGTGGCAAGAATTGCTCATCAACGGTTGCCACTTATGGTGCAAAGGCCCTTGGTTTAATTTCTTTACAAAACATTTTAATTTATTTTGGGGTTGACATTTTGATATTCAAGCAACTCTTAGAAGAGTTGTATAGGAGTTTATCCGTAACAGCTGTTGGAGATGCCGCAAGTCATGCAGGAAAGCCGGTATCGCCTAAAGCGGTGGTTTCTGGGATTGTAATCCCCTAGAGAACTAACGAGGGCACTCCGATGGAAAGGCAAACCGTCGTTGAGCGCCTAATCTCGCGCTCTAGTATGGTAGACCAGAGGCTTCGTGCAGGAGGCTTCTATTCTGGACCCGCTGAAGTAAAGCAGACTGGAGTCTGCCGCCATGCCCCAGACCTCGCAGGCGTAGATTAGCACGGGAACTATGAGAGCCCTCAAAAGGTGCAATAAGTTGCAGAGGGCCACAATGACCTACGTGCAGTGCTCTGCCCCAATGACTAGGAGCGCCATCCGCAATAATCTTAATCCTAACATAACGTCCATAAAATTTTAGTATATATCATCTAGAAATAATACTTAACTGGTAAGCAATATGGTCTTTGTTTCTGGAATTCCTGTAAGTACAGTGTAAGAAGTAAGGACTTCTAGTTAGGAAAACAGCGCATATAAGTTTTTACGACTGCACAGTGAGGATCAATGACTATGTATTCAGAGATTTAAAAATTAACTTTGAAAAAGCATTGAAACAAAGGAAATTCTGCGTGTTTGCCAATTTTCTAAATCAAAGTATTTCCTCATCCAGCAAAGGTAACACCTTTATTATATTAAATATAAAATGTGTAAAACGTGCCTTAAAATTAATAGGAATTCCATTTTATATAATTCCTGGGGACTTGGCTTCTTTCTGCGACAGGCGTAAACTTTTATTGCTCCGCAGCCATACAACGCGAATAAGATAAAGTACATGAGGGAGCAGACTTGAACAGTTCATGTTCATCAGTGAGTGCTTATTCATTTACTGTTGGCCACTAGAGGTCACAAGTGTGCAACCAAATTGTAAGGGACACTGGGAGAAAAATTTGAAATAAATCTAATTCTGTATATATGCTTCTGAAAGTTTTACTGTGATTGTATTGCTATTATGTTAATACGAAGACTAAATTTCATTCAAATTGAATAAATATCTAGCAAGACATATTTCATAAATTTTAATATTTAGGTACATAAATATAGATATCAAAATGGTCCAGACGCCTTGGTTGGCTTTTTTTTAATTGGATATTTCAATGTGCCTGATTACTGAATTATAATGTTTTAATGAAGTTCGACATTTTAATTTCTAAAATTATTTTTTTCAACTATTGGCGTTAGGATAATTTTGTCGTCTCTAATATTACAATAACACTTCTGCATATTCTGGTATTTAAACAAAAACTCACCCGTGAGGAACATTTTGAAAGTAAAAATGTTTTGAGAAAGAGGCTGTTTTATAAAATAGTTTGTTTGGAAACAAGTATTTTGTACGATCTTTAAATGCCTGTAGAGACCGAAGCAGTAACAAATGTTGATTCTCTACGGATGCCCAAAGTTTTCAACAACCATTTGCTATTAGAGAAGTGACATTCAATTTTTTTGACACTGTTGTCAAAATTTTCGTCCCAGTGTTCTTTAAATGCGGGATAGAAGATAGATGGAAGATAGACGCATAGATACGCCCTGACCTAGTGTATCTATACCAATTAACAAAGTACTTTCAGTTTGTAATTTTGAGCTGCAATATAATTTAACGCTTTGCTATGTCCAATCCATTACACTTTGACTCTGCACTCAAAGTAAAAAAAAAAAAAAAAAAAAAAAAAAAAAAAAAAAAAAAAAAAAAAAAAATAATAATAATCATTGTGGGTTTGTATTTTGTTGTTATTGTTAAATAACTTAATTTCTTCAAGTCTGTTGAAGAAAGGAACAGAATAAAAAGAATAATTCGATCATAAGGTAATATGTAGGGATCAGCAGTTAATTGTTAAAATGTACTAAAAATTAACTATACAATGACTTTAAATTTATGAAAATATGACTTAAAATGTGAGTAAAATGACTACTGAAAACTGACTGTAGATACCTATACTTTATTCAGCATTGCAGTACAGCCATAGACATTCTAGTGCCTCGAACTTGAAGGATCGCCCATTATCCTGAAGAACATTTCTGTACACGAAAAACTTGCTGCCTCAACTGATGTCTTGGGTGCATAGCTGAAATACGCAATGTGCCTCCAGTAATCTTCTACAGTATTTTTTACGCCAAAATGTTCACCTTGTGCAAAACTTCATCGATTTACACTTTGGTAACCAACATTCTTTTACAGCATATTTTTAATTCTTTTCCTTGAACTATTTTCACTATTTTATGCTGCAGTGTCCCAAATGCTGTTCTACGCTTTGTATCTTCAAGAACTTGAGTGCATCTCTCGTCTGTTTTTTCTAACACGTTATCCGGTGTTGTCAGAATAAAAAAAAAAGTTATTACCAATGCATGCCCAAATTTTAAAGTCAGAATCAATCAGTATTCAAATCCCTATTGCTAAAGCATTTTTACTGTCAAAAATGTTAATCGTTGATTTGACATCAAAATTATAGGGAAAGAAGAACTAAATCAGAATGATTCAGCTAAAAGTAACATAGCATGAACTAAATTACTTCACTCCATAGTTAAGTAATTGCTATCACCTTGTATGCAATGTTGAAAAAATAAATCATGACGACAAAAGAGGAGAAAATGCAACAAAAGAATGAACATTTCCTAAAAAATACCAAATAAGATTTTGCTACTTTCGTTCATCTTGAAGTAAACTGAATTTATATCCCATCCGTCATGTTTTGTGATATCTTCGAAAAAAGTTGACAAGTCATCAACTTCTGAGTTCTAGTAATGTGTTTTAGAAGCTACATGAGAATGCAAGAGGTTTGAACTGCGACATGTGTATGCATACTCCTTTATTACCAGTATATCAAGCGGCTTGACATTTCCTGAAAAGGGAATGATGGGCGTCTCTAAATTTGCCGTAAATTATAATTACACCTTCTCAGTTTCAAATTAGATAGGTTTAATGCCCCTGTGAGACATTTGACAAGGTATCCATAAAGTTCAGCACTGCTCAAACATAATTATTATCTTGATGACATCGGCTTGCCACGAAAGCACGATCTCACAACCGCAAATGAAGTAACATCTTGCGGCGAAGCAATAGGATACTCAGCGGCTATGTGTGATAATTATTTATAGTCTTTAATCTGACAAGGGAAGCGCATACGGTACCAAATCGTAGTCAGTAGCGAATTCTGAGGGCGGCATCACCTCAGCATTCTTATGGTTAGAGCTCGGTTTTGGATTCCGAAGCGCACACAGAAACGCTTAGAGAAGTCAGACATACCGAGAAGGTAGTGGGGAGGGGTTTGTAGCAATGTAGCGTTGAAGTATATAATCTGTTTCACAAGTATTCATATTATATGCATCGTTCTAATTCATAAAGTATCACAATAAAACAATTATTTCATAATATGACTAGTAAATAAAAACAAATAAAAGATCGATGCAAAAATCAGAGCTTTGAAAAGACAATAAACATAAACACAAACGCACTCAGAATTCATTGCAGTGAATTACAACAGCTTTATTGTAGCGAAAGAAGAAGCTCTCGTCCTGTTACTCCAAATATGTTTGAATCATCCACAAGTTTATTCAGTATCGAACGCTAACCCTTACGTATTTTCGACATGTTTCAATCTGCACTCTGTTTCAGTGTTCACTGGTTTATCTACTAGCTGTAGAGACCACGCCCACTCCACGTCATCGTTAATACTCTGAGTGCACCGAATCTCAAACCGACAATTTCGTGGCCCCGGACCGAGTTCTGCTTATTTGTTTCCGTCATCTGACCTATGAATTACATCTATAGGGAGCCTAGCTTTCTATTTAAACCAAGGCAACCCTGCAATTATTGTAAATTGAGCAATAGAAAGGTGTACAGCAGTAGATGATTTTATTGATATTAAATTAGCTTAGATTTAGTGACTGTTACGAGATTTGGTAACTGTTAACACAACATAAAATAAACTTTTATTTGCACTCAAAAGTATTGAATTATCAATCTTCAATAAATTAATTATTGTATTTCGTCCTATGGGTATATCCAAAGAAGTTACTGAAGATAATTTAACACTTAGAAACTTATACCAAGCGAATCGAAGAACCACCACCAACATTGCGTTTCAATTGTTTCTTTGGGGGGAGGGATCTTGTGTTGTATTTACATTACTTTCTCTGCTCACGCTTCTATAAAGTTTTCCTATTTCTACTTGTTAATTGTGATACACTTTATCACAGTTTCGTTGTAAGTATATGAAGAATCCAGTAGAATAAATCGAGTTAATTTTAAACGGGTCGCTATGTGAAGACTGAAATTTCATGATCCTTGCAGAACCACGAGAAGAAAAAATATAGCGACTAACCTTAACAATATTTGAAACTCAAAATTTGGAAATGTAAACGTCAAAAGTTTTTTTGAATAAACTGGATGCTTTAATAAGATCTCCATTTTTGTGCAGATTTTGGTATTTTCAATGCCCTACAGTAAGAGGTATAACGAAGAACATATACCGTAATGGAAACTTTTCCATGTAAAGGGTAGCTTATGGTGGAATTATTTTCTTGAGATTTTCGTGGAAAATGCTGGGATAGTTTGTTATTTAAGTGAGGTTTCTTTTTAGAGTTATGTGGCTTACAGATGCATAGACACGCATCAGAAATTTCGTTTGTTCTTTAGGGTACCTCAAAACACATTTCGGGTGTAATTTCGGTACTGAATTTTTGGGGCTGGAGCTAGTAATATTAAGGGCACTGATCAGTTATCAAATCCGCTAATTATAATAGGTAACTATGAAGAAAAGTATTATAAAGGAATGAAGTATCAATAACATTATAAATTTGATCATCTCAGATTTAAATATCAAACACCCAAAAATTAAAAATAAAGTACTTTCAAAGAAACAATAACACAAAGTCATATTTGATCAACAAAAGGTATAATAAAATAGCATTATTGTAACAATAACAATAATAGCAAAATTATAAACAAAAATGGCCATTATAGGGCACGTTCATGCGAAACTCAAATATATATATCTTATTGATACTCAAAGGAGAAATTTCTAAATCCTACAATTGATATCTAAAATTTGTTTCACATACCTACTGCTACGATAGAAAGCAAAACTGAAACTTTATCGGGCATATTCCTGTTAAACTTATTAAATTTCAATCGGATATCTCTAATAGCATTTTCATTATAATAAAATATAAATACTACAGAAAATAGCATATAAAATTGAACTCACTGCTCTGATTATTTAAAAAAAAAATGTGAAAACCTTTAAACACGTTTAAAAATTTGCCTTCAGTACTTGAATTAAATATGTATTTTAAAGCTGTAATAAAAACCATATGAGAGCTTTAAGTTCAATCTCTGTAAGAGTTTAGGTTGAAAATTTCAACAAGACTGGTTACAAGCAACATCGTATGGGACATTTTTAACATGCAAAAGTGTAGCAAAAATCAAAGTGGAGTTAAAAGTATTTGAAGTAAATACATGCCATTTGGTTTTGTGCTTTTGGCATTTAAATTGCTACATTAAGTTTTAAGCCTCTTAAGAGCTCTAAGAACAAAAGGCGAGGTATGTAACTGTAGCCTAATGTGTATATTATTTAGACATAAAAAGTAATTTTTTTAATGTTTTGAAAATTTTGACATATCAGCACCTTAAGGTGTCAGTTTGCCAAGTGATTCTTGAAGTCAACTGATCTACAAGGAGACTTGTATTTTTATATCCAGGCCATTAATTTTTTAAAATCCTAAATTTTTCTTTAAAAATTGATAAAAGGTATGATTACATGGAATCTACAATAGCAAGCTTCATGATTGTACACCCACTAGATAGCTAGTTCTATTACCGTAAAAGTTGGATGCAAACATGTGTAATAATTTGAGAAAATGGGCAAAGTTTTAGAAATAGTCATTTACGAGATGGAATTTTCAAATGGAAGAATTTGGTACATATCTGCATAGTAACAGGAAGTTTAAACATAACATCTGTGTTTTGTTTGTGCATGTTAGCTTTTCTGTATCGTTAGTTATTCCACTGTAATTAAACGTATTATTTAGCAAACAAGTTATTACAATTCAATTAAAAATCACTTTTAAGTTTAGAATGCACAAATAGTTTAAGTGAGTATAGCAAAAAGTTTTATAAATTAATATTTGGAATCATAATTATTACAAATCTTAAATAATAAAGGTATTATTAAATCATTAGTATAATCACAATACTGCCCGCCAGAATAGTGTGATCGTACCGCGTTACTTCACATTCCAAACATCGCGAGTTCGAATCTCGCTTAGGATGAGTTACCCAAATAAAGCTTTTTTCGAGGTTTTCCCGTATCCTGAGAAGACGAATGTCGAGTAACTTTAGCGCCATGATTCTCGAGATCACTTGAGCATCTTCACCAATATCATTCATCGTACGATATGACCAACCAGGTTTAAGGGCGTTAAAATAAACAAAACTAAAAGATACGATACAGAAATACAATGCAATGAAATCTGTAATTATTATTTATTTCGATGAAACACATATGCATTCCAGAAAAGAACAGAGGGAATCCTAACTCTGCAGCTGAAATAGAACAAAAGGTATAACAAATTAATGTTATAAAGTAATATCACTAAACAATAGCTGTCAATAACATTTCAAAACAACGTGTAAGTTGTTATAATTGGAATAAAATGATAAAGAGAAAAGTACATAAAGAAATAGGTTATTTCATTGTGGAAAACAAATCCATTTTTCCTGTTTTTTGTCTTGCAGACTCGCCTTAAAACAGTCGTTTCGGTTTATAAATATTTTCAATTTAACCAAGCTAAAAATATTTTAAGATGCCTAAATATCCACTATTGAAGATATTAAAAGTTTAATGCCGAACTAATACGTTTTCGTATCCGAGGTGTCGCCTGAAGAGGAGGCTCATTTGTTTCAATGTGAATCGATGTTCCTAGTAATAACAAAACACTCGATCTTAGCACCGAGATGTCAGTTAATAACTGTAATCCTGTTCATGCTCGATCACTCGGAACATGAAGACATGCAATACACCTTATCTGAAGGTAAGCGTGTTCGACACAGCGATCATCCCGGAACCAGATCGCAAGTGTGATAGGCTCGGTGCAGATGTCATATCCATCTTTATAATGAGTGTTCCGTAAGATGGCAAGCTCCTTTACACTTTTTTTTGGTCTTGTTGAAGACTGATAGGTCACGACATGTGCTACTAAACCCAAAAATGTAAGAAAATAAAACGCCGTTACAACCGTCATTACGTTGTCTAAAAGCAGAACATTGGCTCTCGTGCTTTTCAGCTGTCCACTTTTCTACTACTTGCTTATGGAGGTAACGATATATTAAATTTGACTAAAAATCAACATCTGATCTCCCCTAAACACACACATACACACATTACATCAGGTTATTAAGTGCAGAACTCATATTCTCCATGTGTAAGCACCAAAAGTCACATTCTCAATACTATAACTTTCCTCAGTTATGTGATGTGTATGATTTGAAACAGCATTCAAAACCATACTGTGTGACTACATTATAATTAAAAAAAGATAAGTTTAAAAGCCTTGATTGATTGAAATTATAGGTTTTTCGTGTTTTTTACTTTCTCTAGCCCCATATGTACAATGTACATAGGGATAGAGAAGTATTGCTTTCCACCCAAAAATTCGATACTGAGATTTCGCCGGAAATACATGTTTTAGGACCCCCTGTATCCAAAAAAAAGCATTTTCAGAAAAAGGTCCGTGTGTGTGTGAACACGATAACTCAAAAACAAAAAGTAGCTAAAATACCAAATTTGGTATTTAAATTTAGTATCTTCCAGGGATGCGATACGAAGATTTTGAGAAAAATCCCCCACCCCAAACTACACTTTACATGGAACCTTTTTCGAAAATTTTGATTTTCTTAAAAATGGCTAACGATTTCGATTAAAATATCATATATTAAAGATATTTACCTAACAAATAAAATGTATATCTTGAATTTTCTGGGAATAGCTTCTGAAGACCTGTTTATTCTGGATGAATTTTGCTTAATTTGGCATAACTAGTAAACCGTAAGAGATAGACAAAAACTAACTCTACAAAAAATTTAGGTCTTGTTAAAATACACAAGTTATGTCATATACATTTTTCTCGTAGAGCTTACCGTTTCGAGGTATTCATTGTTATTAGTTTCAGTTGTGAAGTACTTATACTTTTCTCAGACGGGAGTGTCCGTTTTTCTTTTGTTCTACTCCTGGCCAAGAAAAGAAGCGATTTATAATGAGAATCGCATAACGACAGCTTTTAAAACATTTGATTATTGGTTTAGCCTAGTGTATTCCCTTATTTTCTACCTACTTATACGGAACTAAATAATAAGAACATTGTGCTAATGAGTACCACGATTAGCAAGGTGCAGAAAAAAAGAGGAATCTTATGTATGAAGTTTGTAGCACAGCTAGAGAAAGTCATGTGAGTGTAACGCATCAGATTTTTATAAAATGTGCTAAAGTGGAGAATTTGACTTTTGCAGTTAGGCCCTTCATATATGGTGTTACATTCAAATGTAAAGTTCACGTAAAACATAGCTTGGAGCAGTGAGATTGTCTTGAAAACTCTCTGTCGCATTCTTGGAAGATGGAGAAATGAAATACCAAGTTTGGTATTTAACCAGTTGTTCGTTTTTGAGTTATACTGTTTACAGGCAAACATACACATACGGATGGTTTTGTAAACATGTTTTTTATGGGGTTAATGGAACCTCAAACCTATTTTGGGTAAAATCTCGATATCGAATTTTTGGGAGGAATACAATGATTTTACTACTTACCAAGTAGAAGAAAAAGTAAAATAAAAAATAAAAGAAAAAAGTTGAATAAATAACGAAACTTCGTTTATAAATTCAGAATCTCTCAAGGGTGCAAGTAGATGCTTTTCGCAAAATTCCCTTCACATGCTCCCCTGAATCCGATCAAAAAGGATTTTGAGAAACATTTCATGAAAGTCCGTGAATAGCTTAACTATACAAGGGAAACTGATTCGATCGATACCAGACTATAAATATGTAAGTAAAACATCTTTCACGGATTTTTCAGGTTTCCTCCACATGGAAACATATTTATTTTCTCAAAAATTGCTACTACTTAGAATATCATAATACGTCTGAGTTACTGTTACAAATGAACATTTCTTTAAACAGTTTCATTTTTATTGACTTGTACAAATTGGATACCAGGAGAGTTCAGTCAAATAGTTATTGAAATCATTAAAGTATGCAATTTTTCTAATAAATGCTCTCGTGGCAGTAGCCGTTTCCGAAATATGCTATGTTACTTAAAGTTTTGGCGTTAATTACTGCTTTAAACATTAAATCATATGCATATTCACATTAACACTGGTAGAGTTTGGAAATAACCCAGTTTCATTTCAGTCGGGAATTTATACTGGAACCTTTGATTCAAGGGTTATAATTCAATAATTGCTGAGACAATTGAGTGTCATTGTTGCACAGTATAAATGACTAATTATTTCTAAGAAAAACTGATGTTAAAGAAACTGGACGGAAGAATGACTTATTGTATAACGTAACAGTAATGCCTGTAATTTTTTAATGAGTAGAGTGTTACCAATACATCACTTTTTTTTCTTTTTTGTTTCATTTGTAAAGCCCCCTTTAACTTCAATGGTCATATCGGGGGCTTTGACTTCTGAAACAACTCATTATCTGTAGGTTTTAGAACGTTAGATTTAGCATTTTATATAATTAATAAAACACACACACACACTCACACTTGCAGAAAGGGAATTATTCTGGTTAAAGAACAACTCCCAGCCCCAGCCGGGAATTGAACCCGGGACCCCGGGTGAGAAGTCAGCTTGCTGACTACTCGACCACAGAGGCAGTCACGTCACATTTTTACTTTCTCTATTATGTATAACAAGTTGAGAAAGTATTATATTCCACTCCAAAATTCGATGTCGAGATTAAGCCGGAAATATATCTTTTGAGAACCTCTGAACTTTCCCCAAAGTATTTTTAGAAAACGGAGGTCCGCGTGAATCTTCCGAAGCTGCGAAACGAAGATGACGATAATAATGATTAACAACAACAACAACAACAATAATAATAATAAAGCTCCTTTCAAATCAACCACCTTTTACATGGGACCATTTTCTAAATTGTGTATTTTCTGAAAACTGGCTATTTTGAAGCATGGGTAAATAAATGTAGAAAAAAAATAGAGCTAAATGACATGTAAATAAAATGTAGGTATATCTTGAATTTCCTGGTTATAGCTTGTAAAGTCCTCTTCAATCGGAAGGGAAGGTATATATAATCTTCCAAAAATAGTAACGTTAGCAATAGAAAAAAGTGCACTACACAAAAAATATGCAGATCTCTAAAACCTTTGGGTCTTGCCGATTTTAAATTGTTTCTCACGGTGTCATGGGAAGAGTAAGGAATTGTAAGGCCAACATTTTCTGGCACTAGCCACTATCTTTATTAAAATGAAGTCGATAGGAAAATCAAAACGCTTGTAAGAATAACTTTATACTCATTTAATAAGCGATAGAGAGTTGAGAAAGTCATGCTAATGTAATTAATAAGATTTTGTTTTTTGTCTTTTTTATTTCCGAGTTAAGCCATGCTACCCCTACAGATTTATTTAAAGCATACAGCGGATTGAGAGATTACAAGCTTGACGCAAATAGCAACTGAAAATAAATTGCTGCCAGCATTCCATCTTTTTGACGTGTCGACCGGAAGATCCCTTGCAATGGCGTGTTTGCGGCTTGTAGCTCTATTGCCAAGTCTTTCCTCCGCATTTCACTACACCCACTCACAACACTATTGACCACACGTCGCGATCTGAGCCTTAGTACACCATGTGCAAGAATGCTGTCAAACCTCGTTCACCGCGGTGGTGTGGCGCTTAACTTGCTTGATATCACTCCCTTGCCTAACTTCGACTGTCAGGTTCACTTTACTTGAATGGGATCCTTGCAGCTGCCGTTCTGTAACTTTTAATAAACAATTGCACAATACATTTAAGTTCATCTACCAGTTAAAGCATTAGTAATGAAATACAGGGAGGCAACTACGCAACTAAATTCAACTGTATGAGACACTGGCTAAAAGTATCAAGAACAGACAAAAAAAGTGGCTGTGACTACGCAGTTAAATTTAATACGAACATGATCTTTTGTAAGCATAAAAGAGCACTTTTAGAAAACATGTCTTTTTTTTTTTTTTTTTTTTACTTTGTGCTAATCATGATGAATAGAAGATCGTAAAAATGGTTGTATTACTTACTTTCTCCTAAGGAGAAGCGAAATAAGGGAGTACACTATGCTAAAGCGATAATCAAATGCTTTAAAAGATGTTGCTACGTAATTGCAATTCATTTCTTTGCACGACTAGTTGACCAATACCCGTATGAGAGAAGTTTTTAAACTAGTAACAAGGAATATTTCGTAAATGGTCAACTCTGTTAAATAAGGTACATGACAAATTGTGTGTTTAAACGAGCTCTTACATTTTCTGTGTAGCAAGATTTTGTCCATGTCTTAAGATTTACTAGTTATTAAAAAATTTTCCAGAATGAAGAAGTCTTCAACGACTATTCCCAGAAAATTCAAGATATATTCGTCATGTAAATATATTTAATACTCGGTATTTTAATCAAAATCGTGAAGAGCCATTTTTGAGAAAGTCAAGTTGTTCTATGTAAAGGTCTTCAGAAAGCCTTCTTTAAAGCATATCAAACGTTTTCACATAATATTTTGTAAAATGATTGTCAAATAAATGAATTTTGGGTAGTTTTTTCAGTAGATCATACGAAAAAAATTTGTCTGTGTTTATACGGGAAAAACATGCCAATTTGAATACATAAGGAATTTCTTAGCCAATGTCAGGAATGTTAATTGTGCCAATTTAAATAAAATACCTGTAGAACATTTCATACAACTAACAATATTTATATAAATAATAACTGCTAAATGTTACGAAACATTGTGCTCTCCTATAAGACAACCTTCCTAGCATGTATCTAACTTTCAAAACAATTGGTTACGAATTACAGATTTTGGGAATTTCACCAGAGTACCTTAATGCAATATTGAGAGCAGAGTTGCAGTTCTGCTATAATCAATAAGTAACCATTAGCATTTTCTGCCCTGCTCCACAAATCCACTTTTCTACACTGTGTTTCTCCAGGATTTACTCACCAAGTGACTAATTTGCAGAACACAAATTCGTATCACCATATTTAAAAACTTGGTAGTGCCTGGCGTTCTGTATTTATTATCACGCACAGAGAGAATGTACATACGTCTCGGTAATTGCGTTTCTGTAACGTTCATTTCGGACCCCATAATTTTTAGATAGGTCCTTCAATTGGCCTTATTACTATGTAGCGTGATTAGGAATGATATGCGTATCCTAAGCAGAATTTAATTTCGGTATATAGGGTGGGGGATTTCATGCTTGGCATAACCCTTCATTACGAGTAATACTCTTAGCAACCTAAATTCCGAGGTTTTGGTGCGAGATTTACATCCGCTCTGAAGTACGTATTTATAATATGGCACAGATATGTTAGTTTGAACCAGTACTACTATCACTACAGTTAATGTATGTAATTAATATAATTATGTGCGCTTTAAAGCAAATGCAAACAATTAGTTAACACATGCTACAAATAACATCTTTTATCAGTTATTTAATGGATTAAATAAAGACGGCACTTCTTACCTAAACGTTTAATACAAGATAAAACTTGGAAGTGTTTTATGAGAATCAGAAAGGAACAAAAATCTAAAGCAGCTTTTTTTGGTATCTTTCATTACTCTGCAGTTATTAATATTATTTGCTTTTATCTACTTCCCGTTGGTGCGCCATGCTTGAAAGTTTAATTTCTAACCTACCTGCTGTTTTGGCTATTTTACTACACGTATATGTACAAACTGTACGTTATACACTTAGGATGTGTGTTACCATTAGCACTTTATTGACTGTTTATTATAGTTTATTTCATTATAATTTAAACTATGGTATATTTCTCTTGGGTAGCCAACCAAGTATTTTTGCTCCAGAAGAAGGTTCTTAGAATAATAAAAATTGTGATTTTCACCAACATTGTGGACCTATTTTATATAATTTGGAAGTTTAACTGTGGCATCTTTGTATGTATTTGCAAGCTTGAATTTTGTTCATCACCAAAAGGCAGATGTACTTTTTTTTTATATACATACCCATGATACAAGGGGTGCCACCTAAATTTCAGTTACAGAAATCTCTTGATTCTCAACTTTTTCTTGGAGTGATATTATATAAACTACATTTAAATATAAGAAAGTGTAAATGCAAATTCTTTTAAAATTAGTGTTAGAAATAGAATTAAGTGACTTAATTTTTACAACATACAAGGGTATTTAAAGATAGATGCATTTTAATGACTTGCTGACGAAACCTATTGCATTGTATGTATGTCAGATGGTGAAATAAATTGTTATTATCACCATTATATATTGATACATTTAATAATTTAACCAAGGTATATAATCATACTTCTTATCTAAATGTTATCAATTAAATCTTATCGGGGTATAAAAACCTTTCAGATCTTTACAACAAAACATTCTTTAGCTACGTAACTTTTAAAACATTTCTCATTATATAAACATATTTACATTACATACGTGTAATAAGAAACACTAAAACAAGTATGCATTTCATAAATAACAACAGTAAAGCATCACTCAATTTTAAAACAGACACTCAGTAGTTTTACAGTGCATTCCACATCGCCCACAAAACTTTGCCTTCTAATGAAGGCCTTTAAATAACTAAGCTTATAGCTTAGGAAGGATGTAGAAATGTTATCTATTAAAGGTATATTATGTAACTTCTGAGCCAAACTTCCTAGATTTAGCCACATTCTTCTACAGTTGATCAAACTTACTGTAAGACCCACAGATTAAAATTACATATAATGATATGAATGATCTGAGAACAGGGATCATATTAATAATTATATAAACTCTTTATTCTCTGCTGTGCGCGCACGCATGTGGCTCTGCTGTTAAATCAAACAAAATGTGCAATATTAAAAACGTAAACCAACAACGCTTGAATGGCCAAACTTGATCTTGACAAACTTTGTACAGCCCTAGAGAAAAACAGCGTCGCGGCAGTCTTTAGTATCCACTATCTCGGTATGGGAGGAGAATATCACACGAGCTCTTGCTACAGACAGAAAATCCGGGTTCATGTCCCTTTGCGCGTAAATATTGCTGTCAAGGCAATTACATGACAGTATAGCTGCGAGAAGCTGTGGTCAAATGTAATGGATCCACTCGTTACATCCCAGCGGCGCTCCTCTCGGGAAACATTTGAATGGCGTTTAGTTTCCTAAACTGCCTCATAGTTCTCCTTGCTAACCTTACACCAACTTTCTAGTGTTTCTTTTAATCACTTCATTTATACTGGCTTTATTTATTTGTGAGTTTAAGATACTTTAACTGGATAGATCGCAAGGCACGCTGAATGAAGGAAATATGCTCAGAGTAGGTCAGAGTTAAAGTTTACAGTTATTGACATTCGTTTTCTGTGAATATATAAGAATATCGAATGAGAAAAAAGAAGGGAGAGGAAAATAAACATAAAACAAGACTCGAAATCAGAATCTAACGACAGTGAACCATAAAACAGACGCCAGAAAATAAACGTGATTCATTTATAAGATACGCAGTTGCGAGTTTATGAGCTAATTGTAATCAGAGCTGCAAAAAGAGGCTTGTACGTATTTCACGAAATAAACGGGCCGCGCCGTGGCCGAGTGGTCAGACCACTGGTCAGACCCGGGTTCGATCCCAAGCGACCGCATGTGAGATTTGTGGTGGCGGCGCAAGAGCGGATTTTCTCCGGGTTCTCCGGTTTCCCCCGCCATCACATTCCACCAGGGCTCCTCCATCTTCATGTATCATCAGTGTCATAGCCTGCGGTGCCAGAGCAAAAAAACGAAATAAACTGTGCTGCCGGTGTTTTCCTAGGACACAGTGTTGTATTTACTTATTCCTTAACTTATAAATACCTCCAGGTTAGCCCGCCTCTGCAGTGTAGTGGTAGCGTATCTGCCTTACATTTTCGAGTTCTAATCTCGTTTAGGTTAAGTTACCGGGATACGGGGTTTTCCTGAGTTCTCCCTTATTCTGTAATGTCCAATAACCCTTAAGCTCAATGAACCCTGAGCTCATTTGAGCATCATTTGGATGCATCGTTCGATATAATCTACTAGGTTAAAGGATGTTTAATTTAGAAAGAAAAGAGGAAAAAACACTTCGGGCAAAACTGTTACGTGGATAATATAATGTGAACAATAAATCATTTTAATTAAACCTGTAACACACATGTTTGTGCGCGTATGTTTTACTAAAGGAATTTGTGTGACTGTATCTAACCAGAATTTTTAGATATCTACCACATGTATAGTAGGTAAAGAAGGCATGGCATTCCGTGATACATTTGATAATAATCGAGGCTAAAGCATGTTTTGAGGCTCCTGAATAAAAACACACATATTTTCTGAAAAGGATCTCTAATTGAATAATATACCACATATTAAAGGTATTTATGACAAAAAATCTGACGTGTTCAATTCCAATGACTTTCTCTACCTCTTCTGCAAATAAGCTATTCTTACAAAAGTTTATTTTTTACCTACATAATGCTAATCGAGATAAACAGCAGAAATTTGTCTTCTTGCTTGGTTCCTTCTAAGCACTAGGCTAAAGCGATTCAGATCTTTTAAAAGCTGGTCAAGATGTGAACAACTGAAATTCGGTACGCTTTGCATTGCCAGTAAAACAAATAAGGAATGAAAAGAAAGATGATCCGCTTTGATAAAATTTCGTAGTTTAAAATTTAAACCAATAACAAGGAATATTTCGGAAACGATCAACTCTACAACAAAGTGTACCTAGGTATACGACAAATTGTGTATTTTAACGAAGTTTACATGTTTGTGCAATAAGTTCCTCTCTACTTCTTACGGTTTACCAGTTATGCAGAATTCATCCAGAATGAACACGTCTTCAGAAGCTATTTCCGGCAAATTCAAGATATACATTTTATTTTTGATGCAAATATCTTTATATACGGTATTTTAATCAATATCGTTACAGCCATTTTTCCGTGTAAAGCGGATGGGGAGGATTTTCTTGTAATATCTTCTGACGCTAGGTTTAAATACCACATTTGGTATTTAATGTGTTTTAATTTTTGGGCTATGCTGTCCTCAGACATACACACACGCGCCCTTTCTGCATTTTTTTGGACTCAGGGACCTCAAAACATTTATTCCCGCTGAAATCTCCGTATCTAATTTTTGGGTGGAACACAATACCTTCTCTATCTACGATGAATGTTGTCCATACGTGCTAGAGAAAGCAATAAAATGCATACACATCTTCGTTCTTTTGGGCATAGTTTAAGAAGTCATCGAAAGGGAATACATAATATAATCTACCATAATTGGTTAACGTTAAGCGAGAGGCAAAAACCTACTACAGGAAAAAAAGGTAGCTCTATATAAAACACACGATTTTTCAAAAATATTTTGTAGCATAAGCCATTTCCCCGATATCCATTATAAATGCTCCGAATTGTTTAATAATTCTAATAATTTCGGTTATTTCTCACGAGTTACGAGAGGCGCCTGCAATTTGAAGTCCAGCATATAGCGTCAAGTTCTTAAACATTTGCCTATCGCTATTCCCTTGTAGGAAACTATAACAATATATTAATGTAGTTATTTCTGCAAAGGTTTACCTCATTAAAATAAAGTAGACAAACTTCTCTAGAATATTTTGTACTTCCATTAATAAAAGATAAAGGATATAGAAAGTCATGTGAATGTAAAACACATCAATCGCTTATTATTTCAAGTTCAGTTTGTAGCATTTCACTCAATTGTAGAAGTATATTGAATTTATGCTAATATATATATTAAAGCAGTAACATTTAAAAATGAATGCCATTTGCCTTAAAGATCCCAGATCGAAAGTTCTACTCAGGGACAAAAAAGGTTTGTCACTTGGGGGGGGGGAGGTTAGGTGGAGTTATAAGAAACACAAATTATGTCTCTGGTTATTATTGATCTACTCAAAGAAAATTAAAAGTCATACTTTTAATGCAAATATTTCACATTTAAGAAATAAAATATTTTCAATAAAATTTACATAGAAGTCGGGAATCTGCTCACTGCAATTTTGCCGCCCCAGGTAGAAACTGAAATTGGACTCCTGAGGGCAAAGTTGCAGTGGTGGATTTTTATGAACCGGTTTAAAATATCTGCAAGTCTGGGCACTGGCAACGCCAAGTGTGAGAAACTGGCGAACCGCAGGCGCCTCCCAGAGCCTGGAGCAAAACAAAAAGACATTTATTTTAAGCATTCCACGCCCGCCTTGACGTGAGAAAAACGGATCTCCGGGAGACATATGTCACCCACAGCACAGCAGACCGGCATTTTGGCAGCGTTCCCACGACATTTCAGCCATCGTCAAAACTTTCACTTACGCAACTAGCGAATGCAAACTATAAACTATATGCAAGTTATCATACAATATCAATGCAATTTACCCTCGCTTTCACCAATTCTGGCCTGGGAATTTCGTCGGAAAAAAAAAAAAGCGTGAGCTGTAAACTCGTCAGCTGAAACACGGAAAGAGTTTCCATTCTTTTCACATCTAGATACTTCACAGGAAGAAGGCGGTTTATATCATTTATTTGCTGTTAACTACTTTCTTAACGCCAGCATCGGTATGAAAAATGAGAAATTATACGCAGGTTTTACAAGTTCCCTTTCTAGCTTTCTCTCAGCGTTAAGTAAAAATTTAGCTAAGTGCACGCATTAAGGCAACCTAGACTGTCAACTTGATGTACACTTCACTTGTTACTTAAGGCAATGCCATCTGTCAAATTTGCAAAATCCACGGTATAAAGCTAATTCACTACAAGCGGTAACGGTGACCAGAACGAGAACGCGAATGTACATGTATTTCAATGGAAGCGTTCACGGATCTCGGGACGAGAAGCAATACCTGCTCAAGTTCAAGTTTCACGTTCTCGTTCCCGGGCATGGCATATCTGATACATATGTGCATATCAGACTTCTTCTTCTTCACTTTAAAGACTCTTTATTGTAGCAATTATTCCACGCGGCTATGACGTAAAACGGCCGTTAGAGCTCTCGAGTCGCAAACGCATGCTGGAAAAATCAAACCGGAAGGAATCCTAGCAGAAGAGCTTTATTTACATTTCAAATTGTTTGCACGTCGGTTGTTTATCGATAGCGTACAATTTGGCTGCTTAAGAAATTCTAAGGAATCGCAAATAGCAGTGGCTTCCCAAAATTGAAGCTGGCTAATCTGTATTATTTTGGCTGAATTCATAGATTACGTTGGCTAGGCCGGAGAGCAAATGAAAAAATGTCATTGATCAATAAGAAACAAATGAATGCGTTTTGGTTCTCGTTACGGGTTACTGTAAATCAAAATGTCGTTGCGTGGTTTTCCGTTCTGATCTCGTTCTGGTTACCGTTACCAGTGTATTGTGAACCAGACTTAAAATATATTACATGCCAGTTATTACACACAGCAACAGCAATGTTGCTGTCTATAAATAAAGAAACCAATAAAGCAATATTTTTTCTATGTTTCAAAATTCTAACTTGAATGGTTATTTAATATGTTATGTATCTAAATTCATTGTTCTAATAAAAATGATACACACTATGCATTTTTTAAAATATTCACATCAAAATTTAAGTTTTACAGTAAATTAATTAAAATAGATCTGTCATACTGTTTTTATATTAACCCCCCAAATATGGTGAAAATTATTACTTTTTGTACGCTTCAAAACTCTTGATTTCACGAGTTCATAATTTATTTCTCAACACTGAAGCATTATTTCCAAAAAGTAATTATTATTTTCTTTAATATACTTTTGGGAGGTAGCACAAACACGTTGAAACAAATTAGCTAAAAATTGGAATATGTAGAGCGTTTTGAGTATGGAAAACTGCTGAAAAAAATTTGCAGATAAAAAGCTTTAAAGTTGAGCGTATATATTAATAAGTATGAGCATGTACACTTAAAACTTCAGTTAATTGTTAAAGTGTGCCAATGGAAAATTTAATTTATTATTATTTTTGTCAAATTTCACAGACTCGTCACCTTATTAATACATAACATTTAGTACTTTTTTATAAAATAAAACAAAATACAATAATCGAGCAGGATAACTCAGGTGGTAGCGTCTGTGGCCCGTATTCGGGCTGTTCCAGGTTCAAATCCCATAAGTATTTATTAATTGTTATTGTTATTATTATTATTGGGGGTTCCTCATTGGAAGATTAATACCACGAGCAAATAACAGCGAGTGATCTGTCTACCCACATAAAATGAAACCAGATAGACTGGACAGCATCCTATGCCCATCCGCCCAGCACGTGAATAAGTTGCCTAACGCTAAGTAAGGTCTGTGTGGACAATCAAAGCTCCATCTGCTCGTCGCAGGAAATATATTTGCCATTGTTGCCAGCCACATGCCGTTGAGAATGACAAAGTAAGCCGGTGTGATGGTACAGGGATGAGAATATCTTAACACATACGGTATATTAATCAAACTCGTTGCACCCATTTTCGAGAAAATCAAAATTTTCGAAAAATGTCCCATGTAAAGATTAATATGGCGTGGGGGATTTTTGTTAAAATATTAATTATTAATTTGGAAGATATTGAACTTAAAAATGCCAAGTTTTATATTTAATGGACTCCTGTTCACAGAGAAATACGGGCCTTAATCAAAAAGTTTCTTTTTTAATTCAGGAGGTCCTCAAAATATGTATTTCCGGTAAAATCTCGTATGGAATTTTTGGGTAAAACATCATAAATTATCTACCTACTATGTACGTGGTAGAGAAAATAAACAAATATTCTGTGACTGGCGAAAAACAATCTTAATAGAACATTGTGCAGTCGCTACTAAATGTATACATCTGGACTACAGTGACTTTCAAATGGGATGAGGTTTGTCCTGAGCGCCACCAGAGTAACGCGCTGATTCCTTCTCTCTGAAATACTATTGCGCTAAGATGAAATATTCAAATTTTGCAAAAAATAATTTACGAGGAAGATAGGGAATAATGTTAGTAGCAGAACCCTAAAAAAAAACACAGATTTTTAGCTCAAATAGTTTTCATAATACACATGAATAAACATTATGTCTCCAGGCAGATTTGCATGCTCAGTGTGTGAGTGAGAGGGAAATATGAAAAGAGTAGGAGTAGCGACCTGGCAACGCAGAGCACGATAACGCATCTCGTTTGCTGTTGCGTAGTACTCCTCCCATTCGAAAAACATAGTACAGAAAGGACTTTAAGGACTACAAAAGGATATATTTTGTTACTTAATTTAGACTTTAGCTGCGTAGTGAACATACTCGGAACTGTTGTAAAGTAGTAAATAAATGTGCTTAAATTTTTAAAATGTTAACTCATTTTTTCACTGAAACAGTAAATATACACTACTAAATAGTTACACTGGGTGCCCAATAAGCTTATTTGTAAAGTTTTGTTAATTTCTGTTAATGGCTTTGGAGGAAATAGAAAGGTGCCAATAATAATACATAATAATAATACATAATAATAATAATAATAATAATAATAATAACAATAATAATAATAAATTTTGCCCGTCTGGGTAGTGTGGTGGTAGCGTGTCTGAGTCACATTCAAAAGGCTGAGAGTTCGAATCTCGCTTAGGGTGAGTTGCCCGGATAGGGTTTTTTTTTTTCTGCGGAGTTTTCTCTTATCCTGAGAAGACGAATGTCGAGTAACTTTAAGCTCCATGGACCTCGAGATCATTTGAGCATCATTTCACCAATTTCATTCATCGTCCGATTTGATCAACCAGGTTCAAGGACGCTAAGCTACAATACATAAATATATAAATAAAATAATAATTGTGTTACGATAGCCCATAAACGTCTTAAAACAAGGAATACATTTGAGAAAAATACAGCTGCGTTTTAATTTTCTAAATGACGAGTATAAGCTTTCTCGCTCTCTCTCTCTCTCTCTCTCTCTCTCTCTCTCTCTCTCAGAAGAAGAAGAAGAGCTGAATGAAACGAGGGGAAAGAAAAAAAATTAAACCCGTTAACATGTTTTGCTCTTTCTTTATAGTCTGTCTTCTCAGTGCCTTCAATAGAGTAAAGGATTAAGGGATAAGACGTAGAGAATATGAAAGGGATTGTGTAGCTGAGGAACCCAGGGCCCCAAGCGGTCCGCGACTGGTTTCTGATTACACTCCACCAAAGCACCATTAGCATAGCCGCAAGGGAATCTTTCCCAGTAACAGATGAGAATCAGCGCTGACCCCTGGCATTGCAATGAGAGAGTGGCTATAGACGTTACAAGTAATGTCTATATTCAACATTACGTCATTGTTAACGGTTTGCATTACGTGTCCTCCACATTTTTCCTTTATCTGCCGCTTCGTGACCTGGTCCAACACAACAATGCCAGAGAGAGTGGTGAAATCAGCACCTCGACCCAGTCATCCATCTGGGGTTAACACGCGAGAGGCGGTTCGCCAATTCCGAAATTAATTCATCTTGGAATTGCGTTCTCTGTTGGAAGCACTGTGAAGCATTACTGCCACCTGGCAGAGTGCACGGCAATTGTTGTAAATCACTTTGAGGGTTATATTACTTGCAAGTCCTGCAACAGGCGCACATAAACGCTTAGAAAGAAGTATTCTGTAGAAGTCTTAACTTTAATAACGTTTCGGCAATTATTTTATACTTCTTTCGGCAAATAAGCTTAAGGAATATTAAGGCTGAGTTTTTAAAACTTGTTTTAATTTTAAAGCTATTTACTTGAAAACTGGCACACTAAATGCGAGCAAATAATGATTTTGCAAACGCTTTGGCTCAAATAATTTCTCATATAATACAATTTAATTTTTAGAATTAACGGGGGAAAAAATGCAAATCATCAAAAACTGAGCATTCACATTTTCAGAGAAGTTTAGTAGTGGCATTTTCTGGTACCTTAGTGCAATGAAAATAAACGTATTTGATTTAAGTTGAACTTATTACTTGTGGAGATACACTTTTTTGTATTAATGAAATTTTGGTATTAAAATTGCCCTTATTTTATATTACAAATTATTATTCTTCTTCTTATTATTATTTTAGGATATAACTTAGCTTCCTTTAACCTAGTCATATCAGACGATCATTAAATCGGTGAAATGCTGCTCAAATGACCTCGGGGTCCAAGGAGCATAGTTATTCGGCGCTCGTCTTCTCTGGAAAAGGGAAAACCCCCCCAAAAAACGCTTATTCGGGCAACACAACCTAAGGGACATTCGAACTCGCGACCTCTTGAATGTGAGGCAGATACGCTACCTCCACACTACCGAGGTGGACAATTAATTTTTGATCAAATGAATACAGCTGCCATAAAATCCATATTTAAATCTTCATATATCACACTTGAGATGTAAATCTGCATACAAATTTGAACAAAAAAGCAACGCAAATTATAAATTTCCTGCGAACAAATGAAAAACTGAGAAAAAGTTACAGAAAGGAGTGCGATTAAAACATAGCAATGGGTGATGAAACATGTTAATGCGCTTTTAAATATGACGGACCGTAAAATATATTCGGCCAAAATGATTCATAAGTATCTAAAATATTTATGATGAACCAATTAAAATATACACATTTTCATCGAAAAATTCAATCCTAAAGCCTCATGTAACCTCAATAGGCGCTTCCTGTGCCACAGAATATCCACTAGTTTCTCCATCTTATGTTTAAGCGCAATGATTTGCAACATGGCTAAAAACAGGAGTTATCAAGATAAAGTGTTCAAAGGCGTATATAATATATAACGTTACCACTCTGGATTGCTCCTAATCCTCTAGTGAAAAATATGGGTAAAAAGAAGAAATGAACGATAGTTGCAATGGAAACACTTTTCTGCAGTACGGTTGCATATATTATTACTTCTCCAAAGTCACAGCAGTATTTTACATGGATAAATTGCCACAGTTGCCATATGCCCTATTCCAATTCTTATGTTTCTTTATCAGACTGCTAAAAAGTAAATACTAACTAATATAATTTATTTATATTGTCATGGGAACAAGATGAACATTGAACTTACCTAATGGATTCAATAACACGAGAATTGGCCTAGACCATTTGGGATGATAGAAAGGAAAAGGCCCGTACTTGAAATTGCAAAGATGCTAGACTGATAAGGCTGTTGCTCATTGTACAATGATGACCATAAACTGATTTTTAAAAGAGGGTGAATTTAAACCAAATTTTTATTTGGTTCAAAATGATCTAAAGATTTTTAATAGTTTAAATGTTTTAATATTTAACGCCCTTTTACAGCATATGGCAACATGAAATGAAAATAGTAAAGGATATTTGGTAAGAAAGCATTTCAAACTTAAGTTTAGGGTATCTTCCCGGCAATAGCCAGGACATTATAAAGATAGGAAAGAATTGGATAGATATGTCAGGAAAACGGTCCCGACGAGATTTGACCCGCACACCTACCGTTCATGAGGGATGTCTTAACGACTTCAGTCACCCGGATCTCTGTCTTCAATTCAGTTTCTCTATCTTCAATTGCTGCGTTTAGTGCTGTTTGGTAACGACAGGAAATAAATTAAGATATTCATCCATTGTGCATAAATGGAAACCAGTAAGGGGATTGTCCTCCAATAGCAGCAACAGAGTATGACGTTTCCTCAAAACAAAAGACTGTAAAATGAAGAAGTGCAATGGTTACTGCTGCACTGTTCATGCGGATAATGTGAAATAAGTGCCTGGATGCACACCATTAACTCGAAATACAATTTCCGATTTATTTCAAGTACGAAGATGGTTCTATCTACAACTGTCTTGATTATTTACACGGCAGATACACAGTAAGGATGCGTATGAAAAGGCGTTTATAGTTTCATTTTAAGAGGATTTTGAATCTATAACAAAATAAGAAACTAGTAACGTTCGTCTGAAATATTTTTCACACACTAATATGAATAAAATATTTAACAACGCTGAAAAAATTAACGCTTCAAACTCTCGTTTTAAGTACGTGGTTTGAAGTTTTTCTTGCAAACAGTTTTCCAAATAAGGTACCAACTAAAGAGTATGTATTTCAAATTAGTTGGCGCTACATTGCCTGACGTTATGATATGAGAAGAAAATAATCGAGGAAAAAATTCAGTTTTATGAGCATTCAAGTTCATTGTCTGAGTTTATTAAGACTGTTGAAAAATATTCATAGCTATTTTAATAACAGTACAGTTCAAATATTTTATGAGACTCAATTCATGAAATACGATATACGAAATGTGTTTTAATTCGCGGCTACAGTATGAAATAACTTTTATGGAATTACACATGCACACACACACACACACACATATATATATATATATATATATATATATAAATAAAAAATATATAACATTTCAAAGCATCACGTGTTGCAGATTACATTATATTGTCACCTAGAGATGAACATTTCAAAACTGTTCTTAGTTTTATGAGACAATTTTGTAAACAGAAATACAAAATTAACAAAACATTTTTTTTTTTCAATTTTCTGACGTAAATTAGTAATAACTTGTTGATGAAGTTTAGGTTTATTATAACTTTATGCATTTAACTAAAACGGTTGAATCTAGTGGGGGATGTGTTACAGCTCCAAAATTATTTAATCACTACAAGGGCATTTAAAACTGGCATAATTTAAATAGCCAGTCAAACGATCGACGTTAAATCGTATATGATACCTCTAGCATAGGTTTTAAGCAAGGAATGGAAGGGAAAAAGTACACATTTAATTACTACGATTCTCAGAGGCGTAGTAATTGAGGTAACAGCATAATCCATATTTTATTGATGGTTGAATTTCTGGAAGCAATAAATTGGAAGCATTTACAAATCTTGAGTTTTCGTTAATATTAGCAGGGAACATATATCGAGACCTCCCCACGAGTATGAGACAGGTAGGAGTGGCTCTGCGTGGATGCACTGCAAGGCTCTGGAACTCACGTCATGTCCTCTGTCCATCATTAAGCAGCGGATAAGAATCACGATAATTGCAATACAATCAGAGGCAGGAAGCAAAACATCTATCGTTTAGCCATCAGCCTTGAAAACGTACCGTGGCTCACGGAAGGAACCAAAGGTAATTGCAGTGACTTGCATTTGGTTGCATAACACTAGATGATGCTACTGCGCAATGCATCGTATGATACCCTGCCACTTTCATTTATTTATGCTATAATATTTCCCTTTGACACGAGAATGGAAACACATGTTCTAGATCGTAATCTAAATCTCTTCTTGCGTACATATCACCATATTCACATTTGAGAGGATACAATAGGAGAGAGTAAATTAGACACAAAAAGAATAAATAATGTAAACAAAGGTTAAGTCGGCTTTGAACGAACTACATCGCTTGGAACGTCAAAAAATTAAGCAAGGCCTTCCAAATATCGCTTCGAACAAATTTGACTGCGCTCAGTTATTTTAGATTACACGATCCAATCAAACGTTTAGATGGTTGCATACATCACGGCGCACGTTCCCCATCTTGATTCCCATTCTCAAGTTTGAACATTGCACAGCAGTAATACGTGATTTTTAAAATGGTAAATATAATTACAAAATTGTAAACTAAAAAGTTGAATTTTAATTAAGTTTCATTATAACGTTTGGTGCTTTTTCATTTTTGCTGAAACGCAGTCCTGATTTATATACAGCTTATAGAATACAATATGTACCTTAAAACACTGACGTGATAACTACTGCAGGCAAGGGTGGAACCAAACACCTGATTGTTCTGGCGCCTTAACCCCTATACCAACTACATCACGAACGGGTTTGCGTCATGGCACTTTTTAACGTGCGTTTAGTTTGGAAGGCAGCACGCGCCCGACCCAAGCCATGACCTACCATGTCCCAGTTTAGACTTCGATTCTCACGTGGATTTTATGATTACACGCCTTCGACATAATTGTTTATATTATAGTTCTGGCGCATTTCGTTTTGAGCGCGGGTTGAATTGTAATGATAAAGTACAGCTTCATAAAACAGAACTGGACATAACTATTCATTCCCTCAGGGTTTACCATTGCTGCATGTCTATACTATCAAATAGCTATGAACTCGGGAAGATCTACCAAAAACAAGTTGGGTAGAAGCAGACGCGTGAGTGCAAACGCACACACTAAAACAAACAAAAAAACAAAAAGAGGTTAGTTGAAATAAATCGGGCGTTTTAAAGAGATATACATTTATTTGTGTAGTAAGTTTTCGTCTATCGCTTAGCGTTTACCAAGTATGTAAGATTTTCTTTCCAAAGAAGAGCACGCTGAAAATTTAAAATAATCATTTTATTTATCGACATTTTGTTTTTGAATTATGCTGCTCACAGATACATTCACAAAAACATGTGGCCTTTTTATAAATAAAAAATATTTTTTTGAAATCTAGTGAGCCTCAAAATATATATTTCTAGTGAATACTCCACATCGAATTTTTGGTGGAATGCAACATTCTCTATACCAATTAATGTACATGGTAGACAACGTAAACAAAACTTTACGACATGCTGTATACTTTTAACACGGTCTCTCCATACATTTAAACACAATTCCTCTTACTGCACTTGGAGCATTATAATTAATAAAAGCGAACTATAACGATATTGTTACAATGTTCTGCTGCTGACCTTCAACTAAAGGAAAATTCATTTGCTGGAGTTGTCAGCTTGTTGGCGTTTCATTTCGCCGAGAGAAGGTGCGGCTAGATTGAAAGTGCGTGTGCGTGGGAGAGCAATTATTTTTATTGTTATTACTGCAATGCAAAATTTTACGTGACATCATGTTGCTTTGGCATGACTGGGCGTATACACACATCACATGGATAATGAGGTCTGTCTTGTTAAGACGCCTACCCTGCAGCCACTGGTATAACATGGAAATTGGACACTATACAATGCAAACAACATATAAGTCCACGAGATACACAAGTCTTAAAATAACTGCTTAGGAAAAATTCTACCAATGAAATTGTTATTTCAAAAAGCACTAAATTTTGCTATTAAAATAATCATGTTTGAAAATGTGTAGTGATTTCATGAAAATAAAAATCTTAAAATTTTACATTCACATTTCTAGCTATTCTACAATAAACTATTCTTAAAAGATCTGATGTATCCCATGACTTTCTCTACTTCTCTGCAACAGATTATTGTTAAAAAGCTTATGCTTCTATTTACTTCATTCTAATCGAGAAACAAATTAGCAGAAATAATCTTATTACTTGCTTCCTAGTAAGTAGGAGCGAAATCAGGGAGTACCATTAGTTAAAGTGATAGTCAAAGGCTGGTTGCTATGTGATTGAAGTTCCTTTGTTTGTATGGACAGGAGTTGACGAATTCCTGTATGAGAAAAGCATGTTTTTCAAAGCTGAAACTAAAAACAAGGAATATTTAAAAAAACGACTAACTCCACGAAAAAAATATATATAACATAAACTGTGAGTTTTAACGTGCTCTAAAATTCTCGTGAGGTAAGTTTTTGTCCATCTCTTACAGTTTAGCAAAGAGAAAGCAATAATCTGATGTGTTCCATTCACATGACTTTCTTTACAACTCGGTAACACTGTCAAAAAGCTTATTCTCCTAATCGAGATAAATATTAGCAGAAATGGACTTATTTATTTTCTTGAAAGTAGAAGGGAAATAAGGGGATAAACTCGGCTACAGCCACAGTTAAATCTTTTAAAAGCTGGCTGCCATGTGGACGAAATCCGTTTCTTTGCATTGCCAGGAGTTGACAAATTCACGTATGTAAAAAATTTAAGTTTTTTTTTTAAAACAGAAACTAAAAACAGGAAATATCTCAAAAATGGTCAACTCCACGAAAAACATATATACGACATAAATTATGTGTTTTCTATTTTTTTTTTTCTATTGAAGTTTTTGCCTATCTCTTACGGTTTACCAGTTTCGCAAAATCCAGCAAAGTCCACCCAGAATAAACGAATCTTCGGAGGCTATTCCCAGAAAATTCAATAAATACATTTTATTTGCCCTTAAAATATCTTTAATATGCGGTATTTTAATCAAAATCGACAGAGCCGTTTTTGAGAAAATCAAAATTTTCGAAAGTTTTTTCATGTAAAGGATAATTTGGGGTTTTTCGCAAAACCCTCGTATTGCAACCTTGGAAGATACTGAACTAAAATACCAAGTTTGGTATTTTACGGACTTCTCATTTTTTGGTTATGTTCACGGACACACACGGACTTATTTTTCAAAAATGCTTATTTTTTTTGGATAGAAGGAACCTAAAACGTATATTTCCGGTGAAATCTCTACTCGAATTTTTGGGTGGAATGCAATACCGCCTCTCTATACACTATGTTTATAGTACGTGTAAAGAAAGTAAAAATAATTTTCTTCCATATTAATTATCTATTCGAAATAAAAATTGTCAAAAATAGTTTTATTACGGAGTTCTGCATAAGCACAATGAGAATAAGGGAATACACTAGACCAAACAACAGTCAAATATTTGAAGAGCTGGTTTCGTGTGATGTCACTGAAATTCTATTTTCTTGGCATGACCAGGAAAGAAACGAGAAAAATATTAAGTACTGGAAAGTATAAACCGGTAAAAGGAGTATTTAGAAAATGGTTAACTCCACAAAATGTGACAAATTGTAAGCGTTGACGAGCGCTACATTTTTGAGTAATAAGATTTTGTTTATCTCACAAGTTTACTAGTTATGTAAAAATTGTGCAGAATGAAGAGGACTTCAGAGGAGTTTTTCAGAAAATTCACGATATACATTTCATTTGAATGTATTAAATACTTCAGTTATTTTTTCTTTTGTAATCGATTTTCCCCCCTTTCCTAGGATCAGAAAAGTATACGATTCCACTGCCTGCGAGAATTTAAGGCTTAAAAATGTGCTAGTAATAGTGCCAAAATCATGGATAATTTCCAAAAGACTAGATTAATTAAGAAACAAAGAAAATAAATGTTTCTGAAAGTGTATCGTGCTTATTGCATTAAAAAGTTTTCATGCCTTTTTGCAGTTATTTTTGTAATTAGTTCAGCTTTGCACTGGAATCTTTAACGGCCTAAGAAACACTCGATAGTAAAACGCTATTTTCTACACTAGGTAGAGGAAGTATTGCATTCCATGAAAATTAACTATCGAGATTTCACCGGAAAAACATGCCATGAAATCCTCAAGACTTCAAAACTAATCTAGAAAAAGCTCCGGACGTGTGCTTTGTGTAGTATAACCCCAACACGAAGATTCAGATAAATATCACATTTGATAAGGATGCAACAGGAAGATTTAAAGAAAATTTTGCACACCAAGGTAACTTTTACTTGAAGAAGTACGTTGTTTTAATTTTCTCAAATAACAGCCACATTTACTAAAATGATACTTTAAAAAAAACTGTTATGTTACATTCACACGACTTTTTCTGCCTGTTCTGCAAACAATTATTCTTTTACCTACAGCATGCTAATCGAAATAAGAAAGAAGAAATTGTCTTATTACTTTCTTCTTTGTAAGCAGAAGGGAAATAAGGGAATACAAAAGGCTAACGCAATACTTACATCTTTTAAAGGTATCGCTATATGAAACAATTAAATTAGTTTTTTTTTTTTGTCATGGCTAGGAGTAAAACAAATGAGGTATAAAAGAAAAGATGACTTCCCGTTTAAGAAAATTTTAAAATTCAGGAACATATAACACGGAACATGTTGAAAATGGTTTACTCCATTCGCACAAAAAAAAGTATGTGACAAATTGTGTGTTATAACGAAATCTACATTTCTTTTGCACTATGTTTTTGTCTATCTCTTATGGTTTACCAGTAATGCAAAGTTCGTCCAGAATGAAGAGGTCTTCAGAGGCTATTCCCAGAAAATGCAAGATGTACATTTCGTTTGTTTTAAAAATACCTTAAACATATGGCATTTTAGTCAAAATTGTTAGCCATATTTGAGACTAATTTCGAAATAAGTTCCATGGAAAAGGTAGCTAGGGATTTGGGGATCTTCCTAAAAATCTTCGTGTCGTATCCTTGAAAGATGCTGAACTTAGTTTCTGGTGAAAGCTCTGCATCGAATTTTTTTGGTGAAATACAGTACCTTCTCTACCTATTATATGCAGGGTACATACGTGCTAGAGAAAATAATATATATGCCCATAACATTATATAGTACATTTGTGCATATATATATATAAATATACACATGTACATATGGGCATTAACCATTTGAGAAATATCAATTGTTGATTCCGAAGTTTCCAAAACTATATTTTTGAAGTTCTTGGTCATCTTTCGTTTGCTTATCGTGTAGTACAAAGAATGTGGGATTTCAAAGCATGTAACGACTGCTTATGACGTCAGCTTCGTATATAGTCGCCCTCCGTGGTGTAATGGTTACCATGCCAACTTCATATACCCAAGGTCGCGGGTTCAAAAAAAAAATCCTTAGCATGGCTTCCTTCGGAAGGGAAGTAAAGTTGTGGGTCCCGTGTCGTAGGTTTACCGCACGTAAAAGAACCTCAACCTGATAAGAGAGGCCTCTGAGCAAAATTAAGCGATCTTTCACGCCCAGTATAGAATGGGACGCTGAGAACCAAAGCAGTTAAAGAGCGTCCATAAATAACAGGCCATTTCATTTCAGCTTCGTATACTCTTATATCTACAACGAAATGTATAATAAAACCATTTGATAAAGGTTTATCTATATTAACATGAAGTGATTGAAAATAACCTTTATAATAAAATTAAGGATAGAGAAAGTCATGTGAATTTTATTCATATTATTTTTATTGAGTAGTTCAACTCCTTTCTCGATTTAGAGTACTAACTTAATTTCCATGGCTTGCGGTACAGGACTATAATTTGATATTTCTTTTAGTTAAAGTAAGATATATTTTATTCTATTTCTACTTGCACTTGATACACTCAAGAGTACGAGGAAAATCAGAAAACACCGCCACTAGCAGCACTGATGTAGAATGAGTAATCAGTCCGTTTAACTTCGCTGATTTTGAAGTTTTTAACCTTTGGAACTGACATTTGAGCCAATTCCTGCCAATTAGACCAGTGAAAGAATTAAATGAGTGAAACGTTCTGCTGTCTCAAATACTCTGACATTCTGTATGAGCATTAATGCTTCGGCTGTCAGATTTAATTTCTGTTCAACAAGATTTATCCGCAAGTATATGCCAACAGGAAGAACATAATCTAAAACTAATTGCCGGTGAAGGTGCAATTACATTACAGGCTCATAATCTGAAAATAATGTAGCATTTTTAACATGAAATCTCAAGAGATTCCTATGCATTCCACGGATCAAAATAACAATCTTCCGAAACCTACCAATATAGCCCATTTTTTTTAAAAATTGCAAGTGGATTTCTAACATGAAACATGGCAATGGCAATTTCCCTCAGTTAATACTGCGAGATATTTTGCAGATTCCTTTCAAAATATGCATGGTCACATTCTAAAGGATTTGACCCATCACAAAACATATGCTTAGTGCACTCCAATTCGGTCTGGGGAAATAGGATGGGTTTTTGTAGATTCTTTAATATTATCTTCTTAGGCTTTTGCTTTAACTAGTGATGGAATTTCAATACCATTTTACTTCGATACTGGATATTAATTAATGGTCGAAAAAAATCTTATGTATACCATTCACATGACTTTCTCTACCTGTTCTACAAACAAGCTACTTACAAAAGGGCTTACTTCTTTCTACTCCATACCAATCGACATAAGCTTTGACAGTTCCTTATAAGTATAAGGGAAATAAAGGAATACACTATAATAAAGCGATAGTCAAATGTTTTAACATTTGAAATTGTCGATTGTCATTTGAAATTCGCTTTTTACAATGCTCGGAGTAAACCAAAATATATAGGGCTGACGACTTCTGCTCGAGAAAAGTATAACTATTTTAAAATTTAAACCAATAACACGAAACTGTGTTTTAGGCGACAGTGTATTTCAGGGAAAAACACGTTTCATGTTACGGAGCCATGATTGCAATTTATCTACTGTGAATTCTATAGACTAGGAACATGGCGGATGATAAAAATTGCTGATGAAAATCGCATGAGAATCTGCCCCATTTGCAAGGAGGAAGTCGTGGGTGCATTAGCTTGGCAAAATGTAGGGGTACGGAGGAATGGAGTTCCCAAAAGCATTTACCGCAATGGCCGCGCCATGGCCGAGTGGTTAGACCACTCGCCTCTCACCTACACGGCCCGGGTTCGATCCCAAACGACCGCATGTGAGATTTGTGGTAGACAGGGGCGGGTTTTCTCCGGATTTTCCGGTTTCCCCCGCCATCACATTCCACCGGTGTTCCATCTTCATTTCATGTATCACCAGTGTCGTCGCCTACGGTGCCATAAGTTGTAAAAGCGGGCGTTAAACACTACATAAAAAATTACCGCAATAGTTTTCCACCTCGAATGGAGAGTTGGAGCATGTTAGAATGGAAAGGATACGTAAATTTCTACTTAAGGCGAGACAGCCAAGATCTGAGGGGGTTGATGGTATTGAAGAGGGGAGGGGACAATAAGAAGAGCTAAAACTGATGATAATGAGAGAGATAGAGAAATAAAAATAAAACGAACATATATATATCTATATATATATTTGTTTGTTTGTTTTCTCTCTTAAGCGTATTACTAGGTATAATAGGGCACACGAATGCATCGGAATACGGTTTGCCGTTTGTTGGGTATTGTAAATTTAAGATGCTGTATTTGGATTTGGATGTTTTTAGTTCGTGTTCAATTTTTTCAGCTTTGTTTTTAATATTGCTTATTATTTTGTGTATTACAAAAGCGTAATACACTCGTACGGTCTATAGACCCATGCGATTGGTGAAGATCAGTGTATATACACTGACATCTATTTTAATAAATACACTTATTCATTCACTTATAATTCCATGTATTTATTTCTACATTTTGTACTCTGACTATTCCTGATATTGGATATTTATTATGGGCATCATTATCATTACTGAAAACTGCTTCTTTTGCTTCAATGTATTTTATTGCTGATATTACCAACGTATCCTTGTATCCAATCAACGCAAATACGTTTGTCACAGACGCTGATATGACCACAAAATAAGTAAAGACAACTGTATTAATGGGAGTGGGAAGATTCTGTTTCTGGTGATTTGTATGTGTTACAATAGTGTTATTTTAAACCCATAAACGAAACATAAAAGAAAAACAAACATGAAACCGATTCCTAAATGGTAAACAGGACAAAGAATTAGTGGCCCCTCATTACATAGAACACCTTTTTGCTGCTTTGCGAAATGTAAAATAGCTCCAGAGTATTAACAGCGATTATTTTCAAAACACGCCAAGCACCAGCTGCGAGCAACATAATTCTGTCACTTGCTAGGAACAGATGTGCTCTCCCACATACAAATTCCGTCGAATGAGGCACTTCACAAGATTTAGGATGTGATTTGTCACATTTACCCACACACAATTACTCCATATGTCGAGATGCAAATATATTTTTACTGCACAAGGCTTAAGCCGATGATTTACACAGCTAAGTACAAGCTGTTATGCAGTCAGAGTTCACCTTATATGCCATTCAGCGATCGTTGAGAATCTTAATGAGAAATGCAAGGCTACCGAATTTCATCGCCGCAGCAGCGGTGACTACTCTCAAGACTGGATATTTTGTTGTTTATTCCTATAATTACACGTCATTAGATAGTATTACATTGGGTATTAGTGTCCACCATCTGAACTTTCGTAAACTTTTAAAATCTGCAAACATGGGCGAGTTCTTCACACAAATTTATACATGCAGTAACTGAATAGGTCCATTACATATTTCAATGCAGCTAGATCATAAAACACTATCAGTGGCAAAGAAATAAAAGACAAAAAAAGGAAGAAACAGAATGTACTCCTTCATATATCTATTCCTTTTGCTTCTCTTATTTGATTTACTTCGCTTTCTGCTTCCTTGTTAGTTGCCCACATATTTTCTTTTTTGCCCACCAACTTCTAACTTCATTTATGCTAGTTCAAAGATTGTTTTGTACCTCAACGTCCTTTAACCTGGATGGTCATATTGGACGATGATGCTCAAATGATCTCGGGATCCATGGAGCTTTAAGATATTCGACATTTGTGTTCTCAGAATAAGGGAAACCCCCGAAAAAGAAACCTTATCCGGGTATCTCACCCTAAGCGAGATTCGAACTCACGACCTTTTGAATGTGAAGCAGACACGCTACCACCACACTACCCAGACGGGCTTGAAGAAAATTTGTTAACACATTTAAGTTGAAGCCGAAGTCTATATACAGAGTGGTCCAAAAAATGTATACACTGTTTAACAGTCCATAACTTGCAAATTAATGGGCGGAAACATTTCATTTTTGGTAAAGTAATAGTTTGTAATTCCAGCAATCGCCACACAAGCGGTGTCTGATGACAGTCGCCAGATACGTAAGCTTTATTTTGTTGTTAGTTACATAAACATAGCTGGCATTCGATGAAAGGAAGTCAGTTTTGAAGTGGTATATTAGGTACGAAAACATTAGCGAGGTTCAACGCCAGTGGCGAAATGAGTATCAAACAGTCACCGACACGTTTAACAATTGCGTGCATTCCAGACAAGTTTGAAGTCCACGGATGTGTTACAGATGTGCAGAAAAAACGATCTGGACGACCTGTAACAGCAACAAGTCCAGCGTAAGGTTCTACTTCCAAAAGATGGTGCACCAGTCCACTACCATAACGAAAATCTACCTGCACGATGGAGAGGCCGCAGAGGTGCTGTAGAGTATCCACCACGTTCCCCAGACTTAACGCCTCTGGATTTTTACTTATGGGGAACACTAAAGGATATCGTTTATGGACAAAAGCCACGCACATTGGATAATCTACGAGAATGTATCGTACATTCGTGTGCTGCAGTTCGGCGGCATCGTCTGTGTATGGATGTTAATGATGATAATTTCCAACACTTACAGTGATATCTGTAAGTTAGACTTCCACAAAAAAATGAGACATTTCCGCCATTTAGTTTGCAAGCTATGGACCATTGAACAGTGTATACATTTTTTGGAACACTCTGTATATCTACTTAACACTACTTTATTTTCTAAACTTGCTCTACTACTTTCTATAGTATTTGTAGGCAAATGTTCCGCATATCGAGATTTAAATAATTTAAATTTAAGTACAAGATTTGTAGGGAAATCTCTCAACATACCTATATTAAATTTGGTCAATACTTATATTATACTTAAACGGAGAATACCCTAAAATTTTACAAGTTTACGCAAATCGATGCTCGTTCGAAACTGAAGTTCTATATACGAGCTTAAAGAAAATCCATTTTTGGGCCCCCCCTTATCAAAAAAAAAAAAAAAAAAAAAAAAAAAAGAATTTAAAAAAGAATGTCCGTGTGTTTGTATCTAGGGGCGACATAGCTCAAAAACGAAACGACCGTTGAATACCGAACTTAACTTAGTATTTAAGTTTGGTATTTTCCAAGGATGCGACACGAAGATTTTGAGAAAAATCCCCCCACTCTAAACTACTCTTTACATGGAACTTTTTTCGAAATTTTTGATTTTCTCAAAAATGGCTGTAACGAATTTGATTAAAATATCATGTATTAATGATATTTACCTGACAAATAAAACGATATCTAGAATTTTTTGGGAATAGCCTCTGAAGACTACTCGGGATGAATTTTACGGATTTTTGCATTAACTGCTACACTATAAGAGATGGACAAAAACTTACCACACAAGAAATGTAGTGCACATTAAAATACACAATTTATGCTATATAATTTTTTTCGTGGAGTTGATCGTTTTTGAGATATTTCGTGCTTCTGGTTTCAGTTTTAAAAAACTTAATACTTTTCTCATACAGGAATTTGCGAACGTCTTTCATACAAACAAAGGAACTTCAGTCACCTAGCAAGCAGCTTTTGAATATCACTTTAACGCATGGTACTCCCATTTTGCTTCTACTTACAAGTAAGCAAGTAATAAGAATATTTCTGCTAATTTTTTTCGGGGTTAGCATGAAGTAAATAGAAGCATAAGCTTTCTAACAATAATTTGTTGCAGAGATGTAGAGAAAGTCATGAGAATGGAATACTTCAGATTTTTAATAAGTATATTTCAATTTTTGTAAAACACTTGTTAAATTTCAGAATTTAAAACCATAGAGCATCCAAGGATGGTGTTGTCAACTTTACTTCAAATTCTGCTATATCTACCAAATTTCAACTCCGCACCTACCGTGGTTACCCTAAAATGCAACTTCAAATCAGAAATACACTGACATATTTTCTGCAAACTAGTTTATAACGTTTCCTTATACAATTTAACTATAGTTATTCACACATGTTTATGACACTGTCTAAATTACGTTTAATTTTGTACCGATTTCACTCAAATTTGAAATACGTGGATACATTTTCTTCAGACTCCTGTACATAGGGTTTTCTTAAGTTACGAAATAATAAAAATAAAGCCAAAATTAATCAAACTTTTAAAATATGTTTGGACTCATCCAATTTAATATTTTGAAACAAAATTTTACAAAAAGAGACAAAAATTTCAGCCATTAATTTGCATTATGTGAAGTCATCGATAATTTTAAACGTAAGCACTTTTTATACGCTGAAAGGTTGCATGAACAAAAGCCTTTGTTGCTATAGGAACAACAGTTTAACTGCAAATGGGGAACAATTTGAAATAATTAGAATTTTATTTCTTACATTGCAAAGGATATTGTTAAACAAACCAATTATTAAAATGTTCCCATAGCAACCAAACCTTTTGTACGAAATAAATAAAATTAGTTATGCAAGTTTTTTCAGGAATATAAAATGAATGTTGCCATTTAACATTTTGTTCACCTGTACCATTTAGTTTCCTTTTTGTAAAATATTTATCTCAAAATACAGATATTGATATTACTGTCCATACCTTTATGTTGTAGCTTATTTTTATTATGTTCTCTCTGTGCAATACATTTGATCTGTCCGAGCATTGTTTTAAAAAGCTGATATCTTACATTCACAACAAACTATTTTTACAAAAGCTTATTCTATCTAAGGGAAATAAAATAACGCACTAGGCTAAAGCTAGTCAAATCTTTGAGATCTCTTTGTCAAGCCAGGAAAGAAAGAAGTTAACGAACGACCAATTGCCGTTGGTAACTTCACCAAAAAACAAAAAACAAAACAAAAAAACTTATTTGACATAAATGGCGAGCTCTAAAGAGGTCTACATTCTTTGTGTACTAAGATTTTGGCTATTTTTTACAGTTTACCGGCTATGCAACAGTCATCCAGAATGAATAGGATGTCAGATATATCATGAAAATATTTTAAACACCACATTTTATTCACAGTCGTTAGAGCCATTTTAGAGAAAATAAAAATGCTTGAAAAATGTGTGAGATATAAAGGGTAGTTTGGGGTAGGGGAATTTTCTTGAAAATCTTCGTACATCTTAAATTTGGCATTTAACGGACATATCGTTTTTAGTAATGCTGTTCCAAAGACACAAGAAAACATGAACCTTCCGAAACAACTTCTTTTGGATTCAGGGGACCTAAAAACCATTTCCGGTGAAATCTCGACATTGAATTTGTGGGTGGAATGCAAGACTTTCCCTACTTACTACATATAGTAGAGAAAGATTAAAAATTGAGTTACTTTTATTTGTATTACTCCTAACTTACGGAAGATCGTTAACACATCTTAAATTATTTTAGTAGCTAGTGTGTACTGAGTATTAATTACATAAACTACTAGGCACCAATGAAAAAGTGGATATTACAATATTGAGTTTCTTGACTAAGAAACAAGTACCATATAACCTCAAGAGATTCGCAAATACCGTTTGATTAATCAACAGCGGTTTTGCAATAAATGACACGATTAGAATTTTGAAATGCGAGAATAAGCTAACAGGCACTGTGGTAAACAAGCGAACTCAGTACAACCAATCGATATAGTCATTCACAGAACAAATGACTAACTCTGTGGAAGCTGGGAGTTCCTCTGTCTACCTTACCGTACACTTCTTGGAAAACATCTGCCCGCTATGAGATGAATGAACGAGCGCCAGGTTCTACCACGAACTGCAGCGTGACTCAAGCTTTCTCGGGAACAGGTGGCCGGCCAGTTTCACTGCTTGGCGTTATTAAACCAAACCTCCGTCAGTCCGAGCTTTGTGTTTTATACGGCGTAATAATGCATGAAACAACGCCCGTGTGCACAAACAAAACCACCATATTCCGAATAAAAAGCTCTTCAACAAGATGTCGACAAATCCATTGAGTAAATCCCAAGGAAAATTTTGGATGAATAAATAAATAAAAAATAAAACAAGGATGGTAACAGAAATTATCATATTTTCAACGGCTTGAGAAATAGCACAAAATACGAAATAACATTCGTAACCTACGCTAACTTCATGTACAATCGGATTCATAACACTGTGTTAAACATATATCTTAATAACTAGTGGATTTTGCATTTCAGACCAAAAAATAAAAGCTTTGTATTCGGCCACAAACTCCCCAATTGGTCAGTAAGACATCCATATCAGTGAGCAGACTTCTCACCCGGAAGTCCCGGGTTACAGCGTACCCAAGGAATCACACCGGTATATTTCACATTTTCAAGCAAACAAAATGAAATCAACTTAGTGGTTTTAATTTGCACTTATTTGCAATTAATTACGTCTTCGTGCTAAAAGCTGTCGAGTATGCAACTGTCATTAAAAACCGGTTCTCTTTCTATGGTCCGGAGAAAACAGAAGATGTATGAAACAGATGAGAGCTTAATGTTTGAGAAAAGTTTAAGTATTTTAAAATTGAAACGAATAATAGGGAGATGTATGGAATTGGTTAGCTCTAAAAATAAATTAAAAACAAAAAATTGCACAAATTGTGTGTTTTAACACATTCTACATGTTTTGGTAGTAAGTTTTGTCTATCTCTGAAGGTTTACCAGTTATGCAAAATTCATTCAGAATGAAGAGGACTTCAGAGGCTAGTCCCAGGAAATTCGGGATATCCATTTTATTTGCAACGTACATATCTTTAATATACGATAGTTTATTCGAAATCATTAGAGTATTTTTTTTTAAATCAAACATTTCGAAAAATGTTCTATATAAAGAGTAGTTTGCGGTGGGGGACTTTGCTGGAAGTGTTCGTATTGGAACCTTGGAAATTACTGAACTGAAGTTTGGTATTTAACCGAACTTTCATTATGGAAAAAATGCTGTACAAAGACACACACAAATCAACTTATTTTTTATCCAGGAGTTTTCAAATAATGTATTTCCGTGTAAAATTTCCGTATCTTAGTGTGGTATACAATACTTTCTCTAACTACAATGTACATTGTACATACGTAGTTAAGAAAGTAAGAGAGCATATACATAACTCCCCTAACCGAGATTCGAACTCGGAACCTCTTGAATGTGAAGCAGACATGCTACCCTCACAACACTGAGGCGGACCAAGAAAAGTTCTGGTGGCAAAACTCTCTCGGTATCATTTCTTCCAAAATAAGTTATTTTACAAGTGCAGAAATTTGCGACTTCAAAGACGAATTTAATCATTGACAAGCATATGCGGTTATGCAAATTTCAATTTTCTGGAGAAATGTATACATTTGAAATAAAGGGGTTGCGAATATCCGACTCTGGCAGTAAACTCTTCAGTCGCTGTGTGCAGTCATGCTCACAGATGAACCTGTATTTAAAGACACCGTTTAACGCAATAATCCGGTTTTGGAAGAAAAATCAAATTTAATATCCTCACTATAAGAGTACATTTCTCCCAATCTTGACCTGTCCTTTTATGGTTGGCCAGAACTTTGAGGTTTATTTCAAACCGAGTGAGACGCATTCCACAGTAGGACTTTTAAGATTTAAGCTCTTCGTATATACTTTCAAATTCGCATTCATGCGTTTTTTCTTTTCAGACAACAAGTGTTTGTATGCATTTGTTTTGCTCCAAAGACTTCCGTGCATCTGGGTCTGAGTTACGGCCTGCGTGGTGTGGCATTGTAATCAGGCTAAATGACAGGAAACGCAGGCGGTTAGTCTGCCACGGCGCGACAGTATGCACCTCGCATGTTAAACCATACGTCTTCTAACCGCCGAGTTCTCGGCGAGAACTCCGACAAAGCTACACTAACAAACTTGCTTATTGTCTAGTGCACAAGACGCAAGTCTAAAAAATCTGATGTGTTCGATTCACATGATTTTTTCTACATCTCTGCAACAAATTATTGTTAAAAAGCTTACGTTTCTATTTGCTTCATTCTAATCCAGAAAAAAAGCTAGCAGAAAGAGTCTTATTACTTGCTTCCTTGTGAGTAGAAGCGAAATAAGGGAATACAATAGGTTAAAGTGATACTCAAAAGCTGATTGTTATGTGACTGAAGTTCATTTGTTTGTATGGACAGGAGTTGACAAATTCCTGTATGAGAAAAATATGCTTTTCGAAGATATTCCAAAAACAAGGAATATCTAGAAAAAAATCTGATGTGTTCCATTCACATGACTTTCTCTACATCTCTGCAACAAATTATTGTTAAAAAGCTTATGCTTCTATTTACTTCAAACTAATCGAGAAAAAATTAGCAAAAATAGTCTTATTACTTGCTTCCTTGTAAGTATAAGCGAAATAAGGGAGTACTATAGGCTAAACTGATTTCCATAAGCTGGTTGCTATGTGACTGAACTTCCTTTGTTTGTATGGACAGGAATTTGTATGAGAAAAGTTATCATTTTTTCAAAGCTGAAACCAAAAACAAGGACTATGTGAAAAACTATCAACTCCACGAAAAAAAATATACATGACATAAATTGTGTTTTAATGTGCTCTACATTTTTTTGTGTATTAAGTTTTTGTTCACTTACGGTTTAGTAGTTATGCAAAATTCTGTAAAATTAATCCAGAATAAAGTAGTCTTCAGAGGCTATTCCCAGAAAATTCAAGATATACATTTTATTTGTCAGGTAAATGTCTTTAATATTTGACATTTTAATCAAAATCGGTAGTCATTTTTAAGAAAATCAAAATTTTCGAAAAAAAAAAAAGTTCCATGTAAAGGGATTTTCTTGAAAATCTTCATGTCGCATCCTTGGAAAATACCAAACTTAAATACCAAGTTTGGTACTTAACGGTCTTTTCGTTTTTGAGCTATGCTGTCCACACACACACACGGACCTTTTTGTAAAAATGCTTTTTTTTGGATTCAGGGGGACCCAAAACTTGTATTTCCGGTGAAATCTCGGTATCGAATTTTTGGGTGGAATACAATACCTTCTCTATAAATATGTAAATAGTACGTGTAAAGAAAATAACTATATACATCTACATAGTACGTGTAGAGAAAGTAAAAACGACCAACTCCACGAAAAAATGTATATAACATAAATTGTGTGTTTTAACGTGCTCTACGTGTTTTGTGTGGTAAGGTTTTGTCCATCTCTTACGCTTTAGCAGTTAAGCAAAATTCCGTAAAATTCTTCCAGAATAAAGTAATTTTCAGAGGCTATTGCCAGAAAATTCAAGATAAGCCTACATTTTATTTGTCAGGTAAATATCTTTAATATACGACATTTTAATCAAAATCGTTAGAGCCATTTTTGAGAAAATCAAAATTTTCGAAAAAAAGATCTATGTACAGGGTAGCTGGGGGTGGGATATTTTTTTTTTTTTTTTTTTTTTTTTTTTAAATCTTCATGTCGCATCCTTGGAAGATACCAAACTTACATACCATGTTTAGTATTCAACGGTCTTTTCATTTTTGAGCAATGCTGTCCACAGACACTGACAGACACACACGAGGACCTTTTTCTAAAAATACTTTTTTCGGATTCAGGGGTACCCAAAAACATGTATTTCCGGTGAAATCTCAGTATCGAATTTTTGGGTGCATTACAATAGCTACTATGTACATAGTACGTGTACAGAAAGTAAACATCTGAAGACACATTCACGTGACTTCCTCGCCCATTCTTCAGTCGGCTATTCTTAAGAAGTCTTATTATTCGATCTATTTTCTGCTAACCGATAAATATTTGCAGAAATGTTTTATCGGGCCGTATATCCTTGTAAGCATAATGGGAACGGGAGTAGAATCGGCTTACACGATAGTCAATCCTTTTAAGAGCTAGTTGCATGTGATGGTCTTACAATTCCGTTCTCTTTGCAAGACAAGGACAAGAAAACATTTATGATGTTACATTTACATTACTTTTTTTTTTACTCTCTATTCTCTTATCAGTGTCTGCATAAACTATTCTTACGAAAGCGAATTTTCTATCTACTTTTTAATCCAATAAACTTTCTCAAAAATAGCTACTCTGCAAATTTCGTCACAAATACAAAGGGAATAACAAAAGTAAATGTTTAAGAACTGGACATCATATACTAACCTTAATCACAAGAAACGCTTGAAAAATCGACAGGACTTTAAAAAGCGACAGCATAGTGATAAATTAAAACTTTCAATAACGTATATCATGGAAATTGTTTATACCATAAAAAATGTTATTTCGTGCTTAGCATTTGCCAATTATACTTGATGGATGGTAGTGCGATGGTAGCGTATCTGCCTCACATTCAAGAGGTTCCGAGTTCGAATCTCGGTTAGGGTGAGTTACCTGGAGAAGGTTTTCCTGGGATTTCTCTCATCCTGTGAAGACGAATGCCGAGTAACTAAGCTCTACGGACTCCGGACTCATTTTACCATTTCACGTCCGATTTAACCTACCAGATTAAATAAAGGACATTATTTATGAATGATGAAGTCTTAACAGGCTATTCCTAGAAAATTCAAGTTATATCTACATTTTGTTGGTCATGAAAATATGTTTAAAATATAACATTTTAAGGTAAACCGCTAGTCACTTTTGAGTAAATAAAAATCTGCTATAAATGTTGCATTTGTAAGTCTCAAAAGATTTCTTTTCAAAATGTAAAAAGAGGTAAGAATTTTCTAACAATATAACTGACGGAAACCTCTGTTACCAATCTGCTAGCCTACCACTGCTTAAATAACTTCAGTAGTTTTACATGTTTTCTTATACATACAATTTTAATCATTGTAACAGGATTTTAAATATCTCCGAATCATAAATGTTTCTCAAATGAAATTAAAGTTTATTACTTAATTCTCAATAACAATGTTTAGAATGAGAGAATCACATTTCTGCTCACTTTGAATGTATTCTTAATTGTGATACATAAGCAGTAGTAAGAAAAAACAGTTGTTGGCATTTTTCTTTCTTATCTAATTAATTACGAAATTAATCTATTAAATTAGCATTAGAGTGGTAGTTCTAGTTAATGCTATGCATGCCGAGCGTCATGTTATGACGTGGAACAGTAATGCCAATAGAATCACTTAACGAAGAACTGGTTTGAGAGACACGAAAACTCATTAAAAGGATAATAAAATTTATAGCCCTTACCCCAATCGAGCTTTAAATGGTACAAGTTCTGGATGTATACGAGACGTACTTAAAAACCAATGCAATTGCTTCCTTAAAATTTTGAACACCAAACTTGTCGGACGTGATCCGAAAGCAGTGCTCGCACTTGTTTCGGTGCAGATGTGTGCAACAGGAGTACAAATGAGGTTTTTGAATGCACACCGTTTTTGCCGTATTCAGACACTATGACTGAACATGTTGCAAGTTTCCTATTTTGTAAACGATTACATATGGATGTGTTAAAAACAATATATCATATTCACATATCTCTCTTTGCCTACTATAGTTTATTTCTTCTATAAATTATTCTTACGAAAGGTATTTATTTATTTGTCTATCTACTTTTATAAATTGAGAAACTGGAGAATTAATTAAATTGCACATTTCATTCTAGGTAAAGAGAGATAGAAAAAACAGAATCGATAGTAATGTTTAAAAGCGAGTTGCTAAATGCTAGCATTGAAATTCCATATTTAATTTTGTCATGACATCTCGAGAAATTCTATCGGTTAAGAAGACCAAGTTATTAAAACAAAATTTAAAATGGACGTTTTTTATCCTCAGGTCAGTTGTTCAAAGGTAACGGCAATATTTTGATGGTTAGATCCTTTTACGAAAGAAAAGAAAGAAATAAACAAAAAACAACAATATCTCAGGTACATGTTGAGACTTCATGAACACAGAAAAGTTACAATAATTTAAATTTAATTAAAATATGATATACGTAATTTAATTTAAATATGAATGTAATTCATCCGAGTTTTCGGTATTTAGTAATGCATTAACACATTAGACAGCTATCCTAAACTTTGTGAGGAGGTTCAAACGCGACCCAGACCAATTGTTTTTCAAAACTGAACAGCTCCATGTCAGGATTTACCAGCATGTTAAAGAACTCCTGTGGGACGAAATTCCGGCACACCGGTAGCCTGATATGATCATGGCAATTGACGTCGTTAACAAACAATTTATTTTTTTGTGAGGGCACCTGAAATCGTGCTTTTGCGATGAAATCTCAATACCAATTGTTTTTTGTTTTTTACTGAAATAGCATACTTTTCTACGCAGCACAGTTAAGGGATAGAGAAAGTAAAGTTCGAGAAAAACAAATAGTATATATTTGTATATCGTATTTATTTTCCTGTTCAACAGATTGCAGAAACCAGAGGAGACACACTGCACCATCAATCACTTGACAAAAGAATAATACCCTACCTGGATAGTGTGGTGGTAGCGCGTCTGCCTCACATTCACAGTCGCGAGTTCGAATCTCGCTAAGGGAGAGTTACCCGGATAAGGTTTTTTTCGAGGTTTTTTCGCTTATGCTGAGAAGACGAATGTCGAGTAACTTTAAGCACTATGGACCCCGAGATCATTTAAACATCATTTCAGCAATTTCATTCATCGTACTATAAGACCAAAAGGCCATTAAGCAAAAAATAAATAAATAAAAAAGTAAAATATAAAAGTAACCGAGGCAGTCTTCTTACACAATAGCGGCACAACAGAGAAGATACAGAAGATTAATTTTCGATTTGAAATGTGTTTTGTTTGGCTTTGTTTCAAAAGAGCAAACTAATCAGTACCGTGGCAAAAGAAAAATCGTTTGAGAAATATTTTGCGATTTTTGAATTCCACGTTAAATTATCACTGAAAAATGCATAGTTACCCGAGGAATGCAAGGAAAAAGTGGCTACGTCGCCCAAGTTCTTAATGTCTGTCTCACACAACTGTTAACTAAATCATTTGTAATAGTCGTTTAACATGAGCGTAAATACTAATAAAGGGAAATAATATACATATTAATATTCGTCTTTTTAAGCTGTTCCAGGTCTCACAAATAAATAAAATGCAATAAAAGTCCTAAGTGTTATATTCACATGACTTTCTCTACTTGTCCAAAAATTATTCTTAATGAGCATTCTTCTAGTTAATTGAATCTAGGAAAATATTTGCATAAATGCTTTTATTACATATTTCCTTGTAGATGCAAAGGAATAAGGGAATACACTACGTTTAAGCGAAAGTTAAATATTTTAAAAGCGGGTCGCTATGTGATACCTTTGAAATTCCATTTTCTTTGGTTGATCAGGAGCAGAAATACGAATAACGACATTCCATTTGAGAAATGAGGAAAATATAAGGATTGTAAAATTGAAACCAATAACAAGGAATATCTTAGAAATGTGAGTGAAACTCATCAGAGTTTTTCTTTTCTTACGATTTACCAGCTATACAAAATTCGAGCAGAATGAATTGGACTCGAGAAGCTATTTCCAGAAAAACCAATATATACATTTGTCATGAAAATGTATTAAACATATGAAATTTTACTCAATGCGATTATAGTCATTTTTGAGAAAATCAAAATATTCGAACATTTATCTATTTAGAGGCTAGTTTGGGTGGAAGATGCTCTTGAATATCGTTCTCCGCTTTCAGTTATGCTAACACTCGCGGACCTTTATTAAAAATTATTTTTTTTGGATTCGGGCATCTCAAAACGTGTATCTCCGATGACATTTCGGAGTGGAATTTCTGGGTGGAATGCAATAATTCTCCAACTTACTAATAAGTGGTAGATAAAGCAAAATCGAATATCAATAAATTACTAGTATCTAAGTAGTTGTATACTATAGTAGTTCCAGGTAGTAGTTATACAGGAAAGCATTGCAATTTACAAGAAGCGTTTTAGCTGCAGCATCATTATTACTGTAGAAACAGGAATAAGTATCTCAAGTGGCAATTTCCTAACTTAAAACAAAGCTGCATAAGCCATGAGAGAGGGAGAGAGATAATAATCGTGTGGGTAGGGCAAGGATAAAACCTTGCTCGAATATCACGAACTTATCTGGGGAAAATAAATGGCGAGGCAGGTGTTCATCCAATTTATAGCATCTTGCTTGTCAATTTTACTTCCGAAGACAACTGAAGAAAATCCGATTCGACGTTTAACCTTGTGCATAGACGACCTGCCAAACACACGATTAGGCTCGGAAATACACGATCTGACAAGATACTGGAGCCATACCTAACCCAAATTTCAATACCTATTTCTCCTTTCATTAATGCTGACGTTGGTATTCCAAGGAAAGCACACATAAGTGCACATTAACGCATTCAATGATTACAACACTGCACATTCACAAATTTGCATTAGTTTGACATCTTTAGCTTAACTCACACTTAAAAATGTATTTAATTGTGTCACCAATAAAGTCTTGAAGTAAGCATTTGAGCTAAACTAATTAAAATATTCTCAACTATAAAAAATAGTCTGAATCTACAAAACACTTGTATTAACACTAGACACTACTGATTTCGACTGAATAGTATCTGAAACAGTAGCTGAAAAAAAAAAAAAAACATGCACAGACATGAACAGTAGGCACAAAAATTAGGGATTGTACATATTAGCTGGAGTGGAGGGAGGGAGGGATGAGTCTGTCTGAACTTGTATGTAAAGAATACTGCACAGTTATGATGAACAATAAGTAGTAATGTAAGCATATGACATTATTGTCAATGCTATTAATTTTACTGTCTATATTATTTATTACTTGTGATTTTTAATAAATGATTTAGGCTAAATTGTTTTTCAATCATTTTATGCTTTAAAATGTTTCACTAAAACTATTCTAGCTATAACTTATAGTAGTCTAATGTTAAAAAAAATTAATGTGAGTAATAATATCAATTTTAAATTCTTTAAATTATATTTACAACCTTAAACTTGGTTCCAGTATAGATTTTGGAAAATTCAGTTAAAGTAATATTTCATTGAAATTATTTTTGTAATGAACCCATTATAGTCCCACCATCGAACTTTGTAAATGATTTAACAATAGCATAACCTATTTCCTAAATTTTTGGGATATTTTTCTTCAAAATTTGGATTTACATTTTTATTTTTGAATTTGTAAAAAAAAATTCTTCACAACCTATAGTGTGTCAAATATCATATTGAAGACACTTTAAAATGCTACAAAATGACACCTCTCTCACGATTCTAGCTCAATTAGGAGAGGATCTAAGATCGTTTAAAAAGTTGGCCGTCATGTAATTTTGAGCGATTTTTGGAAACTTTACATAGCTGTATTTAAAATAAAAATTTGAAATCTGGTATTTTTCTTAGCTTTAACACCTACTTTGAGGGTATAAAATTACATCAAAATCTGAGATGGTGAGGTAAAATTTTTATTTAAAGTGCGCTAATTTGACATGGAATGTCTTACTTACTACTAACTTCTTACTATTTCTCCTTCTACTACCACCACCACCACTACAAACTGGGAGATCCGTGTTCTAATCCCAGCTAGGGCATTGAATTTTTCAGTCTGACTCTATCCAACAGAGGAAGGATTGTATTTCACAAAAAATTCCATATTGAGAGTTCACCATGAATATACATTTTGAGGTTCTCGAATAAAACATATTTTTTTGGAAAAAGGTCGGTGAATAAGTGTGTGTGTGTGTGTGTGTGCGTACCCGTATGGGTATGTATGTGTGTATGTATGAGTTATGCATATATGAACAACATAAGCCAATAACAAAAAGTCTGTTAAATACCAAACTTGATATTTAAGTTCAATATTATTCAAGGATGCAACACGGCATTTTCAGGAAAATCTTCCCACATTTTCTAAAGCACGGCTCAACGATTTTGATTAAAACGTAACTTGTTTACGATATTTTCATGGCAAATGTAATTTATATATTCAATTTTCTAAGAATAAAGCGTTTTCATTCCGATAAGACTTACCAGGTCAAAGGACATTAAATTAGAAGGAAAAAAATCGCAAGCCACCAGCGAGATAGGTCGCCCTAACGAATCGAGATTTCTGTTTGATTTATTCGTTGCCGTGCTGATTTTGCATTGTTTTTAAACAGCAGAACTTATATTTCAGTGTAAGTGTAACTATTTTATTACTATATTATTTTGGTAACATTTTTATTAGTTATTTATGGGCCATGCAATATAAAATGAGCCTATTTGGAAGAAATCAAAAGTAAATATTTTATACATATCGTGTTTTACGGTAAATAAGTGATATTTTATGAATCAATAGCAGAAAATGCTTTAAACAAGTTAGTGGTGGATAGCATCATCTAGCGTTGCCCTATTACTGCCATGAAAACACAGTAAGTTGCCTTTAATTTCGAGTCGTTTGGTAACATTGTCTTCCATACTGAACTGTATGGGACACTGCTATTATCTAGAATAAGAAGCTATACATTGGTGGCTAATCCATTGTATTCTGCGAATGATTTTTTAATTTAGCTTGGTAACTTAATTTATGACGTTGCTATACTGTAATAGTTTTTGCAATAAACACTATCTATAAGTAGTGCGCAAATTAATAACTTTTAAGCGAACTATTACGACCGCAAGAATGGTTACAAAAACGCTTGAAAACTAATGCCTTAGACTAAAGGTTATTGCGAACCCCCCCCCCCTTTTTTATTAGTTATTACCAATGCTTGGGTTATTTATCCGACAGCAAAGACGAATGTGTAGACACAAAATATCAACATTCGTTGGATTAAAAGGTGGAAGGATATTTTAGGCTACTGAAATATAACTTCAAGTGAACACAATAATTTATTTAGTTAATATTGACAGCTCCACAAATCATTACTACCTTCAAGATCATTATTGCAATTCTGAGAGAAAAAACAGTTAGTGTCAGGTGAAACGCCTTTAAATAAGGAGAAAAAACTGGACTTTTAACGATGGACTTCTCTTGCATTCTGGTTAATCTTAATATACAAGCATAAGTTTAAAATTAATGCATTACAAAACGTATTACAAGTATTGTGGCTTCTAGACGCTCCGTGTTGGATAATAAGGTTAGTTTTACTTCTTAAATGCGTTATACTAGCAACTATCCTTTCCTTACACCATTCCTTTTAAAACAAGCACATTAAATTAATTTTTTCACGTGCAAAAATATCCTTTCATTGCCCCTTTAAAATTAATGCATTACAAAAAGTACTTCTGTGACTTCTAGATATTCCACAACATTTTAAAAGAAATAACTTCATACACCCCCAATTTCCAAATTTGTATTGCAGAATAAATTAGCACAGCAAATAACGTACTTTTTTTTTGGTAAGGTTTAACGCCCGCTTTAACTACTTATGGCACCGCAGGCGGTGACACTGGTGATACATGAATGATGATGGAAGTCCGGTGGAATGCGATGGCGGGGGAAACCGGAGTACCCGGAGAAAACCCGCCCCAGCGCCGCTTTGTCCACCACAAATCTAACGTGCGGTCCTTGGGATCGAACCCCGGCCGTCTAGGTGAGAGGCAAGTGGTCTAACCACTCGGCCATGGCGCGGCCAAAATAACGTACTAAACAACCACAGTAAACCGGGGGAAATAAAAGACTATTTCTCAGATGTTAATAATTCGTAATATCAGTGAGTGTGTGAATAAAATATCAGGGGAATGTTGATTTATTTGACACAGTGCTAACAGCAATTGTTTCGTTGAATTTGTACCTCCAAAGTGACCTTGTAACCAAATTCTATTTAGGGAGGGGGGTTAGTTTTCTAGATTAAGCCACCTATGTATGTGGCTATAGTATACGTGCGAATGTCATGCATAACGATGGAATGATCCATGATGGAAATATACTGTGCTTTCACCACGGAACGACTCTTATATAATACTTTATTAATCGTGGAATAATCTATAAACGCAGCTCGCTAATACCCATATTCTAAATCCAAAGTCATCTAGATTTAAGTGTTTCTTTCCGCGGGTCAAACTAGTTTGTCAAATACGGCTGCTTTTGTGTCAAATATTGGCGAAAATTAGTAACATTTGATAATTAATCGAATCTAGCTACTCATTTGTCAAAACTTGACTGCGTTTCCCTACATTTATAACATTATGGGAAAAAATTGATAAAGTTTACCAGCATTAGTTATAAGAAAGTTTACTTTGCTTCTTTAAATTCAATTTTAACGTTAATATTGCTACCCCACTTTTTCCAAAATAAATCTATACTTATATATATCATGATATATCCAAGGTCTTAATTTGAAAAAGAGCCAAGAAAGGGTGTGATCACAAAGAAAAATGTCAGTTATATAAAAAAAAAGTTCTGTAGAATTTAATATTTCACCGGAAATACACGTTTTGAGACCCCCTGAATCCATCAAAGCATTTTATGTGTTGTGTGTGTGAATGGCTAACTCAAATTTGAAAAGTTGAATGGATTAATAAATACCAAACTTTGTATTTAAGTTCGGTAACTCCGAGACATGCGACACAACGATTTTCAGGAAAAATTTCTAACCCTAAACTATCCTTACATGAAAAATTTTTCGATTTTTTTCTCAAAAATGCTTATAGTAATTTAGATTAAGATGACATGTGTTAAAAGACATTTACACGACAAACTGGATATCTTGAATTTTCTAGGAATAATATGTGAAATTCTCTTTTTCATTCCTAAGGAATTTTAATATAATTCTGTTTAACTGGTAAAATGTCTTAACGGTATACGAAAACGCGCTACACAATAGAGGTCTCTTTAAAACAGACAATTTATGTCCAATATGTTCTGCAAAGGTTTTTTCCTATTAAATAAATGCTCGTAAAGATCATTTTACACCCATAGTCAAGGATAAAGCGTGTAGAAAAATAACAGTCACGTGAATGTCAAAGAGATTTGACATCAAGAAAATACACTGCTAAAAATATGAGCTTATTTTATGGCTGAAATGTCGGAGTTTTATGGATCCTTAATTTGTTTCTTAATTTCTATTAAGATATAAATTTATATGGCATACTAGTGAATGGTTATCGGTGGAGCAAATAACATGTAACAACTTATTTTCCACTTTTCTCGTAGATCAGTTGGCGACCAGAGTTCTAGTGGAACCAGGGTTCTTTCCTGTTTTTCGAACTCAAGTGCATCTACAGCTTGTTGCACGAGGGTACGCCTTTTTTCAACGCCAGTTAAACCTTCGTTGTATCTTACGGAACATTTTGGTAGGTACGTTATATGGCATTTCTTGCACTTCAATTTACTTTAAAAGGATGAATTTAAAACTAAATTAGTTCTGTCTATATATCGTTTTGTTTATTTCTCTATTTCAAAGTATGCTCGGTGAACAACAGGCATGAAATGTCGCTTAAAACGTTAACATTTGGAACTGCTTGAAAACATTGACAGCTGCGTTTTTAGTATTTTGATAATGATCAGAAAAAGCTGATGTGTTCCATTCACAAGACTTTCTCTACATCTCAGCAACACATAATTGTTAAAAAGCTTATGCTTCTATTTACTTCATGTTAATCGAGACAAAATTAGCAGAAATAGTGTTATTACTTTCTTACTTATAAGTAGAAGCGAAATAAGGGAGTACCATAGGTTAAAGTGATAGTAAAATCTGGTTGCCATGTGGCTTAAGTTCCTTTGTATGGACAGGAGTTAACACATTCCCGTAAGAGAAAAGTAAGTTTTTGTCCATCTCTTACGGTTTACAGTTATGCAAAATTCAGTAAAATTGATCCAGAATAAAGCAGTCTTCAGAGGCTATCCCCAGAAAATTCTAGATATACATTTTATTTGTTAGGTAAATATCCTTAATATACGATATTTTAATCAAAGTCGCCATTTTTCAGAATATCAAAATTTTCGAAAAAAGTCCTATGTAAAGGGTAGTTTGGGGTAGAGGGATTTTTCTCAAAATCTTCGTGTCGCACCCCTGGAAGATATTGAACTTAAATACCAACGACTTTTCCATTTTGAGTTATGTTCACAGACACTGACACACACGGACCTTTTTTCTAAAAAGGCTTTTTTTGGATACAGGGGACCCTAAAACACATTTCCGGTGAAATGTCGGTATCGAATTTTTGGGCGAAATGCAATACCTTCTCTAAACACTGTGTACATAGTACGTGTAGGGAAAGTAAAAATCTATCTTTTCAGACATCTAGGTGCTTTTAGACGCATTGTGCTTGAATGGTGAACCCATTGCTTACTTTTCACATTTTCGCTAGATTCTCCTTCCTGCATAAAAAAGTTAAATAAAAATTTGATTTGTTGCATACACATGACTTTTTACTCACCCTTCTACAAACTATTCTCCGTCCAGCCTCACTTCACCGGTAATGTAAACAAAATCAACAGGTTGCAAAAGGCATGATTAGTTGCTGAACGTTTTGCTGCTTTTCTCCATCACAAAATAGTTCCTCTTAAATTGCTGTATTAAACTATGAAATGTCGTCTAAATAGTATAGTATGAATGATTAAGGAATACCATTTGCTGATCATTAAACCATTATTTCCTTATGTAACAATGCGCAACCGTTGTGCAGTTCATCGGCTGCTTCTAGTCTAGTCATGGAGGAAACGTACTGCCAGAGTAAAGGAACATAAGGAAAGGATTATTCCTAGTGCGTATACCCGATTATTTTTTTTGAAAAGTAGCTTACTTTTGCATTAAACAATATTAATTTAATGGTAGAATTTACTGGTGATTCCGAAAGCAGCATCAAATGTGCAAAGCTCTGAAATTAGCAGAAGTGCGACATCAGGTAAGCAGCTTTAAACAAGTGACAACCGAAAATGCAGTGAAAGTGTATCACATATTGTTCGAGGAGAGCAAACACAGTGAGGTTTGGTGGGAATGTTGGACATTGTCGTTGGCCGAGTAATTATTATCAATCTCTTTGATGATTTAGACAATTCGTTTGCTATTATAGCAGATTATTCGTATCTTGAAGTAGTGGGGCCGTTTCATCTTCTGGCTGTCACTTTATTATGGACTATATTAAGTAAGTCACTATATATATATATATCTCAAATGAGAATGCTAAAATTCGCAAAAACTGTTGGAGAGTACGTATGGAATACTTCAGCAACATGTCTGCATTTTAGAATTTTACGGAAGAATTTTACATTTCGTACTGAATATACGACAACTCGCCTACCTGTTTTGCTGTGTTTTATTTACTATACAATTAATAGACTTAATTATTATCTGTGAAAAGTGAAAGTAGTTCGCTATATATTTTCCTGCGCGTTCGCGGAAGAATACATTCTGATTTGATTACATCGTCCGTGGTGTAATGGTTACCATGCTACTTCATATACCCAACGTCGCGGGTTCAAATCCGACGGAGGACGATGGATTTTTTCGGGTGTAAAAATCCTTAGCATGGCTTCCATCGGAAGGGAAGTAAAACCGTGGGTCCCGTGTCGTAGATTTATGGCACGTAAAAGAACCTCAAGCCTGATAGAGAGGCCTCTGAGCAAAATTAAGCGGTCTTTCACGCCCAGTATAGAATGGGACGCTGAGAACCATAGCAGTTAAAGAGCGTCCATAAATAACACGCCATTTCCATTTTCGTCGGTGAAGTAAGGGGTTTCAACGGGTTTCTCTTCTATATACTTTTACATCAATGAAATAAATGTTCATTCCACATTTACACAATTTTCATTGTAGGTATAAGAAGAATATAGTGAACTATAGTAATTATTCAACTTTTTCTTTTATTATGCTTTTGGTTGCTACCCATACAACATAACCAAAAGCAAAACCTTTTGAAAATGGATTACTGTGATGGCTTTGAAATATTGTTCTCGTGAATGATACTTCGAAATAAACAATAATAAAAGGGGAGCGGGAAATAGCGACCTGAAGTTAACAAAAAAGTATAACAGTTTTGAAGAATCAAACCGACAAAGTATCAATCGAAATGGTTCACAGCAAAATTGTTTTTCACAAACTGTTTGATTTACCGAAATCTATTTTTCCTCTTGCATAGTAAAATGTCTATTTCTTACAGTTTATCAGTTATGCAAAATTTCGCAGAAGGAAGGGGGCTTCCCAGGATATTTTCAGAAAATTCAAAATACACATATTCGTCAAATAAATATCTTAATAATACTGGAATGGAACTTTGAGTGGGGGGATTTTCTTGAAAATCTTAGCGTTCCATCTTTGGAAGCTTCATCGAACATTTCGTTTTTGGATTATGCTGCCCCCCCCACCTTTACACACAGGGGCTTTTCTCTAATTTTTTGGATTTACGAGCAGCTCAAAACGTGATAGCGGAAATAAAAACTTTAGTATGTTATACCAGACCTTACTCGAAGTTAGCACCTTCTACTACCAGTGCCCAAACTTTCTATGGAACACGTTAGATTGTTTAGAAAAAGGACCTATGTGTGCGCGTGTCTGAGGACAGCATAGCTCAAAAACAAAGAGACCATTAAATACTAAACTTGATGGTTTGGTATCTTCTAAGGATGCGACACGAAGATTTTCAAGAAAATCTCCCCCCCCCCCAAACTATCCTTTACATGCAAAAAATTTCGAAAATTTTGATTTTCTCAAAAATGGTTGTAACGATTTTGATTAAAATCTCGTATATATAAAATATTCACATGTAAAATAAAATGTATAGCTTCAATTTTCTGGGAACAGCCTCTAAAGGCCTCTTTATTCTGGATGCTTTTTATAGAATTTTGCATAGCTGGTAAATCGTAGATATAGACAAAAATTTACGGTAATTATTTACAAGTTGGGCCGCTCTCTCCGCTGAGACTTATGCCAGTTTTGCACTCTAACCGGTGTGGTTAGAGAGGGATTATGGGTGGGGAGATGGTTTAAAAAACTATATTGTATCCATTGCGCTGTTAGGAGTTGTTGGAAATATGGATAATGAGGTACTACCACGATATAAAATTAGAAACATAAACTTATATACACACACTAACCTAAACGGATTGGAACCTAACCTCGCGCTAAATTTGAAATCCACAGGCTTTGTAATAGTCATCATAAATACAAAATCAATCGATCGCACTTAGTTTCATTCGATTTTAGAGTGGCCGAAGTTCTGCATAATAAAATTCACAGAACAGCTGTATCTGCGTGAAACATACTTGTCATACATCAGCACAGCGTCTAGCGACATATGCCGGTGTTGCATTCCACAACACTGTTCGCCTGCCGCCGATAATGAAACTTAGGTTTTAGGCACTTTAGTGTGTAGTATTATTATATATTTACATTGCAAAAGTACTACAAGACTTCTTTATTCATATTCTACTCCTTCTAGGCAGCATACTTCACAAATATTCACAAAAAAGGATCACTATGCGCATGTAATAAATTAGCGTTTAGCTTAATTAGGGAGCTTTACCGATAAAAAAAAATTGGTGAAAGCGTAACAAGTATAAACCAAACTTACAGTCAAACCACAATTAGTTTAATTTCTAGAGGGGCCCAAGTTCTCTATAATTACCAAATTTACTTCAGAAAAATTGTACATCACGACAAAATACACATTTTATGTCATATACATTTTTTAGTGGATTTCGCCGTTTTCGAGATATTCCTTGTTATTGATTTCAGTTATAAGATAAACTTTTCTCATACGGAAACTTGTCAACGCTTGGCCATGCAAAGAAACAAATTTCAATCCCATAGCAACCACATTTTAAAACTAAAATCGTTTCTGCTGTTTTAGCATTAAATAGATAGAAGAATAAACTTGCAATACCTTCTATATACACTATGTACATGGTACGTGTAAAGAAAGTAAAAAAGGTGAGGTCTACGACCAAAATGTATCTGACAAATTATGTGTTTTAACGAGATCTAAATTTTTTGTGTGGTAAGCTTTTGTCTATCTCTTACGATTTAAGAGTTATGCAAAGTTCATCCTGAATCATCATCATCAATCCTCTTCAGAGGCTATTCTCAGAAAATTCCAAGTATACATTTTATTTTTCATGTAAGTATCTTGAATATACGGCATTGTAATCAAAAACATTATAGAGCCATTTTTTAGAAAATAAAAATTTTCGAAAATATTTTCAAGTAAAGGGTAGTTTGGGGTGGGGGAGTTTTCTCAAAATATTCGTGTCGCATCCTTGGTAGATGCTAAACTTAGATACCGACTTTTTGTTTTTGAGTTATCGTGCTTACGGACACACACGTGCGCGCGAGCCTTTTTCTATAAAACGTGTATTCCCAATTAAATCTCAGTATAGAATTATTGGGTGGAATGCAATATCTTCTCTATACACTATGCACGTGTATCGAAAGTAATTTTTGGGGTATTGTATTTCCGGTGAAATCCTGCCATAAAGGAAAATAAAGAAGAAAATATCATTCAAATATTTATTTGCAAAACAAAAGCTGTCTTACTAAGACACACTGGCCATTTTTCATTAATCATTTACAATAAAAATACGGATAGTCGCCCTCCATAATTATGCACATTACGCTGTAATAACAATATAGAACTATAAATAAACACACTCCAATGTAAATCACCTTTTAAATGTCCAATGTAAACTTGCATATTTCTTATTCTGCAAATCTCAGAATGGTATGCAGAATGTTTATACAGCTTTAGGTATATAAACTCACTTTGAGAATTGTCTCTGCATCCAATGGCTCTAGTATATTTGGCCTTGTCAATCTGTAGATTCGATTCCTGGCTGGGGTGGATATATTAATCTGATTACATTTATTGCCACCACAACACTTACGTGTGAACGCTTGCCTCTTAAAGTGCCACAAGCGCAAGTATCAAAAGCATCATTTCAACTTCTGGTTGAATTAGAAGATTATCTGAAGCAGTTGCCTGAATTTTCACGTGCATTTTAACTATACATGTAGTATAAAAGAAAATCACCTACTTCTTAATGTGAAATATTTGTATTGCCATATTTTTACCTTTAGAATAGCAATAATAATCAGTAGCCTGTTTCTCGTAACTTAAGAGGAAAAAATTACCCCTCCAGCCACCCTCAAATTAATTTAATAATCACATGAATATACTTTTAGGCACTGGTGAGAGTAGCAGGAAAGAAAGAAAGATGGGGAAAAAAAAGCGTGAGAAGATTAAATGGAATTACTATTTCTTTACTTACTGATAAAACATTGATAGAAGCCTGCATTCCAAATTATGAAGACGAAACGAAAAACAAACGCAGTGCAAATGTTGCATTACATTACTGAAGTCATCTTACTTCTTTTTCTTCGAATACGAAATACTTAGCGGTTACTAATAAACCCTGCCTTGAAATGGTGGTATTCACAACTACACTTCTTTGATATAAAAATCCACGAGTTCTCTGCTCATTTTTGATTATGGAAAACAATGTTTCTGGAGACGATTATTTTAGCGACGGGAGCTCGAAAACACTTGGAAGTTGGAGTTTGTGTAAAAATCTACCTCCTATGTAAACATCATTTAGTATACAACAGTTAATATGCATCTCTCTCAGTGTTGGGAAAGGGCCAGCAGTTAGTTGTGCTTTGCTTTAAAAAGTGTCAGTCAAGAATAAAATTAAATGGGGTGTATCTTGCTGCTTATTGAAATGCATATTTAATAATCAAGCTATCTTCATATGATTGCAGGAATTATATTTGTTAACAAATATTTACGAGCAAATAAATACGATAAATAAACAAAAACAACAAACCAAAACACTCGTGTTTTCCCGAAGCTCAAGTTTCATTAATCACCCACGACCAATTGATTTTATCATATCACTCAGAATTACGATTGCTCATTTACGTTACGTCATTGCGCATCCGTGTTTAAACCTCATAAGGTGTAATGTAAATGACAACTTACCCTGTTGCTTTCGAGGGCCTCCGCACTATGTTCTTCCTTCTGTCGAAAACAATTGGTACATTTGCTCTTATTGAAGATGTTGGGGGCAAATTTCCTGCATTCGGACCTCATTAGGGCTGCTGACATGATGTCACACACTTGAACACACGTTTCAACAATTGCATATTTCTGTCACTGATCTGCCTAACATTGGGTGGAATTCTGCCAAGTTGATCATTTTTAAGCCAAGTTTAATACACAACTGTAACGTTTAATTTAACTGTAGTTCTGTGTATTTACTTGGAATAGTCTTGGACAAACACAGATTTTGCTGAAGTAAAAGTACGAAAGTGCAGTAACATGCAAAAAATCCACCGGCTGTTTCAGATCCTTCAGAAATATTGTTGAAACAGGGCGCCAGTAAGCTACTCACTACACAATCTTAGTTTCCACACTTGTTTCACCTGTCTTCCTTTACCGATATTGCACCCCACTTCATGTCATAACTAGAGAATGCCATTTTCTGGCAGCACGCAACTCGACAATCATTACTCTAACCGACACCAGACTCCGTGCTCCGTCTCCTTCGGCCAGCAAGGAAATTATGCTGGGACTACGTTCGGTGTATACCTCCGCGAATAAAACTAGTTCTAAGATGTTTAGGGGATAAACGTTTGTTCTATGAAGTAAAATAAAAAACCGGCATTATTTAAAGGTTTAAACAATTTCTTTAAGTAATATTAATAATTCTTTTGGTATTAAAACTGTTATATATAAAGTAGTATAGATTTTTTTATATCTAAAATTATAATGATAGCATTTCACGGTGCCCATGAAAAAAACTCTGTTGCGTTAGGCTAGTATTAAATAGATTTGAACGCCCTATTATATATAATGAGTATTTATCTATGTGGATTTTTGCGTTTAGTGATTGTTCCTTATTTTTCTAAAATTTCAAATTTCTATTGCGCGCCATCTTAAAGGTGCATTCTGACATTCATCTGTTTTATTTTGATCGTAATATGTAATGTTAGCAGCACTGCTTCGTGGGAAATGTCCTGTTCCGGGGCATGTAAATATGGCGGACGGGGGTTCTGACAGGTTTGAAAAATATAATAATAAATGTATTCTGTACTATAACATGATTTATAGAGTCTTGTAATACTGAAATTGTACGTTAATTACCTTTTTGCACTTTAATATTTTCATTGCTATTTCGATTATGTTTTTTTTGCCCACATATTTCCATTATAGGACGTGAAGTGGTATAAAACTGCAAGTTAATTCCATAGCATACGGTTTAATTATATTTTCAGAGAATTGGACCCAGCAAAGGTCGCCATCATACGCGAGGTGTATGACAGTGAGAATGCACACGAAAAATTTGAACAGGAATTGGAACGTGCATTAGATGCAGGGTGTAGTATAATAGTAGTAGAACCATCAAGATTAGGCGACGAAACTGCAAGATGGATTGCTGTGGGTAACTGCCTTCATAAAACAGCGGTTCTCTCAGGATTAGGTGCCATTTCAACAGGTAAACTCAGTATTCATTAAGTTGTAGCTTCTGTAATCGAATATGATTATTTTATAATTCACCAGGACCGACAATTTCAGTTTGAATTTTACAGAATTATTCTCACAGAATCCTCTTCATAAAACAAAGATTGATCAATTAATAAACTCTTAGAAATATAAAATGTTTTGCAATATTAAAGTGCGTAAACTTATTTTTTTCTCATTTAAATGCCGGTTTATAAGTAAATGTAAGAAGCGTGGGTAATTATTTACAAGTTGGGCCGCTACATCTCTCCGCTGCGACTTATGCCAGTTTTGCACTCTAACGGGACCGGTGTGGTCAGAAAGGGATTATGGGTGGGGAGATGGTTTAAAAAACTAATGTTGTATCCGTTGCGCTGTTAGGAGTTGTTGGAAATATCGATAATGAGGTACTACCACGATATAAAATTAGAAACATAAATTTATATACACACACTAACCTAAACGGATTGGAACCTAACCTCGCATTAAATTTGAAATTCACAGGCTTTGAAATTGTCATCATAAATACAAAGTCAATCAACCGCACTTAGTTTCATTCGATTTTAGAGTGGCCAAAGTTCTGCATAATAAAATTCACTGTATCTGCATGAAACATACTTGTCATACATCAGCACAGCATCTAGCGACATATGCCGGTGTTGCATTCCACAACACTGTTCGCCTGCCGCCGACAATGAAACAAGTTTTAGGCACTTTAGCGTGTAGTATTATTATATATTTACATTGCAAAAGTACTGCAAGACTTCTTTTTTTATATGCTACTCCTTCTAGGCAGCATACTTCATAAATATTCACAAAAAAGGATCGTTACGCGCATGTAATAAATTAGCGTTTAACTTAATTAGGGAGCTTTTCCGATAAAAAAAATTGGTGAAAGCGTAACAAGTATAAACCAAACTTACAGTCAAACCACAATTAGTTTAATTTCTAGAGGGGCCCAAGTTCTCTATAATTACCGAAGTGTGTGTTGCTAAAATTATAGTTCTTAATGGATGATGGGTTGGCTGCAGAAATATGTAGGAAATTATGCTGTAGGGAATAGATTGTTGGATGTTGTTTTGGAACCATCTAGGGAAGTGAGAGTTTTGGACGATGATTTTGAAAACAAAGAAGTGGCACATTTCGTTGAGTATTAGATTTCTCAGCTGATGTTGCATGTTTGTATTTGACCTACCAGTGTCATTTAAGCATCTATGTGTGAATGATACATCCTCATGCTAGTAGAGGCACTTACATATAAAAGAACAGTGGGAAAACATTTAAGCATCCAATGCTGGGTAATGTTGCTGTAGAGTTTGACATATCATGATGAACATAGTGATATGTTAAGAAAAGCTACCTTGCTAATATAAAACTGTCATTGTATATCGTTATGCCTTTTAAGTGTGCAGAAGTTGTTAAATTGCTTTGATGCAATTTATTCAATTCCAGATATTTATTGTTGCATAAATTTGTAAGCCTTAAACTTGGAAACCTATTGAATCACGGTGAATATTTGGATCAGGTGGTGTAAAACAAACATTGGGATTTATAAAGGCTTGCAGAAGAACTAGCAACTCCAAAACTAGCAGTATTTGTGCTTTGCATCTGTTATTATTCATGTTATATTTGTTTATTGCTTTGCAGTGATTATATTTGTTCACTTTTTCACAGTGATAATTTGTACAATATTTTACCTTTTTGTTTTGTGATTTACATCTATTATTATTTTTGTATCAAATTTGTTTACTGCTTCACAATGACTGTTTATATTTGTTTACTGCTATGCATAATTATTTTTAGCTGTGCAAACATTTAATATTTGTTTTTAGGTCTATTATTTCTATTTTTTTAGTGGCACAATGTTTCCTTTGGGTTGCTCTTGCCTTTTTTTGCATTCATTTATTATTTTGCAGTTTTCTATTACTGCAATGTATTACATTTCTCAACTGCACCAACTATTTCTGTTTTTTTCTATAACTGCAGCAGTTTTTCTGCTCAACAATTGGACCGGATATTGCACATTAAAAGCATCCACCATGACATGTTGACTTCTGCAGCAACGTTATCCAGTGCTGATATGATTGGCATTTACAGGCATCATTAAATATATAGAAGGGGAAAGATGAGTATAGAAAGATTGTATGAGGTAAATATGGTTTTACTTTGTGCCGTTGGGTGCATCTAATATTCTTTTTCTACATCATCATTATTTGTGCATTATCGTTTCATACTGATAAGAATCTCAGATTTTACATATGGCTTCAAAATTTTAAATTCAAGTACCCAGTTTTGTGGGTAATTTGATCCCATGGTGACTATAATGATATTTCATGGCACAGTATTTGAACACCAGCGAAAATGTTATTAAAAACTGAATAAAGTATGAATGAAATAAATAGCATACCAGTCCATCCTGTTCTCCAATAAAAATTGTCAGTGATATACAAAATATCAGTGGAATTAACAAAAAGAGAGGGATGCATTAGTCTTATTTGGGTACATGCTTAATAATTGTAACACCATATATGAATGATGCATAAATATGTTAAAATGTTAACAAATATATTTTCCAGAAAATATTTTAAGCGTTTGGATATCTGAAATGAATTTTGTTGTTATAAAGAGGGAAGAAAAGCTCAGATGATGTATTCTTTTATTGGTAGACATTAATATATAGGAATAATAAATTCATTTCATGTCATTCCAGTCTGTACATTAATTGGATATCTGGGCTGTAAATTGTTATGTAGTACTTCATAATATTCATGCATATTGTCTATCCATCCTTACTTCACCAGTGATGTCATCAAACCAGAATGTATTCTTATACAAACACACGTGATTGAACCACCATATGGTATTAAGCTGTGTTTGTCTGCTGCACACTTGAAAAACCTTGTATATACAGGGGTGTCTTAAATGAAAAAGAACAAAGGCCTACTCCCCCCAAAATAATCAAATTTTGTACAGGAGTATTTCAAAACATTGGTTTGTTTAACGATTCTTCTAGTAGTATTGCAGGTTACACAGATTCCTTTTTTTTTTTTCCTCTCTCTCCTCCCCTAACTTAACAGGAAAAGAAATATATCTACTTTCACTGTTCACAGATAATGATTGGAGCTATGAAATGAGTAAAAATAAACGATAATAAAACAAGTAGGTGATTAATTCAGTAAGAAATGTGACATTCTCCTAAATTACAAAATGTGGATTTGCTGTTTTGGAAATTTGCCAATGTATTGCTTACGCTCATCACTCCTAACTTTTTTTTATGCACATTTTAGCGTTCTCTTTAATATACTGCTATAATTGAATAACCCAGAAGCTAGTCTAAAGATGGAAGTAGTTCCACTCCTTCCAGGATTCATCTGTTGTACTTGCACTTGAATTGAGTCATCTCTGAGGTTCATAATGTATTTAGTCAATGACAATGTCTACCATTTGCTCCAAGTTTTTTAGTTGTCACTTATTGAAAAACTGCTTGTACAATTTCATCTAATTTAAAAGTTTTGCACACTTTATGCTGCTTTCAGAAACTCCAATAAATTTGGTTGTTAAACTGAGAATATTGTGCAATATAAAAACAGTAGATTACTTTTCACAAAATTTATACATTAAGAGCAATTCTTTTCACATCCTTTTTAAGGTTTTTCTTGCTAATGTTTCACTTCACCAAGCCTCCACCATTGCTTAAGCTTTACACACTCCATGTGCACTCTTATGAATTGCATAGTTATATAAAGTAAAGAAAAGAACATTGCAGCCATGGGAGTATATGTGATATAAATGAGCATATAAAACTGTCTTGAGATACAACAATGTTCTCTTCCAAGCAAAGGTTTTCCCAGCTATCACTTATGGACAGAAACTAATTTAGGACCATCTCTCCCTAAGTGATCTAAACTGCGTAGAGGATGTGAAAGTCAGGTTTCTCAAAAGTTTATTAGGCATATAAAAATGTCACCAACCAGAAGGCCTATGACATGGCCTGGAGGTCTTCCTCATAGAACATCTACAGCTGCCCTTTACCAAAGAGGAAACAATTGTTGTGGAAGAGTCAGAAAAAGAGAATAAATTGGTCTTGATTGTTACTGAATATAAGCTTGACAATAGGAGTTGGGCTGGACCAAATGATGACTTGAGAAACCCACAGAACAAACTGGCAATTTACAGATTCTATCACAAGTTGTGTACTTGAAAGAGTTTCCGGAGACTTCTATAGATGGTGTGTATGTTCTGTGCAAAAAACATTGTGGCCAACATCACTTTAATAAATGTGCTAAAAGAACAAAGACATTAATGAAATGGTAATTATACACATCCCTGCACTATTTTGCTATTATTATTACTGTTATATAAAGGAATAATAATTAAAACTCAGTAAATTACCATTCATCATTCATTAAAGCTATGTTATTTAGGCAATATTTCAACTTTTAATGTAATTGTGAACTTCCCTTACCAATTTATGAAGGACCCTTTTTATAAACAAAAGCAATAAAAATATTTAATACGCAATGAGAGGCGTTGACAATTTTTGCATTTGTTTATATTACCAGTGAAATAAGGATGGATAGAGTATACACATTGTTTGCATAGACCTGCAAAGTCAAGGAAATTAAAAAATATCAGGAAAAATCAGAGAATTTATTTATAGTATGGTAAAAGTCAGGAAAATCAGTTCCAATTGGTACAAAAATAAGGGATTTTAACATGTAATGCTCTAGAATTAAGCAGCTTGATAATGTGAATTAATGTTTTAATAGTTGCTGGAAAAAGAAAATATTCAACTAGCATTAACTTTTGGACTGAAATTATCTCATTGCATAAGTGTTAATTTCTAATCGCTTTATATAACTTGAAATACCTTCAGTGCTAAAAGCAATGTTTTATATACTGGTAGTTTTCTTAAACATGTTTCTGAAACTTTGTTCTTTGCATTAAGTTATATAATAAAATGAGTCAAATTTTTTAATTTTTTTGCTCCACTTCCTCTTTTTTTTTTTTTTTTTAGGAAGACCAGTTTCAGGGTACTAGATTTGAAAATCATGAAAACAGAAACAAACTTGGAATTTGGCACAAACAGAAAAACAACACATGTTGACGATTACATAAAACAGAACCAGTTTAACCCATTACAACACCAATTCACCATATTTCATAGTCTAGTCATAAGTTAATCAGTATCTCATTGAATAAAACAGAACTAAAATAATATACATACATTCATCAGGTTGCCAAATTGAGCAATTTCATTACAAACCTAACTGACAAATTGATTTACAGACATCAAAGAAGTAAAAGATTCTGGAAAACCCAACAGTTAAATTTTGCAAATTTACTTTTCATCCAAAATTTTTCTGTAAATTTGAAAGGATTTTTAAAGATTTTAACTTAAAACTGACTCCTTTGAATGATACCACACCAAAAACTAAGCAATCAGAGATTTATTAAATGAGTTGACAAGACAACAAGACTTATATTGAGAAGACAAACAGAAATTTGAAACTAGGATGAAAGAAGCATTAGGCACAAGCACATAGACAAGTCTGCATAGTACATTACTTTTGGTCTGAAAATTATAACATAAAGGAAGAGTAGAGGGCAGCACAACACTGAGCTGTTGTGCTGCCCACCTGTTTTATATGTAGCATCAGTCAACCTCAGAACTGAAGATGAGATTAAGGTACCCTGAAACCAGTCTTCCCAGACAAAGGGAAAGTGGAGCAAATGTGTAAATACGTTACTCGATTTATTTAAATTATGGCCCTCCACTGTCTAAAATACTTCTTATTTAATATACCGCTAGGTGGCATTTAGGTGCTGGTAGGCATGTAGGTAGGCTCCCATATCTTTTCAAATTTTGTACATTTATCAGCTTAATTGTGAGCTAAAAGTGTCAAGAAGCTAAATATAAAATCTCAGTCAACTATTAATGTTCGTAGAAGTTTAATTTAAGGCCACTAGCCAACTGACTAGGTCTGCTGTATTGGTTTAGTGTTTGCATATATTATAGTTTACCATAGCAGTTCATACAACTTTTCTGTTTATTTTCATATTTTAAATATAGTAAATAATAAGTATAGTGTGAATAAGTGAACTTGGTGACAGTAAAATTGTGATTAGTGGTATTAGTAAACAGTGTTTGCTGTATTAGAAAGTGGTGTTAAGTGCATTTAGTAAGTAGTGTATTTTGTCTGTGAGAATGAGTGCGCGAGTTTGTGATGTGTTGGGTAAGTGTGGATCTTGTCGTAGGTTTGTGAAACAAGTGTTTTTTGTGCAGAGGGTGAATTATGGTTTGATTGGGACTGTGCGAATACTAATTGTGTAAGCGTAGGTCAGGTTTGGTTGTGTGAACTGTGTAGATTTAAGACCTTAGTGATAAGCCATGAGAACATCATATTAAGCTTACATAAAGAATTGGAACTTGCTAGATCTGAAATTGAAAACCTGAGATTGGGTAGTAAATGTAGAAGTAAACCATTGGAATTTAAGGTGCATTCCAGTCAAAAACTTAGGCGTAGTTTTAGGTGTGCTCATGATAAATTTGTTGAATTAGAGTTTAGTAACAGGTTCTCAGCTTTGGCGGCAGTGGAGGTGGAATCTTCTCTGGCTATGCCAAAAGAAGTGCCTACACTGTCGTTGCTGGAGACGAGGCCTGCTATCAGATCCAAGCCAGGAAAAGAGTCCTCTGATGCCAAACATAGGGTGTTAGTTTTAGGGAGTAGTCATGCTAGGGGCATCAGAGAAAGACTCCATGCAAAATTGGGGGAGAAATATATTGTTACCAGTATTTTCAACCCCAATGCTGGTCTAAATCATGTGGTGGGGAATGTAGAAACTTTTGCAAAGGATCTTCGATAAAGGACATCACGTAGTAATAGTGGGGGGACCTGGGAATAGTTTGGATAGGAATGTCAATTACTCAATTGAGATGGACATGATCCACATTGCCAAGGCTGGTAGCCATAGTAATGAGAGCTTTGTGAATCTCTTCTGGAGATATTGTAGGAACACATACCACACAAAATATATAAAAAGAGAAATTGTATATAATGTTAGCTTATAGAAAGCAAGGTAAAATAATTCTAAGTGTTTAAGGGTAGAAATATACGTAAATGCAAGTTGTTGTCACTTAGGTAATTTAAGACAAGGTGAGCTAGCGTAATTCCAGGTAACACTTCACCAGCCACCACCTGCTAATGAGCACAGGGTTTAGGCTAAAGAATGTAAGATAGAAAAGAACAGACGTATAAAGAAGTGAGACAGGAATAGTGACTTGTCTTCCAAGTAGAACGAGGAATTGGAAAAGCAGACAAAGAAAGCATAAAGTTAAAATGAGAGGAAACATTGGGTTTTTCCAAATGCGCCATGTGCACGCTATGACGTCAGAGCTTGGCACAATTTATTCTCATAACTTGTGAGGTGATGCTAACTAAGAACCAATAAGATATACTGTTACATTTTATGGTGCGAAAGCTGGCATCACCCGGGATCAGTATTTAAGGCAAGGCAGATCTCTTATGTGGTTACTCCCTCTATAACTACATCACTTAAGCTTGTGTTCACGTCACATTGAGTCGCGCGCACGTCCACGAGCTTGAGTTATGGGGGAGTGATGTGCAAGTGATTAGATTAGGCTCCTGATTAATAATGTAAGTGGTGGGATGGTATTTTGTAAGGAAAGAAGCTAGCCGCCCGTTTAAATCCATGATACAATAAATTCAATTCATAAGGGAATATGCAGTGTTTTTAATATTAGCCTCACCCACAAACCCCTGAGATACATTTAATTAGGAGCGGAATCTTCATTAACGCCGGAGCTGAGGACACTGCTGGAACGAGACACCAATTCCTGCGACATAATAAAATCGTCAACACACTAAATAATTGGTTTTCACACAAACTTTGAAAAAACTAACTACATTAAGTTTTGCACAAAGCATAAAAAACATCATAGACCTAAGGATAGAATATGAAAATAATCAGATTGAAGAAGCCTGTAATACAACACTTTTAGGTCTTATGATTGGTAACATGAATTGGAAACACCTGTTTGATTATATCTTACCCAAACTGAGCTCTGCATGCTTTGCAATCCAATCTTTAATTAAGCTTATAAATAAGAGCATACCAAAATCAGCTTACTATGCATATTTTCATTCAATGATGACCTATGGAATAATATTTTAGGGAAATTCAGTAAATGCCAAAAGTGTTTATTCTGCAAAAAAAGGTAATAAGAATAATTATTGCAGGGGAAAGACGATCAATTCACTGCAAACTACTTTTCAAAATGTTTAGAATTTTACTATTAGCTTGTGAATATATTCTAGCCATATTGTCATTTGTAATAAATAACCCAGAAAAGTTTACCAAAAATACAGATATTCAAAACAAAGAGACCAGACATAGGCAGGACTTGCATAGACCAACAAATAATGTGCAGTCATTCCAAAAAGGGGTTTACTACAAAGGAATAGTTTTGTTTAAATCACTTTCCTCTTCTATAAAAGAATTACAAATGAGCAAAAACAAGTTCAGATCAGAATTAAAAAGATACCTTACTACTCACACCTTCTATGCAGAGGAGGTTTTTATTCAATCAAAAACACTGGTAATAATAATGTAACATTGTAAATATAATACATATGAATATTCTAAGAATGCAAGTGCATGAATAGGCTTTTGGAAACAGACATGTAATTGAAAATTATGCAAAACTGACACTTCTGAAAATTCATTGTCAGAGTTATTATTTGTAAATAAATGTATTAATAAGCATGAATAAATGTAATTCTTGACATGATCTACATCCTAGAGTTTGGGCATTGAGTCTAATCTCATAATAGGATCTACAGATTGCAATGTTATGTATGTATAGAGATTTTAGGAAAATAATATTGATTATTTCTCTTTGTCTCTTTTGCAGGACTTCTGTGGACAGAAAGACCATACTTGTGCACACCTCTAGGGGCACTCTCTCTTCTTTGTACTGGTGTTTACACTATATCATGGCAGTTTGATCCTTGTGTTCAATACCAGGTGGAACGTGACTCACAAAAGCTGGCCAAATTGTTAACCGCATACCCATTTCGTGGTGCCCTTGGATCAGCATCCCCTGTAGTTTTAGCTCGTCGAGACAATTCAAGAAGAAAGATTCTTCATACCAGTATATCTCTGATAGCTGCAGCTTTCTGTGCATGGCGACTTTATGATGCCTATAAATGACTTTTATCATCTTTGCATTTTCAAAATGTATAGACCATGTAAAAAGGTTTTTAGCAAATTCAAAATTGGATTTTCAGGGAGGGGGGAGGGGGTACTAAAACATAGTTTAAGTAAAACGTATTCCAATATGTTGAAAAGAATCAAAATGGTATGAATTTCTAAGAAACCGAATAACTGGTATTATATATTATAAATTTCTAAAATGTTTCACTTTGCATTTGAAATTCTTTACAAATAAATTAGGCTTCTTGTTCTATACTCCAGACAAATAGCACAATACTGGGAATGTTGCAATGCAATTGTGTTTTAAAACTGTCAAAGGCTGCTTTGAAGTGTGAATGTTGTTTGGAAATGCTCAATAAATTTAGATGTATGGGAACAATTACTTTCCATGTGCACGGTATCTGGTAAAACAGGAGACCAACATTATTTTTAGATGAAGACCTAAACATGTTAAAAGTTGTGTATAGGGGCAGTGCAGAAAACAATACCAACATTATTATTTTTGTTTAATAATTGATTCCTTCGCATCAAGGAATTGAAAGCAGTGGACACTGACCGTGTGCACACTACATTTTGTAGGTAATGTGCAGATAGTGTTTCACATTTCAACTAAAAGCAATTATCTCTATAAGAGTTGCACATGAACACTTTGTGTTAGTTTCTGTTTGTTTTATCAGTGTGAATCACAGTCAAATGCAGGAGTTGTTCATAATGGGCACATGGTAGCTAAAAGACCTGTAAATTCCACTAGCAAAATGAAAAAGAAATATTTTTCCTACTGTGATTTTTTTTTATCCTTTCAAAATAGTAAGCTAATGTAGCAGTAATTTGTAATTTACTGTTTTGTTAGTAAACGTGACGAATAAATACACGTTGTACATAAAATGTTACCTGTTGTAGTTTTAATGCAAAGTTTCTCTCTGGCAAACACCAGCGTATTTGTAACCAATGTGATTACTCTACAAATCAAATTCCATTCCAGTTATACTGCAAAAATGCAATGGTGACCGCAACATTAGAGCATGGTAAGCAATCATTATCTTCATATGTATTAAAATAAGGACTGAAGCTTTCCTGGCAACGTATTAATTCAAAATCTTCTCGGGCTTCTAACCAGGTAAAAACTTGGTTTGATACCAACGTTTTGAAGAAGTGCATCTTCACGTTGAACCTGAAGACGAGGAAGATGCACTTCTTCGAAACGTTGGTATCAGGCCAAGTTTTTACCTGGTTAGAAGCCCGAGAAGATTTTGAATGAATTCATATGTATTGTTTGTATTGGATGTGGCAATTGTCACATGCAGCTAAGCATGATCCTAGATCATTGGTTAGACAGAATCTGCAAAAAAAAACTTTACATGCACTTGACTTTTTCAACCCACCAACAATTATCAATGTCATATAATCAATGTACTAGTAGGTAGAGAAAGTATTGTATTCTACCCAAAAGTTTGATACCGAGATTTCCCTGAAATATATGCTTTGAAGCCTCTGGATTTAGTTATAGTTTGTTGTGAACAGCATACTCAAAAACAAAAAATCCATTAAATATCATAAAACATTTTTTGAAAAGTTAGCCATTTTTTAGAAAATCAAAGTATTTGATTAAAATACTGTATGTTTAAGATCTTTTCATAATAATTGAAATGTATGTCATGAGTTTTCTGGGAATAGCCTCTAAGGACTTCATTATGGATGCCTTTTGCATAACTGGTAATCCGGAACAGATAGCTAAAATCTTACGACATAAAAAATGTAAACCTTGTTAAAACACAACAGTATATCATATACTTTTTTCATGATGTTGACCATTTCTGAGATATACCTTGTAATTGATTTCAATTCTAAAACATTTGCACCTTTCTCAAACAGAAGGTTGTTATCCATCTTTCTTTTGTTTTACTCCTGGCCAAGCAAAGAGAACTGGATTTCAATGCCTATCACATAGTGACAGCTTATAAAAGCTTTGACTCACTTTAGTCTATTGTATTCTCTTTTCTTAATACTTTAAGGATCTGAGTGTTAAGATCCTCTCTGGTAATGTTTATCTTAATTAGCAAGAAGTAGATTGAAGAATAAGCTTCTGTAAGAGTAGTTGTTACAGAGTAGGTAGAGAAAGTCATGTGTGCGAAACACATATTTTTTTTTTTTTTATATGACTTCTACAAATTATTATTACATAAGACTATTTTCCAATCTTTATATTATTAGAGACACATTTGCAGAAATAGTTTCATCTCATTATTTCACCATAAGTACAAGTTTGTAAAAGGAAACAAATTAAGTCATTAAAAATTGGCTCAGTTTCTATGCTAACTTTAAAAATTTTGTACTATTTTGGAACATCACAAAAAAGTAAATAGGGCAAGTACTTAATGTTAATTAATATTTCCAAAATGGCTAAATATAAACTGTGTACTTTAAAGAATGTTACAGTTTTGTTTACTAAATTTTTGTCAATTTCTTGTTGGCTACCTCATGCACAGATTTCCTTTGAAATGAAGTAGACTTTACAGACCATTCCTAGAAAAATTCAAGATATACATTTTGTTATGTAAAATTAAACATATGTAGGGTTCACATTTAACTGGAAAGTCAGGGTAATTTTCACACAAATCCTTTATTGTGAGTTTTCAAACAGAAGAGAGACAAATGCAGATTCACTGGAATTGTAATTATTTTTGTGTTGGGACATCGCTGGATTAAAATAGGGTATTTTATACGAGGGTCACTGAAATTTTTGAGAATCAACAAGGAATTGTGGTAAGTCAATGCAGTCCTTCCTGGCTTTAGATTGAAGTTCAGATAATAACATGTGCAAGCCTTGGCACACTCCAACAATGTGGCATTAGCACAGTTGTATATGTGCATGCAGATGTTGCTATGTCAGACACTGGGGTGGATCTCCAGCCAAGAGCATTCACACACTAGGATTTTCTATAACTTATGGGGAGAGAGAATGCCTGGAAAGACGTATCATATGTTTGGGAATCTTTGTCCTTACAATCCAACATTTATGGTTTGCAGTCTAAAAGAGATTTCCTGAAGACATTCAACAACAAATGAAAGTAGAGAGGATGTTGTAGGAAGACAAGCATTGCACATATCACATTCAGAAGCCCTGAAAATGGGATTGGCAGCAGTGAAGACAATCTTAAAGAAAATCATGTCAGGAATGTCTGCAGTCATTGGATCCCCCACCACCTTACAAATGAGTAGAAAAAGGCATATGTGCAATGATGCCAGGAAATGATAGGGCAATTTCCAAAAACATATTTAACATTATAACGGTTGAAAGCTGGATATACCAATATGATCCTGAAACCAAGTGGGTTATAGTTTGATCTTCCCAAAGGAGGACCATCAACGAGAGTAAAGCAAGACAGAAGGTTTGGCAACAGAATTATTGTTCTTTCTCAGTTACTGCTCATGGGACAGTGCCACTTGAAAAAAAAAAAACACTATCACTGCCAGATGGTACACCACAATATGTCTGCTGCAAGTTGTTAATTAACTGAGAACAAAGCGTCCTAAGACTGCATAGAATTTGTTGGACCACAATCCATAAGCTCAATTCCTGCAGAAGTCAAATACTTGCCCCCAGCTTCCCTGCAGTCTAGATCTGGCCACATCTCTCTTTTTTCCAAATAAAACAAAAGTTGATTTGAATCACCTGAAACTGCAGTAGTTGCTTATGAATAATGTTTACACTATTCAAAGAACAATGGCATTAGACATTTGAAAAATGGTTTGAAAGGATGAAACGCTATAAACAGTGCATAGGAGAATATTTGGAAGAGATACAAAGAAAATATCTAACTTACTCAATATTTGCAAGAGTGACCCTCATATAATTAAGTCTGCTTCTTAGTAAATGTATTGGTTTATTTGTTTTTTCACACAAGCCATGAGTAGGACAAGAGTTGGATAAGTAGAGTCAGACTGAAAAATTCAATGCCATAGCCGGGATTTGAACCACGGATCTGCCAGTCTCTAACCGGTTGCTCTAACCACTGAGCTACCATGGCAGCATGCCAGCATAAATTTTAGTTTACCTAAAATACTAATTATTTTGCCAAAAACTAAGGCTTTTGTATATTCTTAGCAATCTACCTGTTTACTAGTGGCTTCATAAATATTATTGAAAATAATGTACAAGCTGTGCTAAAAAAAAAAAAAAAAACAACAAATCACAGCACAGACTTTCTCGACATTGGTCAGCTTTTGATGTGGAAGGGTGTCCAGGCCTGATATCCTTACTGACATTGTCATGCTTAAAATGCTTGCTGGGATTACAATGAACTTTATACTTAACATGATGTTAAATGCTGCTAAAGTAAATGTCCAATTAATTAGGGTCCACTTAACGTAATGGGATTGATTTTTGATTGGTAGTTTATTTACCACTTTGTTACTAGTTCATACTGATTGTTTATAGTTATCATGTAATATCAACCTTAATGTAATAGGAAGGAAACATTTGCAATAGCTAAACTCCTAAATTAGGTTGGATTAATTTAACCTAAATAGCACCATGTATTACAATGTTTTAGACTCGCATTGTCTCACATCACACTAAGTTCATGTTAATTCTGGCATTAAACAACCCATATGGTTCTCTCTATAGGGTTGACTAAGCAATTAAAAGTGTCTGTAAAAGTTTTATCAAGTTTGTAACACAATTTCACACAGACAGTCACTTTGCCATAATCCTAGGAAAGCTTGTGTACATGTTCACTTTAGCAGTTGCAGTTCTGCATTTAATGGTCACAGGAAAAACAAGAAAAATTCCAGTTTGTTGTTTAAACCTGCTACTAGGTGTACTCTTTGTGCTGGTTGACACACTATTTCAAAATTCAGTATTTTTTTCTAACATGCCTAATATGTATGTTAGTACTGGTTCCATGAAAATGTCAAGAGATTCCTACCACAATGCTAACACATGTAAGGGCTGATCATAGAAGATACAAAGAATATCTCAAGGTCAATACATAACCAGAAAGAAGAATAGAAATCAGTTAAAAAATAGGGAACTTCCCTAGAGGTAAACTTGAACTTGTATCATAGAAGATACCAAGAATATCTCAAGCTATTGAAACATAACCAGAAAGAAGAATAGAAATCAGTTAAAAAATAGGGAACTTCCTTAGAGGTAAACTTGAACAAAGAAACATACTACCTCAGACAGCTGAAGATGATGCCACAAAAGTAGAGATTCAGATGCTTGAGAAAGACATTGAATTTGTTTTGTTAATTGGTTAACATTTTGTGTACATACATTTATAGGAGAGGACGCATTGAAAACAATTGTCTTTGTATTCTTAATTTGTAATATTAATAAATAATGGTTTACCAAGTATAACACAAATAAAACAAAATAGATGGTTATGAGGATGGCGGAGAAGGATTAAAAAAATCTGTGAAACAAAAGTGCAGTTTCATTACTTGTACTTAAAGATGATAAATTTATTTCAACATAGTAATGGAGTCAGGGAAATCAGTATACAAAACATAGTGAACTGTGATATGGCATTTCAATGAAATTTGTTAACTGCCATTTTTAGATATGTATTTTATGTAAATAAAATATTGTGTGTTTCAATCAAAACTGTTAATAGCCTTTGCATTCACTATGCTTTCCTGACACACTACAGGATTTACCCATTAATGCTTCCAGTGAAAGCTGGATTTTATTCTACCAGGATCAATCCCTGCATTGTAAGAGATGTGCTTTACTTACTAACCACAAAGTGCAATTTGTCAACATGAGCGTTAAAGTGCTTAACTTCTCTGGAAACTAGAACTCTCCAGATCCCTCCTTTAACATTCCCAATGTCGCATTGAGTTCAGCTGGCATTCTTTTTACTCTCTTCTCACATACATACACAGGGCACTGGATGTGGAAGTTAAATGGCTTGAGAGAATAGTAGAAACCAAAATTTTATACACATATACAGGGTGTACATGAATAACACTACACAAATTTTACTGGCAGTAGATGGTTCATAATTGATCAATTTGAGATAAACCAATGGTCTACGAGGTCAGGTTACCAAGTTATGCATATTCAAAGTAATTAGATATTGGGATCAATGAATTATAATCATAAATATATAAATGCTCTGAAAGAAAACTAGAGCTTATTATGCACTTAGTAAAGCCTGTCTTTCTCTCTGAAGTAGAATTTCTAAATTTTAACATTACCAAAATTGCAGGCCTAATATGGGCCTGCACAGCCCAGCAATGGATAAGCTGCAACGCACAGCTAAAAAGCCCTAGATAAATTGTGTACTATGGTCGCATGAGAAGTCAAATTCAAATCTAGATATGGGCAAACTTTTTTTTCCTTCCTCTTCTTTCTTTCCCATCTTATGAGCAATATTATGCTTATGTCTAAAAATTGCAAACCACTATCATTTATGATATTTTATTGTACAGGGTACTGCTTACTGTTGCTTCCTCTCATATTTGGTGGCTAAGGCTGGACGGTTGTGTATTGACATTACCGTGAAGTTGATTGGGATAAGCAATAGCACAAGTACTACCACTCAGAGGTGCCAGGTACCTTATGGTAGCATGACGAATGCCTAATGCTACCAATAAATTATTTTGATACCCCTGGCAGACACTTAACACCACCATATGGTAATTGTTTCTTACTTAAGAATTCTGTAATCAAGTCTCCCATGTCTCATTTGCTACTTGCCTTCTGTACACACTACTAAGTTGAAACAGCTAAATAGGTATTCAGGGAACATGGAGCAAAATTACACTTGCTGATATGCACCTTGTGTATGGCAAAACAGGATGCTGCACAGATTTACAGTGGAAAGGTACCCCAATCAATGGCAGCCCATCAGACTACTTTCAAATCTGTAGGTCGGCATTCGTGAGAATTTGTCTGTAGTGCTGAATAAAGCAGATTATGCTGCAAGACATATCCACCACATTCCAGAGTTTGAAGAAAGCATAGACTGGAAGAGGAACTATCAGCTAGCACCTGTGCAATTGCATGTGCAATGGGCACCAACCAGACAAGTGTATCGCAAGTCTTGCACGATGGTAAAGTAACTCTACCCCTTCCATCTGCAAAAGGTGCAAGCCATAACTCTGGAGCATAGCAATTTACACGTGCAGTTTTGTAAATGGGCCTTAAGGCAGCCATTACAATTGTTTACATTGGTGTTCATTAATGGGGCCATGTTTACTAAGATGGACAGATTCTTAATTAACAGAATAGCCACACATGGGCATAGGAAAACCCTCATACCACTGTTCAGGAGAGCCACCGACAGCAGGTTATGGTTAGCAGGAGAGCCACCGACAGCAGGTTATGGTTAGCATATGGGCTGGCATTGTTTTTGACCACATCATTCCTCCTAAGCAATGTGGCAACACACACAAAACATTTCTGAAGTATGTACTGCCAGTCCTGTTGGAAGAAGTGCCACTTGGGCTCAACTGCATTTCCAATATAAGGCAGCTCCTGCACATTATGCGATAAACGTACAAGAGCATCTAAACTGAGTCTTCCCAAAATGCTGGATTGGAAGAGGCAGTTCTACTATGCCTGGCTACCCTGCTGTCAGATTTCAACACCATGAATTTATTTTTTCTGGGGTCATCTTTGGACTGTGGTGTATTCATCACTGAAGAGACATTATTGCAGGCTGTGATGAGATTTGCAACACACCAGGAATGCTCAACAGGAATCATTTCTGCATTGGTCACTTATGCATCAATGATAGAGGTTGCTATTTCGAGCAATTCCTTTAAAACCTGTGCCTACTTCTAATTTAATTGATTGCTTTTGTTCTGCCTGTATCTAACTATTGTATTGCAATATTAATACCCATGCTATTTATTTTTTGTAATAACTTGATAGCATTTAACTCTTTCATGTATTTATCAATTATTTGCATTTTATAAGTGTTGAGCTTGAACTAGTTAATTTAAATGTGTGTTAAGTTTCCAGTATGTGCCTACTATTCTCATTTATCATGAAAATGTAAATATAATTAAAAGAATCTGAAATAAAAAGCTTAAGCATCAGTTAAATGAAAAGTCACAGCGTAACACAATGTTTTCTGAAACCACATTCAACTAAGCGAACAAAGAAACAAATATGTAGTTGGGGATTTGAACCTGTAGTTTTAATGCATATGCACTTTTGCACCACAGCCACTATGCTAAACACACAGGCTCCAAATTCTTCCACTCGTTTTCTAAACATGCCTTACAGTTAGCAGGCATGATCAATGACATGCATACAACCCAGAAATGTTATGGCAAACCTCTAATTTATATTTATAAAAAATAGGTTTCCAATCTTAAATTGGTTGTCTATAAACTGACTATTACCAGCAAAATATGTACAGTATTATTCGTTTACAGCCCATATATGGAATTGAAATCTAAGGACTGCGAGGATGGAAACCCAGTAACTTCACTCTCAGAATGATTTATAGAGTAGGGCTTGATTATAGAAAGAACCTTAAATACTGGTATGGAAGACAAAATTAAATGAAGGTAAGATCTTAAAATAAGGAACAGTGCAATGTGCTAACTGAGAGTGGATGAATGTATTATGAGTAAGTATTGAGTTAGAAGAAATTTTGTGAATAAAGGAAAATAAGCTAAAAGATTTCTGGAAAAAAGCAGGAAAAACAGTTTGAAAATATTGAAATACACAACTTATTTAATTTATATAAACAAAAGAAAAGTTAATAGTTTATGTCAAAATGAAAAACACATGGGAAGAGAGCGAAAACAAGGAACAAAAATTAAAGGGAAGGTCTTCTTGTAATGGAAGTTTGAGAGGGAAGTATATTTTTGGACAAGAACAGGTATATGGATGTGGAAAGGATATTGGAAAAAATATTTTATGCAAGGTTAATATCCACTTAGTAGTGAACCAAGAGAAGGTCTAGAACATACAATATTCTCCATTCTAATGAAACATTAAGATAAATGGTTTAAGATGGGCAGAGAAATTGCCATAAAGGATGTTAAAAAAAAAAAGACATTAAGAATAACAGTGAGCACAGGGCCAGGAACCATTGCTCACAGTAATATACAACTGGCACCCTGTATATAGTAATTACAGAGGTGTATATTTGACAAATAATACTATTACATTCAATACACACCTAGAAAGGCTACTGGTGAAAACGAACACACATGCTTTCACAGCAGCACAGCTTTTAAGCAAATAATAATTGCATTTGAACATAATTATGTCATCAATATTTCCATGCTGTTTATGAGCATAGTAACAAGATATGCTAATTTGTGTAGTTTATATTGTGATCATGGCAGTGCATGTGGCAACTGTCTCTAAAAGGCCAAATATTTTTAGAACAACTTCTTTCAAATCTGACACCAGAAAACACACTGCAGGAAAGCTTTCATGAGCCATTATTGTACAAGTTCATTTGATCTAAAGGTGGTAGACACCTACCACAATCTAGGGAGCTATGTCAAGAGGATGGCTGCTCATGCAAGTGTTCACATTTCCAATAATGCTGGCAGTTACACAAGGCATTATATTTAATAAACCCTTATTAATAATCTTCGTTTCCCAATTAATTATTACACAAATCCACTTTTAACTTAAGATTACTTTGTGCATGTGTTCCACACCTGCAACAATCCAGGGGGACTAAGCAAAGGTGAGGCCTGCTGATTACATGCACACTATATCACAAGAACAATAAGCAGATTGTGTTAATTAAATTGAATTTAAAAGTAAGAATACTTCTTCTTAGGATGATTTTTTACAGACCAGTACCTAACATATGTCCTTTAGTGCCCAAAATTATGGAGAAATGATTTTACCATGCTGTATTCTGGTGCAAATGCACCATTCCAAAGACAAATACTGCACTAGAGTTAAAATAATGCATTCTTCCACAGGTTTACTTGCTGCATTGACTAATGCATTCATTCTGTAGTATATTACCCATTCTTGATTTTATGTACAGCTATCAAAAGGGTTATTTAACAACATTTTGAGTTGGTTTTTGTAAAACAAACATCACCTAGTAATTACTAACCAGGATCAGTTTTGGGAACACTTATTCCCATTTTCAACTCTTCATTCCAACTAAATCTTGCTTCATTGGTGTCAACGATGAGGGTTGTGGTGTATTACTAGTGGAGGCATCTGGTGCTGGATCTATGAACTTCCAAAGGTTGCTATATGGTGGTAAAGCAAAATTAATGATATGGCTCTTTTTCTTTATGATGTATATCTTTTCCCAGATATCTAATTCTGCATGTTTATATGCTGGCTTTAAAGTTTTATGTTAGGTGTGATTTTGTTCCTGATGTCCAAAACTGATAGGCAACTCCTGATTTTTCCATTTGCTTGTATTTTATGTGTCATGTGTTCCTTTAATTTGGTTTCCAAACTTCTTTTTGTCCTTCCTATATATACTAGATTACAGTCTGAGCATTTAATTTCATAAATTCCTGGTTTTTTGTTTGCAGGAATAAGATCTTTTACGTTTTTGCATAGCAGTTCGAATGTGCGGTTGTTTTGTATATTGTTTTAATTGCTAACAGTTTGATTGTTGCTTCTATCTACATTTCTTCACTGTGTGTATTGCCATGAAGGCAGTCTACACTGAGCAACACATGTTAATTGTAAAGCATTTTGATAAAATGCTGTTATAATATACAGCTGTCAAATGTGCAATTCTATGGTATATAAAGCATGTAATCAATAGTTGGCAGACTTTTAAGAAAATTCAAAATTTTCCTCATTGTGGCTGCCAATTTACTCTACATTGCTAATGTTTGTGAGTGTGAAATCATATTGTCGCTGTTTGCAAGCATTGAGCATCTGATATTTTCAGTATGTTCTCCTTTACAAAATTAAGCTAATACAGCAGATGAGAGTGATCAATGATGAGGAGAGGCAAAATTATGATAGTTTTGAGAAGACAACTTTTCTTGCAAAATCCTCAGTGATAAGCAAATTTCTACTTAAATGGATTTGTAAATAAACAGGATTGCTGCAACTGGAGGGGCAAGGGAGGTTATTTTTTTATAGAAAAAGCAGGAAAAGGTGCGACAGTTACAAGCCGATATATATGATAAAAGAACTTTGTGGCCTCATTTGATGCAATGGGCATTCTAGAGTTGTGTTTTCAGGATAGTCACATTTCCTATAAAACAATTCCATTGCTCCATGAGAGATTTGACCATCTCATGTAATGGCAACAAGATATGCCACCAAATCATATGAATTTACTCTCTGTGATATCCTTTCTTTAGAGTTATGTTTATCAGTGGTTTATGTCAACAAATCCTGAAACATCTGTGAATTAAAATACAGGATATTAATGAACAACATTGAAATAACTTCAGAGATTATAGACATGTGATATAAACAATCTAGTTAGGTGAAGAATGATCCTCAGCTAAACATAATGCAAATATATGGTGTTAAGCATGTGGTATCAGATGCATATAAGTCAATGTTAAAGCAAAGCAAGATAAAAGCTGGCTTAATGTATTTAAATCTATTACACGAGCATAGAAACATTAATTTTCAGCAACTAGTTATTGTGTTCTCAAGATTTATTGCCATAAAAATGTCTCAATTCTCGAACAAATCACTTGAACATGAGACAATGAACATACATTAACTGCCTTCTTGTATTATGCAGCTTACTCTAGAGGCATTTCTTAAACTGCTTGTGTGGCTTAATGCATAATGCCAAAAGCTTATGGTCCTATTTGTTTTCTGTCATGCAGTGAATTTTTTTTACTTTCTATACCATGCACTTTGTAGATAGAGAATGTACTACATTCCTCTATTAAAAGATTTGGCCAATTGTAATTTAATTTTGCTGATAGGTATGTTGAAATAAAATGAAACATTAAAACAACTTATGCAGTATGATCTTGCAAGAGAGAGATGTATATTTGAAACACACCTTTGTTTTTTGTGTGTGGTGCTCTTTAATGGTATCATTAGTCAGTGACATACTGGCACTCTAGAAACTTATAGCCACTAACTTTGAAGTTTGACCACACATAGGTTTAAATTTAGGTCTCCTATTTCAAATTTCTTGTTTAGACACCTCCTAATTCTCTGAAAATATTTTCATGCAGTTCATTAACACCTTAAATAAATTTTACGAGTTGTCAGCAAAATCAAAATACTACTTTGTAGGCAGTCATGTAAATGTCCCTTTAATGCCAGCAAGCGGAATGGGGTAATATGCAATATTATTTTCCATAGCTGAAATGGGAAGGTGCGATAAACATGTTAATTTCCTTGTTTTTGCAAAATAAATTTCATAATTTAATATATTATAATCAGTGTACTTTGAATCATCCTGCACTTAACAAAAACTATATTTTCTACTCTAATTTTAAACATTACTAAGAATGTAAATAACAACAATAACCATAATTAGCCATATTCTAGTTATTAATGACATATAAAAATAAATTAACTAGTTTGTTCATTGGCACTTTTTTTAAACCGTCTTGCCATAATCCAAAAGTAGATGGATGGTGCAAGTGTCCGCAATGTAATAGCAGCTTTTGGTGAAAAAGGACAGAGTAACAGTTCATTTTTTCCAGAAACCACAGCACTGAGTATTTCTGCTGCAGCATACTCTGGCTTATAACCTTCTGCTGTAGCAGTATCCACCACTGAAATCATATAAATAAGCCAGCACATTAATGATACAGTATAACACAAAATTCATACTATTTACTTTACATATAACACACATTAATTGTATCAAAAATCACAAATTCTATACAGAACTAGTCATTCCAATATGGAATTTTATTTTTAAAAATGATCACTGTTTTGTCCCATAACATCTTGCAGGAAAAAAAAAAAAAAAAAAAAAAAAAAAAAAAAAAAAAAAAAACCCTTCATTGGTTGCCATTCTTTAACACAAGCTTTCAGAAAACCTGGGTCTGAGTTCCATTACATTTTTTAGTATCCTTTGGTGAACTATTTGGAAAAAAAAAATAACACACATACATACACACACACACGTACACACAAAAACAGATTAATGTCTGGTCTTTGAGGCAGCCACATTTTGCTGCCCTCGTGTCTTTCAGAAAATGTTAATCACACGGTCAAATATCAAGAATCATTTCCAATATGTGGAAGTGCTCTATCCTGCATGAACATATTTCCTTGAGAGATCTTTTTCCAAGAGATGAGAGATAAAACCATTTTCCAACATGGTGTGTGTCACACTTTCAGGAAAGACAACTGAAACAATAAGAGTCCGCATCTTTTTTTTTTCCCCTGCAGTATGTGAGGAATTTCCTTTACGCCAATTGAACTTTTGTTTATTCATGGCAGAGTTGACTGAGTTATTCCTTGTAATTGATTTTAATTTTTAACTACACATCTTCTCATAGGATTACCTTTTTTTCATCTCTCTTTTGTTTTTCTGGAAATGTAAAACAAACGGGACTTAATTGTTCACATATCGATCAGCTTTTAAAAGATTCAACTATTGCTTTAACCTGTTATAATCCCTTATTTTGCTTCTGCTTATAAGGAAAACTAATTAATAATTCTGTTAATTTTTATTTTGTTTAGCATGAAGTAGATAGAAGAATAACCTTTTGTAAGAATTGTTTATTTGCAGAACAGGTAGAGAAAGTCATGTGAATGTAGGGTGACCAGATGTCCTCTTTTATTCAGACATGTCCCCCTTTTCAAGTGTTTGTCTGGTGTCCGGGCATATTTTTTCAAAATCAAGAAATTTCATCCTTTTAAACTTCTACACTCAATCGATCAATTTAAATTTTTTTATACCTCTGTTTTGTAGTTTCTATCAACAGATGGCAGCAGAGTCCAAAGAGTATAGACTTGGAATATAGTCTTTGACTTTGCCAGTAAAATTGATATATATCGACTAGACAAATCCATTTCTAGTTTGCGTTGCTGCTAGCATGTGTTCATTATCTGATAGTTGATCACCATGAGAGTTGGACAGTTTTGCATGGGCTGTTGTATTTTTATTCTCTCGACCATGTGATTCCTATAATTCCTTAAAACTTGAATACTGTTTGTGCATTCAAGAAGATGCCGAAATGGCAGTGTAATTTTCTGATACACTAAGGAACAAATATCCTGCTTTCAAGAAAAGAAGAAACAACTTTGAAGTAGAATGCAAAATTTGTGGAACATACGTCTCAGTTACAAATAAAGGTATGTAATTATTTTATGCATTGTTTCTGGTTTTAGAATTTTCATTATTTATTATTTATTTGCCTATGTATTTATTATTGTAGTTAACACTATGTTGTATTACCTGTAAATTGAGTACATATATGTGCATGTAAGATGAAAATCACAGGCCTTAGTTATTTCTGGACATCTAGCTATAAAGTAAAAATTCTTAATTAATAACTTTCTATAATAATATGAAGTCACATATCGTTTATTTCTTGCAATAGGTAAGCAAGATTTGGAACACCACATGGCAACCCAGAAACACACAAAAAAAAAAAAAAAAAAAAATCTCCAAAGTTGTGCTTTAACATCCAAGATAGACAATTTATTTAATCAGCAGCAACAGCAAATAAGTTCTGCATTAGCTCATCGGGTCCTTCCTGGAGAAGGTGCCCTAGATTTCCATACTGTTAAGACATTTTAGTTACACGTATATGGACTGTAAACCAAAATTAAATGAAGCCATATTCTTAGATTCTGATGTAGCAAAGACGATTTCATCAGCCAGAACAAAAACAGATTGCATTATTAATAGTGTGATTGCTCATGCTGTAGATATCACTATGAGTGTTTAGAAGGGATATCTTGTTTTGGTGTTGATAGCAATCATGGTCACATAAAGATGTTTCCTATTCTAATCCAATGTTTTGATTATAAGCAAGGTAGCATTAAAACGAAAGTAGTAGAACTCAAATCTACTCCAAATGAGACCTCTGAGACTTTGCTGGCTATGTCACTGAAACCTTGCATAACTTTGATGTTGGCCCATAAGTGTGTAGTATTTACTAGGGACAATACTAATACAAATTTTGGTGGATTTAATCGAAAAATTATGCAAATTAAAGAAGTCTTTAAATGAAAACTTAATAGACATTGGCTGCCCTGCTCGTATTTTGCATAATGCATTACAGCATGGGACTGACTCTTTATCTGCAGATATTGATTGTCTAATTATTAAACTGTAATTACGTCTCAGTTTATATTGTGAAAATGGAACAACTGAAATCTTTTAGTGAGTTTTTTCAAATTAATTATAAGCAGTTGTTGTCCCAGCAAAAGTAGATGGTTGTCTCTATTTCCAGCTGCAGAAAGAGTGTTAGAAATGTATTCAGGATTGAAATCTTATTTCTTATTTGAAGGTAAGCCACCTAAATTTATCAGTCAGTTCCTTTGAGAACAAATTAGGAGAAGCATATTTATGGCATATACACTCATTGATGGCTGTGTTCCAGTCAAAGATACTGGAAATGAAAAAGAAGAAAATTCTGCCATTGAAATAATGGACATTGTAGAAACAGTGTGTAAGGTCCTGGAGAACAAACTGCAAGGGAAATTCATTTGCTTGAAAGTAAGAGAGATTTTAACAATGTTAAGCCAGAAGGGTTTGATGAGGAGGCTGATGCTTTCATGAATGAAGCTTTGTTGTTGTATGAATCTTGCTACAAATATTTGAAATGATGGATCCAAATGTTTCATGAATTTGCATGTTTTAAGTGGATGTCTCTGAAGTATACTATTGCATACAGTGATGTTGAAAAGTGTATTGTTTATTTGCAAAGAAAATGTAGTTCTCTAGAGATTCACCATGTAAAATGTTTCGATCAGTTCTGTATTTTAAAAAAATTCTATCTAAGAATATTAATGATTCTGATTTTAGCAAGTTACTTTCTAGTAAAAGTATGACAATGCTGGTCAACCAGTAAATCTTATTCTGAATTGTTAAAGCTGGTGGAGTATTTTTTCTGTATACCAGGTCATAATGCAAACATAGAAAGAGTGTTTTCTCTAATTACAACACAGTGGACTGATGCCAGAAATAAGTTTTTAATTTAATCAATAAAAGGACTACTGATGGTTCAGTATAATTTAAAAGAAATTTTCTTGTGTGTCATTTTATAAATATCTACTGAAACAATTCGGGTCATCAGAAAAATATCATCAACGTATGTAAATGTTAAAGAGTATGATTTATGTTGCCTATGAGTACAATATAAGCTTAAAATTAACAGTTTTTATTTGTCCTCTTTTTTCTCCAAATATAGTACTTTTTATAGCAGTTCATCCTCATTTTTACTTTCTCTATACGCACTATGTACATAGTGTATAGAGAAGGTATTGCACTCCACCCAAAAATTCGATACCGAGATTTCACCGGAAATATATGTTTTAGGGTCCCCAATATCCAAAAAAAGCATTTTCACAAAAAGGTCCATGTATGTGTGTGTCCGTGTGTCTGTGAACACAATAACTCAAAAACAAAAAGTCTGTAAAATACCAAACTTGGTATTTAAGTTTAGTATCTTCCAGGGATGCGACACCAAGATTTTGAGAAAAATCCCCCCACCCCCAACTACCCTTTACATGGAACTTTTTTCAAAATTTTTGATTTTCTCAAAAATGGCTTTAACGATTTTGATTAAAATTTCATATATTAAAGATATTTACCTGACAAATAAAATGTATATCTTGAATTTTCTGGGAATAGCCTCTGAGGAGTAGTTTATTCTGGATGAATTTTACTGAATTTTGAATAACTGCTAAACCGTAAGAGATGGACAAAAACTTACTATACACAAAATGTAGAGCACATTAAAACACACAATTTATGTTATATACATTTTTTGTGTGGAGTTTGTAGTTTTTGAGACATTCCTTATTTTTGGTTTCTGCTATGAAAAACGTATACTTTTCTCATACAGGAACTTGTCAACTCCTATCCATATAGCCAAAGGAACTTCATTGACATAGCAACCAGCTTTTGACTATCACTTTAACCTATGGTTGTCCCTTATTTCGCTTCTGCTTACAAGGAGGTGAGTAATAAGACTAGTTCTGCTAATTTTTTCTGATTAGCATAAAGTAAATAGAAGTATAAGCTTTTTATAATAATTTATTGCAAAGATATAGAGAGTCATGTGAATGGTACACATCAGATTTTTAGCAATATGGACCTTGTCACCCTATGTCAAGGCAACACATCAGATGTTTTTGTTGCCTATAGTACAGATTGTGACACTGCTCTGAATCTGTAGCTCTTAGTTTATGCATTTCATTTTGTGTGGAACAAGTGGAAGTTCCAATGGCATAGACTGTCTTCATATGGCATCAAAGCCAGTGGCCACTAACGATACATGAAATTAAATATCTGGAATGGAAAATTAGAAAGGAAACATTCCAGGACTAAGGGTACCATGTTGGTGAGGATTTTAATGCAAATCCTTTAAACTGCATGACAAGAAATTTGCTACAGAAGTCCTACTTAATTTAAATCAGGATTTGCCTATGGCCTAGGGATTGAACCCAGCCACAAGCTGCTTTATATTGCTTCACCTACAACCTTGTGAACACAATAATAAATGGTGCACCTGTATTAAATTAATTTTCTCAAATTTTGCATGATTAAATAAAATTAAGCATTTAGGTTTTTAATTGATATACAGTATAATGACTAGGCTGTAGGTTTTGCATATTTGGATGTTCTTTTCCTTTAGTTTCATGACATTTAGACAAAACATTAATGTATTTCTCATTGTTTGGATTAACATGTAGAATTTTATTGTGCATATTTGAGCACATCTGTAACAACATGGCATGTTTATACCTTTGGAGCACATATTTGCATATTTATTCTAACTAAATACAGAAATAATTATATATTCACAATATATAGTGCCATTTGACAATATTCACTTTACCCATCTCACCCAACAATATCTGCATTGTTAAGTAGCATGTGTGCACTTACTTTTTTTTTCCGCCTCTTGAAAACTAACATGTACAGGTAGTATTCCATTTTAACAGAAATGAATTGATTTTATCTTAACAGCAAAATTCAAACCAACAACCATCCATAAATTTATTCACTTAAGAAGCTTGGTTTATTTCATTGAATAAATTTTCATATGAATACGTAACATGAATTGTTATAAATAAAAAATAGAAGAATTTGAGTCGGTATTTGTGACACAAACATCACTTATTTTTACTTATTGGGGACCGGTTTCGGGTAACACTTGTTCCCATTTTCAACCCTTAATTCCGACTAAATCTTTCTTCGTTGGCGTCAACGATGTCGGTGGTGGTGTATTAATTGTAGAGGCATCTGTTGCTGGATCTATGAACTTCCAGAGGTTGCTGTATGGTGGCAAATCAAAATTCATGATGTAGATCTTCTCCCAGACATCTGAGGGTTTATGAGCTGATTTTAACAGTTTTATATTTGGTGTGATTTCGTGTCCTGATGTCTAAAAATGATGGGCAACTGCTGATTTTTCTATTTGTTTGTATTTTACGTTTCTCATGTATTCCTTTAATCTGGTCTCCAAACTTCTCTTTGTCCTTCCAATATACACCAGATTACAGTCTGAGCATTTAATTTCATAAATTGCCAGTTTTTTGTCTACAGGGATAGGATCTTTTAAATTTCTGCACTGCAGTTTCTGAATGCTGTAGTTGTTTTTGGGAGCTAAGGTGATGTTATAATTCCTGAATATTTTCTGAAGTTTGTTGTGTGCCAAAGGATGATAGATGAATTTTCTGAATTGAGGTTGGTCATTGAGGTTCTGTAGGGTGGTTGTGTGTGTTATGTGGTTCAGTTTTTTGTATTTATATATTCTCTTGTCTACTGCACTTTTTTGGAAACCATTGTTGGTAGCTTTTTGGAGCATCTGTTGGTATTCTTTATGGTATTCATTCTACTCCATGGGAATGTGTACTAATCTATATGTTAAACTATTCAGGACTGCATATTTGTGTTGTAGGGTTGTAGCTATCAAACTTTATGTGGTTATCTGTATTGGTGGGTTTTCTATATATTCCAAATGTCAGGCTATGTTTTTCTGTTCTTATTATTCTGATGTCTAGGACTGGTAGGACTCCTTCCTGTTTGGTCTCAATAGTGAACTGAATGGACTTAATTCAAACTCTTCTCGGGCTTCTAGCCAGAAGACGAGGAAGATGCACTTCTTCGAAACGTTGGTGTCAAGCCAAGTTTTTACCTGGCTAGAAGCCCGAGAAGAGTTTGAATTAACACGTCGCCAGGAAAGCTTCAGTTCTTATTTTGAATGGACTTGTTTTGCAAGTTAAGAAGTTTGAGATGAATTGTTATGTTTGTTATGCCTAAAGACAAAATTCAAGAACTACTCTTTGAAACGGGTTAATGGGCAGAAAACTTCAATATCAGACAGAAAATCTATTTATATTTTGTCAAGTTTGTTCAAAGGAGGTAAGCTTTAAGAAAAATGTTTTAAGTGTTTTTCATAATTATCCAAATAATGTACATCCTGCAATATATGAGCGAAAACCATTGAATTATTGCCTTAATGGTGTATTATCAAATACTTTAGAACTGATCATATTTTTAAGTTTTAATGCATAATTTCTTAAATTATATGACTACCAATTCTACAACAAACCATTCTTAAAAGAGGTTATTATCTACTTCATGTTAATCCAGATAAATATTTGTGGAAGTGCTCTTATTACATATTTTCTGTAGATACAATAGTCATCTTTTAACAGTTGGTTGCTATGCGATACTTTGAAATGTTCTCTTTGCTGACTAGGAGAAAGAAAAACGAATAACTACTCTTCATTTGAAAACAGTATAAATGTCTTAAATTTGAAACCATTAACAAGCAATATGGCAAAAATAGTTAACTCCACAAAAAAGAAAAAGTATTTGACATAAAAGGTGTGCTTTAATGAGAGAATTTTTTGTGGAGTAACATTTTGTCTACTTCTTTACAGTTTCCCAGTCATGCAAAAGTCATACAGAATGAAGATGACTTCAGAGGCTATTCCTAGAAAATTCAAGACATACACTTTTTTCATAAAAAATGTCTTAAGACATATGGTATTTTAATAAAAATTATTGGAGCCATTTTTAAGAATATTACATTTTTTAAAATGTTTTACATGTAAAGGCTAATTTGGGGTGGGAGCATTTTCTTGAGCATGTTCATGTCATATTCTTGAAAGCTGCTGAACTTAAATACGAGTTAGATATTTAGTCGGGTTTTCTTTTTTACTTTCTCTATACACACTATGTACATAGTGTATAGAGAATGTATTACACTCCACAAAATTTGATACCGAGATTTCAGCGGAAATATATGTTTTAGGGTCCCCTGTATCCAAAAAAAGTATTTTCAGAAAAAGGGTGTGTGTCCGTGTGTTTGTGAACACGATAACTCAAAAACTAAAAGTTGGTAAAATACCAAACTTGGTATTTAAGTTTAGTATCTTCCGGGGATGCGACATGAAGATTTTGAGAAAAATCCCTCTACTCCAAACTACCCTTTACATGGAACTTTTTTCAAAAATTTTGATTTTCTAAAAAATGGCTGTAACGGTTTTGATTAAAATATCATATATTAAAGTTATTTACCTGACAAATAAAATGTATATTTTGAATTTTCTGGGAATAGCCTCTGACGACTACTTTATTCTGAGTGAATTTTATGGAATTTTGCATTAGTGCTAAACCGTAAGAGAGAGACAAAAACTTACCACACAAAAAATGTAGAGCACATTAAAACACACAATTTATGTTGTATACATTTTTTTCTTGGACTTGATTATTTTTTTAGATATTCCTTGTTTTTGGTTTAAGCTATAAAAACATATTTCTCTCATACAGGGCTTTGTGAACTCGTGTCCATACATACAAAGGAACTTCAGTCACATAGTAACCAGCTTTTGACTATCACTTTAACCTATGGTACTCCCTTATTTCGCTTCTACTTACAGGAAGCAAGAAATAAGACTATTTCTGCTAATTTTTTCTCAATTAGCAGGAAGTAATTAGAAGCATAAGCTTTATAAAAATAATTTATTGCAGATATATAGAGAAAGTCATGTGAATGAAACACATCAGATTTTTGAGATATGCTGTCCATCTGCACATGGACCTTTTTCTACAAGCTTTTATTTTCCCCATTTGTTTTTTTGTTTCAGGTGGCATGAAAACCTTTATTTGTGGTGTTATCTCTGTAACTAATTATTAAATGGAATGCAATACCTTCTCTACCTACAAGGTATGTGGTAGAGAAAGTAAAAATGACTACATGTTTATTGCAGACAATTCACATTTAATCAATGGGTTGCACTGATTTTTCTTCTTGATTAGTCCGTGTGTGTTTTTGGTGAAATTTCTAGAATGTAACAGTTTAGTGTCCACTGTATTAATTTCCACAGGTGGTATTTTTTTCCTGTTTTATTAATGATTGTGGAGTTTTAGGAAAGCCTGGAATTGGGAGAACATGCCAGACCCGCTCTTTCCATTTTGTCAATGTATTTTTCCTTATTCCTATAGTATATCAGAGAGCTCCTATCTGTTATGCTTGCACATCAATTCTGATTTTACCTTATTCCATAAACTTAATCTACTGGTCTATCAGTTCACTAGCTCTCCCATTCAGATTTCTCACAAAATTTCCTTTAGTTGAGGTAACTACTTTCTATCTCAATCTGTTCTTTCTTCCACCCTCAGGTAATCACTGACAATAGTTCTTTTTTCCAATGATTAGATTCTATGCCGATATGGCTTATTCTATATATAAAGTTCTCAAACTCTCCATTTGCTCCACTACCTCATCCTGAATTTGTATTTTTCTTTTGATTACCACAGTTTATCTTTTTTGCACTTATCTTCAACCCTCTTGTTAGAGTGTTCCCTATGTTTTCCTCTTCTGAAAACAATATCATGTAATCAATAAATCATTCTTCTTTCTCCTATTGCCACTCTTCCTTTGTTCTAGAAATAATAATTCTTTTCTGGATTTTCTCTGGTGTTGAAGTTGAGCAAGGGTAAAAAGATAAACCTCTTGTAAGGTTATATGACAATGTACATTTTTATAAGCTGGGTTTTGCATTAATTGTGACATGGAAAAAATAAACATTTTAAATACTCTGAATTTTTAAACTCAGGTTAAAATATTCACTGGGTAATAATTTAACTGTACATTAACACAAAGATTTTATTAGCACGATTGTTAAGATGAGATTCTACAATGCACTTTCTGCCGAAGTTATCATTTATGTAAATAGCCAACTGAGGAAAAAGCTTCTCAGAAAACCTTTAAGACTGATGAAACAAATATAAAACACCCTCCATAGCGGCTATGTCAATACAGTTTATAAATAGGTGTTCTGGAAAGGTAGAGTCAAGCCTGAAAAATCAATACCATTGTCAGAATTTGAACCATGAATCTGCCGGTCTCTGTCCGTTGCTCTAATCATTGAGCTACCTTGGCAACATGCTGACTGGCATTAAATTTTCCAACTGATTCACATTTTTCCTGGTAAACCACAAGGAGATCTCAAATTATTTTCAGAAGACTAGCACACTGTTTGTCAGCTTGTTGCCAGGTGCTCAGTGGTTACAGCAACCAAATGGAGATCAGGTTCAGGTTCAGCCATGGTATTGAATTTTTCAGTCTGACTCTATGTGTTACTTCTGTCATACATATGGCTTATGTGGAAAATAGATTGATAAACAGGCATTATCTTGGCATCAGATACAACTGCTGTATAGTGTCTAGTTACCTCCATAGGAAGCTCCAGTGCCTGTTAGAGCATTCACAGATAGAGAAGTGGCAATGTATCCTGCAGTGATGACTGTTACTTTGATGTTATGAGGCTTCACTTCAGCACGTAAGGTATCTGAGAATGCTTGAAGTGCATGCTTTGAAGCTGCATAAGCAGATCTGTAACAATACAGTATTGACAATGTACTGGCCTTTGCTACTGCAAAACTTTGGTATAACATTCCTATTTTAGATATGCATACCTGCATGGAATAGCAATCCTGCCCTGAACACTGCTGATCATTACAATGTGACCGCTGGATTGCTTTATCATTGTAGGCAACACAGCTGCAAAGAACAATTTTATTAATATAACCTTTTGTATTTTGGTATTATACAACATAAATACACAACAGTTTATTATTACATAAACCAATACATGACATTGTACTTCTATTGAGGTTCAAACTGTCAAATGGATGCATCAGAATTAAAAATTTAGGTATACCAAGATTTAAACTCCTTTCTGCTGATGCACCTCCATCTGAACTACCATAGCCTTTACATTTCTGTACAATGAACTTCTTATCTGATTTTGATTTCATCTCTCTCTCTCTCTCTTACAGACACACTCACTCTCACAATCTCATAGGATAGAAGTGGTAGGGATCCCAGCCTTTAAACTAGAAATATCTTGATGAGCTGTTGAAATATTTAACAAGCTTCCTTAATTGGCCCCCCTGGTTGTGTTTCCATCAGTTGGGGACAATATGTGCCTTTTGTTATTGATACATCTAAACCTGATGAACTGCCAATATGTGGGGGCAAAAGTATGAAGAAATATGACAGGGTTTGTGCTATCAAAATTTAGCCTGAGATTGACACCTATGTTAATATATGTGTATATGAAGGGGGTCCTGTGATATCAAAGTTTAGCCCAAGATTATATTACATCTAGGTTAGTAAGTATATATGAATGGTATGACAGGGTCCTGTGATATAAAAGTTTAGTCTGAGGCTATGTTACAATTTCTAGGTTAGCGTGTGTATATAAACGGAATAACAAGGTCCTATGATAACAAAGTTTAGCCCAAGATTATATCACGATGTCTTAGATTAGTGAGTATATATGAATGAGATGACAGAATTTTAAGGTGTCTAAGTTTAGTTTGAGGTTATGTTGCCTGGTTAGTGAGTGTATATGAACAAGATGACAGGGTCCTGTGGTATCAAAACTTAGCTGAAGTTCAGTTACAAACCCCAGGTTAGTCTGTATATAATAACGGGATAAATAGCTGAATCAAGTGATTTACACTTTCCTTGGCTCCTATACATAAACACTAGTCCTATGCTGACATTCTGTGATGCTTTTGTTATGAAAGAAACTTGTCTTAAAAATGGAGCTGGATGGTTTTCAGGCTTTTAAGTGTCACATCTTCTCTTAAACCTCTAATTGCTGTATTTTCCTTGCATTCATCTTTCTTCCTTAAAACAGTTAAACGAGATCAGATACTGCAGTTATTGTCAAAACATTTAGCAGATTTTTTGCTATTCTTTGTAGATTTGTGGAAAATGTTTTGAAATACAATAGCCCTTTGACAATAACATCAGGTGGGTGAGCAAATTACTCTTGATGGCTAAGGTTAGGCCTGACACAGAGTAGGATGCATACTCCTTTCCTGATGTCATTGGGAAACTGTTTATGCATTATGAGAACAAAATGAACTGCTATGATGTTTAACATTCCATGGTCGCTAGAGGCCTGAGACACACCTAACATTATTATTTATTATTATAATTTTAATGAATGTGCCTATGCAATTGCATGATTAAGACATCTAACATGATTGTTTACTGCAACGGCAACCTTATCCACTTATTTTTTTTTTTTAATTGTTTCATTTGTATAGCCCCCTTTAACTTCAATAGTCATATCGGCGGCTTTGACTTGTGAAACAACTCATATTTCTGTAGGTTTAGAAACATTAGGTTAATCATTTTTATATCAATAAACAGACGCACGTTCATGCTCACATTCATACTCCAGACTCTGAGGGGAATAGGGAATAATTCTGGATAAGAAAAATTCCCTACCCCGGCCGGGAATCGAACCGGGACCTCCAGATGAGAAGTCAACTCGCTGACCACTCAACCTCAGAAGCAGTCTTATCTGTTTATTTGTTTGGCATCAAGACTAACTAGTCAGCAGTTATGTGTTATCCAGGTCAACCAGGCCCCTCACACACACTGGTAGATTGTAGGCATTTGTTTTGGTAATACTTTTTATCATCTGTTGAGTTTATAGGTGTTAATTCTAGAGTTATTTTCTTTGAAAAATAAAACAAATATTCTACATGGCAAGAGTATCTGAAAACACTGATCTTAGCTTTGCTCTCAGAACAGTGACAAAGAAGAGCAGAAGAATCAAAACTATCCTGATATAAAGGCCTTATATAAAGCTGAAGAATGTAAAACAGATGATATCTGAATACCCACCATCCAAATTGAAACGGAAATGATGTGACCTCTGCAATAAAAACAAAAAAAGCTACATAACTAAACGTGCAACATTTCACTTCGTTTGAGCAATCATGCCACAATTATTTGGACAGTTGCTTAGTCGGGCTAAACATGGAAGGTCTAGGATGATTCTGAGAACAAACTTTTCAAACATATATTGAGATGAAAATGTCAATGCAGTTTCTTTAATGGTTTTAATGCAAATTATAATATGCTATATTCATAATATTCATAATATACAGGGTTACTACAAAAGAAATAGGCAACTTCGACTGCCTGTAAAACAAAAACTATTAGAGATAGCAACTTAATTACTTTGGAGGTATGTTGAGAAACTCTCAAAGTTTCGTTTGTTACTATTGGTAATGCTGTTGTGTTTTGTTTGTTGTTGCAGAAGCTGAAATGGCGGAAAATCCTGTGGAAATGGCATATTGCGTGTTGGAATTTGCTAGAACGCAATCAGCAACTGTTGTCCAACGACATTTTAGAACACGCTACCACAAAACGCCACTGACTAGATAGCCAATCTACGACTGGTATAGAAAATTCGAGACAACGGGATGTTTGTGCAAAGGGAAGAGCTCGGGAAGACCAAGAGTTTCGGAAGAAAACGTTGAACGTGTTCGTTCTGCCTACATAAGAAGCCCACAGAAATCGACATCTAGGGCAAGCATGCAATTACAAATTCTACAGCAAACTGTATGGAAAATCTTGCGGAAGCGACTGCACATGATGCCTTACAGATTACAGATGTTGCAGTTTCTGAGTGAAGAAGATAAGGTCATACGGCGTGACTTTTGCATCGACATGTTGCGACATGATGAAGACGATGCTGGTTTTTGTGAGCACATCATTTCATTTTTGTGGTAACGTGTTCTAAAATGTCATTGGACAACAGTTGCTGATTGCGTTCTAGCAAATTACAACACGCAATATGCCTTTTCCACAGGATTTTCCACCATTTCAGCTTCTGCAACAACAAACAAAACACTACAGCGTTACCAATAGTAACAAACGAAACTTTGAGAGTTTCTCAACATACCTCCAAAATAATTAGGTTGCTATCTCTATTAGTTTTTGTTTTACAGGCAGTTGAAGTTGTCTATTTCTTTTGTAGTAACCCTGTATTTAAGCTGGTACCTAACAAAGCTAGATTTAGAGAAAAAGAAAAATGAAATAAAATAAAACATACAGAACCAGATAATACAGCACAAGTCTACTACTCCCTGTGCAACCAACAGTGCTCCACCAGAGCGCATGCCTGGTGGAACACTGGGGAGATTAAAAGTCCTATTCTCTCTCAGTGTTGAGGTAACCCATCATGATAAAGGAATGAAAATGGCAACATTTTTTATTTTCAACTTTTTTATACTATAGTAAGTTTAAACCTTTGGCTTTGAGTTCCTTTTATGGATCAGTGCTCTTTAAATGGTCCACTACAGGGATTTTAATGGCCATGTGTAAGAAGGCAAGTCAATTTAAATGCTGAAACTCACAATCTCTACTTATGGTTTCTTTTTTTTTTTTTGCAGTAAATATGTTGAAGCACTTTGGCTACATGGCTGTAATATGTGAAAGATATCTTTAGAAAAAAATCATAAGCTTTCTTCCTTTGAAGAAAGGACCATTTTGACCATGTGGTGAAAACTTGTTTGCCTTTTGGACATTTTCTGTATGGTTTGCTTCAAAGAAAAGAATTTTAGTCAACAGACCTCAAAACATGAATTTTCAGTAAAATTTCAGCATTAAAGCTTTTGGCGCACTACAATACATTCTCTACCTAATACATACATAGAAAGAGTAAACAGAATTCAATAAAATATGTAATGTCAAAAATCATCCCATAAATATTCACAGTTGTTTATTTGAATTTTTGAATCATGGGGCAAATATTTGTTTTTCATAAGCTCATATCATGCTTTGAATTCCTTAATAAACAGTTATTTGTTAAGGCAGTGTGGAGTATTAGGAAAAGTCTTAGGGACTCCAGATGCACTAGTAGCATCCAAAAGAACCTAGAAGTGAATGGGATGGTGGAATACTGGAAGAGAGAAGAAAATAATCATAATACATTTTGGAAAATAATGAGGAGATTAGATGACATAGAAATCCAAAAACTTTTTGGTACAATAATGGAAAAAAGATTTATTGTATATTAAATATCACTGAAGGAAATAGAAAAGGAAGTCATACATTGATTAGGTAAATAGTGAACAAAGGGAACGAATAGCATGGTTAAGAGCAGGCCTTTGGAGGTTAAAGGGGATAAGAAAAAGTCAGGGTTCCAGTTGTGGAGGGAAAGAAGATCTAGATCATATAATATTTGAAAGCCAAGTAATGGATTTATGGAGGAAGGAATTCCTGAAGCACAAGTGGGACAAGATGGATAGAAGAACAGCATTGAGGGGAGGATGGTGAAAGTTTAGGTCAGTTTTTAAGCAAAGTTAAAAAAATGGAACGTCTGTGTAAAGGAAATTAGAGTTAACATAATTTTCTGTTAGTTATTTATGTTGCAATAGTTTTAAGGAACTAATAATAATAAAGAGTTGATCACCATTCTGTATACAACAAAATGTGTAATATACTTATAATTAACAAATAGCAGCCATGCACGCACACACACACAGAGGCTCTTTAGAGCAGTCTTAGTATCTCCCTATATAGTCATGGGTAAGGAGTTACTCTTGAAGATGTCATTTTAAACAAAAGATAGACTGTACCTTTGGTCAGAGCAACTTGTCCAAAGTAATTAACCAGCATTATTTTGATGTCTACATCCACATTTGTGTTTACAACGGTACCCCGGTGGCTAATGCCAGCATTGTTCACCAATATATCTATGCGACTGAATATATCAAGAACTTTGTTGACATGTCCTGGGAGAGAGTTGAGTTCTGAGAGATCCAATGGGAGCAAAACCGGTGGATGTGTTGGCACAGTCTGTAAAACATTAACAAACAAAAGGCATAAACTATAGGTAGATCATAACTCAAGAAAGAACATGATATCAAAATTATTTTATCATTATATTAAGAACATGATTTTAAGAAGATAGTATAAATTATTTTTACTTTTCTATTTTTATTTATGGTAAGTTATGTATAATGCTTACACAACTTTCTCTACCCTCTATTGTTTATTAGTATACAAAAGTTTATTTTCTACTTACTTCACTTTAATACACATAAACCTATGCAGAAATGAATTCATTATACATCTCATTTTAGTTACAAAGAGAATAGCAATAATCAAATGTTTTAAGAACTAGATGCTATATGTTGGCCCTAACATTCCATTCTTGTTCAATGCAATCAAGAAGAAAAAAAAAAAAAAAAAAAAAAAACTGAAAATCAACTGAGGTTAAAGAATGAAAAAAAGTGTTGAACCACTCAAAATATTGGATATCTTGAAAATGTTACACAAAAAGTTATTTAACATGAATTGTTTTACAGACTTCTGTCTCTTTTGTTAGGAAAATAGTATTGCATAACAACTATCCATTATATAAAATTCCTTCTGAATGAAAAGAAGTTCACAGAAAATTCAAGATGTTCATGATTTGCCAACTAAGAATCATTAATAAACAAAAATGGTACAGCCATTTTTGAGGGAATAAAAGAATTGTGAAAAATTTTCATGTAAATTGTGGTTTGGGTGAGGTATTTTGTCAAAGTAACTCATACACACACAGTGTGCACAAGGCAATTACTAATTTAAACACAAATATGAATTTGTAGTTGGCAAAGTTTATTTTAGAAATATAAGAGGTTACAAATGCACTGAGTGTCTCTGTGAATACAGCATCTTAAAGATTAAAAATCACTGCTTGCTATCAGAAAATATTGTGGCATTTCAGTAGCTTTACATATTTTATGGGCTTGCTGCATTTCTGAGAATCATGAAATTTTGCGTTTTGTGGGAAAAACTTTTGGCCCTTGTCAACTTAGAACTCATGTTACATCAACATAATTGTTTAGAATGACCTCAGGCCATTCCTCAGGAGGGGAAACACCTTGCTTTGCATCCAGGAGAAATAGTTTCTCATAGGCATCCATCATACCCAATGAGCAGAAAATTGCATACTCATCCCTGAAGGCAAAAGTATTTTTTTTAAAATGACTTATTGATCAATCAACGCATGTCCGCTCTACAGATCATCAATTTTAGACATTATTTACATGCATGGTACTGAATATTGAAATGGGCCCCTCATAAGTAGGTACATTTTTGTTTTTATTTTACAGAAAATCTTATTGTAAGAGCTGGTCCAGTGGTAGGCGACTCTTGATGCAAGTTGTATAGCTAGATTTTCTGCCAAGAGAATAGTGAATGGCTCCTGAGACCTCTTTTAGCTTGCTGTAAAACTGTTCGGCTTGTGAAGAAATTGACTGTTGAACAATGCTGATTCCAGTTTCTCTATGTAGTTGACTATTTCTGACAAACCATGGTGCATTTGTTGAGATTTGCAATATTTTGTTTTGAAATGTCTGGATACGTTTGATTTCGTTAGCACTGGTTCCTCCCCAAACTGGACAAGCGTATAGTAGCAGTGGTCTTAATAGAGTTGTGTAAAGTAGTGTGCAATTTTTTAGTTTGAGTAAAGATCTTTTGTTGAGGAGAGGGTAGATAGAGCTTTGCCAGTCTTGCTTGGGCTAGTTTAAGTTTGTTGCTTGTATGTGGTTTCCATGTGAATCGTCGATCCAGGAGTACACCGAGATATTTCACTGTTTCTGTCTCAGTTTTCCAGGGTATTTGTTTCATTGGGAGCATAGTACTATTTGCATAGTGTAAAGATCATTGCTTCACATTTTTACTGGTTGAGGGAAATACGCCAGTTGTCTAGCAAGGGTATAATTAAGTTTTTAAGGCCTCTTGAAGGTGATTTCTAGTGGTGTGGATATTGCGATGTGTTGAAGATTGCAGTATTGTCCGCATACATAGCAATTTGAGCTGTAGGCATTGCAGGCATATCAGAGGTGTACACGTTGAACAGATCTGGTCCCAGGATAGATCCTTGAGGAACTCCGGCTGTTTTGTAGAAGAGTGACAACTAACTATGCGGACTGTGAATGTTTGTTGTGACAGAAAGGAGGAAATTATTTTATAGAGGTAGTCTGGAATGCCGTTGATGAACAGTTTGTATAGAAGACCCTGATGCCAAACCCTGTCGAAAGCCTGAATGAAGTCAAGGAAAGCTGCTCTTTCTTCTTGAGGCCTTGTGCCACTTGCTCTGTAATTTGGAGATTTGATGGGTGGTTGAATGTTAGTGACAAAAACTGAATTGAAAGGGAGGTAATACTGATGCTTCATTGATAAATTTTGTTAAACACTTCAGTATAATTTTTTCATAGACTTTGGACAGAGTTGGTAGCAGACTTATAGGACGATAATTGTTTGGGTCAAAAGTATGTCCTTTAAGAAGTTTGCAACATACTATACATATACAGAAGTACATTGAAAACAAAAATACCCATGTTTTGGCTTTCTCTCCCATTGGACCCATATCTGATGTAAAAAAAAAAAAAAGATAAATTATATATTTTAAATGTAAAAAGAAGCTAGTAACAGTGAAGAATAACACAAATATTAATATAAAAATAAAAAGAGACCAAAAGGATATGTTGATAATGCAATGAAATCGTTGCGAAACTAGTCCAGGCAAGGATTCCAAAAGATAAGTGAAGATTTGTTGCAACTATTATTTTTATATTAATATATATTTTAAGTTTATGTTTTTTTTTCCACCAGTGATGAATGCAAGTGCCTCAAAGAAAGAAAGAAAAACAATTTTTAAAGATAAAATATGCTTAATTTTGTAAGTTCTCTCATTTAATACTTCTTAACCACTAATATATTTAAGGAATTCAATATTATTAGTGAATCATTCTAATTTTGTAAAGAATTCTAATTATAAATGGGTTTATGTGAGAAAAAGAAGCAGAGACATGGTAATTTTATATCTACAATCCCCTTTTGCTAAAAAAAATATCCCAGCTTGACCTCTAAATGACAATGATCCCTTTTAAGTGGAGAAGATATGGCATTCTACCCAAAAATTTGTTAGTAATATTTCACGCATACTGAATCAAAACCCAATTTTTAAAAAAGGTTGGGCAGTTTACAACACTTCCCATACCACACTCCTGGCCAAAGAACAAAACTTCAATCACATAGCAATCAACTTTTAAAAAATTAGTGCATTCCTGTATTTCCCTTCCACTTATAAAGAACTAAGTAATAAGACCATTTTTGATAATGTTTATTGGTTAGCATGAATGAGATAGAAGAATAGCCTAATGTATGAATAATTTGTTACAGAAAAGGTAGTCATGTGAGTAGAAGACATCAGATTTTTTTAACTTCTAAGTCATTCTTTTTCTCCTTCTGATGGTAAAAACAGAACAGAATTTTAAACCCTTCACTTGTGATCCACTTTTACAGGATTTAATATTGCTTAAACCTGCTGAATTCCTCTGGGCCACAACAATGTGATAAAACCACTTCTGCAAATGTTAATCTCTATCAACGTTAGCTAGATATAAGAATATCTTTAAAAGAGCAGGTAGAGATAGTCATATGAAAGTAATACCAGTATGTTTTAATTATTATTATTATTATTATTTTTGCTTTAAGATCTATTATCCAACAGCTGTGCCTTCTTCATGTCTGTAGTTTCTAAAGATTTTAAGACCCTGGACTGAGATCAAATTAGCACTTGGTCAAACCTGAATATGATGCTATAGCTTGCAAAAAGTGCATAGGAAAATAGCACTGTATGTGAACTATATATATATATATAACAAATTACCGCATGTGAGATAAGTAAATTATCTCGCACTCGCTCCAGTTCCTCACGGCGGCGAGCAGCCAGGATAACACGGCAACCAGCACCATAAAACACATGGGCAAGGGCTTCCCCCAATCCAGAGCTTGCTCCTGTTATCAGCACTACCTGTAAAAATGTTGCACACAGTACTAATTTAAGAACTGTTTATCTTTAACTACACAATATTTTCAGCATTTCAACATATATTTTATACTCTTAAAATATATCATTTAAAAGGTGATAATAATACATCACTATTTCTTATATTTTAGTTTGGTTATGTTTCATTTCTGCACTGTCCTTCTCATAGAAAAGTTTTATACCAAAGCCATTCTTTAATGAAGTTGTGAAAGCTTCTCAGGACCACTGTTGATGTAATATGATATAGTTTCCAGGCTTGTGTCAAAGACAAAATTATATCTTAACATTTCATTATGCTTCACTCATCTGGTTTGCTGAATTACTAAATGTACGTTTGTAAAACAGTTTTAATTCTCTTTTAATTTTTTTTTCCAGTAATATATTTTCAATTGATTAATTGGCCTACCCGACATTGCATAGGTGTTTCTTAAATCTCTTCCCCCTTTTATTTTATGAAATTATTATAAACTGATACAGAATACATCTATGGTGAATCATCAGCTTTATGCCTTATAATTTCAATTTTCTAAGACCCAACAATAGCCAAATTACAGACTAAAAATCTTCTAATGTTCACAAAGCATTGCTGGGTTGCATTTTTATTTCTCTAACCCCACATTCTAACACACTTCCAAATTCTAAAAATGCTGTATAGTTTTTAAGAAAACACTTATGGCAGTGACAGAATTAAAGGAATATCTGAGATTGAAGTTCTAAGCTCGTATAGCTTATCTTTGGTCCTGTAATTATTTAATAACAAAGGCTATATTATAATTTACATATAATATAGATCTCCCTGACATCAATACTCAACAAAATAGGGCTGAAAACTGATGAATCTAAAACCCCCAAGTCAACAATACGGAAATGTCACATAGCCTGCAACCATTGAGATAAATAATCTCAGCTGTTAGATCATTCAAATTACTTTCTCTTGCACATACTCGCTCAAATAGAAGGTCATATTTCTTTCCATCTCTTTTTTGTTTACTCCTGGCAAGGAAAGAGAACGGAATTTCAATTGTTTCACATAGCGACCAGCTTTTAAAGGATTTGACTGTCGCTTTAACTTAATGTATTCCCTTATTTTCCTTCTCTTTACAAAGAAACAAATAATAAGACCAATTTTGCAAATGTTTATTTTGATTGAAATGATGTAGAACAATCTTTTGTATGAAAAGTTTATTTTTGGAACAGCAAGAGAAAGTCATGTGAATGAAACACATCAGTTTTTTTTTTATATATATATATTTTGTTGGTCACAATTTTCTCTTTATATATCTAATTATTTAGCATACACTCAGCTTGATTAGAACTAGCAGTGTAGCCAGAAAAATATTAATGAGACGATTATGTACAGGGCTGTATTTTTTAAGCAATTCGTATAAAATCAAATGATAAATAGGAAATAATCCTGATTTAAAACATTTAAAAAAATGATTTTAAATTCATAGATCAATGTGTAACAATTGGAATTAATATCAGATTTTGCTATTACTTTTTATACATTTTTAGCAAAGGGGGAGAGTTGCCAACCATCCCCACTACAGCAAGCATAGGGAATACTGTAAAACTTTCTCACATAAGGGTTATTAAAACAGTTTTAGATATGTAGTATTAGAATACTGTTTACTCATGTGTTTTTATGTTACATCCTGCATATATCTAAGAGTATCACTTTCTAAATTTTGACCATCATTTGGAATTAAATCTCTAAGACTTTCTTGTTACTTTCTCTATTAGCAGAGAAGGTATTGAACTCCACCTGAAACTTTGATACCAAGATTTCAGTGTAAACACATGTTTCCAGGTCCCTGAATAAAAAGCATTATTAGAAAAGAGTCTGGATATGCGCACGTGCATTTGTCTGAGAACAGCATAACTCAAAAATTAAGTTGGTTAAATACCAAGCTTGGCACATACCAAACAGCTTCTTCCAAGGATACAACACTGAGTTTCAAAAAATCTTCACCACCTTGAGGTTCTTTTATGTGCCATAAATCTACAACACAGGACCACCAGCTCTACTTCCCTTCTAAAAGATTTTCATGCCTGATGGGTAAAACAAATAAAAATCCATTGCCCTCTCTGGGTTTGAACCCACAAATTTGGGAACCAGAGACTAGTATGTTATTGTAGACTATGAAGGGCTTCTGAGACTGAGTTAGACCACGAGGTCTACTGCAGGTTACAAGAAAAATGTATGCATCAAATGTTGCTGCAAATTTATTACTTTTTCTTTTAACTAGGAATATGTGCCCTAATCATAAATCACAAATCAAAAGGATGTTCAAGTTTGCAGCTTTGGTATATTGGTCTGTGTCCTGCCAGGCTGTGAACAATGTACTTAACCAAATTGATGGCAATTTCATATTTTTTGTAATAATTTTCCTGGTGTACCATGAAACATAAAGCAAACAAAGCAATTTTCTGTAACAGTTATGCTCCAATTAGTATTTTCATAATGAATCCAAATGTGATCAAAGACTCTTTGCTCGAAATTTATTCCATTGCAAATTACAATCCTTTCTTTGCACTGTATTCTCATTCATATGTACGCTGACTTACTTAGCTTGAAGAAACTCAATTGAAATTGGGAACTTTTTGGGCAGAGTAAGAGCCAAATGGTTGAAGAAAATAAATAAGCAGGACGATGAAGTAAATTAAGCAATAGTAGGTAATACGTATTTGATCTAAGATATAAATAGGACTCAATAGCTCAGCAACCTTAGGGTTTGAGTCTATTGGGCCACATGGTACTCGTCAACTTAGTGTACTGATAAGAAAGTAATGAAATATATATTCCAATATGTAAAAGCTTACAATAAACTTACTTACTTTGTAAGAATGCACAATGTTACAAGAAGTTACAACTGAAACCAGTGTTTTTTGGAAACACTCAATTGTTAGAATCTAGTAATAGCAGAATCTTTAGTGTACATAGGCAGTAAGATATGGATGGGAAAAATTGGATGCTTTTGAATTATGAGTATCAACAAAACTTATGATGAAAAATGTTGATAAAACAAGGATAATTTTAAGAAAGTGAATACTTCTGAACTACTTAAAGCATCAATACAGAAAGAAAAATATGTAAAATAGATTTAGGTAACGTTCTTAAAAACAAAATCCATTATAGATCTTGATAATGCAACATAAGGAGTCTATTTGGATTCCAAGGCCTTGTACAGTTTATGTACACAAACTGACCTAATTTCAACATGTTATATAAGCTATCCAAACACACCAGCACAGAATCACGTGCCACTAGATTATATATTTAATTGTTTCTTTTATTGAATGTTCTAGTAATATGTTATGTTATAACAGAATTAGAACATTACACATTATAGTCATAAAGTGAAATAAATAACGGAGTTTCTCCTATATTTGTCGCATGGATAATCTGGGTTTTAGATGGGCCAATCCCTTGGCTACAAATTGTGGTTTAGAACCCTCAATACTGGACTATGTTTCACTGTGTGCCATAAAGCACAACAAATATTGGAGATTACCCTGAGTGAGTTTGAAAAATGTGTACCTTTTCTTATCTTACTTTTGAGCTGGTTTGATTTTGGTGAGTGCTTTTCATGAGATTTCACAGCGAGCAGAGAGAGCTCTGGGATGTTGAACAAGTCTACAACTTTTACCAATTGTATATTATCTTAAATTTTCTGCCTCCCTCATAAATATCATTCAAATCAAACAGGAGAAAGTTTGCATTTACCACTATAGCTATAGATCATGCAGTACAAAACAATAAGTGATTGATACACTATAGATCATGCACACAAATTTCATATAATTCATTTTAACATGAGCAATATGGGTTGTTTTGGTTTATAACATTAGCACTGGCATAGAGTGAGCTTTTTCTTCTTCTTCTTCTTCTTCTTAAAGAATTTGAACAGGTTACTTTTATATTTTAAGTAAACTAAGATATAGCCAACTTTATTATCTGAACCCAATGAAACAAATTTAAACCTTGTATTTTACCCATAAAACACAAGAGTTCTCAAATTATTTATTTATTTTTTTGTTTGTTCATTACATGTTTTCATTGAAGAACAACATAAAAGATTCAGGGGTGTTTTAGCAATTTCTTTTACTTCAGAAAGATGAAAAATTATTCTGGTAAGTTGTTGCAAGATTTTATGATGGAATTTTCAGCTACTTTTTTACACAGTTTTACCGTCTCTCCCAATATAAAATTGGTAAAATTTACGTTTGATACAGAACAGATTTCAGGCTGCTCCTTTTTTTTTTTTTTTTTTTTACAAAAATCCCTAATAATTTGCATTGCTTTTCAAACACCCTTAGAAATAGTTTTCAGAAACTCTGTTTTAACCAGTTAATTTACATACCTAACCTCGATGAAATCTCAAAATCAGAGAAACCTTCATTCACAGTGGCTTGTTTAATATTTGTCTTTCAAAAACACTTAGAAATCAACTCAAAATATAGAATAACCTATTAAGTGATCATATCATATAATATCATTGGCGACAACATCAGGTCACACCATTTGTCAGAAACAATGACATCATTCCTTCCAAATTACTGACAGCCGTAGGTTTACCTAGCAAAACAGCAAAATATGCCAAGTCCTAAAATTAGTAAAAACTTTCAACATCAACCACTTCTGAAACATAATACAAATAGAACTATGGCTCCAAATTAACCAAAAGTACATATTATGCTTAGAAAAATTCATAAATGTGTTTTGTAGTTAATGTGAACTTTTTCCATTAAAATAATGCTACCTGCCTTATTTACATCTTAACTTGTGTATGGCACTATTGTGTATAGCTCTTTGCAATGCAACTTGTTTATTATTGCTGACATTTACAATGTATGTGAATCCTACAGCTTCTATTTTTCTCTATTGTTTATTGTAATATAATTTTGATAAGATTGTAATATTGTTTTGCATATAACTTATATGTTATTGCTGACATTGTCTGTTGCTGTATTAAGCTTAATGACAAAATATTATTTATTTATTTTATTTGTATATAAACAGATTCATAATATAACCAAATAATAATGAAAATGCAGGAATTCTAGACATTGACAGGCATAAAAAATGCACTGAATTATACAGAGAAAACATATATAACAAATACCACAAAGTTCCCTGAAGATGTACAAGGTTTGGTTGGGGTGCCGGAACACTCCAGGCCATAAATTTTAATCTAATTAAAGAAATAGAATAATTGTAATAATTGCTTCCTGGTTTAATGTTTAAGTGAACGACAGACAGAGGTACCAGGAATTTCTGACATTATCATGAAGTTAAGCTTTCTGGAGAGTTGCATTTTACAGTGTGGGGTGTTCACAACACCCTGCGCCAGAACTGAAGGGTTAAGCAGACTATTCAAGATTCTGAACTTACATCATGGTAGAGTAACCGCCAAAGTTATCAATGATCTGAACAAAATATCTTACATAACTCTTTTGGCAACACTCCGGGCTGTACCAGAAGATAATGAAAGATATTTAAAAGTTAAAACAAAGATTATCCACTGTAGAGTGCCAAAAAATATCCCTTTGGCATGAATGTGTACCTGAATAATTTCTTATATATGCATCTGAACTTTTTGTATAATACTTCATGAAAGAAAATATATTTGTTTTCCAAGAAAAACAAACTCTAATTTGCATTCCTTTTTAAAAAAAACCTTAAAAATAGTTTTCGGAAACTCCATTTTTACCCCATTATTTCGATCCAGTTCATTTACACACCTAACCTAACCTATCTCGACGAAATCTCGGAATCAGAGGAATAGTAGTTCGCAGCGGCGAAAGTTAAAATTCCCAGACAAGCAAACCACTGTAGAATGTTTTATAATTAACTCGAGCAATTATTTACTTGTTTACTAAGGAAAATTTTACATACTTATACAACAGAGAATGTATACAACATTCATAATACAGACTAACCTTATCTTGTAATTTACTCATACTACTTCTATGTCGCAAAGACTGAAAGTACTGGTAGATAATCCAAGGTAGAGTAACGGGAATACACACTGATCCGAGTAACCACCAGATAAGTCCCCAATTGTTTTCTAAACCCTGCTTCATCATTTATCAGATAGTTCTTGAGCAGCAAAATGTTTTAACTCAAACGAAGTATCAGGCTACATTAAATTAAAACAAAAACGCAGTGTCATGATAAAGGTGCTTTTATCACACACTTTCTTTTAACCTCACTTCTGAGATTTCGACATCGAAAATTACAGTTGAAGGAAAATCTAGTCAACCTTGGTAGGCTCATTTCAACGTTAAGACAAATGCAAACAACATAATTATCCTTGACGCGGTTAGAAGTCCACAGTAACTTTCACTCTATGAATGCACACACATGATACGTCTTCCACTCCGAGAATCTTGGACTAAGACATAAATTGACCAAGATGACGTTTAGACTTTTGAAGCTATTATTCCATAGATTAATCCTTACAGCAACAGGTTAACCAATCTAACATTCGCTATATGTTTGTTTGAAAGTAAATAGCTGTGTTATTAAAATATGTCGCACAAAATCGCAATAAAATATCAATTATGTTTCACTACATAAATATAAAGCTATTACATTGATGAAAATAAATCTGGTTTGACAAACCCAGCGTAATTTTTATTTGTTTTGTTTCACTTTTTGTCAAGATGCAGAATTGACGTCATCCTAATACGTGGGAAATTTGAAAGTTTTCAATAATGGAACCAGAGCGGACGTGATAGCCTTAGTGCTCCTATTTTTATTTACTTTAAGTATCCTTTTGATTATTAACTTAAATTACGTTTTATCCTAACATTTGTTGGGTTTATTGCTTAGAATTAATAAGTCATTGACTAGTTTTATTATAATCATATAAGTAGTAAGAAAATATGTTCCAACCAAAGAAGTGTTTAGATGAATAGAGATATAGGTCCCAGGATGGCAGACTTTAACATTAATATAAATATAAGTTTAGATAATAATAAACTCAAGGATAAACATAATGAATTTAACTCTAATGAGCTGATGGAAGAGAAAGACAAAGTAAAGAAAATGTTGTACGATTTTAGACGATGGTCCATTTATTGTCATTGTTAATGGTATCCAAGGCAACATAAATAAAATCCATCCAATGAAATTTGGGAGAATGATATTTGGCAACCGTTTAAAAGCCAAAGAAATTAAGGCTATGGGGTTAAATAAAGTAAAAGTTCACTTTGGCTACTATAAAGATACTAATGATTTTTAATTTCTGACTTCGACTTTAAATACAATCTCAAATCCTATATACCTTATTACCACTGTATGGTAAGGGATGTAATTAGTAGGGTTGATACAGAGGATGAAATAAAAACAGAAGCTAATAATAATGGCAGTAATGAAATCTTAAAGGGTCATAGGATCAAGACAGAGAGAATGGTCAAATTGCTTCTGAGACAGTGCACATTACTTTCACAGCTCAAATATTACTAGAAAAGGTTTTATTTATGGAATTTTGGCTATTTTTATGTGTGGTCATGATTGAAAACTACTCCGAGAAAAAACCTCTGTGGCACAACAGCCCGATTTTTGTAATGCACTCAATTTAAAGGTGCAAGGAAGGTATGGTTTTGCACATGAAAGGAAATAAATCACATGTTTTGTTGACCTGAGAAATTATTAAACATTTTTGATGGCATAATAAATGGAGGCAGCACCACCTAAGTGGAGAGTATTCATTGGAATCATGACTGCATACAGAAAAAGGTGAAAATTCTGTATGAAAAAGGTTAGGCACAACAAATGTGGTGCACAACACTATGAAATATGATGCTCCTCCATGATAGTCAACTGAAAACCACCCCACCCCTAGTTAGTGGTAGTAGCTGATAATAAGTATTCAAGCACAAAACAAAACATTGACTTGGCAGCAAACCAAAGCAAAACATTTGGCTTTTAAGTCCTACTCTGTTGCCAGACTGTGCAGATAATGTATTCAATATTGTTCAGTTCACTCCATTACTTTTTAAGATAGATGAACTTTTTATTGGACTTTATTATTCTCATATTTGGATCTCCCAGCTAACATAATCTGTATGCTCATACTTCTAACACCCTACATTTTGTATAGTAAGATTTTGTCTACCTCTTACAGTTTATGAGTTATGCAAATGTCATCCAGAATGAAGAGGACTTCAAAGGTATTACCAGAAAATTCAAGATATTCAGTTTAGTTATCAAGAAAATATCTTAAACATATAGTATTTTAATCAAAATCACTAGCTATTTTTGAGCAACTCAAAATTTTAGAAAAATGTTCCATGTAAAGGGTAATTTGATGGGGGGATTTTCTTGAAAGTCTTTGTGTTGCATTCTTGGAGGATTCTGAATTTAAATATCAAGTTGGTATGTAACTGACTTTTTGTTTTTGAGTTATACTGTTTACATACTTGCATATGGCCCTTTCTCTAAAAATTATTTTTGTTTTTTTTATGTTTGTTTGTTTTTTTGATGTTGTTGATTAGGGGACCCCAAAATGTTTATTTCCAGTGAAATCTAAGTATAACAATTTTGGGTATGTAGGTTGTATATACACAGTAGAGAAAATAAAAATTGAAATAGGCAAAACTTCCAAGATTTTTTTGACTTTACTCTTAATCATAGTAGTACTTTAGAAGATGAAAAACTTATTAATACATTTTATCAAAATCTACAGTATTACATAGATCTCTACATCCCTCCTATTACAAAGAACATGATTATCCCCTTTGGAAGCCTAACTGGTGGGCTAAAGGGTACAAACATTCAATACAGAAAAGGAAAGAGGCTCTAAAACATTTTAGGAGACTTATAAATTTGGAAAATTATCTGTCCATGGAGAAACAAACAGCTGCTATTAAAAGAAGCCTGATATTCAAAAAAATAAACTGAATAAAAATCTGATGTGTTCCATTCACATGACTTTCTCTAGCTGTTCCATAAACAAACATTTCTTACAAAAGATTATTCTTTTGTCTACATCATACCAATCAAGATAAACGAAACCAGAACTGGTCTTATTACTTGCTTCTTGTAAGTAGGAGGTATATAAGGAAATACATACACTAAAGTGATAGTCAAATCTTTTAAAAGTCAGTTATTATGCAATACAATTGAAATTCAGTTCTCTTTGTTTGCTAGGAATGACTTCTCATTTGAGGAAAGCTTAACATACTGAAACAACTGGGAATATCTCTAAAACAGTCAACTATGCAAAAAAAAAAAAAAAAAAAAAAAAAAAAATGAATATGACATAAATTGTGAGTTTTAACAAGATCTACATTTTTTGTATAATAAGGTATGAAGAAGTCTTTAGAGGCTATTCCCAGAAGATTCAAGATGTACATTTCATTTGTTATGAAAATATCCTAAACATATGACATTTTAGTAAAAATCGTTAGAACTGTTTTTAAAAAATACAACATTTTCAAACAATGTTCCATGTATAGGGTAATTAGGGATGGGAGGATTTTCTGGAAAATCTTTGTATCGCATCCTTGGATACTGAACTATGCTGTTCACAAACACACTCACAAACATACAGACCTCTTTCAAAAAAAATCTTTTTACTCAGGGGACCTCAAAATATATATTTCTGGTGAAAACTTGGTATCAAATTTTTGGATGGAATACAATACCTTCTCTCTCCTCTGTGCATTATACATACAGGCTAGAGAAAGTAAAAAGGACAAACATTTTGCAACTCTGTTTCAGGCAATCAAGCAATATCAATAAATCTGGAAATGTATCAGGATTTTTTGAGAACTGTGGCTTCAGTTGAAAAATAGATCATGTAGCACTTCAGTATAATTTTCCAAAAGCTGTAGTTCCTGATTTTATTAACACCAATTACAATCAAAATAATAAATGAGATGAATCGAGGCACAAGTAATATGGTCTTGATTTAATTAAAGGAGTTGAAGCAAGTAATCCTTAACCATAAGAACAATACTTCTGGTCCAGATGAAGTTAGCTATGAGATGATGTAAAATTTATCTGATGGAACATTTATTTTTCTTACAACACCTTTAATTATATATTTAAATCAACAGAATGACCTACATTTTGTAATAAGAAAACAAAATGAAGATCTTAATCTACTAAACGGTTGCTGTCCAATAGCATTATCCAGTGACTCAGAAAGGTTTTTGAAATGATCTTGGCAAATAGATTTGCATTCTGCTAGAGAGGTATGAAATGTGGTCTAATTTTCAATATGGTTTCAGGAAGAATTTTAGTGCAATCAACACTACATTATACCAGCTACAATGTAAAATCTGTAAATAAAGATCCCTATATAATAGGATTACACATGTATAATCGACTCCCTGCATATGTAAAAAATGAAAATGCTGTTAAATTTAAACAATGTCTCAAGACATATTTACTGAACAATCCTGTGTATGATATCAATGGATTTTTAAAATAATTTATGTAGACTATATTAATACTTTGTTAAAGCAAAATATCCTGTATATATTAATGTATTTTTATAATTTATGTAGACTAAGTTTATTTAATGCTAATTTTGTTTAATGTAAACTGATAATGCCTGATACTAGAGTCTATAGGCTGCTAATAAATTACAATTACAATTACAATTACTTTAGCAGAAATGCATGCCAACTTCTTGGAGAAACAATGATGAGAGTCCTAACCTTGTATAATAGCATTTCCTAAAGCTATTAAATACATTAGGAAATGCAAAATTAAACATTAACATTTTTTCTATGAAAAAATATGTGTATTGATTAAAAGAATGAAATGTGGCCTAATTTTCAATATGGTTTCAGGAAGAATTTTAGTGCAATCAACACTTTAGCAGAAATGCATGCCAACTTCTTGGAGAAACAATGATGAGAGTCCTAACCTTGTATATTAGCATTTCCTAAAGCTATTAAATACATTAGGAAATGTAAAATTAAACATTAACATTTTTTCTATGAAAAAATATGTGTATAGATTAAAAGGATACTTAAAGGTTTTATTAGTCATTGTGTATTATTATACAGGAAGTGGACGCTAAGCAAATATATTATATATTCCAAAGTGCCAATAAAAACCAAGAAGAAGGCGAATGCAGCAAAATATAACCATATTTATCTAAAAGCCTAGTTTATGGAACAGGTAATTCAAATTTGGACAAATAATGTTGCTTTTCAACAAAGAGGAGAACATTAGTTTCTCTTTTATAAGAGAACTGAAACAGAGTCTTTTGTCAAGAGATCCAAATGTTCAGGTAAGTGTTTCTCTATATGAGGTAAAATTAATAGTTATAATAAATGGGGTTATTTTAAGTCAGCCATTATATAGGGAATGCCAGAATCAAACAAAATGTTTACTTTAGTGTACTTTTGCTCATTCAACTCTGCTGTAACAAATAAAATAATAAACTTAAATAGTTAAGTATAATGTAAAGAAAATATTTTTTATAAAGAGAATCACTCTCAGTAAGGTGCCAATTTAGAGATAAGTGCTTACTTTATAAATAAAAAGCAATATACTATATGATTTATTTAGTGACATGACATTTACAGTATATAGAGTTGCTCACTGAATTTGGCTCTGGCCATTCATTAGTAGACATCCACTCCACATACAATATTTAGTAAACTGTTATTTGTATACATTTTCCTCTTCTCTCTTCACTGTCCACACAGTATGCTTTAATAATAATAATAATAATAATAATAATAATAATAATAATAATAATAATAATAACAATAATAATAACAACAAAGTACAATAAAGACAGTAGGCAATTAATTTTCTGTGCTAAACTCTGGAACATTATTATTTTTAAAATATGTATGCTTATGAGGTTTAATTTTGGATTAACATTCTCACTACAAAAAATATTGTAAAATACTTAAAAGAGTAACTAATCATTAAAAAAAAAAGGTGTTACTCACTAGCTGGGTCTCATTCCAGTAATAAAACTAAAGTAATGTGCAGTATAATAAAATCTGAAACAGTAACATTCTTTACATAACTATGGGAAATGTTGAAGTCAGTAATTCTGTGACTGGCTAATACCTTAATACACATTTTCTGACCTAAACTAATGCAGTCAAAATTCTGAAAAAGTCATATATTAAAAAGAGTAAAAATTAATAAATAAATAAATTAGAGATGGTCCCCACAACTCCTAGAGAGATAGAAAATATTATTAGCTTGCTAAAAGCAAAACCTCTTATGAGTGGGATGAGATAAGTGCCAATTTGTTGAAATATTGAGTTGGGTGAGCTACTAAATCAAGTCTTTTGTCAAATTTTGGGCAAATTTTATTATTTTGGGAGGGTAGGCCTTTGTTCTTTTGTCTGAAAAAGTCATACATTAAAAAGAGTAAAAATAAATAAATAAATTAGAGATGGACTCCACAGCTCCTAGAGAGATAGAAAATATTATTAGCTTGCTAAAAGCAAAACCTCTTATGAGCGGGATGAAATAAGTGCCAATTTGTTAAAATATTGAGTTGGGTGAGCTACTAAATCAAGTCTTTTGTCAAATTTTGGGCAAATTTTATTATTTTGGGAGGGTAGGCCTTTGTTCTTTTGTCTTAAAGCACCCCTCACATACTGTTCCAACACACCCCTCACATACCAAAATGGGACATTTTCAGAAAAAATGAAATACACAATTGTGAAGCCTTTAGACAAAAAAGGAGACAAAAACCTGACCTTCAATTATAGGCCCTCTCTTCTGACAGCCTCTTCTAAAGTAATGGAGAAAGCTATATGTAATTGGGTTACAAAATATATGGAGTTAAATAATATTTTCTTAACATTCCAGTTTGGATTTAGGAGGAAAATAAATGGTGTGGGCTTAAATGTTTGCCTATGCATCCAATGTTCACTTCTTTTCTCCACACCATGCTGGATGAACATTATAGAAACGGCTCACTTCATCCAAGGTCTGGAGGTGTTTATTTCCAAGAGCTTCTTAGGAAGCATAATTTTGAAATGTCTAGCATGTTTCCTAAAGGGGAGAGGATCTAACCCCCTTGATTACAAGCAACATCCCATGGGATGACAGCAGACCAGAGATCTATGATGCCTGTATCTAATATTGTACTTGATTTTTAGAATTTTTGTCATGTTACTAAGACTAAATTTGTTTTTACACTGATGGAAGTAATTGCACCAATGGTGTTTGATGGGCCTATCTTTATGAAACTGACCATATACATTCAGCTTTTATTTATAGTGCAGAATTGTATGCCATATACCAAGCCATTTTGTATGTGTGCCATCAGAATTTGGATGACATGACTTTCCTTATTGTATTTCCAACATGAGCTGTAAAACTATCACACTTTTCTGCAGCACATCCAGGATGGCCTCCATGTGTTAATAGGGCATTAATGTGAAGTGTACTAATGGATTACATTTTTAACACTTTGATAGCCTACACTTATTTAAAAAAAATAGTGAAAAGAATTGAATGTTTTTTATTGACTTTTTTTTTTTTTTTTATTGTTTAAGGTGCAAGTAATACAGATGATTACAGAACATCTAACCAATGATGAACATTCTAGAGCTGATGGACTTAGGACTTCAGATGTTTTACTTGATGCTGACATTACTGAGTTTCTCTGTGAAGCTATGGCAACTTTGCATAGCTCAGTGCTGGAGTAAGAAATTTGAATTATTCTTTTACTAATTTGATTGGTTATTATTGAAGGCAACTTAGTTCACTTTTAGGTATTTAGAGACAGTCACTAACATTTTAAGAAAGCTATGTTATAATTAGAACAACAATTTGTTTTGATCATTAAATATGCAAGTACCTATACTAAACTGTCTTGTTCACATAAACCTCAAGAGAAAGAGAGTAGGCAGATATTAGCAGTTTATTATTTTCTCTCCACGTACTATACACATGGTGTATAGAGAAGGTATTGTAATGCGCCCAAAAATTTGATACCAAGATTTCACTGGAAATAAAAGTTAATTGTGTGCATGTCCACATGTGTGCATGCGTGTGGCCAGCATAGATCAAAAACATTAAATTGATATTTAATAGTCTTGCAAGGTTGCGACACAAAGATTTTCAATAAAATCTTCCCACTCCCAACTACCCTTTACATGGAACTTTTTTCAAAAATTTTGATTTTCTCAAAAATGACACTTAACAATTTTGATTAAAATATTGTATATTAAAGATATTTACTTGACAAATAATATGTATATCTGGAATTTTCTGGGAATAGCCTCTCAAGACTACTTTATTTTGGATTAATTTTACAGAATTTTGCATAACTGCTAAACCATAAGAGATAGACAAAAACTTACCATTCACAAAAATTGTAGAGTACATAAAAACACTCAAGTTTTGTGATATACATTTGTTTCGTGAAGTTGATCGTTTTTGAGATATTCCCTATTTTTGGTTTCAGCTTTGAAAAACTTATACTTTTCTCATATAGGAATTTGTCAACTCCTGTCCATACAAACAAAGGAACTTCAGTCACATAGCAACCAGCTTTTGACTGTCACTTTAACCTATGATACTCCTTATTTCGGTTAATTTTTTCTCAATTAGCATTAAGTAAATAAAAGCATTAGCTTTTTAAGAATAAGCTTTTGCAGATATGCACAAAAATTCATGTGAATGGAACACATCAGATTTTTTTTAAGTAATTTTTTTCTTAGTATCACTCCTGAAAAGCATTACTAAACAAATGAAATGTATTTGCACATATTTTAATCAACAATAATTTAATCTTAGCAAAATTGTTACTGAAATATAATTCAGTTCTTGAACTTCTTAATACGACATTAAAAACACAAACAACAATGTTATTAACCATCATCATCATCATCATCATTATAAGGAAAATATCTGCTCTTGGGCTATTAGCCAGATGAATTCAGGAAGGGATTTTAAGCTTTCAAGAGCTGTCATCTTCAGGGAATGAAGAAGAGTGCAACGTTAGCCCTTGAAAATTTAGAAATGTTTCCAGAATTATATTAGCTGATAGTTCAAGACAAGTTATTTTCATATCACTGTTAGATAAACTTCAAGTCAAATAATGATAGTGATAACCTTGGACTGTCTGCAATAAGGCTCTTGATTTGTTTTGATAATGGAGTCACATCTGTGTAGATTTTACGTTTGATTAAACATTTTATGTGTGTCCACATTCATGTTCATCTCTGATCACCCAATGATGTGAGCAAAACACTGGATTAAAAATTCAGTCAGGCAGCTTGTTTCACAGACATTTGGAGAGACCAGAACATGTTAACACAAATAACTCTTATAAAATATTGTAAATAAAACAACTTACCCAATAGTTAATTTATTTTTAACTACATTTTATACTTGTTCATATCTTATAACAATTCTGCTCCCCAAACAGAAATTAAACTGGGACCTTTGGCTCTAGAAATGTTATTACAATAGTTTTCACAGAGTTCAATATGTGAGATATTTTATTGACTTTGTGCTCCATTATAACCTCTATTGATAAGTATGAACTTGCCCATTTAAAACTTCAGTTAATTGGTGATTAAAGTATGCCAAGTAGGAAAAGTTATATATTTTTTTAAAGTTTAGAGTTTTTGAAAACAGGTTTTTCTAACTTTTTATAATTTTTGGATACATTTCACAGATGTGTAAACATGTATTACATACCAAGTTTCAAACTAAAGTCATCCTTTACTTTTTATACTATGTATAATCAGTCAGTGAAGTATTGCATTCCACTAAAAATTTGATACTGAGATTTTATTGAAATTACTTGTTTTGAGGACCTCTGAACCCCCACTGCAAAAATTTAGAAAAAGATATGTGTGTGTGTGTATTCATGCACACGTGCACATGAGAGAGAGAGAGAGAGAGAGAGAGAGAGAGAGAGAGAGCAAGAGTGAGAGAGCAGGTAGGGAGAGAGATGAAGAACAGCATAACTCACAAATGTGCAAGATTTTTAAGAAAATCCCCACTCCCAATTATCCTTTACATGGAACGATTTTTATATATTAATTCTCTCTTAAGGATTTATTAATGAGCCTTAACAATTTTAATTATAATATAATATATTAAGGATATTTTCATGACAAATAAAATGTATATATTTAATTTTCTGGGAACAAGCCTTGAAATTCTCTTCAATCAGAGGAAATTTTATATAATTTTGTATAGTTGTTAAAAGTTAAGTTATAGATGGAAACTTATCACACAAAATTGTGGAGCTCTTTAAAACACAAGGTTTATTGCAAATTATCTTTTTCATGGCATAAGCCATATCCAAAATATCTGTTATTAATTGTTTGAATAAAATAATAGTTTGACATTCTTTCTAAAGTCCTGTAAATTTTCAGTTATTTCTCACTATTGTATGGAAAGAGTGTGACATTTTAAGACCATCTTATACTAATCCTGTGTTAAAAATTTGACTATACCTATTCCTTTATATAAATAAATAAATATAACACATTGTGTATAATGTAGCTATTTCTGCAAAGGTTTATCTTGATTAAAATAATTTGTGCACTGATAAAGAATATAGGGTAGAGAAAGTCATGTAAATGAAACACATCAAATTTTTTAACTTTTAACTTTAACTTAGTACGTGATACATAGGTAGAGTCCCCTGTTTCCAAAAAGGCATTTTAGATAAAGATCCGATTGTGGTTGTGTGTGCGCTTGTTTGTGTGTGTGTGTGTGTCAGTGTGTTCGTGTGTCTGTATGTCTGCAAACATGATAACTCAAAAATGAAAAATCTAAAAAATGCCAAACTTGGTATTTAAGTTTAGTATCTTCCAAATATGCAACACAAAGATTTTGAGGAAAATCTTCCCATCCCAAACTACCCTTTACATGGAAAATATTTTTTTTGATTTTCTCAAAAATGGCTCAAACAATTTTGATTAAAATTGTTGATGAATTATATTAAAGATATTTATATGACAAATAAAATGTATATCTGGAATTTTCTGGGAATAATCTCTGAAGACCTCTTCATTTTGGATGATTTTTGCATAACTGGCAATCCGTAAGAGATACACAAAAACTTACTTCACAAAAAAAAAATGTAGATCACTAAAGCACACAATTTGTGTCACTTATATTTTTTTTTTTTTTTTTTTTTTTTTTTTTTATGGAGTCGACCACTTCTGAGATATTCCTTGTTATTAGTTACAGCGATACTTAAATATTTAAAACTTTTTTCAAATGTGAATTTGTCAACTTCTGGCTGTACAAAAAAGTGGATTTCAATCACATAGTAACCAGCTCTTAAAAGATTTGACTAATGCTTTAGCCTAGTGTTCTCCTGTATTTTCCTTCCACTACAAGGAAGCAAGTAATAAGACCATTTCTGCTAATGTTTATCTGAGTTAGCATGAAGTAAATAGCAGAATAAGCTTTTTAAGAATAATCTGTTATAGAGATGTAGAGAAAGTCATGTGAATGGAAAACATAAGATTTTTTAGAAAGTAACTAACAGATGCACACCTACAAAGCAAAACAAAATTATTTTGATTTTAGCATAACTACCTAGTCATTATAAATGTTAAAATAATTTTGTGTTTATTAAATCCAATGCTGAAAATTATAAAAAGAAAATTTGGTGTAGTTTTATTATAAACATATTTGGTTCCTTTAATTCATCTAGTATATAAGCAGTATCAGTTATGAAGTTATCTAGTATTAAATTATATACACTAACTTAATATGTTATTTTTTTCAGCTCTTTGTTTGTATGCCTAGGATATTTGGCAAGAAATGGAAAGTTTTTCAGGAACAATCATGTAATGTTTGTGCTGGAGTGCCTACTAAGAGCAGCATTGCTGCTATTGAAAAGAATGGAGAAATCACAAATCCTTGTCAGAGCTCTGGAATTGTTGGCTCTTTTACTGCAAGGGTAAAAATTATTTGAAATACTTACCATATTCAGTTCTCAACAAGAGCAAAAGATATTCTGTATAAATTACATGAAGTATTTGAGACATTTCTAGCATTCTTCATCATCACAAGGTTGTAATTAATGAACAATAGCCTCTCTATAGGATTTCAGTTTTTAAAAGTTTAGCAGCTGTATGAACAGAGATTTTAGAAACACTTACATACAGAAATCCTTAGAGTCTTCTTCAGAGAGCATTCAAATGTTGCAGCAATTTTGTAAATTTTTTCCTCCATTAGAGCATCTCTTATGTTTAGCATTTAGCGATCCCATTGTCCTAAATTTATTAACTTACATCTGACAGTATCTTTATTTGGAAGTAAAATACCAGGAATTGTCTCCTGAATTTGTATACACACTTGTCTACAAGATTTAGTTTTTATGTATCATAATAATTATAAAAATTCTTTGATCAAGTATGAAGTTTTGGTAGACTCTTTGGTGGACTAATAACAAGACAAAGATAGCAACAATAATAATATTGTAAGGTAATTCACACAAATGCTGTGGCTCGCCTCCCACATAGGTAGCCTGGGTTCAATCCCAAGCATCTACATGTGGGATTTGTGGTGGACAAAATGGCATCTGGTTGCTCTGGTTTCACCCACCACTCAATCCACCAATTGCTCCATTATTACCTTTCCTATCATCCATCCTATCGCTTTCATTTCATATCAACCATGCTCATGCCTGGCTATAGGCCAACCACTAGTTCCAGGCTCTTCAGTCTGTGGTTTGTTCCATTGGCTCCCTGACAGCTTCTGACCCCTAGGCTCCTTGTTAATCCTAGGGGAGTGTCAGTCCCACATATGGGGAGGGTAAGCCGACTATGAAAATTCACACCAAACACAGTTGTCTAAATAGACTTTCTTTTTTTCGAAGCATGATGAACAAATTCTAGTGTTTACAGCACAAACTGAAGGCAGCAAATGTCAGTTAAATTAAATAAATTTTACAATAATTTAAATTTATTATTACTATTCAAAGCTGATAAAGTATTCCACCCAAAAATTTGTTACACATGTATGCTTAAAGCTTCTGCATTAGTTTTTTTTTTTTGGGGGGGGGGAGGAAATATGTACACATGCACTTGTGTGTGTGTGTGTGTGCATGTATACTTGTGCGTGCATGTGTGTGTGTGTGTTGCATGCATTTTTTAAGAGCAGGAATTCACCACGTCCTAGCAGCACCCTAATTTGTTGGATATGCTAGGACAGTGTTTGGTATATCATTTCACTTTTGCTACAGGATGAGCACCGCAGAGAAGGTGAAGCTTAGATCCACGATTAACCTTGGTCAAGTGATGGCACTGCTAGATTTTGTTCTCCACAAATGGCAAAACATTGATATAGATGTATTGGTGCCAGTTGGTTTGATGCTACATGGATTGCTTAGTAACCATAGTATAATTCAACAGCTAGACTCCTCTTCACTTCATCAGATCTCTACAATAGTACATGGTGTCATTGAGAGGCTCTCAGCTTATGTGTCCAGCCTCAAGAGTAAACACAATACTAGGATTAAATGCAGAGAAGTTGTTTCACTTATATGCCACATAATCATTTTGGTAATAAAGTAAGTCATAGTTTTACTAATTTTTTTTATGATTGATCTATACAGTAAGCATTAATTTTGAGTATGACATCTACCATTAGTTGCCTTTTATGACTTAATTGACTTTTCTCGCAGAGTTATATGGTTCTTTTTAGACTTGCATGAGGAATTTATAATGTAAAACTATAGTAATAATTTACCAGATGCCCCAATTCAATTTTCCTAAGAGTTTATCAAAAGTAGAAACAGAGTTTTATTTATGACACTCTTTAATTACTGTGGTTCTCAGCTTCTCTTTCTATATTGGGTGTGAAAGACTGCCTAATTTTGCTCAGAGGCTTATTTATCAGACTTAATCTTTTATGTGCCATAAGTTTATGATATGGGTCTTTGCTTCCCTACAGAAGGAAGCTATGCTAAGAATTTTTATGTCCGAAAAAATCCATCGTCCTGCGTTTGGTTTGAACCCATGACCTTAGCTAGCATGGTAACCATTATGCCACAGAGTGTGATTAAGAGTTTATTAGAAGGTCTGTCTGTCCCACATTTCAATTTTTAGAATTCAAGAGAGAGAAATACTGACTGAATTTTCACTAATTAAGATTGTTGAAGTCGTGGTTTATGAGGTTGAAATAAGAATAGTTTTTAAAATTATACAATTGAGTAACACTTTAGAATGATACACTTGTGAACTGCCACTCTGCGAGAGTGTTCTACACCTGGCTAGGTCTTGGAACAGTTCATGTTGCTAACCTAAATCTACAACACTGCCCCATTAAGGAGGAGAGCAAACTATAATTTGATCAATTATTAACTAAATTTTAGTTACAAACTCAGTCTTTGTGGTGATTTGATAGGGACCATATTCTGATACATATATTGGTTGGTTCACATTGACAATTAGAACAGGCTCTAACACTGGAGCATCATTAGGCGCTACATTAGAAATGCTATTGAGAATGATCTGGCACATTTATGGGAATCAGTAGTTGTACTCTTCTGTGTTATATACACTAAGAAATTTGCCATACAGAAAATATACTGCTGCACAATTTAGTCACAGTCACAGTTCAGCTCAACTAACACCGAAAAAGGTGTGTACCAAATTCCACATTTGCACCACTCAACTGTATAGAGGACATCTGCAAACAGGAAATTACTAAAGTGCAACTTTGATATTTTTCTGCCCTTATGGGATAATTCTTTAGAATCTAGTTATATTCTGGTTATTACTATTCATAACCAACAACTCCCCCACAAATATGCACTCTTACATGCAAAAATTAGTTATATATTGTTTCTGTCACATGGGTGGCCTGGTTTATTTTTTAAGGTGTTCACTTTGCCTTCCAACAGTTTAGTCATCATTAGATGTACTGATTATAATATTAATTTTATTAATTGTATATATCCATACATACAGGGCTTTCTTTTCAAGACTTCCCATCTAAATAACAATTTATTTAAATTTTATTAAAAAATACTCATTAACTTAGATGTTGAGGGGACAACTTAAAACTGGTCTTAATTATATTCTAGGTTTCACTTCCTCTCCCCAATTTGAAATTTCAAAGTGTATTTTTATACTTAAATATGAAAGAATATTCAATTGTTTATACATCTAATTCATTTATTTTATATCTTTTGTTTAAAACCCTTGCCTAGCAACCTGAATTGTACTTTCTGTGGAAGACCATTTTGAGCATTTCTTGTGTATTAAATGTTTGTTAAATGGTGCACATGTTGACATGTTATTTTGTTACATTAAAATAAGTTTAAATAAATTGTTATTCAGACTGGGAAGTTTTTGAAATGAAAAGAGAAAAGCAAAACAAAAAATCTGAAGCGTTACATTCAGATAACTTTCTCTAGCTGTTTCATATACAAACTATTCTTACTAAAGATTATTTTATCTACATCATGATAATTGAGATAAACATTAGCAGAATTGCTTTTATTACTTTCTTTGTGCAAATAGAAGGGAAATAAGCGAATGCATTAGGCTAAAGCAATAGTCAAATCTTTGGAAAAAATTTATATACTTTTAAATTGAAACCAATATCAAGGAATATCTCAAAAATGATCAACTATACAAGAAAAATATATATGACATAAATAATGTGTTTTAACAAGATCTACAATTTTTGTATAGTAAGTTTCTGTCTATCTCTTAAGGCTTAACCATTATGCAAAATTCTGCAAAACTCAACCAGAATAAAGCGCTCTTAAGATACTATTCCCATAAAATGCAAAATACGCATTTTATTTTTAAAGCAAATCTTTAATGTACGGTATTTTAATCAAAATTGTTAGAGTTATACTTGAGAAAAACAAAATTTTTAAAAATTTTTCCAAGAAGAGGGTGCAGAGGGATATTCTTGAAAATCTTTGTGTCGCATCCTTGGACAATACTAAACACAAATACCAAGTTTGGTATTTAACATTCTTTTTGTTTTTGAGCTATGCTATCCACAGATGCACCATGCATGCACACAGACCTTCTTCTAAATATGCTTTTTTCGTATTCAGGGGACCTCAAAACATATATTTCCAGTGAAATCTTGACATTGAATTTTTGGGTGGAATACTAATGTATAAAGAGTACATATGACCAAAAAAATAAATGATAATAAAATTAAGGCCAATCTTACTTCATTAGAAATAGTTTGTGTTACTGCACGTAATCCTTCTAATAATGCATAATTAGAATTAGAAGATCATCCAGTCAATATCACTGTATACCCCTATACTCATACAAACTAAAAAAAAGAATAAACCAGAGAAAGTAAAAATGTAAAGAGAATGGAATATTATAGCATGACATAGTTCGCATGTGTCATTGGCGAGAGTTTAATTTATATTGTTTTAGTAATTAAGAATTAATTAATCTGAATTAATTGGGATTTGAACTTAAATATTCTTAGGAAAATACAAACTTTGTTATAAGCTGATGAAGTAACAGGATGGAAGCGACTAGCCTCTTCCGATGGCACTCCCAGTGGACTTTTGATGCCACCAACTTCCATTGGTTTACGTGCACATTCACACTTTGGCATCACACAGGATATTCTAGAACATTTAAGCATTTGGTGCAGATTGGATAAGGTTTAAGCTGATTGGTTCTCCATATTAGGAGAATGGCCACCATGTTGGAATGCCCTTCTGGGGACACCACTAAATCTATTTTAGGGACGGCAGACCCGTCCTCTGGGGCTATTGTCTTTGACCATTGGGGAACCTCTATTTTGCTTGTATGCGTCTTGAGGCATCGCTCCGGGCTCAACCAGCCACCACTTTGACCACTTCATCTCTCACCTCGCCTAGACACACCATGACATATTTCTTAAGGTAAGGATTTATGTTAGTAACCCCATAATCAGAATGATATTGGCCAGGATTAATAGAATAGTTTGCCATCCCCCACCTTTGTAAACCAAACATGCGTAACCAACAGATTATTTAATCTTTCTTAATATATTAGCTTAATTTAAGTCCCATTGTTATCATTGCTCTACCATCTGCCTTCCTTTTACCACCCTCTAATAGCTATCCCCCACGTCATAGAATCATAATCACGACATATAGTGGCGTCCCCGGAAGGGCATTCCAACATGGCGGCTGTTCTCCTAATATGGAGAGCCAATGCCCTGATAGTGGGTAGATTTAGCCAATCAGCTTAAATGTTCTAGAATATCCTGTGTGACATCAAAGTGCGAATGTGCACGTAAACCGACGGAAGTGGTGGCATCAAAAGTCCAATGGGAGTGCCATCGGAAGAGGCTAGTCGCTTCCATCCTGTTACTTCATCAGCTTATAACAAAGCTTGTATTTTCCTAAGAATATGTAAGCTCAGATCCCAATTAATTCAGATTAATTAATTTGTAATTACTAAAACATTACTAAAACAATATAAATTAAACTCTCACCAATGACAAATGCGACAATAGTTACCAGCTATTTGCTTTAGCTCTTCTTTTTACATATTTACAAGGAATTTGTAATAAAAGTATTTACCCATATATCAATATATGGGAAGTAGGTAGAGCTTTTGTAAGAATAGTTTGTTACAGAATAAGTAGTGAAAGTAATGTGAATGTATAGCATCATAACTTTTTTGTATGCAGTATTTTGAAGGTCTTTCAGTCATCAAATCATTTCAAAAACTTTTGCAGATGAAACTTAAAGGAACCATAAATCCAATACTGTTTCACAAGAAACAGATGTTCTTGAACAAAATAGTGGTAACATTGTCAGAGACACTAGTAGGTACATCACAAACTTGTACCGAGTATTGAAAAATTGAGTCACCTTTTTACACATTTAATTCCACTTCCAATTCATTTGGGAAGACCAGTTATAGGGTACCTTTATCCTATCTTCAGTTCCATGGTTGACTGAAGCTGCAGCAGTTGATTGTCTGCCTCATGTTCAAAAGGTCGTGAATTCAAATCTTGCTTAGGGTGAGTTACCCAGATAGGGTTTTTTGGGGGTTTTTCCTTATCCTGATAAGATAAATGTTGAGTTTAAGCTCCCTGGTCCTTGAGATTTTTGAGCATCATTTCACCTATTTCATTCATTGTTCAATGTGACCAACCAGGTTAAATGATGCTAAGATTAAAAAAAAAACAAAAAAAAAAAAAAACAGTTGGTCATGTCAGTTGACCACAGAACTGAAGATAAGGTTAAGGTACCCTGAAAGCAGTCTTCCCAAACAAATGGGAACTGTAGCTAAAAGTGTAAAAAAGGTGACTCAATTTATCAAAACTCAATACAATGGTATTCTAATATCTAAAATACTTCATATTATTTTATGTATCACATCACTTATTCCATTTCACTTCACAGAAGCACGATGACTTGTCGAATCTCTGTTAATACACTTCCTCATGGTTATATCTCATAAACTTTCTCATGCAATGGATTATCTTCAATCCAAATGTAATCATATTTCACAAAATATTAAAAAAGAAAAGAAAAGAAAAAAAAAAAAAAAGTACAATTTCTGGGGTCCCTTAAGAGCGAGATACCATGTATGACATTTTATGCACACTCCCCTATAATTAAGACTTTATTTTCTAATGTTATGCAAGCTAATTGAGCTTGCTAGAAATCTGAGAAGGTTGGCTCACTATTATAACTTTACAGGGTTTACAGGACATTTATGTAGATAGCTTTAAGTTAAATTGTAAGAATCTGAGCAAAATAGAATTTAAAAATATTATGGAATGAAAAAACAAATCAAAACATCTTCAAAATATGTTTTATAGTATTAAATATGTGTTCAGTATTGTTCATAATAAATTCAAAGTTTACAGATCACATGAGTGAATAATCTTTATGAATCTTAAATAACTGTTCTACTCTTTTATTTTTGTAATCTGGGAATCCTGTATATTACTGACATTACTATACAGTTACTCTAATGTAATTTATATATCAATGACTTCAAATCAAATTAGAGGTTTCATTTTATATATTTGAAAGTAGGTAAATAGAGTCTCTTTATAAAGGACACAAATATCTATTTAAACTAAATAATATATCTGTTCAAAATATCCAATTATTAAAAATAAATGTAATACTTATTGATGTTCACATTTGTGTTAGATTATGTTCAGCGTTAAAGTCTACCAACGAGGAAGAGACAAACTCTGAGCTGCAAATAATAGAAAAATATGTTAATTGTATGCTCCAGGATGCTGTGAGTTGTTTCAGGGATGTTTGTTATCCATATGTTTTGGTAAGTGCAAGTATCGTTTCATATGACAGTGTGTACATATGATTTTATTCAATATTATATCATTATTTGAAGTTCTATCAGTTTTCAGTTGTTTCTCAAAAGTTCATGGAAATAGTGTGAACTTTTAAAGTTCTTAAACATTTGATTATTGCTGATCTCTTTGTGTAATATAGCTATTTCTGTTGTTTCTATAAGTTTATTGCAATTAAAATGAAGTAGAAAAATAAGTCTTCAAAACAATAATTTGTATATACACTAATAAACAATAGAGTGTAGAAAAAAGCACGTGAATGTAACATATGAAAATTTCTTGTTTCATTTTTAGTTCATAGAAATATTATTTTAGTGTAGTATCTGAATACACACCATAAGCAAATATTTTATAATATTAATAATTTCAGAATTCAAGATTTGAACCATCCAGCATTGAACTATATAGAAATTTCTTAAGCTGTGTAAGAGTTCTCTACATGGATACTATGCAAGAAATTGACATTCATCAGCTGTCTAACATCCTTGCAGAGAATGAATTCCTGATATATCTTATACTTATGTCAAGCTGGCTTGCAGAAAAGTAAGTTAATGAACAAAATGACTTAAAAAACTAGTGCTAGTAAACTAGATATGATTTTGAAGCTAATTGACTGAAAAATTCAATGCCATAATCTGGATTTAACCACAGATCTCCTACTTTCATCTGATTACTTACAACCATTGAGCTATCATTTGTTAGGATATTAAATTGCCAACTGAATTGCAATTAGATAGATTAACCCAAGCATACACCTGTTTTTAACATTTAATGTTCTTGCATTATAATTAATAGTAAACATCATAAACTTTCAAGTACATTAAAACTTAAAACAGATATTAAACATTAAAATTATATTACTTGGTTTTTACAGCCTATGTCACTATACAGTGCTCACATTCTTATATACAAATGTGTCCAAATTTAATGTTAAGCTCTATATTTTCAAAATATTAATTTCCTACATACCTCAAATTGTGTCATTTCTAAATTGTTAATTATTACTCTCAAAGGTACATATATGGGTACACATTTTAAATTACACTGTTAAAATAAATAGAATTGATATTAATTGTCTGGTCCATTTAAATAACTTTACTTGACTTTCAGTCTGCGTTATATCACTTAATATTTACAGTCTTATTTACATGTACAAATGTCAAAATTTGGTATTAAAATATACATTTCCAGATATTAAAATGTACGCATTGACATATTAATGGCACTTAATGTTTACATCTTTACTTCATATAAAAGAGTATCAAAATTTGATATTAAGAAATACATTCTCAAAATATTAAGTAAATATATCAATGATATTTCTACATCACTGCTTACTTCATGTTAAAGTACACACATGAGTTTACAATAATTTGAGTTACACCGCTAGAATAATTGCAATTTTATCATATTTCTAGTTCACTTGAAATGCAGTACAATTAGCATAAAATCATTTCACTTAGCTTTTATAGCCCGTGTCACTTCACTTAATGCTTACATTTCAGGAAAAGGTTGAGACTGATTATCATTTAGGTATTCTTCTACAGAATAAAATGAATTACTGCAGAGAAAACAATCTCAATGGCAACTTAATATTAGTTAGCAGCAGTGGCATGCATTCAAGGGAAGGGCCTGAGCACTGCTTTGGTAACAACTGCAAGAAGTGTAAGAACTGAACTGAGAACTTTTGTGTGAAGATTAGGACATTAACATGACTGAACATCATAGACAGGCAATATTTAGTTTTATTCATAATATATGTACTATAATCATATATTTATTCAATAATATTCAAATAAATAGCCACGCATCTTCCAAACAGGTAGAGCAAATACGTTACATAATCCTAAAAGGCTTATTAGTGCAGTAAAGTTTTCTGGGAAAACAAGAATTGACCTTTTGAGTATATGATGAAGCAGCAAATATTATTAACCAGAGCAATTAAGTGGAACTGTCGAAGTACTTTGCAAAGTATGATCCTCTTTAAATGCAGTACTTAAAAATCTGGAATTTATACTGAAATACAGGAATTTATAATGAAATCCAAAATGATCTAATACAAGTTTTGATAATTTTGTCAACTATAAAGCATGAAACTAGGATATTACTTTTGTCCAATACTATGGAATTACTTGTCAACATATCTAAACTTTGTGATGTGTTTAGTGCTCAATAAACTAAGTCAGATATTTTAGCATTTAGCACCAGTAGAAAATTTCAAATTTGTTTTTCTCTTATACATATTCCACAAAGTATTTATTTTCATCAATGTGTTGTACAAGATCCTTTAAAATCAAGTAATTGATCTCTTGTACTATCAATAGGAAACCAAAGAAATTTGCTGCTCCATAGCCACATTACATGAAAGTCCAGAACAGATTTTTCAAGAAACTTGTCTCAAGTGGATGAGTCTGAAGAGAAAAAATATTGAATATAAGCCACTTTATTCAAAGTGTGTTATAACATTGATAACTTCTTGGAGTAAGATTTTAAGATTACTGCAAAGTGAAATTTTTAAATTTATTGTCACATGAAAACTAACTTGAAAACATAGTCTTCATAGTTCCCCAAAAACCAGCTTTCAAAGTCTGCTATATACTATGGAAAGTTCTCTGATGCCATTTAATTCAGAAAAGAACTGATCATAGAGTTTAGAAAAAAAAAAAACTGTGAGTGAACTTGAACTATGCACACTAATCCAAGGATAAAACAAACTTTTCCGCAATTAAAAATATTAGTGTCATTCTGTATTCAATTCCTGTGAGTGCATTTCCAGCACTAAGGAGAATAAAAAGTTGCTCTCAGAATTCTGCTAAAGAAGAATAGGCTTTCTCATTTTGGATTATTTCAACTGAAGATCGCCTACTAAGCTGATTTAGAAAAAGGAATAATTCAAAAGGAACAGAAAATTATTAAATTTGCTTCCCAGAAGAGAAGGATGGAATATCAATGCCCTTGATTTTGTTTTGCAAGTGATCTGCCAAACTGTCAACAGTTAATTTAAGTTCTGAAACTGGTTATTTTCTATTAAATCGTTCTTAAAGTAACTTCATTAAATATAAAATTTGAATAACTATTTTTTCAATTTTAATCATTATCATTTGCATTTGCACTTTTTACTTTCCCTGCATAGTACATGGTATATAGGTAGAGAAGGTATTGCACCCCATCCAAAAATGGATTTCAATACTACCGACATTTCCCTGAAAATACACTTTTTAGGGCCTCCTGTGTCCAAATAAAACATTTTTAGAAAAATATACATGTCTGTGAACAAGATAACTCAAAAATGAAAAGTCGTTAAAATACCAAGCTTAATATCTTCCAAGGATGTGATACAAAGATTTTGAGGAAAATCCCCCCACCCCGAACTACCCTTTATAAGGAAAAATATTTGAACATTTTGATTTTCTCAAAAATGGTTCAAATGATTTTGATTAAAATACTGTATCTTAAAGGTATTTACATGAAAAATAAAATGTATAACTTGAATTTCCTGGGAAATGCTTTTGAGAACCTCTTTATTCTGGATGAATTTTGCATAACTGGTAAACTGTAAGAGATAGATATAAACTTCATGTTGTAGTCGGTTTACCCTCCTCCCTAGTTAGGACTGACACCCCCTAGGACTTACAGGAGATATAAACTTACTACACAAAAAATGTAGGTCTCATTAAAACACACAATTTATGTTATATACATTTTTTTCATGGTATTCCTTGTTATTGCTTTCAGTTTTAAATTACTTTCTCATTCAGGAATTTGTTAACTCCTGACCATATAGGAAATGGAGTTCATCCACATGGCAACCAGCTTTTAAAAGATTTGACTATCACTTTAGCTTAGTGAATTCCATTGTTTCCCTTCTACTTAAAAGGAGGCAAGTAATAATGATAAGTTCTGATAATATTTACTTCAATTAGCATGAAGTAGGTAGAAGAACAGGCTTTTTATATAGTTTGTTAGAGAAATGTAGAGAAAGTCATGTGAATGGAACACATTAGATTTTTTATCTTTAATATTTGTTCCTTTCATTTAAACTTCTATCAATTGTGTTTTTTTCTTTCAATTTATTCCTTTGATTTATACTATTACTTTTATGCTTTTCATCAAGGCAAGCTTGTTCCTTGATTTACTACTGTGCACTTAAAAACCGTAATATTCATTGCTTTTACTATCTGAATGGTTACTACTAATCATTGATTAATAGTTTAATCCTCAGGTACACAATAGCTCAAATCAGCTATAAAGTCATTATTTTTATATATGTTAATTACTCTCTTTAAGGTAATAATAATAATAATAATAATAATAATAATAATAATAATAATAATAACAATAATAATAACAACAATAATGATAATAGTAATAGTAGTAGTAATAATAATAATAATAATAATAATAATAATAATAATAATAATAATAACATCTGATATGTTCCATTCACATGACTTTCTCTACATCTCTGCAATAAATTATTGTTAAAAACCTTAGGCTTCTATTTACTTCATGATAATTGAGAAAACAGAAAAATAGTCTTATTACTTGCTTCCTTGTAAGTAGCAGCAAAATAAGGGAGTACCATAGGTTAAAGTGATAGTCAAACGATGGTTGTTATGTGATTGAAGTTCCTTTGTTTGTAAGGACAGGAGTTGACAAATTCCTGTATGAGAAAAGTATAAGTTTTTCAAAGCTGAAACTAAAAGCAAGGAATATCTTAAAAACAATCAGCTCCACAAAAAAAAATGTATATGATATAAATTGTGTGTTTTAATGTGCTCTACATTTTCTGTGTGGTAAATTTTTGTCCACCTCTTACGGTTTAGCAGTTATGCAAAAATCCGTAGAATTTATCCAAATAAAGTAGTCTTTAGTGGCTAATCCCAGAAAATTCAAGATATACATTTTATTTGTCAAGTAAATATTTTAAATATATGAGACTTTAATAAAAATCGTTAGAGCCATTTTTAAGAAAATCAAAATTTTTTGCATGTAAAGGGTAGTTTGGGGTGGGAGGATTTTCTTGAAAATCTTCATGTCGCATCCTTGGAAGATACCAAACTTAAATACAGACAGACACACACACGCACGCACGCATGCACGCACCCATAACCACCCCCACACCCACCCAAACCCCACCCCCACACCCACACACACACACAGACATTTTTATAAAATGCTTATTTTGAATTCAGGGGGTCTCAAAACATATATTATCTGTGAAATCTGGGTATCAAATTTTTGGTTGCAATACAATACCTTCTCTATATGCTATTTACATAGTACATATATAGAAAGTAAAAAATAAAGAAACAATTCATATAAGAAACCAAAACTTTCAAGAGAATATGATTTAGAATAACTATTTCTTGACACTTGAGTGTTTCTCATAGGAAGTGTCTTTAATCAGTAAAGTTAAAAGTTTTTAACAGGAATATCCAAGATCTTCATGCGGTTGTAAAACCAATTAAATGTTGCAAGAACATTGAGTTTTGAGTGAAATTACTTATTAGTCTTGTAGTGTATATATACAATGGTCCTATATAATTACTCTCTCCAACATCTACATAGAGTTAGTATTGCATCCCATTCAAAAATTTAATATCAAAATTTCAACAGAAATACTTATTTTGAGGTCCCTTGAATAAAACAGAAAATCTGTTTCATTTTTTCTATTAGATGTAGGAAGTAAGAGAGGTATCTGTTATATTTCACCCAAAGAACAATACCAGGACTTCATAAGAAATATGTATTTTGAAGTTTTATGAATAAAATAAGAAAGGCAGTTTTACAAAGAGGTTCCCGTGTGTGTGTGTTTTTTTTATATATAATAAAAAATTGGATAAATGCGAAACTTTGTAATTAAAACTTGAAGTTTAATTCAATAATAATTATATTATGAGTCACACTTTAAGTACATTTTTCTACCAATAGAGGGGCCATCCACTCACCAAATCTTGCAAGTTGTAAATAGCTGAAGATTTTATGGCCAGTTAAAATATGTTTCTAAGTAAGAAACTAAACAAGGGAAGTTTGAGTGGAATGTCTGACTCATTATTTAATAATTACCAAACCAGTTTTTAAGTTCAGTGTTTTCCAAAGATCCTGCATGAAGATTTTGATAAGCTTCCCCCACTCCAACTATCGTTAACATGGAACATCTTTCAAAATTTTTGATTTTCTCAAAAATGGCTCTAATGATTTTTGTTAACATAGTATAAATAGTAAAGGATAGTTTCATGATAAATCCAATGCATATATTGAACTTTTTGAGAACATCTTCTGAAATCTTCTTCCTTTGGAAGGCATTTTATATAATCTTGTATATCTGGTGAATGCTAAATGAAAACTTACTCATAAAAAATGTAGATCTCTTAAAAAACATAATTTATTCAAAATAATCTTTTTGTGGTATAAGTCACTTTCAAGATTAACGGTTTGAATGAATTAGTGCTTTGTCATTCTTTTCAAAGTCCTTCAGTTTTACTTGTTTCTCACTATTTGATGGAAAGAACAGCATATAGCTTCCAGTTTTCAGATATGTGACTATCTTATTCCCTTTGTATCTGTAACAAAATATGTAATATTGCTCTTTCTGCAGAGGTTTAACTGCATTAAAATGAAATAAGAAGAATGGAAAATCTAATGCTTTCCATGTACATGATTTTCTTTACCTATTCTGCAAGAAATTATTCTACAAAATATTTAAGAAGGTTTTCACAGCCAGAGTCGATTATTGAAACATTAAGATCTTCTGGGCTGGAATGCTATGGTCTAAGGGTAAAATTAATAAGATTCCAAGTTTTGGTCAACTTTAGGTTTCATAGGCTAATACCCTGCACTCAATGTCCATGTTATTTTGGATTCAGGGCTCCTCAAAACATGTATATCTCAGTATCAAATTTTTGGGTGTACTATATCTTCTCTACTTATTATGTATGTATATACTGCACAATAGGAAAAGTAAAAATATGCTTTCTCTTAAGAATAGTTTATATAGCCACTAATAAATGGTAGAGAAAGTCTTGGGAATGCAACAAATCATTTTGTTTTCTATGTTGCATCTGTTTTTTGTATCACTGGTTTGAACAATTGTTGTGAAGTAAAATATTAGCAGCATTAGGATTAGTAGTACAGATTTAGTTTAATATGCAAAACTCCTATACAAGAATAGTTTATGCTTTTATATACAACGAGCTGAATGTAAACACAATTGCAACTTTTTCTCTTTGTTTATAGCTGCAATTGGTTACGTCCAGTCTGCCTAACAGTAATGGTTGAGTTCCTGACTTCCCTTTCAGTGAGTGCATTAGATATTGAAAGACTATGGTCAAATGGTGTAGCAAATTTTAGAGAAGATCTGCAAGCTGGTGTGCAATGTCTACCCCCAGATCACACCAAGTGGTTACAGTTGCTTAATCATAGCAACATGCATTCATCAGCTCGGAATGCAATTGTGATATTACTTTTCTTTTGCTGTCTTTCTTTGAAGAGGTAAGTGTATACCATGCAAATGCTACAAGTGCTAACTATGAGTCAAGAATTGTATTCTATTGTGTCAATACTTGCAAGGAACTTAGCTGTTGCCATGACATAACAAACACAGAATGATAGATACTATGACTATGTTGGGTGCTGGGGCTTTAGTTACAGAAAGCTGGTACCTTAATATGCATTCACTTCAGTGTGTTAGTTACTTTTTCTCTTTATCTAACAGTTTTTACATAAACACATTACCTAATTGACTACTAGATGTTTTGGTAAAACGTCCACAGGTGATTCAGATTTGAAAGATTGAAAACTTTAATTTGTTCAGATTTGAAATTCACTAGATTGCCAAGATTTTGACCTTTTCTTTGGATCATTGGTGTCTTAGCTTCACACATCCATCACCTATACCCTATTGTGGCTTCAAGTTGCAGCCTTGAGCCAACCTACTCCACTCCTAAGTTTATAAAAAAACATCTCTCTACTGCACTTTGCAGCTTAGAGTCCTTCACCTTGGGCTATGTTTGTGACTTAGGGCCTTAAAAGTTTATAACAGACCAGTAACTAACTGCAGAGCAGTTCTAATTGCAGAATAAACAAAAGTACCAAATCCAGATCATGTATGTAGGTAATGCCAATATTCTTCTGCTCAGTTGTCGCCCTCTGTGGTGTAATAGTTACAATGCTAACTTCATATACCCAAAGTTGCAGGTTCAAACCTGGCAGAGGACGATGGAGTTTTTTGGGCATAAAAATCCCTAGCATGCCATGGCTGCCTTCAGAAGGGAAGTAAAGTTGTTGCTCCTATGTCATACATTTACAGCATGTTAAAGAACCTCAAGCCTGATATAGAGGCACCTGAGTAAAATTAAGTGGTCTTTCACACCCAGTATAGAATGAGATGCTGAGAACCACAGCAGTTAAAGAGCAACCATAAATAAAAAATGCCATTTCCATTTCTGCTCAGTTGTTAGTGAATCAGAAAATGAACAATGCTTATCAATATAGACTATGCATTTTGCTTCAACATGTTCACACTTCCATACTGTCCCAGACAGTCTGGGGTCATTAGCTATGAAGAAAGCTTTCAAACTCATTTATACATTGAAATAAGCAAGAATCAGTGGCTCATTAGCATAAAATTTTGGTGTTCACAACATTTTAGATTCAGTTGGAATCTGCAATCACCAATTAGTATTACACAGTAGGTACATTTGTTCTTTCATTACAACAAAATAATGCATATTTAGATGTCTTGTGTTATTTAAAGCATATTCTCTCAAGCTAAGTAGTAATATTCTCTTTACCAAATGCTAAGAGTTTAACATTCCATTCTTCTTTGTGTAGTGGGAATTTTTGTGCTTTTTAAATTTTTGTTTGACAAATGTGCAAGATCCATAATACCCGAATTAGTATAAGAATTAACTGAAATAAGAAGTAATACAGTGGATTTTCTATATTACAACTAGATAGATAGGCAAGCAGGCAAGCGGGTGGGTGGGCAGGCAGGAAGGCAGGCAGGCAGGCATTTTGTTTGTCCTGTACATCATACATATGTACATGGGTACCATGATATAGGATAAGTCAATAGTATATAAAAGTTGTATGAACAATTATTTACAAAATTCTTGTAGCCTTGAATTGCATTTATGAATATTTAAGATTAATCTTAAGGCCTACGATTAGATGATTGCATTTTTAATAATTTACAAAATTTTATTGTGCAGCTTAAAATATAAAAATGAAAAACTAAAATACAAATATAGGCTTTACATAAAGGTAAACATTAGTGATAAAAAACAAAGTAATGAAAAGAATTAGTGTAATCAATGTCGGTTATGTCAAAATGGAATAGATACAATACTTATAAGATTAAAAATATGAGAAGCCTAATACAAAATAATGTTTTATAAGGAATATGAATATATGAACTTAAATGAAGAATATGTACATATATAAATGTAGTTAATTACAATTATTAGCTAGGAATTCTTGAATGGTATAAAAGCAGTGGTTAATTAGATGTGCCTTTAGGGAAAGTTTAAATCTATTTTCTTGCTATATTTCCTTTAAGAATTTTGGAAGGCAGTTGTATATTTTTATACCGGTGTGTTATATGGTTCTTCGAAATAGGGAGGTGTTATGTTGATGAACATGCATATTTGTGATTTGCCTTGTATTGTACTGATGCACAGATTCATTCTTAATGAAGGGTGAATCTGTTTTGTTGTTGTTTTTACGGATAAACATTATTTCATATACATAAATGCAAGGGAGGGGAAGAACGCCTAATTTGTTAATGCTTATTGTACTTATGCTTATTGTAAACTTTCTTTTGAATGTTAGAAAATGGAGATGGCGTGTTATTTATGGACGCTCTTTTACTGCTGAGGTTCTCAGCGTCCCATTCTAAATTGGGCGTGAAAGACCGCTTAATTTTGCTCAGAGGTCTCTCTATCAGTCTTGAGGTTCTTTTACATGCCATAAATCTACGACATGGGACCAACTTCCCTTCTGAAGGAAGCCATGCTAAGGATTTTTACACACAAAAAGATCCATTGTTCTCCGTGTGTTTGAACTCGCGACCTTGGGCATATGAAATTAGCATGGTAACCATTACACCACGGAGGGTGGCTTTGAACGTTTGATTATAGTTGCATTTATTAGATTTTGTCACCTTTTCAATTAACACTCTAGTCACATTGTGGCTAACTTGTCCTGTAACTTAGTTTAAAGCTGCTCTTAAAAGTATTTTCATGTTTGTAGAATATGCCTGTAATATTTATCTCTTATTCTATTCATTTTATCTATTATTTTAAAAATGTGGCATTGTGCACATTTTTGTGCATAGCTCCATTTATTTGCCCATAGCTTGGCACTTACAAAAGCAAAACTTATGAACCAGCCCTCGTTCTGCTGGGTATATTCACAGTCATGAATGAGTGAAAAAAATTTATGGTAATGCAAGAACAGATGTCAGCACTATTAAATGTTGTGTTCATTGCTACATGGGAAATCGGCCATTAGAATTGGTATTTTTAAAACTAAAGTTTAATATTTACATTTTGTTGGGTTTTGCAAAAGTTTAGATCTTTACATAAACACTTTAGAATGAAACCTTTAGATGAATATTTTGATCTCCAAAATATGTATTGTATTATGCTTGGTTTTCTTTTTCGTTTTCCTTTATCTTCAAACTGTGCCCATTTCCAGAATTTTGTAATTTAAAAGAGAAAGATAAAAAAGAAACATGGTTTAGAATATTTTTACTCTACTTATAAACATCTAAAGGAAATGAACTCATTAGTTAGTTGTGTATTTATGACACATTAAAATGAAATAGGTGTTACCAGATGTAGCTTCAAAAACTGATTTTGACTACTATTTGCATTTTTTATTGATTCTCTAGATCTGAAGTGATGGCAGAATGTTTTCCATCTGTGGTACTCTTCCTTACATCCTTTCCCTGTGACATCCATCTTCCACTGCCAATAATAAAAGCACTTTGGTTGAGCTTCGCAGTAAGTATCACCTCAGCATCACTTAAAACTTGTGTCGTTTTACTCACAAGCGGCCATTGTCACATTGATGTTTCTGATTGAGCTGCAATTTTTGTAGTGAAAATATACTGAAAACAAAAGCACCTAGTCTCAGCTTTCCCTCCCATAGGGCTTCTGTTTGCCAGAATAACAATTTGTAAAGTTTTAAATACTTTTAGCTGATTTTAGGTGTGCCTTCCATTCAGCTGCCTGGTACTATGCCAGGCATTAATAATAATATACTGAAGCTATCTGTGCTAAAGATAACTTACAAAATTTTATGTAGTGAACAGAAAGCTGATCACATTTACATTTTTTCCTAGAAGAAAAGCTGAAGAGGTAAAAATTGCACATTTTTGTAACCTCTCTCATTTTAACATTTTTAAGCACTGATATATGCAAATAATTAGTTATTATTACTGAATCATCCTAATTCATAAAGAATATTTTTTCTTGTCAAGTTTGGTCCTGTAGGAGAGAAAAGCTAAGACATGTATATTTTATTTTTTGATCTACTTGCACTTACACACACACACACACACACACACATACGCACACACGCATGTAGGCACGCACGCACACACGCACGCACACATGCATGCATGTATGTACACACACACTTAAGCCGCACCATGGCCAAGTGGTTAGACCACTCGCTTCTCAACTAGATGGCTCGGGTTTGATCCCAAGCGACCACATGTGAGATTTGTGGTGGACAAAATGGTGGCACAGGGGCAGGTTTTCTCCAAGTTCTCCGGTTTTCCCCAACATCACATTCCATTGGTGCTCCAACTTCATTTCATGTATCACCAGTGTCATTGCCCGCAGTGCCACAAGTAGTAAAAGTGGGCATTAAAAACCACACATACACACAAAAAAATAAAAACAGCATAATCTACAACAATGTGAAATGGTACTTTGCCAGGGAACTGTGTTGGAAAACATTTTATTATTATGCCAAACTAATCTCATTTTTAAATACAGATTCTTTCCTCTTATAAGGAATTAATTCTCAACTGCTCAAGCATTGAATCGATTGAAAGAACATTTTTTTTATTTGTTATATAATTATTGTACATCATGTGCATAATTTTAATACCTAAAGAAGGGTTATATGCCTGTTCACTTTGGGCAAATTCACCCTAAAGATATTTCATCACAAGTATTTTTGAATAATTAAGACTGCACTGATTAGTCAAGAAAAACTACCTAGGGAAAATTCAGATATGAAGTTGTTTTAAATGAATTATTCCTGGAGGAAGGGATAGATTGCATGAAGATTCAAATGCTCATACTTAGATGCATTTCAGTTTGCAACTTAATCCAAACAACTAAATAGAAGATCCAAATCTAATGCTTAAGAGTTAAATTGAGACAGGATATCCAGAATGTTTTTCAGATTACAATATTGAATTAAACACTTATTCAGAATTAATATTATCTGATAAAAAGTGTTAATTTAATACATTATTGAAACTTTTACTATACACTGGAGCTAATTTGGCCCTTAATGGGCTAATTTGGCGCAATGTACAAACTATTTTATAAATATATACACATATATTTTATTTTATATTATATCTAATGTGAAATTAGAATTATTCCTGCATGTTATGATAGAGGAACTCAAAATTTGAAGAAATCTATTAATTTTTGGGATTATACACTTCAACCCCATAAACACCATAATCTTAAATATATAAGATTTCCCCAATTTCGAGAAAGTAATAATTCATTTCATATTGGATGCAGTATAAAATACAAGTATAATTTCCAAGTATACTTTTTATTATACTTATTCTGCACTTAATATGAAATCTAAGGAGTTATTACTTTCATATAACAGGGGGCTCAAAATTATGGATATCTCATATATTTAAGATTATGGTGTTCATGATACTGAAATGTTATAATATTAAAATCCCTAAATTTTGAGCTCCTTTATGTAATATAAGAGCAATCATTTCAATTTTCAGATTAGATACAATATACAATAAAATACCTGTGAATGTATTCATAAAATAATATATTTTCAAAAGTTCTCCAAATTAGCCCATTAAAGGCACATAAGCTTCAGTTTCTGGAAAATGGTACAATAATGTATTATGCTAACACTTCTAGTTATAATTTATCAGATAAGATAATCCTGAGTAACTGTTTAATGCAATCTTGTACTTTGAAAGTTTAACCAAAAAGTGCCCAGAATGATTGCCACTACTGTATAGTTAGGTAGATAAACATATTATAAATGTTATTGTGTTAAAAATAGTAAAAAAATCTTTTATATATATGTTAACAGAATGTATAAAGTTTATAATGTTGTTGTTGCTTCCAATGTCTCCATATTTGAGCTCCTAACCAAATTTTTTATTTCACATACCAAGGCCTGGAACAGAGTGACTCAAATTTGTCTCTTCATACTTGGGAATTAATCCACAAAACCTTGGAACAAGAGCTGTGAAAGAAACCAATGAGCTATTCAGCTGACCCTAATACTAATAGTAACCACATATATTTTAATATCTCAGTTACATATTTCCCTATAGCATTGCATTAATTTTGTTTGAATTTCTTGCTGGTCCCCATGGCTATGCTCGCTAAAGGGCCTTGCTTTGATGCTTCATGGCACAGGGGAATCGTGGGTTCCAGTCCCATCCTGGACATAGGTGTTTGTATGATTGTAATGTGTATTAAAAACAAAATGGAAATGAAACAGAAAAACAAATCAAATGTTAGGTAATTAAAAAAGAGAAAAAAGGAATACAGAGCCGGAGTCCCAACAAGACACATACTGTGTTTACTGAGTTCTGATTTATTTTCTACTGTACAGTTGTACAATCATAGTCCATAGCAGCAACTATGCTTGAAGGAATGGATTGTGTGATATTTGGCTTCAATTAAAAGCAATACAGAAATTTTAATGAGATAACAGTTTAACATTTTTTATTACTTTCTCTATACGCACTATGTACACTCCACCAAAAAATTCGATACCGAGATTTCACCGGAAATATATGTTTTAGGGTCCCCTGTATCCAAAAAAAGTATTTTCAGAAAAAGGTCCGTGTGTATGTGTGTGTGTGTCCGTGTGTCTGTGAACACGATAACTCAAAAACGAAAAGTAGGTAAAATACCAAACTTGGTATTTAAGTTTAGTATCTTCCAGGGATGCGACACGAAGATTTTGAGAAAAATCCCCCCACCCCTAACTTTTTTCGAAAATTTTGATTTTCTCAAAAATGGCTCTAACAATTTTGATTAAAATTTCGTATATTAAAGATATTTACCTGACAAATAAAATGTATATTTTGAATTTTCTGGGAATAGCCTCTGAAGAGTAGTTTATTCTGGATGAATTTTACTGAATTTTGAATAACTGCTAAACCGTAAGAGATGGACAAAAACTTACTGCACAAAAAATGTAGAGCACATTAAAAAACACAATTTATGTTATATGCATTTTTTTCGTGGACTTCGTCGTTTTTGAGACATTCCTTATTTTTGGTTTCTGCTATGAAAAACGTATACTTTTCTTATACAGGAATTTGTCAATTCCTATCCATATAAACAAAGGAACTTCAATGACATAGCAACCAGCTTTTGACTATCACTTTAACCTATGGTAGTCCCTTATTTTGCTTCTACTTACAAGGGAGCAAGTAATAAGACTATTTCTGTTATTTTTTTCTGATTAGCATAAAGTAAATAGAATTATAAGCTTTTTAAGAATAATGTGTTGCAGGGATATAGAGAAAGTCATGTGAATGGTACACATCAGATGTTCATAAAAAAGGAATAGAAAATAATTTCAATATCTCTTATTATTTTTGTTGTTCTTGTTATTACATACAGAATTAATGCTCTTTTTCTTATGACAGGCATGTTCCATGTCATATTCTCAACCACTGTACACAGAGCGAGCTACAAATAAGATGATTCAGCTCTTAAGTCAGCAAGTTCAATTACGAGATGTTTATACTCATAACCCAGCATTGCTGTATTGGGTCTTCTCCCAATCTATTATACCATCTTTCCTGCAGTATCAGGTGGTAAGCATATCTTTTAGAGTTGCTTTTTAATTTAATATTTATGCCAGATGCATTTTTTGTGGAGTTAACCACTTCCAAGGTAATCCTAGTTATCAGTTTAAATTTTCCAATACTTATACTTTTCTCAAATGGGAAGTCATCATTCATTTTTCTATTATTGTTTTTTTCCCTGGCCATGCAAAATGGAACAGAGTGATGATTTTGATTACTCAAACCTTTAAACAGGTTTGAACAAGCTGTAACTTAATGTAGTTCCTCCTTTACTTTGTATTCACAAGGAAATAAGTAAAAAGTTCAGTTTTGCTCATGTTTATCTTGATTAAATAGAAATAAATCATTTTGTAGAAATAATTGTTACAGAATAGGCAGAGGAAATTATGTGAATGGAACACATCATATCTTGATATCAGTTTTCTTCAATTCATTTAATTCAATTCAAAATAAAAACCTCTATTAATTTTGTATGAGTTTCAAATACATTTGTAAGTTTCAATAAATTATCTTGAACTTTTAATAAGTTACATTTATAAGAAACCTACACAGCAGGAAAAGAGGCTACCTCTGTAATGTAAGAGTAGGATGTCTTTCTCACATTCAAGAGGTTCCAAGTTTCAAACTTGAAGAGTGAATTGCAGGGATAGGGTATTTTCCAAGTTTTCTCTTATCATAATAAGACAAAAGTCAGGTAACTTTAAAGCTCTATGTAACCTGTGAGCATTGTTTCATCCATTTCATTCATCATCCAATATGACCTACTAGGAAATCAAACCTCAAGTGAAACCCCCGAAAAATACTTAAACGTATCATATTTTAATCAAAATTGTTAGGGGCATTTTTGAGAAAATATAAAATTACAAAAATTATTCCATGTAAAGAGTATTTGGGGTAGGGCAGACACTGAATTTAAATACCAAGTATGTATTTAACCAACTGATTGTTTGTTTTTGAGTTATGTTGGGCACCACGTGTACATACATGCACGTACACACACAGACCTTTTTCTAAAGGTACTTTTTTTTTTTTTTTAATTAATTATTTGGGAATCTCAAAATGTGTATCTCCATGTTGAATTTTTTGGAATGCAATAATAGCTTTACTTGTAATAGGTAAGTAGTAGTAGAGAAAGTGAACATTGAAATGAAAGCATGTGTTCTGCAAAGCTAAGAGTCTATTCAACCTGTGAGTAATTTATCTTGACTTTGCAAACTCATATGCATTCCACTTGCATTTTACTCTCTTCAGAATTTGGAATGCAACATCAGCTGAAAGTACTTGATAAATATCTGCCTTGTAATATGTGTATGATCATAAAACACTAAGTTTCTAAAGTTGTTTCCAATTTTTTTTTCTTCAGATGGTGTTGTGGTTGGAAGAAGAGCAAAATTCCAGCAAGAGTATTCTTTTGGATCTAATGCTCACAAGTGCTGAAGTCACATTCTGTTTGCTTGTAAGAAATAGTTTAACCATATTTTTCTTAGCAATAGCAAAGAAAACACGTGTTGTTGTTAAACAGAAGAAATAAAGCACTAGGTATATTGAAAATTAATGTAATAATTTGGAATTAAAACTATGAAGCAAAATAACAAATATGATGAATTATCGAGAGGTCATAACACTCTTATTACAACACATACCACCAGTTGTTTTGAAGAATTAAAAAGATTAAATTTAGTCATTCATTGATTGCATAGAATGGGACGAATTGATAATAACTATACTACAACCAGTGTCGTACCTGAGCCTGGCAAACTGACTACTGCCTTCATGCCCACTTACACATGGCAGAGGTGGGTAATCATCCAACCAATTTAGAACTGATATGGCTAGCATTACACATCCCCCAGTTGGAAAATTGGCTATCATGGCTGGGACCACTGCCTATCAGCTCTTCACTATCCTCATGATGCTGAATGGACACCAGGACTTAAAATCTGCATCCATGAGTGGGACCAACCCAGGTACACTCCTTGACCAGGCACCGGAGTTTAATGGCCTAGCACAGGACAATGTGCAATATAAAAATGTAGAAAACTTGAAGGCAAATATTTTCTCACAATCAAATTCACAAACAAGAGAATTTATCTTAGCTGACAGCAACAGTCATAATAATTCAATTATAATTGTTTGCTTTACTTTTTTACCAAATAAAACTAATTTTTACGAAGCATTTATGTGTTGTAGTCTTAAAATATTCTCTGAGGAGTCAGATTCTTAGGTGTTATATACCATTTGGTATAATTTTAAGTTTTATATATATACTTAAATGATTGACTTTTTTCTACAACTTAGGATACTGTATCTAACGTGTAGTTTAGCCTTACTGTGGACATTGTGGGATGAATTAGCACTTCAATTAGTAATCAAGATTTAACTTTATATATAAGTAATCTTTAATAAGTAGGTACATAATGTGGCAAAGTTAGAATGTGAATTCTATGGTACTTCATATTTTCAGAAATAATGCAATCTTGGCTGACTAATTAAAGTCAATATACCAAGACCATATTAATATGCCATAATGAACACTTTAGCATTCAAATTAATAAATATTATCTTGTTTTAAGCCTTTTTTTTTTTTGCTGGAATTATTTTAGTACATATCATTTTTCCACTAATTTCTAAACTGGCTCATATCTCTTTTGCACACTGCAATTGAAGCAGTTTCAATGGCTGTGAGCATTAAGGGAAGGCATAATGGACTGGCAATCCATTCAAAGTCAATTGTTGCAAGTTTGAATCTCACTGCAGTCAAATCTACCTGCAATAAAGGACGGGGTAAGGCATGCTTGAATAATGGTGGGATACATTTGCCTGCAGTTCCATGACTTTTGCTCTTTGTTCCTAAAAATTTTTTAATATAAAACAACTGTAAATACTTGTATTTTATTGTTAAAAATTAGTATAACATGAAATTAAAAACCAAAACAATTAAAAGAATTTAAAATCTTAACAAAATATCTTTGTGTAAAATGTACAACACCAGGCACTAAGGAGTAAAATGGTTAGTATTTTGTAATCTGCACCTCTATCAATTATATACCAATATCTTTATTTTCTGGGATAAGTAGATTCAGAACTATCCAAATTTTATATTCTAAAAATTATACTTTTATATTACTAGTAGGAGAAATGTTAGCACATAACTAGTGCATAAGTTAAAATATATTGTACAAAAAGATATTTTTATTTTAAACCAAAATAAAAATAGAATTGAACAAATTATATTCCAAGGAGAGTGATTACTGTATATCTTCTGTAATAACACTATATTGGAACATTTAAAAATGTAATTTTGAATTAAATTAGTACATACCTGTATTTCATTTACTTCTGATTTACATGATGCCGATTTGTTTCAGGATGTGCTTCAGGGTGCACTACCTGAAATTTCCAATAGAGCCACTGCAGTTCTTAAGTATGCTATGACTTGTTTGAGCCCATTCCAGAAAGATACCATTAGTGCAATACTTTGGGATACTTTACCTCATGCCTTAGTCACACTAAGCTGCAGTAGTAAGCTTGAAAATGGTAAGAGCTGTTATATTTTAATAGATAATATAATATATATTAATTCAAAATCTTCTCGGGCTTCTAGCCAGGTAATAACTTGGCTTGACACCAACGTTTCGAAGAAGTGCATCTTCCTCGTCTTCAGGGTGAACTGAAGAAGTGAAGATCAGTTCACCCTGAAGACGAGGAAGATGCACTTCTTCGAAACGTTGGTGTCAAGCCAAGTTATTATCTGGCTAGAAGCCCGAGAAGATTTTGAATTAACACGTCGCCAGGAAAGCTATAGTTCTTATTTTATAATATATATTGTTTTGATAATCCCCATACCAATGCTGTTACTTCCTGAGCTACCATGGCAAAATACCTGTACATGCATTTACACTGCATATCTAGATAAAGCCAAAGATGCTTTCACATGGTTAGTGTGAAATAACAATTATCAAAACACAAATTTACCTTAATAGTGATTAACTAAAAAGCTTGGAAATGTAAAGCACATGCAACATTGCAATTTACCTTTGAGGTGTGATAACTCTTAAGGTGAAGGTTTAGGGATACTCCAATCATATGAGGGCATTTAATGTGCATACAGATGTCTTGCATTGGCGTAAAGAGCCTGTGATCTATGATTTGAATTCCAGCAATATTAGGGAGCGCAGAAAATAATGTAACAGTTACAGAAGTAATGGAAACAGAGTAATTAGTTCCCAGTTAAAATTATAAACAAAACAATTACAAAGTAACTACTTAGTTCTAATGACATCAACATTTTCTCTTACCCCTTTTGAATGATGCAATTGTGCAGCAACTCAGGCCATTTTATCTTGTGTTAAAATTCTCTCTTGAAATGTTTACCCATTTGACTTTCAGTGTTTCTCTTTTTCATCAAGGAATAGCCTGTGAAAGAGAATTGTATAGTTGTCATAGCATTACGCAAGAAGGATCCTAGGCCCATTTTTAATTTGTTAAAGCTGCTTGGAATCTCACTCAGATTTATTTATCAGACCATTAAAAGATTCACCCACATTTCTAGTGTTGATAACAGCACAATATCTGGCTGGCTACACTTTGTTCAAACCTCAGATGTGATCAAGAAAGTATGGAAACATATTAGAAGAAATTCTGTTGGAAACAAAAAATTATGGTGCAGCTTCAAATGTCAAGAATGAGTGTCTCAAGGCTTTGTGCTTGCCACCAATGCACAGGACATTTGCTCAACACCCATCTGAAGAAGATTATTCTGGAAAGATCATGTTACCTCCTTAGATGGCACACCAGATGTAAAAATTTTCACAATTGAGGAGAAATTCAACTGGTGGAGTGACAGAGTGAGTGCTCGGAGCTGTGAAGAATCCCATCAGGTTGTTCCCCGGGTTTTTAGTGGCCATCATCCAGCATCAGAGATGATTTGGCTGGAAGTCTCATACCAAGGGGTTACTGAGGTGCATTTCTGCAAAAAGGGAGTAAGAACCAATGCAAATGGTACTTAGAGGAAGTCCTGGAGAAAATTGTGAAACCTTGTAACCAGACAATTTTAAATGGTAAACCCTGGATCTTTCAACAGGACAGCACTCTGGATGACAAAAGCTAGGAAGTGTCAGCAGTGAATTAAGGACATCATCTCAAAGTCTATCAGCTACTTGGATTGGTCATTGTCCAGTCCAGACCTGAATCCACTGGATTTAGAAACTGTGGCACATTTTGGAGACCAAGAACACCTCTTTAAGAAAGCTTACAAAAATTCCTTCGGCAAGCAGTGGCAGATTTAGACATAAATGTTATATGTGTCATTATAGATGACTAACCAAGGCGTTAAACGACATGTGGGAAGGCTAAAGGTGAACATTTTGAGTAAAATGATAATGTAAAGTGTTCATTAGCATCTGTTCTATTAAATGGTATATCATAACTTTAAAAAAATATTCTCATTTAGCCCAGAAATTATTCCTTTTAGCTGTGACAGAACTTATGACAAGAGAAATGGTTATCCAATAACGGTTACAGTAGTAATGAATGCAAAGTAACTATTTACTCAGTAATTGTTCTAAAGTAATGAAGCCAGTTACTAGTTATCTCCGTAACAGTTATCGACTCTGGGTAAAATCATTCATGCATGTGAGTTCTATTGCTTACCTGGAACTAACAGTTATTAAAATGTCTGCATAATGTGAGATTTATACTGAAAAAGAAAATGCAAAGGAATACATTTTGGGTGAAAGAACCTCAATTTGCATGACTTTTTGGAAATGGTTCCTTTCTGCATGTGCTAAGAGAAATGCACTCCTAGCTTTTAATAAAAAGGAAATGTAAAGTTATACATTTTGCTGTGACAGGGAGAGCATGAAGGAAGGGGAGGAAGAGGGAAGTATGAGTGAGAGGGATAAGGTGAGGGGACAGAGAGAGAAGGAGGGATAAGTGAGAGGGATAGGGGTAGGAGAAAGAGAGAGAGAAAAAGAAAGGCAGAGGGAGGGTACAGAGAGAGAAGGAGGGATAGAGTGAGAGAGATAGGGGAAGGGAGGAAGCAGAGAAAGAGAGAGAGAGGGAGGGAGGGGAAAGGAAAGGGCAAGTAAGAGAGAGGGGGAGGGAAAGGGGGAGGGAGAGGGGAGGTAGAGGGGGATAGAGAGAGAGAGAGATAAAAATCAAAATGTTGGCACAGTAAGTCTGTGTAGACATTGTTCCTACAAATACTTAATTACACCTAATCGCTACTCGTAACCATTATTGCAATGTGACTTTGAACATAATAATCATTAGAACTTAATTGTTACTGATAACTATAGCCTGGATGTTTAGGCATTTATAGCAGTTAAAATAGGCAGGTCAAAAGGGCAACAAAAATGCAAAAAAAGGCACAATAAATTTTCTAAAAGGCATTATAAATATAAAAAGGCTTAATGTATTTTATGAATAAATTACAATGCATCATGTAACTTACATTTTTACTGATTGCACATTACCACAAGGTATTGTTGTAATTGTAATCTTATATCCAACAAAATATTTTTCATTGCAGAAAAAGATTATTCTACTTCTCTTGATGTAATTGCTGCATATTTGAAACAACTTATTGCACACTGTGTTTGACACAATTGCAGTATCACCTTTTATTATTTTACATATCTATTTTATTTCTACCAAGGCAGTATTAGCAGACATTACATGTTTATACCTTTTCACTAATGGCACTACCTACTTCACCTGGTACAGATTCAAATTGGCGCACAGTTTCTTCCACTTGATTCATTGATGTCACAAGTGTTTCTCCCCTTTTTTGAAGTTTTGTTATAGTTTCAGGCAAGTTAGCATAATGAACTATGTAAGGCAAGCTATTACGGACATTCAAATTATTTAACAATATTTTCGCTTCCCGAATGGGTGCAGGTTCATCTTTGGAGAGTGCAGCAACAACCTCACATAGCTTTTCGAAGTTGTTGGTGTTTAACAGGACAACAGAAATCTCCCATGTTGTTAAAATGGGCTCTGGATACAAAGTGAGTCTAGGGGCATGAGTCTTGAAGAGCTGGATTTGAGATGGTGCTTTTAGGAAAGTTTTCTTGGAGTTGAGTATCAATTTATCTACATCAGGAAATGAACTGCAAATCTCTCTGATATTCTGTGAAAGCCATTCTTTAATTTTAGCTTTCTAACAATAGCCTTAGGGTGCTAGTTAAAAATAATATTTGATTTGCACTCGGGTGAATATTTGTTTAGTACTATTAATTCAACCAAAATGTGCCAGATGTGCTAGATGGACCATTTGAAGGAATAGAATCTTTAAAGTGTCACCAGCCTTCTTCTTGTATGGAGCTCCATCAGATAAGAATAGGAGGACATCATTGTGTTTTACACCACCAGGCCAAAGTAAGTTCAATAAATTTGTGAACAATAGAGCAATGGTTATAGTGTTGGCTTTTTCCAATTCTTCTGATGTTAGCAAGAATACTTTAAGTGTTGTAGCCTCCACAGGTTCCAATAATTATGTTGGCAATATGTTTTTTCCTACTATCTGTCGTTTCGTCTATGGAGATCCATATTTTTGTGCCATTTACTTGGTTGCGAATAAGTTGAATTGTATTTTCGAAGCATATAGGCAAGCAGTTTTTCCTTAGAGTTGATACGCTTGGAACAGATTCTCCTGTATATTTTTGTAAAAAGCTTTTCAGGGATTGATTTTCTAATTTCCAGAAAGGAATGCCAGCATCAATTTATGTTTTACACAAATCTAATAATGAAAATTGTGATTGTTTGCTAGATATGGTGGGAGCTGCAGGAAGTGTCGTTATTTCTTTCCACCACTATTTGAGACAAATACAGATATATGCTTTGTTGTTGGCATATGTTGGTCTATGAAATGCTTTGGATTCATGATTAACTGTTTTCTCACAAACCTTACACAATAAAACTATCCATCGATTGAAAACATGTGAGAACCAAATTCATTACCATAGCTGTAAAGTTTACTTTTCAAAGGTTTACTGAATTTAGTCTTCTACTTTCACCCGACATTAACTGAGTAATGACTGCTCCAAACAGAAATTTCTTCCACCTACAACAATAAATGCATGCAGCACACAATTGTAACAATAAGATTTGAAAATACAATTAATCATTGGCTGAGGCAAAAGCAAATTGGCCAATATACTTTGTGATGATTTCTATGAGAATGGTGAGACATTTTGTTAGAAGAATAATTGAATTATTTTATTAGCAACTTCCTGTATTTTTACAAAATTTTATAACAGTGAATAGCAAGCTCATAATAAAGATCCCAAAAATTATAACATCTGTGAGAATGAGCGAAGATTTAACATTGTTGCTGTTTAAGGATTAAGCTGCTGCTTTTGAATATCAAAACAGGCAAAAAAGTGCCAGAGATCTGTATTTTGAACCACACTCACCCCTCCTCCTCTCACGTACAAATAATTCTATCTGAAGACCATTCCTGCAGTAACAAATTTTCTTATCTAAAACATATTGCATGGAAAGTATCTTGAGGGGAGAAAAAAACTTAAAATGCAAAACTGCAAATAAACACAAACTATTGCTTTAAAAAAAAAAAAAGAAAGAAAGAAAAATAAGGCATTTATTATTGAATGAGGCTAAAATACCATAAAAAGGCAATAGAATTTGACCCTATCAATTCCATTTACCCTGAATCACATTTATATCTGGAACTGTTGATTTACTTTCACCCTTTAAAAAAGGTATTTTGCCTAACATCCGGGCTCTATTGATAACAATTAAATGTAACCCTTATCACACTGTAACCATGGCAGTTTTAACCGTTGCAAAAATAACTGATTGTCACACCTCTAAAGGGTAGTACTGAATTTTTAAAGTCTGAATCAGTTTTTCAAATCATTTAATGTTCTTTAAATCAGGCTAAGCCTGTTTTGTATAACAACTGCAAAATGAAGTTAAATAATAGATGAATTTTGATACTGATTTAAGCATTAAATAGAACAACATTAGCAAAGTAGTTAAAAAATTAACTAGTAATTCATGAATATGTGCATATTTCCACAAGCAGAAACACAAGGGGTCATTGTCACATTGTTGTTGCAGAATCAGTTGCAATTTTTTATAATGAAAATTTATTGAAAACAAAAGTACTAGTGTCTCAACTTCTTTTCTCATAGGGTTTCTATTTGTCAAGAAAAAATAAAAAAAAAAATTAATGTTTTATGTTGTATGGCTGACATTAGATTTATCTTCTGCTCAACAATCACCTGACAGGTACTGCAAAGAATGTATGCAAAGTTGCCACAAGGGAAATGAAGATCGTATCCCTCAAGAACTGAAATGTTGAATTTGGAACTGTATAGCACTGAAATGCATTATACATATGAAGCAAAAACTTCTGAAATGCATTATACATATGAAGCAAAAACTTATCATTATGCATGTTTAAACAATTTTTACGTGAAATCGAGGCAGAATTTGAAATAATAAACTTTACTACAATATTTTCCATAATGCTCCAAACTTTAAAAAAATTGTTATTTCAATAAAACAAAAACATTTTTGACACGTCTTTATAAGATGTTCTTAAAAGCATATAGAGATTTATTGAAATGTCACAAACATATTGTACTTAACATAAACATTCAGATGCTAAGCAGTTGGATCATTCATTAATTAATACATTTATTATCCTCATTTAATGTTTAGGGAGAAAACACCACATGCCATGGAGACTTAGAAGTAATGGAATGAAAATACTCTATTCCTTCAACAATGTATCAGTATAACTATGGTTTTTCTGCATTGAGACAATATCTGTGCACTAACCACACTAAAATAGTTACATTTAATTTTTTTCCAGTAATAGGTACCTCAAAAATTAAACAAAAACATTAAAAAAAGCTTAAAAAAAACTGAAGAGATAAAAATTGAACATTTTTGTAAGTTCTTTCATTTAATACTTTTTAAACACCATTATATACAAAGGATTATATATTATTGAACCTTCTAATATGTAAACATTTCTTTTTTGTCAAACTTGGGTCAGTGGGAGAGAAAACCAAGATATGGGTAGTTTTATTTTTTCTCTACTTTCTCTGAATTAAATCCTAGTTCGATTTTTAACATAAATACAACAATGAGCTTGTGATTCAGAGAAAAACACAGTTGATTGTATGTGTATTTTTTTCTCTAAATTTGAGAATGAGTATTATTATGCACACTCTTACAGTTTGTAATATTAAGTATAGTTATTTTATTCAGTATGAGTTACAAGTTTGAATTAAGCTTGTATCAACATATTGGAGAGGTTAAGACACATGAAATTGGCACTTTAATTATGGAGATTATTCACTCTCTCAATGGGTAACATTTTTGCTTCATAATTCAGAGGTCCTGGTTTCAATTAAATTCTGATAGTTTCTTCTTCTTCTTAATCATAATTTTCCTCAGTCATTAGTCAAATATCAGATTGGATATTCAATATAGGTTCCATCGATAGAACATAGATGTGAAATAAATGGTTTCGGAAGTTAACTATACAATCTTTTCCATCTGTTAATCAACACACTGATTATGTGCATATACCTACATAATAGTAGTCACACAATAAAAAATAACCAGTTTCCAATTAAATCAATAGCAACCAACTAATGGCACAGGAAGACAACTATGCAATTGAGCTTATCTTGCAGCAAGTAACTCATGCAGTTTGTACAAATAATAGCAGTAATAATGATAATGATAATGAAATGGCTTTAAACAAGAAAGAAATAAGCATGTATTAAAACTTGCACATATTATATAATATATAGTAAATAAAGCTAATGTTACACAGTCCATCATTGATGTGATGCTACTGTATTTAATGAACCTCTGGGCTAAGATCAAATCTGCTACCTTGAGTGCATAAAGCCATGGTTCAACTAACTGTGTAACCAAAAATTATACAGCTGTGCTTGAACTCTCTTGTTTTTTTGTTAAAGACAATAAAATCTTCTATACCTAAGCAATGTCTTTCTTCATCCTAACCATTGCATTTTATTTCAATTTTGCTTTTACTGTTTCTACAGACTATTCCAAGCTGTACATCTCTGTAGATTGTTAAACTGCAGTGTCTGTTTCAGAGACGCCTGACTCATTTTGAGGGTTCAAGAAAGCTTCTGGCAACTCCATTCTCTTTATCATTTTTAAACTTATGTCCACTGTATATATTTTCTTTTCTGTGATGTTTGGAGCTGCCTGTTGTTTTAAGTTTCAATGGATTTCCCTGTTTCACAATCCAATTGGAATATCCATCATGTAATGTTGATGACTGCATGAAAACAACCATTTATTGCTCAGCATCAACATGTTTAATTAATCAAATCTTGATTATAGTAGCTTTTGAAAACTTTTAATTCTTATCTGAAGTTCTATCATCAGGTGCATTAGCTGTATTCATCATTTAACACTGTGAAACATTGAGATTTGAACAATGCTGATTTAATAGAATGAAAAAAGAAAATGTGTGATTACTCAGTAACTTTTCTTTTGTTTTAGCTTTAACATGCCTGGTAGGTTATATCAAATGATGAATGAATGATATGGATTAAATGATGCTCAAATAAGTCTGGGGTAAATAAAGTTTAGAATTACTCAACATTTGTTTTCTCGGGATAAAGGAAAGTCCTGGAGAAAACTTTTCAGGTAACTTAACTCTGACCAAGATTTAAACTCTCCTGTTGAATGCAAGGTAGACACACTATGTCCACACCATAGAGGTGAGCTCAGTTACTTTGTGCATTATTTCTGAATGAGACCACCCTTAATACTGGCTTTCTCCAGATCTTTCTGATTCCTGAACTAGGTCAGTTTGTTTGAACTTAGTCAAACACAATCAAATATCATATACCTAATACATCTTAATAAATATTACGTATGTAAATTTACATTAATTTCAAATGTTTTATTGATATTGTTTTTGTTGCAGCTAACAGTGTTTGCAATCTAATGCAAATAACCAGCATAGCCATTCCTCCTTCTTTGAATAATATAACAGTAGTGCGTTCAGCTTTCCTGCTGTCCAAAATATTGGTAAAACTTACATCTCTGGATGCTAATACTCAGAAGGAGTTCTGTACGACTATTGTCACTCAAGCTTTGTTGTTGTTACTCCTTTCTATGGAGACACAGGATAAGAAAGGTTTGTTGCTGTACTAATGTTCTTTTTGAAGCAAACTTACTCTTTCAGTTACTTAGAAATGACAAATTGTAACATAATTTGCATACATTTTTGCTGAAAATGCTTAATTAGATTATTAGACTTTGTTATTATTCTTAGCAATGAATAAGGTGCAGATTTTAGAAGCTTACATATAACTTCTGTACAGCAGTTAACTGTAAAATGCTGAACTTTCATGCTTCAGGTTTGCCACACCATTTTGTATGTATTTGAACTTTGGTAAGTATTTTAAATAATTGCACCATCTTTCTTTAGTATTAGTCAGATTCTAAGCTTAGTGGTCTGGTACCATTCCAAGGATCCCATATCTTACTTGCATTTGACCAAACAGTTTGACACTGAGAGTTCTTAAAAAATATGTTTTCTTATTTATCTATCACCCAATAAAGCAGTTTTAGAAAAAGATCCTTGTGTTTACTATTATAGACAGAAGCACTATTAACAGTGAAGTATTCTTCATGTTGGAGTTGTATTGAGTCACACTTATTTACACTTAAAAATCTCCACTTAATATGTTAAAAAACACTGAAACTTACTGCTGAAGAAGAGGGCGAATGTCCTGGAAAACGTTTCAGTGTTTTTTAACACATTAAATGGAGATTTTTAAGTGTAAATAAGTGTGACTCAATACAACTCCAACAAGATCCATGTGTGTTTGTGGCTCTTAATAAAGTTGGAAGAATACATTTCATGTTTAATACAGAGCAATATTCTCTGGAGATTTTCTCCATGCCAAACCACCCTTTACAACAAACAATTACCATCATATTAAATCTTAACATAATTAAAAATTGGCATGATAAATAGTATTATGTGCAATATTTACTTAGCTATTCCTATACTATATCATATAAATAAATTTGAAAAAGTTGTACTATTATCTGACTCTAAAGCAGCTATTATATCCATAACATCTGATGTAACACCTAATAACTTAAATATTGCAGAATGCCACAAAATCATAAAACAACTAATGAATTTAAATAAAAGATTAAATCTTCAATGGATATAAGCACATTGTGGAATACAGGGTAATGAAACAGCTGACTTTCTAGCCAAGACAGGTAGTAAAATTACATCAAATTCATTTGATCCAATAAGTTATCATTCTATCAAAAGAATCATATTCAACATATAATAACAAAATTAAAGAAGATAATGTATTACAAACAAAAGGAAAACCATGAGAAAATTTATGTAATAAAATAACCACAATCACTACATTACCAAGAAAATCTTCTGTAACAATTTTTAGACTCCCCTTATTTTGCTTCTGCTTACAAGGAATCAGAGAGTAATGTTAATATGGTAACCTATTATTAAGAATCACAGGGTTATTCTTGCTGTCTTCACTGCCGTTGTCTTTGCTAGAGTCTGTGTTATACCATATATATATAAATATATTTTTTTTTTCTTGTCACAGAATATTATTAGATTTAAATTCTAGGAAATTTGTCAATTTCATAGAATTTTAAAAAAAATTAATGGGAGTGTTAGAGATGATGGGGTCCTATAGCTGAGTAAATATGCTATATCCTGAATTTTCAGAGCATAGCCTATGAAATTCTCTTCGTTTATACTGAATTCTATATGTGTGTCTGAAAGCTATAAGAGAAAGACAATGCTATGAAAACATATACTAATGACGTCAAGTTTTTATTGTCCCTATTTTGATCTAAGTTCAACTTTCACTGGGACATAGCTTGATCAGTTGCAATGAACTCTTCAATTTCTCCCTTTGCTTTCTTCCATGACGTCATCTAAATGATGTAATAAGCACAACATAGCATCTTTTTCCAGATGCTTCATTCATTGGGGAGTCAACCGCTCTTAATCCCTCACAGTAGCAGCACTCCTGTATGTCACAGTGGTCATCACAAACTTCTCAGAGGATACACTTTATATTCCACCCACCTGACTGTGAGCCATTGACTCACTCATGGAAGAAAATCCGCTAATATAGCAGCTGATATTTCCACAGAACCTTCTAGATTGTTCTGGGAGCATTTTTGATGTGAGATGAAGAGAAACCTCAAGAAGATCTTAGTTAGCTCTTAAATGCACAGTGTTGTGCTGGTGAAAGAGCTGCTTATCTTTATTTATCTCTCTGACTGTTCAGTGCCAAAGCTAGGCCAATAGTTTCTGTGTCACAATACTTAATGTTAGAATATACAGTTTATTTCAAATAAATCTTTGTTGTTATCCATTTAATTTTTCCCATATTTTAAGTTATAACAGAAAAGTTTCAAACATATAAGATCATGGCTAGCATGTAGATATATTGTTCAGTAACCTGCTTTTTTAAAAGGTTGAATGCAGTCTCACCTGCAACAAATGTATTGCAGTGATATCATTTAGCTTTATTCATTTTCTGTGAATATTTAACATGATTAATAAGCAGCACACACAAATTATATATAGTTTATATACATATAAAATAATTATTAGAATAAATTATACTAGCTAGAAAAAGATATTTTGCACATAAGAAATTTACCTAATTTTTAATAATTTTTCTAATATTGTCTTGCAGATTATTATATGTATTTTAAAAAGCCTGATGGTTACATAGTTCCATTCCCGTGTCTTTTTCTACTATTCTGCAACAAATTATTCTTAAAAAGCTTATTCTTCCTCTGCTTCATTCTAGTCAAGATAAAACATTTTTATAAATGCCACCATTTATCAATGGTTTGCAGAGTTTAAAAGAGGAAGAGATTCCCTTGAAGATGAAGATTGTGCAGGACAGCCAGCTTCAGCAACAACAAATGAAAATGTGGTGAAAATAGAGTGCATGTTGCAGGAAGATAATCATTGCACATATGAGATTCAAGAAGTCTTGAAAATTGGATCAGTAGCAATGAGGAAAGAAAGTCTTCACATCAGGAAGATCTGCAGTTGTTGGCTCCTTCACCACCTCAAAAATGAGCAAAAATGGGCATTTTTGCAATGGTGACAGGAAATGACAGAAAATTTTGATGGGGGAAGATCCAAAAACATATTTACAAAGTTAATGGGAATGAACAGGGGATGAAAGCTAGATATGTCAGAAACCAAGTGACAGTCTCAGTAGGATTCCCAACAATAGTGGAGCAAGCAGGAAAGGTTGACAAGAAAATTATTTGTTCTTTCTTCTCAGCTAGCTATATTTTGACAATTCTGCTTGAGGGATAAAAGACTGTCACACCACAAAATATCTGCTGCAATGGCTCTGCCCACAATGCATGAGAAACAGCTCAATTTTGGCAGGTGTTAGGAGTCAAATACTTGTCCCACTCTCCCTACAATCTATATGTCGACATAATGACTTTTTTTCTATTCTCCAAAAAGAGATATTTTAAATTTTGCATAACTGGTAAATCATAAGAGATAGACAAAAACATACTACACAAAAAATGTAGATCATGATGAAACACAATTTATGTGATATACATTTTTTTCATGGAGTTGGCAGTTTTTGAGATATTCCTTTGTTATTGATTTCAGTTTTAAAATATTTAAATGGGAATATCCATATGAGAACTTTTCAACTCCTGGCTAAACAAAGAATTGGATTTCATCCCATTGCAACCACATTTTAAAACATTTAACTGTCAGTTTAGCCTAGTGTATTCCCTTAATTACTTTCTACTTATAAAGTAATAAGACCATTTCTACTAATGTTTTAGCATTAAATGGATAGAAGAATGTGCTTGTTAACAATAATTTGTTATAGAGATGTAGAGAAAGGTATGTGAGTAGGTACATCAAGTTTTTTTTTTTCAAAAGAAGCCCATTCTTCTTTCTTTGTTTACCCTCATTGATTTTATGCATTTTTTGTTTCAGTGTTTGAATTATATGCAAGTGAATCAAAGTTTTTGCATATGTTACATATGGCATCATTATCAAGTGAGCCAGAGTTCAAGGTATTGGCAATTACCTTTCTTTATCATATGCAGAATTATCACAATAAGGAGCAAATGTTCAAGGTAAGGAATTCATATTTTCTTTATGTGGGAATGCCAAACACAAAGTTCAGCACAGAATATTTACTTTTCTCTTTCAATTAACAGTGTGAAAATAGTGTTGGCATTGATGGAAAACATCTACTACAACTATTACATGAAAAAAATTTAAAAATAGTCTCAGCTGGCATACAGCTGCTTAATGCACTTCTTTTGGGTAATCCAAGGATGCCTTTGCTGAAGATTGTGGATGGAATCAATGAGTACCTTACAGCAGAATTTGTACAGAGGCTGTTCCTTAGTCTGCAAAATATCTGTGCAGTGGTAAGATAAATATAATTAATTTAAAAGTTTGAAGTTGGAAATACTAAAGTATTTTGAAAGATTATTGATTTGGTTAGTGACATTAACTTCACTTACTTAAAATTGGTTTCGGAATATGCTTCAGAAGCATTTGCTTGGTTCAACTGGAAATCTTGGAGATGTCATTGCTGGTGTTGGTTGCAAAACTGGCATCATCTCGTTTTCTAATGATTAAATTGCTAAGGTGATTTCAGGACAGTATTTCAAATTTCTTTATGTGTTTCTGACTTTTTACATGAGAATATTTTCTCAAACTTTAATTCAGTGGGCAGTAATGTTACTTTTGGGTTGTTGTCAGGGTTCGCAGTCCAAAGATGGGTTGTTACAGCCAATTTTTCTCTGTTTTTGGTGGTAATACAACTTAAATGTTCCTTTTTTTCTAGCTCCAATATTTCTTTTTGTCCCTACATACACTAGGTTACAGTTTTCACTGTTCATTAAACATATGTATGAATTTTGTTATGTAGTGCTTTGTCTTTTAAAGGAGAAGCAAGTAGATTTTCAAGAACTACAATATGATTTAGTTCCACAGAACAAATATGTAATACAAAATTTGATTAATCTTGGAATCAATTTAAATAATTCATTACAACAGTTGTGATTCCAAATTATCTGCAAGCTAAAGATAACCTGTAAGTAATCTACAGTTTCAATGCTATTTCTCTTCTGCTGAGTGACAGTGAAATGATACCTGATCAAGTTAAATCTTGGAAAAGATTTTGGACCCATTTAAAGATTATATATATTTATTTTTGGGCAGTGACACCTGTGCAGGCTTGTGGGATGCCTTAATGACCTCTGGCTACTAATCTGGAGAGCTTAGTACACAGGAGCTAGTATTTGTTACCCCCACTGAAGTTTTGGTGGTCATCTCCCTATGGGGTTGACACATGTAAAGGTGTATCTGCTTCTGTTGTTGCATAAGCAAGGGAGTTTGTACATAATGGGAAATCCCATGGAATTGTTCCCTGAGCCACATACTACTGAGGCACACTGCTTCTTGGTTATATGTTTGTAATTGATGGTTTTCTTTTATTCTTTAATTTACAACCCTCTTTTAATTGCAGTGGTCATATTGATGATTTTTACCTTTGGCAATGGTGTTCACTCATGTGCAGTAAATTGCCATTGGATTTCTGGTATACTTTGGGTTTTTAAACGTGAGATCACACCACACATTCACACTCTCATTCATACTCCCAGACTCTGGGGAATATTTTTTTTTATTATAGTGTTTTAATGCCCGCTTTTACTACTTATGGCACAGCAGGTAATGACATTGATGATACATGGAATGAAGATGGAGTACTGATAGAATGTGCTACTTTATCCACCACAAATTCCACATGGAGTCACCTGGCCACCTTGGTGAAAGGAAAGTGGTCTAACCACTTGGTTGTGGCACAGCCTCTGGGGAAGATAGGGAATAACCCTGGCTAGGGAACAATTCACAATCCCCCTACAGTGGGAATTGAACCCAGCTAATACTTTGCAGCAGTTCTTTGGGTCTATCTGATACTTGGCTTGCATATTTCCATTATGTTGGTGATGTGTTCTTCTGTTTAGAGTATGTACAGTATTTTGTAGTTTGATAGTAATCAGAATGCTAAACTTATGCATTTCTTTCAACAGCTCTTAGTTTTACTTTTTCCACCTTAGTAGGTAAGTAGGAAAATATTGAATTCAAAGTATAGCAATATTCCCCAAAAATACTTGCCCCTGAATCCAAAACAAGTATTCTTAGTAAACATCTGCACAAGATGCGTGTCTATGAACAGCATAATTTAAAAAATGAAATATCCATCTAAGCACACAACTTGTGCAATTTTTTTTAAGTTAACCATTTCTGATACATTCCTTATCATTTTGAATTTTAAAATACTTACTTTTCTATGTGGGAGCTGTTCCTTATTTCTTTCTCATTTTTTTCCCCCATGCTGATACAAAAATAATGCAATATTATCTGCCAATGTTTATCTCAATTAACATGAAGTTGACAGAAGAATAAGCATTTTTAAGAATAATTTAGACAAGAAAGTGTGGAGAAAATAATATGAATGCAACACTTTTTTTTCTGTTTTGAATCTGGGCCATTGGTATTGTAGCTGTTGCTCCATTGATGAAGCTGGATTGCATAGAGGTGTAGGTTGCTCAGGTCCTATGTGACATGAAAATATAAATACATGAACAAAAAGCCTCATAATAGCATGGATTAGGCAGTTATCCATGAACAAAGCTGCATGTCTGACATCACTACCAAAAGAAACACAGGTAGCATGGAAAGCTCTGCATTGCTTGTTTTTGGAGTGTATTCATATTGTCAGGCTGTTTCCTCACATTAAGCTACTTTTGTCATCCCCCATTATCTAGGGGCAAATGCCCCAAGTTCATGAGTTCAAACCCAGTGGAGGCAATGGATATTTTTGGACGTAAAAATTCTTAGCATGACTTCCTTTGGAAGGGAAGTAAAGCCATTGGTCCTGTTTCATAGATCTATGGCACATGAAAGAACCTCATACTTGATAAAGAGGCCTCTAAGCAAAAATAAGGGTCTTTCATGCCTAATATATGAGGACAGTTCAAAATGTAACAGCAAACTAACAGTATTAAATGCAGTTAACACTCCAGGCATTTCAATCTCCCAGGAAGTGAAGAAGCATGCTTTGAGAAAGTTTTGACACATGCCGACAGATGGAATGTCATGTTGAATAGGAAGGATAATTGAAACAAAATGGCTGAATTGCTAGCTGTTGTACCTTAGAAGAACAGCGTGAAGTTTTGTAAAATCTCGATAAATCTATAAAAGGATGCTGCAAAGGTATGGAGATAGCTGCATTAGCAAGAGAAGAGTGGACAAAAGGGTAGATTTCTTTAAAAGTGGACATATGTCAATCACAGATGAGTAACGCTCAAGTCGTATCAGCTTGGCTATTATTGATGAAAATGTGGGATGCACTGATGTATTGATTCCTGAGAACCAATGTAGTTCAGTAGAAGTATCAGTATTCTGTAGAACTGAGTATCAGCTCATACTTTTGTTACAGAGGTTCTCAAATACTGTTTCTTGTGTGCTCGGTGGGTGCCTAGGATACTCATTAATGAACACAAGATGATGCTATTCAGACCTCCACATCATATCTAGCACAATATAAGGCTGAAGGAGATGACTTTCTGTCATGAATCATCACAGAAAACCGGCGGGCCATCCCCATGAACCTGAAAGCAAAAGGCAGTCTTTGGAATGGTGACACACATCTTCTCCAGCCAAGCAAAAATTCAAGTCTCAGCATGAAGGAATATGAATCGGCTGATTTTGGAGCGCTATCAGCAAAAGGGTGAAACAGTAAATAGTGCAGTGACATGTTGGAGAAGGAGTTAAAGCCAGCAATATAGAGCCATCGCAAGGGACTTCTGACTAGAGGCGTTCTTATCCTTCATGATAACGCATGCCCCCAAACCACCATTGCAATATTTGATGTCATTCAGAGATTGAGATTTCAGATCCTACAGCATCCTCCATACAGCCCTGATCTCTCTGCTTCTGATTACCATGTGTTTGGACTCTGAACAAAGTTCTCAGAGGGCGACAATTTAAAAGTGATGATGAGGTTAAAGAAGTGGTGTATTCTTGGTTGCGTGTACAACTGAAAACCTTTTAATCTGATGGAATAAAAAAGTTATTGGAACAATATAAAAATGTATTGAAAAGGAGAGTAATCTTGTTATATTATAATTGAAATGTGTTAATTATGTTGTTTATGTTAGTATCTGTAGTTGAAATATACACTCTGCAAAAATTAGTTTGCTGTTACTTTTTGAATTGCCCTCGTGGAATGGGATGCTGAGGACCACAGAGTGTCCAAAAATAAAAAAAAAAAGTTGCTTGATCCTGCTAAAGAATATGTAACTTTATTTATTTGTTTTTTCTTGCAACATATTTTATCATTACAGACAATGAATGAAAGGAAGTTACTGGGAAAATAAGCTGGAATACATATGCTACCCACTAATACTATGCTTTACTGGCAATTTAATGACATGCACATGGGAATGACTTAACAAAGGTCCACATTTTAGTATGGATTCTTTTGAAAATTTCACTGTGATTGCATTGCTGTTTAGTTACTATGAATACAAAATTACATTCATATTAGATAAATGCTCTTTTAGCAATAAATCATTTTATAAAGTTTATTATGTAAATATGCTGCATAATAAAATTTCCCACATGTTTCATCGTTTGAAAATTGGTTGCAATTTTCACAATAAGAGCTTTGAATCACAAGCAAAAATACTATGAAAATATATTTTAAATAAATATGATGAGCAAATTGTGAAACTGTTTATAAATCTATAAGAAAATTTAATCCTTAAAATTAACCACATTTTCACAGAAAAACTATAATTGGTATTAGAATGTATTTTGTCCTGCAAAATACGATTATGGATACTTATGCATCTTTTTGGAAATTGTAATTGAATTTAAAAAAAAAAATTAATTGTATGGACTTTTTTAAAGTATGTTAATGTAGTTTTGAGAAAAATGCTGTTTTATAAGATTATGCTAGGAAATGGGTGGATTGTAGGATCTTGAAATGGCTGTAGAGCCCAAAGCAAGGGGGGTACATGTAAATTTGACTTTCAATGGATTCCCAAATGTTCCACCATCTATTTATTATAAACAAAATATTTTTGATTTTTTGACCAATTGTGGTCAAATATTCATGCCATGTCTCTTAGAGATCTTGAGGATGTAGGCAAGGAAACTCATAAAGACAACAGAGTCAAGAATGCTATCAGAATACTGGAAAGAGAATATACATAAAGTTAAACAAAAATAAATCTCTTTTATAGTGAGACATTAAGTTTAATTTTTTGTCTTTAACTTGAAATATTAAATGAAGCATTTTTACATTTAATAGAAGTTTGTTGAATCTGCAAGCTGTAGAGAGTTTACTATTAGGACAATTACAAACTGTTTAGGATAATAAGCACATGATATAATTTTTTTTTTTTGGTAGTGTTTAACGCCCGCTTTAACTACTAATGGCACCGCAGGCGAATGATATAATTGGGGTGAATTACATATATTTGGCATTTTACAAGCACAAAATTGTCTGACTCATAACTTGAGTAGATAACTGTCCTTTGCCTTTTTTAACCTAAAAGCTAGGACAGGTTTGCTGATAAGTGATAATGCACAAGGAGAATCCCATTTGTTTTAATGACAATTGCTTGACAATAAACATCCTCTGAAGTATACGTGGCATCACAACGTGCTGCATAAAACATACTTAAAAGAATTTCAAAGTTGCGGCGTTAAATTTTGGACTAGTTCAAGTATCAGCTGTATGACTGTTATATTTTCAGTGTCATTTCAAAACCATCTGTATATCTACTAAATGAGGTAGTAAAGTGTATTTAGTTTTGTAGTATACATTCTCTAGTCTTAATGTGCACCAGTGCAGTTTTTGTAAACTTGAGTAACATTAAAAAATTTACAGAATTTGGTGAGTATATCATTCACTGGTTGGAAGTGCCTTAGTGCAATACTGCAGTTTGTGTCTGTACATGAGATGGAGATTCCAAACATGAAGAAACACTTAGCTTCACAGCCATGGACGTATGTGCTGATTCGTCTGACTTTATGTTCATCTCTGCCTTTTCAAAATGATAGTTTTCTTCAGTTTGTAAACCACTGGATAGAATGTCATCAACTTGCTCCACTTCCTTCAAGGTTATTTAATTTTTGTTATTTCTTTAAAAACTAGCTATATTTTTGCTTGTAACATATATAATTTAAAATAATAAAGTAATACCAAGAAGTATGTGAAAATAAACACTTTTTGGTATTTCTAATCACCATTTCACTGTCTGCAAAATATTTATATAAATTAATTATAATACAAATTCTGCTTATAAGTAACTTTATATTGCAATATGAAGTCACAGAGCCATTATAATAGTTGCAATCCTTAGTATATTGTTTTTCTATTTATTAGTCATCTAGATTACTCACTTATCTAGAGAAAATATTGTATTTGTACATGATATTGTGCCTCACAAAAAGTATATGTTTTCAGGCCTTTAATTCCAAAAGTATTGTTAACGGCATTGATAAAAAGTTTGGTGTGTTCAATTCATAGGAATTTCTCTAGCAGTTCCACAACAAACTTTCCTTACAAAAGATCATTCTATTATTTACGTCATTCTACGAGATAAACATTAGCAGAAATGATCTTATTGCTTGCTTCCTTGTAAGAAGCTAACTTCATATACCCAAAGTTGCAGGTTCAAACCCAGCAAAGGACAATGGCTTTTTTTGGGCTTAAAAATCCTTAAGATGGCTTCCATCAGAAAGGAAATAAAGCTGTTGGTCCCACGTTATAGATTTATAGCACATAAAGGAGCCTCAAGCCTCATAAGAGGTTTCTGAGCAAAATTAAGCAGTCTTTCATGCCCAGTATAGAATGGAATACTGAAAACTACAACAGTTAAAGAGCATCCATATATAAAACTCCATTTCCACTTTTTGTAAGTAGCAGAGAAATAATGGAATACACTAGGCTAAAGCAATAGTCAATTTTATGAGCTGGCTGTGAAGTGAAACAATTGAAATTCAGTTCTCTTTTACATTCCTGGAAGTAAACAAACAAAAGCTGTCTTCCTGCTTGAGAAAGGTTTAAGTAGTTTAAGGTTGAAACCAATAGCAAGGAATATCTCGGAAATGGCTAACTCTACAAAAAAAAGTATATATGACATAAATTATGTGTTTTGATGAGATCTATATTTTTTATGTAGTAAGTATTTGTCTATATCTTACAGTTTATGAGTTATGCAAAAGGCATCCAGAATGAAGAGGTCTTCAGAGGCTATTTCCAGAAAATTCAGGATGTATATTTTGTTTGTTATGAAAATATCTTAAAAATATGGCACTTTAATCAAAATCGTTAGAGCCATTTTTGAGAAAATTAATATTTTCATAAAATGTTCTTTGTTGGGGGTTGGTGGGATTTTCATGAAAATCTTCATGTTGCATCCTTGGAAAATACTATCTCCCCCCAAACACATTCACATGCACATTCACACATACATGGGTATGTTTCTAAAAATACTTTTTTTTATTAGGAGGTCTCAAAACATGTATTGACTGTGAAATCTTAGTATCAAATTTTTAGTGGAATAGAATACCTTCTCTATCTACTATCTACTATGTACATCCATGGACAAAAATGATGAATCATGTCTGGAACAAAAAATTTGTTGAGATCCTACACGGCACATCAACATGTGTACACTATCCATAATAAAGTTGTGTAGCGGCAGCAACAAGCTGTCACAAGTTCCAATTCTTAATATTACTAACCCATGTGATCAATAATCATAATCAAATACAAAACTTAAGCTTCTTCAACAAAAAACTATCAATATTAACTAAACATATTAACGACACAAAACATGATACAATTTGTATTGTACAGCATTACTAAACCTGCCACCTTCCATGTTGTGTTCACTGTAGCACTGTGGCAAAATGTAGGTTACTTCTCTGGTGAGGGTCACAGGTTCGCTTCTTGCATACAGCTAATTTTTTTTTTCCTTCTCTTAATGATGTCAATACATAGCAGTTATTTATTTTAGACATATTTATTTCATACATGACATTTGATACAGTTAATATAAAAAAAAAATTATTGATAATACAAATATTGAAACCAAAAAATAAACCAACAATCCCCTATGATATAATCCTCACTACATAAAATGACTAATAAAGAAATTAATATTACAAAACTATAAATAAGAAAGATATTCAATCTAATAATATAGTTATAACAATAAATGAAGATCTTAATAATATATTACTTATTATGATGATGCTTTAAGGGTTTACTCTACCGAACAGCAATATGCTGCACATGCAAGCTTGTGGTGTGCAGAATGGTGCGCAAATGCATCAGGCACAAACAGTTCTCTCTCAAGGGGGAAAAAAAAAAAAATCTCTATAGTATGAAAAAATACTAAAAGTATTAATTCAAAATCTTCTCGGGCTTCTAGCCAGGTAAAAACTTGGCTTGACACCAACGTTTCGAAGAAGTGCAGAGGAAGATGCACTTCTTCGAAACGTTGGTGTCAAGCCAAGTTTTTACCTGGCTAGAAGCCCGAGAAGATTTTGAATTAACACGTCGCCAGGAAAGCTTTAGTTCTTATACTAAAAGTATTGTTAAGAAAACCAATGTTTTGAAACATTTTTAAGAATCCAATTTTGGGCAAATTGGATTTATCTTTTAGGAGATAGGAACATTGTTTGTTTATTTTTATTTATTTTTTTTAATTCAACACACCCTTCACAAACCGATCACACACCCTTCATAAACTAAACCAACAGGAACTAGAATATTCTGATATTCTCAGACGAGGTGACATTTTCTTCCACACATAAGGGAAAGGGATTATCTATCACCTAAAGGGGTCCCGATACTATGCAAAATATGTGGATTCAGAATTCCATCATGGTTGTGTATCTGTATTGTGTTGGGGCTGGATATCAACAGTCCAGGTGTACTGTGGCAGCTTGTCGAGACCTGAATGGTGAGCAGTATGCAGTAATACTCCATAATATTTTGATATCTATGTGAGAATGAGATATCCTGATGGAGTTGATTAATTTGTACAGGATAATCATCCTGTCCACACATCTTGAAAGGTTTTGAATTGGTTTTCAGAGAAGCAGAATATTAGAGTGACAGACTGGCCTCTCTGTTCACCAGATTTTAACCCTAATGAAATATGTGGGCTGAGGTAAAAAGGGAGCTGTGCTCCAACTTACCTGCAGGTGGGCGAAAGACAAAAGATGATTGTTGGACACAAATTCAAGAAACCTGGGATCTTGTAACTTCTTGTCCACATTACTGCAGACATTCAATTTTGTCTATGCCCTGAAGCTTGGGGGCAGTTATACAGTCTGAGGATTTATATACCCAATATTTAACATGAATGTTAGTAGAATTATGTTTTGAGTGAATAGATAGGCCCATAACTTCAAATGCTAAATTTATATTAATGCAGTATTATGTTCTACATATCCAGTCATAAAATTAACAAACATAAAAAGATGACAAGCAGCACAAGATTTGAGTCTAGGAACTTAGGAATGGAAGCAAGGCCTTCTTAACCTCTTGGCAACTGTAATATTGTGCTTATAGTACTTATAAGTTCACCATTGCGCCAGGTCATTGTACACTTCTTTTGTGTACATTGTGAACACAGCTTTTATGAACATACTTGAAGCTCTTTGATCGACATACAGAATCTGTGTTCATGGCTGTACATTGTACATAGGTACATTTAGAGGAAGTAAAAATGGAAGTCATAGAAACATCATGTTTGTTAAGCTGAAAGTAAAAGTAGCCGTCAGCACTCAAATTTCACCATAGATAAACTATTTTCTTAGAAATTTTGTGTACAAGATGTTTTCCAAACATATATATATATATTTTTTTTATTTTTTTTATTTACAAGAGGCATTCAATAGCTCTTAGAAAATTCAAGAGATGACACTTGTAGCATTGAAGCTTTACTGTTAGTAATTCATCTCTCACTACTTTCCAATTAAAGCTTTAGTTATATCCATCTTTTAGTTTTGTTGTCATAGGCAATGAAGCAACAAATTTGTTTATTTAGAAAGATAAGGAAAAAACAAAAAACAAAAAATTTAGTTTTGCAGTGATTAAGCACTTATATTTAAAACTCTTAACACTGAAATAGATCAAAGCCGAAATTGATGAAGTTCATGATATCTGCTCCTGTGTTTGCAAATGTTATAATTGTGTAAATTATTTATAAATGATGAACATCATTAGGAACATCTGTGAAAGTGACTTTCTCTGAAATTATCGACAAAATCTTTGAAAAATAAGATGACAAATCAAAGTTTGAAAAATTGTCTGTATTTGCCAAAGAAACTTTCCCCATTTGTCAAAGAAACTTCCATCAAGACAATGCATGTCTGCTCAATTTTGATGGAAAATGGAGTTTGAATTACTATGAGTTTAAGTTACTACAAACCCCACTGCATTCACCATGTGATTGTTTTTACTTTCTCTACATGTAATATGTACATAGTGTATAGAGAAAGGATTACATTCCACCCAAAAAGTTGATAATGAGATTTCAAGGGTCACCTGTATCCAAAAAATGTATTTTCAGAAAAAGTTCCCTGTGTATGTGTGTGTATTTGTCCGTGAACACGATAACTCAAAAACGAAAAGTTGGTAAAATACCAAACTTGGTATATAAGTTTACCATCTTCTAAGGATGCGACAGAAAACTTTTGAGAAAAATCCCCCCACCACAAACTACCCTTTGCATGGAAAAAATGTTTAAAATTTTGATTTTCTCAAAAATGGCTCTAACGAGTTTGATTAAAATCTCTTATATTTAAGATATTTATGTGACAAATAAAATGTATATCTTCAATTTTCTGGGAATAGCCTCTGAAAACATGTTTATCCTGGATGCATTTTGCAGAAGTTAGCATAACTGGTAAACTGTAAGAGACAGACAAATACTTACCGTACATAAAATGTTGGCTCGCTAATTCATACAATTTATGTTATATACTTTTTTCATGGAGTTTACCATTTTTGAGATATTCCTTTTTATTAGTTTCAGCTTTAAAATACTTATACTTTTCTCATATGGGAATTTGTCAACTCCTAACCATACAAACAAAGGTACTTCAATCACATAACAACCAATTTTTAAAAGATTTTTGACTATCGATTTAGCCTAGTTTCCCTTCTACTTAGAAGGAAGCACGTAATAAGACTCTTACTGCCAATTTTTTCTTGATTAGCATTAAGTATATAGAAGAATAACCTTTTTAATAATAATTTGTTGCAGAGATATAGAGAAAGTCATGTGAACGGAACACATCAGATTTTTTTATTTTTCAAACTTGAAAAAATGGCTCAGTAAAAAATGATTCAAAGATTCAACTCCAAAACAGATAACTATTTTTAGGACCTTCAAAAATCTTACTCTTTGGATAGTGTAAAAATGCTGTAGAAATGCTGGGAAGGGTCTATCGAGCTAAAAGGAGATTAGTTTGAAAAATATAAAACTATTTACACTAAATAATTTGTTTTTATATCTTTCTTCTAAGCACTTTAACCTCTTACCTAGTGATTTATTGAATGATTAGGTGTATTCATTTTTCCACACTTAAATGTACTACTTTGGTGTGCATTCCAATATGCGTTAGAACTCTATTTTACTAATTGGTGCAGGCATGGGAGTATGTATACGTGTGGAGAGAGAGAGTGGGCAGGGGGTGAAGGGGGGAGAAGAGAGGAGAATGTGGTGGAGGGGAGGAGAGAGAGAGATAAAAGATAAAAGATCACATAAATAGGTACCAAACTTTGTCCACAGATTTTCAAGAAGCTCTATCCTACTACTTACTCCTTACATAGAAAAGTCTTCATTATTTTATATTTTCTAAAAAATATTAACAATTTTAATTAAAATACAATAGGGTGCTAGGGTTAGCTCAGTGGCTTCATTTGCAGCTCTCATACTGAGGAGATGGTTTGATTTTTGGCTCTTGGGTCATTAATTATAAGTGATGCCTGTCCATACTTCACTTCTGACTAGCTAATGCAAAATGATCGTCTGCATCCAACTTGGTTCAGAAACCACATTTAAAGCTATACATTCTCTGATTCCATTGCTATCCTTATATTACCCTACTCGGACGTGACTGATGACTCCAGCTAATAAATTGGTCCAGCCACTTCTTGGTGGAATAAGGTTTCCCCAAAGGTGATTGCCCATGTGGAGAGTGTTGAAACAGCAACAATAGCCACATCTTTAACATGCATAACTAATAAAATTAAATGTTCTGTGAATAGCTCCTTGTTTTAAGCATAACAAAGTTTACTACATAAAAATGTAACGCTCATTCAACTGTATTTTTGCAGCAATCACTGATTTGAAAAATATTTCCCAGTTAAAATGTTTCACTTTACCCAGGTTGAGCTGTGATGCAGTATCTATAAAGCACCTCTGAAAATATGTAACCATTATTTTCTCTACCATGTACACAGTGGATAGAGAAGATTCCACCCAAAAATTTGACTTCAACAAATTTTAAAACACAGGATATTTGAAGGAACAAAAGTGGGACTTTTTGAAAAAAATGTCAGACAGTGCATTAAATTACTTTTATTCACTGAAAACAATAAAAACAATTTTGAGTGAAGTAAGATGTCACCATAGGAGAAGAAAATAACTTTTAAAGCATGTAATATTTTAGTTGTTAAAACCATTGCAACTCTTGAAGCCACAGATACACACCAAGCAATTTGCTAATGTTTCTATGAGCAATGTAGCACATCAAGCATGGATAATTCAATATCATAATTTTTTTTTTAGTTGTTTTTTGGCCGTCGTTCTTCTTCAGCAGCTTTAGATGTGGAAACTTGATATAACGTAAAGTTGAAGAATGATTATATTTACATGTCATTTATTAGATCAGGAAATCATTGAAACAAATAAGTAACAGAACTAAAGCAGGAAGTATAATTTGATCAAATATCGGATTCTGTTGCAAGTATTGTGTCTGTTAATTGAAAGCAGGATCAACAATATACGAACATCAACATTCCCTTTAGAATAAATAATTTTCATAATACGAAGAAAACATATACTGTTGATCTCAGATATTATCTATATATAATTTCAACATTTGGTACACTTTGTTGCTGAAAGACCTAAAGCTGGACTCTTTCACTTAATTGTAAAAAGCTGGCCAGATGCGCACAAAAGACTACAAATGCTGACATGTCTGGCAACATCCAGACGTCTGGTCACCCTGCTGAAATGCATGTTTTGAGGCCCCTCGAATAAAATATTTTTAGAAAAAGGCTGTACATGTATGTATGGATAAAATGTGTATCTTGAGTTTTCTGGAAATATCATTTGAAGTCCACTTCATTAGGAAGGCATTTTGTTTAATTTTGTGTAATGCACTACACAAAAATTTTATTTAAAACACAGTTTATTTTAAATAATATTTTTTGTTTTCTTTGTTTTTTGTAAGCCATTTCCAAGATATCCATTATAATGACTTGGATTTTTTGATACCTTGTCATTCTATAAAAGTCCTTTTCATAATCAGCTTTTTCTTGTGATTGCATGCAAAGAACATCACATTTTTAGGTCATCATGTAGTGTTTAATTCTTAAACGTTTGACTATAACTATTCCCTTTATGTCTATAACAAAACTATTTCTGCAAAGGTTTATCTCAATTAAGGCAAATTAGACAGAAATATAAACTTCTGTAAGAATAGTTTTTATACCCACTAATAAATGGCAGAGAGCAGGGAAAGTCATTTGAATATAAAACATTAGATTCTTTTTTTGCTTTTTCCACTTCAGTTCATTAGCAATAAAAAACTGATTCATGATATGTGAACATCATTCTTCTCTACTGGGTATGTATGCAGCATATATATTTAAGGTCATTCTAGTAAGAAATTTATTGTATTTATAACATGAATAAAAGTATTTATTTCATACAAGTCAAATAATTGCATAAAGTTATTGGGTAGGAAAAGTTATATGGGATAATTTGGAGTGTTCTTAATTCAGATAGTGCTTTGCTGTTTTGTCTGCACTATAATTTTTATAACGAGTCTTTCTAATTTTCTGCTTTTAGGCATGTGCGAAGAATTGAAAAGGGAACAAGAATGCCCCGACCAAGCCTACTCTCTCAGTGTCTGTCTACACTGGCTGTTGCTTTGTTGAAAAGTGATCTTTCAAAAGAGGACTTTTCAAAAAGAAATGTCATTTTGGATATTATGAGAAAAGTATGCATTAATTTATTTTATTGCTCTTGCATATTAAGCATTTGTAAACAGTAAACTTGAAAAATTCATTCCCTGGCCAGAACTAAAAAGAATTATGCTTTGAGTAGTGGTTGTACATGAATTTTTTAAGGCTGATTCTGCTTCCCAAAGAAAATGTGTTGAACAACTTTAATTTATTATCTTTGTTTTGCTTTTGAGATGTAGATCAGAAACATACATTTCATATTTTATTGTGTTATTTTATATTATAGATGAGATAGAATACCTCAGCTGTAAGAACTTGCAGATGCCTTAGAGCCACAGATAAAAGTTATGCTACATTTATACTACATTTAATGTAGTCAATCAAAAAAATGTATTTTTGTAATTCATTTCCAGATTCTCAGAGCTAAAGTATGCTTATCAAATGAAACCACCACTGCACTTCGAGAGTATACTAAGAAAAATACTCTTTAGACAAGTACTTCTTATGGAAGGACCTATAAGGTGAGAAGTATTTTTGTTAAAGTAAGATCCTTTCTTCACCAAAAGTAGATAATTATATTCAACATAGCTGTTGCTATTCAAGATCACATTTGCATCCTTGAAAGATGGAAAAAAAATGCTCACATACGCATGCATGCACAGCTTTAATGGAATACTCAATTTACTTAATTTAATTTCTCAGTAGGAAGTTTGAAAGAAATAGGAAATTGAATTTAACGATACTGGTAAGAAAACTTATGTTAATTTTCATTAAATATTTGAAGCAAATTCTATTTTGGAATATTTATTCCTTGATAATAGAAAAATATTTCATATACCTCAGTACAGTAGGCAAATATGTGCATTACATATGCATATCATTACTATTACAAGCACCTTGCTACTTGAGTTGGATTTATATCTATCTCAGGTAGCACTCAGGTCGGCTAGGCAGGTCAGACCCAGTTTGACAGGATATAATACTGTCACATTACCTTAACAGATTCATTCAGTACAGTATGCGTGTAGGAACAACATAATTCAAACTCAAAAAAAAGTATGATAAATACTAAATTTCATAATTTTTTAATCGGACGGCATAATGAAAAGATTAAGTATTATATTTTAGAAGCGTTGCAAATGTACAATTTCATTAAATTGGGTTAATTACTTCAGAACTAGTTTCAAAGAATCACTTCCTCATCGTCAGCTGACGTCCAAGATTAATGAACTTTGAGAACCCAATGGACAAAAATCTGACCACCAAATTTGTAGAACCATCACCAGAGGTACTAAGAGATAAACATAAATATCAGAGGAGAACCAACCAGTTGCAATCAGCTGACAATGAGGAAGAGATTCCTTGAAACTGGTTCTGAGGTAATTAACCTAATTTAACAACTGCTTCTAAATTAATACTAAATTTCATACTTAAGTCAGATGCTATTTAATCATGACAAGTGAAGATTTACAATAAAACCTCCATAGTGTAAACTATCCTTTAAATGGCAGGTTTTATTATTTGTTATTTTATCGAAAATGGCAAATGCTTTTATTATAACATATTTGAGATATTATTGTGACAAATGAAGTATATAGCATGGGTTTAAGCTCTCTTTATAATTTACACTGATTAAATTTTGGATTGTCTTGTGTAACTGGGGAATCATAAGATTAGACAAAAATTATTACAAAAAAGTTATAGAGCTCGTCAACATATACATGGCTGTTTTTGAAATACCTATTCCATGTTACTCATTTACACGTTCCCAATTATGTCATTTGTTGGATATGCTTGCAAATCCTATTGTTTCTTATCATCACAGGAGATTGTCGCCACAGCTAAGCATTTGCATGCTAATTCTACCTGTTTTATGTAACTTATCACTTATTAATGAACCCGAAATCATTTCTAGTCAAAAAAGTGTTATGAATAATGTATTATGTGTAGAAAAAAAAAACTGTTTATATGAGTATAACAGGTAAAGCTAAGTTTACATTGGATAGAGAAACTTAAAAGTTGTGGATGCATAACTCCTAATTGATTTTGTTTTTATTTTCAGCAGGTGAAGGAAGAAAAAGTGTAACCTCAATAAATGAAAGTTGAAAAACATAGGCACGGGTGATAAAGCAGCATTGCAAAAAATCTGATAATCACTATACTCAAAAATAATATTTTTAAACTAATAATGTGAGTCAACTAAAAGAATATAAGTGAAAATAGTAATTGAGCTTCAGGAATCTGTAATTACTGAACACAGTTCTCATGTAGGTTTAAACATAATTACAACTTTATTTTAAAATATCCTTTCACATAAAGATATGTAATACACAGATCCTGCAAGAACATTACATATAGAAGAGCTTGCATTCTTTTTATCAGTCTTTACATACTGTTATCTTTTATGTTATAATAGCACAAGTCAGATTACTTTAAAACAATTCATGGTTTTAAACTTGGCACATACAGTTCAATATAATTGTGAGGCTATTATTAAAATACATGTGTATTGTGCAATAATGTGTAGATCACTATAAATACAGGAAAGTAATGACATTGTATAGGGTAATTAAATTATAAGGTAACCTCTCACTCTGCGAGAGAACTGAGAATTGCTGGGAAAGTGGTGCCAGAAAAGGTGCACTAAAGTCCCAAATTTATAGTAAATACTGGAAATGATGATATTCTGCTCCGAAATGGTATATATAGTGATAGGGCTTCAGTTTTAACAGAGGTGTAGAATTTCTCACTAAAGATGGATAAATGCCTGTCTGTTGAGTTAATTTGATGTGCTATTTTCAAAGTGATTTCCTAAACTGATACCAATTTCATCTACTTTATTTTCTGCTAAAACTGGTAACTTGAATGTTTATTGTATAACAGCAAACCAAAACTTTGAACTTATGCCGATTAACAGGTATGTTTTTCTTGCAGATAGTAGAGAGTTAGAAACCTTTCAACAAACTCGCTGTGCACATGCTGAGCAGATTTATATTTTAAGGTAAATTTAGCAAATAAACACACATTATTTTACAGATAAATGATACACCATGTTAACTAACAACAGAGGCACCTAAATGGCTGGACCTGATGATGCATAAGTGAGACATGCATCTTAGAGAGAAAAAAATATATAAATATATTTAAATTTCTTAAAGAAATTACTTCTAAAATTATATCCAGTGAGCTTTGGCTACCTCAAGTTTCAGGTATTTGCAGAGGGAAGAGCGAAGGAGACACAGGCTGCTAGAGAGATTACCTTATAATTTAACTTCCCCATAGTTGTACATATATGTTAATGTGATCAAGTGATTAGGTGTTATCAAAATGTTATAATATATACTTTGTAAATAATATAGTTTGCAGTCAGTGCTCTGCTCCATAAAGCAAATCAGAGTTTAATAAATCTTTGTACTTGTATCCAAAGTGTTTACTTATTTTTACCCAGCAGCATTGTTGATAATATATGATATGAAGGAAAAGTTACTTTTCCACAGTAATCTATAAGCAAGATGTTCTACCATTTTGTCTAATATTTTTAAAATTGTTTTAAAATATTTTGTGACCAGTTTCTTTCTTCTGTGTATAATGTAATGATAATCTTTTTCAACAGGTTCTGGTCATTTGAAACGACTATTGTAGATTTATTGTATGTCTTTATTTTATTTTTTAAATGATTTGCAATTTGGGATACAAATTAATTGTATAATAAATATGTCTATGTATAAAGGAACATTTTCAAAATGTTAATACAGAGCTTAGAACCCATTCACAGTGAATATTAACCATAAGTATAGTAAAAGTGAAAAACTAAATGATATATCTATATCTTTATATATATTTAATGGAACCATTCACAATGAAACACATAAACATAAAAATAAACATAATTATATGTAAACTTTGAAGTTTGCAAAGTGTAAGGTTTTAAGTTTATGTCTACATCAGGTGTCGCCAACTTGCTAGAGCTTGCTCTGTGTTTGCAGAAGATAAACATATGACGTGGTCTCTTCTTGTTCCTTGCACAGTAGGTCATGTGTCAGTTTATAATATAAGGAACAAAAAGCAATCCAAGACACATGCCATTGACTCTACACTTACACCTACCTAGGAGGAATTTTTCTTATTTATAGAAAGTGGCAAAATAAGTGTTTAGTTTGAGGCAAAGTACTGCACTTGTCAGAAAGTTCATTTTGCAACATATTGTGCAACTCATGCAATTAAGTATGACAGTTACCAGGGAGACGTTTCTTTCAAATTTTGTTAGATACCAATGCAATGGTATTGATAAGTTAAAGAGTTTATTGCTTTAATATGTTAATACTATAATAATTGTAATTTTTGCAGTTATGTTATGGCTACCAATTATGACAAAACCTATGAAAATAGGTATATGTTCATATCAAAAGTATAATAGGGAAATTGTTCTATAATGATGAACCTACAATATGCATATTAGCCTAAGAAAAGGTCTGACAAACTAAATAATGATTTTATAAAGAAAATTTGATTATTAAACCATGTCTCTAAATAAAGAAATAGGAGTTAACTAAAACAATTGTGATAGCATCTAATACAACTCTAAGGTTTCAGTGTTAAGGGCAAGTATAATCTGGCTCTATCACTAGATAGTAAGTCAAGTCATCAACTATGAAAGGTGGAATACATATTTCAAATGCAATATGTTGCACACTGCGAGCAGCAGCTTGGCAGCTCACGAAAGCAAATTGGGTCCTCTTTTCAGTGAAATTGGTTTTCAGTGACAATGAGTTTGCCATGGTCGATCATATGGTAAACCACTTTACTTCTGTTGTTCTCTCTGCCGCTGAACTCGCTATGCCATTGCACTGAAGGAATTATCTGTTCCTGCTTTCCATGCAGTTGGTCACACAGTGCACACTAGGCAATTTGCAAGGGGCATCGAATAAAGTTGTTCTCCCTGCTTTACTCAATGAACAACCAGTTAGGGATGCCTGGTCTATACCAAAACATAAGAAACTACTCAACCAGAGAAAATTCTCATCATGTAATCATTTTGCCATCTCCCATAAGATTTTCTGCCACCATATGTTGAGTTACATGTGTGTCATATTATGTCACAGAAAACAAATTGTGATTGAAACTGTTGCGATAATTGCTGCTTATGTAAGCTTTTGTTGATGTGAAAGACAAGCTATCATATTAAGTTTATATCTAAATTTTATATTGTTATGTTAGTTAACACTTAAGCTTCTTTGTGAATGATTTAAGTATTAGGACCTGTGATTCATGATTGAGAGATCCTGGGTTTGAATTCCATGCAATGCCTAATGTTATTGGGATGTTTACATGGTGTACCTAAGTTAATAGATAAGTGCTGGCTTGAATATTTCAGTACCTTGACTCAAAGATCCATCCCAATATTAAAATAAATAGAAGTAAAACATTTGGCATAGGTAATGAATAGAAGTAAAACATTTGACGTAGATATACATGAAGCTGACTTTGCAACTAACGAGTGAGTCAAAAAATTACAAACGGCTGCACAGTGTTTTGCCTGTCCACATCCTTGTTGCTCATTGCCATCTGTCGCTCTCATAGAAAGGTGCAGATGAAACCATACAACATTTTTAAAACTAATTTTAAAGGCTTTACTTACCAACTTTATGAAAGGAGAGGTTGAAACTGGCCATTGTAATTGTTAATACACTTTTGGCACCTAGGAAAACCATCACTTGCCATAGTTCACCTTGAGAAATGCTGGCATTTCCTGGGGGATATTTTATTTTAATCATATCAGGGTGTGTGGGTTTGTCTTTCTTGTACACTTTATCTTTTAAGTTACCCCAGAGATACAAATCACTTGGGATCAAGCCAGGGGACTGAGGAGGTGGGAGCGCAAATTTCTATTAATAATTCTGTCCTGAAACAAACTTTCAATTTTTCTCATCGAAAGATTAACCATATGAGCTGTTGCAGTCTTGTTGCCAAAAGGCAAAATCATGCTCCCTGTCTGGGGAGACAAAAGGAGGTAAAATTGTATTCATGTTGTATGAGTATTAGCTGTTGACTCGAAAAAAATTGGCGCTATAACTCTTTCTCTTTCTAATGGTGCACCAATTTTTTTGTCATGAAGGAATATTCATGAACAATATTGGGCTTCAGCTCCAATAATGACTATTTTGTATGCACACATATCCATGAAGGTGGAACCAAGCCTTATTCATGAAAAATATTAAATGTGGATCTATTTCATCATTGTATACATTATTGAGAGTCCACTCATAAAATGTGTGGCAAATTACAGGAACACCTGGTTGAAGAGAATGTGCCACAGTTAATTTATATGGTTTTAACTTCAGCAATTTAGTCTTCGTACAGAGCCATAAGAAATGCCTACTGGTTGTGAAAGACGCCTGAGAGATATTTGTAGGGAATTCTCCAAATAATAACGAATGTTGCCTAATGTTTCTTCAGTAAGAACTACGCTGTCTTTTAGATTGCTTACCTAAATTCTTCCAGTGGCCTAAAGTGTATTTAAAGTTCATGAATTGTACTGCATGAAACTTTTACACCTGGAAATCTTTCTGCAAATCATACTTTAACTTGCCTTTATTATAAGTAAATGCACACTGTGCAGTAGAAAACATATGCTGAGCAATAATACACTTTGTGACTAAGTACAGGACAAAATAATAAATCACTCGTAATAACTGCACTACACCATATTGCCATCAACTCAATACTGAATTTCCAGAGCAGAGCAAAGCTGCATTCTTTACAGCAGAATCAAGTGTCCATATGCCCAGTGGAAAAACTCAGCGCAGCCAGTTCAGAGGTTTTTGACTCACTCAGTAATTTAAAACATTAGCAAATTACCCTAGCAGATAAAAATGGAATAATGTCTACTTGAAGTTTGAAATTTGGTTGTGGTGAGTTACCTGAATAAGATTTTCTCTGGGGCTTTCCCTTATCCTATGAAAATGTAATGAAAGTTTTGTAATTCCCAGCTCTATAGATCCTGGGTTCATTTCATACATTTTGTTAACCACATATACAGATATCAGTTGCTAAAAGAGATGTCAAACTCTCAAAAAAAAAAAGGGAGGGGTTACTATGCAGGTAAGGTCATCCATCCAGTAATATATTGATTGCATGCTTAAAATCGCACAGAACAGCGCTTCCATAATCCAAAATGTTTTACTTCCGGATTAATCAATATAATTAGGTGGCACAGGAAAGATACTATATGGTTTGGACCTTTGCATGGCATGCATTGATCTTGAGTGCCAAGCAACCTTTGCCACTACAATATGACCTTACAGTTGGGCAAGCAAAATAATAAATAATAGAATGTTAACTTCAGTAAAACAGCATCCAAGTATAGATGCTGTATTTTCTTTCTCTGCTGTATTTTTATTTTTTAAATTTCCTTTTATATCTTATCATATAACTCTTCAATTGTTACAGCTTTTAAATTCTGTGCAAGATAAGATGGACAAAATATAGCATTTTAATATTACTATTATTGAACTAAAAACCATTGGGATTCCAACTGAATTATTAGTCTTTTCTTGCTTTTTATTTTAATGTTTACTTTATGAATTAGGAAAAAATTTAAAATAAACTATATAAAAAATTGTTTGTACAAACTACAGCTATTTACTATTTTTAAATAATGAAACTGATATTTCATAAAATTTGTATTTTGAAGATAATACAACCACCTTTTTTGTATACTTAAATTGTTATTTCTTGAACTCACAGCCAGGTAAAAAATCTCACAAAAATTTGCTTAAAACCTTTGTTTGGGCTCATTGGATTAAATACATATTCCCTTGAGGTGTAATCATATTCCCAACAGCATTTTTCTTGTTTTGCAAAAACAGCTCTTGTATCCTCCTTGGAATACCATTCCTTCATAATCTACACACATCTGATCTACCACAGGTTCTTCACAAACTGGAATAAAGTTTGTCGTCATGGGCGCTGTCTACCTGCCCTTTGCACAAAGCATCCTTTGAAAGAATTAAGTCGAACATCTATTTCTCCTTCTTCTAGCTGAAATCAGAGTAAATAAAAAAAGTTATGTATTTTTCACATTTAAGATGCAGTTTTGATTATTTTGTTGTTTTGTTTTCCATTTGGACACTGTGAAGGGAATAGTGCATCATAGCTTTTATCAATCTGTCCCTTGCCTTGCAGTAGGGCTATCTACTCATTCTGTGGTACAGAACAAAGGTACCTTACTCGCAAACTCAAAAATGTTTGTGAAACAGCATATAAGTAGATGGAAATGGAAGAAGATCATAGTGATGTTCTTTTATGTAAGCAAATGAGTCAGTCACATAATAGCCACAAGAGTTTAATAGAATCGAGTAGGATGGCTTAGTCAGTAATGTCTGTGACAAACATTCTGGAGGTTCTGGGTTCAAATTCCATGGTCTGACCAATCTGACTGGAGTTTTATCATGGTTTCCCTCAGACGCTAAGACAAATACTGGATTGCATATTTAATTCCATAACCCAAAGTTCCAGCTTCAGTCTAAAACAAAAGCAAAACTGAAAATATATGGTAATTATGATTATGCTGCCATCTATCCACAGATAGTGTAAGCAATAACTGGATTACTCCCTAACCCCAGCTGCTTGTTATGAAGCTATGTGGTAAATATGATATGAGGAGATTAGATTAGATTAGAAAGCATTCTGTAGGTTCGTTTAGGCCAGGAAGCCACTGAACATAGAACTTGTCAAAGCTTATACATGTATACATATGTTTATATACTACGAAAAAAAAAAACAATGTATAAAGCTCTAGTAGTGCTTAAAGCATGAGCTACAAAAACAGCAGAATAGACATATAATCACACCATTTGCTTTTGAGGGCTGTACGCCACTGCATTATACTTAATGTGCTCTAAAAAAGCTTTTGTACTTCCTTTTTTTTTTTTTTTTTTGCATGCACATAAAAACAAAGTATAAAAATTAGTGTTAAAATGAATAAAACATGAGCCTCATTTAATTTGCTGCCTGGCCCAGGAATAAAATCATGGATCTGTGTAGCACTATTTTACTTTTCCCAAGTCTCAAGATGAGCCCTAGCAGTGAGCAAGGTTATCTCATGCTTAACCCTTCTGGGCTTGGGTCCTACAAATTCAAGACCTGGTTCCCTCTTAGCCAGCCTGACTGCGATCTCATTACCTCTGATGCCCACATGACCTGGAACCCAGACAAGGATAATCTGTCCATGGGCTCAGAATCTATCCTGCACTCTTTGGCACTCCCACACCATCTGGATGTTGTTTTAACCTCCATTAGGACTTTCAAAGCTGCCTGACTATTTGAAAAGATATAATTCAAGTCTGGCAAGTTTAAAATATAAATGACAGGCTAAGAAAGCATAAACCTCAGCCTGGAACGTAATAGCGAGTCTTTCAAGAGGAATAGTAGGAATGGCTCCCATCCTGCTGCCAAAGTGTGAACTGTCAGTGTACCATGTCTAACTGCCTGAGTTCAGGTGAAACTCAGTCTCTGGGTCCCATTTCCTCCTAGTCAGAAATGCCACAGTATATGTTGGGCTTAGATTGTTTCTGGCCCTCATCAAATCTTCTGCCGTCAGCGAGATAGGACACCTCTTCTGAAGTCTACTCAAAAGCAGTGAGTTTCCTTTATGAAGTACTTTGAAACTCTACCCCCTAATTGTCTAGAGGTGGTGCATACTCACCCTTCTGATCTCTTTCACAAACAAATGCAGAGGAGGAATGGCTATTCTCTTAAGACAGATTATGGGATGCTCTGAACTGCTTCAGTTACACACCATCTGCTGTCTAGGTTACATTCCTAGTAGTTGCCGTCTTCATCTCTGAGGTGGGCTGCCAAACCACCACTGCATAGGATATCATAGGATCCATTCATAGCTGGCAACTCTCTCGCAAATATGAGCTTGTTACATATAGGTATTGGAAAGGTTAAGTTTTATTTCAGTCATGTTGGTGCCCTAGTTTATTATTGGCAGGTGCTCAAACTTTACGTTCTGACCATTTGGTCACCAAGTAATTCACTGATTATGCTAATTATGTTACATGTATTATTATATTACTATATTAAAGAAATTCTGGTGTCTTAAGTACACCAAAATCATAATAAAATGTATATCAAAATTATAATTTATTTGCTATATACAAAAAAAAAATGTAAATCTTGTTAAAACACACAATTTATGTAATATACACGTTTATGAGGCTCACCATTTCTGAGCTATTCCTTCTAATTGGGTTTTAAATGTTCAATATTTAGACTTTTTTCAATTAGAAAGTTATTCCTTTTTTTTTATCCTAGTCAAGCAAACAAAATGGAATTCCAATTGCATCACAGCTTTTAAAATATTTAAATATCGCTTTAGCCTACTCTATGCCCTCATTTCCCTTTTAATTAAAGGAACTATGTAATAAAACCATTTCTGCTAATGTTTATCTTGTTGATGTTTGATTAGCATGAAGTAGATGGAAGAGTATGCTTTTGCAGGAATAGTTTGTTGCAGAATAATTAGAGAAGCTATGAGCTGGAATATATTAATTTCTTTTTTTAAGGTCTAGATAATATTCTTCTTCATCCTGTTATTATTATTAATATATGTATTATTATATATGTATTATATATAATATTATTAATGTATGTATTAAATTGCATTGAAACTATTTAAATTGCTAAGGGTACCTATCATTAAACCCAGAACAAAAATGCATGCATAACTTGCCAAGTGAAAAAAAAAAAAAAAAAAAAAAAAACTAGCCCATAACTTGGTTGTAGCATTAGAGATGTAGCTTTTTGTTTAAAAGCAAATATGATGTAATGCAAAAGTGTTCAGCAAAAATTAAGCTTAATCAATTATAACAAACTGCAGAACACAAGGTTAAGGGAATTTACTTTTGCAGAGGATACCAGACATTCAAGGCTTTAATGCCGAGTGCATAAAAACATTTTTGATATCTAAAAACTCCTGAAATGATTTCAAAAGCCAAGTTTTACCTAGAAACTCTAACTTTAACAAGAAATTAATTTTAGTATTTCAACAACAGACTTAATAGGCTGTTTGAAATATTTCAAAGCATGAATACTTTCTAATAGAGAAACAATGTAGATTTTATTAGTACAATAATGGAATTGTTGAACTTGACAAATAATTCATTTTGTCTGTGTTCACAACTTGATTACTGATTTGCATTTTGTGAAACTAAAAGCTTAAGTTTTTATAAACATCTTCTTAGGTGTACCTGTGCAGAAATAACAGAACCAATTATCATTAACTGATGGATATAATTATTTGATGTTTATATCAGATTGTTATGCTACTCATATAATTAGAAGTACCTACTTTTTTATATTTTGAAAAAATTATAACATAATTGAAGGTTGTATACCGAATAGCAAAGGAGGTTGTGCAAGGAAAGTTTAACTTAAACAATAATTTAACAGGATTGTCCAAACAGATATTTCACCCAAATAGTATTTTACCTGGTCTGCATAATATATATCTTGGTAACAAGATGGTGAAATACATTCTCTAACACATCTTATTCTATGAATTCCAGTTAATGGGGCACAAGCTGGACTTTGCTCGCAAGCTGATTCAAATTCTCTGAATACCATCTCCTGAAACACATAATAGCATAGTTAAAAGCAAAAAAAGACTATAATACAGAAATGATGCCTTACATTTAACTAACGTTTTTGCCTGATTCCTTATACTGAAATTCGGGGAAAGTAAATATTGCTTTTTTGTCATCACAGGCTATAACCCCTACGAGATAGATAACCAGCACTACACTGGTGGCTGCCATGTTGCTTTCGCCTACTCAAATGCTCAAATGTTTCTAAACATGCAGCCTTCAGATTTCGATCGAAACTATTACGAATCAAGTCGCATACTATTTGCTGTTGCAATTCTAAGTTGTTACTTTTAGAGCGCTTGGACGATAAGGTTATGTCTTAATTAGAAAATAATATTTTTATAAGTACTATTCAAGCAAAAAGATTATACACATTGCTAAAAAGGCATCTTTTATAAGAAATAATTCTTTATTTTCTATGAAAAATATTTTGCCTCAGTTTTATTCCCGGAGACAATATTTTAATGTATAACAGTCTTTAAGTGAACACTGTTAGCAGTATTGCAACAAGAGCTTCAGATGTTTAATGGCGCGAAAGTGCGTGCAATCCGTGCTCGATTTAAATGCATGTTCCTATGTTACTAACGTTAAAATGTAATTTTCGTTGTTGATGGCTAAATTAATGGTTTATTGCTTACAGCTGCACTCTATTATGTTCAAAACTGAAGTCAAAAATAGGAAAAGAAGCTTGTATTTGGCATCTTTAGGAAAATCTCAGTGGTTATTGATCGTGAAGTATTCCGACGGACCCTGCGCGAGGCTAGTCCCCTCGTGCTTTCGTCCGGGCGACCTCTCACTGGCGGGCAGACTTGTGCAAGGCCACAAACAGACGCTGACGTATTCCGTGGGGTCTGTGGAGACAGGTTGTAATAGTATTACATTTGTTTATTTATTACTCTGTGTTTGTGGACTTAAGTGTGTTCTTCAGCAGGCGGTGTAACCAAGTGATATTTGCCGCGGTTTCAATTTAAGGTACGTGCATCTTCACAATGTGCTTTCTGTCATCGGAGTCAATTTTTAAGTCATTTGACGTTTAGCATGGTTATGTTTGCTGTTGACATATCAGCTCTATGAATGAGACTGGCGTGCTGGACGGCAATTAAATGTGCTATTTATGATTGAAAAATATATATTACTTTTATAGTAAACTTTTCTACAAAGCGTTGCGAATTAAAGTGTGCGATTTTAATAATTCGTTGTGAGAGTATGATATTTTCTCCCCATGCGCACTTTAAATTCATCACCCGTCTGTCAGCTGCCATGAAGAAACTCTCGCGTGTGTCTCAACACAGTAAAATTGTAAACATTAGCTGTTTATAATTTTTGATGGAAAGATAGTATTTTTGAGAATGAGTTGTTAGCTTCATAGAATACTAGAGTTGTTTACGACTGCAGTCAATGTGCCAAAGATGAAATTCCTCCACTGCAGAAATTGATATCTTCGCTTATTATTTGTAGTTACTTCTCTTTATAACTCACTAAACACATACGAAAATATCGAGAGACTATATAAACACTAACAGTAAAATAAATGGCCTCTGTGGTTAATTTTAAAACGGTATGGCACTCTGGTATTTAAATATTGATTTTTCCGAAAATAGAGTTTGTTTTACAGAAAACGTATTACTTGACGTGACTATAATACAAGGTTATAATGATTTTTTTCTAATCTTTTTAAAAATCGTGAAATTAAACGAGCAGATAAGTGAATGGCTGAACATAATCTATGTGCAATGAACTTCAAACAACTTTCCTTACCAACTACAATTTCTCTACTTCATGGTATGCTTTTTAGCAGTAAATATTTGTGAATTAGACTTACGCGTATATAATTACACGAAACAAACATTCTATATTAAATGTTTGATAATTAATTTAGACGAGAAATTCATAAACAAAAAGAGAGTACTTTTGTTAAGGAATTAACATTGAGTTTTTAAAATTCGTAATATCAAAAGGCGACAAACATTTTGAAATAAATAAATAAATACTCACTTTTATTGCACCGAAAAAAGTAAATAGGATTGAAATAATTATTACTAAATGCGGATGACAAAGCAGAACCCATAAAATATAGATTTAAAATGCATTATTATTGAGTCTTAAAAATTATACTTGGTGGACTTCACCCTAAAATTTTGGTTCATTTGAAAACCATTTGCTTTAATTCGCCACATTTGTACGAGATAAATAATGCCACTCCTTATAAAACTTTACAGACATATCTGTCTTCAGTTTTAGTGCTCGAAATATGAAACACAGACTCTTTTACGCAAAATATAAAATTGACGAATTTCACATGAGTATCTATCTCTCTGTAAAAAAGTATTGTTAATAAGCTTATCTTTTATTTATTTCATGTTAATCAAGGAAAATTAGCAGAAATAGTCTTATTCCTTGCTTTATTGTAAATTCAAGCGAAATAAGGGAGTACCATAGGTTAAAGTGACAGCCAAAAGTTGGTTGCTATGTGAGTGATGTTCCTTTGTTTGTGTGGACAGGAGTTGACAAATTCCTGTATGAGAAAAGTATAAATTTTTCAAAGCTGAAACCAAGAAAAAGGAATATCTCAAAAACGATCAACTCCACGAAAAAAATGTATATAACATAAATTGTATGTTTTAACGTGCTCTACATTTTTTGTGTGTTAAGTTTTTGTCCATCTCTTACGGTTTAGTAGTTATGCAAAATTCATCCAGAATAAAGTAGTCTTCAGAGCCTATTCCCAGAAAATTCAAAATATACATTTTATTTGTCAGGTAAATATCTTTAATATATGATATTTTAATCAAAACCGTTGGAGCCATTTTTTAGAAAATCAAAATTTTCGAAAAAAGTTCCATGTAAAGGGTAGGTTCCTGGAAGATACTAAACTTAAATACCAAGCTTGGTATTGTACCGACTTTTCGTTTTTGAGTTATCGTGTTCACACACACACACGGACCTTTTTCTGAAAATGCTTTTTATGGATACAGGGGGTCCTAAAACATGTATTTCCGGTGAAATCTCGGTATCGAATTTTTTGGTGTAGTGCAATACATTCTCTATACACTATGTACATAGTGCCTATAGAAAAAGTAAAAATCTGATGTGTACCATTCACATGACTTTCTCCATATCCCTGCAACAAATAATTCTTAAAAAGCTTATACTTCTATTTACTTTAAGCTGATCAGAAAAAATTAGCAGAAATGGTCTTATTACTCGCATCCTTGTAAGTAGGAGCGAAATAAGGGACAACCGTAGGTTAAAGGGATAGTCAAAAGCTGGTTGCTATGTCAATGAAGTTCCTTTGTTTATATGGATAGGAATTGACAAGTTCCAGTATGAGAAAAGTTTTTCATAGCAGAAACCAAAAATAAGGAATGTCACAAAAACGACAAACTCCACGAAAAAAATGCATATAACATAAATTGTGTGTTTTAATGTGCTCTACATTTTTTGTGCAGTAAGTTTTTTGTCCATCTCTTACGGTTTAGCAGTTATTCAAAATTTAGTAAAATTCATCCAGAATAAACTACTCTTCAGAGGCTATTCCCAGAAAATTCAAGATATACATTTCATTTGTCAGGTAAATATGTTTAATATCCGAAATTTTAATCAAAATCGTTAGAGCCATTTTTGAGAAAATCAAAATTTTCGAAAAAAGTTCCATGTAAAGGGTAGTTGGGGGGTGGGGGTATTTTTCTTAAAATCTTCGTGTCGCATCCCTGGAAGATACTAAACTTAAATACCGACTTTTTGTTTTAGAGTTATCGTGTTCACAGACACACGGACACACACACACACACACACACACACATACACATACACACACACACACATACACATACACACACACACGGATCTTTTTGTGAAAATGCTTTTTTTGGATATTGGGGACCCTAAAACATATATTTCCGGTGAAATCTCGGTATCGAATTTTTGGTGGAGTGCAATACTTTCTCTATACACTATGTACATAGTGCATATGGAGAAAGTAAAAATGGTTTAGGTTATTCAAAATAAGCTTTACATAGCATACTGAATACTCATTATTACGTTATGTACACAACAAAAGACCTTGGTTAAACACACAGATTTTTACTTTCTCTACACGACTATGTACATAGTAGGTAGAGAAGATATTTCTTAAATATGTCATTGCAACAATTCCTCTCCATGTACAGCTTTCGTTCGTCATTCACAGCGATACAAGATCCTTCGAGATTATGCGGAATAGTAATAGTTACTCCTTTACCTAGCTTATATCATAAACATATTTATATAGTCTTTTACATATAATTGCTTACTTTGAAATAAGAATTACTGAATTTTCAATATCAAACAATACATGTTGAGAATACTGATTAGTTAATTAAGCAACTCCTAAACAAGTGATATGATTCCTTAGGTCTGTCACGTTTACAACCGAGGAATAGACAATGTTGAACTTTTAATGCAGTAAGGAAACGGCATCTTAGTATTTACGTGTACATATTAGCACTATTGTGTTTACTTGGCCTTAAAGAGAATTGCACATAAAAGCTATAGAATACTAAAGTTTGACAAGTTTGATGATGTTGCAATATCTCAGTATTTACCTGTAGCAAAATCTTCTTTGCATTCATTCTATTTGTGACATTTGACAATCTTGAATCCACCATAATGCCAAAGTATAATAACGGAATCTTTTCGGCACTCATTTCTTATGATGAAACTGTTTTGTTATTCAAAACATTTTTATGCCTCCATTCAAACCCCACCTTTATCTGCATTCCTTTCGGAGGCATTTCATTTTTAAACATATTGGGAATGGTCGTTGCTGTTGTCGTTGGATTTCAATGTTTATTTAATTCTATTCATTAGATCACACACTCACATACACATTCATGCTATTATTCATACTTCTAAACTCTAGGAACGATAGAGAATATTGGCTAGAGAAAAATCCAGTCGGAATCGAACCCAGGACCCCTTGCATGGCTACCGACTGAACTACAGGATCAGCCGTAAATCTTTTATACTTGCAAAGCTGCGATATTTTACAATATATTTTGTGTAGTGTAGTGGAATTAAAAACTAATCAAAAAAGCTTTTTCTAGATTTCGTAAGACCTGCCTTTCAACCTTTAGCTGCTATAGTTTGATATGCAAAAATAAGGTTTCTTTGATTGAACATCTTAATCTATGTCGAAGATGTAGAATGAACTTACATAACTCGGTAATATAAACGCCATGTATTTTTAGGGAATTATCCGATCACGCCAAAGGTAAAGTTCTATAGTAAGTTCCTTCTTTACACAGTGGTTAAAAATGCTATTTAGAGGTAACATCTATTGTGATGTGAAATATCCCCTGGTACGTGTTGGTAAACGTTTCATGTTCCATTTTCCGTACTGCTTTCAGTTTGGAAACAGGTGAATATCGATGTGATGTGAACAAAGCACGTTAGACGGGCTGTGCAGTACGTTTTATCACATGTGTTAGCATTTATGTGGAAGTAGGCAACAAATGCAGTCACTCACTCATTCCAAGCTATGGGTTTAGCTGCACTGCAGTCGAGTTTAGGGCAGATCGGGCAGCCTGTTTTATTTCAGGAAATAACAAGACCTCTTTGCATCGCTTGCTCACCAGCTCTTGTTAAACAAAAACAGGCACTGCAAATGTATTCAACGCTAGCGTTATTTGGAGGCAACGGAACAGCAGTATTTTATTGGAAGTGATTCATACATATTGTGGAGTCCATGGAAATCGAATGCGAGATGTACTCTTGAGCTATGCGAATGAACATTCACAAATATATATGTATATGCAAAGAAAACACTGGAGTGGGGTCAAACGAATGTGGGTATTTGTTATTCAGGTTTCAAGCATGCAAAAAGGAAAAGGCAGCAACAATATATTAATTCAACGCCATTATAAGAATGCGTCAGAATTCAGATTATTACCAATATTAACTATTTAAAGTATCCTGCAGTTTTATTAAGCTTTTATGTAAACTGAGATATGGGACTAAATGCTAAAAACTTACTTGACAGCGATTCTATAATTTCTGGAAAAAATCCAGGCAGAATGATTGGGAATCGAACCCAGATTCGCACAGCAAGAGGTATGGCGTTATCCCGTACCCTTGTTTTCCTTACACCAGTGATAGTTATTTACGCTTAAATTTGTTATTTAATTCTTTTTCAAGTAGTTGTTTCTATGACATTCTCTGCCATTTAGCATTGAGGGAGCATTCCACGCAGAACTTCCGTATCTGAGGCATAGAAACTAAACATATTAATAAATAAGCAACAGTATAAAAACCTTGCTAGTTTGTATGAGCAGGCTAACTAATGTTTGGAAGTTGTATAAAAATTAAATATTATATAAAACCGTCATGCTCATTAAATGCAAAACGAAAATTTTCAAGAAATTTTCTCCACTTTAACTTGAAAGACCTTCTATAACTTTTTGTATTGTTTAAATAACTCTTACGATGTTGGTTAAAATATAAGATTGATCTATGAGATGATAAAATAAATGTCTATATTTAATATTCTGAAGAAAGTTACTCCTGTTGAGTTGCCTTGGTAAATGATGAAGACTAAAAATTATCCAAGAAAAAAAAATTGTGCAAATAAACGGTTTTCATTTTCTTTCTGCCGCTTTCTTACTTCATACTAATCGAGATAAACATTATTATTATGTCTTATTAATTACTTGTAGATACAAGGGAATGCATTAGGGTAAAGCGGCATTCAAATATTTTAAACGCTGTTCGCTATGTGATGCAATTGTTGATGATGTTCATTCCGTTCCATTTGCTTGACTAGGAGAAAAAAAATGAATGATGGCGTTTCATTTGAGAAAAATATAAGTATTGGACAATTTAAACAAATGACAAGGAATATTTTGAAATGGCTAACTCCACAAAAAATGCATTTGCCATAAATTGTGTGTTTTAACAAGATATAAATTTTTTGTGCAGTATCTTTGTGTCACATCCCTGAGAGGTATTAAACTTAAACAGTAAGTTTGACATTTTACCGACTTTTCGTTTTTGAGTTATCCTGTTCACAGACACACTGACCTTTTTTTAATTTTTTTGGATACAGGGACTCTAAAACGTGTATTTCCGGTGAAATCTCGGAATCGAATTTTTGGGTGGAATATAATACCTTTTCCACCCACGTACCATGTGGTATGTAGAGAAAGTAAAAACGCTATGTTTTGTATTCAAGTGTCCTCAAAATATTTCCGGTGAAATCTCGGTTTCGAATTTTTGTGGAATGCAATACCTTTCTGCCTTCTAAACATTATATGTTCGGCTGTTCCAAATCTGCTCCTCCGAGTTCTCAATCGTGTACTCAATCACAAAATTCGGAGCACGACTAGAGAGGAAGCTGATAGCCAATACGTCACAGGGCGAAGGCCACAGCACAATGCTTGTGCTTGCACTGAACACTTGATTCAGTCATGAATCAAGTGTTGCCCTCAATGTGAGGCCTATTGCATGTTGAGGCATATCCCCGTGAGTAAGTGAGTTTAATAAATGTATAGATTATTTAAGTTAATAATTAAAATTATTGTAAAATTTATTTAATTGGGGTGATTAAAAGATAAAAGAACATCTTTTTAAGATTTAATATTGTAATTAATATGATCCACAAATAATGATTAAAAGATTAAATTATCACTCGGTGCTCATGGACACGCAATCAATCTGGAACAGCCTCTTGTACGGGTAGAGAAAGTAATAAAATGGAAATCGGACCCACTGAGGACCAGAGGGGAGCAGAGGGAAGCCTCTAATTAATGTAATCGCAATTCAACTTTTTTACGCCTGTGTTAATGGACTTCGTCATTATGTGTGAAAGCAGAACCTTTCGAAATCTGAGATTAGGATTCGAAATTTTGTCTACAAGTAATTGAAGATAATTTGTTTATGTATTTAAAATTAAGTTAAAATCCGAAGTCTTATAAAACTAGAATTTCAATGAAATACTTGCGTGCATAAGAATTGACATTCCCCTAGATCTCAATAGTGCTTTTCACTCTGTAAGGTTTTCTCTATTAGGCAATTAACTTTTAACTCCTTCCAGCCGGCATCAGTTCTCTATATGAAAGGCATGAAAACAATTCTGCGGAAAAACGGAATCAGTGAACGATGTTATAATCGTTGTGAAATGAAGAGTTGTGCTGCATAATGTCTCTATGGAAGGAGTGAAGGATTAATTATTCACATGTGTGGTTAACTGTACAGCAGCTACGATACTTAACTGCGAAGGTTTAAGTCATTGCAGATATAGAACGGTAATAACCAAACCGATATTAAGAAAAAGCTTGAGAAACTTGAAATTACGAGGTAAATTGGAATTTTATTCTGCGGCAGTTGGACCTTATTATTGGGGAGGTAAATGCCAATCTAGTGTCTAAAATTATGAAAAATTATGTTATACTCCTCTGTGGTGGAGGAGTAATTAATATGCTAGCTGTAATACCCGAGGTTGCAGGTTTAAAACCGGCGAAGGGTGATGCATTTTTTTTTTTTTTTCAGAAGTAAAACTTTAAAGCCGTTGGTCCCGTGTAGTGTTCATTTATGCGTAAAAGAATTTTGAAAGAAAAAATCCCTGGGCTAAATTCGCCTTATTCCACGTCCGCAAGTCGTGATTTCGTCCTATTGTGTCCTCTGTGGGCGGTGAGTTGATCCCTCGCGGGGAACTCGCGAACCATATAAAGAAATTCCAAGAAAGGCACCCAAATACGCCGACATGACGTGATGAATATTTATGAATTAGATTCCTTTTACTTATTTCGTATCTGTAATGCTCATCGTGGCTCATCGTGCTGATCACTCGCTTCTTTTTTAGCATCAGTGCTGACAACATAGTGAATTGTGAGAAAACACACATGAAATAATTCATCTTTATACTCTTCAGCCATCCGTTTAACAAATTTAGTATTTCCTTGACTTTGAGGCATAATTTGATCTCAGAATAATAGAAGTCTGTTGCTATTTCTGTTGTTTTTATGACTTCTTTTTTGGCAACAATGTTACCCTCTCCTCTCTTGTAAAATTTCAATTGACGTTTTAGATCCATGATTACTAAATTAAAATGATCAGTTATTACACCAACAAGCCTCTTGAATAATAATATTCCTATCTGCCAGAAAATCAAAGTTGGTAAACCTGAAATGTTATATTTTTATTCCATTCAATGGCACAATTTCTTCTTTTTTTAGTGTATCTTTTATACCCAGCCTTTAACTGCATGTTTCTATCGGTGGCATTTCTCTTTGGAACTTATTGCCTAACGACAATTGTGCTAATCGTATATTAGTTATGTCATACACACATTTACGCTTATACCCATACTTCCAGACTCTGGGGATAATAGGGAGTAATTTGAGCTAGAGAAAAATCTTTGCCCCTTATTCGGGAATCGAACCCCTCGCACAGCAGGCAGATGCTCTACCAACTGAGCTACCTTCTTCTTTTATTTAATATCATTCACCGTAAAAAGTGCTCCTTAAACTGTCTAAAATGTATTTTTACGGATTTTTAATGTGCAAACACATTTAGCGCACGCAGTACAAGAAAATGTTAAAATCTCAATTTCGGTCTGATAATGCACTGCTCACTCACAAAGAAGCCTCAAATGTATCCTCTTATGTGCTGAGGGCTAGCTTACGCTATTATACAGTTTTATCACCTTCTGCAGGCAGCAATCACAAGTTTCACGTATTCGCCTTCCTTCATTGCTTCACGTGTATCGTGTAGTAATGAAAAACTTTAGTATGCTGCTTGCGTCATTTGTTTGTTAGGTGTGTGTTTGTTACTGCATTAAATTGTGCGTGCGGTGTGCGTCAAGGAATGGATACATACAGGGTTGCCAACATATATTATTAAAATCCCGTTAGAACATACAATAGTGACATAGTTCCGAGTGTGGAATCCCCTCAGAATCCCCTCTTTATTCGGAAGCAATTCCGTTATAGAGATAAATACAAGATGTAGATAAAAACTAACTACGCATGCCCTTTAAAACAAATTTATTTCAAATAAATCTTTTTGCAGCATTAGTCATTTCTAAGATATTTACATTTTATATACTTTGATTTTTTTAAAATTCCACTACAAAGTAAATTTCATAGAGAAAGTATATTGACTCGCTTTTGAACATTTGACAGTCGCTTCGATTTCCTGTATCTGTTTTGTACCTGTAATATTATGTGTAATTATCTCTGCAAATGTTTTTCTAGATTAATATTAGTGTGTAGAAAAAAATTGATGCGTTCCATTCACATGAATTTCTCTACCTATTGCAACAAACTATTCTTACAGAAGCTTATTCTTATATCTTCTTCATGCAAGTTGAGATAAATATAAACGGAAATTGTGTTTTATTTTCCTGTAGGTAGAAGGGAAATAACAAAATACATTAAGCTAAAGACATAGTCAAATCTTTTTAAAGCTGATCGCTATGTGAAGACTTTGAAATTTGGTTCTCTTTGCATTACCAGGAGTAGGTGAAACAAAAAAAAAACAAAAAAAACGAATGAAGACTTCTCGTTTGAGAAAACTTTAAAGTACGGAAAATGAACATGAATAACCAGGAATATATCCGAAATGGTTAACTCGACAAAAAAGTGTCTGACATAAATTGTGTGCTTTAATGAGGTACCTACACATCTTTTTGCGTAATAAGAATTCGTCTATTTCTTTCGGTTTACCACTCGTGCAAAAATTGTCCAAAATGAAGAGGAATTCAGGGCATATTCCCCAAAAAATTAAGACATACTAAATTTCATTTGTCATAAAATATCTTTAAACACATGGTATTTTAATCTAAATTGTTAGAGCCATTTTTGAGAAAACCAAACTTCATCGAAAAATATTCCATATAAATAGTAGTTGGGGATAAAGGGATTTTCTTTAAAATCTTGTGTACAACCATTTTTTTTTGGTAGCGTTTAACGCCCGCTTTAACTACTTACGGCACCGCAGGCGGTGAGTGTCGTGTGTGTGTGTGTGTGTACAACCGTGGAAGATACTGAACTTAAATACAAAGTTTTATATTATTGGAATTATCGTTTTGAGCCATGCTGCCCCCCCCCCCCACACACACACACACACACATGGATTTTCTTTAAAATCTTTGTGTTGCATCATTGGAAAATGCAAAACATGTACACATTTTGGTATTTAATGGAATTTTCGTTTTGAGTTATGCTGTTCACACACACACACACACACACACACACACACACACACTTACACACACACTCACATACAAAGGCCTGTTTCTAAAAACGATTTTCATGGATTCGATGGAACTCAAAACACATATTTCCGGTGAAATTTCGCTATTGAATTTTTGGATGGAACCTATCTCTTTACCTACTCTGCATATTGTATGTGGTAGAGAAAATAATAATCTTTTGTATACATAAACTTGATTAGAGGATAAATAAAATATATTTATCACCTTAAATATATTTGCAATTTAATCTTATTAGGATGTTAGTTGACAGGATTGATTTTCGGAAACAAAAACGTTGGATCGGAATGTTTTTTTTTTTTTTTGTTTTTTTTATTAGCTTAACGTCCTTGAACCTGATTGGTCATTTCGGAATGGAATTGATGAAATGATGCTCAAATGTTCTCGGGGTCCATAGAGCTTAAAGTTACTCGACATTCGTCTTCTCAGGATAAGGGGGGGGGAATCAGCTCACCCTAAGCGAGATTCGAACTCACGACCTTTTGAATGTAAAGCAGACACGCTACCACCACGCTACCCAGGCGGGCTTGAAAGTTTTGGTTAAAAGCAAAATGAATGTTAATAAAATAGACCGTATAATAGCGTAACCAGAAAATATTAAAGTAGTTGTGTATTAGAATCCATGTTTTAAACAATTTGTATAAAATTAGATTATAAGTATGAATTACTGTTGAGCTGAAATATTTTTAAAACATTGATTTTACATTCATAGATTAAGAGTAGCAATTGGAATTAAAACTATGTTTTGCTATTACCTTTTATATTCTTTTTACTACTCTGAAACAGTCGCAAAAGTTTGTCCGGACTTGGCGCCTGTGACTATATAGATGAGTGCCTCTGCTTCGAACTGGGTTACTAATGGACATCTGTTTTATTTATCACTATGTTTATCTTGGCCTGGCAGCATCTGTCCTTGGTGCTCTAAAGCTTCAACTGTGATCGTCTAATAAGGTGCCCATGAGAGATGAAAAATTCTCCGTTTTGTTTGTATTGAATTGTCGCGCTCTTTGGCTAACATCAGTTCTTGATCAGCTTACCTCTACATCTCTCTAGCCCATAACATCCAAGATTAGAAAGAAATTCTGTATGATGTAGCATTACTCTACACGGAGTTAATTTGGTAATTGAATTGCAAACCCAAGAAGCTACTGAATAAGAAATAATTTCACTGGAGGAAAATTATCTACAGTGCTAATCTAGATGACAAGTGTCCTGGAAAACAAAGCCATACTATATGTTAATATAATGAGCGCGACACAGTGCATCATTCTTTATTTCTCTAGTTATACATATGAAAGGCGTAACTGGCGGTTAGAACCCCCCCCCCCCGCCCCTCTGGGTGCGGGGCACTTGAACTCAATGACACATGTATTCGGTGACATTTGCACTCAATCATGCTTCAATCCCGGGCGGAACCACAATTTTATACTATACTGACATTGTTGTGTCAGACAAATGACTGTTTTTTTTTTTAATGCTTAAGGTCATTTAACCTGGTTGGTCATATCGGACGATGAATGAAATTGTTGAAATGATGCTCAAATATCTCGGTGTCCAAGGAGCTTAAAATTATTTGACATTCCTCTTCTCAGTATAAGGGAAAACCCCGAAAAAAACCTTATCCGGATAACTCACCCCATGCGAGATTCGAATTCGCGACCTGCTAAATGTGAAGTAGACATTTTACCACCATACTACCCAGGCAAGTGAATATTTTATTATAAACATTAGGCTAAAACGAAAGTAAAATCGTTTAAAAGCTGGTTACCATGTGGTTGAAATCCATTTCTTTGCATGGTCACTGTTTACAAATTCCAGATGAGAAAAGTTTTAAGTATTTTAAAACTGAAAACAACAAGGAATGTCTTGGAAATAGTTAACTCCACAAAAAACATGTATAGGACATAATTTGTGTATTTTAACCAGATCTAAATTTTTGTGCAGTAAGTTTTTATCTATCTCTTACGGTTCACGAGTGATACTACGGTTCACGAATGAAGAGGTCTTCAGAAGCTGTTCACAGAAAATTCAAGATATACATTTTATTTATTGTGTAAATATCATTAACATACGGTAGTTAAAACCGTTAGAGCCATTTTGAGAAAATCAAAATGTCCGAGAAATGTTCCATGTAAACTGTAGTTTGGGATGGAGGGATTTTCTTGAAAATCTTGTGTACATCCATGGAAGATACTGAACTTAAATGCCAGGTGTGGTATTTAACTGAATTTTCGCCACACATGGACATGTTCCTAAAGTTTTTAAGCTAGGGGTAATCAAAACATGTATATCCGGTGAAAACTCTGCATCGAATTTTTGGATGTAATACATTACCTCCTCTATATGCTATGTACATTATACATACGTGCTAGAGTAAATAAAAATAGTTTAAAGTTGAAAATAGGCTTTCCTAGACACTATCAAACTGCTTTATTTAGACCTGAATATTCATAAAACATATAAATAAAGGTGGTGAGACATGAATTATATAACTTACACAACGTTTTTAGAATTATTAAGAGGCATTAACACATTTTGCATGCAATTGTCATGCAATTGCTTCAATTTATTTAGACATCTAGGAACTGAATTCACCTTATCCATTACTAAACGAGGAAGCTAACACACTGTTCCAAGAACTATGCGCGCACGTTTTCTTGGGTGGTAAGTTTCACGGAGAATCTAGGGCCGGAAGAAGAAGAGCTCGCTTGCCGCCGGGTTTTCCGCAGTGTTGTCAACCAAAGAAAGTTTATTTCTTTGAGGCCCTCAGCCATTATGGTGAATAGGATATCTAATGTACCGCGAACTAGCTGAATTATTAAAGGAAACACAGCGAGAGTGCATGTGCGTGAACTCTAAGAACTACAGACAGAATGAAACCTTAGCATTGAATGAACTGGATATTTGGGTGTATAACGTATTTCATGTCTCAATGTTGTAGCCCTGCTCTGTTTCCGAAATTGCACGAAATATACCGAATGAAGACGGGAGCCGAGCGTCCAAGAAACAAATCCTCTTAGTGCAGGCAAACCGGCGACTTTTTCTTTACATCGAACATTATTAGGTGCCTACACGCAGAAAAAACAGGTCTTACTTCACCTACAAATCCTCTTCAGTAGTTAAGAAGTATATAGTGCATTAATTTGGGGTATTTAGCAATATATACCCCAAAGTAATCTTTCTCAGACAAGATTTAAATATGCCTGCCTCCGCGATGGGAGTGGCTAGCGAGCTGACTTCTCAACCGGAGGTCTCGGGTTTGATTCCCAGCTGGGGTGGGGAATTTTTCTTTAATCGGAATCATTCCATATCCTGCACAGTTTGGAAGCATATATCTGAGAGTGGATGGGTGTGTGTTTGAAGAGAATAAAATGATAAAAACCCTACGTACAAGAACTTACAGTCAACGAGCTGTTTTTAAGCTAAAGCCCTCGATATTCCATTGATGTAAAAGGGGGATATATAAATCAAATAATAACAAAATAAAATATCTAAACGAAAAATAAGTTTACTTGATAATTAAGCCTATTTATAGGAAAATTTTGGCGAGTTTAATTTCTCAAAATAAAATACAATAGAAGTAATATAATGGACAAAGTATTTATTTATAAATTAATTACTTTCTCTACTACTACTTACAATAAACAGAGGAAGCAAGTATTGTATTCCACAAAACATTCGATACCATTCTAAAAATATTTTCTCCTAGTCCCATTGTGGGCGCCGCCCGGTAGAGATCCTTAGGGTGGGGCGTTCCTCCAGAGTGCCACAGGGGGTTCAGGGGCTTGTGAATATGCGCCGGTCGACATGCGTTCTACCTGGAAACGTTAAGGGCCCCGTCGACATCTCGGTTTGTCGCTCCTCATCCTTCCCTCCTTCCTCCCAGGGATCACGTAAATCGCAAACGGCCCAGATACTGGGGGCCGCATCCATCTGATAATTCTAATCCTAACCTGAAACACTATTGACACATATTCACGACAGAATACAACTGACCAAGATGCCCTTATAATGATGATGATGATACAGGAGAAGAGTAATCCATACTCTGCAATATATTTTTTGGAGCAGTAGTTATCCAAACTATGGGGAATTGTAAATAATAGCTTGTTGTTCGGCTATTGTACTTGTATTTGTGTACACCGCAATTCTGAAGAACTAGGAGGCCAAGTAGACGGACTGTAATATTCTCCACCGTCGACCTGTATGTAACAGTATGAAGTGGGATATGAGCGATATGTGAAATAATGCGAAATTAAGAGACTGATATAATAATAATAATAATAATAATAATAATAATAATAATAATAATAATTAAGCAGTAGTTCTGATATTATGCATGCCATTACTATGTGATATGACGATTGGTAAACAGCCATTATTAAATTGTTGCGGATAAACGTTTTAACGGGCATGTACACCTTTGATGGTCAAAATGCGTTTCCAATTGCATTATTTTACCACCTCTTTTTTAAGACTAAAAATTTCTCATCAAATGAGTACAAAATGGCATGATATCTATAATACTTTTGGATTTAAAATTAATAATGCACTTTCAGTTTTAGACGTGTTTCGTCACATTGAAGTTTAATGCTGGTTTTCCGTAAAATTGCTCTTACAAAACTGTTTCTCAGATAATAAAGTTTTCGAATAACTGAAACTAAATTTTGCATGTAGGTATATGGTTTACGTAGAAAAGAAGAGAATCAATGCTTCAAAGTTCATAGTTTAGTTGTTTTTTTTTTTTTTTCGTAAAAATGTTCGTAACAGTTTTAACTAACATAAACACTTTAGACGTTACTTCATTGTGAAATATTCATACTGTTTACATGCCAATGATTCTAGTACAACTTGTAGCTACTAATCAGTAGAATGAAAGAAGAATCATTAAAATACAGATATTTATTTAAATTATCTGTGAAATGAAAAGAAAAACAGTGCAATATATGCAACTGTCATTTTGAATTTCCATTTATTTATAAAAATAAATGTTAGACATTATTTAAATATTTAGAAAAACAGTGTTTCTTTTTCATGTAAAATTTAATTTATCCCTTACTGAAAAAATATTTCTATTTCTACTTGTTTCATGCTAAAAGCTAAAAATTCCTTCTTAAATAAACGTTATAATTATTTAGGAAAATACCTAGTCGTTTCTATAATCTTTTTTTATAAAATTGGCTGACTGTTTTTAAGTAACAATGATAATTGTATATACTTTTTTTTTTTTTTTTTTTGTAGTTTTAACGTCCTTTAACCTGGTTGGTCATATCGGACGATGAATAAAATTGGTGAATGATGCTCAAATGATCTCTGAGTTCATGGAGCTTAAAGTTACTCGACATTCGTCTTCTCATCATAAGAGAAAACCCACGACCTTTTGAATGTGAGGCAGAAATGCTACCACCACACTGCCCAGGCGAGCTTGTATATACTGTTCATTACATTCGCTTTCTGAACAATACACCATTGGTATCTTAAATACGAAGTATAATAATAATAACTGTATAGGTATTGTAGAAGGTATTTCCAGGAGTCTTGCAGCTGCAGTTAAAAGTATTCGCTGCACAAGTTGCAATGTAACGAAGTAAAGCGAAGGTTACGCAAGGAACATGTTAAAACAAACCTTACAAGCTGTATATATGCGCTTCATGAATATTCCAGTAGCTTGTCTTTCAGCAACGTTTTATACATCTTGATTTTGTAGAGAGGAAACGTTGAACATTAAGTGAAACGATACCTCGCGGTCCAACGTAAAGTTATATATTAACTTTGTTTTAAAAACTGAAGAAGAAGATTTTCTTAATTAAATTAAGAAAGGCCTAAACTTAACTCACCCTTTTCTATTTTTAATTTCCCTACTGCTTACAGCAAGTAGAGGAAGTATTGCATCCCACTCAAAAATTTGATACCGAGATAGATTTCAACGGAAATGCACATTTTGATACTCCAGCTGAAAATAAAAAAATAATGACTCATATGACTTTCTTTATCTGTTCTACAAAGTAATCTCAAAAACACAATTCTTCTATTTCACGCTAAAAGAGATAAACATTAGCAGAAATTAACTAAAAGGACTAAAAGGAAAATAAGGAATACTCTAGATATAGCAATAGTCAAATAAGCTATCGCTATGCAATTGACTTTAAAATTAGGTTCTATTTCAATGACTGCGAGCAAAAGAAAAGAATTGAGAAAAGTATTTTATAATTGAAACTAATAATAAGGAACATCTCAAAAATCGTTAACTCTAAATACAATGTATAGATAGATATGTCATACATTGTATGCTTTAACGAAAGCTACATCTTTTGTGTAGCTTACAGTTTACTGGTTATACAAACTTATTCGTAATAAACAAGTCTTCAGAGGCTATTCCCAGAAAATTTGAGATATACTTTTAATTGTCATGTAAATAGCTTTAATATATAGTAGTTTAATCAAAATTGGTAGAGCAGTTTTTAGAAAATGAACATTTTCGAATTTTTTTTCCATGTAAAGCGTAGTTTGGGATGGGGCTTTTCTTTAAAATATCCGTGTCGTATCCTTGGAAGATGCTGAATTTAAATATCAAGTTTAGTGACTAACTAGCTTTTCGATTTTGAGTCATCTTGCTTACATACACACGGAACACACACTCGCGCACGGTCTTTTTTCTAAGTGTATTCCAATATATATTAAACACTTATTATATACTTACAGTATAATTTTATACTCACAGATTCCATTTTTATAGAAAAGAGAAAAAAATGGAATCTGTGAGTATAAAAAATATTAAAAGTATTACTAATGGAACCAATGTTTTGTTTTGTTCTTAAAAGTTTGAATTTTGGGCAAAAAGATTACTAATGGAATCAATGTTTTGTTCTGTTCTTAAAAGTTTGAATTTTTGACCAAAATACAAACTTTTAAGAACAAAACAAAATATTGGGTCAATTAGTAATACTTTTAGTATATTTTCATACTCACAGATTCAATTTTTCTCTAAAATTATTTGGATAAAGTCGTATTTCCGGTGAAATAGCGGTAACGAATCTTTGGGTGGAATGCATACCTTTACTACCTTTGTACTACGTACGAAGTGGAGAAAGTAAAAAAAAAACATTTATAGAAAAGATCTGCGTGTGAGTGTGTATGTGTGTGGTTGCCTGTAAACAACGTAATTTTAAACATTCTGACGTGTTCCATTCACATGCCTATCTCTACCTGCTCTGCAAACCAACTTCTTACAAAAGATTATTCTTCTAACTTCTTCATGATAATCGAGATAAACATTGTAAAAATGTTCTTATTACTTCTTTATAATTAGAAAGGAAATAAGGGACCAGCTACACTAACGCGATAGTCAAATGTTTTCAAAGTTGTCGCTATGCAATTTTCATTGAATTTCGCTTCTTTGCACGAACAGAAGTAAAATAAAAGAAACACGATCGACTGTCTCAGAATTCTTACTTCAACATCCTAAATGCATAGGATATAAATTGTGTATTTTAACGAGATCTAAGTTTTTTTGTTAAGTAAATGTTTCTCTCTCTCTCTCTTATGGTTTACCAGTTATCCAAAATTCATTCCAAATGAAGTGGACTTTAGAGGCTATTGCCAGGAAATTCAAGATATACCTTTTATTTTTCGTGTAAATATATTGGATATAAGTATTTTAATCAAAATTGCTAGAGGAATTTTTGAGGAAATCAACATTTTCGAAAATTTTTCCTTCTAAAGGGTAGTTTGGGTTGGGAGATTTTCTTGAAAATCTTTGTGTTGCATCCTTGGTAGGTACTAAACCTAAATGCCAAGTTGATGTTTAACAGACCTTTATTGTTTGAGTTATGTTGCCTACACACACACACACACACACACACACACACACACACACACACATATACACACACAGACAGAGGGGGGAGTCTTAAAGCATATATTTCCGATGAAATCTCGCTATCGAATTTTTGGCGAGAATAAAACACCTTCTTTACCTGCTTTATACATTGTACATATGTGCTAGAGAAAGTAACAAGTAGATAAATTCCAAACTTGGCATTTAAGTTCTACATCTTCCTAAGATGCGATCGAAGATTTGCAAAAAATCCCACCCAAAAACTACCCTATTAATATTGAAGTTTTTTTCGAAATGTTTGATTTTCTCAAAATTAGTTCTAACGATTTTGGTTAAAATTCGTTTCGTAATCGGCTTACTCTTCCCGTATTTGTAGGATTGACACCCGCAGGACTTACAAGCTAATTCCTAGAGTTCAGAAGTCTGTCGGGCAGTCAACGACGCGAAACCACAGAATGGAGAACCTATTACGAGGAGTCGGCCCGTAGCCAGGCATGAACATGAGGAAGTAGATGATATGAAATGTAAGCGAAACTAATGATTATGGCGGGATTGGTGGGATGAGTGGAGGGAGAAACCGGAGGCCCGGAGAAAACCCGACCAGACGTCACTGCGTCCACCACAAATCTCACGTGTGGGCACTTGGGATAGAACACGGGCCGACTAGATGGGAGGCGAGTATAATATATTCACCTGCTTGGCTTCCCTCTTATTGCCTACGGTCAGAAACCTGTCGAAACCGACGAACATTGAATCAGAGAGGAACCTAAAACAGGAGATCGGCCCATATGTGAGTGAGGAAATAGATAGCATGATGAAATGAAAGGTGATGATGAAACAATTGAAGGAATGAATGGCGGGGGAAACGGGAGAACTCGCACAATACTTACCAAGACGCCGCTTCGACTACAAGAAATCCCGTCTAACCACTCAGCCATGGCACAAGATATTTATGTGACAAATAAAGAAAGCTACCCATCTCGAATTTTCTGGGAATAACCTGCGAAGTCCTTATCATTCGAAGGAATTTTATATAATCCTTTTTGTTTAGTTGGCATGTGCTAAGCGTTAGACAAAAGATAGCACACAAAAATGCAGATCTCTTTAAAACAAACAATTTATATTATATAAGTGACTATACTACTTCGGTTGTTTTTAGCAAATCCATGCATAAAACATGGAAATATAAGGCCAATATACATCGTTCAGCTCTTAAACAGACTATCGCTATTCCTGTGTATTATAACGAGAAGTGTAGAATAACTATTATTGCAAAGGTTTATCTTAAAATGAAGTAGATAGAACTATAGACTTTGGTAAGTAGAGTTTGTACACCCCTAATAAAATATAGAGGGTACAGAAAGTTATGTGTATTTAACACATCAACTTTTTAGTAAAAGGTCAGATATGTGCGTATGAGTGTGAGTAAATAACTAAAAAAAAAATTAGGTTGAGTACCAAACTTGGTATTTAAGTTTAGTATCTTCCAAGGATGTGACACGAATATTTCTAAATAAAAAAGAAAATCCCATTACCTATCTACCTTTAACATTGAAATATATTATTTAATTTTTATTTTAATTAAATAACATATGTTTTAAGATATTTAATTGCAAATAAATGTATCGTGAATTTTTTTAGGTATAGCCCCTGAAGTCCTTTGTATTCTGAATGCTTTTATATAGTTAATAAACCGCAAAAGATAGACGAAATATAACTACTCATTAATATAGATCTCATTATAGGTGCACAATTTATGTCACTCTTTTGTGTATTTACCCATTTTCCAGATATTATTTGATGCTGGTTTGAACTTTCAAAGACATTTTTGTAGTAAGTTTTTGTCTAACTTTTACGGTTATGCAAAAATTTTAATAATGAAGAAGGCTTCAGAGACTGTTCCTTGAAATTTAAAGATATACATTTTATTTTCCATGTAAATATTTTTAATACGTAGCATTTTAATCGACATTGTTGAAGTCATCATTGAGATAATCGAAAAAATGTACCATATAAAAGGTAATTTGGAGTGGGGGAATTTTCTTGAAGATGTTCATGTCACATCTTTGGTAAATAATACATTTCAATGCCGGGCTTGGCATTTAACCACTTTTTCATTTTTTTTATTTATGAACGCACATACACACGGTACAATGCTATTTTTGGACTCAAGTGTCCTTAAAACTTGTATTTCCGGTGAAATATCGTATCGAATTTTTCTTCTCTACCAATATGCACATTATATATACGTGTAGAGAAAGTATTAAACCTTCGAATGAATAGTTTATATATGCTCTAATAAACGGCAGATAGATATGTTAATTTAATCAATGCGTAATTTGGAATTTGTTGATTAAAGTTCTTTAGATAAGCTCTGAAGACGTTCAGGTTGTTTTATGCATAGACAGACAGACAGTCAGTCAGTCAGACAGACAGACACAGAGAGATACAGACAGACCGACAGACAGATACACAGAACAAGCATTATATAAAAATAATGCACTAACAGTTATGTTTCTTATCTTATTCATGATAGAAGTCATGCAGTGTTGGTATTGGATAAAATACACCCTTTAGTAAATCTAAGATAAAGCAGCGTAACTAACTAATATTGTTCATGATTTTGTGTTTGTTTTGTGTGTCAAATTCCGTCCAGCGTGTTTTCATATAGGAGATGACAAGTTCATAACGGCAGCTTATTGCTTAAACAGAGTTTCAGTCGTTCGTTTACTCAGGGCTTAGCAAACTTTAAACTCGACACACAAACACTGCCTCTGGTGTTTTACTTATAATTGCTACTTTTCGCTGCGATGATGTCGGCTGTTATTAATTATCAACATGTCTGACAATGGTGTAGCTGGCGGACATTGCACTGTGCAATTAATTTCGCATTATTTACTTGCATTGTCAACAGGTGCTCTTTTGTTTGCTTTTGGGAACGTATTTACAAATTCACGCTTGAATGACATTCTGTCAGCGCTTACTGCAGCGTCTGTTACAAACAAATGAAGATCATGCTTGGTACCTAATGCTAGATGAATGCTGTGTCAGCTGGGAAAAATATTTTTGTTAGATTGACATGGCTGTCTCTATCTATTCTGTTAGCAAGGTCGCGGGTTCAAACCCAGCGGAGAGCTATGGATTTTTTTTCAGACGTAAACATTCTTAGCATGGCTTCCTTCGGAAGAGAAGTAAACCCGTTGGTCCCGTGTCGTAGATTTACGGCACGTAAAAGAATTTAAGCCTGATAAAGTGGCCTCTGAGGAAAACTAAACGGTATTTTACGCCCAATATAGAATGGGGCGCTGAGAACCGCAACAGTTAAGGAGCGTACATAAATAAATATCAAGAAAGGCTATATATACTGCATTAAACTATTACTTCAAAGATTATATTTACTTAATACTAACCAAGTTAAATATTAGCAGAAATGTTTTTGTTACATATTTTCTTATAAGTTTCACGGAGATAAAAGTATGTAATAAGTTACAATATTTTAAGAGTTGGTCGGTACGTGATAGCGTTGAAATTCGGTTCTATCTGTAAAACCAGCAAATGACGAGTTTTTATTTGAGAAAGGGAAAATTTAAATAAAAGATACAGAATACTTGTATAATGGTTAGCTCCAAAAAATGAATTTGACATAAACTGTGTTTTAACGAGATTTTTTTGTGTAGCACGATTTTGTCTTTCTCTTAGATTTACCGGTTAAGCGACATTCATCCAGAATAAAGAGAGCTTCAGAGACCAGGACATTATTATATATGTGATGTAAATATCTTTGAAACATGACATTTTAATCCAAATCGTTAAACCTATCTTTACTTTCTCTACACGCACTATGTGCATAGTGTATAGAGAAGGTATTGCCCTCCACTCAAAAATGCGATACCTAGATTTCTCCGGAAATATATGTTTTAGGGTCCCTTATATCTAAAAAAAGCATTTTCACAAAAAGGTCTGTGTGTGTCCGTCTGTCTGTGAACACGATAACTGAAAAACGAAAAGACGGTAAAATACCAAACTTGGTATTTAAGTTTAGTACCTTTCAGGGATGCGACCTGAAGATTTAGAGAAAAATCCCCCACCCCAAACTACCCTTTATATGGAACTTTTTCGAAAATGTTGATTTTCTTAAAAATGGCTTTAAGGAATTTTACATAACAGCTAAACCGTAAGAGATGGACAAAAATTTACCATATAAAAATGTGGAGCACTTTAAAGCACACAATTTATGTTATATACATTTTTACGAGGAGTTGATCGTTTTTAAGATATTTCTTGTTTTTAGTTTCAGCTTTGAAAATCATACAGGAATTTGTCAACTCCTATCCATACAAACAAAGGAACTTCAATCACATAGCAACCAGCTCACTTTAACCTATGGTACTCCCTTATTTCGCTTCTACTTACAACGAAACAAGTAATAAGGCTGCTTCGGCTAATTTTTTCTCAATTAACATGAAGTAAATTGAGGCATAAGCTTTTTAACAATAATTTGTTGCAGAGATGTAGAGAAAGGCATGCGAATGGAACACATCAGATTTTTTTTTATAAAATCCAACATATCGAACATTTTTCATTTAAAGGGAAGTTTGGAGTGGGGGAATTTTCCTGAAAGTCTTTATGTCCTAGCATTGGAAGACGCTGAACTTATATACAAAATATACATATTTAACCGAGTTGTTTGCTCAACACATCTGAAGTATTACACTAACGTGAATTACTTTACCTATTCTGAAAAAAAAACTATTCTTAAAAAGCGTATTTAACTGCTTAACCTAAATCCAGATGAATGTTTGTATAAATGCTTTAATTACACTTTTCCTTGTAAACACAAAGGAATGAAAAAAACTAGGCTAAAGCATTAGTCAAATCTTTTAAAGCCGGATGCTTGCACAAGCAAGAAAAACGAATAACGTCAGCTAATTTGAGAAAAGTATAAATATTTTAAAATTGAAACCAACATTTACGAATATCTCTGAAATGATTTACGCCACAAAAAATTATCTGTTATAAATTATATATTTTAAATACATTTTACTTTCACTATCGACTACTATGTACATACGTATAGAAGGTAGAGGAGTTATAGTATGTAACTCAAAATTTGATATCAAAATTTCAGTGGAAATACATGCTTTGTGGATCCCGATTCTAGAAAAAGCATTTTCAGAAAGCTCCGCGCTCGTGCGTGCGGATAACACAACTAAAAGAACCACAAGCTCTTTAAATACCAACTTTGGTATTCAGTATCTTTCAAGAATGTGCTACGAAGATTTTAAAGAAAATCCCCCCCCCCGCCCCAAACTCGTTGTGTAATGCTACCTTTTCATTGTGAATGATTCTTGAATTAGCACGGCACAGTGTATATTATTATGCATATGTGTCTTGAACACGACCATTGACTTAAGCCTCAGATGCTTTACTATTTGACAAGTGCTCTGCCGCAAGATCACCACAGACCTTGTCGTTTTACTTTCTCCATCTCGTACACAGTAGGCAGAGAAAGCATTTCATTCCGTCCAGAATTTTGTTACCGAGATGTGTTACATTCACATGACTTTATCAGCAGCTCTGCAACAAATTATTGTTAAAAAATGTATGCTTCTATTTCCTTCATGTTAATCAAGAAAAAATTACACAAGTAGTCTTATTATTTGCTTCCTTGTAAGTAGAAACGAAATAAGGGAGTACTATAGGTTAAAATGATAGTCAAAAGTTGGCTGCTATGTAAGAAGTTCCTTTGTTTGTATGGACAGGAGTTGACAAATTCCTGTTTGAGAAAATCATAAGCTTTTTAAAGCTGAAGCCAAAAACAAGGAATATCTAAAAACGATCAACTCCACGAAAAAAATCTACATAGCATAAATTGTGTTTTTAACTTGCTCTACATTTTTTGTTAAGTAAGTTTTTGTATATCTCTTGCGGTTTACCAGTTATGAACAATTTAATAAAACGTATCCAGAATAAACAAGTCTTTAGAGGCTATTCCCAGAAAATCTAAGATATACATTTCGTTTGTCATACAAGTATCTTAAACATACGTTATTTTAATAAAATCGTTAGAGCCATTTTTGAAAAAATCAAAATTTTAAAAAAAAGTTCCATGTAAAGTGTTTTTGGGAGTGGGAGATTTTCTTGAAAATCTTCGTGTCGCATCCTTGGAAGATACCAAACTTAAATATAAAGTTTGGTTTTTAACGATCTTTTCGTTTTTGAGCTATGCTGCCCACAGACACACACACACAGACACATACACGGAAATATTTCTAAAAATGTTTTTTTTTTCAAGTGGTCTCAAAACACGTATTTCCGGTGAAATCTCGGTATCGAATTTTTGGGTGCAATACAATCTCTTCTCTATCAGTATATACATAGTGTGTATAGAGAAAGTAAAAAGAATCATGTTTAGAAAAAGATCCACATGTTTTTGTGAACAGCATAACTCAAAAACGAAGTCTGTAAGTACCTTCGAATTAAAGTTCAGTACTTACAAGGTTACAACATTAAGAATTTTGGGGAAATTACTTCACCCCAAACTACCCTTTACATGAAGATTTTTAGAAATTTTCTGTTTTCTCAAAATGGACCCATATATTAAATATATCAACATGGCAATTAGCATGCATATCTTGAATGACTTTTGCATAATTGGTAAAGCGTAAGAGATAGTCAAGTTACTATACAAAAATGTAATCTCATTGAAACACATAATTAATGCCAATTACATTTTTTGTGGAGTAAAAACTTTTTCGAGGTATTCCTCGTTTTTAGTTTAAATTTTCCAATACTTTTTTTCGAAGGAAAAAACATTTTTCTTTTCTTTTATCCTGGTCATTCAAAGAGAACGGATTTTCAAGACCATCAAATGACGTCAGTTCTTAAAGAATCTGACATCCCTTTAGTTTTAATGTATTCCCCATGAACCTATAAGAAAATACGTAATAAACAATTTCTGCTAACGTTTATCTTGATTAGGAGGAAGTAGATAGAAGAATACGCTTTTGCAAAAATAATGTGTTGCAGAATAGGTAGAAAAAGTCTTGTGAATGTATCATATAAGGGTTTTATCCTTTTCTTTTCTTATTTTTTGTTTTAAATTATGTCTAATAGCTCTGCCCTAGGTAACGGAGAGAAAGTAAGTTTGGTGTAGACATAATTGATTAGATCATCTCTGTGAGGCCTCTTACGAAATATGCCAGTTTTAATTAGGGCGATATTAAGCAGCAAGAGAGGCTTAACACTTCAGTCTGAGTTAGGAGGCTTAACCGAAAGGCGGTCCATTATTTGCTCTGCACTACATACTTAATCTCGTCTCCAGGGATCACGCTGGAGATTAGCCATTAAAACTGCCTTCAATACCTCGACGTAGTACCCAGCCATGAGCCGCCAAAACCAGACTCTCGCCGCGTGATTAGACAACCTCTTCCACTTTCTTGTTGAGCGGAATTGCCGGTATTGCAGGCGCTGTGCAAGTTTCTTACAGAGCCCGTGTTTCTCCAGATTTAATCCCGATAGTCTCGCCGTGCTCCGCATCCGCTTTTCCGTTTTTGCTGTAACTGGGGCATAACGGACATCCGTTGTAATAGCATTGAAGTGATAGTATCTTCACATAACAGATGTTTTAGATTTAACTGGTGCTTGACGAATTACAAAGTGTGGCATGGCATATATGCAAGTACATCCGGCGTTATGCACAATGCAACGTACATATTTGGAATTATTTAAGTTTTTTCACGGAATTAATTTTTAAATTTTAATTTGAGATACCGTTTTACAGTACAAAGATAATTTAATTCGTATGTAAAACTAGCAATTCAAAGCCACTGTTATTGTTATACAATTAGTTTGCTCATTTTCATTCGTTTTAAAGGGTACCGAAGTGAATATAATTCTCTTATAATTTTCAAAATATAAGGATTATTAAAAAATCTGATGTGCTCTATTCACATGACTTTCTCTACATCTCTGTAACACATTATTGTTAAAAATCTTATCCTTCTATCTATGTCATCATAATCGAGTAAACATTAGTAGAAATTGTCCTTATTACTTGGTTCTTTGTAGGTAGAAGGGAAAACATCTGATGTGTTCAATTTATATGATGTTCTCTTGCTGATTTTTAAACAAACCTTTTATTGAAAACATTAATATGTTATCTACATCATGCTAATCAAGATAAACATGTTCAAAATGAATCTTATTACTAGCTTCCTTGAAAGTAGAAGGGAAATAAAATGGACAGACTAAAGCGATAGCCTCGTCCTTTAAAACCCAGTCGTTATGTGAAGCAATTGAAATTCCATTCTCTTTGCTTACCAGGTATAAAAATACGAGAAACGAAAAGAAAGATGTCTCTTCCTGTTTGAGAAAAGTTTAAGTGGCTAAAATTGAAACCAACAATCCGGAATATCTCGAAAACGTTAGCTCTATAAAAATGTATATGACACAAATTGTGTATGTTAATGAGATCTTCATTTTCATGTAGTAAGTTTTTGTCTATCTCTTACGGTTTGCCAGTTAGACAAAAGTCCTCCAGAATGAAAAGGTCTCCAGAAAATTCAAGATATAAATTTTGTTTTTCATAAAAAAATCATAAACGTAAGGTATATTAATCAAAATCGTTAGAGCCATTTTTGAGAGATTCAAACGTTTTGGGAAAATCAAACATTTTGAAAAATGTTCCATAAAAGGGTAGTTTGGAGTGAGGGGACTTTCATAAAAATCTTCGTTTCGCATTCTTGGAAGATAACAAACCTAAATACCAAGATTGGTATTTAACGGTCTTTTCGTTTTTGAGGTATGCTTGTCCACAGATACTCACACACACACACTCACACACACACTCACACACACACACGGACCTTTTTTTAAAATGATTTTTTTTGTACAGGGGGACCCAGACATATATTTCCGGTGAAATTTCAGTATCGAATTTTTGTATGTATTACAATATTTTCTCTACACTTACTATGTACATAGTAAGTGTAGAGAAAATAAAAAGCAGTGAACTTTATTTTGTAGCGAATATTAAGACCCTAAGAATGAAGTTAAAATATTTTAGTTTTATTATTTAATGACATAGATTTGTTAAGTTCAATGAGAGATTAAAATGCAAATTACAAGTAATATATTTAAACTAATTTATTGTCATTGATATATTTAAAGAATTGGGTTCATTCCAACGCAGAACATTGCCTTAAACTAATCAATTATAAATGTAATAACAGAAAATCAGAGCAGCTATAGCGACAAGAATGACAGAAATAGTGCATTGCTAAACTCCCATATGTCACCCGAGGTTGGAATAAACTTGTAGAATCACAAATATGTTTAAATTATCCTTCTTAAAACTCGCAAGAAAGAGAAAACAAAAGAGAGAAGACCTCATTAAAAACTAATAGAAGCTAAACAAACATGCATTGCAACTTCTGAAACAAGAATTTAAGACGGAATAGTGATTATCTTCATATATTTATGAAGAATTTTATTATAATTCGTGTGTAATGCTATTATACTTAGTAAATAACTCCACTCGGAATTAGTTTTATCTGGTTAAAGCAAAGTAAATGCTTACACCACTAAAACATTTACACAAATATGTTTATAACACACAATTTATTTCAAATAGCTTTTTGTGAAATAATACATTTCAGAGTAAATCGTTTTTGTTGATTTGATATTTTCAATACCTTTGAAGCGCTATCACCTTTCATTTCCCTAATTCGAAATTATACAAGGAGTCTGGCATTTCAAAGCTCGTTTTTTAAAAATTTGATTATCGCTTCATTTTCATTTGTTCCTTTTGAACCTACAATAGAATCTCTAAATAAACTACATCTGCAAATGTTTACCATAGTAACACGAAAGAAAGAAAAAGATAATTTATTTGAAACAATAATTTGTATAATCTATTTAAAATAAGCGATAGTGGCTAGAGAAAGTCTTGTGAATATAACAGATCCTATTTTATGTTACACATTTTTACTTTACATAAGTCAGTAAAATGTGCGTAGTTATAGAAGTTATTGTTTAATACTTGAATAATTTACACGTAGATTTTACCGAAAATCATGTTTTGAGGACCAACCAATGCAAAAAAGTGTGGGTCTGAGTGAGACATAAAAACAAAAACAAAAATTCAGTTAAATAGTTGTATTAGTATTTATTATTAAGTTTACAATGATAGAATATTTAGGTGACCGTACATGCTGTCTAAAAATATTGAATTTAAAACATTACTACATATCTATTTTATATATCTTTACAACATTGAAAATACACACATATACATACACACGCTCGCGCGCTATAACAACAGAACCACAAAACAATAAAAGAGAGAACCGAACTATCTTCCAAGACACAAAGATTTTTAGGAAAATCCCCCATCCTAAATTACCCTCTACATGGAACATTTTTTGATATTTTTGATGTTTTTATAATTGGCTCTAACCATTTTGATGAACATATCATATATTAAAGATATTTACATCACCAATAAATTTATATCTTGAATTTTCTGGGAATGTCTCTGAAGACCTCTTCATTCTGGATGACTTTTGCATAACCGGTAAACCGTAAGAGATATACGGATACTTACTACAAAAAAAATATAGATCTCGTCAAAACGCGATATATCAAATACTTTTTTGGGGGGGGTTTCCATACCTACTTATAGTTCTCTTAAATGGATAGTTATCATTCATTTTTATTTCTACTGATTTAGTATTTAGTATTTATTTGTTTAGTCATTAGGTACATTAGTACAATAGACATGGTCAAAATAATATATACAAGTAAGAGGCAGTCATATAACAATTCTAGTATTAAAAAATTCATCCAAATTGTAAAATACATTGTCCATCAACCAGTTTTTTACTTTAGCCTTAAACTGTATTACATTTAGAACTCTCATGTGGTCAGGAAGCTTATTACAGGCTATAATGCTGGTTATCAAATAACTATCTTTAACTTGCTTTAGTCTAGTGTATGGAACATGCAATTTATCAATATTTCTGGTATTTAATGTGTGTACATGTCTTTTCAGTTTAAATTGATTTAAATTTTTGTGCACATATAATAATAATTGTAATATATAGCAATTGTACACTGTTAAAATTTTCTGTTGCTTAAAAAGTGGTCTACATGGAGCATTGTAAGGAGTATGACATAAACTTCTCATGGCTTTCTTTTGTAGAAGTAGAATATCATTCAAATTAGAACAATTCCCATATGCTAATAGTCCATAGCTAAAAACACTTTCAAACAAAGCAAGATATATTTGCTTTAAATAGCTACAAGGTACTTTGTTGTAAATGGTTCTCAGTAAATACACAACTTTAGATAACGTTTTACAGACCATTTTAATATGTGAATTCCAGGTTAATTCTGTATCTAAAACCATTCCTAAAAGTTTTACATTAGTGTATTCAGCATCATTTGAGCTTTGTCTAAGGCTAAAAATAATGTTTTGCATTTTGTCACAGTTAGTTAAAAAACCATTGCTAGAGAACCATTTAGTAGCACTCTGAATTATGTCATAACATATATTATTTAAAACAGCAAAATCATTATGTGTAAAAATAAAAGTGGAATCATCAGCATATAGAATCGTCTTAGCAGGTATATTACATGGCAGGTCATTTATCATAATAAGGAATAGAAATGGTCCTAAGATAGTTTCTTGTGGTACTCCAAAATCAATGTAGTCACTTCTACTACTTAAATTATTTACAAAAACAGCATGTCTACGTCCAGTTAGATAGGTGTAAAAGAAGTTATACTCAGTATTTCTAATTCTATAGTATTCTAATTTCATTAGTAATAAGTCATGAGGAATGGAATCAAAAGCTTTGCTTAAATCAAATAGCAAAGCAAGAGCATTTTCCTTGTCTTCAAATGCTTTATATACAACCTCTAATAAATCTTTTATTGCATCGTGCGTACTTTTACCTGGAGAAAAACCAAATTGTGAAGGGCTGAGAATGTTATTTTCTGATGAAGCCAAGAGAACGAAATTTCAAAGCCCTCACAGAGCGACCAGTTCTTTAAAGATTTTACTATCCCTTAAGCCTACTGTATTTCCTAGTGCATAGGTAAAGAAATTCATGTGAATTGAATACATGAGAGTTTTTAAAAAAGTGATTATCGCTTCATTATCCTGTATTCCCTTTGTGCATACAATAAAATGTGAGATGGAATTTCTATAAATGTTTACAGTATTAACGTGAAGGGACTGGGAAACTAATTTATTTGCAAGAATGGTTTACAGAATATATTTAATAATGAGCGATAATGGCTAGAGAAAGTCTTGTGAAAGTAAACATCAAATTTTGTATTTAATATTTTTATACTTTAATATGGCATATACACGTTCATAATGCAGATTAGCAGGCATTATTCTCCTCTAAACACCCTCGAATAATGTCAGTCATGCCATAAATTACTTAATCGTGATTAGTTTATTTCTACCTCAGTAAGCGCTAGTTAATTTTGACGTAGGCGTATTTTATTTTCATGATTAAATCATAACGCTATTAACCTCGTAATTACATGATGAATTAAACGCTCTTGTTTAGGAGAAATTGCAAACTCCGGCTCTCTTCGGCTTTGAAACATATTTTGCTTAGCTGCATTTGGCCTTTGTGCTTCTAACGTGACGTCTGATAGTGCGGATTGGGGTCATAGACGGGAAGGCGACCAGATTCGGGTGATAACCTGCGCAAGCATGAACGGGGAGCCTAACATTTCTATTTAGAACGCATCCGACGCCCTTAAGTCCATACAGAGGCTCCTGACTGCAATGGTCACTCCTGAAGAAGAGTCAGTCTGAGAGTATCCGTGAACGGGCTTGGCGCCGGGTAGAAAACTATATAAAGCGTACCTACACCGTCCAGCCGCTACACGCCGACCGCAGACTCCTGCTCCTACACTGAAATAGCTGATAAAGGAAATTATGGGAACTAAAAGAAAGACAGAAACCTCGTGGTAGAAGTGGAATCTCCCCAGCATTCGCCTACAATCTGGGAAAACCACGTAAAACCCATTGTCTGGGTGCTAGTCTCTGGGAATCTAACCGGAAGATCTCGAAAGCGAGCCTCATACGTTACTGTGGAGCTGTAAACAATGAAAAAGTACTGAGAATATTTAGTATTAAGAAAACTTTGAAAAATAGTCGACAATTAACGGAAACTCTGTACATAAGCTGTGCTCAATTTTGTTGATATTTTGACCAGTTTTAAATACTTTTCTTCCAAAATGAATTATATAAAATGTCAATTTAAATCGTAGCTATTCAACTAATTATTGTGGGAAATACCACACATAAACCACCTTTAGTTTCGAGTGATTTTTAAAAATTTTATAATTGTTTCAAGAAAAAATTCTCAACTCCGTTACACATAAGTACAGTGTTTCCATCTTTAAGAGGTTTTCTAAGAACTAGTTATCTTTGATTTCTGTCGTTGATTTAATCAGCTTGAAAGTCTTTACAGATTGCCTTGAAACTATTGTTTACAAAAATTGTGCTCCGCAATAGTGAACATACCTAATTAACCTATAATTCTGATTTGAATTTTTATTTTCTCTATCAAGTACCTTGTAGATAAAGCAGATATTACACTCCTCACAAAAATTCGATACAGATATTACACTAGAAATATATGCTTTGAGGATCTCTGACACAATTTTTTTAAAGAAAAGCTTCTTAGCGTGTCCACCTTATTGGATACGTGTGCCTGCATGTATGTGCACGTGACTGTGAACAGCTAACTAAAACAAAGACTGGATTAATGCCAAACTGAATTTATTTTATTCTACAGATACCGTTGCTATGCAGAAACGACATAAGAAAACTTGGACTTTAAATGAAACTGATAGTTATTAACGACGGGTAGGATAAAGTAAATAAATAAATAGTCGATAACTACAAATCTGCAATCTTTTAACAGCAAGAATCACTTCTTTATTAATGCCTTGAACATTTCTTCGTATCTGCTAATCCTTAAATTGCTGAAACTCTTTTTCGTATAATTTCCGTGAAGTCGACGGTAATAAAGCCTCAACTGCTTCTTTTGCTGCATTTAATATATTAGTTGGAACCGATATATTAACGTTCTCAACGTCCATCTTAAACTTTATCAATTTGAAACTAGCAGCAATAAAAACAAAATTAGTATTCATACACAGTCTACCATATTTTGTAACTATTAGAACGCCGCAATTAAATACCTTATTACTTATTTAATTTATTACTATCTGTTGTGAAATCATAAACTGAATATTTGTCATATATTAATTTATCATATTTGTAAGATAAAATAATATATCATACAATTGGGCAAACCTCTATTATCCACTCGTATAATAAATAAATATTTAGTATCTTACAAAGACGACAAGAAGATTTTTCAAAAAAAAAAAAAAACACCATCCTCAGCTACTCTTCTTCTACATGGATATTTTTTCGAATTTTTTTTATTCTTTCAAAAATAGGTCTAACCATGTTTTAAATTAACGTGCATTAAACACATTTACACGAAAAGTGACACAGAAACACCTACTACACAAAAAGTTAGTTCTTGTAATTTGTTGTTGCATAAATAATTTCCGAGATACCCGTTATTAATGGTTAGCATTGTGTTTACTTTGTTATCCTTTTGCACTCCTATTCGATATTCAGTTTTTTTATGATGGTTGCATTGAAAGAATGTGAAATTTTCAGACAAACATATACTACTGTGTCAAGAAAGTTCCGGGAATTGGTCAATAAAACACAAAAAATGAATTATTCATCCAATTTTATTTTATCGCCTTCAAAGTAGGTCCCTTCTGAAATTATACGTTTATGCCAACGAATAATTGAATCATCAAAACATTTTTTGTAGGCACTTTTAGGAATTGATGTCAATTGTCGCCGCGAATTTTCCTTTGTCTTCTATCGACTGAAAACGGGTGCCTCGAAGTAGTAACTTGCGTTTTGGAAATTGAAAGAAATCAGCAGTAGCCAGATCAGGTAAATACGGTGGTTGTTTGATGAAATTTGTTGAGTTTTTGGCCAGGAATTCGTTCATAATAATAGCCTTGTGAGCTGGTGCGCTATCGTGGTGCTGAATCCATGAGTTGTCGTTCCACAAATCTGGCCTTTTTCGCCGTATTTGTTCTCTCAAACGCCACATAACGTTCAGATAATAGTATTTATTTACCATCTGACCTTCTGGTAAGCACTCTGAGTGCACGACACCGCGATAATTGAAAAAAAAAAAACTGTCAACATTACCTTCAGTTTTGATCAAGTTTGACGTGCCCTTTTAGGTTTCAATTCAGTTGGAAGGCGCCATTCGTAAGCTTGTTGACTGGTTTGAGTGTCAAACTCGTAAACCCACGTCTCATCACCAGTTACAATGCGTTTCATGAATGTGGGGTCGGAACTGGCTCGTTCTAGCCTGTCTTTAGCAATCCTTACGTGATTGAGTTTTTGTAGAAAATTCAAGTCTTTCGGAACTAGCCGAGCTGCAACGCGTGTCATGCCCAAACGATCGTTTAAAATGGTACGAATAGATCCATGAGACACAGAAAGTTCAGTGGCAATCTCTCTCAGACCTAAATGACGATTTTCAGACACCATTTTCTTCACTTTAGCGATGTTCAGTTCAGTTGCAACCGTTGATGGCCGACCAGAGCGAGGCAAATCTTCCACCACATCTCGACCACTTTTGAATGCACTGTACCACTCATATGCACGTGCTTTTGATAAAGTCGATTCACCGTAAGCCCTCTGTAACATTTTCAGCGATTCGGCACACAAAATACCATTTGCAATATAAAATTTGCGACAGATTTTTTGTTCAATATTTGAATCCATCGTAAAATCGCAAATTACCTTTGAGATGAACTAACAAAATGGCGTACTGTAAACAAACTAGATGACAGAGGACGATCAAACTCCACTGGGCATAGAGGAAAGTTGTACCAACTTAGCGACAACAATAATTTCGAATCCGCTTTTAAACAGGATTTTTAAATGACCAATTCCCGGTACATTCTTGACAGAATGTAGATTCCTGTTCTTAAACATTTGACTATCATATTACCTTTGAATTTATATCTTTTTATTGTTCCTATCGACACCATTTTTCCTGTAGAACATTTGCCTATCGGCAATGGTGTTAATTCATGTACTAATATCGTTTGCTTTCTACATATCTATGCGAGCTTCCGCGGTCTAGGGTTAATATGCTAGCCACTGTTTCCCAAGGTCGAGGGTTCAAATCCAACGGAGGGCTATTTATTTTTTTTTTCAGCGTAAAGCTCTTAACATGAAAGTGTTGTAGATTTACGGCAGGCTAAAGAACGTTAAACGTAATAAAGAGACCTCTTTAATTAAGCTATCTTTCAGCCCAATATAGAATGGAACACTGAGCTCCATAGCAGTTGAAGGCTTTATGCTATCTTTAATTTAAGCGTGTGTAATTTAATGACACTCACTTTTATACTTCTAGATTCTAGGATGGATAGGGAATATTTAGGTTAGAATCGTCAAGAATCGAACCCTGGATACCTCGCACAGGAAGCAGCTGCTCTGCCAACTGAGCTCCGGGACCAGTCCCATATTTATATTGAAATGTATAAATTATCTACTTTTTCAAAAATTAATCCCGAATAAAAAGAAGAAGATAGATGAGCAGTTTGTATTCTCACCGATAAACGATAGAGGGTAGAGAAAGTCATATAAATGTAACTAATGGATTTATTTTTTTAAAAAAAAACTTATATTTCCATCATCGTATTTTCTCTGCTTCTCTAAGCAGATAATGATGCACATTTATTATGTTTACTGAATGTAGATTTTCTGTTATTTATTTAAACAGCTTTTAATTCATGTGTTAAAAGTCCGTACGTATACAGAAAATTAATATATTATACATTGAAGCCAGCTTTGAAAGCTAAAATATGCATGCAAATTCCCGGAAATATTACCTGCAACGCATGCACAGTTTATTTATTGAAATACGCGGCATTATGTATTCTTCCGTGTTAGCTAGCTCTCTTTTATTCAACAATATGAATAAGTTCTTCCATTTGGTGTGCGGCTGTTGTATTAAACATGTATTTCAGTATTTAAGGATAAAAAATTCACATTAAACTAACTAGTAAAGCTCGCCTATATAGTGTGGTAGTAGCGTGTCTGCCTGACATTCAAAGGTTCCGAGTTCGAATCTAGCTTAGGGTGCATCACCCGGCGAATATTTTTCTCGAGCATATATGCACATAGTGGAAAGATAAGGCATTCTATTCTACCTAAATTCGATACCGAGTTTTTACTGGAAACACATGTTTTATAGCTCTCTGAATCCCCCCAGCCCAAAAGCATTTTATAAAAGCGTCCGCGTTTGTCTGTGTGTAAAAATGGAAACGGCATTTTATTTATGGACGCCCTTTAACTGCTGTGGTTCTCAGCGTCCCATTTTATACTGGGCGTGAAAAACCGCTTAATTTTGCTCAGAGGCCTCTCTGTCAGGTTTGAGGATCTTTTACGTGTCGTAAATCTAACCATTTCACCATAGAGGGCGATGTGTCTCTGTGTGTGTATATATATATATATATATATATATATATATATATATATATATATATATGTGTGTGTGTGTGTGGAAAGCATTAACTAAAAAAACGAAAAGTCGGTTAAATACCAAACTTGGAGGCTACGATGAACAACGACAATGCAGTACTGCATTTTATAATTCTACAACTGTATTAGCTAGCGATAATTTTAATTGTTTTCTCACAGAAATTCCATGCTCTGCCGGTATGTTGCCATGGCAGCTCAGAGGTAAAGCAACCGTCTAGAGACCGGGAGATCCGTGGTTCAAATCCCGGCTTTGACATTGAATTTTTCAGTTTGACTCTACCTATCCAACTCCTGTATTAACTAGTGTGATATTATGCTGCATATTATATTTCTTCTTACATGAAAGGAAACAGAATAATATGTAATCTATAGAGTTTACCACAACATCGAAAGACACCATATTAATAATAATTAAAACTATTATTTCAAATATTTAATTTTAACAATTTAACTTTATAAGATACATGAATTGCCTTAGTAACGATGATTTGCAAATGAAATAATTAACTTCTTATCAAATGACTATGCAGTGCGAGTGTTTTTCATCCCATAACGATAATATGAAAGCTTGATGATTGCAAGATTTGAGGTTCCGGATGGTGGTAATGTTCATGTTAGCGAAAATAATTGTAAATGGTCTTGTTTAGTAACCTACCCACAAGCTGTTGTGTTAGTGTTGCATTTTCGTAAACATTTATTTGCGATTGGGCCCTTACGATACATCTATTGTCGTTAGAGTACGCTTTCTCCAAATGAATTTGAGAGCGTCGTGTTGCTTATGAGGGAAATTGTGAAATTCAATGTCGTTTTGGCATGTTGCTATATTGGTTTGAACAGCAGCACGATAAGCCAAAGATCCGTGGTTCAAATTCGGCTATGATATTACATTTTTTGTCTGATACTATCTTTCCAAGTTTGTAAACTGTTACACATTTTACTTAAGAATTAATTATTGTAAATTAATTGTTTCTTTCACAGTAGCAGTACGTAGGACAGGAGTTGGAAAGGTAGTCAAGAGTACTTAGAGATTGTAGGTTGCCAATGGGTGATTTAAAAATAACTGGAGATCTCCTTGTATTCGAGACTTTAATGCTGTGTCGGTATGTTGTAATGGTAGCTCAGTGGTTAGAGCAATTGGACGGAAACCAGGAGATCTGTGGTTCAAATCGTGGATATGGCATTGAATTTTACTCATGCTTTAATTTTGAATAAATTTCCCCCAACACACTTTCAGTGACGTTTTTCTAAATATCACATAGCATATTGTAATTTAAATAGAGGGAGAGAGAGAGGGAGGAGTGAGGTGAACATGATGGAGGGAGAGTGAAAAGGGGAGGGGAAATTGAATGGCGAAGAATAAGATGACGGAGGAGCTGGAAAAAGTAGGGTGGAGAGAGAGAGAGAGAGGGGGGGCACAAGTAATATTGTACGAAGGGCCATAACTTGTTGACGAACTCAGGTGTTGCAGCCCTCTGCTTGAGCCCTTTGTTTGGAAAAATTGTGGTTGTCATCAAGGTTCTGGAATCACAACTGAAGGGACTGCTGTTTCCAATAGAAACAGTAGAGTAGTAAAAGAGGTATATACTGTAGTAGCTAATTAGGTTAAACTTTAATTATGAGTGAAAACAACAATGTATGGACTGGAACGCAGCTCAGTCAGTAAAGCACCTGCCTGCTGATCGCGGGTCGATTCCCGGCTAGAGTGGGAATTTTGCTCTTACCTAGAATATTCTCTATTTTTCATCATTTCGGAAAGTGAGTTGTCCATCTTTTCTTACATTACAATGAAGAATGATGATAACCATTGGGCATAACTTAAAGATAACTGTTCAGATGAACGGATGAGGCCCCCGCAGCCGGGTCAAAAACCGCACATAAGCCACATGACCCTTTGTAGCTTTATCGTGACTCCTGGGAGAAAGAAATGAGGAGAGAGACCCGAAGGCCAATTAGATCCGGATGAAGTATGAACGGGATCCATAACGTTTCAATTCCAACACCGCCCAGCTCTTAATTCCTGCTGTTGCTCCTGGTGGGTTCACTCCTAACTGAGTAGTTCCGCAACGACTCCGGGGAAGAAACTTCTGCACCGCGTACATCCACCACCCGCCGCCGACACCGTCACCTGGTCTTACAATCCTTAAACAAATGATAAAGGAAATAATGGGCAATGTAACACGGGGCACAGTACAACTGTTTGTATTTCGCGCTTCAAGCTAAGTTGGCTGCACTGTTTTTCTTGTCGTTCACAGCAACGAAGTTTGGCGCCTATGCCATCTTAGTTTTGTATTGTTGCGTAAGTGGATTGTAACTGCTGTGAAGGCTTTAGTTTCTCAGATAAGTAAAGAAAAAATTTACTGCTGCTTTCGTTTTGATAATTCGTTAAACTGCAAATACTATATTACTGGTACAATTACAGTAAATTTAAGCTACAGTCCGCTCTATTAGAAATATTGTTTAGGTTACGAAGCATGTGTCAAGTTAGCATGCGTGCAAAATGGTGCTACGGGACATAGTGCAACATTCAGCTGGGCACACTGTTGCACCAAGGGTGGCAGAAAGATAGTTAAGACAGATGCTCCGGTAAAAGTGGCACTCAGAGATCAATCCCTACAGAGAGCAAAGAAAAAAAATGAGGAAAATACCAAAGAAACTATATGATAGCGATAGCAAAAATGAAGATAAAACTTGCTTCTTCAGATAATGAAGATTGGTTGCCAGAAGAGCAAGACAGATCATCAATTGCTATTGAGGGGGATTATGTTTTGATAAAACTCAATGGGAAACGCCCCATTTTTTACATTGATAAGATAGAAAAGGGCAATAATGATGGTGACTTTGATGTCGATTTCCTTAGAAAAGAAAACAACAATATAAATGAATTTGTTTATCCTCAGGAGCCTGATATTGCATCTGTTTCTCCAAATCATATTGTGACAGATATTACCATGGTCAACGTCTTTTTACAAAAACCAAAAGACGCAAGCTTCTCTGAAATTTGAAGCTCATCTTGAAAGCTATAACATTGGTTAAACAATGAATTTCTTGCAGTAACTTTGATTATTCTATATTTTACAATTTATCTAATATCACTTCATTTGTTATGTTTGGTGTCAAATTATGTGATAAAATAATGTTACAATTTTCCCCAGGGACAATTATAGTATACCCCAGGGTAGAGGCACACTGTAACAACATACCTGATCTAAATTAAATGTATTTATCATTATCAGGATTATTTTAAACTGTTTTTAGGTTTATATATAGTCAAATGATATAAGAACAAATCCTTACGAGAAAATTGTATATAAGATTAAAATGTTTTCTACAATATAAAAATAATTATTTTTTACTCTATTCTCCAGGCTTCCCCACAGGAAGTGATAGCCAGAACAGGTTTAGTAGAAGAGTAAGTACTCCAGTATTTTCTGTTCGACCTGGGAAAACCACGAAAAATCCATGCCTCAGAGTGAGCGGTCGCCAAGGATCAAATCCGGGACCTCACGAATACAAGCATTACGCGAACCGAGGCGTCACAGCCTTGGTATAGCATTAACTATCGACCACAAATGATTTGGGAACACAACCAATTGGTTCATTCACAAAAGATGCGCTGTAGAGAACCTACCTCGCGAGAATACCTAAAAGAACGAAACACCTCCCTGCGCACACATTGGAGCGAGTTAATCTCTCACAAGGAGGCAGTCAAGTGAACTTTCCGTTTCCTGGACCAATTTATAACGAACCCTTTGCAACATTTATAAGTTGCGTACGTTCTTCACCGAGGAGTTTTTGTTGTGTTGCCACCGGTTTCGTCCCAGCAACTCTGGAAACAAGCGAACAGAGGCAAAGCTTACCGCCGTGGAAGAATTTATTGCTCGCCTCACTCGATTTTTTCCTCCATCTCGTTTTCTTATGCCGGATGTTTTATGAGTGCCATGTAGCGCCCTTTTGAGATATTGCGTTCCTTTACATAAAACATGATTTCATTTCTTTTAAAATAATAAAATGTGTTTACATTGTAAGATTCCAAGACAGATATGCTACCTTTGTTCATGTTATTTATATCCTTTTGTTCAGACTTATTTGTCAGTGCATAAATCTATCTTCTATTTCCTTTCTCTAGCGCATATGTGCAATGTACCGAGATTTTACCGGAAATCATGTTTTGATACTTCCTGAATAAAAACAAAAAAATAGAAAAATGTCCATGTGTGTGGGCAGCATAGCTCAGAAACGAAAAGTGGGTTAAATATCGCACTAGGCATTTAAGTTTATTGTCTTCCAAGAATGCGACACGGAGATTTTCAAGAAAATCCCCCAACTCCCAACAACTCTTTACAAGGAACATTGTTCGAAAATGTTGATTGTTTTCTTCAAAATTAGCTCTAACGATTTTGATTAGAATGCCATATGATTAAAATATTTTCATGACAAATGAAATGCATATCTTGGATTTTCTGGGAATAGGCTCTGAAGACCTCTTCTTTCTGGAGAGAGATTTTGTATAGATTTTGTTCTATTTTGTATAACTTGTAAACCATAAGAGATAGACTAAAACTTACTACACAGAAAATGTAGATCTCATTAACACAGAATTTATGGAATGTACATATTTTTGTAGAGATAACTGTTTCCAAGATATTCATTGTTATTGGTTTCAATTTTGAACTACTTGACATTTTATTAAGCGGGAAGTTAACTTTCGTTTCATCTCTTTTTACTCCCAGAGCTGCACAAGAGGACCGAATTTTTATTGTTTCACATAGCGATATCTTTTAAAAGATTTGACTATCCTTTAGCGTAATGTATTCCCTTATTTTCCTTCAACTTACAAGGAAGCAAGTAATAAGACCAATTCTGCTAATGTTTATCTCGATAAAAGAATATTTTTTATAAGGAAAGTTGGTTTGTGGAATAGCTAGAGAAAGTCGTGTGAATGGAATAAGCCAGAGTTTTGTCATACTTAGGCTATTCAGAGATCGTAGAAGAGAGAGAGAGAGAGAGAGAGAGAGAGAGAAAACCACACATATTATTGTGAAAATACGTTATTATCACTAATATTTACACATACCAGATAGAGGAAATCTGGTATTCCACTAAAAGTTTCGATCGAGATTGCACCGAAAGTATGCGACCTTTAGATACGGTCGTATGTGTCCCCGTTGACGATAGTTTCCAACCCCGTCTGCTGCCGTGGTATTATCACTGCGTCTTCTAACACCCGGTACTTCTGATGGTACGAAAAGTACATTGGGCCGAACTTCTGAGCCCCCCCCCCGAAATGGAATTATTCCCATTGGTTGAACTTGGCAGGATGTTTCTCTTCTCGATACCCTATGGAGATACGTTACCTTTGGGCGGTGATGCACAGGGAGGTTGTGCGACATCCCCAATGTTCTGCGGTACCAGCTTGGAGCCTGGGAGACGAAAAATTAGAACGTTTTGGCCCTAACGAGACTGTTCGGTAGTCATCCATCCCCCTTTAGGTATGACGCGCCAAAGTGGCATATCCACTTCTTTCCCTGCGTAAAAATAATTAGTCTTCAGGTAGAAGGGAACTGTTAAATTATATGTTTTAACGAGATTTACATTTTTTGATTAGTAAACTTTTGTTTATCTTTTATGGTTTACCAGTCATGCAAAATTCAGCAAAACTCATCCATAATAAAGAGATCTTCAGAGGTTATTCCTAGAAAATTCAAGATATATATTATTTGTCATGCAAATATATTTAATATACGAAATTTTAATCAAAATCATTACAGTCATTTTTGAGAAAATGAAAATGTTCGAATTTTTTCCCATGTGTAGTTTGGTGTAAGGGGATTTTCGACTCACAACCTTGGGAGATACGAAACTTAAATACAAGTTTGGTATTAACAGACTTTTTGTTTTTGAATTATACTGTCCACAGACATATGCACACACTGACCTTCTTCTGAAATTGTTTTGTTTTGATCAAGGGGTCTCAAAACATGTATTTCCGGCGAAAACTGGATATAGAATTTTTGTTTGGAATACAATACCTTCTCTATACACTATGTAAATAGTGCGATTAGGGAAAGTAAAAATGATTTACTTCTTTTCTGCTTGTTGGCTGAGTAATATCAAATGACGAAAGAGAAGTAGTCAGGAAACGCAATACCGAAACAATAGGCTATTGGGAAAAACGAATTTAGATGAAAAGCTAATATTTTGTTAGTGTTACTATGAAGAGACAAGTATCGAATGAAACTTTCAATATTTAAATTAATAAATATAATTAAATTAACAAAGTATCAGTACAATAAATGATTAAAAATATTTCCCTTTGGTCTCACTGACCGGCCACGTCGTGCACTGGTTTGCTATTGGTAGGCGAATACACCACTAGTTTTTTGTGAGATGGAAATATCTCAATACAAGGGAATTCTAAGCGACAAAAGACTTCGTTTTGTAATATAAAATCTCAAAATTACACAAATGCTATTATCACTTTGAATTATAGACCATTATCCAAGTTATCATTGCAAGACTTTTTTCCTTTACTAATGTGTTGTGTTTAAATTATGAATGTTAAAATTATTAAATGTTATATTATAATGTTTATACAGTAGAGCACTTTTTTCAAATAATAAAGACAAAATGTTCTAAACCAGTATTCATAATCAATCTTTATTAAAATAGAACTATTTTACTTTGTGCATATTATTTTAAGCACCATTTTTGGATATTTGGGTGTCTCTTTGCCCATTTTTGAAGTTTTAGTACCTACTTGCAGGACGTGGACAGATAAAAATATTGGAGGCGTCCTGTGATTTTCAAAAGTAAAGTGCAGGGGAAAATATATGTTTTTACTTTATATTCAATGTTTACTATTGATACATTTCTGTTTACCTATATAGGAAAAAATTCAAGCACTGTCAACATGAAAGAAAGAAAAAAGAGGTGTGATTCACAAGGGCCATTATTACAGATCAAGTTGGGAGTTTTTAGTGAAAGACCTTCTCTCCCATAGGCCCAAGTTTGAGAAGAACAGAATTATTTAAAACTTACAATAATCCTCTAATAATATATAATTCCTTGTATATATTGGGATATAATAACTATTAAACGAAATAACTTACATCAATTTGCAATTTTTATCTCTTCAGTGTTTTTTTTTTTTTGAACGCACCCATCATGGGGAGAGAATGAAATGTAATTGTGGCCGATTTGTCTTCGCGATTAGAAATCTTGATTGTAAGTTATCTTTAGTGCGGTCTTGCGCACATGTTTGTAGGCTCAGTATGGGCGAAGTTGGTTATATCAGTGCCTCGCATATTACAAGGTAGGTGATCGTCGGGCGGAAGAGAGACCTAAAGGCAACCGTTAAAACTTAAATCTTTATTATTTTTTTCCCGCCGATTAGGGACTCTATAGGAGAGAAAGCCAAAACACGTGGGGTTTTGTTTTCAATGTCTTTTCAGTATAAAAGATCGCAGCTCAATCTACAACTTTGTTGTGATAATGACCGCTTGTGTAGGCAACAATTTTATTATAAAGCACACCTTTCCTACAGAGGCGTAGAATTAAAAATATGAACCCAAATTGAAATTGTAAGCTTCGAGCTAATTGCGGGCTGGGGGTAGTAAATACGAATGAATTTGCACCTAACCTACAAGAAAAGCACCCAACTCATAAGTAATGCCTTGTCATAAATGAGTCTTCAAACCTAGAATAAGGAAACTGCCGCTCCTTAACCTTGAAAACCTGTAGCAACACCAATTTTACAACCAATGTTCACTTCACGTAGAGAAAAGGATTAGAGACCAGGCAGTGGTATTTTCTTCAGAGAATCAACAGCTAAATTGAGTCACGGTTTCAGATGAAAAACGATATAGTATGCGCACGCCATTTTTTGAGTACTCTCATTTTGTCTTCATTCGGTAGGTTTCGCGCAATTTCGGAAGCAAAGCAGAGCGACTACATTGACACATGAAGTGCGCTATACACCCGGTCAATTGGCTTGAATACTAAGACTTAATTTGTTTGCAGATTCCAGAGTTCACGCACATGCATGAGCGCTGTGTAATACTCGTAATTAAGCTAATTCGCGGAAAGTTAGATAATCTATTTACCATAAAGGTTGATGATCTCAAAGAAAAACACTTTCTTTGATTGGCAACACTGAGGAAAGACACGCATGCGTGTTCTCTCTTCTTCACTCGGCCCTCGTTTCCCCCTAAAACTAGCGCCCAAGAAAAGCTGCGAGCATAATAGTGATTGCGATTGACCGTCTAATTCAAGCCACTTTCTGAAATTTGTGTGGCCACTGACCGTGGTGTGAATTGCCATTTGAAAGAAAGGATATTACGACAGGCATTATGGGCAAATTAATGGTTCCAGAGAAGGAAAGAATCTGATATATTCCATTCACATACTTTCTCTAGCTGTTCAAACCAATGCAAATCGATATAAACATTATCAGAAATAAGGGAACACATTAAGCTGAAGCGATGGTCAAGCCTTTAAAAGCTGGTCGCTATGTGAAACAATTGAGGTTTAGTTCGATTTGTGTGGTTCCGTTTGGAAAAGTTAGGTAGTTTAAAATTAAAACTAATAACAAGATATATCTAAAAACTTTCTCTACAAGAAAAATGTATATGACATCTATTATGTGTTTTAAAGAAATCTACATCTTTCGAGTAGTAAGTTCTTGCCTGTCTCTTACGGTTCAAAATGCAAAATTCTGCACAGCTCATCCAGAATAAAAGATATCTTCAGGTACTATGGAAAATTCAAAATATACATTTTATTTGTGATGTAGATATCTTAATATATGGTATAATCAAAGTCTTTAGAGCAATTTTTGAGAAAAACAAACTTTTCAAAAACTTTTTCCATGCAAAGGATACTTTATGGTGAAGGGATTTTCTTGAAAATATTCGTGTAGCATCCTTGGAAGATACTAAACATAAATACCAAGTTTTGTATTAAACCGTCTTTTCCTGTTTGAGCTATGCTGTCCAAAGACACACGAACATTTTTATAAATATTCTTTTATGACGCACTGAAGGGACCTCTCTACATCAAATTTTAGGCTGGAATACAACATCTTGAAATTAATTACTGTTTATTGAAGTGACCGATAAGTGAAGGTGCCCGTGTAGGAAGGGTTGACTGTATTTAGAAACAATTATTGATTATCTAACTATTTTGCACTGAATGTGAAATTTATTGAAGATGTTTACATTGAAACAAATTTTGATTCTATTAGCATATTTCTGGGGTTAATTTTCTGGCATTTCCTTTTGATATTATTTCTCCGTTTTACCGCTCTCTGTATATTATCTTCAGGGCACAAATCTTATGCAAAGATGTCCTTTTGAGGTATAAGATGTTAGGAATGAAGCCTGTTCTCCATTTCATTACTGCAAACACAATTACTCAGAAAAATAAACTAACTCAGGGGGCCAAGAAAGTTCCGTCCTCCTGTGGGCGTCGAAAATGCTCGTATATTACACGGGCGTAATTAATGATTCTGTTACAGAGATTTTAGATGGCAGCAGTCGGAAACGTAATTAAATAGTTCTGAACTCGTTAGAGGTGCAGTAAATCTTGTATATTTCAAAAGACACATGCTGTACATTCTCTTAGCAAGTTGGTCTGTAAACACAGCATTAGGAGCTTTCAAGCGAATATCCTATTATGTATAACAGTTCAGCTGTCTTAGGTACCACCATCAAGAGCAAGTATCTTCTCATTCAGCAAATTTGGCCGAGATGAAGTATTAACTTTTATTTAAAACCACGGGGGATTTCCACAGCCTACCATGTTCCGACCGTGTATCTCCTACTTTTATGCTTAATTCGATCTATATATCGATCCTAAGAGGAGGTAAAAAGGTATATAGTCCCTCTTTTAATTACGCAAAAAACATACAAATTATTTTGTTTTGGTAAATTCAAAATCAACATTTTTATAACTTTCTCTACACGTACTATGTACACAGTGTATAGAGAAGATATTGTAATGCACCCAAAAATTCGATATACCGAGATTTCACCGAAAATACATGTTTTGGGTCCCCTTGAATAAAAAAAAAAAGCATTTTTAGAAAAAAGTAAGTGTGTGTCTGTGGACATCATAACACAAAAACGAAAAAACCCTTCGTTAAATACCAAACTTGGTATTTAAGTTTGCTATCTTTGAAGGATGCCACAAAAATATTTTAAAAGAAACTCCCCACACAAAACTACCCCTTAGATGCAAAAAATTTCAAAAATTTTGATTTTATAAAAATGGATGTAAACATTTTGATTAAAATCTCTTCTATTTAAGAAATTTACATGTCAAATAAAACGTATATCTTGAATTCTATAGGAATAGCCTCTAAAGTTCTCTTTATTCTAGATGATTTTTATTGGATTTTACATAACTGATAAACCGTAAGAGAGAGAGAGAGACAAAAACTTGCTACACAAAACATTTAGTTCACGATAAAACATACAATTAAGACATATACATTATTTCGTGGAGTTGGCCGTTTACGAGATATTCCTTGTTATTAATTTCAATTTTAAAATACTTAAATTTTTCTCATACGGGAACTTTTCAACGGTTGGCCACGCAAAGAAACGGATTTCAATCCCATAGCCACCACATTTTAAACCATTTGACTGACGGTTTAGTCTAGTGTATTCCCGTATTTCCCTTCTACTTATAAAGGAACAAAGTAATAAGATCGTTTCTGCTTATGTTTTTAGCATTAAATAGAAGAACAAGCCTATTAACCATAATTTGTTACAGAGGTATAGAGAAAGTCATGTGAATGGAACAAATCAGAGTATTTTTATTGATTGAATGAATGTGTTTATTTAAATACAGTATCTCTATCAATCGCGCGGTCACAGACCGTACCTGATTTTGTAATGCACAAATTAATGCATCTTAAAAGAAATAAAACATGTGTGTTCCATTCACATGACTTTCTCTACATATCTGTAACAAATTATTGTTAAAAATCTTATTTTTCTATCTACAACCTGCGAGATAAACATTACCATAAATTGTCCTTATTACTTACTCCTTGTAAGTTGACGCATTGAAGCAATCTAGGCATTGAAAATAAAACTATACAGCCCTAAAACAGTGTTAGAAATGTAATAACACAATATTGTTTGGCAATTAAAGCTAAAGAAATGTATGTGAAGAATTGCAACGTGACGTCATCGCTTCACGATACGCACGAAAATTGCTTAAAATGGCGTGCTTAACGAAAGTAACATAGCCAAGGCTATGTAATAAATATATATCATTATTATGTATAAAATAGCTATGAATTGGTGTTTAGGAAAGTATATTAGGTATGTAAAACTTAAATAAACTTATAATAGGGAGAAGGAGGAGGAGAACAAAAGAGATCGAAATACCGGATGCTGTAGTTTGTTTAAGCAGTAACAAAGGATAAGAACAAAACTTAATAATTTAGAAAAGTTTAGAAAAGTTAGTAATTTGTACGAACATTATTATGCAAATTATTAAAATTTATTAATTTTAATTACTCGGAGCATATAAAAATGTATATTGCATATGTATTTCACGAAATGTGGGAACAAGGAAATCTATCGTCCCCATGATGATGTGTAGATTACAATACTAAAAACAATGATCTTCAACTTTATGTTAGAAGTGAAAATTTTATAGAGTTCCGTTACACAGTCTCTGAATAGTGAAGACGAAGCTGCAGACACTAAGAGTTCATCTCAGAATCGAGATCAATATTATAGTAATCGTGTATAAAATGATGTATTGTATTACCTATCATCAATAATTTATGTAAGTGCATACCATAAAGCAGATATTGGGCACAGTTTTCTGTAAAAGAGTTCAAGTTGCGTGCCTTGGTACACCACGTTGTTACAACAATCTATACAAATAAAAGTTGTAAATACCAAATTATTTTTAAATTCATTCTCTCCTAAAAGATCCTACTAACCAAGCAAGGGGATTAAGATTCTTATACTCAACGACTATAGCTAGCAATCACTTGATGTGTAATGCAACCGGGTTATAAAACGAAATATAAACAACTTCACCGTGGAGAAGAAGCTTAAAAAATGTCTCAACAATTAGTTCGGCACTAAACAGTAATTCCAGTTTTGCCAACTGTTAACGTGACCAACGTTATAGACCCAGCGGCAAATTTAAACTTATAAAAAAAAAAAAAAGTTTAAATAATTACTACACCGAGGGTCCAGGACTAGAGTTCCCGAGACGTACAGCAGCCCATCAACCCCAAGACTACAAACTACATCGACAGTGCAACCGGCAATGAAGCAAACCAAAAGGAACCTCCTCAAAGTAAAAGGGGAAAAAAATCTAATGAGTTCCATTCACATGGTGTACTCTAGCTGTTCGGTAAACATCCCTTTTATTCAAAATACTATTATTTTATCTACATCATGCTAATCAATGATCATTAGCAGCATTAGTCTTATTACTAGCTTCCCTATAAGTAGAAGGGAAATAAGGCTAAAGCATAGGCTAAAGCGATAGTCTAGTCCTTTAAAAGTCAGTCGTTATGTGAAGCAGTTGAAAGTCGAATCTCTTTGCTTTCCAGGAGTAGACAAACGAGAAACGAGAAGAATTTTTTTTTCTGTTTGAGAAAGGGTTGAATACTTAAAATTGAAATACCTCGAAAATAGTTAACTCTAAGAAAAAGATGTATATGTGTGTTTTAATGAGATCTACATTTTTTGTGTAGCAAGTTTTTGTCTATCTCTTAGGGTTTGCCTGTTGTACAAAAGTCATCCAGAATCAAGAGGTCTTCAGAGGCTATTCCTAGAAAATTAAAGGTATACATTTCGTTTGTCGTAAAAATATCTTAATCATATGAGATTTTAATCTAAATTGTTAGACCCGTTTTCTGAGAAATTCAAAATTTTCGAAAAATGTTCAATGTAAAGGCTAGTTGGGGGTGGAGGGATTTTCTTGAAAATCTTCATGTCTTATCCTTGGAAGACACTGAACTTCAATACCAAGTTTGGTACTTCACCGACTTTTCGTTTTTGAGCTATGCTCTCCAACACACACACACACACACACACACACACACACACACAGATACATACACACGGGCATGTTTCTAGAAAAGCTCATTTTGGAATGAGGGTGTCTCAAAACATGTATTTCCGGTGAAATCTCGATATAGAATTTTTGGGTGCATTACAATAACTTCTCTATCCACTATGTACATTGTGCATACGGGCTAGAGAAAGTGAAGATATAAACATTTTCAAATATAGCATCTTAAATTTAAACAACACTTGGAACAGCGGTAAACAGTATTCCGATGCATTATTATGCTCTATTATGATAAACAAATGAACTTAAGAGAAATTAATAAACATAACCCTAGCAATGAGTGAACAAAATCACATGACTATCTCTACATCTCTGCAACAAATTATTATTGTTATAAAGCTTATGCTTCTATTTACTTCATGCTAATCGAGAAAAGAAAAAAAAAAATAGCAGAAATAGTCTTATTACTTGCTTCCTTGTAAGTAAAAGCGAAATAAGGGAGTAGTATAGATTAAAGTTGATAGTCAAAGGCTGGTTGCTATGTGACTGAAGCTCCTTTGTTTGTATGGACATGAGTTGACAAATTCCTGTATGAGAAAGGTATAAGTTTTTCAAAGCTGAAACCAAAAACAGGAATATCTCAAAAACGATCAACTCCACGAACAAAATGTAATTGACATAAATTGTGTGTTTTATTCTGATCTACACTTTTGTGTAGTGAGTTTTTGTCTATCTCTTACAGTTTATCCAATTATACAAAATTCAATAAAAATCATCCAGAATAAAGAGGTCTTTAGAGGCTATTCCCTGAAAATTCAAGATATACATTTTATTTGGGAAGTAAATATCTTAAATATATCTAAAGGATTTTAATCAAAATCGTTAGAGCCATTTTTAAGAGAATAAAAAATTTCTATATTTTTTCCATGTAAAGGGTAGTTGGGGGTGGGGGAATTTTCTTGAAAATCTTCGTGTCGCAGCCTTGGAAGATACCAAACTTAAATCCCAAGTTTGGTTTTTAACGGGCTTTTCATTTTGAGCTCTGCTGCCAACACACACACACACACACACACACACACACACACACACACACACACAGAGACAGACGTACAGACAGACTCACACACGGACATTTTTATAAAAATGCTTTTTTTTTTGGATTCAGGGAGTCTCAAAACATATATTTCCGGTGAAATCTCGGTATCGAATTTTTGGGTGCATTACAATACCTTCTCTATACACTATGTACATAGTACGTGAAGAGAAAGTAATATGACAAAATATACAGGGCGAGAGGTGAATACGTGTTAATATTTGTATCGGTACTGGAGAACGATGTGATGATGCAGTATTTGCAGTTTTTTTCGATATGTTATAAAGTTATGTTTATGAGAAAAAATCACGATGTTTTTAGGATGGTTGTTATTCCCTATTTCAAACGTTTGGTTATTTAAGTAACAAGTCGAATGGAGGACCCTCCTCTGCCCTTTGCCCTGCCCGAATAAAGATGATGTGATGAATGTAAGCACAGCAGAGACACAATGCAGGGTCATTTAAAATATACTAGACCTTGAAATATTTGCTTTGTTTATGACAGTAATATCAATAAGCAGATACAATGACATACACTTATACGTATTGTTCTCTACTAAATATCAAATTAGTTACACTTATTCACCTTCCACTATGTATATAAAGCACTATCATTACTATTAGCTTTTCTTATCTTCTATCTTATAACCACCAGCCTTCCCAGATTGCTTATACCTTCTCGTCTTCCATGCCTGCCAGTGCCGTCTAACACGCCCTTAATTCTCCTTTTGAGGTGATAAGGAATCGCGGTAAATATTTTTCCCTCCATTCCTCCATACCCCTACATCTTGCCAAAATATGAGCCATGACTCTCCTTCCTCACAAATGGGGCAGATTCTCATACCATCTTCATCTGTAATTTTTATCATCCGAGCATTTATCTCTATTACATTTACTTAAACCAAATGATATGTTATATATATATATATATATATATATATATATATATATATATATATATACAATCAATGAGTGAATGTGTCAATGTGGTAGATTAGATAGATTATATTATTATTATTATTATTATTATTATTATTAGATAGATTACGAGAGACGCTCAATAAGTCCGTAGAAAAATATACAAAAACTAAATTTTTTGTATTTATTTGTTTTTATTTTTCATCATAATCTCCTTTTAGCTAGGTACACTCTTCCCAGAGTTTCTCTGTTTTAATCCTTCCAAAAATAGTTTTTCGGAAGGTCCTCAAAATAGACATCTGTTTGAGAGACGACCTCTTCGTTAGAGTCAATGGTTTTCCGCCGAGCCACTTTTTCAAGTTTGGAAATAAAATAAATCACTGGGGGCTAAATCTGATGAATACAGTGGATGTTGTACTAATTATTCCATTTACCATCGAAACTGCGCAGGTGTGCACCCTTGCATTGCCTTAATGGAAGAGAATCTTTTTCTTTATCAGATGAGGGCGGTTTTCCTTGACTTCTCGTTCAACCGGCGCAATAACGATGCATAATACTTTCCATTTATTGTTCTTCCTTTCTGCAAGTAATCAATGTAGATGACTCCACGTGCACACCCCCTCTCCCCCAAACGAGGCTATCTCTTGTCTGCAGATTTCACCACCTTTGCCTTCTTCAGAGCCGGCTCGCCTTTAAAAACCCAGTATTTCGACTGTACGTCTCTCTGGAGTGTAGTAGTGTATCAATGTTTCCTCCACAGTTATGTATCGACGCAGAAACTTGTCAGGATTGGGTTGGAAAAATGCCAAACCAGCTTCCGAATCGTTCGCACGATTGCGTTTATTCTTCATTGAGAGCAAACCGGCATTAATCTTGCCGAGACCTTTGTAAGACCTAATTTTTGGTGTAAAATTGAGAATACTTTGTGATATGCCTGTGGCCTCTACTATTTCGTGAACTTTGATATATGATCTCTCAAAACCATATCCTGGATTTTATCAATCTCTTCGGAAGAAGTCACTTCTACTGGACTTCCGGAACGATGTGCATCATTTGTGGATGTACGACCACGTTTAAATTGATTTATCCAATTGTAAATCGTTGCAAACGCAGGAGCAGATGTGCCATGAACTTCATCCAACTGGGCTTTTATCTCCTTCCGTGTTAAGCCTTTTAAAGAGAAGTGTTTAATCACCGCACGACACTCGTTTTTCCCCCCTTTTTCTAAAGAAGCACAAACTTGTTGATTCAATCGACTATGGCACGAAACCACGTCATAGATATAGCTGAAACTGTCAGCTGGTAGGAGACGATAGCTACTAAATACAATTTTTTTTCGATGCTACGATCGTAATTTTTTAGATTTTCTAAGGACCTATGGAACGCTTCTCACATATATTATATATTATGTATATCTAATATATTAGAGAGATTTTAATATTATATATTATAAAAATATGTTTTTTTAACTAGAAAAGAAAGAACGAAAGAACAATTACATTGTTACTACCTATATGATGTTTGAAAATGTAGGAATATCGATTACTGGCTAAATTTTACAATTTGGTTACATATCCTTTAAATTATTTTAGCCCCTCCCTAAAGGAATGCAAGAACGAACTCGTTTTGTTATCTTTGTTTCAATAAGTAAGGGGTCACAAAAAAGAACATAATCATACCATTATAATATGTGGTGCTTGTCTGGGTTTAGAAGACATAGATAAACAGGAATTATGGGGAGATAGAAAATAAAAAGCCGCTTTATTTGTACCAAAAAATTAAGAAAGAATGGTTAAGCGTGGGACATGTAAATATATGTAATAAATAAGAGAGCGAAGAATTATTTGGTAAGAGTAATACTTTTGAAAGGGGAAAGCCAATTAATTATAATGTATTTTTTACAGGAAACAGGACAGTATTGTTTACTGCTTGTAAAGAGGTAAGAATTTGGAGAAAACCATTTTGGAAACATAAATGGGTTAATATGACAGGAGAGATGGTAGTGATAAAATGTTGGGTGTTAAGAGAAAGAGAAGAATTAAGGAAACCGCACAGTGTTTGGGAAAGATAAAAAAAAAATCTGATGTCTTCCATTCACATGACTTTCTCTACATCTGTGTAACACATTATTGTTAAAAAGCTTATTATTCTATTTACTTTATAACAATTGAGATGAACATTTTGAGACATTTTCTTAATTATTTGCTTCCTTGTAAGTAGAAGAAAAATAAGGGAACACACGACTAAAACGATAGTCAAATCTTTTAAAAGCTGGTTGCTATGTGGTTAAAATCCGTTTCTATGCAGGTCTAGGAGTTTACAACGTTCCATGTGAGAAACATTTTAAGATTTTATAATCTGAAACAAATATGTCAGAAATGGTCAATTCCACGAAAGAAAACAAAAAAAACGTATATGACGCATATGACAAGTGTTTTAACATGCTCTACATTTTTTGTGAGGTAAGTTTTTGCTTATCTCTTGCGATTTACCAATTACGCAAAATTCATTCAGAATAATGGTCTTCAGAGGCTATTCCCAGAGAATTCAAGATATGCATTTTGTTTTACATATAGATATCTTGAATATATGGTATTTCAATCAAAATCGTAAGTCATTTTTGAGAAAATAAAAATTTCAAAATTTTTGCCATGTAAAGGGCAGTTTGGGGTGGGGAAATTTTCTCAAAATCTTCGTGCTGCATCCCTGGAAGATACTAAACTTAAATACCAAGTGCAGTATTTTACCGACTTTTCGTTTTTGAGTTGTCGTGTTCACAGACACACAGAAGGCGCGCGGACCTTTTTCTACAAATGCTTTTTTTGGATACAGGGGACCCTAAAATGTATATTTCCTGTGAAATCTCAGTATTAAATTTTTGGATGGAGTGCAATACATTCTCTATTCACTATGTACATAGTACGTGTAGAGAAAGTAAAAATGGATGGAAGTGCGAGAGCACAGCAGAGAAAACACAGAGAATGGGGTGGAATAGGCAGCACAATAAAGGGGTTACACAGTCAGGGGGCCAAGTGGGTGTAGCGCCTAAGCCTAAATGTACGTTAGGATAAGCAATATAGTTCAAGTAACATATCATGATTTTATAAATAATTTAAAATGTAGTCTAAGTACAGTTAATTACCACTATTATTGCTATTTTTGTTATAATTTATGAAGAGAAGATACTTTAAGCCTCTCGCAAGTAACCTTCCAAATGTTTAATTAGTGTGTTGTAATATTCTTTGACAATTCGTATAGCTCCTAGCATTACTGAAACTACAAAGGGCTTCCCTAAACAATGCGCGTGACATACATTGTAACGAAACTGCTCTTTATAACTGAAACAACTCGTTATTTCTTCCAGCTGGTTGAAATAAACGGCGTTACTCAATGTTTTTTTGACAAAACTTCTGCTGTACAGTTTTCTTTCGACGCTAGCTGCGGCTGTGACTACGATTGCACGCTCCTTACTTCCCGCCGAAACTGACTTGCGGTGTAGTTCTCTCCTGTAGGTATATTCTGTCGATCACGTGATAAGAAACTTCCAGAGTAAGTGCTTATTATTAGTGTAAAACTCCGCGCGTGTTACAAACTCACACATAGATGCGATGATCCAAGCTTAGATGCAAAGTGCTCGCTGAAAGCACATTGTTCATTCGCAATGCATTAGCTAATGAAACGAAGCCAACGGGTGAACGGCAACAATCAGCTATGACTTATGAAGCAAGTCGCTCACACACGTGCGGCGATTAAGGCCGACAAGGCGTAGTCACAGTATTCTGATCATTATAGCTCGGATTTGGGTTCTAAAGCGCACTCAGTAGCGAACACCCATAGCAGTCAGCGGCATAAAGAGAGGGTAGTGGGTAGGGGTTTTTAACGTAAACATACACACACATTGAGATATAATCTGTTCCGAAAGTAGCTCATTGCATATATTGACATTATAAACATTGTTCTAGTATATAAAATAACACAATAGGACAATTATTTCATAATATGATTAGTACTTAAAATGTAACTCCATGGCACGACAGTCCACAAGGGACCATGGCGTACTGGCCGGCCGCTGCATCTCCCATCTCGACCTGAAGGCGACATGAATGGAGGGTGCTAGAGGGTGAGACGTGATTAGCTTCGAGTTCCTCCCGACCAGTTAATGTGGTTCTTCTAGAACCACTACTTCTCAATCAAGTACCTCCTCAATTGACCACCCAAGGACCTCATGAGGTTGAAAGCACCCAGGACCACGTCTCCCAGCGGGGGAAAATTCCTCACGCCGATTCCGGGAATCGAGCTCAGGTCTCCAGCTTGGCAAGCAGCCGCCCTACTGCCGCGATAAAGAGATGACCAAAACGAGTTGAACTTTTACAAATAAGATTATATAGATTGATACAAAAAATTAAGGATAATAAGATGCAGAGCTTTGAAAATACAATGGACATAAGTCAACCAAACTGACACAGAATTCATTGCAATGAATTACATTATACATTTTTATCGTATCGAAAGAAAAACCTCTCCTGCTGTTGCTCAAAATATGTTTGAATCATCGCAAGTTTGTTCAGTGTACCTTTCGTATTTTCGAAAATTTTCAACCTGCGCTCTCTTTCACTGGTTTATCTGCTACTAAGAACTGAACGAGGCCAGGCAGTGAGCAATACCAGCTTAGAGACCACGCCCACTCCATCACCATTTAGTTATACTCTGTGTGCGCCGAGCCTCAATCCGGCAATTTCGTGAACCCGAATCGAGCTCAACTTATCATTGCGGAACATGCCAACAATAGCCGAACTACAAGAGATGACCGGTAGGTCGTCGTTTGGTCATTTCCACACTGTCTATCGCATTCTTAATGTGCCGCGACTGTGTACCGTCATTTCATAACATCAATCTCGCGACTGATGCCAACAGCACGGTCGGTGCATAGGAGATTGGTCATGAGGAAATGGCTCACAAAGCCCCCTTTGTAAATTATATGGAAGATGCCTTTTAGCTGCTCTTAAACACATCACATGATCGAGACACAGTCGATGCACAGTTGAAACACGGTAGGTTATGCGGAAATACATCGTAACTAAGCAGTGTCAAAAGTACAGATTTTCCGAAGTCAGCGTCTTAAAGAGACACTTCCTCCATAAAAATGTTGTATATGCTATTCATTTCTTTAAACTCAATACAATCCCTAAAGTTAAAATTTATTATATTATTTCGTTACAAATGACGTTCTTACTCTAATTCTTAAACCTGTGTATGGATTTGTCTCGGACACTTTATTGGAAGTGAATCGAATAGCGGTGATCATTAAAGCGAGACGAAATTGACTAGTTATCCCAACAACGGTTAAATATAATTGTGGAGAAGGATGGGCACAGCCCACGTAAAATAACTGGTGTGAAGGCACGCGTGGATAATGATCGCAGTTGCATAGATTTTATGTTTTATTTTAAGGAAATCAATATTTATACAGTATAAAATATTTGTATTTTATTTGTATTTTATTACTATCTCTGCTTTGTACATTGTACAAAGGGAGAGAAGACATTGCAGTCCATCAAAAGATTTGGTACGGAGATTTCCTGGAAATATCGGTTTAGGATCGCTTGAATACAAAAAGGTCCACGCGCGAGCGTGTGTGTCCGTGTGTCTGTGAACGCGATAACTCAAAGACGAAAATTCGCTTGAATAATAACCTTGATATTTTAAGTTTAGAATTTTCCAAGGATGCAACACGAGGGAAAATGCCTATGACAAAACGTCTATTGTAGCTATTTCTGAAAAGCCTTATCCTAATTAAAATTAATTAGATAGAAATATAACTTAGAACATTCTCTAATAATAAACGATAGAGGGTAGTCTATGCGAAAATGTAACACCAGAACCTTTTAAGTTTGTAGTTTAGGGCAAACAAAAGCAATTCGCGGGCTAGGCTCGGCCAACGCGCCGTAGTTTATCAAATCCTGTTATATGACTTGAAGGAGATTTTTACCTTTATCTTTAAATTTTGTATTTTTTTTATTTAGGATTAAATTTTTTTATTCAAAGGTTTAATTAAATAAGAAAATAAACTCTTTCATGGTTTAATAGTTAATCGAAAGTACTGCGAATATGTGAAAATAATAGAAAGTCACTGTATAAGAATCGTAATGGTGTGTATCCAGCTTAAAGAACTGCATCGTAGAAGGAAGGCATGAGTCACAAGTGTGCTTTTCCCGGAACTACGGAATAAGAAGGGAGGAGGAAGGGAGGCGATAAGGAATTAACCTTCTGCTCTTCCAACGGCCGTTGGAAGAGTTCCTGAAATAGCAACAGCGTCCTCGAGAAGCACTGCAGCCAAACAAGCCAAGAAGGGGATGCATGTTTATATTGCGAGAACTAACAAAAGACAAGAGTTCCTGTCTTTTCATAAATCCAGCTCTACGCCATAATTAAGATTAAAAAGCTTCCCACGTGCTAAAGAAAAGAAGAAGAGATTCGCTTTTTAAATGCCTTCGTCCCACGGCTACAAGTGAATGAGAGTGCATTTACCTTCGAGAAATTTTAAAAACCTTACCTGCAGCTGAGTTTTCGTCGCATGTCCATTTTACTTTAGAAGTTACAGTTATTTTGCGAGATGAAAGCATCTGGAGTCATGTCACTCAACTTTGTATTTCCATTACAGATTTGCAAGTACCTTACGTGTATGATTCACATGAAAAATTATTCTTCATTTACGTTTTATTAGTTATGCGTCTATATAGAAGAAGTTCCAAACCATAGGCACAGGATTGTCAAAAGTTTAATTAAAAAACATACCATATTAACTGTAGAACCGCCAGAAACCACCAACATTGCAAAATTTTCTCCGGAAAAAAACTCCAAAGTAACAAATGTGGTGTTCCATTCACAATACTTTTTCCATCTACTCTGCGAAAAATCTATTCTTACATAAGATTATTCATTTAATTATCATGCTAATTGAGAGAAGCATTAGCACTAATTACCTTATTGTTTGCTTTCTCCTAAACAGAAGGAAAATAAGGGAATACACTAGGCTAAAGCGATAGTAAAATCTTTTAAAAAACAGGTCGTTATGTGAATAATTAAAGTACTACAAAAGAGAGATGAAACCAAAAGTGACTTTCCGTTTGAAAAAAGTTACATAGTTTGCAATTGAAACGTTCAACAATTAAAAAAAAGTAATTGAGTTTTAACGAGTTTTACATTTTCGTATAGTAAGTTTTTGTCTCTCCCTTACGGTTCACCAGTTGTACAAAATCCAGCAAAATAAGAGGTCTTTAGAGGCTCTTCTCAGTAAATTCAAAATATATATGTTGTTTGTGATGAAACTATTTTTAATATGCAGTACTATAATTATAATCGTTGGAACCTTTTTGAGAAAAACATTTGCATGTAAAGGGTAGTTTGAGTTGGGAGGATTTTCTTCATGTCGCATCATTGGAAGATATTAAACTTAAATAGCACGATTAAAGGCATTTGTATGACAAAATATTGTTTTAACTATTCTGGAACTAGTTCGTGATGTTCTTTTATTTGTAAGGAATATCTATAATCTTGTACTCGTAAAATTAGTACACATTAAACGATAGACGTAATTTATTCCGTATAAGATTTTTGTGCTATAAGCTACTTCCGGGATATCCGTTATTAATAGTGTGATTCGTTTTCATTCTTTCATTCTTTAGTTGTACGGTCAATTTGTGGCACGCATTGGAACGCATTGCCTATCGGTATTGGTATTAACTCGTATACTTTTGTTATTGGGTTTCTATTTTCTATTTCATTAGAAAACACACATTATCTTGGCTCGAGGAAAATTCCCAACTCCCAGTCGGGAATCGAACCCGGTACCCCTCGCACAGCAGGCAGATGCTCTACCGACTGAGCTACGGGGCCAGCCAGTTTGAATTTTGTTATAATTCCATTTATATCCCGTTTTTAAATGCATGGTCTTACCGCCATTGGTGTTTACTCTAATTATTAATTTTAATCCTTAAATCATACACATTCACACTCACATTTATACCTCCAGACTCATGGAGGACAGGGAATAATTTGGGTTGGAGAAACATTCCTAACCTCTCAGCCGGGAACCGAACCCGAGATACATTAGCTACGATTGAGCTACGATTCAAATTGTTCAATACATTGTCATTGTTTTAAATTCAAGTTCTTAATCAGTTGAGTCACTAATCTAATCAATACCTCTAATCACTAATATCTGTAACGAAATATCAGCTATTTTTGAAAAGTTTATTTAAATTAAAATGAAGTCAATGCTAAAATAAACTTTCGTAAGAATAGTTTGTAACTCAGTAATAAATGATAGAGTTAGAGAAAGTCATGAGAGTGTAAGACAGATATTTTTATGTAGTTAGACGATTACTGCACTTATTTCAACAGGCCATTAATCGCTCACGCTGTTCTTTAATGAATAATCCCATATGACAGTACCCTGGGTGCTGTAAAGTCAAGACTCTTGATAGATGATGTGGACCTTTTTTAAACTTTTTTCGCCGGTGCCTTACCCATGTATGTGAGTCTGGAATCGACCAGCTTTCCCTTTCTTAATGACTCATTCTTCATTTGGTGCAGCCTTGCCCACAGGAATTTCATTTCAACTGTCTGAAGGCCATTTTTCTCCTTGCCTTTACAAACACGCAGCATAGAGAACTCAGAGAAAGGAGTTCGGAACCATTTTTGTATTTCTTATGGGAGAAGTAAAAATGCCCCTGCGCAACTCCACAGGTTTCATTCCTATAACGTAATGGTCACGTTTATTTGTTAAAAACATTTACATAAGTTCCTTACCTATTTTTCTGATATCTATTCATAAAAACTTTTATTTTTCTATCTACTTTATGCTTGCTGTCAAGATGCATTTTTACTTTCTCCAGCCTGTATGTATAATGTACTTATGGATAGAGAATGTATTATATTCCACCCAAAAATTCGATACCGAGATTTCACCGGAAATATATGTTTTAAGAATCCCTGAGTCTGAAAAATTTTGAAACAATTTTGCTAGTGAAACTTCGGAAACGTATTTAAGGACGCTTGTACTGAATTTGATCAAATCACAGCATGAATTCTGAAAATGTTTGATTTAACTAACGCATCACTTAACCTAAAAACGGAATTAATTGCTCTGTAAAAATATGCCACACTTTTGATTAGTCCCTCTGTTGGCACATATACCAGCAAAGTATGAACTTTCTAAATGTTCTTCTAAAACCATTTATATCGTTTTCAGAGGTTTTCGGCCGACCAGAAAGAAGTTTTTATTGGTCATGGAACGGTTCCAAAATGAAGATACATTGCAGGGTACCTAACTCTAATCCATTTAGGATTCTGAATCTTCTCAGGGCGCTGGCAAATTCTAGATTACATTCATAATAAGGGCAATTCGCTTTTGTAGAGCCAGTCATTATTTACCGAAATGGGAGCACAAGCCGGGATTGTGAAGTAATTGTTCTCTTTATCCATACTTGGAAATTCCGAAAAGAAATTCATTTAGATTCTTTTATTATCATTTTAAACATCTAAACGTTGTCCACGAATAAAATGTCTGCGTAAGATCTAAATAACCTTTATTACCTTTCAGGAACATTATAGATTGTTATTATTACAGAATCTCTTCTACTTTTCTTTTAGTTTAATTGCGATGGGTATTTTATCAAAATAACCATTCTAATTGGTGCTAAATAACTTTATTGTTCGCCAACTGCACTTGGCTGAATCAGACGAAACTGGGCACTACAGTGGTTTCACTCTTAACCCAGACATGTCCAAAGGTAACCCTTATGAGGCACTGAAACTGGTTTACCCTGAATCCAAACAAGAAGTGAAAATAGTGCGAGTTACACATATTGCCATACATGCATACGGTGGTCGGTAGTGAGCGTGCTGTTTGTAAACAAGCAAACACAGAATGTCGGGAAGCATCCTTTTTGCGATTTTCATATCACTTTTAGAGGTTCCATACTAACTGCAAATGTAATTACTAGCTCTACAAAATTTTACGAAGGTAAAATATTGAGAAAAAAAATCAGCGAGTTATTTAAATAACTACCTAAGGATTTATTTTCCAAATTGCAATTATTCAAATCACATTTAATGGCAATATTTGACTGTACATTCATTTCCGAGCAAAGCTTCGCTAAAAACAATTAGGTATGTTAAACGCACCACGATAATATAGTCCATGAATTAAGTATCTGCCCACCATCCTTAATAGTAGATATTGATGGACTCAAAAAAAAAAAATGACGAGGAAGCCTTGTGTTTGACACACATGTAACATTACGTCGCACAGTGTTCGGCAACAATGTTTCACACGGAGTAGAATAAGTTACTGCGCCATCCTCTCCGCTCCTTTAATTTGGAATGCCTGCTCTAGCCTCCAGCCAAGGTCACGTACGCTAATCCCCACTCTCGTTCTATGATAAGAAGTGGAAAACGTTTTCGATTAGCTAATGCACTGAAAGCCCTGTCTCACTATATCTCTAGACAGACTTCTTTTCCGACGTCTCCATCACATGTACTTCGGATATGCCTCATTCTGTGGAGGAAATACCTTCTAACTCGGGCTTCGATCTTTTTAAATGCCCTCTAGAAGAGCGATTTCCTAGTCTAGGTACATGTACAAAGCTTTTTTTATCTATGTTTGCTCAACTCACTGTTGCGAAAGGTCTTAATGTCTAGGGCCAGTGAAATACATTTCAATATTACGATTAAGTCCAAGAGTCAAATATATCCCCTTTAATGACAGATAAGAAATTATGAAAAACATCGACAAAAAAAAAAAAGTGAAAGAAAAAGCAGCATTAATCTACAGTAGTATATTGTTTTATGTATCATATATTGTTTAATTTGTTTTAAACCTTAAAAGCGCTGAAGCTATTCAGCTAATATTTACTTATATACCTAATATATTTATTGTTTTTAAAACAATATAATGTTGATTATATACTTTTTAAAATGTGTTTTTAATGTTAATGCAGCTTTGTTACTTTATTTATTGTTAAAAGGAAACAATTTATAATGTTAATTACACGATCGTGTATGAAAAAAGTAATAGTTATAAACAAGTATAACTTTCCTAACTACAGTAAGTGGCTATGATTACTGTATGAAGCATATGCTTAATATAAGAAACATACTTTAAATACCAGCGGAAAAATTGCTGACGAAGAGAGTGGGGAACACATCCACCACTGCACTTGCCTTGTAGCAAAACAAGTGCGTTAGTCCTAGCCACTCGACAACAGAATGTGCGGTGACATTCTTTCCCTCCTTTGCTGGTCGTCGTATTAAAAGTAACATTTTGAACTATGCCTCAGAAAATTACAAAGTACATAACAAATGACAATGGTTTACCATGAAGGTTTCTAAACACACTATTCACAAAGTTTGTATTGTTTATTGGATGTGTACTCAAATGCTGTTTTTGTCTGTTCTTTACTTTCGCTACCGATACTACGTATACACCTAGTAGGTGGAAAGGATATTGTATTCAACCCATCAATTTGATACCGAAATTCCACCGAAAATATTTGTTTTGAGGTGAAAAAAAGCAATTTTAGAAAAAGATCATCATATGTGTGTGTCTGTTGCGTCGGTTTGGATGGCTCAATTGTATTTGCCGTCGAATCCTAAGGTCGTGGGTTCAAATCCAGCCCAGATCGATGCTTTTTACCTGTACTTAAAAGCAACAACCTCAAGTCAGTAGATTTACTGACATGTAAAAGAACTTCTGCGGGAAAAGAACTTCCAGCACACCGGATGCACTGATATTATTCTGGCAATTGACAGTTCTCTGGACAGCAAAATTAAGGAACTTGGTACTTCAGTGTATTTCCAACGTGTAACAGATATCTTTTCAGGAAAATCCCCCTTCCCAAAATTTGCATTTTCAAAATGTTCTAAAATATGGTTCTAACGATTTTGATTAAAGTACCATATATTAAATATATTATATGGCAAATAAACTGTATTTTTGAATTTTCTAGAAATAGCTTCTGAAAATCTCTTCAATTTGAATTACTTTTACTAACTCGTGAACCGTAAGAAATAGAATTTATGTTATAGGTACATACACAGTTTTTGTGGAGTTAACCATTTTCAGAATACTCCTTGTTATTGGTTTCAATTTTAGAGTACTTAAACTTTTCTAAACGGGAATTTAGTATTGCTGTTTCTTTTGCTTTACTCCTGACCACGCAAAGAGAACCGAATTTAAATCATAAAGAAACCAGCTATTAAAAGATTTAACTATCGCTTTAGGCTATTTCCCTTCTACTTATAAGGAATTATATGGTTAAACTATTTCTATGCTAATTTTTACTTTGATTAGCATGCAGTGGATGGAACAATAAACTTCTGTAAGAATAGTTTGTAACAGAATATGCAGGAAAGGTCACATGAATGGGGCACATGGTACATTTTTACTTTTTCTACATAGTACAAGGTAGCTAGAGAAGGCATTCCACTCCACCGAGATTTTACCAGAAAAACAGATTTAGAGTCTCCTGCATAAAAAAAATTAGAAAAAGGTCCGCACTCGTGCGTGTGCACTTGCGTCCGTGTATCTGTGAACACGATGACTCAAAAACGAAAAGTCTTTAAAATGCTAAACTTAGTATCCAAGTTTAATATCTTCCAAGAATACGACGCGAAGCTTTTGACAAATATCTCCCCCCCCAAACTACGCTTTATATGGAAAAATTTTCGAAAATGTTGATTTTCTCAAAATTGACTCTAACAATTTGATTAAAATACCGTATATTAAAGGTATTTACTTCACAAATAAAATGTATAATTTGAATTTTTTGGGAATAACCTCTGAAGAGCTCTTCATTCTTGATGATTTTTTTTTTAATTGTACATAACTGCTAAACCGTACTAACAAAAAATGTAAATCTCGTTAAAACACATTTTATGTGATTTCATTTTTTCTTGGAGTTGATTGTTTTTGAGATATTCCATGTTATTTGAATTATTTTGTTATATGGGAATTTATCAACTCCTGGCAATGCATAGAAACGACTTTCAACCACCTGGCAACCAAGATTTGGCAATCGGTTTAGCCCAGTGCATTCCCTCATTCCCTTCTACTTACAAGAAGGAAGTAATAAGACCATTTCTGATAATGTTTATCTCGGTTAGCATGAGTAGATAGAAGAATGCTTTTTAATAGTAATTTGTTTCAAATATGTAGAGAAATTTATGTGAATGGAACACATGAGATATTTTTTAAGTAGCCATGGTACAACAGATAGGGATACACACTAGCAAATGTTGAAATGGGTTGCTAGAATTGATATTCCCCAACAGTACATATGTTACAGCTCCCATGCATAAATTAATCAAAATATGATGACTAAAAATGTTGCAGCTCACATCATCATTGTGCGACATTGAATACAATGCACAAATGAAACAAGACAGCTACTCGTACAACAATCAAAGGAGCTACAACGCGACTTGCACACATGGTCACACTTCCAATAACCAATTCCAAACTAAAAAGGCTTCCTCTCATTGACCCGAAGGCAAACACGCGCTCAAAAACTGACTTTAAAAGCACAAAGAAATATACCGTATCTTTATATTTTGTAAGCGTAACCGTTTTTTTGCCCCGCCCCCCTTAACATCCAAAGTCGTATCGGGGGCTTTGCATTAGAAACAACTCGGATGTACATTGGTTTTAAATCGTTTTATTTTTCTCAAACACACACACATTCACTCTCACATGCATACTTCCAGACTCTGGGGAGGATAGGAAATAATTCTGGTTAAAGAAAAACTGCCCGGGACCTCCCGGGTCTTCTGCATATATGCCATCAGGTTCTGACTACCACGTCGAGGTTTCCTAAGCACATACAGATTGGCCGTGCCGTGGCCGAATGGTTAGATCACTCGCCTCTCACCTAGATGTCCCAGGTTCGATCCCAGGCGCTCGCAAGTGGGATTTGTGGTGGACAAAGCAGCGCAGGGGTGGGTTTTCTCTGGGTTGTCCGGTTTCCCCTGCCATCGCATTCCACCGGTGCTCCATCTTGATTCCATGCATCATCAGTGTCATCGCCTGCGGTGCCATTTGTAGTAAATGCGGGTGTTAAGCACTATAAAACAGTTCACTGTTGTATCAGCATTCAGTGTGATTTTGTGCACTTGAAACACATGCTACTGAACCCTTTCTGGCAATGTTGAACTCCAGATTTGTAAGAAATTATTTTTAATTTAGTTTTTATTGGTTTTACTTTCTCTAGCACATACATACAACGGCATAATAAATAGCGAAGGTATTCTTTTGTCCCATCCAACATTCAATACCCAGATTTCACCGGAAGTATATGTTTTGAGACCCGCTGAATAAAAAAAAAAAGGCTTTTTAGAAAACGATCGGTGTGTATGTGTGTGTTTGTGTGTGCATGTGTGTAGATAGCATACTTGAGTCAGCGAATCAAATATTAAGAGAAAATGAAGAACGGGACTAAAAGGGGATATTTTTTATTGTGTTTAACGCCCGCTTTTACTATTTCGGCACCGCAGGCGATGGCACTAATGATACATGGAATGAAGATGGAGCACCGGTGGAAAGTGATAGCGGGGGAAACCGGAGAACCCGGAGTAAACTGTCCTCTGCGCCGCTTTGTGCACCACAAGTCCCACATGGGTCGTTTGGGATCGAACCCAGGCCGCCTAGGTGCTAAAAGGGGAGGTTAGAAGTGGGAAATCATTGAAATGATTAGGAGTGTTTATAGAAAATATGCTGAAACTTTGACTTGTCTATAAATACCATTTCACATCACTGAGTTGCGTACTCTGTAGGCACATCTTCCGAACACTGACGGGAAGAAATTAACATCCGTCTCTCCTTCAGTCAGATATTAATTTAACATCCAATTATCTTTTTTTCCTTTGCCTCTTTGTAGTAGCCCTCTTTTCTTTCAATTCATAACAGTGTCTCGCTTGTTTTATTTCTCGGATACAAGCCTATCTTGCAGAGCAGTTTAATTAGTTTCCGTGGAAACGATTTTATCATCGATGCTTGCGCCGAGTTTCCATACTGTTCCTTTGTTAGTTTGGTGGAACAAAAAAGTCGTAAGTTACTAGTAGTGATTTGTAATACTCATGAAGTGTCTGGGTGGCTCAGTTGGTTAGGCACTGGTCTTGATCCCAAGGTCACGAGTTCAAACTCTGCCAAGTCCGATTGTTTTTAAGTGTGCTTAAGGGAACAGTCAAGTGAAAATTCTCAATTCCATATGTTTACATTTCCTATTTCGTAAATAGTACTTAGGTAGATAAGGTATTGAATTCCACCCAAATTTGATACCAGAGTTCAGTGGAAATACACTTTTAAAATAGAAATTATTTTATCAAAGAAAAGCATTTTTAGAAACATGTTCATGTGTCTGTGTCTGTGTGCAGCATAGATAAAAAACGAAAAGTAAGTTAAATACAAAACTTGATATTTAAGTTCAGTATCTTCCAAGGATGCGACACGAAGATTTAAGAAAATCTCACACCCCCAGTTACCCTTTACATAGAACATTTTTCCAAAATTTTGATTCTCTCAAAAATGGCTCTAACGATTTGTATTAATATTTCACACGTTTAAGATATTTTCATAACAAACGAAATGTATATCTTGAAATTTCTGGGAATAGCCTCTGAAGACCTCTTATTTCTGGGTGTCTTTTGTAAAACTGGTAAACCATAAGAAGCAGACAACTTACTACACGACATATGTAGATCTCATTAAATTGCACATTTATGTCATAAACATATTTTTGGCAGAGTAATTGCTTTCGAGATATTCCGAATTATTAGTTTCAGTTTTAAAGTATTTAAAATTTTCTCAAACGGGGGACATCTTTCTTTTCGTCTCTCGTTTGATACTCTTGGCAAGCAAAGAGAACCGAATTTCAATTGTTTTACTTAGCGACAGGCTTTTAAAAGTTCTGACTCGCTTTAGCCTAGTGTAGTCCCTTACACTGTTTATAAATTCAAAGAAGCAAGTACTAAGGCAGCTTCTGGCAATGTTTATTTTGATTAGCATGACGTATATTAAAATAATCGTTTATAAGAATGTTTTATATGGAACAGCTAGAGAAAGTCATGTGAGTAGAATATATTAGATTTGTTTAGCTTCTCTACACGTACTATGTATATAGTGTATTGAGAAAGTAATGTATTACACCCAAAATTCGATACTGAGATCTTATCGGAAATGCATGTTTTGCGACCCCTTGAATAAAAAAATAGAAAAAGGCCAGTGTGTATGTCTAGGTACACCATAGCTCAAAATTAAAAGTTAAAAGCCAAACTTAGTGTTTAAGTTTAGCATCTCCCAGGAATGCGATATGAAAATTTTAAAGAAAATCCCCCCACCCCAAACTAGCTTTTAGATGTTTTAACATTTTTGATTTTCTCGAAAATGAACTAACGTTTTTGATTAGAATATAGTACGATGTTACAGATGTTTACATGAAATGAATTTTCTGAGAATAACCTCTGAAGACCTCATTATTATAGATGAATTTTGCTGGATTTTGCAAACTGGTAAAGCGTAAGAGTTAAACAAAATTTATTACACAAAAATGTAGTCTCTTTGAAACACAGATTTTTTTTTTGTAGAGCTGGCCGTTTCTCAGATATTCCTTGTTATTGGTTTTAGCTTTTCTCTCTGGCCATATATATATTTTAGATACAGTACCGGAGTCTGATCAGGACTCCAGCACTGTATACCCTATTTTTATTTACCTTTTTCTTTTTGCCTTGTTTTGCCGTATTATTACCGTTTTTTTTTTTTACTTTTACAACACACACATATACACAAACATATAACACCCATGCCCAAGGCGGGACTCGAACCTACGATCCCCAGCGCTACGAAGCACCAAAGCGGGACGCCTTGGTGAGCGCGGCCATGGGGGGCCATATAAACAAAGACATTTAAATCACATAGAAAACAACTTTTAAAAGATTTGGCTATCGCTTTAACATATGGTACTCACTTATTTCCTTTCTACTTACAAGGAAACAAGTAATAAAACAATTTCTGCTAATTTTATCTCGATGAGCATGAAATAAACAGAAAAATAAGCTTTTAATAAGACGAAGAAAAAGCCACGTAAAAAGAAATCCTCTACAATAACTAGGGTTAATATAAAAGTCTGAATTGATATATCTTATTTGTAAGCTCATTTACTGAAAACATTTTTACTTTCTCTAGCCCCGTATGTACAATGTACATAGGGATAGAGAAGGTATTGTACTCCACCTAAAAATTCGATACCGAGATTTCACCGGAAATATATGTTTTAGGGCCCCCTGTATCCAAAAAAAAAAAACATTTTTAGAAAAGGGTCCGTGTGTGTGTGTGTGTGTGTCCGTGTGTCAGTGTGTCCGTGTATCTGTGAATATGATAACTCAAAAATGAAAAGTAGGTAAAATACCAAATTGGGAATTTAAGTTTAGTATCTATCAGGGATGCGACACGAAGATTTTGAGAAAAATCCCCCCACCCCAAAGTACCCTTTATATGGAAAAAAATTCGAAAATTTTGATTTTCTTAAAAATGACTATAACGATTTTGATTAAAATATCGTATATTAAAGATATTTACCTGACAAATAAAATGTATATCTTGAATTTTCTGAGAATTGCCTCTGAAGACTACTTTATTCTGGATGACTTTTACGGAATTGGGCTTAATTGCTAAACCGTAAGAGATGGACAAAAACTTACTAGATGAAAAATGTAAAGCACATTAAAACACACAATTTATGTCATATACATTTTTTTCGTGGAGTTCATCATTTTTAAAATATTCTTAGTTTTTCGTTTCTGCTTTGAAAAACATACTTTTCTCATACAAGAATTTGTTAACTCCTGCCCATACAAACAAAGGAACTTCAGTTACATAGCAACCAGCTTTTGGTTATCGTTTTAACCTATGGTACTCTCTCATTTCACTTCTACTTACAAGGAAGCAAATAATAAGAGTATTTCTGCTAATGTTTCTCAATTAGTATGAAGTGAATAGAAGAATAAGCTTTTTAACTACAATTTGTTGCAGAGATTTAGAGAAAGTCATGTGAATGGTATACACATCAGATTTTTAAAAATACATCACATGGTTCATTTGCATTGCAACAGGAGTTTGCACAATGAAATGTATAATTTAAATGGAATTTTAATGCATGTTAAAAATACCAATATTACTGTGTATAACTAGTGTGATTTTCAACAAGACATTTTATATACTCTGGATTTTTCAAAATTGTTAAATGCATTATCTTAAAAGTGACAGGGAAAATAGATTCCATGTGTGTATTTTTTTGGTAGTGTTTAACGCCCGCTTTAATTACTAATGGCACCGCAGGCGTAACCGTGTGTGTAAAAGTACTACTGCGGGACATATTCCGCATACCGGTGGCGTCATTAACAAACAAAATAATTTAATTTGTAACTTACGAGGTAGAGAGTACGTGAGTAATCTCTTCTGTGCCCTAAGTTTGGACTCCAAAAGGAATTTCTGTTTAAAGTTTGTACAAGGACTTACTTGATAGTGTTAAAAAGAACTAAGATATTTTAACTTGTATAACAAATACTTTTGTTTTATGTATGTGGGTCTTCGCAGAAGCAATTGAGAATCGCGTATAAATTTAGTATTTCAGTGGGTACACGGTCGTCTCCTTAGCGCGACTGCCTACCAAACGGGAGACCTGGGTTCGATTCCGGGTACCGGCGTGGGGATATTTCCACCACTAGGAGACCTGGTCCGGGATGTACTCAGTGAGGTCCCTGGAGGGGGGGCCAATTGAGGAGCTACTTGATGGAGAAGTAGCAACTCGAGGCCATGAGGACCGCAATAACCGGCCGGGGAGTTCGAGGCGCTGACCACATCTCACCCTCTAATACTGCCTCCCATCCATGACGTCTGTAGTGGACCGAGATGGAGGACGCAGCGGCCAGGCGGTAAGCCAAGGTTCCTTGTGAGCTGTCATGCCATGGAGTTATTATTATTACTAGGTGCACAGGGCAAACGATTCATCACCGTATGGACTTACCTTCTTACGGTGGGATAGTTTGTCGGCATCAGACATGAAGGATCTGAGATCCAATTTCTTTAGGAGTATGTAACTGGGATAAGGCTACTCGTGCATAGTACTACTCTAACTCGTGCATAGTAAGCACATTTTCGACCTCGAGATTTCACTATAAATGCCCCTAATGAGGTCCTTTGTACAAAACATTTTTAGAAAAGGGTACGTGTGTATATATGTGTGTTTCTGGGAACAACAAAACTCAAAGTGGTTTAAATACCAAACTTGGCCTTAAGTTCAGTATCCCGCACCCTAAACTACCCTCTTACAGCAAACTACTCTTTACACCGAAACATTTTCGAAAATGTTGAGTTTCTAAAAATGATAAACAATTTGATTATAATGGCATAGGTAAAATATTTTAATGACTAATAAAATATATATCCTGAATTTTTAGGGATTATCGGTCACTTACTGCACAAAAATTTAAAAGCACACAATTTATGTCACATACATTTTTTGTGCACTTAAGCATTTCCGAGCATTTGTGTTATTTTTAAAATGCACTATTCTCAAATGAGAAATATTTACTCCTGTTTCTTTAGCCTGGCCAAGCAAAGAAAACGGAATTTCAAATCAATCACATAGCGACCAACTCTTAAGAGCTTTCACTATCGCGTAAGCCTATTGTATTCTCCTGTTTTATTTACACATAAGGAAATAGTAGTAAAGTACTTCTATAAACGAACATTCTGATTAAGGTGAAGGCGGGAGAAGAATAAGCCTTTCTAATAATATTTTGTTGAAGAATGGGTAGAGAAAGTCATATGAGTATAACACATAAACATTTTTATAGAGTTTACGTTTTCCTTGCAAACAATTTTGCGCTAATTTGAGTTCAGTGGACTCCATTAAGAATACTTTCGTGCATTTAGTTTTTTTTCTTCTCTCTATTGACTTAAGATGTTAAAAGCAATGATAAAAGATCTAGGAGAACAACAGAAAATAAATATCAGTACAAAATGCCAATTTTAACTTAACTTAAATTCTTTAAATTGATACTTTACGCAAAAGCTGTAGCATTGTGTCGGTATTGTCCACTGTAGGGGGACTTGGGTTCAAGCGTGCTCGGAGTAAAATAGAAATAGGTAGTCTTGCTGTGTTGAGGGAAGATGTATGTTAAAGCATAAGTCAGCATCAATTACATGTTAAACCTACTTGAGGGGAAATTTTTTTATTATAGCAAACGATAAAGATATAAATTTTATCTACAGCACCATTATTTGAGGTGCCATACGAATCTGTATGAGAAATATATGTTCAATAATAACGAAAATAATACAACTGCAAGATATTTTAACTAACTTAGCTTTTTTTTCAATTTTTTTTTAATAGAAAGACCAGGAGTCTTGGTGCAGTATAAAATGATGACAATGGAACATGTTATTTAGGGCCCATACCAATTTAAAAAATCTGATGTGTACCATACACATAACTTTCTCTACATCTCTGCAACAAATTATTCTTAAAAAGCTTATACTTCTATTTACTTCATGCTAATCAGTAATAGTCTGATTACTTTCTTCCTTGTAAGTAGAAGCGAAATAAGAGAGTACCATAGGTTAAAGTGATAGTCAAAAGCTGATGTCACTGAAGTTCCTTTGTTTCTGTGGATAGCAGTTAACAAATTTCTTATGAGAAAAGTTTGTTTTTTTTTCAAAGCAGAAACCAAAAACAAGGAAAGTCTCAAAAACGATGAACTCCACGAAAAAAGTGTATAATATAAATTGTGTGCTTTAACGTGTTCTACAGTTTTCGTGCAGTAAGTTTTTGTCCATCTCTTACGGTTTAGCACTTATTCAAAATTCCGTAAAATTCATCCAGAATAACTTACTCTTCAGAGACTATTCCCAGAAAATTCAAGATATACATTTTATTTGTCAGGTAAATATCTTTAGTATACGAAATTTTAATCAAAATTGTTAGAGCTATTTTTGAGAAAATCAAAATTTTCGAAAAAAGTTCCATGTAAAGGGTAGTTGGGGGTGGGGGAAGTTTTCTCAAAATCTTCGTGTCGCATCCCTGGAAGAAACTAAACTTAAATATCAAGTTGAGTATTTTACCGACTTTTCGTTTTTGAGTTATTGTATTCACGGACATACGGACACATGGACACACGAACACACACACACACACACACACCTTTTTCCGAAAATGCTTTTTTTTTAGATAAAGGGGACCCTAAAACATATATTTCCGGTGAAATCTCGGTATCGAATTTTTGGGTGGAGTGCAATACCTTCTCTCTACACTATGTACATAGTGCGTATAGAGAAAGTAAAAATATGATGTGTACCAATCACATGACTTTCTCTACATCTCTGCAACAAATTATTCTATGTACTATTTACTTCATGCTAATCAGAAAAAAATAAAAGAAATAGTCTTATTACTTACTTCCTAGTAGTAAAAGCGAAATAAGAGAGTACCATACGTTAAAGTGATAGTCAAACGCTGGTTGCTATGTTACTGAAGTTCCTTTGTTTGTATGGACAGCAGTTGACAAATTCCTGTATGAGAAAAGTATGTTTCTCAAAGCAGAAACCAAACAAGGAATGTCTCAAAAACGATGAACTCCAGGAAAAAAATGTATATAATATAAATTGTGTCTTTTGACGTGCTCTACATTTTTCGTGGATTAGATTTTTGTTCATCTCTTACGGTTCAGCAGTTATACAGAATTCCGTAAAATCCATCCAGAATAAAGTATTCTACTGATGTGTGCCATTTACATGACTTTCTCTACATCTCTACAACAAAGTATTCTTAAAAAGATTATACTTCTATTTACTTCATGCCAATCAGAAGAAATTAGCAGAAATAGACTTATTACTTGCTTCCTGTAAGTAGAAGCCAAATAAGGAAGTACCATAGGTTAAAGTGATAGTGAAAAGCTGGTTGCCATGTCACTAAAGTTCCTTTGTTTGTATGGACAGCAGTTGACAAATTCCTGTATGAGAAAAATATAAGTTTTTCATAGCAGAAACCAAAAACAAGGAACGTCTCAAAAACGATGAACTCCACGAAAAAAATGTATGTAATATAAATTGTGTGTTGTAACGTCCTCTACATTTTTGTGCAGTAAGTTTTTGTCCATCTCTTACGGGTTAGCAGTTATTCAAAATTCCGTAAAATTCATCCAGAATAAACTACTCTTCAGTGGCTATTCCCAGAAAATTCAAAATAAACATTTTATTGTCAGGTAAATGCCTTTAATAAATGTTATTTTAATCAAAATTGTTAGAGCCATTTTAGAGAAGAATCCCCCACCCAAAACTACCCATTATATGGAGCTTTTTTCGAAAATTTCGATTGAAATTTGAATTTTTAATTTTCTTGAATGTATATCTTGAATTTTCTGGGAATATCCTCGAAAGACCTCTTCATTCTGTCATGACTTTTGTATAACTGAAAAACTATAAGAGATAGACACAAACATACTACAAAAAATAAGTAGATCTCATTAAAACACACAATGCTATATACATTTTTTGTAGAGTTAACCATTTTCAAAATATTTCGGAATATTGGTAATATTACTTTTCTTCTCGTTTCTCATTTGTTTGCTCCTGATAAGAAAAGAGAATGCTATTTCAATTGTTTTACATGACTTTTAAAGGGCTTGACTATTGCGTTAACCTATGCATTCCCTTATTTCCCTTCTACTTACAAGGAAATAAGTAATAAGACTAATGCTGCTTATGTTTATATTGATGAGCATGATATAGCTAAAAAAAGTTGGATAAAAGTTTTTTTTCTGAACAATTAGAGAAAGTTATGTGAATGAAAAACATCAAATTTTTGTAGTATTTATTTCCTATTTTCCAAGAAGTGAATAAGAATTAAAGGTAACCATAAATTGTTCCTGGTTGGCCGAAAGTGTAAAGTACGTTGTTTCCTTAATTTAACCAGAAGATGTTCTGTAGAGTGTAATTAGGTGATACTCATTTTTACTTTCTCTACACGTACTATGTATATAGTGAATAAAGAAGTTATTGCACTCTACCCAAAAATTCAATACCGAGATTTCACCGGAAATATATGTTTTAGGGTCCCCTGTATAAAAAAAACACACATTTTCAGAAAAAAGTCCATTCGTGTATGTGTGTCCGTTTGTCTGTGAACACGATAACTCAAAAACGAAAAATCGGTAAAATGCCAAACTTAGTATTTAAGTTTAGTATCTTCCAGGGATGTGACACGAAAATTTTGAGAAAAATCCCCCCACCCCATACTACCCTTTACATGGAACTTTTTTTCGAAAATTTTGATTTTCTCAAAAATGGCTCTAACGATTTTGATTAAAATATCGTATTTTAAAAATATTTACCTGATAAATAATATGTATATCTTGAATTTTCTGGGAATAGCATCTGAACACTAATTTATTCTGGATGAATTTTACGGAATTTTAGATAACTACTAAACGGTATGATATAGACAAAAACTTACTATACAAAAACTATAGAGCACATTAAAACACACAATTTAGGTTATATAATTTCTTTTCGTGGAGTTGATCGTTTTTTAGATATATCTTGTTTTTGATTTCAGCTTTAAAAAACATACCTTTCTCAGACCGGAATTTGTCAACTTCTGTTCATACAGACAACCAGCAATATGGCAACCAGCTTTTGACTATCACTTTAACCTATGGTACTCCCTTTTTCGCTTCTACTTACAAGGAAGCAAGTAATAAGACTATTTCTGCTATTTTTTTCTCGATTAGCATTAAGTAAATAGAAGAATAAGCTTATTAACAATAATTTGTCACAGAATGTAGAGAAAGCCATGTGAATGGAACACATCAGATTTTAGACTCTTGATGTATAAGAAGTAAAGTGGATGGGAGACTTTGGGAACATCCCACATATTTCATTCATAGATCTCCGGAAAATCTTGTAGATTGACTAAATTATGAACAAAAAACAGATGTTTCTTGCGTTCTAACGCTCCTTATAAATTTCAGACACCTGAGATAGCGTAAAAGCAAGTTTCCCGAGCATTAAATGTATTTATGTGCATGTTCAGAGCTCGACATCGCAGCAGCATCCGCTTTAAATCTAAAGTATGGAGCTTCAAGTACTGACAGGCGTTCCACGTTTTTTTCTTATTTTTCTTTCCTTCATTTACTCCTTTTCTTTCTTTCTTTCTTTCTTTCCGGATTCTAACTAGAGAAGAAGCTTATTTAAAATCTTCACTATTTTACAATATTATAAAAGTATAGGGTAGAATAGTTAAGTCGATTGAAGCTCTCTGATGTTACAAGCACACACTTCATATTCAACCGTAATTGAATAGTTGTTTATAACCAACTGTAAAAAAAAAAAAAATACTGTCGTGTACGTCTTATTATTTCCAGTGATACAAGCTTAGAAATTAAAAAAAAAATGCTGCTATTAACGTGTTAAACACTGGAGTAGTGTATGCTTAAACAATTTCCATTACTACCACTAGCATGTTTTGCTGATAACATTTGTTTATCAAGTGCGAAAAGTTAATATGATCATGATGTAATTTAATTTTATACTACTTAAATACAATTCAATGGTAATAAAGACTAAAAAGCATTATAGCTAAATTGTGATTACTAATTAAATTAGCAAACATATTCACCGAGATATTTGAATTGCATAAATGTCCTATGCTAGAAGTGCTTTTTTCTTTCTTTCTTCCTTTGTTGATCCCATTCCAAATTATAACAAACAAGTGATTATAGAAAATATATAGTTTTTAAGTTATTTTTTTTTAGATGTAGACTATAGAGTAATGCAATTAAAATAGCAGTATGGAACATTGCAAAAGTCAAAGAGCTATGAGTCGCTTGTTGCTTTGGTAGATAAGTGCACTGACCCCGCACAACTCTGTGTCTCCCTCCACTGCTTAGATAGAAGTAGCAGCTATAGACTTATTTTTTTTTTTTTTGATCTCCAAGATGCCACTCACTCACTCACTCACTCACTCACTCACTCACTCACTCACTCACTCACTCACTCACTCACTCACTCACTCACTCACTCACTCACTCACTCACTCACTCTTTTGATTCAAATTCCCAGATTATTTTATAATGTACATGAAAGAGAAGGTGGGAAAGCGTAGGTAATTACCGATTCCTATATTAAAAAGTGGGATATCAGTTCGAAAAGACTAAGGAGAAAAAAATGAGATAAAGAGGCAAATAAAAACAGTCACCAATGAGAAATATCAATCCAAACGGTAGGTAAAATGTACAGATTAAATCCGATGATATGCCAGTTTCATCCCTAAACCTATTCAGTGTCTGCGGTCTCTGAGAACAGCAGTTGTCATTTCATATTTTTGCGTGAGCATTATGTAATTTTTTTGGCAACGCTGCACATTCACACAGATTGGGAAGTCCGCATTAAAACGGTAGGAAAACATTTCTCTACGCTCTCCCTCCTTCTCTATGGCCGATGACAAACGTATAGCCTGTAATTATTAATTAACCTTGTGACCCGTCAGACATTAATTGGAGGGACGAATCAGTACGGCCTTGTATTCTTTATCATGAAGTTTTAACAGGCAGTCCGTTGAGACCCATTTATTTAAAGAGAGAAAGCGGAAGTGACAGTTGCAATTTCAGTTTCAAACTAGTTCTTTCAGCATTTGAGCGAAAATATTTCGCGGGAGGTGTTATGAAATGGAGATAAATTTCGCTTTTCACCCTAAAGCACTTTCCATCCCTGATATTGGGTTATCGTCCTTGCCTTTCCCTTACATCCTCTCCAGGAACGCCAAGCTGGAAATTGGTATTTGAAACGATCCAGGCTTTGTTGAAGAGCTTCATCCTCTTTAATTCAACAGTGAAACCAAGATAGGCACTCAACAGATAAACATCGCTATGAATTACATACCAAAAGCTTTGCAGTCCAGGCCGATACTAAAGCGGGGTTTAATTTTGCTTTCTCTAGCACCTATGTACAATGATCATAGTATTGTGGAGAAGAATTGTATCCCCCCAAAAACTCGATGCCGAGATTTCACCGGAAATATATGTTTTGAAACTCTGAAAAAAAAAAATAAAAAAAAGGCCAATGTTTGGATCTACCTCTGTGTGTATGCGTGTTGACAGAATAATTCAAATACGAAAGGTTCATAAAATACCAAACTTGGTATTTCAGTTCAGGATGCGACACGAAGTTTTAGAAAATCATCGTATTCCAAATTACTCTTTAAATGGAACATTTTTTGAAAAATTTGATTTTCTCAAAAATTGATTTAACATTTTGATTAAAATACTGTATATTAAGGATATTTACATGAAAAATGAAATGTGTATCTTGAATTTCCTAGGAATGGCCTTTGAAATCCTCTTTATTCTGAATGACTTTTGCATATCTGGTAAAGCATAAAAGATGGACAAAAACTTACTTCACAAACATTGTAAATCTCATCATAGCATACAGTTTTTGTTGTGGAGCTAACTGTTTCCTTATTATTGGTTTCAATTTAAAATATTTATACTTTTCTCAGAAAGGAAGCCGTCCGTGTTTCGTTACTTTACCTACTCCTGGCCATGCAAAGAAGCGATTTTCAATGACAATCGCATAGCGTCAGCTTTTAAAACATTTCACTATACTTTTAGCCCAGTGAATTACCTTAGTGACTTTCTTCTAATAAGGGACTAAGTAATAAGAATGTTCTGCTAATGCTTATTATTCATTTGTAAGAAGTTTATTTATAGAACAGGTGAAGAAAGTCGTGTGAATGAACACATTAGATTTTTATAGTGACTGATTTCCCAATTTAAAGGATTAGTTGCTATTTAATAAATTATACTTGACCTTATTTGCACGTAGCGCGCTGGGACAGTTAAGAAAGAATCAATAAATGCCACCATCAGCGCTTGGAGTTAGGCTCAAAACAGTTGATAATGCAATAAACTAAAGAACATCTCCATGAGTGGTGACTTTTTTCCAGCACACTGCCTCAGCTGTTTAATAGCTAAGTAGGTTGACTTTGCTTCAAAGTAATCATGAGAAATTAACCTAGCTTAACCGAGAAAGGTAATTGCTTACTTGGCTACAGAACATTTCCTGATATGTTTTATCTCGAAATTCTCTAAATATTATTGCTTTCGAAAATACATTGTAATTCTTTGAAATGCATGATCATTCGACTTTACAATATCTCAAGCAACGCCTTTGTCGTCCTCAGTTGCGTTGATTACATATAGCCGTTAACTAACTATAACATTCAGGTTCTTTTTTTTCTCTCTCACTGAATATAAACACCAGAGCAAGCTATTCTTGAAACCAATTTTGATACTCCTAGTTTAATTATACATAGTCCTGTTTTAAGGGATTTTAAATGTAACTGGGAAATTTAAAACCTGTATAACTAGAATTAATAAAACAACATTTAAAGAATTTAAGACTATATTGAAGTATTTCTAATAATATGCATGAAGTATATATCCCTCCATTAAACCCTTATTATAATTATATTTTAGAAAGTCAATTTTTTATATTTTAAATGGAACCAATAAATTAAAACTGGACATAAATAAACCAAAATATTAAATATATAAATTATCATAGATTATATAAATACAGATGTTTCAAAAGATTCACACACTTTCTGCCAAAGCTAAATGAAAGTGTAAATACGAAAAAAAAAATCTGGAACAAGATAAACATTAGTATTTTTAAAATGCACCTTTTCACAAAAACAACTCACTTTTAATATGATCGTTGTGTTAGTCATCGGAAGCATTTAAATGATAGCCTATATGTTCATTTTCTATAGCACGTATGTACAATGTAAATGGTAGCTAGAGAAGGTATTGTATTCTGCCCAAAAAGTCGATGTCGACATATCACCATAATATGTTTTGAGGTCCTCTGAGGACAAAAAGTACTTTAATAAAGTATAGCTGAAAAACAAACATACTGGCAAACACCACATTTGGTATTGGTGCTTAGTATCTTCCAAGGATACGAAACGAAGATTTTCAAAAACATTCCCCGGCCCAAACTATGCTTTACGTGAAAAAACATTTTGTTTTCCTTCAAAATGGCTCTAATGATTTTGATTCAAATGCCGTATGTTACAGATATTTACATTACAAAAATGAAATATATATCCTTAATTTTTTGGGAATACTCTCTGAAGGCCTCTTTATTCTGGATGAATTTTGCTGAATTTTTGCATAACTGGTAAATTCTAAAAGATACACAAAAATTTACTTCACAAAATTTGTAGATCTTGTTAAAACTCATAATTTAAGTCATATTCTTTTTTGTGTAGAGTTGGCGATTTCCGAGATATTCTGTGTTATTTGTTTCAATTTTAAACTATATAAGTTTTAGTTCCATCTCTCTTTAGTTTTACTGCAATTGTTCTCATAGCGATCAGCTTTTAAAAGATTTGACTATCGCTTTAGTGAGTGTATAACCATATTTTTCTTCTGCTTAGAAGGAAACAAATAGTAAGGCAATTACTGGTAATGTTGTCTCTAGTAGCATAATGTAGATATTTGAATAGTCATTTGTAAGAATAGTTAGTTCGCAGAAGAAGTTGAGAAAGTCATGTGAATGGAACATCAGATTTTTTGGGGGATAGTTATCAAAGATATGATTGTACAAACGTTGATATAGTAATAAAATAAATTGTCATAATATCCAATCAATATTAATATCTCAACTCTCTCACTTTCACTTAAACTAATTGTTGTTTTGTGCTAACATGTAAAATTAAACTGCATCAATAACACTAAGAAATTGAAATATTTAGTTGCCATATAGCTATATAAAACAACTTTTAGCTTGTACAATCATACACAATAATAAAGTTCGCAATTCAAGAGTTTGCGAGTTCGAATCTCGCTTAGAATGAGTTACCTGGATAAGGCTTTCGAGGTGTTCCACTAATTCTGAAAAGAAAATACGAATGTCGAGTAACTCTAAGCTCCCGAGATCATTTGAGCACCATTTCACCGATTTATTTCACTGTCCCAAATTACCAACCAGGATAAAAGACGTTAAATTAATAAAAAAATGAGATGGTGTACAAAGATACATAGTGTGTTATTTAAAATGTTTCCGATGACGTCGCAACTTGCACAACAATGATATTAAAATTGTTTGTTTCTGTGAAAAAAGTGTCTTAAAATGTTCTATTTAGCGTGTGCGAGCGTTTTTCATTGAGCACTAGTAGAGAACATGCACGACTTCTGAAACACATACAAAATGCTTCATGACTGCCTACGTGGTAGAGTGGTCAGCGAGCTGACTTCATACCTGGAGGTCCCGGATTCAAATCCCGGCTTGCACGAGGATTTTTTTAACTAGAATTATTCCTTATCCCCCACAAGAGTATGTATGTGAGAGTGAATGTGTATGTTTGAGGAAAATAAAACGTTTTAAACCCAACGTAAAGAACCTACAGATAGCGAGTTGTTTCTAATGCAATGCCAATATGACTTTAAATGTTAAAGGGAGCTATATAAATGAAACAATTAAAAAAAGAGTGCTTCAAACATTTGTATGATTCCAGTAGCAAGGAGGTCATATTTTGACCAATGTCAACATTTTATCTTTACATTATGGGTGTTGTACATTGACAATTCACCAAGGTGAATTCTTATCAATTCTTACTAGAAGTGCAGTATACTGTTAGAATTGTAACCTCGCACACATAAATTGGCTTCTCCTGTTTAATCTAAGAACCACGCCACAAAGAATGAAAACGTTTAAAAGCTGAAGCAAAAAACAGTATACACTCTCCAGGAGCAGTCGAGCTTAATAATTATTGGCCTTGCAGGGATAACGCTTATAATACAGGGCGGGTGTATGTAATATTCCACGAGGCGTAACAATATGCCGCTAGCTGAAAACTTTCACACTCATCGAGGCAAAAACAAATTTAAACAGCAAGCACGTAGGGTTTATAAAAACTTTGCTTTTTAGCTACTTAACAGCGTGTAAATGCATACTTTTAATAAGGATAAACTAAGGAAGGGATTATGGCGATTCAGTAACGCCCAAACAACGAAAACAATGCCGTTTTTGAGCAAAAAATAGCTGAAAATGAAAGTTGTGCTAATAAGGGTTAAGAATGTTTAATGAAAATTTACTCACATATTTATTTGTCTTCCAAGATTATGCTGAGCTGAAGAAAAACTTTTTCTTCCATTAACCATTGGGACTATAACGGATTATATCTTTGAATTAAAGTTCGGGTAGATGCCACTTATGCTATTCCGTTAGCTATTTTCTTTTCAAACGAAACTGTTACAAAACGATTTAGTCGGCGCAAAAGTCCTTTGTATCTTGGCTTAAGCTTGGCTTATTCGGGAGATCCTGGATACAAATTTCTTGGGCCCACCAATCAGGCTGGTTTCTTTTATCGTTGTTTCCTCAGTAGCTAAGGGAATACCGGGTTGAATATTTAATACCACGACCTAAAGTTCCAATAAAAATGAAAATAATAATAATAATAATAATAATAATAATAATAATAATAATAATACTGATTGCGCTGACATCTGTCTACAGATAGTAAAATTCGCTAGATCAAACGGCACCCTAACGCCATCACAGTTTTTGGAATTCAGCGGAATCTGGTCTTTTTTTAAAACGTGTTTCTGCTAGGTGTCCAATCACTGACAAAAGCAACATCAGAGCGGATCATAAACCAAAGTTGCTTAAGGCATTAACGAAACTAATTAATTGCTGATAATACAGCGACATGTGAATCAGGAATTTCTGACAGTTGTTAACTTACGTCTGCAGTATATAGAAACATTGAATCTTTATTGCAAAACTCAGAGTCGTGGAGCTTAAAAACAGGAAAATGGAAATGGCATTTTATTTATGGACGCTCTTTAACCGCTGTGGTTCCCAGCGTCCCATTTTATACTGGGCGTGAAAGACCGCTTAATTTTGCTCATAGGCCTCTTTAGGTTCTTTTACGTGCCGTAAATCTACGACACGGGACCAACGGCTTTACTTCCCTTCCGAAGGAAGCCATGCTAAGAATTTTTACGCCACGGAGGGCGACTATAAAAACATGCCTCATAGCAGCTACAAAACAAATAATACTGTTGAATTGCTATTAATGCCTTAAAGAACAAAATACTAAATAGCTACAGAGCTTTCAATGTACTGGCTACTCCACTACTTCAGTGTTACACTGCCATTTTTCTATAACTGAAAACTACCAGACATACTAACTCAAAGTCTAATTAAAAATATGAATGTATTTTAAGAAATATGCTACTTTCTAAAATTTATCTTTGGAATTTTGTTTTACCTGTTTTGTTTCATTATCGACAAAAATCATGTAGAAGGGCTAGGAACTGGATATTTTTGTAAGGTGCTATTTTTGTAAAAAGTAGGGTTATATATTACTTTGTGCGATAGAAACTCGGAGATAAATCTAGGGATAGAATCTAGGTTAGCTCAAAGCCATATAAATACGGCAAAGAGCTTAGTACACAAATGCTATAATTGTATGGTACTAGGAATTAAGTTTTTGGCAGCTAATGAGATGGGATGGAGAAGAAAATACTACTGAATTAACTCTGATATTAACTTAATTTTGTGAGAATATTTTATTTTTCAATAATTATTTTTTTTTCAATCTGTGCTTAATAAGTATATTATTGTAAAACCAGCACTGAAGTTTGGTAAGTTACACTGCAAATGTTTATAATAGAAACAGAACAACACTTAATGTTTGTATACAGCATTGCGGTATGCCTATTCTCTGTTAAACATACTACACAATCACCGGGATTTTTCGTTATTTGATATTTCATTAAGTTGGTAATACTACGCTTGTAATACGCTTATATTTCTCTTCATTTAGTTTCGTGCAAGATGACGACTAGAACAACAGGCAGAAGTTGTGAATGCCCAATTTAAATAAGGAAAGGAATGGTTTGATTTCATAGAGGATTTGTTCAAAGAGCTTAAAAATAATGAACATTTACGAACGACCGGATTTGTTGTATAGCACTACCTGGCGTGGGTTACATTAACTGCAAACTTGTGACATCACGGATTACAGTTTTTACTTTATGTATACGTACTATGTACATAGTGTATAGAGAAGGTATTGCACTCCACCCAAAAATTCGACACCGAGATTTCACCGGAAATATATGTTTTAGGGTCCCCTGTATCCAAAAAAAGGATTTTCAGAAAAAGGTCCATGTGTGTGAGCGTGTGTGTGTGTATACGATAAAACGAATAGTCGGTAAAATGCCAAACTTAGTATTTAAGTTCAGTATCTTCCAGGGATGCGACACGAAGATTTTGAGAAAAAATCCCCCCTCACCAAACTACCCTTTACATGGAACTTTTTTCGAAAATTTTGATTTTCTAAAAAATGGCTCTAACGATTTTGATTAAAATGCCGTATATTAAATATATTTAAATGACAAATAAGATATACATTTTTCTGGGAATAGCCTCTGAAGACTACTTTATTCTGGATGATTTTTACGGAATTTTGCTTAACTGCTAAACCGTAAGAGATGGACAAAAACTTACCATAGAGAAAATGTAGAGCACATTAAAACACACAATTTATGTTATATACATTTTTTCATGGAGTTGATCGTTTTTAAGATATTCCTTGTTTTTAGTATCATCTTTAAAAAAACATACTTTTGTCGTACAGGGATTTGTCAACTCCTGTCCATACAAACAAAGGGACTTCAATCATATAGCAACCAGCTTTTGACTACCACTTTAACCTGTGGTACTCCCTCATTTTGCTTCTACTTACAAGGAAGCAAGTAATAAGACTATTTCTGCTAATGTTTTCTCAATTAGCATTAAGTAAATAAAAGCCTAAGCTTTTTAACAATACTTTTTGCAAAGATATAAAGAAAGTCATGTGAATGGAACACATCAGATTTTTTAGTGCAGTTAGCCCCTCTGATGCTTTAGTCCTGTTGGCTTCTGCGCTGCGCATTTGTCTTTCTGTTATTCGCCATAGAATAACGAACTAAGGTTATCAATCGCTTCTATAACAAATCGATAGTCAGTTGTTTAACAATTTCACAGCCATCTATTGCAATTTTCTCAAATATTGCAAAACTGCGCTGAATAAGTAAAACCTTAATGCCATCTGCTTGGCGCGGAGCAAAGGTGGCGTGGACCAAGATGAAACCTAGAAAGCTGGCTGTGCAGCGCCATCTCTCCATAGATGGTGAAAGCAGCTAGATTGGTACGCACTCTAATGCCATCTGCTTGGCGCTAAGCAAAACTTGATATGGTACAAAGTGAGATCTAGAAGGCTACTTACTGTCAATCGATCAACGAGGCATTTCACCTAAAACAGATACATTGTGGCATGACCACGCAGTTAAAGCAAAGTAAAATAAAATAGAATAAAACATTTTGTGAAACATGGTAAAGCCGGTTCTTTGAGTGTGTGTAAAAAAAAAATGTAAGGGAAATGTACCATCATCGTCAGAAGTCGCGAGCCGAAGCAAACAAACCAAAAAGTCGATTTTAGTGCCTGAGTTCAAAGAATAAACAGGCGAGTTGAGTTCCTAATGCTCCAAGCGCAGTGATAGGTAATTTAGTAAGTGTTATCTATTAACATTTTATCACTGTCTTCACTATTTGGTATTGGATAAGCATTGTCAGAAAGGAACTCCGCAATATCAAATTGTCGTTTCTGAATTGTCATAAAACAGATAGATATAAGTTTTCCTCGTAAAAACGGAGATCATTTCCAATCTCCTCCAGTTCAGAGAAGGTTACAAGTTTAATTGTTAAAAAGACAAAGTGAAACTACTGCAGAACCTTCATTTATAAGCAGTAGTTAACGCACTAGATGAAACATTTAATGCCACAACCGAGATTTGAACACGATTCTCAGTGCGGTTGCTCTAGCCATTGAACCATAGTGACAACGCCACGGAATGGCTTTAATTTTTTTTACCTGTCAACCAACTGGTATGTCTTCCTTCATAGAACTTAGTGTCCGGGTAAAATAATATAGTTACAACAAATTATTAAGCTATTCTATTATAATTAATATATTAACACAATTTCTGATCCTGCCAATTCCGTAATAACTATTCTGAGGGTATGTTAAGCCAGCTTGAATTTATCGGCAACTTCTAGATATTAACGGTGAAAATGTAATGACAGCTGGTATGGTGAGAAGGTGTGTTAGATAGCTCAATGATGGGCAATCCAATGTTCATGACGAAACGCCTTCTGCTGACACTGATGGTTTGGTTGAACAGGAGAATGAGGCAGCTCGTGAAAACAGACGGTTCACAATAAGAATGTTTTGTGATGTGTTTCCAAAGCACGATGTTCAGTAATGGCTATCTTCACTGGCGGTAGCTTCTTTGAAAAGGGCGTACAAAAGTTGATTACCCTTTATGACAAATGCCTGAACAATGGTGGCAACTATGTCGAAAAATAGGTTAAAGAATGTTTCATGTACAAATACATGCTAAGAAATCAAATACTTAATGCTTTTTTACCAAACCAGAAAACCCCTCCCACATTTCTAATGTAACTGCTTCAACAGTCAGTCCAGGATCAGTTGCTGTCCAACAATTCACTATTGAACCAAGAATAGTAACCTGAAACGCTCCGACGAGGCGATCTTGTGTTTGTTTAAATTAAGCCACATTGCTGATATCTATACATTGGAACAAATAAGAAGTGATGAAGAAAAGGAGCACTGCGCTCAAATGTTCATTTAGTTAGTTATGTGAGCGAGAGTGTCGATAACGATTGAGCGGGACTTAAGAAGTAGGGAGAAATATGTGGCTAAATATGGCTTACTAAAGGCCAGGGATGCCATTTTGTAGTATACCCCGTGAGGAGTAGGAATCACCCCTTCACTATGCATACTAGGAGGAGTAGTTTCAGAAGTAGATCTGTTTATGCCTATGAGAGGGAAGTGGGTGGCCTTAAGGTTTAAGGTGTAGGAGGTGTACCTTTGGTTAGAAAGACCAGGAGCCATAAATAAATGCGCAAGGCGGCGAGGAGACATAGGGTTTTTACTGTTAAGAAGATAATGATTGGTTAGGGGTGAGAAAACCCAAGGTTTATCCAAACTGCATTCAGCACTCGCCTGTGCATTATGAATCTTACAGTTTACACTTTGAGGTTTTTACAATAAAACCAATGCTTATGCCACATTGCTTTAGGAGGGCACTGCTATGTCAGCATTTCGAATCGTGCCACTAATATCGATAGCTGAAACTGGTGCAACATTGCCTCTTACTAAATGAAATATAACTGACTCAGAATGACCATATCAATTACCCTATAATATCATACACTCAAGGTATGAAACATGCCTCGTTCTTTAGTCAGGAATGAGAAGTCAAGCCGAATGAAGACCAGTCTTATCCCCATCCTTGTCTCCTACACATGATATTGCTCGACAAACTTTTGGGAGAATATATACAAGCAGAAATACGCATTGTTACACATTTTTTCCAGGCAAATACTTTAACTATAGAATGGATTTATTGGTTTTCAAAAGATGGTATGCGTTTATTGTTTAATATTGGCCAAGATAGAATGTAAGTTATTTTTCGAAATGATTGGTTTACCAAGAATTGATTTTTGTATCTTTTCCGATTTAACGAGTTAAGGAACTTTTTGTGAGAAGTGATTGGTTTATCAGGAATTGATTTATTAATTTTTTTATTATTTATATTAATAATTGATTTTTTGATTTATTAAGAATATTTTTTTCTGTTGAAGCGAACAATGGTGCCCAATGAAGTTATGAACCCATTGGTTAAACATTCTGTTTTACTATCTGAGACGATGTCCTGGCGAATTTGTTAATATGATGATATGCTATTCGTTATTTCCTTTAGTTGCTTAACATTAAGCTATTTTCTTTGGTTAATTGACAGGGTACATGTCCAAGTGTAAATATGGCCCAATTGCGTACATATTTGATAGCGACTGTAACTTTGATTCTGCCAAATTATTAAGGTTAGTTTCTGAGATTACTTAATTATATACCACAGCGTTAACTTTGTCTTAGCATACAAATGAAAGTACGTTTTTAACCAAACTAGTATAAACTTCCTGGAGAGAATCATACAGGATGGGCGTAAACACCTGACGATTTTTAAACCAATCGGAACAGTCTGTGCTTGGCCAAAGATATATTTTAATCATTGATTGGACAGGAGTTGGATAGCTAGAGCCAGAAAAATTCAATGCCATAGCTGGGATTTGAGCCACAGATCTCCCGGTCTCTAGCCGGTTGCTCTACCACTGAGCTACCATGGTAATATGCTGGCACGCCATTAATTTCCCAACTGACACCGGTTAACTACAAGGTGATCTCAAATTATTTTGAGATGACATACCCCAATGGCGACTTACAGTGTAGTAAGTAATTTATTGGACTTCTCTAGATTGATTGATGAATTAATTAATGCAAGAAGGGGATACGTCGGCTACCACCCGTAGGAGGAAGGGATGAAGTGAAAAACCACAGACTTCACGTCACAGATAGACAAGCCATAGAGACATGTTTGGTATTTAAGTTCAGCATCTTCCAAGGATGCGATACGAAGATTTTCAAGAATATCCCCCCATTTCCAACTACTCTTTACATTTTTCAAAAATTATAATTTTCTCAAAAATGGCTCTAACGATTTTAATTAAAATACCGTTTATTAATCATTTTTAAATCATAATTAAAATGTAAATCTTGAATTTTCTGGGAATAGCTTCTAAAGACTTGTTCATTCTGGACGACTTTTGCCAAATTCTGCACATCCGGTCGTAAACCTAAAAAATAGAAAGAAAAAAACCCGCCTCACTTCGCAAGAAATGTAGATCGCGTTAAAGTACACAATTTATGCAATGTAGGTACATTTTTCCATGAAATTGAATATTTTTGAGATATTCCTTGCCATTTGTTTCAGTTCTAAAATGTATTAAACATTTCTAATGCAGGTCTTTGTTAACTCCTAGTCATGCAAAGAAACGGATTTTAATTACTTTTCAACAGCTTGACAATCGCTTTAGCTTCTGCTAATGTCTTTATCGATTAGCATGAATTAGGTAGAAGAATAAGTGTTTAAGCAAATATTTTCTTAGGGAGATGTAGAGAGTTCGTCTCCTTAGCGCGGTGGTAGCGCAGCTACTTACCAAGCGGGGACCTGGGTTCGATTCCCGGTGCCGGCGTGGGGTTTTTCCCCCGCTGATAGAACTGGCCCAGGGTGCACTCAGCCTCGTGAAGTCCCTGGGGGCCAATTGAGGAGCTACTTGATGTAGAAGTAGCGGCTCCAGGTCATGAGGACCGCATTAACCGGCGATACTGCACTCTCCAATACTGCACCCCATCCATCACGTCTGTCATGGACTGAGATGGTGGACGCAGCGGCCGGGCGGTAGGCCAAGGTTCCTTGTGAGCTGTCGTGCCCAGGAGTTATTATTAATATTCATAGAGATGTAGAGAAAGTCATGTGAATGTAACACATCATCTTTTTAAGATTTATAACAGGTTATAATTCCGAAGTATAAACAAAGAAATTAAATAATTGGAGAAGAATTTATTTACAGGAAAAGATTGAAAATTATAGAAGAAAGTGGTATGAGCATGTCTGCAGAATGGCCTTTAATAGAACGTCATGTAAGGCTTTGAAGTACATAACTTAAAGGACATCAAAGAACAGGAAGATCAGTTAAGAGCTGAATTGAACAGATCCAATTGAAGCCGGAACAGATCATTATCGTTCTAGACTTTGGCAGATGATAATAATGATGATCTCACAGTATAACATAAAACTTCTATCAGCCCACCACTTTTATAAGTATATAAACAACGTTATCATTTCTAACATTTAGTGAGCTTTTGCAGTGGAAGTTTTTGTTATTACCACAGCCCTGTGACATAAAGGGTTATCTGATTAAAACATATGAGAATACATTCGCAGTCACCTGCTGTTCATTTTATGGACTGCAAATGAAGGTCCTTTAAAGGTAGAAAATAAAAATACTTCCCAGAAGTCATTTTGCAGACGCTCATATAGCAGAGACTATTAAAAGAGGACAGAAAACCAAAGTAAATAGAGGAAACAAAAGAATAACGTCACTACCAAGGAAAACAGTACCTACGTGCATTAATACAAAGAAAAACAAACAGGGACAAATGAAGCAAACAACCTGGGAGGAGAGATAGCAAATAAGTAGAAACACAAACAATACGATGTTTCTAGAATATACTTTTAAGGTTCTACCTCCTGTGTGATTTAATTTTATTTTCTTCATTGATCTTAAAGGGTTTATTGTGCGGAATAAATTTATTGACTTAGAAGAGTGGGAAAAATAATTTTTATAATGCGATTCCACTGTCTGTTTATTCTGCGATGCAATCCTCGGTAAAAATACATAACTGAGTAAACGATTGAGGTGCAGCCATTGTGGACTCAGGGGTACATACGAGAGTAGGTCAATTGTACATTTCCTGTAGAGGTAAATGTGCACCTAGATAAAGAATGCTGCTCTAATGTTGAATTATTGATTTATTTGTTATATATTATAAGAGGGTTTCGGTAGTTGAGGCGTTTCGTCTGCGACTAGCATTCGGGAGGTCTTATGAACGGTTCCCAGTGTTCGACCTCTCTGACCCATTGGTTTTTCAGTGGAGGGTTCTTCATCCCTCCGATCTTCCTATCCCTTCATCTCATCCCTTCAGGATTGTAAGTGTCGACGAGGACGCGGCAGAGGCGCCTTTTCGTGGGGGTGACTGCGCTCTAGAAATACCGCTCTCGGTGACGGGATGGTGCTAGTGGTTTTCTGAGGACAGATATAAGAAATTATCTTAGGTTATGATATATTTGTCATTAGGTTTTATTAGATTTTTTTCTATTAATATTTATGTATTTATTAAGATTTATTTTTAGCACCTGTTGTGTATATCCTAATAACTTCCGTTTCAATAAAATAAAATATGCTACCCCAACCATCACAAAAATAATCTACTCATGCACCAAAGATAAAATATAACGTTTCATCGTTGCAAAGTGGTTTATTTGGACCCGAGTGGCGGCTCCTAATGCTCCCCGCGTTGAGATAAAGAACTGTTTTTGAACTGTTAGGAATCCGTCAGACATCCTTGTCCCTGTCCGGATGTCGGTCGCCCTCTGAAATCACACTCATTTCATCCTTCCTCCAGGAGTCTGACGTACAATAAGCTCACGGCTGTAAAACATCCCTTCGAAACGTACACAAACCCCCCCCCACACACACACACACATTTACGCATAACAGGGTTTCTATTCCTGACAACAGAAAATGACAAAAACAATACTTCCTTTTCTTCTTTCAAGGGCAATATTCACCTGTTCCATCCACCTCTTACTTTACAACATTTAGTCTTATATTTCTAGTCTTAAATGTTTTCTCAGCTACATTTTTCATTTGAATTGACGCAGTTGTATCCGAGTAGTAAATGCAGCTGAGAGAAAAATTTAGGCTAATAATAATTCCGTGCTACAACTCTTAAGAGCCTGGGCTGCCTGTCTCACGCCCACTTACGCTCGGGAGAGGTGGACGTTCATCCAGCCGATACTGGGAGGTGATGTGGCCAGCATCACGCATCCCCCAGCCGGAATGTTGGCTATCATTGCCGGCATCGCTCCCTGCCGCATATCCTCACTTTCCTCATGATGCTGAGTGAGCACCAGTCCTATATCCCCACCTCCAAGGGTGGGATGTAACCTGTTCCAGATATAAAACCTGCCCCGTTTCTCTTAACTGCCACGTGACTAGTCACTTTTCATTGGCCACCGTGGTGGAATACGCGTACAAATGTTTATTTCACACGGATATTTATGTTAATTTATACACAGAGAATTGTCAAATTCACATTTTCATATCCATACGAATCAAATATATTAAGTAACAACAGTTAATATATTATAGACATCATTATATTTATATCAATAAATACATGTAGGATGATTCTTCGTTTTAAACCTGCCGTTTGGATGACGAAAGCATATATATCCATCTGATGGAGTGTTTATATTGCTTTTATCACCTGTTCTTGCACTGGATAGAGTTTCCATTCAAAGGTGTACTTAGCCAATCAGGATAAAAGGGAAGGGAATTGTGCATAGAAGATTACATATCAGCGGGGCAAGCTTACAAGAAACAAGGATTTAGGACGTTTTATTATGAATTTTATTTTATTCGCAGATTCAGAAAACAAATACAATTCTCTCTATATAAACTTCAGAAGATCGTCAATGATTATAACTTGGACTTATCAGCAATCCCCCCACGCCCCAAATGATGGTCTTTCAGGGCAAATGCTTAGAGCGAAATCATTTTAAGTACCAGTAGCATAGAATTAACTTATTCAATTATTTGAGCTGTCAGATATCGTTTAACAATGACTTCCATCTGGGCTATAACCTAAGTTTATATAAATCTGTGTACTTGGGGGGAGTGTATAAATATTCAGAACTTTGGGAAAGAATGTGAGAAAAGCACAGTGATGAAGTTCTATAGTGAATGGTGATTTTTATGTTACCAAATCGGAGTGATACTTGAACACTGAATAGACCCAGAAAGTGACAAATAGAAACAGCTGAAATGAGATATATGAGACGAATTGCTCGTAATCCTCTACGTGATCACGTTCCAAATGAAACAGAGAAAACTTAATAGTTTAATCTAGGTTAAGAGGTACAGGAATATAAAGTGAAATAGGGAGAGCACCTGTAACCAGACCGGCAAAACAGGCAATAAATTTTAAGCCAAATAGCGTTGGTCTGCGGGAGTCAGTTGATTAGGCGCTGGCCTTCTCATTCCAAGGTCGCGGGTTCAAACCCGGCCCAGATCAATGGTTTTCAAGTGTGATTAAAAGCGACAACCCCATGTCAGTAGATTAACTGCCACTTGAAGAACTCCTGGGGATGAAATTCTGGCACACCAGTGGCGCTGAATTGATATTGGATATTGACAGCGTCACGTCAAGACAACTTCCGAGGCGAACAGGCTTTCAGTCTAGAACTATGCAGTAGAATTAGTAGTTCTGAAAAGGTAATTAAATTGATAATCATGGTCATAGCTGGAATATGAACCACAAATCTTCTGGTTTCCCTCCAGTTGCTCTAACTACTGAGCTAGCGATACAACATTAAGTTCTCCAACTTTCTCGAGATTTTCCCGGTAAATCACAAGGAGATCTCAAATTATTTTGAGATGATATACTCCAATGGCAACTTTAATGTGAGTTAAGTACTTTAATCATGCAATAGGTGAGTCATTATACTTAAACTATGACGCTCGGATTTATTACCACATTATAAATCGTCATTGGGGTGTATGTATTATCCATGCAAGTAGACGAGAGCAGTGTAAACATGATGGGAAATGCATGATCTGATTGCTGCAGTCGGCCGGCAGCCGATATCTTCGTGCGTTTATATACCCATGGCTATCGCTGTCGGTCTGCGCCTCTTTCCCCCACTCCACTGCGCAACTTGACTGCTCACGTCCATTACGGATGGGTATTCCATACTGCAGCCGTGGACTTATTGTACGTCAGACCCCTAATGGAGCGATGAGATGAGTGTAATTTAAGAAGGTTGCTGACATTCTGACAGGGAGAGAGCCGTCGTGGAGGAACTCTTAACAGTTCACATGTAGTTCTTCATATCGACGTGGAGAGCGCCAGGAGTCCGTGGCTCAGTTCCGGATAGAGCATCAGAGTCCGCAGACAACCGCTAACGCCATCCCGCCGTCGAGAACTGTATTTCCAGAGCGCAGTCACCTCCACTAAATGGCGTCCTTGTTGAAATTTACAACGCTGAAAGAGACCGATTGGGATGAAATGAAGGGACAGGAAGTTCGGAGGAATGAAGAAAGTGACCCGGGAAAACTCCCGTAAAATCCATGGGTCACAGAGGTCTGCCGTGGGGAACCGATCGCACGACCTCCCGAAAGCTAGTTCCAGGCGAAATGTCTGAGCCACCTAGCTCGGTCGACAATGGTATACGCCATCTTAAACAAATTTGAAATCTTTATTTTATCGAGAAAATAGAATCAACTGAGAAATTTAATGCTGTGTCGGCATATTGCCATGGTAGCTCACTGATTAGAGCAACTGGGCGTAAACCAGGAGATCCGTGCTATAGGATTTTTCATTCTGACCCTACCTCACCAACTCCCTTCTTCAAACGGCTAGCGTGGAAGAAACGACTGACAGTAGTCCGTCGTCAGGGATAAATCGTGTTTCGCTTTCTTTATTCACAAGCAGATAAAAATACAACAGCCTATCTTATACCAAATGAAAAAGCACGTTGTGAATCTGAGCCTGCAGCAAGATTGTGTCGTCGGAAACATCAGACTGTAACTTATCTTGCAAAAATTTCTATGCGGATAAAAGTAGTCTACTAATCTATGGCTAAACGTTTATTAAAACATGTTAATGTCACTTGATAAATAACTGCATTCATAATTGTATCAAGTTATAGAAAATACTAAACGTATAATAGGCAGTGTTTCAAAATATTCTTTAAATCGAATTTAGGGCAAAGTTTGTTGTTTCGATTTTAGTCAATACAGCCCTCACAAACCGATCCAAAACACCCCTCATAAACCAATTCAATAGACCGTTCACAGAAGCCATGACCCGCGTATGTAAATTGCCTTCGGTTCCAATGTTATAAACTGACACACGACACATTGCGCAATGTAAGAGAGACCCGCCAATCACGTGTTTACCCACTGCGTGCAAGGAGCTCTATTATAAAACCAAGAGAGTGACGCCTGGTCCAGAAGAAAAAGAGATTTCCACGTTAATGTGTATAGCTTACCTTCGGTAGGTCCTGGATTCGATTTAAATCGGGCCGGATACTCTGATCATGTTTTTTTCATGGGTTCCTCGGGTCAGTAGGCGAATCCTAGGATGATTGCCCTTTATGGGGGGGTTGAGTGCACCAGTTACTGGAGGATTCCAGTACGCTATGTAATACTTATCTAACAGTTAAATAATCTTCTTGCTCTGATCTTCGGGGTAGCGCCACGGTTATGTGTTCGACCGACTCGCATTCGAGATCTCTTGGGTTTGTTCCCCGGCGATTTCTGACTGATTGTCTACCACGATTTCCTTTCCATCGTTTCCCCTTCATTCCGATTCCTTCTCATCTTTCAGGTCTGTTTCCAGGTTCGTGGATTATGGCAGAGAGAGACAGACAGAGAGAGAGAGAGAGAGAGCATAGACGCAGATGCATGCATAATGTAAACAATACTTCCTGTAGAAACTTAGGGCTGCAAGGTCGAGGGTGGTTTATTTGCCATCTCTGGTGGCTCCAGCAGTGGGACGGTTCATTGGGCTTGGAACTCTTAGGGACTTCCGCGCGTCTCTTCGGCCTGTGGCCTTCTATGGTTCCCTCACTTGATCCCTTCCTCCTGGAGGGTGTTAGCCAAACTTGATCAGTGCGCCAGGTGCCTCCTTCCGTAGTCTACATTTTATGTTTATAACAGAGATAGTTAATATACGATCTATCATTTCACTTAAATTGATTTATTCCTGTTCATCTCTACATTTATTTTTTGCAACTGTGTATTTGAATTGCTGCTATTAGTTATATTTATGCAATGCTCTACCCACAAACATAGGTAGGTAATAAAAAGTTAACTGCCTTAGGCCAACATTGCAATTTCAAAATTGAGTGTAAATTGTGTTATTCAACAACACTTTTCGTTGGAAGTGGACTCAGGTGTTGAGCCTAGTATTAATTAAGGTATAATAAAGATGTAGCAGGTGATAAATCACTGTCCTATTTATCGTAGGTGAAAAACGACGAGAACTGAAAGAGAACAGGGTAAATGAAGAACCTGGACGTGGAATAGGAAGTGAGGTTAAGGGGACCAAATTTAATGTTTGTTAAGGAATTACGTTCATTTTTACCACTGTTATGTTCAATTAATTCTGAAATTTGGAGAAAAATGCATAAAGTAGTTTTTGAAAAAAAATTTTTTTTGACTACTCTACCAAAAAATCTCATTGCGCTTCAGTTTTCAAAATTTTGTTGCAAAGCTTCATATTTACATTCCAGGAATATCACTTTAAAAACTATGGGATGAGTTTCAAGTGAATTAAACACTACTGCGGGAAAAGATAGATAAATTATTCATTCATACTTTTTTCATTGTTTTTGTGGATTCATTTGTTAGTATAAATACATAAAACATTAATTCATAACTTTCTTTTATTATGATATTAAGGTACTTTGGCAGAAAAATAAAACTGATTGGTTGAAATGTGCACTTTGAACATTTGAATATAGGCTGGTCCCCTTAAGGAATGAAACAAATTTCAAAGCTAAAAATTAGGGGAAAATGTAGATGTGTGACATTCACATAACTTTCTCTGCTCACTGTGCTACAAAATATTTTAATTCTATTTATTTGACGTCGCTTTATCGCGACGGTTCTGTTTATGATAGTCTTGATCTGTATACGCTGGACAGTAGCCTTCATGTGGTTTCGCCCGTACTCATACCACTTTCGTTGTGCACCAAGCAAATGGTACCATCCAATCTGCTTCTTCACCGTCAGCACTCACTATCAGATGGACTCATCTGTGCTCAGACGGTTACAGCCAGCCTTCAAGTCTGAGACATTACACTACTTTGCTCTAGCTGATTTCACTGTCTGTGAATAGATGGCAGCATATTCCCTTTTACCATATTCTTCAGCTAAACTATATTTTAGACTGAAGGGGAGCTTAAATCTACTACACTAATCTGCCATATTAGAACTACTTAGTAATAATAGTTAATTCATTATAAGTATGTTCAGCAGGAGGGAGATTATATACTCATTCAATGGATCTAGTAAATTGAGTAAAATTAAACTACGGCCTTCCTTCCCAGAAAAAAAAAAAAAGAAATCTAAAATTCAACTTAAAAAAAAAAACAACCAAACATTGGTTCTATAATCAATACCTTTACCATATTTTTGCTCTAACTTTATTAAAGTATTGAATATCCAATGCGGTATTTATCTTGGCGACTAAGGGAAATCACGAAGAAACCTCAGCCTGATTGGTCGGCCCACGGGGTCTTACACTCCGAACCTCCCGAATTCGAGCCATAGACGTTACCGACTAGTCATCCCTCTGGGCTACTAAGTTATCTTACCTAAGCTTAGATTAGATTAATATGTAATTAATTTCCGACTTATCACTGCGAACTTTATTGCGAATACCCTACTTTATGAATCCCAGTTTAATACTTTTAATATAGCATATTTTATTAAATTCTTTATTTATTGACGCTGAAAAGGTAAATCTATAAGATGACTAACAATTTAAATTAATAAAAAAAAAATTATGCTGTTTACAGTAGAAAATGGTTGTCATACTTCATAATAATTTATGATGAAATTTTACATATCAGTTACGTAGGAGATACTTAAAAGCTGCAGCTAATAGTTGATTAAGCGTTACAATTAACAAAATAAGCAATTCATATTAGTATTTGAAGTTCACCACAGTCAAATTAAACAATTTTAGTATCAGTTTATGTTTCAGTGATATATCTCTAAGAACACTGGCTTGGTTAGTAAACTTTTTGACTGCTGTTTGAGTGCCATTTGATTTTTAAGTTACTTAAAAGCTATAATTAGTTTTTATTATTTTATAGCTAACCTAAAAGCTATTACAAATTAAAAGCAATAATGAAGTGAAACTTGACATAGCAATATTCCAAATATTATCCATGCGAAATGTTTGATGTGTGCTAACAAGTACTGTTGCCTACGCATCATAACAATAACATTTGTCTTTTTAAATGTTCAGTGCTAGGAGTATATTCAGCTGCACTTTCTCTAAAATTACATATTATTCTTAGCGAATGCTTTGTGTGTTTAAATACATTCCTTGCTTGATAATTTTCATCTAAAATTATTCCTCATATTCCTAATCATATTTTTAAAAAAATGATGTGTTCCATTCACATAACTTTCTCTAATTGTTCCACATACAAACTATTCTTACAAAATATGCTAATTGAGATAAACATTGGCAGACTTGGACTTATTACTTACTTCTAAGCAGAAAGAAAATAATAGAATGCACTAGGCTAAAGCGATAGTCAAATCATTTAATAGCTCATCGCTAAGTGAAAAAATTGAAGTACGTTTCGCTTTGCATGGCTAGGAATAAAAAAGAGAGGCATACGAAAAAAAAGTATATGACAAATTATATGCTTTAACGAGCTCTTCCATTTTTATGTTGTAAGCTTTTATCCACGTCTTAAGGAAAAAAAAAACAGCTATGCAAAGTTCAACAAAATGCATTCAGAATAAAAAGATCTTCAGAGGCTATTCCCAGAAAATTTAAGATATACATTTTATTTGCGATATAAAGATGTTTCATATACGATTTTAATCAAAATAGTTACAGTCATATTTCAGAAAAGCAAAATTTAAAAAAAAATGTTTCGATATAAAGAGTAATTTAGGGTGGGGATTTTCTTGAAAATCTTCGTGTAGCATCCTTGGAAGATACTAAATGTAAATACCAAGCTTGGTATTTAACGTTCTTTTCGTTTTTGAATTTTGCTCCCACAGACACCCATGCACATAGATGTACACTGACCTTTGTCTAAAAATGCGGGGTTTTTTTTTTGGACTCAGGGGACATGAAAATATCTCGACAGAAAACGAGAATAACTAAGTTGAGTTTTAACGGGAGGTTCGTGGCGAGGAGCAGTAGTCGTCGCATCGAACGTCGAAAGGAAAAGTACGGCAGAATTTGTACGAACATATTGAAGAAAGACAGTTATTTGTGAGCAGATTCTGATTGTAGAGATTTTGTGGAGTAAATAAAGAATTGTTGATTGGTGTGAAGAGAGTTTTTGTTACAGTAATATAATTCCAGCAAAACTTAGAGAAGGAATTTTTGGAACGGATGCTACATTTCATCAGAGATAAATGTAGGGCAGGAGAAAATAGACAGAATGCTAGACAGGCTGTTTAAAAGCTCACTTTCAATGAGAAATAAAATGAATCGAGTTGGGCCATGACCATGAAAGACATTTCGGCGATAAAAGAAGAAAATGAAGCAGCTTTTAGGCTTGAGTCGCTGTTCTGGCAAGGAAGACCTTTTAAAGCCATCTCTTACGACAGGCACTACACGGTTCATAAACACGTGAATTCCATTTGGGGTTTCTGTGTGAGGACAAAGCCCTTTACCTCATTGCTTTTATTTAACGGAACAAAAGCACGAGGAAGCCTCCCATCATTCCTGATGAGGCACTATACTAAGGCGAAATCGCTGCGGACGCCCACGTCAAGGCAACATGGAATGTGTAGGAAGAGTCTTAAGAGAAACTGTAATGAGGTACTCAGATGTTGCAGATGAAATGCCTTACTTCCATTAATAATAATTTAAAAGCTATAAAACAAATATTGCGTAAGTTATACCAGCATGGAAACAGATAAAATAAAGGCATCTGTTAAAAAAAACCCTGATGTGTATCTACCATTCACACGGATTTCTCTATCTTTTCTGTAAAAAACTATTGTTGCAAAATATTATTCTTTTATCAGCATGCTGCTATTCTAGGTAAACATTAACATAAATGGTCTTACAACTTGCAGGGAATACATTGGACTTAAAGCGATAGTCAAATGTTTTAAAAACTGTCGCTATGCGATTGTCATTGAAATTCGTAAGGGTGTCTTCCTGTTTGAGGAAAGTATAAGTATTTGAAAACTGAAGTCAATAAATATCTTGGCAATTATTAACCCTTGAAAAACTGTATATGGCGTAAATGATGTATTTTAACAAGATCTACACTTTTTGTTGTTGTAAGTTTTGTCTACCTCTTACAGTTTATCAGTTATATAAGTCATCCAGAATGAGAATGTTCCAGACAATTCAAGAAATACATTTCATTTGTCACGAGAATAGTTAAAAATAGGTTAACTATTTTAATCATAATTGTTAGACCAATTTTTGAGGAAATACAACATTTCTAAAATTCTTGCAAGTAAAAAGTAGGTGGAAGTGGGGAGATTTTCCTGAAAATCTTCGTGTCGCGTCCCTTGAAGATTTTTAAATTAGATTACACGTTTGGTATTTAATGGCCTTTTCATTTTTGAATTTGCTGCCGACACATAGATGCACACTCGGCGTTTTCTAAATATATTTTATTTTTTTGTTTGTTTTTTTTTACTTTCTCTACACTCCGCCAAAAAATTCGATACCGAGATTTCACCGGAAATATATGTTCTAGGGTCCCCTGTATCCAAAAAAAGTATTTTCAAAAAAAGGTCCGCGTGTGTGTCAGTGTGTCCGTGTGTCTGTGAACACGATAACTCAAAAACGAAAAGTAGGTAAAATACCAAGCTTGGTATTTAGGTTAAGTATCTTCCAGGGATGCGACACGAAGATTTTGAGAAAAATCCCCCCACCCCCAACTACCCCTTTACATGGAACTTTTTTCGAAAATTTTTATTTTCTCAAAAATAGCTCTAACCATTTTGATTAAAATTTCGTATTTTAAACATATTTACCTGACAAATAAAATTTATATCTTGAATTTTCTGGGAATAGCCTCTGAAGAGTAGTTTATTCTGGATGAATTTTACTGAAGTTTGAATAACTGCTAAACCGTAAGAGATGGACTAAAACTTACTACACAAAAAATGTAGAGCACGTTAAAACACACAATTTATGATACATACTTTTTTTTCGTGCAGTTCGTCGTTTTTGAGACATACCTTATTTTTGGTTTCTGCTATGAAAAACATATTTTTCTCATACAGGAACTGTCAATTCCGATCCATATAAACAAAGGAACTTTATTGACATAGCAACCAGCTTTTGTCTATCACTTTAACCTATGGTAGTCCCTTATTTCGCTTATACTTACAAGGAAGCAAGTAATAAAACTATTTCTGCTAATTTTTTCTGATTAGCACAAAGTAAATAGAAGTATAAGCTTTTTAAGAATAATTTGTTGCAGGGATATAGAGAAAGTTATGTGAATGGTACACATCAGATTTTTATTCATAGTATATTTGCGGTGAAATCTCGATAACGAATTTTTAGGTGGCATACAATGCATTCTCTATCTACTATGTACATTGCATGCACATGTTAGGGAAAGTAAAAGCAAAACAACCAGAATATACCGAAGCACGGATAACTATACATATAAATAATGATGTAGATTATGATGTCATGGATGTTTGGAGAACATTTTTAAGATTCTTAGGGAATTAAATAAAACGGAGAAATACAAAATAAGGATACTCCAAAAAAGAGTGGTAAAATATTCTCAAACTTTATGGCATTGCATACAAACGCATTAATTTACATATCGATCCCATACCCGTTGAAGAATTTCAAGATGTATGAAAAAAATCTGATGTTTACCATTCACATGACTTTCTCTATATCCCTGCAACAAATTATTTTTAAAAAGCTTATACTTCTATTAACTTCATGCTAATCAGTAAAACATTAGCAGAAACAGCCATATTACTTGCTTCCTTGTAAGTAGAGGTGAAATAAGGGAGTACCATAGGTTAAAGTGATAATCAAAGGCTGGTTGCTATGTCACTGATGTTCCTTTGTTTGTATGGACAGCAGTTGACAAATTCCTGTATGAAAAATGTATAAGTTTTTCATAGCAGAAACCAAAAGTAAGGAATGTCATAAAAACGACGAACTCCACGAATAAAATGTATATAACATAAATTGTGTGTTTTAACGTGCTCTACATTTTTTGTGTAGTAAGTTTTTGTCCATCTCTTACAGTTTAGCAGTTATTCAAAATTTAGTAAAATTCATCATTAATAAACTACTCTTCAGAGGCTATTCCCAGAAAATTCAAGATATACATTTTATTTGTCAGGTAAATATCTTTAATATACGAAATTGTAATCAAAATCGTTAGAGCCATTTTTGAGAAAATCAAAATTTTCGAAAAATGTTCCATGTAAAGGGTAGTTGGGGGTGGGGGGATTTTTCTCAAAATCTGTGTCGCATCCCTGGAAGATACTAAACTTAAATGTCAAGTTTGGTATTTTACCTACTTTTCGTTTTTGAGTTATCGTGTTCACAGACACACGGACACACACACACACTCACACACACACACACACACACACGGGCCTTTTTCCGAAAATGATTTTTTTAGATAAAGGGGACCCTAAAACATATATTTCCGGTGAAATCTCGGTATCGAATTTTTTGGTGGAGTGCAATACATTCTCTGTACACTATGTACATAGTGCCTATAGAGAAAGTAAAAACTGATGTTTCCCATTCACATGTCTTTCTTTACCTGCACTGCAAATAAAGTATTCTTAGACATGCTTATTATTGCATCTAATTCATGCTAATCGAGATAAATATTAGGATTCTTTAACATGCCAGTACATTTTCTGATATCAAATCAAAATCAAAATCGTTAGAGCTATTGTTTAGAAAATTGAAAATTTACAAAACTTGTTCCATGTAAAAAGAAGCTTGGAGTGGGGGAATATTTCTGAATATTTTCGTGTTACATCCTTGGAAAATATCCAACTTAAATATCAAATTTGGTATTTAACAGACTTTTCATTTTTGAGTATTGCTATCCACATACACACTCAGACAGACAAATAGACAGATAGACAGACAGACAGACAGTCAGACAGACAGACAGACAGACACACACACACACACAGATGCACACACTGAGACAGACTCCCAACGGCCTTTTTCTAAAAGTGCATGTTTTGGATTCAGGGGTCATCAAAACATGTATTTCCGTGAAATCTCGGTATCAAATTTTGGGTGGAATGCAATATATATAAAAGGAAGTCGTGTTATTAGTTACACTATTTATAACTGAAGAACGGCTGAACCGATTTGGCTGAAAATCGGTGGGGAGGTAGCTGAGAACCAGGAGACGGACATAGGCCACTTTTTGTCCCGTTTCCGTGGGACGTGACATAAAACGCGGTATTACAAAACCCAACAGACAGAAAAACGCATTGTTGTCTATGGTGTTGTTTCGAGTTTCTATTAGCTTATTGTGCCGATATTATCATTAACAAAGCCGCGACCAAGACAATCGGATCTTTCCCGACAAAGCTGTAATGCAACTAGGATTCGAAACATTGCGAATGAAATTGCACGTGAAGAGCAACTATCCAATTAAATTATTAAACTCCCTGGATGAGCCTGGCTTACCACCGCACAATTTACGACTAAAGATTGGCTCCGAAGTAATCATGCTTCGAAACATAAACCAACCAAAACTGTGCAACGGAAGGCGTTTGGTGGTAAGTAAATTGATGAACAATGTGATTTACGCGACGATACTCAAAGGAAAATTCGAAGGTGAGGAAGTTCTCATTCCGAGGATCCCGATGATCCTAATCGATTTCCCGTTTGAGTTTAAACGACTTCAATTTCCGATCCGTCTTGCATTCGCCATGACCATTAACACATCACAAGGCCAATCCTTGAGAGTTTGTGGTCTGAATCTAGAAAATCCATGTTTTCCCCATGGTCAATTATATGTGGCATGTTCACGGGTGGGAAGACCATCTGCGCCTAATAATAAAACAAGAAATGTCGTCTATCACAAGATGCCTCACTGAAGAGTGCAATCCATGCACCAAAATACACGGCCAATAAATAATCATTAAAATACTTGATTTTTTGTATTTATTATCCTAATAAAACTTTGAACTTAATAAAATCCAAAATCTGCTCATTTATTGCTTCTAAGGCGGGAGAAAGTTCGCCGGGTCAGCTAGTATTCTAAATTTAAGATTTACATTGTATACATAGTACTAGAGAAAATGAAACATATTTCGTAGTTTGTACTTGATTGCAATTCGGACCTTACTTTAAAAATCTTCTCATAAAAATACTGTAATGCTAACAACAAGTTGTTAGATATTTCTAAACAGAAGTACTGCAAGGTGTGCCTTTTTTGCACCAACTTTTCTACAACGGCGTGCAGTGGAATGGACATTGCGGTGAACAGTTGGCAGCAATGTGAAGAGCACAGATGTGTCGCAAAATGGGCAAAATGTGAACCCTGCTGTGGATGCGTGAGAAGCCAACTGCCTCAAATTAATGCCTGGTTTCACCCGGTTATGTCGTGCCTGTGAAAAGTGCCCATTGCAATAAAAATCCTAACCACTGGTGTAAGCAATACCTTCGTCCTTTATCTGAACCTAGTATCTTCTGCTTTTAATATTTTCTGAAGCTTATCTACTTTGTCTATGCAATAATAGTAACTCAATTTGGAGAGTTTACCGTAAATAATTGTTTTGGGGGATCCTGAACTCAAAATGAGCGTTCTTAGAAAAAAGGTCCACGACTTTTGTGAATTTTTTGAATGAAATGAAACTGTTTGTTTGGCTTGTATAGCACATGATTATGAATTATGTTTAATTTCAATTTTAAAAAAAAAATCTGATATGTCCCATTGGCAGGACTTTCTGTACATCTGTGTAACAAATTATTGTCAATAAGCCTATTTTTCTACCCAGTCCATGCTAATCGACATGAACATTAGCAGAAACGGTCCTATTACTTAGTTCCTTATAAGTAGAAAGGAAATAAAGGAATAAACTAGGCTAAACCGACAATCAAACGTTTTAAAATGTGGTTGCTCTGGGAATGAAATACGTTTCTTTATGTGGCCAGGAGTTGACAAGCTCACATGTGAGAAAAAGTTTAAGTATTTTAAAAACAAATAACAAAGAATATCTCGAAAAGGTTAAGTATATGAAAAATGTATACGACATAAATGTGTGTACTCTATATTTTTTGTGTACTAAGTTTCTGTCTATCTCTTACGGTTTACCAGTTATGCAACATTTAGAGAAGTGCATCCAGAATAAAGAAGTCTTCAGAGCCTATTCCTAGAAAATTCAATATATATATAGTTTTTCTGTTAGGTAAATGTCTTAAATATAAGAGATTTTAATCAAAATCGTTGGAGAAAACCAACATTTTTTAACTTTTTTCCATGTAAAGGATAGTTGGGGGTGAGGAGAGTTTCTTGAAAATCTTCGTGTAGCGTCCTTGAAAGATACTGAAATTAAATATCAAGTTTGATATTTAAAGGACTTTCCGTTTTTGAGCTATGCTATCCTCAGACACACTCACGGATGTTATTTTTTTTTTTCTGGTGAAATCTTGGTATCGAATTTTTGGGTGCAATACAATACCTTCTCTACACACTATGTACATAAACATGTAGAGAAAGTAATATAAAGTAAATATTATTAACATTTATTACTTTTATAGTTTAAATAAAATATTGATTTTGAAAAACTTACTTTTGCTAAGTTCGGCATCTCGCAGGAATATGATACAAAGTATATAAAGAAAATCCACCAACCTTTGACTTTGCAAAAACGGCTCTAATTCATGTAATTAAAATACGACTGTATAATATATTTTCATGAATTTACTAGAAATAGTCTCTTAATTCTGAATGACTATTGCATAACGAAAGAGAGAAACAAAACCCTACCACGCGAAAAATGTAGATCTCGTTAAGCACACAAACTATTTCAAATATTTGGGGGGGGGGCCTTAACTATTTCCGTGATTTTCCTTGTTTTGAGTTAAAAATTTCAAATATACTTAATTTCTCAAATAGAAGTTTTTATTAATTTTCTCCACTCCTAGTGATGCAAGAGATGCCGCTCTTAAAAGAGTTGATTATCGTATTAGCCTAGTGTGTTCTGCTATTGAAATTGCGCTCACAAGAGAACATTTAATAAAACAAACTATACTAATGTTGATCTTAATTAGCACGAGACAGATAGTCGAGCTTTTCTAAGTTTATTCGTCTTTCTAAGAATAAATGTTTACAGAATAAATAGAGAAGGACATATAAATGTAACACATACACATTTTCTAAAATGGGCAGTCGTTATTAGTTTTTGATGCTGGTTATGAGGGGAACAGAATTTAAAAGCCATAATATAGCGACAATCTCTTAAAAGATTTGATCTCCCGCTTAAGCCTAGTAGGTTACCTTAGTTTCATTCTAAGGTTTCATCGAACTTACAAAGAAATATGTAAGTAAACTCTCTCTACAAACAGTTTTATCTTGATTAACATGTTGTAGATAGAAAAATAAGATTTTCTAATACTGATTTGATGGTGAATGGGAAGAGAAATTCGTGTGAGCGTAACACATCAGCTTTTCTTCTTTCATATACCATACAAATATATTGCACAGGCATGTACAGTATATAAGTATATTATATTGACACGGGAGAATCTGCTCTACTAATGGTGCTTATATGTTCATACCCATCCTGCACTTTTGTATAGAACCTTGCTCTTCACCTGTTTTTACTTTGATTCAATGGTAGAGAGGATAGGATGGAGTGGAGTGAGCTTGACTGGTTCTAACGTACCTAGCTAAATCAAATATCGATACAGATCTTCTATTTTACCCCAAAACTTGTTATCTGGGTTTCACCGGATATTTTCTTTTATATACCTAAATAAACAAAACTGCTGTGTTCCATTGGCATAACTCTCTCTGGCTATTCTGCAATGAACTTTTCTCGGAAAATCTATTACTTCTATCTACTTCATGTTAATCAAACATTAGCAGACATTCCGTTATTAAATTTCTTGTAATTACAACAAGGTCGTCTCCTTAGCGCGGTGGTAGCGCAGCTGCCTACCAAGCGGGAGACCTGGATCCGATCCCCAGTACTGGCGTGGGGATTTTTCCCCCGCTGGGAGACCTGGACCGGGGTGCACTCAGCCTCGTGAGGTCCCTGGGGGGCCAATTGAGGAGCTACTTGATGGAGAAGTAGCGGCTCCAGGTCGTGAGGACCGCATTAACCGGCCGGGAGGGGCTCGAGGCGCTGACCACGTCTCACCCTCCAATACTGCACCCCATCCATGACGTCTGTAGTGGACCGAGATGGGGGACGCAGCGGCCGGGCGGTAGGCCAAGGCTCCCCGTGAGCTGTCGTGCCATGGAGTTATAATTACAACAATCTTGCGCGCGTGCTCCTTTGCGCGTGCTCGGCATATCTCCAAAATGTAATTTCATCGGTATCATTTGAGGTTATCGGTCGAATATAGGTAGTCAATTTTTTTGAATATCTTATTGCTTTTACGTAGTAATGTATTTATCGATTATACGCACTAATGATATATTATTCTGTCATCTTCAGGCTTCGAATGATATGCAATTTCTATGGCTTGACTTTCCTTACTGGTAACTCTTTCATTATTTAGAACCTCTACTTCGTCACCACCACCACCACCACTATCTATCGTCCGTCCCTCCCTCCATCACATCCATCCAAGCCATTCATCCCTCTAGTCACCCAGCTGCATGTCTATCTATTTTACATGGGGGCCAGATAAATGTGATGCAATAAGAATACGTATAACCGAAAAACGTATAATTCAATGAAATGTTATGAGCAAAGCTCGGTACCTAATATATGTAACGTATATCTGCAGAAAACTAAGTAAATGACGTATAAATGAGGTTTAACTAAACACGTTTTATATATTTAGCTTGTAATTATTTTTGATTTAATGCTATTTACACATATACAAGCTGTTTTTTAAAAGTTACTTTTTTATTTAGGAAGCCTCTAAACGCGTATTTCCGATGAAATGCCGTTATCGAATTTTTGGACTGTTGCTGTACTTACTCTGCTTATTTAAAGTAAGCGTTAGTAAAAGTAAATTTTTATAGATATCTTTGTTGAAGGATGCTCCATTGTTAGCGGTGAATTCCTTTTTGAATCGTCCCGAGAAAGTACAGCACTAGAATATTTAATAGAGGCTATAGCTGAATTGTTTTGAACCAGTTCTCAATTCTTTTCTCAATTTCTTTCAATTCAACTGTTCCTGAATTGAATCACGAAACTGAGTCGAATTAAATCTGCTAACTTGCAAAATATTAAGAACGTAAATTTTGTAGTAAATGTGGCGTTATAATTAAGCGCTAGCGACTGCCGATAACACGTGTAACTTGAATCACCAGTAAGGGGAAGAATCATAGAACGCCTTTGAAGTAAGAGTAGTAGCTCTAAATTTTGAAATATTCGCGCTTTTATTAACCTAAGTGCCGCCCGCATCTGGATATCACTCTACGCTATGCGTTGACATATCTTGCAGTTCATATTAACATCTGAGACAACATTTTGCACTTAGTCTAATTACCCAGAATTCTGTTTTCTCTACGCACCCTTTTAGGATTTCTGTCCATACTATTCTCCATATTTTATCCTAGGCTAATGTTCGTTTTTACTGAGTTTTGCGGAAATTAATTACCCTCGCGTTTCTGACATCCGGCTAATTTCCTTCTCTCAAATACTGGAGTTGTTAATGTCTTCCACACAGCAACTTCTGCTTTTAAAAAATATGAAATTATTTATTGCAATTAATTCTCTATTTCAGCGTTTTTGCTCTATAACATTTTTATTTTATTACGATAATAATTCTGACATCAATGAATATATATGGTCAATTAAGTGTAGTTTGAAGATATGTTTTATGAAAATGGATGAACAGTTTTCTTTTGACAATAGCACAAGTAGCGTCAGATTTAAAGTAGAAGAGTGTCACTTACTTGCAGCTGTGTAGCGCAGGTTAATGAATATTCTTGCTCACATCACCCGGCTCTAAGTCTCGGTTATAGTGTCAGGAAGTACCTCGTTATACAGATTCTAGATGCTGTCTGATCCTAGAGACATGACTTCCCTCCTTGTTAGCTAACATTTTTATTTTCCCGAGTAGCGGCACAAACTCTTGATGAAGTTAGCTGTGCACGAGCCTAAAATATCATTTGCGGAAGTTAAATTTACCTCAAAGTGTGCAAGTTTGCGGTCAGAGTCACAAAGACCGTTAGAGAGAACATCGTGACATGCGGACGATATCATGTTCTCTCCGGTGAACAGCTTAAGGGTGCGTAACATCGCATTTCTATTTGAGGGTTGCTAAGCCTGAAATTTGTATACATTCTATTTTATCGGATTTGAAATTCACTATAGGTACTGAATTAAAATAGGATATTATGCGTTTAAATATTCTTAAACCTTATTTCGATGCTGACATTCTTCTGGAAACTCAGCTTTTTTAGAACGAAATCTTACAATCATATGCCTTTCTCTACCCTTAATACCGAGTACTATGTATATACGTATACAATGGGTAGAGAAGATGTTGCAATCCAACCAAACATTCAAAATCGAGACCAGCAGAAATAAATGTTAAGAGGACTCCTGAGAAAGGTGAGGTGACGAAGTAATGTCCCGTAGTCTCGTTCAGCTGGAAACATTTGCTCAGTGGTTTTAGCTTTGTTACTAAAATATTTCTTTAGCGGGATCACTAAGTTGGTTAAACTGCTTGGTCTGATGACATATAATTGTTGTCCAAGAGTACAGCTGTTCGCTAAGGTAACCGTTGATTTTAATTTTGTCAGTTTTTTTCGGTGCAGTCCTAAGGAAACCTACCAGCATCAGTCGGCGAGTACGGAACTCCTGGTCAAGTTGTCGTGTTTTTAGATTGGGGTGTGGAGATAAATATATGAATAATTACACATCTTATTTCCAACAAAATCGTAAGTTTATTCGATGAAAATTATTCATGTGATGGATGTCATTTTTTAAAACAAGCGAAGTTTGCTGGCGTACTTTTTGAATTTTCTCTTGTTACAATAACGTATATTAATACTTAAAATAATCTCATAGCTTTACAATTCTCTTTTTATTAATTTTCAGTAAGATTATACCCACATGACGCAAGCTTTTGATGTAACGACGCTTTAAAGCATCCAAAGTCTAAATATTTTTCGTGTACAAACAAAAGTTGAAGCACCCCCCAGGGTAGTAGTAGTAGCGTGTCTGTCTCACATTCCGGATGAGGTCTTTTTGGGGGGAGGTTTCCCTTATCCTGAGAAGTAACTTTAAGCTCCATTGGCCTCGAGACTATTTGAGCATCTTTTCATCAATTTCATTCATCGTCCGATATGACCAATGAGGTTAATGGACGTTACGCCCCCCCCCAAGAAAGAAAAAAAGTTGAAGCATTGTTTATCGCATGTGTTGTGATAGCAATACATTTATAGTTCTATTTTTAAATAATCGCTTGCGGTATGTGGTGGTCAGTAGCCTTTTAAGACCTCATCTCCGTTCCATAGCGCCAAGCAGGTAATGTTAAATGCCGTCCAGTGTAGCTCACAATCTTTGTAATCAGATAGTGCCACTGTAGTCAGATGGAAGTGCAGCTAGACTTCCATGGCCTCTATCTTCTCACGCCGTTCTTACCACTTAGTGCTGCGGCAGGCAGATGAGGTTAGGAATGCCGTCCAAATACTGCTTGCACTATCTGTGGATAGATGGCAACGCAATCGGAATTACCATCTATTTTCAATATTGGTATTATTTTAGATACTGAAGATGGAACCTTGGGTCGGGTATTAAATATCCAATCCGGTATTTACTTTGGCGACTGAGGGAGACATGGGGCTGAATCCAGGACCTGCTGAATGCGGGCCATAGACATTACCGCCTAAGCGGGATGCTCGGTAAAGCATTTTCTTTTAATTCGACTCCCCAGCTTCACCCCACACTTCCGTCAGTACGAGGTTAAATTCTAGCAAGAATGGGAACTCGTCTAGTACACCGTCGGGCTATCTTCAGCCTGCCAACTGCTCGCTTCGTGTTTAATTCTATTTACAATACAAATTAAAATAGACCACGCTGTTAATTACTTTAGAACTCTGGCATGTTTAAAGCTTTGTGAGGTAATATTCATTAACATATTTTTCATATTATCCGATGATGTAACTCTCGTAAATATTCTGTGTTAAAATATAATTCCATTATTTTCAATTGCATGGTTCTCGTTACAATATATTTAGATGTTCTTAGCCAGTATACACAAATCAGCAACAATTTGACATTCAAAAATTATATAAAATTATTTATACAACAGCACGCTTAAAGCCATATAATGCACCAATTATTTGAAGTCTTTTAATTGCGTTGTTATTTTATGACGTTGCAAGATATGGACATTTTGCGTAGTTTAACATTTTATCTTTCAACCACCATCGGAATCATGAAAATATTTTACTATTTTTATCTGTTTTATTACTATTTTCTGGGCAACAATTCTATTTATGATAAATTGATTATATTTAATTGCGTTAAATTAGATTCCTGGGCTTAAATACAGCTTAAATTTATTAAGCTTAGTTATATTGCTTTAATAATTTGGCATGCTTCTTCTGTCCATTATTATTCGATGTTTTAAAACTTGTTTACCTGTTGCCGTTAAAACTCTTCTTAGGTTATTCTATAACGTTAAAGGGCGGTGTCAAAATGTGCCTTTTGAAGTTACAAGTGAGTTTTTGCCTTCCTTTGTGGCTTTTTCTCTGTCCTCCCGCTTTTTTACTTGCTTCTCACGGCTTCCTAAACCAATTAAAGCTGCGTAAAGGGCAGCCATCTTGTGCCCGGCGAATGTGCTAATGGCCGTGCATCATATTAAATTTTCCGCCATAATTTCCACAAAAGAAAACATTTTCACTTTGAGCAGAAATTTCTTTGCCACTCTCACTAGCGCCGACTAAACGGTAATGAATGCCATTTGGTACTCCAAGCGTGCAGGGAACTTCTGTACACTGGTCCCGAAATAAAAATTATTGTGTGTACGCCCATTGCTCTAGAAGATGAATGCGAATTGGCGCCTCCGCTATACATGCAAACGAGACTGAATGAATTCATGGCCTCCTGAATGCAAAACTTTTAACATGGACACCTGTAATTTAAGTGTGGTTTTGTTTATAATAAGCTTTAGAGGCTATTACATATGAGGGTGTTTTATAATACGTTTCTTTTTAATATTCATAACTTAAATACAATTCGTGTCACATTCACATTACTCGCTTTATCCATTGCTCTTCACATTATTCTTACAACGGCGATACATCAGTTAAAGTGACAGTCAGAGTTTTAAAAATATATGTTACGTTCACATGACTTTTTCTACTGTAAATCCTTTAATTGAGCTATACAAACTATTCTTACGAAAGCTTAATTGTCATTGTTCATTTGTATGCTAAATACATCATTACCAATATATTCTTCTACAATATAAACATAGCTTTTTAAACGTATATGTATTCTTGTTTCATAAGACAACGCATTGAATAACTCAACAGCTAAAACAATATAGGTTTCACTTGTGTAAGAGAACCTATCTTAAGGAACAACTAAATTTAATTGCTTTTTAGTGCTATTTTTGTGTAAATTACTTGCTAAAATGTGTACTCTACAATTACTAGGCATGTAAAAACAACAGCTTGGTTAAATCATAAAGGGAAGAAAGAATTAAAATTCCAAGGACTTTAAAAATAGGTAACAGTGGTCATAAGGGATAGGCATATCTTTAATAATTTCAAAGCCTTTTTTTTTTAAATTAAAAACATTTTTTGCACCAGTGCTATTTCTCCCATAAAAACTCCACATTTCAAATGTGATTAATAAACGCTTAGTAAAATATTCTTTGGGGTTACTGCCCTTGATCTTTTAATACAAACAAAACCCATTTTAAACTCAGATAATCAATGTGATTTCTCCAAGAAGGTATCAAAATGAATCCCAGTAATTTAACTGAAAAATAATTTCATATATTGTTACTAAATAAATTGTTAGTATAACTATCAGTTATATGTTCAAGAATGGTATGCTATATGTGACCTTAAAATTCCACATTCTTTCCATGCTATCGATAGAAACAATCGAAAATCAACATCATTTTTAAGAAAATGACAACTTTTTAATTAATTTAGAAAATTAAGAGCATATATCTAGGAAATTGCTTATGAAAACAAAGATTATTTGAAGTAAATTGCAAATTTTAGAGAGATCTACATTTTTGAGCGTATTCCGGTTATACAAGAGTATACTAACTCTCTTCTGTACGAAATGAACTTCAAAGACTATACCTAGAAAATTCAGGATTTAGTTTTATTTTCAAATATATTTATTTAATATATGGTACTTTAATAAAATCTTTAGAACAATTTTTGAGAAAATGAAAAGAAAAAAAGAAAAGAAAAATAAACAAATAAAATAAACAAACAATATTCCAAGTAAAGATTTTTTCCATTTTATTTATGTTCCTATCCTTCCTATTTCACTTAAAGTCAGATTTTCCTTTACACTGAAATTATTTGATAATTTTTTTTTTCGTAGTCGCCTTTCCCTCCCCTTATGTAGGACTGACACTCCCTAGGACTTACAAGCGAGCCAATTGTACCTAAAGATTTAATATTTTTGCTAAAATAACCACAAAAAATCCATTCACATGACTTTCTCTACTGCTCTGTAATTAACTATTGTTAATAAACTTATTCCTTTATCTACTTCACACTAATCGAGATAAATATTAACAGAAACTTACTTAATTCCTTTTAAGTAGAAGGGGAATAAGGGAATATACCAAGCTAAACCGACAGTCAGTATTTTAAAATGTTGAAGTCCCTTCTTTGCGTGGCTAGGAGTTGACATTTTCATATGAAAAAAGTTTAACCAATTACAAATAATATCTCGAAAATGGTTAACTTCTCGAAAAAACAAATGTATAGACATATTATATTGAGTGTTTTAAGGAGATCTACATTATTTGTATAGTACATTTTGGTCTAGCTCTTACGGTTTACCAGTTATGCAAAATTCAGAAAAATGCATCCGGAATAAAGCGGTCTTCAGACGCTGTTCCCAGAAAATTCAACATATACGTTTTATTTGTCATGTAAATATCTCTAAAATAAAATATTTTAGTCAACATCACTAAGTCGTTTTTGAGAAAACGAAGTTTTCGATTTGTTTCCTTGTAAAGAGTAGTGGGGGTGAGAGGATTTTCTTGAAAATCTTCGTGTCGCATTCTTGAAAGATAAAAAAATTAAAACTAAGTTAAATATCAAGTTTGGTAATTAACGGACTTTTGTTTTTGAGCTTTGCTGCCCACAGACAGACAGACAGACACACACACACACATATGGATATTTTTTTTAAAAATTCTCGTTTGGATTCAGGGGGACCCAAAACCTGTATTTCCAGTGAAATCTCGGTATCGAATTGTTGGATGAAATAAAATACCTTCTCTATACACTATGTAGGTACATAATACGCGTGGAGAAAGTAAAAATGAATCACAAAAAATTTAGATCTCGTTAAAACACACAGTTTACCTCTTATACGATTTTTTCATGGGGTTGATCATATTTGAGATATTACTTGTTGTTGGTTTCAGTTTTAAAATACTTCAGTTTTAAAATATTTTACATGTTGGAATTTGTCAACTCCCGGCAATGGATTTCATCTACATGTCAATCAGCTTTTAAAAGATTTGACTATCGCGTTAGCCTAGTATATTTTGTTATTTCCCTTTTACTTACAAGGAAGTAAGTAATAAGACCTTTTCTGCTAATGCTTATTTCGATAAGCATGAAACAGATAGAAGAATACGCCTTTTAACAATACTTTGTTGCCAAGATGTAAAGAAAGTCATGTGAATGGAACACATCAGATTTGTACGATAGCGTTGATTATTAAATTTTATTAGTGTGTTATTATTTTTATTTTTAATACGACATTTAAAACCTGTAGAAGACCTGATTAATTAGAATAATATTATTAAATATTTTTTTTGTTCCAAAAGTCTACTAAGTATATCTGTATAAAATTCAAAAAACCTTTATAAATCTCGTAAAGTTGCGTGAGATAAACTTTTTAAAACATTTAGATGAAAACTAAAAGATTTAGAATACGCTTAACGACACCAAATTGTTTTAATTCAAGTTTTTGACTGTTGTTTGAGTGCCGACTTTGATTTTAAATTTCTGAAAGAATATTTAACATAATGAAATGAAACTTTGACACTGAATACAAAAATCATTTCTAAACGCAGCTATTAAATCACATAAGCATGCTAAACGTTAGTGTTTAATTATAAATAATATATTTTGTTTTTTTAAATTATCATTCGGAGCCATATATTCCTGTGCAACTTTCTATAAACTATATTCTTTTACATGAATCTTTTGAATGTTGTAATACATGTCATACTTGATAATTTCTGAAAGCAATTTCCCACCATTTTTATAAATAATGAATACAGAATTCATAGCATACTTTACATATATATATATATATATATATATATTCTAATAAATTAAATTGATAAGATGATGAATATTTGTATGTGCAATAGACTTTCTTAGTCTGAGAAACGAGCAGTAAATATGTATTCAATGAATCTTAATGGGTTTTACATAAGTGTGTATCATAATAAGTGATTATTTTAAAATATACTATTTATGATCTATATAACATGAATTACTTTCTCTATATAGTACATGGTTTGAAGGTAGAGAGGATATTGCACTCCACCCAAAAATTCGATACCCAGATTTCACTGGATATAGACTTTTTGGGTCTTCTGTATAAAACATTTTTAATTTTTACCGGAAATACACGTTTTAGGATCCCTGTTTAAAACATCATTAGAAAAATGTCCGTGATTATCTCCGTTTACTGTGAACGCGATAACTCAAAAACGAAAAGTAGGTAAAATACTAAACTTGGTATTTTAAGTTTAGTATTTTTCAAGGATGTGTTATGAAGATTTTGAGGATAATCCCCCCACTCCAAGCTACCCTTTACAAAGAAAAATTTTCGAACATTTTGTTTTTTTCAAAAATGGTTCTAAATATTTTGATTAAAATACCGTATATACGATATTTATATGACAAATAAAATGTGTTTTGAATTTCCTGAGAATAGCCCCCTATGTTCTCTTCATTCTGGATGTATTTTTATAATTCTTGCATAACTGTTAAACCGCAAGAGATAGACATAGAAAAAATGTAGATTTTGTTAAAACAAAAAATTTATGAGAAATGCATTTCTTGTGGAGTTTACCATTTATGAGATATTCCTTGTTATTGATTTCAGCTTCAAAATATGTTCTTGAAACGTTTCACATATGAAAATTCATCAATTCCTGATGATACAAAGAAACAGATTTCAACCTCATGGTGATCAGTGTGTTTCCTTATTTCCTTTCTATTTACATGAAAGCAGCTAATAAGACCATTCTGCTAATATTTATCTCGATTATCGTGACATAGAGAATAGGCTTTTTAACAATTATTTGTTTTACCGAGATGTTGAGAAAGTCATGTGAGTGGAACACATCAGAATTTTTAAAATATACATAGATAATTTTATATAGACAGTATTTGAAAAATGTTGTGTATTCAGTCTCAGCATTACATTTCTTTATGTGCAATAATTGTTGAGAAATTTAAAATGAAATGCGGCACTGAAACAGCAGTTAAAAGCTTTACTTTAAACTGCCTATTGTCATTAAAGAGTTGACGCAGATAATAATGCTATAGGCTGAATACTTGTGGAAGTAGTTATAGTGTAGGTGTAGTATTTGGCATATAACCGATTGTATCAATACATGTTACTATATTAGATTTAATTATATTTTATAATACACATTTTATTAGTACATATAACACCTAAAAATCTTATGTGTTACACTCACATGATTCCTCTAGCTGCTCTACAAAACTCCTACAAAAGATTATTCTTCTTTGTACACGATGCTAATCAAGATAAATGTTAGCAGCATGTTATTACTTAGTTCCTTATAAGTAGAAGGGAAGAAGGGAATGCGCTATGGTAAAGTGATTGTCAAATGTTTTAAAAGCTAACGTTATGCGATTGTCACTGCAAATCACTTCTTTGCTTGGCCAGAAGTAGAACAAAAGAAAAGCAGGCACTTCCTGTGTGAGAAAAGTTTAAGTACTTCACAATTGAAACCAATAACAAGGAATATCTCGAAAACGGTTACCTCCACAACAAAAACGTAACGGACAAACATTGATGTTTTGTCATGAGGTACATTTTTTGTGTAGTACGTTTTTTTTTCTATCTCTTACCGTTTAGCAGTTAAGCGAAATTCAGCAAAGTTCATCCAGAATAAAGAGGTCTTCAGGGGTTATTCCCACAAAAATTTGAGATTTGCATTTTATTTCGGACATAAATAGCTTTAATATACGGGATTTTAATCAAAATCGTTAGAGCCATTTTTAAGAAAATCAAAATTTTCGAAATTTTTCCATGTAAAGGGTAGTTTGTGGTGGGGGGATTTTTTTGAAACTCTTTTTGTCGCATCCTTGGAAGATATTAAACCTAAATACCAAGTTTGGTATTTAACGGTCTTTTTGTTTTGGGGCTATGTTGTCCACAGACACACACGGACCTTTTTTTAAAAATGCTTTTTTCGGACTCAGGGGACCCCAAAACATATATTTCCGGTGAAATCTCGGTATCGAATTTTTGGGTGCATTACAATACCTTCTCTATCTCTATGTATATTGTACATATGGGGCTAGAGAAAGTAAAAACCCTATAATATTGAACGTGATGATGATGATGATGATGATGTCGGTATATGCATGGACTATTCCGATGCGCCGGCCTTTGCACACTCGATTCCCGTTTTACGCTTCGCGAGCTTTTTGCACCATGCCGCTGTGTCGGAGAATCCACATCAGAAATTTTACATCATAGGAGCACAATGATTCTCCGTGCGAAGAGATATAGGTACAAAGGAAATCGAAAAGGGAAATGCAAATGTAACAAAAAGGATCGGGAACCTCTGAACTCGAAACTGTAAAGGCAGCAAATGCCTGTGGTAATATCGGATTTGGCTAGACTATTCTTTCCCTTCGTCAGGCAGAGAACTTTTGGAAACATGCTGATGTGTTACATTCGTATGATTTTCTTACGTATTCTGCAACAAACTGTTCTTACAAAAGCATTTTATGTATTATGCTAAAACATTAACAGAAAGAGTTTTATTGCATATTTCCTTGTAAACTCAAGAGGAGTAAAATAAGGTTAAACAGGTAGCTAAATCTTTTTAGAGTAGGCCATCCTGTGATGGGTTTAAATTGCGTTCTTTTTACACAACCAGTGGAAGAGAGAAATGAATGCCTTCATATTTGAGAAAAATCTGTTCCATTTACATAGCTGTTCCACAAATAAAATTTTCTCACAAAAGATTATTGTTTTATCTATGTCATGCTGATCGAAATAAACATTAGCAGAATTGGTCTTATTACTTGCTTCCTTGTAAGTAGAAGGGAAATAAGGGCATACATTAGTCTAAAGCGAGGTCAAATCATTAAGAAGCTGGTCGCCATGTGAAAGAATTGAGGATCGATTCGCTTTGGAAACGTTAAGTTTAAAATTGTAACCAATAACAATGAATATCTCGAAAATGGTAAACTCTGCAAAAAACACGCATATGTTATAAATTATTTCTTTTAACGAGATCTACATTTTTGAGGAGTAGGTTTTTGTCTATTTCTTACGGTATAACTACTATGCAAAAATCAACCAGAATAAAGAGCTTTTGAGGCTATTCCCAGAACATTCAAGACATACATTTTATTTGTCACGTAGATATCTTTAATATAAGTATTTTAATGAACATCATTAGAGCCATTTTTTAGGTAATCAAAATTTTCTAAATCTTTTACACATAAAGGGATATTTGGGAGATACGGAGTTTTTTACATTTTCGTGTTGCATCCCTGGAAGCTACTAAACTTAAATACCAATTTTTTTATTTTAGAGTTATCGATTCATGGATACATACACGGACTCTTTTCTAAAAAATGCGTTATTTGTATACAGGGGACCCTAAAACGTGTATTTCCAATGAAATCTCAGTATCGAATTTTTGGTTGGAGTGAAATACCTTCTCCACCTGTGCACTATGTACTACGAGTGAGAGAAAATTTAGTTTCGTAATCGGCCTATCCTCCCCATATTGACACACACCCCCTTATGACTTACAAGCCAATACAGAAGACTGTCGGTGAGACTAGGCACGAAATCACAGAATGGAGAACCTGTTACGAGGGGTAGTCCTTAGCCAGGCGTGAACATGAGGAAATGGATGATATGAAATGTAAGCGAAATTGGTGATTGGAAGAGTGATGATGGAGCAATTTGTGGAATAAGTGGGGGGGGGGGGATCGGAGGACCGGGAGAAAAACCACCCAGACGCCGCTTCGTCCACCACGAATCCCACATGCGGGCGCTGGGGATTGAACCCGGCCCTAGATGGGAGGCGAGCATTTAACTACTCACCCACAGCGCCGCCCAGTAGAAAAATCTGATGTGTTCCATTCACATGACTTTCTCTACTTCTCTGAATCAAATTATTATTAAAAAACTTATGCTTCTTTTACTTCATGCTAATCGAGAAAAAATTAGCAGAAATAGTCTTATTACTTGCTTTCTTGTAAGTAGAAACGAAATAAGAGTGTACCACAGGTTAAAGTGATAGTCAAAAGCTGGTTGCTGTGTGACTGAAGTTCCTTTGTTTGTATGGACAGGAGTTGACAAATTCCTGTATGAGAAAAGTATAATATTTTTAAAGGTGAAATCAAAAATTCAAAAACGATCAACATGAAAGAATTGTATATAACATAAATTGTGTGTTTTAACGAGCTCTACATTTTTTGTGTGGTAAACTTTTGTCCATCTCTTACGGTTTAGCAGTTATGCAAAATTCCATAAAATTCATCCAGAATAAAGTAGTCTTCAGAAGCTATTTCCAGAAAATTCAAGATATACATTTTATTTGTCAGGTAAATATCTTTAATATATGATATTTTAATCAAAATCGTTAGAGCCATTTTTGAGAAAATCAAACTTTTCGAATAAAGTTCCATGTATAGGGTAGTTTGGGGTGGGGGGATTTTTCTTAATCTTCGTGTCGGTTCCCTGGAAGATGCTAAACTTAAATACCAAGTTTGTATTTTACCGACTTTTCGTTTTTGAGTTATCGTGTTCACAGACACACGGACATACACATACACGGACCTTTTTGTGAAAATGGGTTTTTTGTATACAGGGGACCCTAACATATATAGATCCGGTGAAATCTCGGTATCGAATTTTTTGGTGGAGTGTAATACCTTCTCTATATACTATGTACATAGTAAGTGTAGAGAAAGTAAAAAGTAAAATTCCTAATTCTTATATACAACGAAATACGGGAGAAACTGGTAGACGAAGTAATACACAATCGATAATTTTCTAAGACGAGAAAAAAGAAAAATGATATCGAAATACGTAAAGCTTATATACAAACTTGCAGTTTGGCTGTAGGAGAAGCAAGGTTGATAAATGAGAATGCTCGGCTGTTTTATTTCTGTGGTGTGTTGCGGGTTGAATAATGCAGCAGGGACGCATAGCTATCGCGGTTAGCAGTTTAAAGGCGTTTGATACCTCGGAGGGCAATTCGTTCTTGTTTCCTTGTTATATCCCGTAACTTCATTTCATTCAGCTCGGTATTAGCATAATCTCCGTAGCGTTTAACGCGAGGAAATATATGTCAGAAACAAAATCTGATACAAGCAAAGTGCTGGGAAAACCAAGATAGCCCTAAGGGATGGAGAGCTCATCTCACTCCTGGTTCCATATTTTCAAAAGTTAAAATGTACTTACTATGCACAGTTTACAAAATGACTTTAACTTTTAACTGGTGACGTACGGAGAAAACAAATGTACTGGCCGGTCGTGTCTAGGGAATATACTGAAAGATTTATTTTCTTATTAGAAAAATCTGGTGTATTGTATACACATGACTTTCTCTACCAATTCTGCAATTCCTAAAGAATTGTATTCTTCTCTCCTCTTGTTGATAATTTAGGTAAACATTGGCAGTAGTTGTTTTATTATTCCTTCTGAGTGGAGGAGAAAAGACGGAGTATACTGTACTAAAGCGATAGTCAAATATTTTAAAAGACAGTCGTTATCTGATGTAATTGAAATTCTCTTCCTTTTGCATGACCAGAATGAAAAAAAATGAATGACGACATCTCATAACAGAAAAATCTAAGTATTGGAAATTTTAAAACAAAAAATCAAGAAAATTCTTGGAAATAGCCCTACAAAACAGGTATATGCCATAAATTACGTGTTTTAATAACTACATTGTCTCTTACGGTTTTCCAGTTATAAAAAGTAATTTAGAATGAAGAAGTTTTCAGGAGCTATTCTCAATAAATTCAATATATACATTTTATTTTTATGTAAATATCTTCAATAAACGGTATTTTATAACACATTTTAGAGAATTGAAAAATGTTCTATGTAATGGTTAGTTTGGGTTTGGGTAGGAGAGGTTCTTTAAAATCGTATCCTTCACAGATACTAATCTTAAACACCAAGTTTGAATTATGCTACCCACAGATACAGACACACAATAACACACACGCGCACACACACATTTTTACTTTCTCTAGCCCGCATGTATTATGTACATAGTGGATAGAGAAGGTATTGTATTACACCCAAAAATTTGGTGTTGAGATTTCACCCGAAATATGTGTTTTGGGGTCCCCTGAGTCCGAAAAAAGCATTTAAAAAATGTTCGTGTGTGTGTCTCTGGACTCAAAAACGAAAAGACTGTTAAATACCAATATTGGTATTTAGGTTTAGTATCTTCCAAGGATGCGACACGAAGATTTCCAAGAAAATCTCCCCTCTACAAACTACCCTTTACGTGGAAAAAATTTCGAAAATTTTGATTTTATTAAAATAGCTTTAACGATTTTGATTAAAATCCGGTATATTAAAGCTAGTTGCATCCCAAATGAAATGCATATCTTGAATTTTTTGGAAATAGCCTCTCAAGAGCTCTATATTCTTGATGCTTTTTGCCAAATTTTGCTTAACTGCTAAACCGTAAGAAATGGATAAAAACTTACTACACAAAAAATATAGATCTAGTCAAAACACACAATTTATGTCCTTTACGGTTTTGTTGTGGAGGTAACCATTTCCGAAATATTCCTTGTTTTTGATTTCGATTGTGAAATACTTACACTTTTCTCAGACAGGAAGTGTTAGTTTTTCTTTTGTTCTACTCCTGGCCAAGTAAGAAGCGAATTTCAACGACAATCGCATAAAGACAGCTTTTAGAACATTTGACTATCACTTTACTCTTAATTCCCTTTTACTTATAAGTAATAAGAACATTGTGCTAATGTTTATCTCGATTAGCATTGTGTAGAAAGAAGAATAATCTTTTGTAAGAAAATTGTTTCTAGAACAGCTAGAGAAAGACATGTGAGTGTAACACATCAGATTGTTTTTTCTAAGACACTGCTTGTGGGTTCAAGAGTTCTCAAAACTCATATTTCCGGTGAAACCCAAGTACAGAATTTTTGGGTGGAATATAGTAGTTCTCTATCTTTCTATGTATGCACATATTTTTTTTTGTTTCATTTGTATAGCCCACTTTAACATCAATGGTCATATCGAGGGCTTTGACTTTAGGTTAATAAACTTTATATTACTAAACACACCCACATTTACTCTCACATTCATATTTCTAGACTCAATGGGGGATAGGGAAAAATGGAGAAAAATTTCCCGCTCCAGCCGGGAAACGAACCCGAAACCTCCAGGTGTGTTATGCACACATTTTAGGACATAGAATGTGAAAATAACCCACCTTAGGCATAATTTAATGAAATCGGATAATGCATATATCGATTTATGTCGTGTGTAGATGGTAAAAACATGTTTTTTTTTTCTTAGGATCCGAAGCTTTCCTGGCGACAAACATATTTTAGACATTCTCGGGTTTCAAGCTCCACCTAAAGGAGAGAAATAAATTAGTTCGTGATGAGCGTGCAGTTGAATGGTATTTTGTGAAAAAAACATGAGTTTAGAGTTATCTTGGAACTCCTATTCATTTTAAGCAGGGGAGGGGGAGGAGTATATACGGAAATGCTACCTCCTTAATTAATGTAATCTTATGTAACTCTTCAATTAATACATTGCCATAAGGGAATATAAATCAGCTTAAACCTATACTTTACTTTTACACCCCACCCATTTATTAGCTACATAAAAATGGAAATGAGATGCCAATAGAAAGTGTTATAACTTCAGTGTAGCTTCACACATAAGCTTGCTTTTGGTCTTGATGGGATGCTAATGAAGACTTTAAGAAACAAACTAGAGACATTTTTGAAATTACTTTATGTGATAACCGTTTTTCAAAGGCAAATCTAAAGAAAAAATTTGAATATATTTAATTATCCGAAATTACGCTAATTATCTTTTTAAGCTACCTAAGTAGCATGCATTTATACGCTTTTACAGTGAGTTTTCTGTTCAATCTTCGAGCTGCTCGGTTCTACTGTTCTAGTTTGTCTGAATTTCAGTCACACAAATAAAACTACTACATAATCATACTGTGTGGTACACTTCAGGATGTTAAAAATGATTAAAAGCTATATTGTGGACCACTGGGACAAACAGTGGAAATCTACGCCCTCAAAACTGCAACTGGTTAGGAAATCTATTACAGAACCGCCAATATCACACCTTAAATTCCGAAGAAAACAAAAAGGCCTACTCACCAGGTTGCGCATCGGCCACTTCAACCTCATCCATGGTTATCTAATGAAGAAAACAACCAAAGATCTTTGCCCAAAATGTTCAGTACAAGAAAACATATCAGCATCTCACCTTATCCTCGAGTGCACTGCTTTACTGATTGACAGAAGTAACTTAAACCACAAGAGTGATCTGTATTTCATTTTTAACACTACCGAAGGATGCAAAAAGTGATCAAGTTAATGGAAATATCACAAATGTCTTTTATATAATGTAATTTAATTGTTATAGCCAGAGTTTGATATTATTATAATTGTTTAGTAGTTTACATGTACTATATTTTACTGTTACCGAAGTTCAAATAGTTAAGTTTAAGACCACAGTTGTAATATATTTGTATTAAATAATGTATACATTGATTTAGATATGTAAGAATATTGTGGTCGCTGATGACCTTTGTTGTTATAAAGTGACCTTAAGTAGATACATTAAAAAAAGTGATACTGTGAAAAATCTAAAAACCCCATGTGTCGCAATTAATACCCATATTTAAGTTTTTCAGAACACACATTTAATTACATGACGTGCTCTAACCACAACTTCTCTGCTTACCAGCCGGCAATATGCTGCCCACTAACGCTCGCTTTTTGTAACAGAAGACCGCAGCAACACGTTCTCCTTATAATTTAACTCGTTGAAAACATCTCATTGGTCAGTTAAAAACAAATGAAGTCCCAATGCGCAAAAGCGACCAGAAGAAGAACAAGAAAATTCTGATGTGCTCCATTCACATGAGTTTTTCTACATCTGTGTAACAAATTGTTAAAAAGCTTAAGCTTCTATTTACTTCATGCGAATCAAGAAAAAATAGCAGAAATAGTTTTATTACTTGCTACCTTGTAAGTAGAAGTAAAATAAAGGAAACAATAGGTTAAACTGATAGTAAAAAGCTGGTTGCTGTGTGACTGAAGTTCCTTTGTTTGTATGGATAGGAGTTGACCAATTCCTGTGTGAGAAAAGTATGTTTTTCCAAGCTGAAACCAAAAACAACGAATACCTTAAAAACGACCACTTCCACGAAAAAAATGTATATAACATAACTTGTGTGTTTTAATGTGTTTTACATTTTCTGTGTGCTAAGTTTTTATCCATCTCTTACGGTTTAGTTGATATGCAAAATTCCGTAAAATTCATCCAGAATAAAGTAGTCTTCAGAGGCTATTCCCAGAAAATTCAAGATATACATTTTATTTTCAGGTAAATATCTGTAATATACGATATTTTAATCAAAATTGGTACAGCGGTTTTTTAGAAAACAAAAATTTTCGAAAAAAGTTCCATGTAAAGGGTAGTTGGGGGTGCGGGGATTTTCTTGAAAATCTCCGTGTCGCGTACCTGGAAGATACCAAACCTGAATACCAAATATGATTTTTAACGTACTTTTCGTTTTTGAGTTATGCTGTCCACACACACACACACACACACAGACACACACATGCACACGCACATAGGACCTTTTTGCTTTTTTTGTATTCGGGGGGACCCAAAACATGTATTTCCGGTGTAATCTCGGTATCGAATTTTTGGGTGGAATACAATACCTTCTCTATACGCTATGTACACAGTACGTGTATAGAAAGTAAAAATGAATTCCCATTCTCGTTACAGAGCTGTTTTGAAACAACATCGTATGTCCCTGTATAGTTTAACGTTCTCCTTTCCGTTTGGATTACTGTTATCCAGTTTTTGTGAACCGATCTTAAATATTTTTAAATTTAAATAAAATCGTTAGAGATACTTTTGAGAAAATTCGAACATTTTGAAAAAAATTCATGTAAAGAGTCCTTTGTGGTAGGGAATTATTTTTAAATCTTCGTGCCGTATTCTTAAACGATCAGAGCTTAACTAATAAGTGTGCTATTTAACAGACTTTTCTGTTTTAGTTATGCTGTTCACACACATTCACAAACAACCATATAGCTTTTTTACTTTCTCTACACGTACATAGTAGGTAGAGAAATTATTATAGAAAGTTAAGTTAAACGTGTGTGTATCTATGTGTCATAAAATTTATATCGATTTTTCGGGGAATAGCCTTTTAAGTCCTCTTTATTCTGACTTTTGAATAGCTGGTGATAGACAAAATCGTACTGCAAAAAATGTACATATATCTCGTTAAAGAACACGACTTATGTATGATTCTATTTTTTGTAGAGTTAACCATCTCAGAAATATTCCTGGCTATTGGTCTGAATTTGGCAATGTGCTTTTCTCATTTTCACTTTTCTTTCTTTTATTTCTGGTCATGTTAAGAGGACCAAATTTCAATGTCATCACACAGTAACGGGCTTTTAAAGTTAAGATCTAACCTTTGTCTCGCGTATTATCTTACTTCTCTTTCAGTTGCAAGGAATTGAGCAATAAGAACATTTCTGGTAATATTTATTTCATTAACATGAAGTAGATAGAAGAATAACCTTTCGTAAAAATAGTTTGATTCAGAACAAGTAGAGACAGCCATATGAATGGCTTAATATTTTTTAAGTTTATAGTTCACATAAAACGATTGTTTTCTTTTTTCTTTTTTATATTTCTTTTACAACTTACAATAACATGTAATATAAATGAAAAGAGCTTCACATTTATATGATATTCAAAATGTAAAATTTATTTATAATGACAAGATCTCAAATATTTGACATTCTACTCAAAATTATTCATATGTTTTAGATAGTACCTCTAGCAAATGAGTATACATTCTCCATGTAGAGACTTATTTCAAGGAGACATTTTCTTGAATATTTTTAGCTACAACATGCTAATCAAGATAAACATAAGCAGAATTAGTTTTATTACATGTTTCCTTGTAAATAGAAGGGAAATAAAGGAAAGCATGGGCTAAAGCGATAGTCAAGTCCCTTAAAAGCTGGTCGCTAAGTAAAACAATTGAAATTCCATTCTGTTTTCTTACAGGAGTAAACAAACGAGAAACGAGAGAAAAATGTTTTTCCGTTCGAGAAAAGTTGAAGTGCCTTAAAATTGATACCAATTATCCGGAATATCTCGAAATCGGTTAACTCTACAAAAAATATATATAACATTAATTGTATTTTAATGAGATCTACAATTATTTTTCTAGTATGTTTTTGCCAGTTGTATAAAAGTCACCCAGAATTAAGAGTTCTTTATAGGCTATTTCCAGAAAATTCATCATATAAATTTCATTTCTCATAAAATATCTTAAATATAAAGCATTTTAATCAAAATCATTGGAGTCACTTTTGAGAAAATAAACATTTTCGAAAAATGTTCCATATAAAGGTACTTGGGGGCACGGAGATATTCTAAAACATATTTGTGTCGCATCCTTGGAAGCTGCTCGACTTAAATACCAAGTTTGGTATTTAAGCGACTTTTCGTTTTTGACCTATGCTACTCACAGACACTCACACACACACACACACACACACATACGCACGGGCATGTTTCTAATTTTTTTTTTGAATCAGAGAGTCTCAAAATATGTATTTCCGTTGAAATCTCGGTATTGAAATTGGGTGCATTATAATACCTTCTCTCTCGCTCTCTCTCTGTCTCTCTCTCTCTCTTTCTATATATATATATATATATATATATATATATATATATATATATATGTATGTACATGGCACGCATAACTACTACTACTACTACTACTACTACTACTCTATACATAACTTCCCTCCTATTACTCATCTTGTAAGATATTGGAACGAAGAGGGACACTTCTCCCTCACAGCGATTCAATTCTGGATCCATAGTGGCTAACACCCCCATGGAGGCAGAGATGAGGTGAAGGATTGGTTCTGGACCACTAGACACGCCAAAGAGACGTGCAGAAATCCCTATCATTCTAACACCCGCGCACCATTAGAGAGCAATCGTAAGAAATTGGCCCTAGTAGGACCCCATCTTATATAAGTATTACAGTGGCTCTTTGATGAATATTGCCCGTGACATTTTATGAGTAGTTAGTAGTTATGGGTAGTACAGAGAGATACTTTTTGTGAAACTAAATTCTGTTACATACAACCCTGGCAAATAATCATCAGCAGCCCTAAATGGTACCTTAATTTTATCAATTTATTAAGATTTTAAGTTAAATACTAATAGCTTTCGTCCAATTACCTTAACGGTTTAATTATCCTTTTGGCTATTTAGATTAAATAAATATTGCATTAACACGTTATGGGAGATTATAGAGACATTTCTTGTTAATTAGCTGGGTGTTTCATAATGGACTTTGTAACAAAACATAAATAAATAATAAACAAGCTGCCCCCGCCAAAAATCATTTAAAAGCTGGACGCTATGTGTTGCAATTGAAATTAACGAAAAGATTGAACCACGAATCCTTATTTGAGAAAATTCGTCAATGTTGGAACTTTTAAAACCAACAACAAGGGATAACTTGGAAATAGCTCTAGCTCTCTCAAGAAACTGTGATATGATATACATTGTGTGCTTTAACGAGATATACATTTTTTGTACATTACGTTTACTGTCTAACTTTTATGGTTTTTCAGTTATGCAAAATTAATTCTGAATGAAGAGGATTTCAGAGATTATTCACAAAATATTCATAAGATACATTAAATATGTGGTATTGTAGTCAAATTTGTTAGAGCTATTGTGAGAAAATCGAACATTTTGAAAAACCTTTAGTACAATATATCATTAATAGCATTAAAATTATAAACAAAACGTATTTAAACCCGCCTGGGTAGTATGGTGGTAGTGTGTCTGCCTCACATTCAAAAAGTCGTGAGTTCGAATCTCGCTTAGAGTGAGTTACCCGGATAAGGTTTTTTTTTTCTCGGGGTTTTCCCTTATCCTATGAAGACGAATGTCGAGAACTTTAGGCTCCATGAACCCCGAGATCATTTGAGTACCATTTCACCAATTTCATTGATCGTCCGATATGAACTACCAGGTTAAAGGGCGTTAAGTCACATAACATAACTCCATGGCACGACGGCTCACGGGGAACCTTGGCCTACCGCCCGGCCGCTGCGTCCCCCATCTCGGTCCACTAAAGACGTCATGGATGGGGTGCAGTATTGGAGGGTGAGATGTGGTCAGCGCCTCGAGCCCCTCCCGGCCGGTTAAAGCGGTCCTCACGACCTGGAGCCGCCACTTCTCCATCAAGTAGCTCCTCAATTGGCCCCCCAGGGACCTCACGAGGCTGAGTGCACCCCGGTCCAGGTCTCCCAGCGGGGGAAAAATCCCCACGCCGGTACTGGGAATCGAACCCAGGTCTCCCGCTTGGTAGGCAGCTGCGCTACCACCGCGCTAAGGAGACGACCCGTTAAGTCACATACAGAAGAAAAAAAAAGTATTTAAAATTTATAACTAACAACAAAGTAACTTACCAAAGTATTAGAACACACATTCAAAATCTTAATATTACTATAAAGGATAGTTGGTTGGATGTGAGGATTTACCTGAAAATCTTCGTGTCTCAATTTTTGGAAGATACTAAACTTAAATTTCAAGTTTCGTAATTAATTCGTTTTTAAGTTATGCTATCCAAAGACGCATGCAGAGATTTACAAAAACAGACAGCAGTCACACAGACACAAACGAGGGTTTTTTCTCCAAAAAATACGGTTTAGGGGTCCTCAAAATATCCAGATTCCGTGAAATCTCGGTACCGTTTTCTGAGTGGAATACAAGCCCTTCGCTATCTACTATATTCGTGCTTAGTACTTGGTATATCACAAGTTAGATTGTCGCATTTTACTTTCTCTACAGAGTCTACATAATACGTGATACATAGTAGAGAAGCTATTGCGCTCTACTCAAAAAATTAGATACCGAGATTTCACCAAGAGTATAAATTTTAGGGTCCTCTGTATAAAAAATAGAAAAAGGTCCGTGAGTGTGTGTGTGTCTGTGAACATACTCAAAAACAGAGATTAGGTAAAATACCAAAGTTGTTATTGAAGTTCAATATCTTCCAAGGATGCGACATGAAGATTTTGAAGAAAAACTCCCAAACCCAAGCCATCCTTTACGTGGCAAAATTATCGAAAATTTTGATTTTCCAAAATCTAGCTCTAAAGAGTTTTATTAAGATTACCGTAGATTAAATATATTACATGACAAATAAAATGCACATTTTGATTTTTGGGAATAGCCTTCGAAGAACTCTTCATTGTGGACGAATTTTGATGAATTTTTGCGTAACTGATAAACCATAACAGACAGACAAAAACTTAACAAAAATGTAGATCTCGTTAAAACACACAATTTATGTAATATGCATTTTTTTCGTGAAATTTACCCTTCGGAGATATTTATTGTTATTGATTTCAGTTTTAAAATACTTTAGCTTTTTTCATACGGCAATTTATCAGCTCCTGGTCATGCAAAGAAATGGATTTCAATCACATGTCAACCGGCTTTTAAAAGAGTTGGCTATCGCTTTAGCCTAATGTACTCCCTTATTTCCCTTCTACTTATAAGAAAGCAAGTAATAAGACTATTTCTGTAATGCTTAACTCGGTTAGCATGAAGTAGATAGAAGGATAATTTTTCAACATTATTATTTGTTGTAGAGATGTAGCGAAAGTCATGTGTATGGACACATGCTTTTTAAACTGTCTTATATTTGTTGAAGGGTTACATCATGGCCATCTATGTATTTTCCTTGCAATAAAGGGCAATATTATGTAGATATATAAAAATAATTTTTAAGTCGTTTTAACTGCTAGGTCCTGCCGCAACTACATAATATTTATGATAATCAAATCATAATATTTCAGAAAACAATTTATACATATTATTTATATTCTATGGAATAAAAGAGCCATTTTATACTCCATGATAATCTTAAATGAAAGTCAAGGCCTGCTTTGTAAGTATGTTCTTTTATAGCTCCAAATGATAAAGAGCTACGTAAGATTTGTAGCAAGTTAAGATGAAAATACTTGGTTATCTCATTAGGTCCGCTTTAAAGCTGGAAGTTTGCGAAGTCAGAATCATTAGTGAGAAATAAAACTGTTTATTGCCACTACGACTGCCTCGTTAGTAACTACTGGAATAAACAAATCGATATGGCTCCCTTACTGTAAGGGTTTGTTTAGTGTAGACGCATATAAGCGGTCCTGTTAATTAACAGCGGTTGAGACCTCGTTGTGATACTTCATGGTGGTGGAGTTAGGGCAAAGTTCAGTGAGACGTGTGTCCGACAAACAAAACACTGCAGTGCCGTCGGAGTGGCCTACATTGTGCATACGTATAAGAGCACATCCACCAGAGCCGTACCTTTTTCCTTATTATAGTGTTCATTACACCAACGTTATAATCTCAAATACTGTGTGTTTCTTTATTCTATTGAGAGGAATGTTGCTACATTTGGTTCTGATCTTAATATAAGCAGATATCCTGGTTTATTAATCAACACGACAAAGAATAATCTGGTGTGTTCTATTCACTTGCCTTTCTCTACCTATTTTGTAACAAACTATTCTTACAAAAGATTATTAGACTGTCTTCGTGGTCCAGTGACTAGAGAGCTGACTTCTCATCCGGAGGTCCCGGATTCGATTCCCGGCTGGGTCATGGAATTTTTCTTTAACCAAAATTATTCCCTATCTCTCAGAGAGTCTGGAGGTATGTATTTGAGGAAAATAATAGTTATTTATTATACAATTGGATAATAGAGGTTTGTCCACTTGTATAATACATTATTTTGTCCTACAGATACGATAAATTAATATATGAAAAACATTCAGTTAATGATTTTACAACAGATAGTAATAAATTAAATAAGGAATAAGGTATTGAATTGCGGCGTTCTTATAGTTATAAAATATGGTAGGCTATGTATGAAAACTAATTTTGCTTTTATTACTGCTAGCTTCTAATTGAGTTTACGATGGGCGTTGCGAACGTTAATATATTGGTTCCAAATGATATATTAAAGCAGTTCAGGCTTTATTTTCACGGAAATTATATGAAAAAGAGAAGAAATGTTCAGGACATTAATGAAGAATATTTATTTACTTTATCTTACTCGTTACCGGAGCAATTGTTTTCTTTATCCCTCTCATTGCGCTAATAACTATCACTTTAATTTAAAGTCCAAGTTTCCTTCAGGGTTATTTTCTAAGCTTATCGTTAGCAAAATCGTTATAGTTTCAACTACTTTTATACCGAGTTTCTCAACGAGATGGTTGAAATTAACTACTTTGAATTGCGAGTCGTTGACACTGTCGCTAAGTTCCCTGTAGTTACGAGAAACGTTTACATATCTGGAAAGAGTAATCGGTTATTAGCTTGCTATACATTCGCCATTTATTTTGTATACCGTGTAGCCAAATTATGTGCTGAAAACGGTTAACTGCAGTTCAATTTTGAAACTCCTCTGTCAAATAAACTGAATTAAACATAATTATTATTGCCTAGAACATTAAAAAAAATAGTTATAAAGCTTAAAACGGAAAAAAAATCGGGTTTTGAAAGAAACATATAGGCAAAAAGAATGAAGTTTTGCAATGAAATTTCTTCGCATGGTACCACGGTGTATGTAATGTTTTGAAAATGGAGCGGAAGCGGAGTTCCAAAAATAGCCAGGAGTAGTACAGAATATATTTAGATTATCTAAATACTCATCAAGTACTGCGAAGGGGCGCTTGACACCACAAATTGGGCCGAAAGATATGGAGGAATTGTAGGCCGAATTAGCGGAACGATTGAACAGCTGCGGCAGTGGGCCCCAAAACAATATGAAAGGGTGGAAACATGTAAGTATACGATAGTATGATCTCCTATTTATGATTTAGCTACAGATAAAAGTTAGTTAGTTTTAGAATTTTCATAAGCATTGTAGGCTATAACTAAGTTTCGCTATTTTTAAGAATGTAGGTTATGTTTAAATTTGCTATGGATTCAACAATCACTAAATTCAACTAAAAATGGATAGATTCCCATCTGGTTTATAATATTTTGTGTGTAACTGCCTATAGTGTTGGAATATGACTTGCTAATTTATACAAGTGTGTGTTATCATTATTTCCTTGGAATATGAGAGATTCTGGGAGACAAATTCCAGAATATTGGCAATCTGAAATTGCATATAATTCATCACACATTTTGCCTGACTTTCTTGTCAATCTTTTTAAGTAGGTTTTATTTAATACTATGTAGGAAAAGGTGTTGGGAAGTTTGTTACATAAGTTTCTGCTAAGTATTATGAGCTGTTATTTTACATAATTACAGCAATTGTTTATTTTGAATTTCTGTCTTATAGCAATACTGCTGGCCATAATTGAAGCTTATAAGAGACAGCCTGCTGCTGTATCACACCTCTTATATTTTAGATCTTCACAGATTGGAGGAGTTTAGTGAAAAGAAAGTGTAGGCTGTTTGAAGCAGAGATGAGAAGAACTTAACTGTATTATTTGCAGGGAGAGAGCTGATTGTTGACAAAGCATTGTAACAGTTTAGTCTTTCTTTACTTCAAAATATCTCTGTAGCACTATTGACTTTAAACAAAGGAAAAAACACTTATAAGTTTATTGTCCAATATGAGTTTTAGAATCATAAAATCTATATTTTGGTGAGCATAAAGTTTAAGTAATTTGTGTATCATGAAATTTAAATTTTTACAAATTTTCTTCTTTTATATGGAATTTCTGCACTACCTCTAAATGGAATTTGGATATTTTTGGGTAGCTGAATTAATGTACGTTTTAATTCAGCACAAGAAAGTTTGCTAAAGATAGCCAAAATGAATTGTTTGGAATGTTTCCATTTTTAAACACAGTTGAAAACTTGATTTTAATGATGAGAGTTTGAAATAAATACCTTTTACCAACTAAAGTCATATGCACTTCAATAATAATTTTTGTTTTAAAAATTCACGAAGTACTGTTTAATTTTTCTGATGATTTGGAACAAAATAAGTATAGTTTTTGTAATGGCACACTAAATTACAATGACTTGTAAACTATAAAGAAATAGACAAAACTTGATGGAATAAGAAATACTGCTCTCATTAAAACCTCAGTTCAAGTCAATTTTCATTCTGTTGAATTAACTTATTTCTGAGAAATTCCTTGTTTTATATTTTTGAATTTTCAAATACAAACTTTTCTCAATGGGCAACTGCATTGGGGGAACTGCATTGTTTAACAAACTCCCCTTCGCTGTGAAGGAAGATGTAGCATCCTCTCATTTGTAGTCTATGCATATATATTTTTAAATATAATGATTAAAGAATTTTAAAACAGTATGAATAATGAAGTGGAGTATATAAAATAATAATTATGCATCACCGCTTTTGTTATCCATCTTTATATATTTATTATATACAGAGTAACAACATACAACCTCAGCATGAAATAAAAACAGACAATAAAATTTTGCACTCAGAACAATTAATATTTGCTCATACAGAATAGGCTGAGTCAATTTTCAGAATTGTAACTCTTACATATTTTCCTCAATGAAATACAGAGTTAAAAACTAGAAGTACAAGAATTTTCTTTCACACATTTGAATTAAGACTGCATCATCTACTATCACCACTTATACAATATTGCTGTGTAACTGAATTTAGTGTGGTTTATTACAAGTCTAACATGTGGTAAGCTCTTTCTGAGTTCACTAGTTATACCTTTGTCAGCTGATCAAGCATGTAATGGCATCAGTTCTCAGCATCAGTGCATATGCCTGAAGAGTGGTGCTTGTAGAAACAGACTACTGTTGATAAAGAAAAGCGATACTTTGTACATTTTGATTTTCTACTTTACTAACAGTTTCTTAATAAATTCAATGAAAATAAACAGTGTAACACAAATAGAAAATATGTATAATCTAAAAAACTAAAATTTTTGTGTTGAATACAGAAATGTGATTGTTGCTGTGTTAAAGTTTGTTAAGCAAAATGTTACCTGCTCACTCTTGCTCTCACTTGTCTGCCCTCTAAGAGCAAATGTTCATCAGCAACTAGAAAAAATAAATTGTATAAAATGTTATTATTATTATTATTATTATTATTAATATTATTACAATACTAAAATGTATTTGTGATGTACAGTTTCACCATCTTCATATACTGCGTCATCCCAAGAAATATTTCTGTTAAGAAGAAAATTGTGCAAGGCAGCACAGGCATTGATTATAGAAACTGCCATGGGTGGAGCATAGTGTAGAACTCTGTCTTTCAGGAGGCATCTGAATCTGCCTCTGAGGACACCTATGCAACGCTCCACACAGTTTCTTGCCCTGCACAAGCTGCTGTAACGAGTAATGTTCCTCTGGTGACCTAGGTTGAGCTTGCAGTACAGGAGTTAGCAGCCATGGCTGTGTTGGATAACCAGAGTCACCTTAAACAGCATTTTAAAAATGTTAAACAGAAAATAAACAATAAATACTTATTGAACCTGTGTTCGTACCTAATATTTGAGAACAGTAATGCTTACCGATAAGCCAAGAACTTTCATGGGTTCTGGATTCTGTATTTCTCCTCCAGGCGATCTTTTATTCTGCTCATTGTCCAAACTGCTGCGTCATGGACTGAGCCAGGATAATGTGTATTCTTTGATAGTATTCTTAAATTTGTATCACAGATCTGAAAACATTAAAAAAGTTATCTGTGTTATTCACTTGATAGAAATTGCTCATCTGCCAAGTATTATAGAGATGAAATAAACAGCACATATTTGTATTTTTCTGTATGAAAGCTAATAAAAATGCCAATAAAATTACATTTCTACAACTTAAGCACAAAATCTATATTTGAAATAATATTGTTTTATATTCTCTAAGAAAAAATAAAAGTAGTTTATGATATATAAGGCAGAAAATTACTTGGTAAACCAATTCACTTGGAGTACAAGTCTGTCAATCAGCTCGCGAGCCACTTCCTTGGGAAACCGAAACAGTGCTTTAGAATTCCAGTCTGGCATGGCAAATAGGTCACTGTTGTCCCTTAGTGATCTCTGTATACTTCTGTGCCGTAATCTGTAAAGAATATTATCCACATTAAACAGTATACTTCATAAAACACTCACATTCTAAATTTGGCAAAGGTTAGGTTATAAGTTTTTTTTGCTTAATATTCCAATCTACAAACGTAGGTAAGAAACCTGTTAATTGATTGCAACAATTCACTCGATAAATTCCATTTTTCGATTGTAACTTAAGCTCTTACCTCAATTCATGCTCCTCTTCTCTCTCAAACTCATCAAAAAGCATTACTAGCACAGCATCCATGTTGAAAAACTTGCAACAGCTGCTTAACGATCTCTTAACAGCAGCTCCTGACCGGTAGTTACGATTTAACTATCATTACGTCACTTAGCGATATCGTTGAGAGTTAGAAAGTAAGGTTCGGCCCGTAACTAGTAGTTACTGCTCTTAGCTACTAGTTAGCCGTAACGATAAGCTTAGAACCCTGCTATTTCTGCATAGCAACGGTGTCTATTACAAGTATCCGTAGGAAAAATCGATTTAAAGAACCTATAAACAAGTTGTTTCTAATGCAAAGCCCCCGATATGACCTTAAATGTTAAAGGGGGCTATATAAACGAAGCAATAAAAACTCTTCTGTCTGCTTCATGCTAATCGAGACAACATTAGCAGAAAGATTCTTCTATTACTTAGTTCCTTATAAGAAAAGGGGAAGCTGGGGGAATACACTGGGCTAAAGTGATAGTCAAGAGTTTTAAAAGCTGGTTGCTCTGTGATTGAAATTAGGTTTTCTTTGCATAGCCAGAAGTAAAAACAGGAATGAAAAATTCCCATTTGAGCGAAGTTTGAATATGTTAAAACTGAAACCAACAATAAGACATTAAAACGACAATGGCACTAATATAGCCGTTTCTCCGCTTAAAGGAATGTAGAAAGGTGAACTTACCAAAGGCCGAGTGGTTAGACCGCTCACCTCCTATCTAGGCAGCCCAGGTTCGATCCCAAGCACCCGCATGTGGGATTAATGGTGGACGAAACGGCGTCTGGGTGGGTTTACCCCGGGTCCCCCCACCATTCATTCCACCGATTGCTCCATCATCTATTTCGCTTGCATTTCATATCATCCAATTCCTCACGCTTAGTCCACTCGTTGCAGGTTCTTCATTATGTGACTACGTGTCGTTGTCTCCCCGAGAGGCTTCTGACCCCTAGGTACCTGCTTATAAGTCCTAGGGGAGGGTAAGCCGACTACGAATTTACTCAAATTCGGTGTGGTGTTCACAAATCAGTAGAATGCTACCTCGGAATGAGGGGGTTTATCTATTCATGTTGACAGTTTGTCTACTCAACATGCCATGTAATGGAATTACGGGGAATCGGGACGCGTTTGTCTTCTGCATGACTCTCTGCTTAATAATGAGGACTAGAAGTCGCCTTGTGGGGCTGCGGCTTGTTTTTGGTGATCTTGACATTGTGTGTGTGTAGAGAGAGCAGAACATGCGTACGTAGCGCTCTCTGATAGCATTGTTTTCGTCTACGGACTTTACAGTTGTTCGTGAAAACGGGAACCAGTAGGAGGAAAGGGTTAAAATACTCGGTTTCAATTGTGAACATACACAATCAACGAGAAGGTTTCCGTCGGAGAACGGGAAAGTTGGTCAGTTTCAAGTCTCCCGTCCCCGACCGCGTATGCTTATTGTACGTGGCTGTCTTCATTATAGAGGGCACTCCAGAAGGCCGTGACGAACAACAGCTCTCCAGAGGCAAGTTTAGAAAAAATCTCATGTGTTTCGTTCACATGAATTTCTCTACATCCCTGCAACAAATTATTGTTAAAAAGGTTATTCTTCTATTTACTACATGCTAATCGAGAAAAAATTAGCAGAAATAGTCTAATTACTTGCTTCCATGCAAGTAGAAGGGATATAAGGGAGTGCCATAGGTTAAAGTGATAGTCAAAAGCTGGTTGTTATGTGAAATTCCTTTGTTTGTATGGACAGGAATTGAAAAATTCCCGTATGAGAAAAGTATGAGTATTTTATTGCTGAAACCAATAACAAGGTATATCTAAAAACCGATCAACTCCACGAAAAAAATGTCTGTAACATAAATTGTGTATTTTAACGAGCTCTACATTTTCTATCAATTAAGCTTTTGTCTATGTCTTACGGTTTACCCGTTATGCAAAATTGCGCAAAATTCATCCAGAATAAAGTGGTCTTCAGAGTCTGTTCCCAGGAAATTCAACATATACATTTTATTTGCAATGTAAATATTTTTAATATACGACGTTTTAATCAAAATCGTTCAATTCATTTTTGAGAAAATCAAAAGTTTTGAAATTTTTTCCATGTAAAGGGTAGTTGGGAGTGGGGAATTTCTTGAAAATGTTCATGTCGCATTCTTGGAAGGTGTTGAACGTAAATATCAAGTGTGGTATTTACTGGACTTTTCGTTTTTGAGTTATGCTGCCCACAGTCACACACACACACACACACACACTCTCTCTCTCTCTCTCTCTCTCTCTCTCTCACACACACACAAACACGGAAAATTTTCTGAAAATGCTTTTTTTTTGGATTCATTGCATTTCTGTTGAAATTTCGGTATCGAATTTTGGGTGCAATGCAATACCTTCTCTATGCATCATGTACAAAGTACGTGTAGAGATAATAATAATCTGATGTTTTCCATTCACATGACTTCCTCTAAAAAGCTATTCTTCTATGTACTACATGCCAATCAAGATAAACAATAGCAGAAATTGCCTTATTACTTGGTTGCTTGCCAATGGAAGGGAAATTAGGGAATATACACTAAGCTTAAGGAACGGTCAAATCTTTTAAAAACTTGTTGCTAGTGATTAAAATTCAGTTCTTTTTGCATAGTCAGGAGTAAAACAAAAGAAACAGGAGTGACAAGTAAATTCCCGCACGGGAAACGTTTTAAGTATTTTAAAATTTAAACCAATAACAAGAAATATCTCGGTAATGGCCAACTCCACAAACAATGCATGAATACCTTATGTGCGTTTGAGTTATGGTGTTCACAGCCACACCCACACACACACATGAACCTGTTTCTAAACATTATTTTCGTATATATAATGTGCATTTTCAGTGAAATTTTGGTTTCGTATTTTTTAATGGAATGCACAATTCTTCTCTATCTAGGTAAATAGTATGTACGAAATGGAGAAAGTAAAGGCGATAAGTTGTTTAAAACCAAACGATATTTACATTTAGCATCTTCCATAAATGCGACACGAAGCTTTTCAAGAAAGTCTCCCACCCCTAACTACAACATAAAATTGTTTCTGTAAAAATGTTAATTTCCTCAAAACTGGTTCTAATAATTTCGATAAAAATACTATACCTAAGTTTAAGAATATTTTCATGGCAACTGAAATGTAAGTACATCTTGAATTTTCTGGGAACAGCCGTTAATGTCCCTTCATTCTAAAGACTTTTGCATAACTAGTAAACGGTATGAGGCAGACAAAATCGTATTATACAAAAATATAGATCTTGTTAAAACATAGAATTTATGTGCTATACATTTTTTCTGTAGATATAAACATTTGCAAGATATACTTTGATATTGATTTCAATATTTCAATATTGTACATATATTTTCCTCAAATAGGAAATCGTTATTCACTTATTTTCATCCTGGTCAAGCAAAGAGAACGGAATTTTAAAACCATCACATAGCAACCCGCTCTTTTAAGACTTGACTATGGCTTTAGCCTAGTTTATTTTCTTATTCCTACTTTGCCTACAAGAAAACGTCTAAGTTGTTTGTGCTAAGGTTATAGCATGAAGTACGTAGATAAGAATAACAATTTGCAGGAATAGTTCGTTACAGAATATGTCTAGAAAATTTTGTGAATGTAACACAGTTTTCCTTTCTCTATATAGTATATGGTACGTAGATAGAGAAGGATTGCTCTCCACCCAAAAATTAGATACCGAGATTTAATCGGAAACACACATTTTAGAGTCCTCTGTATAAATATTTTTTTTTAGAAAAATGTCCTTGCTTGTGTGTATGTGTGTGTTCGTGTGTCTATGAACACGATAACTCAAAAACAAAAAGTCGGTAAAATATCGCACTTGGTATTTAAGTTTAGTACATTACAAAAATGCGAAATTCTGACAACAATCCCCCCTACCATTTACATGGACAAATTATCGAACATTTTTATTTTCTCAAAAATGGCTCCAAGGGTTTTGATTAAAATACCATATGTTAAACATATTTACATGATAAATAAAATGCATATTTCCAATTTTCTGGGAATAGCCTCTAAAAGAATTTTGCATAATTTTTAAACCATAAGAGATGGACAAAACCTTACTGTACAAAAATGTAGATCTTAGTAAAACACAAAATTTACCTAATATGATTTTTTTTGTGGAGTTGACCATTTTCGAGAAATTCCATGATTCCGTTTAGAAATAATTAAAAACTTTTCTTATACGGAATTTCTCAATTCCTGGCAATGTAAAGAAATGGATTTCAACCACATGGCAACCAGCTTTTTAAAGGTTTTACTATCACTTTAACCTAGTATATTCCCGTATTTTCTTCTACTTACAAGAAAGCAAGTAATAAGACAAAATATGCTAAGTTTATCACGCTAGCAAGATGAAGTAGATATTAGAATAAGCATTTTAACAGTAATGTGTTACAGAGATGTAGAGAAAGTCATGTGAGTGAAACACATGCGATTTTAGGTATTTAAAAATGTCGTTGTTTAAGTGTGAATTTGTCCGTAGATATTACGGTGGTCTAATAAGACAAGAGCAACAAAAATATATATGCTCAATCCAAATGACTTTCTCTACATCTCTATAACAACTTATTGTTAATAAGCTTGTTCTTGCATCTACTTCATCCTAATCGGAATAAACATTAGCAGAAACGGTCTTATTATTTAGTACCTTATAAGTAGAAAGGAAATAAGGGAATACACTAGGCTAAACCGACAGTCAAATGTTTTAAAATGTTTGCTATGGGATTGAAATCCGTTTCTTGGCGTGGCCGGGAGTTGACAAGTTCCCGTATGAGAAAAGTCCAAGTATTTTAAAACTGAAACCAATAACAAGGAATATCTTGAAAACGGCCAACTCCAAGAAACAAATGTGTGTGTTAACGAGATATACACGTTTTGTGCAGTAAGGTTTTAATTTTTTAAAATTCAGAAAAATTCTTCTAGAATAAAGAGATCTTCAGAGGTATTCCCAGAAAATTCAGGGTATACATTTCATTTGTCATGTAAATATCTTAAATATAAGAGATTTAAATCAAAATCCTTAGAGCCATTTTTGAGAAAACCAAAATTTTCAACACTTTTTCCATGTAGTTTGGGGAGGAATTCTCTTGGAAATCTACGTGTCACATCCTTGGAAAGTGCTAAACTTACATACTGACACATGGACACACACAAACACACACACAGAGGGACCTTTATATAATTTTTTACTTTCTCTATACGAACTATGTACATAGTGTACAGAGAAGATATTGTATTCCACCCAAAAATTCGGTACCGAGATTTCACCGGAAATACATGTCTTGGGTCCCCCTGAATACAAAAAAAAAACATTTTTACAAAAAGGTCCGTATGTGTTTGTGTGTCTCTGGACAGCATAGCTCTGGACAGTATCTTCCAAGGAAATCCCCCCACCCCCAACTGCCTTTTACATGGAACATTTTTCGAAATTTTTGATTATGTAAAAATGACTCTATTTTGATTAAAATATCGTATATTACAGATATTTACCTGACAAATAAAATGTACATCTTGAATTTTCTGGGAATAGCCTCTGAAGACTAGTTTATTTTGGATGAATTTTACGGAATTTTGCATGTCTGCTTAACCGTAAGAGATGGATAAAAACTTACTACACAGAAAATGTAGCGCACATTAAAACACACAAGCTATGTTATATAATTTTTTTTTTTGTGGAGGTCATCGTTTTTAAAGTAATCGTTGTGTTTGGTTTTAGCTTTGAAAAACTTATACCTTTCTCATACTATCCATACAAACAAAGGAACTTCAGTCACATAGCCACCAGCTTTTGACTATCAGTTTAACCTATAGTTTCCATTATTTTGCGTCTACTTACAAGGTAGCAAGTAATAAAACTATTTCTGCTAATTTTTTCTTGATTATCATGAAGTAGAAGCATAAGCTTTTTAACAACAATTTGTTACATAGATGTAGAGAAAGTCATGTGAATGGAACAAATCAGATTTTTTTTTTTTTGGAAAGGGTCTCTAAAACATATATTTCCGTTGAAATCTCGGTATCGAATTTTTGGGTGAAATGTAATACCTTATCTATATACTACATACAGAACTTGCAGAGAAAGTAATAACAATATCAACCTTAAGAAAAAAAAATACACATACCACACGTGTCTTGAATAAACCCACACTTTTGAGATGCATAATCACAGCACGCACAGAAGGTAGCAATTGACGCAATGTAAGTTTTACACAGATGTTAAACGCAGCCTTGAGCGGATTCTACAACTTTGGGAGCACCGGAGCAATGCCGAAGTCAGTGCAGTGAAAGTTAACTCAGCATACACACAATCTGTGTCCCCACCATATAGCGAACACATGTAACAAACAACGGGTATTCTCGGTGTCTACTCAGACCTGGGGAGCTCGCACTCATCGATGTGCAAACATTGCCTCCCCTTCCATACTCACTCCACTCTACCTGCTTAGCTTGTACATGACGAATAACATCAGATAGCGACGTTTCCAAGAATTCTCAACAAATTTCGCATAGAATAGAAAACTGATTATTTCTGAGTCCAGAATGATAAAACGACAGAATGTTCAGTGTGTTCTAGACGCTACGTGAGCCGTTATAACATCAGACGGTATTTTAATTCTGCACACGCTAATCAGCATGGTAAAACGAAACTTTTAAGTATGATTATAAAAGTTTAACTATACTAAGAATGATGCATGCGCTAGTTTATATGAAGAGGTTTCTGTCATTAATAATTTACGTCAAGAAAAGGTCTCAGCATTCTTCAATGTGCCCGAAGAAAGGTTTGTGAAGCCTCATTTGAGGGAGGAAGACTGAAGGACATTTTGGACCTCGGCTGCTTGGCTTTCAAATTACCTAGCTCTGCCACTGCTGTACTTTACATGCGGAGCAACAGTCTTAAAAGCTCCAGGTGGAATGGGGAGACGTCACATTTCCGCTCCGCATATCAGCTCTCCAGGGCTAGTCTAATTTAATAAATTTAACTTACATGCAGACCCAAAATGCCTACTTGTTATGCTTAAAACTGTAATTTGTGGTAAGATAAAATGTGCCATCGCGCTGACAGCTGAAGCTAACAAAACTAAACACTAACACATAACGTAGAAAAAAAATCAATCTCTTGTTTGATGATTTTATTGAAAACTGTTCAAAATAGACATTCTAACAAAATCACTCTGCATGTTAAGATGTAAAAACTATATATGGTTACAATATAAGATCAATTCTAAAGTAGTCTTTTATATATTATAAATTCATTTTTCTTATTCTAGGTAAGGAAGATGCAGCTCCTTTAGGATGTTTTCACCTTTATGATGGGCGTGAATTAAAAGTTTTGCAATGCAGATTACTTGGTAAATATTTTATACATTTGAAAAATAAAGAGGTGCCGGAACAAAAAAAATCTGATGTGTACCATTCACGTGACTTTCTCTACCTCTCTGCAACAAATTATTATTAAAAAGCTTATACTTCTATTTACTTTATGCTAATCAGAAAAAATTAGCAGAAATAGTCTTATTACTTGCTTCCTTGTAAGTAGAAGCGAAATAAGGGACTACCATAAGTTAAAGTAATAGTCAAAAGCTGGTTGCTATGTCAATGCAGTTCCTTTGTTTATATGGATAGGAGTTGACAAGTTCCTGTATGAGAAAGGTATACGTTTTTCATAGCAGAAACCAAAAATAAGGAATGTCTCAAAAACGAAGAACTCCACGAAAAATATGTATAGATATAACAAAAATTATGTGTTTTAATGTGCTCTACATTTTTTGTGTAGTAAGTTTTTGTCCATCTCTTACGCTTTGGCAATTATTAAAAATTCATTAAAATTCATCCAGAATAAACTACTCTTCAGAGGCTATTCCCAGAAAATTCAAGACATACATTTTACTTGTCAGGTAAATACCTTTAATATACGAAATTTTAATCAAAATCGTTAGAGCCATTTTTGAGAAAATCAACATTTTCGAAAAAAGTTCCATGTAAAGGGTAGTTGGGGGTGGGGGATTTTTCTCAAAATCTTTGTGTCGCATCCCTAGAAGATACTAAACTTAAATACCAAGTTTGGTATTTTCCCTACTTTTGGTTTTTGAGTTATCGTGTTCACAGACACACGGACACACGGACACACACACACACACACACACACACACACACCCACGGACCTTTTTGTGAAAATGTTTTTTTTTTAATATTGGGGTCCCTAAAACATATATTTCCGGTGAAATCTCTGTATCGAATTTTTGGGTGGAGTGAATACCTTCTCTATACACTATGTACATAGTGCGTATAGAGAAAGTAATATGAGCCAATAAATCAACTGCAGGTTTATAAAAGTAATGATCAATTTTCGGTTTGTTTAAAGTATTCAAACATGAAAATTACTAATTAGTTTTTACTTTCTTTACTCTTATAATAGAAATAATCACATAAATATAATAGGTTACGCAAACGACGTAGTGCTCGTGGCAGACACTGAATTTAGAAAGATTATTACATAAATTTGTGTGACAATAATATAACATGGCAGTCTCAACAGAGTACCACTCGCCTCTCACCTAGACGGCCCGGGTTCGATTCCAAGCAACCGCATGTGAGATTTGTGGTGGACAAAGCGGCGCAGGGGCGGGTTTTCTCCGGGTTCCCCCGCCATCACATTCCACCGGGGTTCCATCTTCATGTATCATCAGTGTCATCGCCTGCGGTGCCAGAGCAGTAAAGCACTACAAAAAAAAAAAAAAAAAAAAAAAAAAGAGAGAGAAAACTAAAACCATAAGTTATATTCAAGGTAAGTTATAAGTTAGGATTAAAATACTGTTCTGAAAATAGCCCTGAAGATCTCCGATTCTTAATTGCTTTTGTATAACCAGTAAACCGTATCAGATAAACAAGAACTTACTAAAAAAAAAAAAAATATGTATATATAGATCTCCTTAAAAAACAAAATATATCCCATATACATTTTTTTTCGTAGAGTTAACCACTACCGTGTTCTTGATTATTGATTTCAATATTAAAATACTTAAAACTTTTCTCAGACGGAGAGTTATCATTCCTTTCATATCTCTTTTGTTTTACTGCTGGCCATACAAAGTGAACCTAATTTCAATTGTATTACATGACAACCAGCTTTTAATGGATTTGACCACCGCTTTAGTCTAGTGTAATTCCTTATTTTCCTTCTACTTACATGAAGCCAAATAATGAGACCATTTCTGCTGATGTTTATCTTATTAGAATGATGTAATAAAAGAATACTCTTTTGTAGAGTTTTCTAACTAAATATATATATTCATTCATTCATTTACATTTGTATTTATTAGTGAGTTATGCCCAAATGATATTCAGGTGCAGATTTGTGAACAAGAAAGTCCGGTTTCCTGCTCCTACCCAGTGGAAAGGTTATTGCAGATTGGTTCTCTATTCTTGAAGGAGCCAATTTCCGAGTAAGGTCACCGTATTCATTTCGCGTTGACTGCCTTGTCTTTCAAATACTAGTTACGTAAGAAGGTGAAAGCGCTTCGTCACTTAAATCAAGTAAAAGCTTCCCAATAGTATTTTGACTAATTGTTGAGCATTACGCCAAGGTGAAATGAAGGTAGGAAGTATACGGAACGAAACAAAACAAGCTAGAAGGAGGAAAAGGCTTGAGTAATATATCTATTCTCCTAAATCACACCCCCAAATGGAACATATGAGTATTACTTTTTCTGGTACGGGTACCTACTAGAATAAATAACTAGAAATATTGCTTTCGAGTAAATATTTTTACATATAGATGATTAATAGAATAACCTTTACCACATGCGTTATTCTGCATATATATATAAATTCTAAATTCATAAAATCCTTTCATTTAAGCCTTTTTACAGTTACCTATATTCTAAAAAGCTTAGCACTTTTAAAATTAGGAAATATTATATTTTAATTATCCACACCTACTTTATTTTTTTAAACTTCCAACGGTGATTATTCTCAACAAACCACAAAGGCATGATTGGAACATTATATTTTATTTTTGGTGCATATGCAGAAAACTAGAATATCCTTAAGAATTCTAATTAGAACTACATTAAATGTTTGGGGATGTTATATTGTCACATGCAGAATGTGGTACTACTGCGTTAGGATCCACATTCTAAGTGTGGCATGATTGACTAATTAATTTTATTGTTTTGGCTGTACTGTAGAGAAAAAAGGTTAGTTTAAAACAACGACGGGAGCGTGGCTTTTTGCGGTCTCTTTGCCAGCGGGACGACGTGGGGTGCGCATCGCCCGTTTTTAGGGATCATGTAATTAATAATGGAGCTATAGTATTCACCCAGATTTTGGCTACGCATCATCCAGCGTCAACATAACAGGTAAAAGTTTAATATATCAATTAGCTGGAATTACTCTTGAATTAACCTGTTTTAATTTAGTAGTTTGATTTTGTTCCCACATTTCCTTGTTTTACTCCTGAGTTTGCTAATTTCCCATAAGTTAGCATGGGGGATACGTCCCTCATGTCGTATCCAGTTAGAATAGTTTTGTATTTGCCTTTCGCAGCCACAGCGAGTTCCCCGAGTTATTAGTAGAAAAGGCGGTTGCGACAATATAACTTTAAGTAATTGCTCGCGGTGTATGTTTTTCTGGTTAATTTTGTTAATTAAATATATAGGGAGACGGAGATTATCTATTAATTAATAAAGGTTTATTAAATTTAATACAAAGAATGGCATTATGAAATAAGGCAGCCCCATATGTCTGTCTCCAGGTGTAGTTTGTCTTCCACTTCAAAATATTCCATAGATGTGACAGAAAGATTTTAAAGAAAAGTTCAACCGATGAAGCCCGCTTCATCCAGAATTACTTTGTATAACTTTGTAAAATGGGTAGATTATAGGATATTTCTTGAAATAACTACACAAAGAAATATATTTCTCTTTAAAACAATTATTTCCAAGTAACTTTTCTGGGACATTATCCATTTCCAGGATATTCGTTGTTATAAAAGGGAGATGAAGATTACCTATTAATTAATATAGATTTATTAAATTTAATACAAAGAATGACTTTATGACTATTTTTACTTTTCTTATGAAATATGGCAGCCTCATATGTCTGTATATCTGTGTCTCCAGGTGCATATGACTTTGTCTTCCACTTCAGATTCTTCTATTTTTCTTCAAGAAAAATTCGACCGATGAATTCCACTTCATTTAGAATTACTTTGTATAACTTTATACAGTGGTTAGACTAATATCTCATGAATTGACTATGCAAAGAAATGTATGTTTCTTCAAAACAAACAATTACTTCCAAGTAGCTTTTCTGGTGCAGCATCCGTTTCTATGATGTTCATTGTTATTTGTCTAAATGAGTCAGATTTTTGTAATTTTTACTTTCTCTACTTCGTAAAATGTATATTGAGCAGAAAAGGTATTGTATGTGATAGAGTCATGTTTTCACTTACATGACTATCTGTTCTGCAAACAAGTTATTCTTAAATGATTAATTTTTATCTACATCATGCTAATCGAGATAAACATTACCAAAAATGGTTCATATTACTCAGTTTCTTGTGAATGGAAGGGAAATAAGGTGAGACAATAGGATAAAGCGACAGTTCAATCGTTTAGAAGCTGTCATTATGCGATTGACATTGAAATTCGGCTCTCTTTCTATGGTTAGACGTAAAAAAAAAAAAAAAAAACTGTCATACTTTTTAGGTTATTTTCGTTTGACGGAATATTTCACAAATTATTATTCTACAAAAAGCTACCTAAATTGTGTGTTTGAATAATATTTATATTTTTATGTAATAGGCTTTTGTCTATCTCTTACTGTTTATCAGTTATGTCAATGCCATTCAGAATGAACGAATTATCTTATATAATAATGGTTTGTGGGCAGAGCGTTTAGGCAAGGTCATGTGAATGGAACATATCAGATTTTTATTTCTTTTAAATTTGCTATTTATTTGATGTATTATAGCAGCACGTGCAGTCTCAGAACCTGTGCAGCTAATCGTTAAGTTGTACTGTTTTTATACACCCATTTATTCATATATTATGGTTGGATAGGTAGAATCAGACTGAAAAATTCAACGCCATAGCCGGGATTTGAACCACGGATCTCCCAATCTCTAGCCGGTTGCTCTGCCACTGAGCTACCATGGCAACATGCCGGCATAGCATTGACTCTTTCAACTGACTCATATATTTCCCGGTAAACCACAAGGTGTTCTCAAATTGTTTTGAGATGACAACCTCAATGGCGACTTACAATGTTGTAAGTATTTAAGTCCCAGCATTCATAGTAATTGTAAGTCGCCATTGAGGTTGTCATCTCAAAATAATTTGAGAATATGGTTTACCGGGAAACATGCGAGTCAGTTAAAAGATTCAATGCTATGTCGGCATGTTGCCATGATAGCTCAGTGGCAGAGCAACCGGTTAGAGATCGGGAGATCCGTGCTGCAAATCCCGGCTATGACACTGAATTTTTCAGTCTGACTCTACCTATCCAACTCCTGTCCTACTCACGGCTTGTGTGAAAAAACAATTATTCCAATATATTATGGTGTCTGCGACGAATATAAAACCGGTGTAGGAACGAGAGTAAGAGCGGCAAATGTAGCAAAATAATTCGATCACTTAACGGTTAAACTTCACGTTTATATGTTTTAAATAAATATATTTTACTATTGAATAACAAAATACATTGGCGGGGTCGTGGGTGAGTGGTTAGACCGCTCCTATGTAGACGGCCCGGGTTCGATCCCAAGCGCCTCCACGTGGGTTTCGTGGAAGACGAAGCAGCATCTGGGCCGATTTTCTGCCGGTCCTCCGGTTTCCCCCGCCACCCATTTCACCAATTGCTCCATCATCACCTTTGCAATCATTACTTTCGCCTACATTTCAAATCATCCACTTCATGTTCATGCCTGGCTACGGCCCGACCCCTCATAACAGGTTCTCCATACTGTGGTTTCGTGACGGTGGCTCCCCGACAGGCTTCTGAGCCCTAGGTATTGACTTATAAGTCGTAGGGGGGTGTCAGTTTTACAAATACGGAGAGGGTAAGCCGATTACGAAACGAATTACAAAATATCACATGAGATAAACGCTACACAGGAGCAGGAGTGGGTAGGAGACAAGAATCCGAGAGACATAGAGAAATATGCGAAGTTAAAGCCAATGGTGCCGCAGATTCTGTTAACAAAGATTTATGCAGTAGCTTAAGAAAGACGCACATTCTTACCAGTATATCTGTGAAGCTTTCACAAGGAAGAATTGTTTATTTCAGAAGCGAACAAAGATACCGGCTAAGTCAAGGCCTGGTTTGAACATTTGTTTGAAATAGACATGCCTATAATCACTAATAAAAAATAAATGCTGCAATAGGAACAGAAATCCAAGCCGTCACAAGAAAATACAGCTCTAAGTCACAAACTTTTTCTCCGCTCCACTAAGTTAAGAACTTTGTGAACACAATGCTGGCCCAGAATAGTTCTTTACTTTAGCACCCTCTCTCTCGCGCTTGATGGCGCCGGTATTTGTTGGAGATACGGCACTGGACTGCGAAAGAGCCTGCCTATTTATATGCGAGCCGTGGGTGGCTTGGAGTTCGGAATTTCCTGCTATATTCAGCTCACACCGTGATTTGTAATTCCTACATGTCCTGGAACTCATTTTCATTACCTTCTGCGTTCCTGCTCACTTTTATCAACCTCTTTGTTCGCTTTCGAAGTAAGCAACTGCTGCTTCTGCTTGCATGCATGGCGCTGGGTATGCATCTTTAAGCACCGACAGAAATATTTCTAAAATATTTATATGTTTCATTCAGCTGACTTTTTCTGCCTATTGTAACAAACTATCCTTAGAAAAGCTTATTTTCCCTTCTAATTCATTCTTATCGAGGTAAACATTTACAAAAATGACCTTATTATTCAATTCCTTATAAGTAGAAGACTGAAATCATAGATTACATTTGTATAATTCGAAAACCGTAAAAGATTTACAATATATGTAGATATCGCTAAAACAAACAATTTATGACATATACGTACATTTTTTGTGGAGTTAACCATTTCCGAGATATTCCATTTCAGTTTTAGAATACTTAAACTTTTCTTAAACGGAAATTTGTCATTCCTGTTTGTTTTGTCTTACTACTGTCCATTTAAAGAGAACCGAAGTTTAATCACATAGCAACGAGCTTTTAAAACATTTGACTATCACTTTAGCTACTGTGTTCCCTATTCCCTCCGCTCACAAGGAACTAAGCAGTAAGACCATTTCTGCTAATGTTTATCTTGATTAGGATGAAATAGAAGAATGAGCTTTTATATGAGTCGTTTGTTACAGAATATGTAGAGAAAAACATATGAATGGAACACATCAGATCTTTTGGTATCCACTTCATTTAACCCCAGAATGCTTGAAGGCTGCTTACTCGTATAATATCCTAGTGGTATTACGTTTTAATTGACAATAGTGATATATTGATGCCTCATGCTTCCGTGTGATTTCAGAAATAATATAAACATATTTGTAGGCCATGTGTTTGTTAATTCTCACTTTAATACAATTAATTATTGAAGATAATTTTGTGGCACCCCTATATGCATTACTGTTTGTGATTTTGAAGAAGCAAAGTTTTATTAATCTTCTTATGTTATAGATGGATGTGTTAACTCTCAATCACATCTGGGATAGGGATCACATTTCTTCACAGGTTATTGATATTGACTTCATATGCTATTCCCAGTAAATTTAAGATACGATTATAAAATGCTCAGTCAGTCTGAAGGACATAGCAAGAATAAGAATAAGTAAGCAGTATTTCCAATGCTTGCTCAATGATGAAGAATATACACAAGAAGATAGATTACCAATATACAACACAAAAGAGATTTAATTACACGTGATGAAATTCAAGTATCCTTGAAAAGCATGAAAAAAGGAAAGCCAGTGGTCCAGTTTAATATGTCAACTAGACTTGCATTGACAATATAACCAATATTGGAATTTACCGGTTATACAAAAGGCTTCCAGAATGAAGAGAGCTATTCCCAGAAAATTCAAGATATTACATTTCGTTTGTCATAAAAATATTTTAAACGCGATATTTTAATAAAAATAGCAATTTGCGAGAAAATCAAAACTTTCGAAAAATGTTCCATTTTCTTGAAAATCATCGTGTTGCATCCTTGGGAGATACTGAACTTAAATACCAAGTTTGGTATTTAAGGGATTTGTGTTTTTGAGCAATGCTGCCCACAGGAGCGCGCTCGTACACACACACACACACCCACACAACACACACAGAGACAAACACACACACGGACATGTTTCTAAAAGTGCTGGTTTTTGAGATTACCCTACATATACACACGCAAACAATTTTCTCTCTTTATAATATGAGCATAGATGTAGGGAGGCCAAGGCGACGTAACATTCGGAAAGATTACGGTATCTGATGTTTCCAAGGGCCTTGATTCAGTTCCAGTTACCATGACGATAGCTCATTCAAGCGAGCTACTCTAAGGTTACATTGTGCCCGGTTTGCGGATGTCTTTTTTCCTTCATTCGTAATACAGTCTTCGCTTGCGCTCCGTTGCATGAACGTTTGATTCCCTCAAGCAGGGGCTAACACCTGATGTTTCATCTTCAGTAACAGGAGGATTAGAATGCATTGAGTACTAAGAACTGATTGCTCAAATCAAAGCATCGTGAAGTCTAGGCGAGAGGTTTAGAAGACTTGCAACGCAAAAGTGAACGGCTGTGCATTCAATAGATATCCTTTTGTGTCAAGCAAAAAGGACAACAAATAAGCAATTTAGAGAGGAAGGGGAACATTAGGAAATAACCTAAACTCAGCAAAATGCAAAAGGAAACCAAACCCAAGGACAAAAGAGACAAAATAATCTAGGCATATTTAACATTTCTTAACCAGTTTTCAACACTTTTTAGTGTAGTCAACATTTTCGAAAAAAAAAGAAAGAAAAAAAAACATGTAAAGGGTAGATTGGGCGCGGGTACCCTCTTGAAAATATTCCTTGAAAGATACTGAAAATTACCTAAAAGTTTGGTCTTGATTTTTTATTTATGAGTTATGCTGTTTACACACATACACACAGGCTTGCGGACACTCACACACAAGTAGACCTTTTTTTATAAAACTGCCTTTTTTATTCAGGGGGCTTCAAAACATAATTTATGACGAAATCCTGATATCTAATTTTAGAATGGAATACAATACTTCAGCTACTTTCTATATGAAACTGAGAAAGAAAAAGTGGCACTGATTATATATAAAAATACAGTTTTGCAAGCTTAATTTTGAATTATTTTGTATAGATACTTGTAAACCTGATTAGATAGAGGAAAAATTTTTACATAGTTAAAACATAGTGCTTATATAGGTTCCTTTTATGGGATTGATTCAAGACCAAACTTGGTATTAAGTTCAGTATCTTTCGGGGAAGATTTTCAAGAAAATACTCACCAAATCTACCCTTTACATGATTATTTTTTCGAAAAATTGTACTATCTTAAAATTGTCTCGAATTTTGTTTAAATACTATATGTTTAAAATATGTTAATGACCATTAAATTTGTATTGTATTTACTAGAGTAACCTCTGAAGTCCTCTTCATCCTAAATTATTTCTGTAAGTCTGGTAACGTAAGGGGTAGAAAAATCTTATTATACAAAAAATGAAGATATCATTATAACAAACAATTAATATAAATATATGCATTCTTTTTTGTGAATTTAATCATCTCCAAGACATACCTTTATTGGATTGAATTTTTAAGAATTGGGAAACCGTTACTCCTCCCCTTTTTGTTTCTCTCTTCGCCATACAAAGAGAATGGAATTTCAAGAGTCCTCACATAACGACCGGCTCTTAAAATGTTGGACTGTCGATTAAAGACTACATCATCCTAACCTTCTTGTATCAACAATAAGAGAATTTCTGCAAAATCTATTTCGTTTAAAATGAAACAAAAAAATAAGCGTTTGTAAGAGGAAAAGTAGGGAAAGTCATGTGAGTGCAAGACATAAGTTTAGTTTTTCATTTGTTTAGTCCCTTTAACTTCTAAGGTGGAATCATGAGTTTTGAAAATTGAACGATTTATTGCTTATTGATTATAAATGTTTAAAATGTATTTATTGATTTACATTAGGAAATTTAATTTACACATGTGTCCAGACTCTGTAGAGGTTAAGGAATGCTTCAAAGTGTAGAAAAATGCGTCTACGCAGTGTAAAAGCAGGATTCTACATGCACGTGTTGCCAAAAGCTTTGCAGCACGCCGGTATTATTAAATTTTTAACATTCGTTTTTGAGGAAACAAGAGAAGTAGAAGAAGTTTTTATGGGATGGAGCTTGTAACGAGACTTTCAAACAGAAAAAAAGTATTCTAGCATTTACTTATAGAGCAAAGGGAAAAGTTGTGTTGGCCTAAAAACTCGACAATCTGATATCACAAGAAATACTTTTTTTGAGATTTTAAAAATAAAAACAATAACTGCGTTTTAATAAATAGTATTAGGCAGGGAAGATATTGTGTTCTTCGAAAATAAATCAAATTTTGAGTTTTAGAAACGTTTGTATATGTATTTGCGTCTATATGTATGCGTGTGTGTGTTAATAGCATAATTCAGAAACGAAAAAATCTCTAATTTTAATTTAGATTCAACAACTCTCAAAGATGCGGCGGAAGTATTTTAAAGAAACTCTCATACAGTAAATTATCTGTGGTACTTGGTGTTTATTTTGTATTTATTTCCTTCTTAAAGCACTGTACAGACATTCGACATCGTTTGATAAAAAACTGTATGATTACATACTTTATAAATTAAAATTACATATTTAATTTACAGCTCTTAAAAGCTAAAAATTCTTGTATAGATTATAAAGGATTTGCAACCAACCATGCACATACTCTGACTTACAATTTTTCTTATCTAGACATTTAATATGTTCAGGCAGCTTATTGTATAATACGATACCTAAATAATTAAACTATTTGAAGTTTTTGACAGTTTAAAATAAGGAATGTTTATATTTGATTTTATCCTTGTGTTATATTAAACCTTTCCATATTTTCTACTTTCTCAAAATAAAACATACGTTTATGAAGTTTCCATAGCTAATAAAAAGCATATCTTGAATTTTGGTGAATAGTAGATAATCCTTTCTGATTGTGAGCTAATGTTGTATAATTTGATATAACTGGAAAATCACAAGAGTTACAACTACAGGCATATTGCAGAAAAATACAGAGCTGACTGCAATATGCAGCACACGCCAAATAATGTCTATTTTAACAGTCATTCACGAAGTGTTCGTTGTTAAAACTGAAATCTTTACCAGGCTCAGTCATGAAACATTTATAAAATATTGCAGAAAGTGCGAAATTTTCCTTTCTACCCTCATGGGTAGACATAGATATTTCTAAGTATTAAAAGTCGCCTTCCATGGTGTAATGGTTACCATATACCCAAGGTCGCGGGTTCAAACCCGGCGAAGGACGATGGATTTTTTCGGGCGTAAAAATCCTTAGCATGGCTTCCTTCGGAAGGGAATTAAAGCCGTTGGTCCCATGTTGTAGATTTACGGCACGTAAAAGAACCTCAAGCCTGATAGAGAGGCCTCTGAGCAAAATTAAGCGGACTTTCACGCCCAATATAGAATGGGACGCTGAGAACCAAAGCAGTTAAAGAGCGTCCATAAATAAAACACCATTACATTTCTAAGTATTAAAGCAAGCCGGAAGGATACAAAATTGAATTTTTGCCTACAATAGGCGTGGAGTCAAGATAAAAAATCTGATGTGTTCCATTCATATGACTTTCTTTGCATCTTTGCAAAAAATTATTGTTAAAAAGCTTATGATTCTATTTACTTCATGCTAATTGAGAAGAATTAGTAGAAATATTCTTATTACTTGCTTCCTTGTAAAGTGGAAGCGAAATAAGGGAGTACCATAGGTTAAAGTGATAGTCAAAAGGTGGTTTCTATGTGACTGAAGTTCCTTTATTTGTATGGACAGGAGTAGACAAATTCCTGTATAAATTTTTTAAACCTGAAACCACCAATAACGGATTATCTCAAAAACGATCAACTGCACAAAGAAAATGTATATGACATAAATTGTGGTTTTATCGTGATTTACATTTTTCTGTAGTAAGTTTTTGTCTATCTCTTACGGTTAACCAGTTATGCAAAATTCAATAACAATCATCCAGAATAAAGAGGTCTATAGAGTGTATTCCCAGAAAATTCAAATATACATTTTATTTGGCATGTAAATATCTAAATATAAGAGATTTTAATCAAAACCGTTACAACCATTTAAAAGAAAATCAAAATGTTCGAAATTTTTTCCATGTAAAGGGTAGTTTGTGGTGCGGGGATTTTCTTGAAAAAATTTTTGCCGCATCTTTGGAAGATACCAAACTTAAATATCAAGTTTGGTATTTAACGGTCTTTTCGTTTTTGAGCTATGCTATCCATAGACACACAATACACACACACGCGCGCGCGCGCGCGCACACACACACACACACACACACTCAGGGACCTTTTTCCAGAAATGCTTCTTTTTTTGGGATTCAGGGGGACCCAAATCATGTACTTCCGGTGAAATCTCGGTATCGAATTTTTGAGTGCATTATAATACCTACTCTATACACTATGTACATAGTAGTGTAGAGAAAGTAAAATGCTTTTTTTTTTTTTTTTATTCAGGGTGATCCAAAACATGTATTTCCGGTGAAATCTCGGTATCGAATTCTTGGGTGCATTACAATACCTTCTACACTATGTATATAGTACGTGTAGAGAGAGTTAAAATTATCCCTTATTCTCATAGAAGGCTGTTCTATTTGGGATCCGCGCCAAACAGCAGCAGTCTGCCTGGAGTGTGCAATACAGCTCAGCATTGAGGAAAAGCAGTCGTCAGGGCTGAATGAAGTGGCGGAAAGCGCGTTATGACATGTCAGAAATGTATTATATATCACGCTTCCCCTCCACTTTTGCTGCTATGTCTATTGTTGAATTCGCGCGAGCACTCTGGGTCACCTAAGTAAAGTTGGAATAGCCTGCCTGCCTGCCTGCCTGGTATGTTTTTCTTTTTTTGATATTTGTATCTCCGCTCGGACGGGTTTCCTGTACGTCAGTGACTAAAGGCTTCTGTTATTATGTGTTTTTTGTAGTGATGGTTTGCGTGTAGATAACTTGAAATCAATTACTTATGAATTATTATACGTGGTTATAGTAAACTGACTCTCAGTGTGCCAACGGTTTTTTTTTCCTGTATAGTGAAAACAATCAAGTTTATATTTGTGATTCCTACTATTCTAAAACGTATCATGAAAAACTTAAAGTGAATAGAATACCAGTTTTTGTATGAATTCTATAACCAAGGGACTATGTAATGGGTAGAAAAAGTCGTGTGAAGGTTACCTGAAAAAGGATCCCTTCAAAGGAAAATGCTTTAGTCTCTCATATCAGCTATGTTTATGGGTCTTTTGCTTAAAATACTGCTAATGTTTTGGATAACTTAAGTTTTATTTTATCTTGCATACCTTAATTTTCTTTTGCTTTCTCTACACGTAGTATGTACGAAGTGTACAGAGAAAGGAATGTATTCCCCCCCCAAAATTCGATATCGATATTTCACGGAAATACAGGTTTTGGGACCCCCTGAATAATAAAAAAAAGCATTCTTAGACAAATGTCAGTGTGTGGAAGCATAACTCAAAAACGAAAATACTGTTTGGTATTGAAGTATAGTATCTTCCAGGCATGCGACACAAAGATTTTCAAGAAATCCTCTCCCCTTCCCCTACCCAGTCCAAACCAATTTACATGGAAGCTATTTTGAAAAGTTTGTTTTTCTCGAAAATGGCTCTAACAATTTTGATTAAAATATCATATATTAATGATGTTTGCATGATAAATTAAATGTCTACATAGAACTATATGGGAATATCTTTTGAGAACTGCTTCATTCTGGATGAATTTTGCTGAATTTTGCCTAACTGCTAAACCGTAAGAGATAGACAAAAGTTTACTAGAGAAAAAATCTGATGTGTTACACTCACATGACTTTCTATAGCTGCTCTACAAACACACTTCTTACAAAATATTCTTCTTCTTTCTGCACAATGCTAATCGAGATAATCTAACAAATATTCTTATTACTTTCTTATAAGCACAAGGGAAGTAAGGGACTGTACTAGACTAAAGTGATAGTCAAATGTTTTAAAAGCTGTCGTTATGCGATTGTCATTGCAAATCGCTTCTTTGCTTGGCCAAAGTTAGGACAAAAGAAACGCGGGCACTTCCTATCTAAGAAAAGTATAATTACTTTATAATTGAAACCAATAACAAGGAATATCTCGGAAACGGTTACCTCCACAACAAAAACCTGAAGGACATAAATTGTCTGTTTTGATGAGATATGCATTTTTTGTGTGCAGTAAATTTGAATATCTCTTTCGGTTTGGCTGTTAAGATATTTACATGACAAATAAAATGTATTATATCCTGAATTTTCTGGGAATAACCCCTGAAGACATCTTTATTTTACATAACTGGTAAACTGTAAGAGATACGCAAAACCTTACTTAACAAACAATCTAGGACTCATTAAAATAAACTTTATTCTACATACCTTTTTTCGTGAAGTTGGCCATTTTTTTTTTTTTTTTTGAGATATTCTTTGGCATTAGTTTCAGTTTTAATACTTATTATTTTCCTATATAGGAATTCGTCAACTCCTGGCCATGCAAACAAAGGAACTTTAAACACATAGCAATTAGCTTTTGAAAGATTTGACTGTATCGCTTTAGCCTAGTGTACCAAATTTTAGGGTGAAATGCAATACCTTGTCTACCTAGAATATACTAAGAAGGGGAAGTAAAAATCTCTTCGTATAAGGGATTTCAGAAGTGAGGGGAGCCTCCCTTATTTCATAGCAAATGGATAATGGTGTAATTTGTAGCACTAAGGTTTCATCGATGAGAGCGATGTCATGCTGGTGTCGCGTGGCGTGAATGCACGGAACAGGCTCCTGTCTTAATGACAAATAGGGTGCCTATTTGCTATTTGTCTTGCGTTAAATTTGTATTATGTTTATGCCACAGGTCGTTGGAAATATGTGTGGACAGAATGTACCTTCATGGTTGAGGGAACACGCTTTTTACTTTCTCTAACACACATGTAGAATGTAAACAGTAGGTAGAAAAGGTGTTGTATTCCACCCAAAAATTCAAGCTTCACTCATCCATACTCTGTTAACTTTGTTAAACTTGTTAATTTACCCTACTTATAATCCTTACCCATTGTTAATGTATCTTCTTGTTATCATTTGCATATGTTAAAGATTATGACCTCAGTTTGTTATATGTATAATTGTTAATCTAATTTATTACTGGATTGTATAGCAATCTTGCTGATCGGTCAGATAATAAATTGAGCAAAAAAATTCAATACTGAGATTTCACTGGAATTATATGCACCAGAAATACATGTTTACAATATATGAAATAGATATATATTACCTGAATATAAAAAGCATTTTTAGAAAAATTCTGTGAGTATATGTGTGTCTGTCTGTAGACAGCATAGCTCAAAAACCGGAAGCAGGTTAAATATCAGCTTGGTGTTTAAGGTTGCGACATGAAGATTTTAAGGAACGTCATCCGCCACCTTAAAGTACTCTTTAAATTGAATATTTAACGAAATTTTTTATTTTCTAAAATATGGCTCTACCGATTTTGTTTAAAATATTATAGATGTTTACATGGCAAATGAATTTCTGCTCAATAGCCCCTGTAGTCCTCTTCAATCTGAATGGCTTTTGCATAACAAGAGGTAAACAAAACTTGTTACAAAAATCTCACAATTTGTGCCATCTACATTTTTAAGAGCTACATTTCAGAGTTATTCCTTGTTAGTGGTGTCAATTTTAAAACACTTAAAGTTTTCTCAAGCGGGAAGCTCTGAGCCGTTTCAACTCTGTTTTGTTTTACTCTTGACAATGGAAAGAGAACCGAATTTCAATCATCATCGGATGGCGGCAGCTTTTAAAACATTTGAGTGTCGCCTTAACCTAGTTCATTCCCTTATTTTCCTCCTACTTATAATGAACTAGACATAAGACTATTTCTGCTAATTTTTATCTGCAAGATTAGGTTTTTGCAGAACAGATAGAGAAAGGAATATGCATGGAACAATCAGCATTTTTTATTAAAATAACTGTGCCGATTTTGATTAAAATGCCACACATTTAAGACATTTTATGAACAATAAAGTGAACTTTGTAGGAATGACATCTGAGGTCCTGTTCATTCTGAATGACTTCTGTATAGCCAATAAACTGTAAGAGATAGCCAAAGGCTGCTATCTACATAAAACATGTAGATCTCGTTAAAACATACAGATTAAGTCAACAATTTTTTTCAATAGTTGACCATTTCCGAGATATTTCTCATTATTGGTTTGTGCTTTTCTGAATTGAGGAGTCGTTTTTCGTTTTTGTTTGTTCTTACTAAGCAAAGAGAGTGAAATTTTAAAGCCATGACGTAACGCCCAGCTTTTAAAAGATTTTACCATCACCTAAACCAGGTGTATTTTCATTTCCGTTGAATCTATGTGGAAATATGTAACAAAAGCATGTCTGCATATGTAGATATATCAAATAGAAAGAAGAAAATGCCATGTCTTAGGAATTGTTTACTGAAACATGGATGGAGAAAGTCATGTGAATGTAACTCAAGAGAATTATGTGGAAATGCATTCTCTATCGAAATAAATTTTACATTACCCCGAGTTGTATGAACTCTGTTCAAATTTCATATAAAAATACAAGAGAATATTATGTTCTGTTACCCGAAGTTTGAGCACAGTATTCCAGATTGTATTGCCTCATTATGAATGCCAGATTTTGAGGCAGAATAGGCTGTCTTATTTCACTTATTTTGCGCCGCCAATACCGCTCTATTGTAATTTGAACTCTACAGTTGATCTAGTTCATCGTGTATAAAACAAAGCCGTTATGTACTACCGCTGTTTAGTATCTCAACAACCACTCAGATAGAGAAACAATGCCCTCGACGTTCATAAGCAAAAACAAATAGAAAGCATGGACCCTATTTCTATTTTAGAACAAAAAGCAGGGGCGGCTCGTCCACAAGAGCTGCAAGTCCTGCTTTAACAGTCTTCTTTTGCTGTTCCAGCTAGGGTGCGCGCCAAAAGAATCGCGATTGATTCGCGAGTGTAAATAAGGCGCAGCAACCGCCACAGTTGAATCAAGAGAAAATATTGTGACATGCCTTTGCACAGTACCGTATTGGCTACCACGCTCCTCGCCCCTTTCCGAATCGCTCGCTGTGGTGTAATGGTTACCATACTAACTTCATATACCCAAGGTTGCAGGGGAACGATGGATTTTTTTCGGGCGTAAAACTCCTTAGCATGGCTTCCTTCGGAAGAGAAGAAAAGCCGTTGCTTCCGTGTCGTAGATTTACGGTACTAAAGTCACCTCAAAACTGATAAAAAAGACCTCTGAGCGAAATTAAGCGTCTTTCACGCCCAGTATAGAATTGGACGCTGAGAACCACAGCAGTTAAAGAGCGTCCATTAATAAAACTCCATTTGTTCCCCTTCCCAGCTCTGCTTGGGATTTTGCGGTTGAGTATGCGCGTGTACTCTTGCTTAGACGAGTCGAGTTGGAACATCTTAGCTTAGGGGACATACGATGCTACTTTCTTAAATGACTCGGAACTATATGTATCAGTTACGGTCAACTACTTAGATAAACTCTGTGTCGCCCCAGGCGAACGTCGACATATATCCGTCTATTTTGTTTTTTTAACATCCCACATTTACTACATTTACTACAAATGACACCGCAGGCAATGACATTGATGTTATATGTGATGGCAAGGAAAACGGAGAACCCGGAGAAATCCCGTCCTCTTCGCCGCTTTGTCCACAAGTCCCACATACGGTTGCTTGGGATCGAACCCGGGCCGTCTAGTGAGAGGCGAGTGGTCTAATCGCTCGGCCACGCCGCGGCCTATCCGTCAGTGATTGTCACTTTAGTAATTTTAATAACAATTTGTTAGGTGGGAACTTGGTAGTGGCAGACTCTTAAGAAATACTGCGAATTTATAGAAATAGAAATATTTTGTTTAGTTAAGTAGCTTATATTTATCATTGTTAGAATTCTTAATTATAATGGCAAAACCAAAAATGTTCATTATAATGCACAGCATATAATATACAACATTATAAACTCTTTTGGAAAGCGAAAAAGAATAAGGTTAATGAGCCTGTTTAAAGCAAAGTAGACCCGGAAGGAATATACTTTTTCATATTTTCTACTTTAATATTCAAACGCACATCAAAATAAAGGAAATATCACTAGGCCCTACTCCAGTACAATTTTCATGTGTCCAACCTTCGCAGTTACCACACTGACTCCTGTTTCCTTCAAATGCTCATGTACGAGGTTTCTCCCATCCTTTCTTCTACCTTGCAATCCACTTTCCCAGATTCAAACAGATTGTGGTGAATAAAAATCAAACTATTATTAAATAAAATATAATTTCAAATAGAATCATTGATAAATATGTCGAAACTAGCGTACAGTATTATCCTCATTCTAGTTGTCCGAGGATATCCTCTGTGCAGTTTTCAAATCTATCGCGGTCATGATGTATATTTGGGTGGAGTGCAATGCCTTCTCTATGTATGCTGTGAAGAGAAAGTAAAAAAAAAAAAAAAAAAAAAAATTGATGTGTTCTATTCACATGAATTTCTCAACATGTCTGCAACAAATTATTGTTAAAAAGCTTATGCTTCTATTTACTTCATGATCATCGAGAAAAAAAAAAGCAGAAATAGTATTATTACTTGCTTCCTTGTTAGTAGAAGCGAAATAAGGGAGTACCATAGGTTAAAGTGATAGTCAAAAGCTGGTTGCTATGTGACTGAAGTTCCTTTGTTTGTATGGACAGGAGTTGACAAATTCCTGTATGAGAAAAGTATGCTTTTCAAAGCTAAAATTAAACAAGCACTATCTCAAAAACGACCAACTCCAAGAAGAACATGTATATAACATAAATCGTGTGTTTTAATGTAGTCTACAATTTTTGTGTGGTAGGTTTTTGTCTATATCTTACGGTTTACCAGTGGTACACAATTCCGTAAAGTTCATCCAGAATAAAGAGGCTATTCCCAGAAAATTCCCGATATACATATTATTTGTCAGGTATATTATCTTTAATATACGATATTTTAATCAAAATCCTTAGAGCCATTTTTTAGAAAATCAAAATTTTCGAAAATTTTTCCATGTGAAGGGTAGTTGGGAGTGGGGGATTTTCTTGAAAACTTTCGTGTCGCATGCTTGGAGGATACTGAACTTAAATACCAAGTTTGGTATTTAACGGTCTTTTCGTTTTTGAGCTATGCTACCCACAGGCACACACAGACACACACCGACAGACAGACACACACACGGACATTTTTCTAAAAATGTTTTTTTTTGTATTCAGGTGTCTTTAAAACATGTATTACCAGTGAAATCTCGGTATCGAATATTTAGGTGCATTACAATAATTTCTCTATACCTATAAGATAGTACGTATAGAGAAAGTAAAAATCTGATGTGTTCCATTCACATGAATTTCTCTATTATTCTATTTACTTCATCTAATCGAGAAAAAAATTAGCAGTATTATCACTTGCTTCCTTGTTAGCAGAAATGAAATAAGGGAGTAGGTTAAAATGATAGTCAAAAGCTGGTTGCTATGTGAATGAAGTTTCTTTGTATGGACAGGAGTTGACAAATTCCTGTATGAGAAAAGCATATTTTTACTTTCTCCATACGCACTATGTACATAGTGTATAGAGAAAGTATTGCACTCCACCAAAAATTCGATACCGAGATTTCACCGGAAATATATGTTTTAGGGTCCCCAATATCCAAAAAAAGCATTTTCACAAAAAGGTCCATGTGTGTGTGTGTGTGTGTCCGTGTGTCTGTGATAGTGTGGTGGTAGCGTGTCTGCCTCACATGCAAAAGGTCGTGAGTTCGAATCTCGCTTAGGGTGAGTTACCCGGATGAGGTTTTTTTCGTTTTTTTTATCCTGAGAAACGAATGTCGAGTAGCTTTAAGCTCCATGGACCCCGAGATCATTTGAGCATCATTTCAAGAATTCCATTCATCGTCCGATATGACCAAACAGGTTAAAGGATGTTAAGCTACAGAAAAAAAAAAAAAAAAAAAAAAAAAAAAACTCGTATAGATCAGTGACGAAGCTAGTCATAATTGAATCTTAAGTTTATCTTAGATTTTCTTGTATATTAAATCCATAACTTATGAAACAAAACATCTACCACCACACATAATGTTGAGATGTGGTATTGAATAATAGTCTTGTATACAATATATTTTGAGTTTACAATTAAAGGATGGTTAAACTTGTAAACGTATGTACTCTGATGGTGGACTAGATGAAGTTTGTAATTCGGATTAAATCATAAGATGTTCAACTGATAGGAGATTATATACTCAATAAATATATCTATTAGTTGATTTAATTGAAATGTTACGTAACTCCGTGACACGGCAGTCCGCCCGACCGCTGCATTCCCCATCTCGGCCTGAAGGCGTCATGAATGGGGTGCGGTGCTGGAAGGTGAGACGTGATCAGCGGCTCGGGTCCTCCCGGCCGGTTAATTCGGCCTTCTCGATCGGGAGCCGCTACTTCTCAATCAAGTAGTTCCTATTGCTCCCCAGGGACCTCACGATCTTGAGTGCACCCCGGACCAGTCTTCCAGCGGGGGAAAATTCTCCATTCAGGTACCGGGAATTGAACCTATCTCCCGCTTGGCAAGCAGCCACGCTACCGCTGCGCTAAGGAGACGACCAGTTGAACATTATAGGTCTTCGTTTTTTTCTTTTTCTGGCATTTGTGTGCAATGTACACAATAGTCATAAAACGTATTGTATTTCACGAAGAAATTTGATACCGATATTTCATCAGAAATGTATGTTTTGAGACCCCCTGGAACGAAAAAAAATGTGCTGAAAAAGGTCTCTGTGTGTCTGTGCATATGTGTATGTGTGTGTACTTCTGTAGCATACGTATAAAACGAGAAGTCTGTTAATTACGACTTGGTATTTAATTTAAGCGTCTTCCAAGAATGCGACAGGAAGATTTTCTGGAAAATTCTCCACCCCAACTACTCTTTACATGGAGCATTTTTCGAAAATTTAAATTTCCTCAAAAGCGGCTCTAATGCTTTTGATAAAAAATGCCATATGTTTAATAATTTAATGACAAAGGAAATGTATATCTTGAAATCTCTGTGAATAGCCTCAAAAGACCTGATGAGTTTTGTATAACTGCTAAATCGTAAGAGATACACAAAACCTTACAACACAATTTGTTAAAACACACAATTTACGTCACATACTTTTTTTTCTAGAGTTAACAATCTCAGAGACATTCTTTGTTATTGGTTTCAATTTTAAAATACTTATACTTTTATCAAACAGGAAATCGTTCAAGTTTCTTTTGTTTTACTCCTGACCATGCAAAGAATGTTAATGACTACCGCATAGCGATAGCTTTTAAAACATTTGATTGTCGTTTTAGCCAGTATTATTTCCTTAGTTTCCTCTTACTTATAAGGAAGTAAGACAAGTCTACTAATGTTTATTTGGTTTAGCAAGAAGTAGATAGAAGAATAAGCTTTTGTAAAAATAATTCGTTACGGAATAGGTAGAGAAAGTCGTGTAATGAAACATATTAGATTTTTATTACTAATCTCACATACCGATCTGTCATTTCCCTCACAAATAAGGCGTTTGGCGACGAACAGTTTGACGATCCTAGGGCAGTCCGAAGGTGTGTTAGACGTTGAGATAGTACATGCGTGTCACGGGATTAAAGGTCCCTAAAAGGGAGATATAAATTGTATCCAATGTAATATAAATTATATTAAGAAGGGACAAATATACCTTGGATACGGCCAGGGAAGAAACGTTGTAAAACACGTCTAAGAGGGCAAGGACACAGTTACTAGAAGCTGGCAAACGACCCAGTTAGGAGAGTACCGTTAAGGGCAGGACAATGATCCGTAGGGGTTGGCAGTTCCATTGTTCAAGGATGGACATAGCAAAGCAAATAGAAACTGTTCTCTTTTTGCTCGAGCGACGCGATTTCACCAGCTATGGAAGATTCGTGGGTTTAAGACGTGATATTTGAGCCCGTGGTGAAAACGAACGGGCTACATATGGCCGCGATAGAAATAGTGTTTATTTAATACACCAGAAGACAGTCAAAGGTAATAAGAGATGATAGGCACGATTGCGTTGGAATGGGGAAACTTATGAGGAATGCGTATGTTCGGCGGCGGAAATAATCGCAAAAAAAAAAAAAATGAATAAACGAGTTCAATAGTAATCTTGAACTCGAAAGAAATACTTGTGTCTTACTACACCTGAGAAAGATTCCATGCCAACAATATCCTCAGCTAGGACACCTACATCTCCACACCATTCCATAAATATCCTAAAACTGCACGCGGGATTCGAACGGAACCCCTATATTCGGGAACCGCCGCAACGAGTACCCACCCTAGCAAGGGTTTAACCACTTCCTGCGGGGAATATGGGGGTTTTGAGGTTGTCAGTGTAGATTGGGGACAACACGTATGTTACGTTTAGTCCTGACATGTATCCAGCTGTTGGATTCATAGTATAATAAACAATGACCAAAGTAATACACGCCGTAATCCACAGTACCAGACTGTACCTACGAGCATTAGAGTAGTGTAGCTTGGAGGGGATGATAAGCCCCTCCTTCGTAGCAGCATGTGCGAGTCTGGCGTTATCCCGAATCCTACTTTAGGCTGATGTAAGTTGCTGCAGGAGCGTACAAAGAAGTTATTGGCGACTTTTAGTCATGGATTTCTTGCTATTTATATCCAAGTTTGGATAACCTGAGACTCATAGACGTCCCTTTAGCTTCGCCAGTGATATACTTCTAATATATCGCATTTTTTTGTGTTACACGTAATAATTTCCAATTTAAAACAAAATTTTGTTATACCAACTCCACTGCAACACGCTCAATTTATACGTCCCAAGCCGCCACTGACACAAAGTATTCTTTTCCAGGTGCTCACACGACATGAAAAAATCCCTACCTCTAGGGATTGAAATTGCTTTTAACGGCTACTAACATAAGCAAAAGTTTTAGAATAGAGTAGGTACTTTCAGTTTATAGACTACTAATTAAGCGCGTGTTCGCTCGCATTTTTATTCATGGAGCACGTAGAATACATAGAAGTGATGGAAAGGTTTTACCTCATTTTTATTCATGGTTTCCCATCGGAAGCGTTACCTTTTCGCGCCTGCGCAGTGTAGCACATTGATTGATTGTGGTTTAGCTGATGGAGATAGCAGTGAGCGCATCTGTATTACTGCATTTACATAGAGTAATGCATCAAAACCGCGACCGTGTTTTCTCTTTTTGCATCAGGCTTACACGCCGTGCGATGCTCTGGTTAACAAAAACTTGAACTGCAAACCGGAAATGCAGAAGAAATTCCTGTTATATAAACTTGTTTCAAATCAGTATTCCGATAGAAAACTCATTGTGAGGGAAATCATTCTTCCATCTCTTTTCCATCCAATTCCGTGTTTCATTTATTTGTTACTATATTTGTTTTTACGTTCATAGTAAACCCACATTATCTATAGTAATCATTATCATCTTTCTCCCAAACATATCCCCATATATATGTGTGTTCAATGCAATATTTTCAAAACCAAATATACAGAACAACAGAAGCGACAAATTGTTACTTCGTAAATAAATATCCTATCAAAATTTGTATAAAATAAACATGCCAGAAAAATAATGTAAAAACTTGTTAAGCAAATTCTCATACTAATATATAGGATGCTTCAAAAATAATTTTTTACTGGTTCCTTACATCAGTACAAGAAAAAATGTCCATATAAGCACATGCCCCAAAACCATTTGTTTTCGATTTATTGGAGTTCAAAATGTTACATATCAAAACATTTTAAAATGACATATTATTCTATTTTTGACATTGTCAGCTTGTTAGGAATTGTTCAAGTAGTTGTACCACTAAGAGCAAATATCAAAGTATCTTCTTGCGTCTAGATACGCATGCTCTCGTCGAATCATAGACTGTCAAATAGTACCTGTCGGTGCGTATGGTTTCGCAGGCTTCCATAACGCGTAGATTAAGATTTTCTCCTACCGGGATGTCTGCAGCATAAACTAAATTTTAAGGTTGTCTCAAGGGTAAAAATCTGAAGGATTGAGGTCGAGGGAACGCGCAGGCCATGGGACTGGTCCTCTCCTAGCTAGCCATCTGCCATCACAGATAACAAGGAGCGCATCTTCTGGGAGAATTTTCCGATTATAGTTCCTGTAGACAGAACCTGTAAGGCGTGCTGGGACAATGTATTACACAAGTGACAAATGACAAACAAGCATCCATGACTACACAAGGCCAACTCCGCAGGATACAATGGATCAAACCCTTCCATGAATGAGTGCATAGATAAATGAAGTTGTTGGGTTGGGTTGGACCCGGAAAGCTGGACATAAACTTTCATTAGTAAATTGATGACGCGAAAATGAAGGGGTTTTTAGAACATATGTTTATATGAACCTATTTTCTTATTTAGGTATAAGGAACCCATCCCCAAGCGTAAAATTATTTTAGAGTCGTCTTGATTTATCATTATTTACCCGAAGTCCAATTAGAACGGAGCTAAACGTGTCATGTAAGCTATTCTCTAAATTGTAACAAATGCTAAATTTCGACTAATTGGTTCAGTTATGCTGAGTGAAAAATTATGTGTTTTTAGATGTAACCAAGAGAAAATTAAAATTTCGATTATATGTAGAAACGACGAAGTTACTATGCTTTATGTGTACGGTCTTGTCCAAGATAGTTCCTTATATTTGATTTACAAGTGTTTTAAGTTGTGCCAATTTATTTTAATGCAATGCGGAGAAAATCAAGAATTATTATAACGTTTTGCTGAACTTCCTCATTAATACCTCAGATTTTACAATCAAACGTTTAAACCCTGATTTATTTGGACACTCATTTTCAGTATTATTTACAATTGGTCAACTAAATGAATATAATATAAATTTGAAATCACCACATATGAAAAAGATTGAAAAAATTCTTGCAAGTTTGGACACATATTTTAGAACTAATAAGGTGAAAAGACTGGAAAAACATCACATTAATAACATCTTCATTTCTGTTAATTTGGCCACAGTTTTCTGGCTTCATATAACACACTATGAACGTTACAATCGGATGTTTTTACAAATCCAAACATTACCATAGTTACAATATGTTACGAGGGATGATAAAAAAGACAGGCTATTTTTTTTTTTCAAAAATATCTATTACTCCATTTCAATGTTTACATGATCTTTTTCAAATTAATTACCTTCTACTGCAATGCACATTTTATAGAGTCTTTGTCAATCCTCGAATACATGGTGCAGGTCATTCTTTGTTAAGTCGGTTAGGGATCACCTCACTTTCTTGAGCATTGCGTTCCTGAGTTCTCAAATCAAATGGCCCGAAACTTTGCCTTTAGCGATGGGGAAAAGAAAAAAAAATACAGGGTACAAGATCCGGGCTATAAGTTGGATGCAGTAAACAAGTAATGTTGGATTGAGCTAGAAACTACATGACAATGTGCCGCGTAGTATGCTGCCATAACGATAGTGCGAGTACCATTCCATGATAGTAAAAAAAATGTGATCACCATCACTTTACATCCAGTTGGAAGAACTTTTTCATGGTGTTAGAGAACCCTGGGGATTTCCATTCGTTTTCCTTCAGGGCCATAATGACTCATCACTGGTAATAATCGATTCCAGAAATGCATACCCTCCATCAGCAAAGAGACGCATTACCTCACAACTGATATCCATTCGCACAGCCTTTTGTTCCGGAGTCAACAGGCGTAGCACCCAACAGACCAAATATGGGTCACATGAAGATGATCATGCATATTGTAAAGACACTGCCAGATGCATTTCTCAGCACTTCACTAAAGTTACTAGTGTATTCCCTTATTTTCTTCCTACTTATAAGGAACTAAGTAATAAGAACATTTTGCTAATGAGTACCTCCATTAGTAAGGTGCAGAAAGAAGAATAATATTATGTAAGAAGTTTGTAGAACAGCTAGAGAAAGTCATGTGAGTGTTACACATCAGATTTTTTTTTTCCTAAGATCATTATCCAATTCTGACTGAAATATTTTTACTGAACTTTGTGTTTACTCAGTTCTTATCTGGCTATGATAAGGTGATATTTTGAGCGATTTAAAATACCTTTCCTAGATGGTTATTCATGTTTCTGTAGATATTGTCAAGCTGTACATACATTCAGCACCTGCTTTTGAGTCGCTGTAGGAACGGAGGGAAAATCTCGCCTACTGCAACACTATGATTTATCTATTCTGTCTACATCCCCCAGGAGACAGAGATGAGGTGAAGGGGCCAGAATAAATCCCATACCTTCAAGATGTCATAAGGTCCATAGCATTTCGTTTGGATACCCAGGTATCATTAGACAGCAGAGTGGGGGGAGGGGTCACCAGGAATCAAACCTAGGATCTCCTGAATGCAACCTTCACACGTTACTGCAAAACCTTGCTCAGTTGGACGACCTATATTTGGAAGATCAAGATAGTGCCTAGACAATCATTTAATTTTTGTGAAAATTTCATACATTAAAAATATATAATTTTCTCTGTCTAACATTTAGTCATCGTACCTTTAATAAGCTTTGCATTCTATTTTATTATACCATGCAATTGCCAAACTACACACCTACTAATATACAAAACGTTTTCGCTTCGGAATTAACAAGATTACGATTTGATTTTAAGTAGAAAGGCAACACTTCATGTACAGTTCCTCTGTGTTCTGATGCATCACTTACCTCCAGAAAACTGTTAATGCATGACTCTAAAATCTAATAGATTTTTTCATAGTGAAGGAAGTTCAACATATCGGACAAATCTAGAATATGTTGCCACGAGGATTATTTTTATGTAAGTTGAAGAATTGTATTTAGCTCTTTTATAATGTAAAGTTATTAAAATCATAAATATGTCACTTTAAACATATTCATGAACTTAACTTTAACTCTTCAGAGGACTTATATACATATTTAAAAAAAAAAGGTATCAGTGATATTAGCCAAAGATAATATATCTTTTCTCGTACGAGTTTAAGAAATTGTACAGTAAAAATTAAAACTTCTGAATATTCTATGCTAAGCTATGCTACACTATTTTTATTTTCTCTAAATAGTACATGGTACGTAGTGTAGCACTCCACCAAAAATTCGATACCGAGATTTCACCGAAAATTCACGTTTTAGAGCCCCCTGTGTAAAAAGTACGTACATAGTGTACACAGAAGGTATTGCATTCTACCCAAAAATCGATACTTAGATTTCCCCGGAAATACACGTATTAGGGTCCCCTGTATCCTCCCAAAAATAATTTTTAGAAAAAGGTCCGCGTGTCTGAGGACACGATAACTCAAAAACGAAAGGTCAGTAAACTTGATATTTAAGATTATTATTATCCAAGGGTGCGACACGAAGACTTTGAAGAACATTTCCTTATACCAAAATATCCTTTATTTGGTGAAAAAATGACCATTTGTATATTTTAAAAAATATCTGTAATGATTTTGATGAAAATACTGTATATTAAAATTACTTACATGACAAATAAAATGTATATACTGGATTTTCCAGGAATAGCCTCTGAAGACTCTTCGTTCTGGATGACTTTTGTATAACTGGTAAACCCTAAGAGATAAACAAAAAGGACTACGCAAAAAACGCAGATCTCATTAAAACACACAATGTATGTCATATACATTTTAAAGAGTTAACTGTTTTCGAGATATTACTTGTTATTTGTTTCAAATTTAAACCACTTGAACTTTTCTCATTGGGAAATTTGTCAGCTCATTGCTATGTAAAAAAACGGATTCCAACCACAAGGCAACCAGGTTTTAAAAGATTTCCCTAATTTTTATATCGATTAACATAAAGTAGAAAGAAAAATAAGCTTTTTTAATAATAATAATTTGTAACACAGATGTAGAGAAAGTAATGTGAGCGAAACGCTTCAGATTTCTTTCGTTATCATCCTGTAGTCATTATTATTTTCATAATTATTGTTTAATATTATGGAACAAAATAAAACGTTACTTAGATTATAATGTTTTCCTCGGGCTATTCTTACACAATAATCAGAGGCATCTTGGCTCTTTTTAAACATTATGTTTGTGTTTTATAATTCAACATATTATAACTATTTTCATTCTCTCCCACTATTCCTGTGGCGTGCTCGTTTGTGTAACAAAGATTAATAGGCAACAAAAAAAAAATCTAGTTTAATGAAAAAACGTTTAAGCCAGATGTTTGATGGAATATTTCGTTGCGAATGAAAAATACAATTACCATGCTTCACTATTAGCTTCCGAAAACTGATTAGTAACAACGTTAGTTTTTCAACATCGTTACAATTAGCAGCTTGCATAACCAGACGTATAATATGTAGGCACGCTGCTTAGCAATGCAATTACGTTCCACGAATTTCGACAAAATATAGTACTTCTGAAAATCGATATTACCATTCAGCACCCTCTCAAGACTGATTATTCGATTGCGCCTTTTTAACACCTTCATCCAACATTTAGAGCATAAATGCGAAAATGAAAATTTCCAACAATATGCATCCACAAACAAACAATGCAGGTATAAATCATATAAGCAGGTATCACGTCACCAACTCGCTTTATTTTGCGCCGTAGCAAATAAACCTTGCTTCGTAAATTCCGTGTGTAAATACATGCCATGCAGGGATTGTCGCCCTTCCTTGTATAATGCGCCGTGTGCCAGTTTATAATGTGGGAACAGAAAGTAATCCAACATGCAAGCCATCGACTCCTACGTTTATGCCTGCCTAAGAGGTATCTTTATTTATGGAAAGTGGTGGAATAAGTGTTCAGTTTGCGGCAAAGTTCTGCACTCAGAAAATTCAATTTAAAACGTCCTTATCCAACCCATTCAAGTGAGAATGACAGTTACCAAGGAGAACAATGTTTCTTTCAAATTTGGATAGATACCGATTACTTACCAAGATGTCTATTCATATTCGCAGCTATAAATGTGAAACTTTTTAGTTACGGGTAAATGTCACACTATCGGCGAAGCAATGCAGTTACAATGGTATTTAATTAAGTCAAGGAGCTTGCTTTAATACATTTTCATTATTTTTTGCAATTATTTATGTACTACCAATCACTACCAAATCTATAAAAATATTCACATTGTTCATATCCGAAGTATAAATGCTAATGTAAGAGACCTAATAGAACAACTGTTCTATCAATCATGAACCCACAATAACTACATTAAATTATGACATTTGGATTAAGTATTCTGCAACCTGCAGTGACTTCTATGCTAGACGGTGACGTCACAAAATGGTCGCTTAGGTCGGAAGCGTTTGATATTCTTGCAAAAAGGGATCTAAAATAACTTTACCTGTCCTTCAAAAGAGAATAACATCACATTAACATAATTTTCTATTAATTTGAGGATAGATATTTGATTAAAAATAGCTTTAGCTCTTGTGCAATTCTAAACCCCTGATAAATGGGCAACTTCTCTGCTTTAGCTGTACAGTGGAACGATGTGAATGAAAGCTGTCGAACTATATACAATGTGTCGTTATACTCACCCGCTCTAAGGGTTTTTTTATACAAGGGCCCCTAAACCGTGAATTTCCAATGAAATTCCAGGGTATCGTTTTGGGCGGAATACAATACCTTCTCTCCTTATGTACTATGTACTAATATAAAAAAATCTGATTTGTTCCATTCACATGACTTTCTCTATATCTCAGCAACAAATTATTGTTAAAAAGCTTATACTTCTATTTACTTCATGCTAATCGAAAAAATAAATCTGATGTGTTCCATTCACACGACTTTCTCTATATCTCTGTAACAAATTATTGTTAATAAGCTTATTGTTTTATTTATTTCATGCTAATTGAGAAATATTAGCAGAAATAATCTTATTTCTTGTTTTATTGTAAGTAGAAGCTAAATAAGGGAGCACCATAGGTTAAAGTGAAAGCCAAAAGCTGGTTGTTATGTGACTGATGTTCCTTTGTTTGTATGGACACGAGTGTGCAAATTCCTGTGTTAAAAAAGTGTGTTTTTCAAAGCTGAAATCAAAAGCAAGGAACATCTCAAAAACGATCAACTGCACGAAAAAATGTATATAACATAAATTGTGTGTTTTAACGTGCTCTACATGTTTTGTGTGTTAAGTTTTTGTCCATCTCTTGCGGTTTAGTAGTTATGCAAAATTCATCCAGAATAAAGTAGTCTTCAGAGGCTATTCCCAGAAAATTCAAGATATACATATTATTTGTCAGGTAAATATCTTTAATATATGATATTTTCATCAAAATCGTTAAAGGCATTTTTTAGAAAGTAAACATTTTCGAAAAACGTTCCATGTAAAGTGTATTTGGGGTTCTGGGATTTTCTTGAAAATATTTGTATTGCATCCTTGCAAGATACCAAACTTAAATACTAAGTTTGGTATTTAACGGTCATTTCGTTTTTGAACTATGTTGTCCACAGAAACATACCACAGACACATACACAGACACACACACAGACCTTTTTCCAAAAATGTTATATGTTCCATTCATATGACTTTCTCTACATCTCTGCAAAATTATTGTTAAAAAGCTTACGCTCCTGTTTACTTTATGCTAATCGTGAAAAAATTAGCAGAAGAAGAAAAATAAGGGAGTACCATAGATTAGACATAGCTGGTTGCTATGTGACTGAAGTTTCTTTGTCTGTATGGACGGGAGTTGACAAACTCCTGTGATATAAATTTTTTAAAGCTGATACCAATAACAAGGAATATCTCAAAAACGATCAACTCCACGAAAAAAATGAATATAACATAAATTGTTTGTTTTAGTGTGCTCTACATTTTTTGTGCGGTAGGTTTTTGTCCATCTCTTACATTTAGCCGTTATGCAAATTTCCGTAAAGTTCATCCAGAATAAAGTAGTCTTCAGAGGCAGTTCCCATAAAATTCAAGATATACACATTATTTGTCAGGTAAATATGTTTAATATATGATATTTTATCAAAATCGTAATAGCCATTTTAAGAAAATAAAATTTTTTTCGAAAAAAATTCCATGTAAAGGGTATTTGGGGGTGGGGGATTTTCTTGAAAATCTTCGTGTCACATCCTTGCAAGATACCAAACTTAAATACCAAGTTTGGTATTTAACGCACTTTTGGTTTTTGAGCTTCCTGTCCACAGACACACACACACACACACAGACCTTTTGCCAAAAATGGAATTTTTTGGGATTCAGGTGGAACCAAAACATGTATTTCCGTGAAATCTCGGTATCGAATTTTTGGGTGCATTACAGTACCTTCTCTATATACTATGCACATAGTACGTATAGAGAAAGTAAAAATAAACTATACAACATCCCCTTTTATTTTGTCTAGGAGCTGCCTCTCAAGGTCTATTATGAAAAGCGCTAAGTCACTGGGAAGTTCTCACGACAGACCATGAGCGCCGTTGTCTCCTTGATGGCCTACTCACAATGTATCTGTTTACAAACGTGATATACTCTCCCTCTACCTCCTCCTTTTAATGAAACCTAATAAACATGACTCATTGCCTTAACTCAACTCAATGACGGTATAGTAGTGCACTCCTGTGTATTAGCCTAACTTGTCCCGGCGTCATCTGACTTACTCTGAAGCAGTGGCGGCTCATGGTTACAATATCGATGAAAATATCGTCCTCGACATCAACAGCATTTCAATTACCACCAATATTTTAAAGGCGTTTAAAATGAATTATAAATTTGGAATTTTATTTTGAATAACTGTCTAAATACACAGTTATTCAATACATATTTAAAGATCACTATAGGAAATGCAATGCCACGCCTCTACGGATTGATCAAGGACACTAATCTAGAAACTCTCAGGTAGTGCAACTTGTTGAGAAAGAGCTGTCACTTCGTCTGCATTTGTTGCTGCTATCTACTCACGAAGGTCAATCAAATCATGTTATGTTGTAGTGCAGTCTGTTCCAGTTTGAGTGCGCGTTAAAGAATATAGAGTTATTACTTGCAAACTGCAGAATCACAACGGGTCTCATTGCAGTATGCAATACAGCTCAGTAGTGAGGGAAGCCTGTCATCAGGGCTGAAGTGTTCGATTGAAGTGGTAGGAAGCTCAAGCCTGTATGGTTATCATCTTCGCCCAGTGACTCATTGGCTGTCGCGCTCCTCCTTCAGCGGGACTCCAAGATCTGTTGCTGAGTACACGTGAGTACTCCTAGGCAGCCGAATGGAGTTGGAGCAATCTGTTTTAGAGCCTAACGAACCATTTATCATGTAAAATAAATCAGTAAAATCCGATGTATAGGAATGGTGCGGGATTATTGTGGTGAAATGGAAATAACACTAATAATAATAATAATAATAATAATAGTAATGGATTCTAGAAGTGAAATAGGGGGCGGAAGCCTTAGAGAAACGAGAGATATGGGTAAGTGTTGACGATAAAAGTTCTTTGAGATAATATGCGTGTGGGGTGAAAAAGTTTAAATATTTGTATCAGCGTTTCATAACGATTTAATGATGCAGTATTTGCAGCTTTTTCGGTATGCTTTAAAGATACGTTTATGAGGAAAATTGCACGATCTTCTTAGGATGGCTACTATTCCCAATTTCTGGCATATGGTTGTTTACAAAACAGATCATACGGTTGAACCTCCTCTTCTTAACTTTTATTGTAAAAGTTAATTACATTTACGTATCGGCAAATATTAGCTACTGTTGAAAAGGCTTAATCAATACGAGCTGATTAATATATTGGTAAGAATGATCCATAATAATTTGAACATGGACCTAGGAGAGAACCAAAATTTCATCATGATGTGATATTTGAGGATGTTGGTAAGCCCTGTCCGACTATAGGTCTGACATAGCTCAGGGCTATTCAAAACATGTTAATCTCTGAATTTGTTCTTAAATTATGACGATGCTATTAGTAATTGGACAAAATGAGATACGCTTATTGTTTTAAGCATTGTTCTCTAATAAATATAAAACTATTTTCACTTATTCACCTCCCACCCTGCATAAGATAATTAAAACAAATTGGGGAGGGAGAAATACGTAGACATATACGGGAAATCGAAAAGAATAGGTTTTGCACGGATGCGTGCAGGAGTATTTGTGTTAAAACAAATAGGAACTATTTTTCCAGGTAAATCCATTATGTGTGAGAAATGGATAATGCTCTACATTGTTTAATAACTCATGAAAAGGTCAGAGAATGGAGAGGATATATGGAAAAAATGATGGATTAATTTAAATAAAAAAATTAATAGGGATTAATGTTGGCGAGTACGAGGACAAAGGCAATTAAATGATGGGGACATCTTAGGAAATTTAAGAAAGATTTGGATAAGGAGCCTAAAGAGGGAACAACAGATCGGGACAATTTAGTAACTCAAGAGTTAGTATAGTAGTTCTACACTATGCATATTACCTAGGGGTTAAAGTGTGGAGCAGGTAGCAGGTAGATACACTAGATTATAAAACATTGTTATTCGAATATAAGTTACTTGTAATATTGTGGTAACAAAAGATGGAAAGAAATCATTCAATATTAATAACTTCATAACCAATAGTGTTTATGTACCTAATTTAACTTTTTATATTATTATTATTACTACTACTACTGCTACTGCTATTGCTACTCCTACGGCTACGGCCACGGCCACGGCCACGGCCTCGGCCCCTGCCGCTGCCGCTACCGCTACTTGCTGCTACTGCTGCTGCTGATGATGATGAGATTTCATACTGTATCGTCAGTTTTTTATTTCAGCTTATTTTATTTACCTAGGTCTGTTCTTGTTAAAACAAGACGCAGTCTTAAGTATTTTTCTTAGTAATTGCATAGCTGCGGCATTAGTGTAAAGCAAGAACCTTTGAGATAATTAACTTTAATTTATGCTTAAGTAACATAATTTATTTTAATGAGAGTTGTGCACTTTGCTGAGTGTGAGGAACTTAGGTACTTAATTTGTTGGGTCGTCTCCTTAGCGCAGCTGCTTACCAAGCGGGAGACCTGGGTTCGATCCCCAGTACCGGCGTGGGGATTTTTCTCCCGCTGGGAGACCTGGTCCGGGGTGCACTCAGCCTCTTAAGGTCCCTGGGGGGGGCCAATTGAGGAGCTACTTGATGGAGAAGTAGCGGCTCCTGGTCATGAGGACCGCATTAACCGGCCGGGAGGGCTCGAGGCGCTGACCAATACTACACCCCATCAATGACGTCTGTAGTGGACCGAGATGGGGGACGCAGCGGCCGGCGGTAGGCCAAGGTTCCCCATGAGCTGTCGTGCCATGGAGTTATTACTTAATTTGTTGTATTGCTAATTTAATTAGGTGAATATGTTTACACATGACTAAGTAGAAATTCTAAATGAAATTGTACACAAAACTTACAACATATTTATCTTAGAACATATTTTAATATATGTTTTGTATATGAGCAAAGACAGAAGAAAATATAAATAATATGCCTGTGTATCACAGTAATGTAAGACATTTTTAATGTGCGACGAATACGTAGTAACATAGCATATGTTATTGCCATTTATTTGCCTTGATCCATTAAAGCTTGAAACTGTGAATATTCGAACGAGAGGGCACATACAACAGAAACTCAGCTACGGTTCGGTATATTAGTTCCTGCTTTTCGAACGATTGAGTCTCGAAGAAAGGAGCGATACTCATTGAATTTCCAGAAACAGAAAAGAAACCCTATTATGCATACTATATTGTATGGTGACGTCCTCCGTGGTGTAGTGGTTACAATGTTAGCCCCATATACTAAAGGTCGCGTTTTTTTTTTTAAATACAGTTCCGAAGACTTGTCAGGATTCATGCGCTGCATTCCTTTTTCCTCTTTTTTCCCAGTACACAGGCATGTACACATTTACAAACACATAAACACCCATGTCCAAGGCGGGACTCGAACTCACGATCCCCTGCGCCACGAAGCACCAAAGTGAGACGCTTTAACGAGCGTGGCAATGGGGACCGGCATTTTTTACAATAGTGGAATTAGGCTCACTAAGAAACCCGATTCCGCGACAAAAATTCCTATGAACTTAGTATGAGATAGTTGAATTAGTGGGTTCAAACCCAGCGGAGAAGGATGGATATTTTTCGGGCCTAAAGATCCTTAGTATGGCTTCCTTCGGAAGGGAAGTAATGCCGTTGGTCCCGTGTTGTAGATTTATGGCACGTAAAAGAATCTCAAACCTGATAAAAATGTCTCTGAGCAAAATTAAGTTGTCTTTCTCGCCCAAAATAGGATGGGCCGCTAAGAACTCCAGTAGTTAAAGAGCGTACATAAACGAAACTCCATTTCCACATTACACGTAAATAATAATTACACCAGACTGCATATTACACTAACATAAAACGGGAACAAAAACAGTGAGCCTACGTTTCACACAGCACATGTTTTTATTTCTTCTGCTAGTAGGGCCAACATAAATGGTGCCGTCAGACCAACAGGATCGGTTATTGACTATTTAGTGACTAAATTGTAATTTAATGATGTTTGGAATGACTAAGTTTACTTTATCTACTACGTACAGTAAGTAGAGGAAGCATCGCATTACAATTCCTAAAAAATCTGATGTGTAACACTCACATAACTTTCTATAGCTATTCTACAAACATTCTTCTTAAAAAAGATTATTCCACTTTCTACATCATGTTAGTTGAGATAAGCATTAGTACAATGGTCGTATTATTTAGTTCCTTATAGTAGAAAGGATGTAACGGAATGCATTATGCTAAAGTGATAGTCTAATGTTCTAAAAGCTGTCGCCATGCGATTGTCATTCCATGCCCAGAAGTTTGCACAAGAAACACGGGCGACTTCATATCTGAGAAAAGTGTAAGTAATTTAATGTTGAAACGAATAACAAGGAATAACTCGGAAACGGCTACCTCCACAACAAAACAGTAAAGGACATAAATTGTGCGTTTTGACTAGATCTACATTTTTTCTGTAGTACGTTTTGTCTATCTCTCTCGATTTACCAGTTAGGTAAAATTCATTCAGAAAGAAGAGGATCGCAGACACTATTCCAAAAATTTAAGATATACATGTAAACATCTCTAATATGCGGTATTTAAATCAAAACATTAGAGCCATTTTTGAGAAAATCAAAATTTCCGAAAATTTTTCCACATAAACGGTAGTTTGGAGAGAGAGAAATTTTCTTGAAAACCTTCCGATCACATCGTTGGGAGATACTGAACTTAAATACTTTTCATTTTTGAGTCATGCTACCCAAAGACACACACACACACACACACACACACACACACACACACACACACACACACACACACACACACACACACACACACTCTCTCTTGATATATTTCCGGTGAAATATCGGTATCAAATTTTCGTATGGAATGCAATACCTTCTCTATCTACTATGTACGTTGTACAAAGCGCTAGAGAAGGTATTGGATACGAAATCTCACCACAAATACACGTTTTGAGGTCCCCTAATCAAATCAATTATACTGATCGTATGTATGAACAACTGTGAGTGTGTGAACATCATAGCTTAAAAACGAAACGTCAGTTGATTTTACGTTCAGCGTTCCTCAGGGATGCGACAAGGTTTTTAAGAGAATCTCCCGCTCCAAATTACCCCTTATAGGCACATTTTAAGAAAAGTTTGTTTCTCTAAAATGGTTCTAACGATTTTGATTATAATATGGTTACTTAAGATATGTTCACTATAAATGAAATGTATATCTTTAAATAGCTTCTGAAGTTCCTTTTAATTCGAGAAACTTATGCACACCTGCTAAACTGTAAGATATTGGAAAAAATGTACTACACAAAAAATTAGTTACAACACAAAATATATTTTAAATACATTTAGGTTGAGTTAGTTAACCGTTGCCAAGACATTTATTACTATTGGTTATAATTTTAAATTGTTTTACCTCTTTCAATCGTTTTCTTTCTCCTAGTCAAGGAAGAACAAACCATCGCATAGCGATCAGCTCTTAAAATATTTGAGTATTGCTTAAACCTTGTGCATTTCCTTATTGCCATCTTATCTACAAATAAATATGTAATACAAGCATTTTTGCGAATGTTTATCTCGATTAACGTGAATCATATATAGTAATCTCCTTTTAAAAATCATTTGTTGTAGAAAGGATAACGAAAATCATATGAATGTAACATTAAAATGTTTCAGTTCAGTGGCCTTCAAAACATATGCTTCGGTTGTAACGACAGTGAGAAGTTTTGTGTTTAATGAAATACCTTCTTTGCCATAGGTGCAAAAGTTAAGAGAGTGTCATGTAGTTACAAACTTCCCCTTTTTCAATATCATCACATATTTTTTTTGTATATATAAAATAGCTTTAATTATTCCAGAATGTGTGTTATTGTTGTTTGTAGGTTGAAAGTATAAATCACAGCTGTTATATCAAAAGCTAATTTTGGTTGCTAATGTGCCCGTGAGGAAAACAAAAATCTCATGAAGTTTCGTTCTATGCCTCAATTTTAGCTATCCATTTTAATGCTAGTTTTGTTTTTACTTTTTCTATACGTGCTATGTATATAGTGTATAGAGAAGGTATTGCACTCCACCAAAAATTCGATACCGAAATTTCACCGGAAATATATGTTTTAGGGTCCCCTGTATCCAAAAAAAGTAATTTCAGAAAAAGGTCCGTATGTCAGTGTGTCCGTCTGTCTGTGAAAGCAATAACTCAAAAACGAAAAGTCGGTAAAATACCAAACTTGGTATTTAAGTTTAGTATCTTCCAGGAATGCGACACGAAGATTTTGAGAAAAATCTCCCACCCCAAACTACCCTTTACAAGGAAATTTTTTCGAAAATTTTGATTTTCTAAAAAATGGCTCTAACGATTTTGATTAAAATATGGTATATTGAAGATATTTACATGACAAATAAAATGTATCTTTTGAATTTTCTGGCAATAGCCTCTGAAGACTACTTTATTCTTGGTCAATTTTACGGAATTTTGCATAACTGCTTAACCGTAAGAGATGGACAAAAACTTACCACACAACAAATGTAGAGCACCTTAAAACACACAATTTATGTTATATACATTTTTTTTCTTGGAGTTGATTGTTTTTGAGATATTCCTTGCTTTTTTTTCAGCTATAAAGACTTATACTTTTCTCGTACAGGACTTTGTGAATTCGTGTCCATACAAACAAAGGAACTTCAGTCGCTGAGCAACCAGCTTTTGACTATCACTTTAACCTATGGTACCCCCTTATTTCGCTTCTACTAACAAGGAAGCAAGTAATAAGACTATTTCTGCTAATGTTTGCTGCATTAGATGAAGTAAATAGAATAATTTGTTGCAGTGATATAGAGAAAGTCATGTGAATGGAACACTTCAGATTTTTTACACACAAGCCGTTTGTAGAACAAGAGTAGAGTCAGACTGAAAAAACTCAATGCCATATCTGCTCGTTTAAGTAGGTACGTGACATTTTTACTGAATATTATAGTCTTTCATCTGTGTCTGGTGAAGGTAATGAATGGTGTTCATGGAGAAGAGTTTTTTTTTTACCTACCTGATTTTGATTGAGTGTTTAAAATTGTCAAATGGGCCCATAAGTTTACAAGAGCAGTTTTTATAATTATTTTTTAATAATCAATAATGTAATAAACCTAAACTTAATGTGCGAGAGTGTTTTTATCTTAATAATAATTGAAATATACGTAATTTACGTTATACTGTAAACATAACAACGATATTAATGCTGTTGTTTTGTTTTCTTGTATAAGTGAAAAAAATTAATTAAAATATTTTGGAGCCCGCTAAAATAAATTTAAAGTGAGTGATTTAACCCAACTCTAATAACTTTATATACGAACTACTATGCACGTGCATAGTACCCAAAAAGTTATACAAAGATTTCACCGGAAATATACTTGTTTTGAGGAACCTGAAAACAAAATATCATTTTAGACATTGTGTGTGTGTGTGTGTGTGTGTGTGTGTGTGTGGACAGTATAACTCAAAAACAAAAAGTTCGTTAAATACCAAACTTGGTAATTATTAATTTTATTTTCCACATTTGTGGCATGAATATTTTCTGGAAAATGCCTCAGCCTACACTACCCTTTACATGGAAGGTTTTTTGAAATTTATTTTGTCAAAAATTACTCCAATGATTTTGATTAAACTTCCATACATTAAATATATTTACATGACAAATAAACTGTGTATCATGAATTTGTTGGGAACAGTCTCTGAATTCTTCTCCATTCTAAACAGCTTTTACATAACTGTAAACCATAAAAGACAAAATAAACTTACTACACAAAAAAGTGTATCTAGATCTCGTTAAAACACAAAGTTTATGTCATACATTTTCAATGGCAGAGCTACAAATTTGTTATTGGCTTTAACACTTCCAATACTTATAATTTTCTCAAATGCAAAGTCGTTATTCAGTTTTTTCAACATGGTCTAGTCATGCCAAGAGAAGGGAAGTTCAATTGCATCATATAGCAACCAGCTTTTAAGAGGTATCACTGCGCTTTAGCTACTACTTAGAGCGAAAAATTAATAAGATAATTTCTACTAATGTTTATCTCGATTAGCACACAGAGAGAAAAATTAGCTTTTATAAGAATAATTTGTTGCAGAATAGGTAGAGAAAGTCGTGTGAAAGGGACACATCAGATATTTTTTTTATGTACAGAGCTTTCTGAAGTTTAATAAAATAAATGACCGTTTATCGCATGCTCCTTCAATTCTTTCTTCATGTAGAAACACTATAAAATGTTAACCACAGTATTGTCGAAGCCGAATATCGTATGTTTATCCGATTGAATAGCTATCGAATGTTTCTTGTGATTCATACAGGATAGAGGAGACGTGTCTTTCAACTATTGATGTGTTCTAGTTCCGGAGTGATAAAGGATGCAAGGAACTAAATTCAGCATTTCCATTACTACTGCAACCGACTGCGGGAGTAAATCTGTAAACCACAAGCACACAAAGGAATCGCACCGAGACGTAGGTAGAGTCGAGACACGAGGTCGATATGCAGATTACCAAGAGTGGTCGACTCTCATTTGTATGGAATTCACTTACCGGCTGGGATGCTCACAGCTTCAGAGAGTTTGGAGGTTAGGTTTAGCTTCTTATGTCAAAAAGTCAGACTCTACTTCTGGGCGGAGAGTGGGAGGAGTTTTCTGCGATGTTTGCTGGATTCGGGATCACTTTTATTTTCTCTACTAGTTACATAATATAAGTAGAGGAAGTATTAATTGTATTTCACCTTAAAATTCCTAGATTAAGCGCATACTATTTCTTTATTAGCTCATTCTTTTAATGCTATGGAAGCTAAATTACAGCAACACAGAAGATGAGCGTTCAAATCAATATTAATAAAACTAAAACTATACAATCAGATCCACTAATACTAACTGATGGAACATTGAAAGTGTGAAGGCATTTTCATGTTTTGCGGCAGTCTCCCGGTAAGGTGGCACAGATAGTGAGTGATGTGGGAATAAGAATAAAGAAGCCAAAATGTGCCGCCTTTGGGCTGCTAAAGCCTAAATGGAAGAGTGCCTATACCATATATACTCAATTGAGGGTTTTTAACTCGAACATAAAATTTGTGCTTTTATATGGTTGTGAAACCTGGAATGCAACACAAACGATTATTAATCAAGTTTTTATTAATAGATATTTACGAAGCATTTTAAAAAAAATTCTGATTTGTTACATTCACATGACTTTCTTTAGCTATCCGAAAAATATTCTTACAAACGTACTCTTCTATATATGTCACCCTAATCTAGATAAACATTCCCAGAATTGGTCTTATTGCTTGTTTCTTTGTCGGTAGAACGGAAGTAAGAGAATCAATAGGCTAAAGCGATAGTCTAAATCTTTTAAAAGCCAGTCACTAAATAAAACAATTGAAATTCGGTTCTCTTTGCTTGCTGGGAGTAAACAACAGAGAGACGAAAAGACAGAGGTCTCCCGTTTGATGAAAGCTTTAAGTATCTTAAAACTGAAACCAATAACTTAGAATATCTCGAAAGCGATTAATTGTACAAAAAATAAAAGTGGCATAAATTGCGTGTTTTAATGAGATCTATATTTTTTGTAGGGTAACATTTTGTCTATCTCTTTCGTCTATCTGTTAAAAAATTATACAAAAGTCATCTAGAGTGAATAGTTCTTCAGTGGCTATTCCCAGAAAATTCAATATAAACATTTGATATCTCAGGTAAAATATCTTTAATATACGATATTTTAATCAAAATTGTTACAGCTATTTTTGAGAGATTCAAAAAGTTCCATGTAAAGAGTAATTGAGGTGAGGGAATTTTCTTGAAAATCTTCGTGTCGCATCCTTGGAAGATACCAAACTTAAATATCAAGTTTGATATTTAACGGTCTTTTAGTTTGTGAGATATGCTGTCCACACACACACACACATATACACACACTGACCTTTTTCTAAAAATGCTCTTCTCGGACTCAAGGGACCCCAAAACATATATTTCCGGTGAAATATCGACATCGAATTTTTAGGTGGAATACAATACCATCTCCTAATGTTCCACTACTTAGATCCGACATTTCCTAGGTTTGATCTCAGGTACTTCAAGTTTAAAACAACAGCTTATGTTTGGAGCATGGCCTTCTTTAACTACATAAATGACACAAAAATATGTCTGGTGTATTTAATATATAGATAGTGCTCCTAGTAAGTTCTATGGACCCCGAACTCATTTGGTCACCAATTCATCCATTTCATTAATACATCGTGTGATCAGACGATAAACCATACGCTAATATATATTAGCAGTACGCTCTGTTCAAATACACAAGTAAAATGAAAAATAATTAAACTTAGAAACTCTTGGAAGCGTCCGGGAAATCACATATTTATTTAAAAAGATAACCATCTGTGTTGAGACCACATGACCATCTTGTGGCAGCTAGTACGTCTTCCAACATTATGATCAGAATTTTCATGAGGAAATTACGGTTATGTCCTGCGCTTATGGCCATCTACGGAAGAAGATGGGATCCTGAGACTGTCTTCAACTACTTCTGTCTATATATTAACGTGTTCATGCGCCCGTAAATGTGGTACAGGGATTACACTCTAAACTTGCGAAACGTGGATGTTGAAGACGCCATCATGTCTGAACAAAGTTTCTCTGCTTAACGTTACGACGCCAACACAAAGTCTAACAAAACATTTAAGCCCGCCTGGGTAGTGTGGCGGTAGCGTGTCTGCCTCACATTCAACAGGTCCTGAGTTCGAATCTCGCTTAGGGCGAATTACCCGGATAAGGTTTTTTTCGCAGTTTTCCCTTGTCCTGAGAAGGCGAATGTCGAGTAACTCTCAGCTCCATGGATCCTGAAATCGTTTGAACATCATTTCACTAATTTTATTAATCGTCCGATAAGACCAACAGGTTTAAAAAAAAAAAAAAAAAAAAAAAAACTATTAGTACTGGTGTTGATTTGGTTTTTATTTTCTCAGCCACTAATTACCGCTTCGGGCGGCATTAGATAATATTGTAGAGATAGACGTAATCATTCAATCTACACTATACCTGTTGGCTATGAATACAGAGAGGAAGAGAGAAAGAAGAAAAAATTCTGACGCGTTCCATTCACATCTTTCTCTACATATCTGTAACAAATTATCTTTAAAAGTTTATTCTTCTATCTTCTTTGTATTTATCGAGATAAACACTAGCAAAGAAATTCTTACTACTTCCTTCTTATAAGTAGAGGGGAATGCGGGAATACGCTAGACTACAGCGACAGTCGCATCTTTTAAAAATTGGTTGTCATTTTGTTGAAATACATTTTTACCTGGAATTTACAAATTTCCGTATAATAAACGTTTAAATTTGAAACCAATAACAAGGAATACCTCAGAAATGGTCAACTCCACGAAAAAAATATATTTGGCAGAAATTGTGTGTTTTAACTAGATCTACATTTTTTGTCTATCTCTCCAAACTACCCTTTACATGGAAAAGCATTAGAAAATTTTGATTTTCTCAAAATGACTCTTACGATTTTGATTAAAACACCGTATGTTAAGTATATTTATACCACAAATAAAATATATGTCCTGAGTTTTCTGGAAATAACCTTTGAAGACCTCTTCATTGTGGATAGCTTTTGTATAACTGGTAAACTATAGCATATAGACAAAAACTGACTACACAGAAATGCAGATCCTGTTAAACCACACAATTTATGTTATATACATAATGAGTTGACCATTTCCGTTGGCGATTGTCCATAAATCCGGAGAAAAGCCACGCTATTCTCTTCACCAAGCGCCGCTTTCCCGCAAACTTCCCCACATTCACGTACCTCCGACGAAGGATACAATGGACCATCACCTACTTGGGGGTGAAGCTCGACAGGGGCGTCACTTTTAGGGAGCACATCAGGTGGCTATGGTGCCGGGGCAATGGGGCTGCGGCCTCACTGTACCCGATGCTGAGGTCCTCGATGACGGTTCCCCTTAAGTTGCGCCTTTTGAGGGCTCTCATAATCCCCTTGTTAATCTACGCCTGCGAGATCTGGGGCATGGCGGCAGACTCCAGTCTGCTGTTGCTTCAGCGGGTACAGAATAGGTGTCTTCGGGCTATCTATTCTGTGCCTCGAGGCTTTCCAACGAGACTCCTGCACGAAGCCTCTGGTCTACCATACCTGGAGGACGAGATTAGGCGTCGGGCAACAAAATTCAACGAAGGGTTATCATTCCATCGGAGCGCCCTCGTTAGGTCTCTTGGGGATTACGATCCCACGAACCGCCGCTTCAGGCGATACCGGCTTCCCCGCATGGCTTGCGGGCATCCCCGGTAACGAAGGAGCACCACCAACAGCTGCTACGGCTAAACTCCTTATAATCCTTCAAGAGTTGCTTGGATTCAAAATTATAATCTCAAAAGAAACATTTTGTTAAAAACACACCAGCGGTGCACAAGGGCCGTTGCACCATCAAGGCAACCGTCGAGGAGCAATATTCGCCTCCTCCTGTCACTCCACAACCCCAAAACACACCCGCCATCCTACAAAACCCACAATCCCGTCAGAACGTGGTTAAGTTCTCTCCGAGAACAGGGACACGTCTAACACACCTCGGGCTGCCCTCAGCCTGCCAATTACACTGGATTTCCGAGATCTCTTTTGTTATTGGTTTTAGTTTTAAAATATTTAAACTTTTCTCACACGGGAATTTGTCATCTCCTTGCCATGCAAAGAAACGAATTTCAATCACATAACAACCAGCTTTTAAAAGAGTTGACTATAGCTTTAGCTCAGTGTACTGCCTTATTTGCGTTCTGCTTACAAGGAATCGAGTAATACGGGCATTTCTGCTAATGCTTGTCTCGATTAGCATGAAGTGGATAGAAGCATACGTGTCTAACTACAATTTGTTACAGAGATGTAAAGATTTTTTTATAAAAATCATATAAGATGAATAAAATAATTCCATAAAATACAGAAGTTTTGAAAATATACTACATATTTAGGTTAAATCAAACTTTTTTGCTTAAGCTAAGTTTTGAAAATATACTACATATTTAGGTTAAATCAAACTTTTTTGCTTAAGCTTTTGTTACTGGGGGAGGCGGTTCCTTGAGTAGTATAACTCAAATCACACATACGGATAAAGTCCGAACTTCATCTTTTAAGTCCATTCAAGCATGCAGAGTAAATATGTTTACAAAATTTTCCTCACTGTAAAACAAACATTTACATGGAAAAGGTTTTCGTTAGCTATAATTTTGTCAAACCAGCACATTAATTAAAATCAATTTGTTTATATTGCATACTAAATAAATCTATACTAAATTTTCTGTGAAAACGTATGAAGTGGTCATTTTCATTGAATTCTGTAACCAAAACCAGAAGAGATATAGTAACCTTCTATAGAAATAAAATTTTAGTTTTAATCATTTTTAGTAGCTTAAAGTGTTTTTAAAAACATTGGCATTAGGTTTAAATTTTCAAATGTTTTAAATAATATATATTTTAATAGGCCTATGTCCGTTCTTTGCTTTAACGTTAGCCCACGCAAGGAGTACCTAGGATATCAAGGCTCGCATATTACTGTTTTTTTTACTTTCTCTACACGTGCTACGTACATAGTGTATTGAGAATATTTGACTGTCGCTTTAGCCTAGCGTATCCCCTTATTTTCCTTCTGCTTACAAGGAAGCAAGTAATTAAGAAATATCAGCTAGTGTTTATCTCGATTATCATAAAGTATATAACCGTAGAAGAATAAATGCTTTTTAACAATAATTTGTTACAGCGATGTAGAGAAAGTCATTGAACACATCAGATGTTTTTATAAAAATCATAAAAGATGAATAAAATAATTCCATAAAATATATACTTTTGAAAATATACTACATATTTAGGTTAAATCACTATTTGTTTTTGCTTAAGCTGTTGTTACTGGGTGAGGCGGTTCATTGAGTAATATAACTCAAAAACACACATACGGATAAAGTCTGAACTTCGTCTTTTAAGTCCTACATCATTCAAGAATGCAGAGCAAATATGTTCATAAAAATTTCCTCATTGTAAACAAGCATATACGTGGAAATTGTTTTCGTTAACTATAATTTTATCAAACCAGTACATTTATTAATATCAATCTGTTTATTTATATATTACTTAAATTGCCATACTAATAAAATCGATACCTAAATTTTCTGTGAAAGCTTATGAAGTGGTAGCTGCCATTAAATCCTATAATCTGCAAAATCAGAAGAGACAGATAATAACTTTCTATAGAAATTCCGTGGTGTAATGGTTACCTTACAGACTTCATATAGCCAAGTTCGCGGATTCAAACCCGGCTGAGGACGATGGATTTTTTCGGGTTTAAAAATCCTTAGCATGGCTTCCTTCGGAAGGGTAATAAAGCCGTTGGTCCCGTGTCGTATGTTTACTATGTACATAGTGTATAGAGAAGGTATTGTATTGGACCCAAAAATTCGATACCGAGATTTCATTGGAAATTTATGTTTTGAGACCCCCTGAATCCAAAAAAAAGCATTTTAAGGAAAATGTCCATGTGTGTGTGGGGGGGGGGGCAGCATAGCTCAAAAACGAAAAGACCGTTAAAAACCAAACTCGGTATTCAAGTTTGGTATCTTCCAAGGATGCGACACGAAGATTTTCAAGAAAATCCCCCCACCCCAATTACCCTTTACATGAAACTTTTTTCGAAAATTTTGATTTTCCTAAAAATGGCTCTAACGATTTTGATTAAAACTTCGTATATTAAAGATAATTACCTGACAAATAAAATGTATATCTTGATTTTTCTGGAAATAGCCTGTAAAGACTGCTTTATTCTGGATGAATTTTACGGAATTTTGCATAACTGCTAAATCGTAAGAGATAGACAAAAACTCACTACACTAAAAATGTACATAACGTCAAAACACACAATTTATGTCCTTTAGTTTTTGTTGTGGAGGTAACAGTTTCCGAGATATTTCTTGTTATTGGTTTCAATTGGGAAGTACTTAAACTTTTCTCAGACAGGAAGTGTCCGATTTTCTTTTGTTCTACTCCTGGCCAAGCAAAGAAGCGAGTTGCAATGACAATCGCAAAGCAATAACTTTTAAAACATTTGACTATCACTTTAGCCTAGTGCATTACCTTAGTTCCCTTTAACTTATAAGAACTAAGTAATAATAGCCCTCCTGCTAGCGTTTATTTCGATTAGCATTGTGTAGAAAGAAAAATAATCTTTTGTAGGAAGTTTGTAGAGCAGCTAGAGAAAATCATTGAATGTATAACATGGGATTTTTTTGTATAGTAAGTTTTGTTTATGTCTTATGGCATATCTGTTATACAAATTAAACTAGACTAAACCCCGTGATGTAACAGCCCGAAATCAAGTCAAGGCTTACCGCCCGAACGCTGCATGCCACATCCAATACAGACATCATGGGTGGAATGTGGTTAGCGTTCCGAGTCCCTCCCGGGCGTTTAATGCAGTCCACGCAACCTGGAGCTGCTACTTTTTCCTCAAGTAGCTCCCCTTTTGCCCTCCAGGGATTTCACGAGGCTGAGTTAACCTCGGATCAAGTCTCTCAACGGGAGAAAATTCCCTCGGTACCGGGAATCCAACCTGGGCCTCCCGCTTGGTTAAGCAGCTGCGCTTCCGCCGGCCTAAGGAAATCATCCGTTATACAAAATTATGGAAACTTGCTTCCGAATGAAAAAGACTTCACATGATAATTGCGGAACATTTAAGATAGATAAACAATATATTTGTAATGTAAATAAATTATTAACATTTTAATCAAACTCATTTGAGATATTTCTCAAAAACATTACAGATACATACACATTATTATTTAAACACATATATTTGTTTGCTAATGACGCCGGGATCATATCAACACCGCTGGTGTACCGGAATTTGGTCCCACAGGAGTTATTTTATATGCCAGTAAATCTACCGACATGGTCTTATGGTTTTAATCATCGATTTGAATCACAATAGACCGTATATGAATCTGCGACCTTGGGATCAGAAGAGCTTGGGATATATTTAATTTAAAAATATAATGAAAAGTTGTGTGAATAATTTGTAGCTTAAATATCAAAGTAATAATTAGCAAGAAAACCGTATGATTATTCCACATAAGATTTTTTCACCCTATACAAAGACACAAAAGAAAGTTCAGTGGAGGAATAAGTATACTATACATTTTGTTAGTACGTATGTACAATGTACATAGTAGATTGTGAAGGTATTGTATTCCACCCAAAAATTCGATTTCAGCAGAAGGACATGTTTAAGGACCCTGAATCCAAGAATAGCATTTTTAGAGAAAGGTCCATGCGCGCGTGAGTGTAGTCAAAAAACGAAAAGTTGGTTAAATAGTAAACTTGATGTTTAAGTTCACCTTTCAAGTATGTGTCACGAAGAATTTGTAGATAATCCCCTAATCCCAAACTACGCTTTACATGGAACAATTTTAAAAAATAAGTAACGATTTTGATTACAATACAAAAATATTTATATGCCAAAATGTATACAATTTTCTGGGAATAGTGTGCAAAGAATTCTTCATTATGAATGACTTTTGCAAACTATTAAACCGTACTGGATGCACAAAAGGTTTCTACAAAACTGTAGATGTTAAAACACACAATTGGTCATATGTATTTTCTGTGAGGTTAGTTATTCCTGAGATATTCTTTGCTATTGGTTTTAATTTTAATACGCATCAACTTTTTCAAACAAGAATTTCTCATTCATTTCATTTCGTTTTACTCCTGACCATGCAAATATAACCCAATTTCAATCAAATAGTGACCAGATTTAAAAACAAAAGTACTCCTGCTTTAGCCTAATATATTTCCTTATTTCTTCCTACTTATACTAAAGTAAGTAATAAGATATCGACCTCCGTGGTCTGGGGATAACACTAACCTCTGGTTTCCAAGATCGCGGGTTCCAACCCGACAGAGAGCGATAGATTTTTTAGGCGTAAAAATCCTTAGCATAGCTTCCTTCTGAAGGGAAGTAAAGCCGTTGGTCCCGTGTCGTAGATTTACGACACGAAAAAGAACCTCAAGTCTTATAAAGTGGCCTCTGAGAAAATTAAGAGATCTTTGGGTCCGATATTGAATGGGGCTGAGAACCATAGTAGTTGAAGATCATCCATAAACACTTAATTGCAAGCAATAAACCAATTTCTGCCATCGAAATAGTTAGAATAAGTAAAATAAAAAAAAACCCATAAATTTTGCTATTTCTCTGGAAAGCCTAGGCAGCAGTAAACAACACTTACAAATGACCACTGCTTTTATCCTGACCAGCTTTTCAGGTCACACGTCGTGATGCATGAAGATGTTATATCCCCAACACTTTTTCTCTCTCTTGTATTGCTGCTTTATCGGAGTTAAAGCTGAGGTAATATTTCTAAGGGTTAAGTATTCCCTTTTGTGGCGTATGTACGTGACTAGACTGCTGTATCTTTCAGAAGATGCTGTCGCCACATGTGTAGTCATTTTGCCGCAATCGCTTGCCCTTGGAGTGTAAAACGCAATATCAATATCCCTATTGATGTTAAGGAGATCCCATTCCAAACGATCCCATCAAAACTGATGATTACAATGAGTTTGGCAATCAACTTCCTTCTCTGCCATAGCTGTTGATTACCTATAATCAAAATCTTAGATGCATCTTAAATGTTAAATTAAACATTGATCCGTCGGTGCACATAATTTACGAGTGCATTGTAATGTACTCAGCGTGAGGAGAACTTAACCTTGTCACTGTGCATCGTTAGGAGGTTATAGATTTGGTAGAGCTAGTTTTCGCGCCTACGGAGATGTAGAACACCTCGCGAGTAAGATGTTCAAGGGGAGAGATTGGGAGCACATCCAAGAGTGTGAGGAAGTACATACTTTTATTGTTGCTCATAGAAATTTAATAGCATATATGGCTGAGGAGATGTGGGAAAACTCCAATACTGATTCTGCAGATCTCACTTTGTACATTCTGCTCTGGTTGAAAGACACACACGTTAAAATGTAATTCAACCCTTTACTCAACTTTGATGAGTGCATCTTGCCGCGTCTATAGCTCAGGTATAAGGCGCAATCCTGACCTAATAGCTAATACCATGCTTATGTCAGCATTATGTTATTAGATCTAGCCTATATGATCTTCTACAGCTTCTTGCCTCCAATTTCGATTGCTTCATGACATATTTAATTTACCTAACCTGCCCATCGGGTACCTTACAAAGTAATATGCGTATGTTGTTAAACGTTACAAATTATTATACGAGTACTATTATTGTTTGAAAACCGACTTATAGGTTACGTTTTAAAATGCTAATTGGTGCACTTATCGATAGTAAACAATCATATTTATTAGTTTTCTTCTACGCAGATTTTCCTCCTCTAAAATGAAACCCACACTAATAGAAAAGGCCTAGACTAGAAATTGCAAAAACAATTCAAGTTTATTGTTAACTTAATAATAATAATAATAATAATAATCTAATATACTAACCTAATAATAACAATAAAATTACATGATTGTATAATTATTATAACAATAATTAATATAATATAGTAGTGTTATGGATATCGCTATAGATATATTAATGTATTTTTTACCTTAATGTGTGTTTTTTTTCTTTTCGAAAATAATGATGGTGATATTATTGTAAATATTTGTCTCCTGTCTGATTTTGTAAAAGGAATGGTAAAATGGAAATCTTCTGACAGTAATAATACAGTATGTACTTAGAGAATGTAAATAGTAAAAAGAGTTTTTATACTATTTACAATTACAGTGTAGCCTTTGCAAAGCTCTGAAAAGCTACTTTACCCCAGAAAAGATAAAGAGCATATATTATGAGAAAAAAGTACTTGCTGTCATGCTTTGCATAGCTAGAGATAGAAAACCTTCTGTTTTATAATGAATTCTGCCACCTCATACCTCGTATGTGGCACTTGGGGTTGTATGTGAAAAATCCATTATAAAAGCAGGTAAAGAAACAGGATTAGAAAATGAAATAATTGTTACATTTGATGGAAAAGGCAAAAACGGGGGTATAGCTCGTTGAAGTTTATTTTAACTGCAACTGCAGTGTACTTCGAAAAATTAGAAATATTGAATGTTTGTCAAAATATTCAGTGATTGTACCTTTGGTAACTGTCTCGCCTTAAGTAGAACTTCAGCTATCTCTCCACGTCTTTCATGTTTGCTAGTAGTGTCCAACACGCACACAAATCTTCATTCGAGGTGGTAAATGATTGCGATAAATACTTTTTCCTCCATTCCTCCTTACCCCAATATCTTGGCAAGATATTGTAACAAAATATTTAGATTGCTTCAAATTCTGATTATAATAAATTACTGCAGTACTCTTATCCTTCGTCGCTTCGACGCTTGGTGACAGCTCACAACTGCTCTCTCTCTCTAATTCAAGTGCACTCTTGGAGCTCTCTCTCGAAAACAAACTGTGCGTGCCTGACAGTTCCGCTTTCGATGACGTGACAACTTTCCAGAGGTATAGGTCATTATTGTTCGTGTACGTTACACGAAAGTATCAAAAAATTAAACGCAAGTGTGAAACTGCAGGGCTTTGATGTAGTGCGTTCTTCGATCCCTCAAGTGTTCACTCACGCAGGTGCGACAATAGATAGAGCATGGAAAGGAAGCCATAGCGACAATTCGCAGTGGCAAGGTATAGGCGCAAGGGTTTGCACTCATGACTCTTTCTCCTCACAAATGGGGCAGACTGTCATGGAGAGGGCAATATGAAGGAGACTGTTCCTAGTTTTTGGTGCGTTGTATATCTAAGCAATAGAGACTGAAACAGTACATAAAAAGTTTAGAACCTATGGTAATATAAAAATAGAAATATATCCTAGAATGTATCGGACACCTAAAAATAATTATTATGTGTTACATTCACATGACTTTCTCTACCTAGCTTCGTTTATTTTTATATTGCTTCTACAAACTATTCCTATTAAAGCTTTCCTTGTTACTCGAATTAAACCTTTGTAGAAATAGTTGATTGTAAATTTCCTTATAGATACAAGGGTAAAACAGAAAGTGGAATCGATAGTCACACATCTGTGAGCGGGCGTTGACACTTCGTACTCTTTCCATGACATTGCGAGAAACAACTGATTACCGAGAGTATTTTCTTAAAAAAATCTAATGTTGCATTCACGTGATTTTCTCTACTCTTCTTTCCTATAAACTCTTACTAAAGCTGAGTATCTAAATATCGTTTCCCACATTTACGCATTTCGATTATATAGAATACAGTAGCTAACGCGATAGTCAGCCTTTTAAAGAGCGCGTCGCTGGACTTAACAATTACACCCCCTTTGCCTGACCACGAGCAAAAACCAATAACGACTTCCTAGCGAGAAAATTAAAACGAGTAATTTAATTTTTGAAAATTAAAAGCGAAACTAGGTAACCGCAAACTGTATTCTCAGTGCGAGTCCCGGCTTCAATTCCCTGCCGAAGGGTGGGAACTTTTCTTTAATTAGGTTTATTACATACTCGTCAGGGAGTCTAGAGGTCTGGATGGAGTGTAAATGTGAGCGTGGAAATAGGTTAACGACGAAAATCTACAGTAACGTAAAATTTCAAAGAGTGAAAACCCATAATTAAAACCCCAAATGAAAATATAGAAATTAGATTAACAGTTTTATGTCTTCTCATTAACAAGTTCTTAAAACTCTGATATGCTACATTCACATAACTTTCTATCTCTATAACGTACATTGTGTGTTTTAACATGCTCTCCATTTTTTGTGGTACATTTTTGTTCATCTGTTACGGTTTAGCAGCAATGCAAAATTCCGTAAAATTCATCCATAATAAAGTAGTCTTCAGAGGCTATTCCCAGAAAATTCAAGATATACATTTTATTTGTCAGGTAAATATCTTTAATATACGATCTTCTAATCAAAATCGTTAGAGCCATTTTTGAGAAATCAACATTTTCGAAAAAAGTTCCATGTAAAGGATAATTGGAAGATACCAAACTTAAATACCAAGTTTGATATTTAACGGTCTTTTCGTTTTTAAGCTATACTGTCCATAGTCGCGCACTCACACACACAAACACATACAATTTCTTTTTTTATTCAGGGGGACCCAAAACATGTATTTCCGGTGAAATCTCGGTATCGAATTTTTGGGTGCATTACAATACCCTCTCTATGCACTATGTGTATAGTGCATGTAGAGAAAGTAAAAATGACTTCTCATTTGAGAAAAGTATAAATATTGGAAAACTTAATACAATAGGAACGAGTATCTCGGAAATGATTTTTTAAAAAAAAGAGAGGAAAAAAAAAAGCATTTGCTGTAGACGGATTATTTAAATGAAATCTGCATATCTATACTTTTTGTGTAGTAAAACATTTTACAACCTACTAGTTATGAAAATACATCAGAAAAATCACGATTATGATTCATTAGCCATGAATATAAATATATATATATGTTAATCGAAATATCGAGGAAAAATTTTTGAGAAAAATATATTTTTCGGAAAAAAAGTTCTATTTAAAAGGTACTTGAGGGGTGGGGAGATTTTCTTGCAAACTTTCGTGAAGATGCTGAACTTAAATATCAAATTTGGTATATAATGGGCTTTTCGTTTTTGAGTTATGCTGTTCACAAATACACACATAGGCTTTATTATGCATTTAGGGGACCTCAAAATATGTTTTCCATTGAATATGGACATACAATGTTTGGATGGAATACAAAACTTCCCCTACTAATTATGTGTAGTAGGACTAAAATTAAGAATTAACTGTTTTGTTTTAACGACGCTGTCAATTACCAGGTTCACATCAACGTTGTTGTATCGACATTTTGTCCCGCAGGAGATCTTTAACATGCCAATAAATCTACTGACCTGGAGCATCCGCTTTTTTTTGGAACGGGTTTGAATCCGCGACCTTAAATTCAGAAGGCCAGAGAAAGTAAAAATAACAAACCTAAAAATATTGGTGCAATACAGATATATGGAGTGGCATAGATCAACTCATGGGCAATGTAAGTAGAGACATTATGGACATTACACAAGAAGAATTTGTCAGTGAATAGAAATTTCATCGAATGGCAGGAATATACTATAGCGAACGGACACCATTTTTAGCTGAATTAGTGATCCGCGTGTCATTTATATGAGGAACACGTTTTACTTTGCGAAGAGAAAGAGTATATTTTTCTAGCAGGTACCGTATAGTAAGGAATGAACTTGGATAATAAATCTGTCAATTGGAATAACTAGCAACAGGTTAGCATGTTGGGACTTGTTTATACAGAAAGACAAATTGACAAACCTGTCTACTTTCCCTTGGGGTGCGGTAGTTAGAGGCTGTTGGAATATATTTACCTTTCTTTAGAGACATATTAAGTATACTGTATGTACATGTGTATGTGAATAGTTATGAATAATACAAAAAGTATAAACATTTATGAGGAATTAATCCTTCAGTCTATAACTATTACCATTTTTACTTTCTCTAGCCCAAATGTACAATGTACATAATGGATGGAGGAGGTATTTTACTCCACCCAAAAATTCCATACCACGATTTCACTGAAAATATATGTTTTGGGGTCCCCTGATTGCGATTTTTTAGAAAAAGGTCAGTGTGTGTCTGTGGACGGGATAGCTCAGAAAGGAAATGTCGCTTAAATACCAAGCTTGTTCGAAATTTTTGATTTTCTCAAAAATAACTCTGAAATTTTGATTAAATTATCGTGCCTACATTAGATATATTTACATGGCAAATAATATGTACATTTTGAATTTTCTGGGAATAACGTCTGAAGAGCTCTTTATTCTGTTTAAATTTGGCAGACGTTTGCATAATGGTAAACCGTAAGAGATAGACAAAAACTTACTACATAATAATGTAGATCTCGTTAAAACACATAATTTATGTCATAAACGTTTTTCTTGTAGAGTTCACCGTTTTCGAAATATTCCTTGTTATTGATTTCAGTTTTAAACTAACTTTTCTCAATCGGGACTATTCAATGCGAACCGAACCTCACTTGTTTTACATAGCGACCAGCTTTTAAAACATTTTACTATCGCTTTTGCCTAGTGTATTCCCTTACTTCCCTACAGCTTACAAGGAAGCAAGAAATAAGACCAGTTCTGCTAATATTTTTCTAGATTAGCATGACGTGGATAAAAGAATAATGTTTTGTAGAAAACATTTCTTTGTGGAGCAGCTACAGAAAGTTATGGAATGGAACACATCAGATTTTTACTTTCTCTATACGTACTATGTACAAATTGTATAGAGAAGGCATTGCACTGCACCAAAAAGGCCGATACCGAGATTTCATCGGAAATATATGTTTTAGGGTCCCCTGTATCCAAAAAAAGTATTTTCAGAAAAAGGTCCGTGTATGTGTCAGTGTGTCTGTGAACACGATAACTTAAAAACGAAAAGTCGGTAAAATACCAAACTTGGTATTTAAGTTTAGTATCTTTCAAAGATGCGACAAGATTTTGAGAAAATTTCCCCCACCCCAAACTACCCTTTATATGGAACTTTTTTCAAAAATTTTGATTTTCTAAAGAATGGCTCTACCGATTTTGATTAAAATATCGTATATTAAAGTTATTTACCTAACAAATAAAATGTATATTTTGAATTTTCTGGGAATAGCCTCTGAAGACTACTTTATTCTGGATGAATTTTTCATAATTACTAAACCGTAAGAGATGGACAAAAAGTTAACCCACAACAAATGCAGAGCACTTTAAAACACACCATTTATATTATATACATTTTTTTCGTGGAGTTGATTATTTTTGAGATTTACCTTGCTTTTCGTTTCAGCTTTCAAAAACATACTTTTCACATACAAGAATTTAACAATCCCAGTCCATACAAACAAAGGAACTTCAGTCACATAGCAACCAGTTTTTGATTATCACTTTAACCTATGGTACTCCCTTATTTCGCTTCTACTTACAAGTAAGAAATTAATAAGACTATTTCTACTAATTGTTTCTCGATTAGCATGAAGTAAGTAGAAGCATAGGATTTTTAACAATAATTTGCTGCAGAAGATGTAGAGAAAGTCATGTGAATGGAACACATCAGATTTTTAAATAAGAGACTCGTAAATAACATTCTATTGCCAATGTACTAGAAGGCTCAAACCTTACGCATTATATCGTATAACTTGATTACGGAGAGGATGCGTAACAATTGACCCTCAATGCATCTTTAGAGCATTAACGCTCAGAAGGAGCAGATGAAGTGAAGGAACAAAGGAGACGTATGGCCCTTAGGCTGGTGCACTCGACAGAGACGCAGAGTCCCCTTCATGAGATCATAAATAAAAATCTGATGTGTTACACTCACATGACTTTCTCTAGCTGCTCTAAAAACTCCTACAAAAGATTTTTCTTCTTTGTACACAATGCTAATCAAGACAAATGTTAGCGGAATGTTATTACTTAGTGCCTTATTAGTAGAAGGGAATAAGGGAATGCACTATGCTAAAGTGATTGTCAAATGTTTTAAAAGCTATCGTTATGCGTTTGTCATTGCAAATCACTTCTTTGCTTGACCAGGAGTAGAACAAAAGAAAAACAGATACTTCCTGTGTGAGAAAAGTTAGTGTACTTCACAATTTAAACCAATAACAAGGAATATCTCGAAAACGATTACTTCCACAACAAAAACGTAAAGAACAAAAATCGTGTATTTTGTCATGAGGTACATTTTTTGTGTAGTGCGTTGTTTGCTATCTCTTACGGTTTAGCAGTTAAGCAAAATTCAGCAAAATTCACCCAGAATAAAGAGGTTTTCAGAGGCTATTCCCAAAAAATTCGAGATATACATTTTATTTCGGACATAAATAGCTTTAATATACGTGATTTTAATCAAAATCGCATCCTTGGAAGATACTAAACCTAAATACCAAGTTTGGTATTTAACGGTCTTTTCGTTTTGGGGCTATGCTGTCCACAGACACACACATGGACCTTTTTTTAAAAATGCTTTTTTCGGACCCAGGGGGACCCAAAATATATATTTTCGGTGAAATCCCAGTATCGAATTGTTGGGTGCATTACAATACCTACTCTATCCCTATGTACATTGTACATATGGGGCAAGAGAAAGTAAAAATAGCAAACTACATAATGGATTCTGCTGCCAAAATCGTGGATCATCTTTTTTACCGTCTACTCTACTAAAAATACACCTCTGTAACGCTATATCCCATAGTCTAATCGGAGCATTACGCGTGTTGTCTGTCAAGTTGGAAAAAAAAAATCAATACAGTCTTTACATATGGATGTTCTTTAGCAACTATGGTGCTCAAAGCATGGAAATTTCGCTCCGAGTCCTCAGAGCTTTCTTTACATGCCGTAAATCAAAGACATGGGACCACCGGCTTTATTTTCCTTCCAAATGAAGCCATGCTAAGGATTCTTAGGCGCCAAAACATACATCTAACGCCTCCGGGTTTCAATCAGAACTTCGGGAAGCAAAGGCTTCCACATACTTTACTAATTCACTGGATTTTATATGGGCGCAAATATCCTTGCTAAAAATGGCGTGCTATTTATGGACGCTTTTTAATTGCTGTGGTTCTCAGCGTCTCATTCTAAATTGGGCGTGAAAGACCGATTAATTTTGCTCAGAGGCCTCTCTATCAGGTTTGAGGTTCTTTTACGTGCCATAAATCTACGACACGGAACCAACAGCTTTACTTCCCTTCCGAAGGAAGCCATGCTAAGGATTTTTACGCCCGAAAAAATCCATCGTCCTTCGCCGCGTTTGAACCCGCGAAAATAGTCTTGTTCTGTGTATGTAGAGGGTAAACACGTGACAGCAGGGACTGTCTCTCTTCCTTGTACAGTTCATCGTGTGACAGTTTATAATGTCGGGAATAGATAGTAATCCAACATGCAAGCCATCGACTCCTTGTTTATGTCTGCCTAAGAGGAATTTTTCTTATTTACAGAAAATGGCGGAATAAGTGTTTAGCTTTCGGCAAAGTTCTGCACTGAAAAAGTTCAATTTGCAATGTCATCACCTAACCCATGCAAGTGAATATGGCAGTTGCCAAAGAGAAGAACTTTTCTTTCAATTGTGTTCGATACCAATTAATTACGAAGGATCCTCTTCATATTCACTGCTATAAATGTGAAAGTTTTTCGCTACAAATTAATTCTCGTGCTGTTGGTGATAACAATGTGTTTACAATGGTATTAACCAAGTTAAGGATACTGTTGTTTTAGTATGTTAATGCTATGATAATTGTCAAACCTTTTGCAATTAATTATGTTACGAAAACAATTACCTATGGAAATATGTATATGTTTATATTCGAAATATACATACTAATGCAAGATATATAATAGAGCAATGTTCTTCCAAGCATAAACCTACAACATATGAATTAACCTATGAAATCTGGTTTAAGTATTTAAAACGCAGAATGACAGCACTAAAGCAGTTGTATCTTGCTTTCCGTGCAGTGGGTCGCGCACTGTACTGTAGGCGATTCACAAAAACATCAAGCAAAGTTCCTTTCTTTACTTAAAGGGTAACCAGTTAGTGACCCCTGGGTGGGCATGATAAGTTTTCCGATAATCGCTTTAATAATTGTTGAGCCATATGATAAATATATAACCATCCACAATCAACCAATGTTATTTTAATTAAAAAAAAAATCTGATGTGTTCCTTCGCATGACTTTCTCTACATCTCTGCAACAAATTACAGTTAAAAAGCTTATTCTTCTATTTACTTCTTGCTAATTTAGAAAAATTAACAGAAATGGTCTTATTACTTGTTTCCTTGGAAGTAGAAGGTAAATACGGGAGTACCATAGGTTAAAGTGATATTCAAAAGCTGGTTGCTATGTGACTGAAATTCTTTTGTTTGTATGGACAAGAGTTGACAAATTCCGTATGAGAAAAGTGTACATTTTTCAAATCTGAAACCAAAAACAAGGAATATCTGAAAAACAACAACTCCATGAAAAAAATGAACATGACATACATTGTGTGTTTTAATGTGCTCTACATTTCTTGTGTGTTAAGTGTTTGTCCATCTCATACGGTTTAGCAGTTATGTAAAATTCCGTAAAATTCATCCAGAATAAAGTAGTCTTCAGAAGCTATATCAGGAAATTCGAGATATACATTTTATTTGTCAAGTGAATATCTTTAATATTTGACATTTTAATTAAAATCGTTAGAGCTATTTTTATGAAAATAAAAAATTTAGAAAAATGTTCGATGTAAAGGGTAGTTTGGGGTGGGGGGATTTTCTTGAAAATCTTCGTATCGCATCCTTGGAAGATGCCAAACTTAAATACCAAGTTTAGTATTTAAGGGTCTTTTCATTTTTGAGCTATGCTGTCCACAGACACACACACACACACACACACACACACACACACACGGATCTTTTGGACATGGTACGTGTAGAGAAAGTAAAAACAATAAATAAAAACCTAGACATAAGATAAGGACGCAGCCTGTCTCCGCTCCTTTTTATTTTCTCTAGCACGTATATATAATGTACATAGGAATAGACGTTATTGTGTTCCACCCAAAAATACGATACCAGATTTCATTGGAAATACACATTATAGGGTCCCCTATGTATACTAAATCATTTTTCGAAAACTTTCGCATGTGTGTCCGTCTGTTGTGTTACTGTGAATACCATAACTCAAAAACGAAAAGTTGGTAAAAAGTAGTATTTAAAACCCCCAATTTTGAAAAGTTTGATTTGCTCAAAAATTGCTCTAATGTGTTTTATTATAATACCGTATATTGAAGATGTAAAAATATATATCTTGAATTTTCTGGGAGTAACCTCTGAAAACCTAGCCATTCTGGATGACTTCTACATAATTAGTAATCCGTAAGAGATATACAAAAACTTTCTACACAAAATTTAGTCATGTACCATTTTTTTCGTGAAGTTGGACATTTCCAAGACATTCCTTATAAGGAAGCAATTAATACGACTATTTTTGCTTACTTCTGTTTATGTTGATTAGTACGAGGTACAGAGAAGGATCAGTTTTTGTAAGAATAATCTGTTGCAGAATAGCTAGAAAAGTCATGTGAATGGAGTACATCAGATATTTAACTTGTGCATTGATGAAATTGTTAGACAATGAATCAATATTTTATTTCTCCTATAATTTTGAAAGAAGAGATTAATGTTTGAAGATGATCAGATTATTATACATTATCCTGATGTTAATCTTCAGAAGCGAAATATACGTTAAATAAAATAGCTAAAGAAAATGCTTAAGAAAAACGAAAGTGATGGCATCTAGAGTAAAAGAGAATACCACAAAACTAATGATAGAAAACACTATTATTGAAAGTCTTCAGAATTTAAATATTTAGGATGCAATATGTGGTATCAAATAAAGTATTTAATCATCTCAAAGGCATTATAATAATGTTTGAAAATACAGGATATTAAAATTGTATAAATTAATGTAGGTGTCAACATATTATTTGGGAGCGAAACTTAGATCATGACAGAGAAAAATAAAAGTAACATTGAAGAAAATAAAATTACACTTTTAAATGCAGTTACTGGCTATGAGAAAATAGACCACAAAGGAAGTGAAGATATAAGAAAGGAATTAGATAATCTGAGTGATATAAATAAAATAACATAAAACCAAGTGGACAATCCATGTACAATGAATGGATATAGAGAGATTGCTGTTTCATTTTATGAATTATAAACCGATAGGGAAAATAAATATTGGAATATCCAAAAAAGGGCATGAACAAGTTATATAGATTGCTATAAACAATGATGCCCAATGCTTGAAGGAAAAATCTGACGTGTTCCATTCACATGTCTTTCTCTACATCTCTGTAACAAATTATTGTTAATAACCTTATTCTTCTATTCACTTCATGCTAATCGAGATAAACTGTCTTATTACTCAATTCCTTATAAGTAGAAGGGAAATAAGGGAATTCACTGAGGTAATCAGACAGTCACATGTTTTAAAATGGGGTTGCTATGGTATTGAAATCCGCATCTTTGCGTGGCCAGGAGTTGACAAGTTACTGTATGAGAAAATTTTAAGTATTTTAAAATTGAAATCAATAAAAAGGACTATCTCGAAAACGGCCAACTCCACGAAAGAAACATATAAGACATAAATTATATGTGTTAAGAAAATCTACATTTTTTGTGTGGTAGGTTTTTGTCTATCTCTTACGGTTTACCAGATATGCAAAATTCAGAAACATTTATCCAGAATGAAGTGGTCTTCAGATGCTATTCCCAGAAACTTCAAGATATACATTTTATTTGCCATGTAAATATCTTTAATATACGGCATTTTAATCAAAATCGTTAAAGCCAATTTGAGAAAATATATGTTTCGATTTTGTTTTCAATGAAAACAATAGTTTTGGTGGGAGGAATTTTTCTCAAAATCTTCGTGTCGCATCTCTGGATGATACTAAACTTAAGTATCAAGTTTGGTATTTTACCGACTTTTCGTTTTTGAGTTATCGTGTTTACAGACACACGGACACACACCTACCTTTTTCCCAAAATGTTTTTTTTTTTTTTGGATACAGGGGATCCTAAAACGTATATTTCCAGTGAAATCTTGGTATCGAATTTTTGGGTTGAATGGAATATCTTCTCTATACACTATGTACATAGTACGTGTAGAGAAAGTAAAAAGAAAAAAAGTGTGGTGTATACAAATCTGTTGAAATGAGCACAGATTGAAGCCTTTTCTGTAGGATGCCGGAAGTTTTGAGTAATTTTTACTGCTGCCGTATTTAGGTTCATCTTTTGTGTACCTAATTTGCATGCCGCATATCTTTGAGAGATGTCAGGCTACGTCACAGTTTAGATTAGCATCCGCACCTACATGCTACCTATGCTTTGACTTAGTGTTGGAATGTTCTGCTTTGCTAATGCCCGGACTGAATCCCCGACCGTTACATTCCTAATGAAAGAACGCTCTCTCCTGAGAGACCACGCAGCAGTGACATATTTGGGAACTCTTATTAACATATTTTAATGCGAATGTGGGCCGAGAGGAGTGTCTCAGTGGGCACTTCATATTGATCTTCCGAAACCCACAGAAGTTACGTTGGTGTTCACGCACATTTAGAATACGTAATATATCACTCAGTTTTAAACCACCAGGTACTATAATTCATACCTTCGTTTCCGAAAGGTAATCTGCGGTGTCTAGAACATTCCATTTACTCAGATAGCTGTAGCTCCTCCAAAGCAGATTGAACTTTCACAGTGCGTTCAAGCGTCGCTGATCGAATGGCTCAGACCGTAGTTTCTATGATTCTATTCGGAAGGTCGTGTACTGGTTGATTTGACTGGAAATTTTTCATTCTTTCTTCATTCAGTTCATTGCTATGGCAGCTCAGTTTAAAAGAAAGAATATTAAAGCTGCTAGTTTGCTAATTCGGGAAGGGGCTCCACACAGCAGTCCGTCAGACCCCAGTATAGCATTATATAGACAGATAGATAGATAGATAGATAGACAGACAGACAGACAGACGGATGGATGGATGGATGGATGGATAGATACTTTTATTTCACTGCTTAGGACGTGGCCCGGTGGCAGCGCTGTCAATGTAATAATACAATTGAATTAAATAACAATAATGTGGGTAATACACTGTTAAAATGCCAATGACATCATAGTATGCTAATATATACATAATGGTAACAACAGTAATAATAACGCAATATTTTCATTTGAATCCTGACTATAAATCACTCTTCTTTAGTCTCTTTTTAAAACTATTTACATTTTGAGGCGAAATCTCCAGTAAATCTGCAGGTATTTTATTCCATTCGTTTATTGTTCTATTTGTGAAGGAAAATTTACCTATGTCTGTTTTCTGTTCCCTATTTCTTATTTTTTCCGAGTGATCATTCCTCCCACAGTATGATACTGTAATCGCGGCCAAAACCGGACAGCAAAGAAAGAGACCCATAGTGAGTCCCTAACATCGTTCAAGCAGTTCATCTCGACACGGGGGAGGGCTAAGAGCCCGCGCCCCAGATCGGACTGAGCACTTTAGGACCCACAGATGACTCCAATGCCTGCTATATTTCAAAAGTACATTCACCATCATGCAAGGGGCCACCCCCTCAGTCGTCGCTGACACAACCCAAAAGAAACCGATTGGAGTAAACTAAAGATGAAATGAAGGGACAGAAAGCTGGGGGAATGAAGAAATCTCCCCAGCATTAGCCTAGTGACCTCGGAAAATCCCCGAAAAAACCCATGGATCAGAGAGATCTGCTACAAAATCCCGAATGAAAGTCCCAAGTGACTGGATACTATTAAGGTAATGCGTCTGTGAACTTTGGCCAAAAATTGTGAAAAATTAAAAAAAATATATATTTTTAGTTTACCTACTTCGTATATAGTACAGAGGTAGAGAAGGCATTGCATTCCACTAAAAATTAGATACCGAGATTTGACTGAAAATACATGTTTTAGGATCACCTGAATCGATAAAAATCATTATTAGTATAAGGTTCGCGCACACGCGTGTATATATGTATGCATGTGTGTCTGTGTGAACAACATAACTCAAAAATGAAAACTCGTACAGTACCAAACTTAATATATAAGCTCAGCACCATCGAAGGATGAAACGAAGATCTTTGGAAAAATCCCCCTTCCCCTAACTACCCTCTACATGGAAAAACTTTCAAAAAGTTTGTTTTTCTCAAAACGGGTCTAACCAATTTCACTAAAATGCCCTATATTAAAGATAATTTACACGGCAAATAAAATGTATACCTTTTATTTTCTAGAAATAGCCACTGAAGCTTCTTCATGCTAGATGACTTTTACATAATTGGTAAAACGTAAGAGATATACAAAAACTTACCTCACAAAAATGTAGAAATGGTTAAAACACACGATTTAAATCAAATAAATCTTTTATAGAGTAAACAATTTCCTTGATATTCTTTGTCTGTGATTTAAGTATTCAAATGCTTACACTTTTCTCAAACGATAAGTCGTCATTAGTTTTGCTTTTTTTTTCCCCCATATTGAGCATGCAAATAGAACGGAATTTCCAGTCATAGCACTTAGCGAAAGCTCTTAATGCATTAGCCCAGTTAAGTTCTTTATTCCCTTGGAACCTATGAGTAAATGAGTAATAAAATCATTTCTTCTAATTTTTTTTTCTTGATTAGCATGAAGTGGATGGAAAAAAATGCTTTTGTAAGAATAGTTTGATGCAGAATAGGAAGAGAAAGTATTTCATTTCAGATTTTTAGGTTTAGTCATGGCAGTCAACACACGACCTCCAGCGGTGCTAGGATTCCTCTGGGAAAAAACCATGTGTTCATATTTGCAGCCATTCATGCACCGCCTTGTGTATACCTTCATCGGAACGAAATTTCTTTTACCTATATCTCTTTGACGGCTCCAAACCTGTGTAATTTGTTCAGGACGAGAACTGGTAAATATGGCAATGTGAAAAAATATTAAAGAAGATCAGCGATTGTTGCAGTTAGAGGCCTAGCATTGTCATACCTGTAACAATGAAACGTTCACGTCGCTTTGATCTGGTAGCGGAGGAAAGTGATTTTTCAACATACGGAATATGACCCATTGTTGATGGTTAACAACGCAGTGTGAACCTGGGTGGGGAGCGCCTGCCAGAAAAGTCTCGCGCTTCTGAACTTTCTGCTCCGCTCGTACACTTACTGCAGTGGTAAATATACATTCCATACTTGACCTTCAATTGTCGTTTCATTTCACTCTTCACGCCAGTAGCTCAGGCTGTTGTCTGAGTTTGGCATTCAGGAGGTCGTGAGATCGATTCCCGCGGCATGAACTATGGAATTTTTGGTGGTTTTGCCGGACCGCTAGACAAATGCTAGGGATGTTCCTTCATTTTCCGAGCTTTCTGTCCTTTCATTTCATTTAATCTCATCTCAATTTCATCCAATCGGTCTCTTTCAGGGTGTAAGTAACGAGGGCAGCAGTGATGACGCCTTTCCGTGGTGGTGATTGCACTCAGGAAATACAACTCTTGGTGGCGTAATGGCGATGGAAGTAGTAGACTGTAGCTGACTGGTCAGACCTGCGGCGCGGGCTAGCGCTCCCCGCACCGGGATGAAGAATTACCACTTGGAATTTATTAGGGGCCCTCCGCCGTCCGGTTTTGGCCGCCCGAAGTTACTCTCATCTCATCCTATCTTCCTGAGGTCTGACGTACAATAAGCCAATCCTGCATTGCGGAATCCCCACCGACATCTCCCCCCCTCTCTCACACATACAGACACCTTCCATGTTCAGAAAACGTATGAGAACTTGCTCCTCATTGGCAAGCATTTCAACCGATGTTGCGGCAAAGTTTCACCAGTGTACAATATGCTGCCACCTGTGGGGCATTCTATTTATTAAGACATTGACAAATAATAGAATGCTGACCTCAATACATTCTCTGCATCTGTTAGATAATCCTCAACCTTGCGTTCATGGGCGTGAGCCACGCAGTCGATTTGGTGGACCAAGGCCAATAAGGGGACTAGGGTCACAGAATAATAATAATAATAATAATAATAATAATAGTTATTATTATTATTACTGTAATAAGCACGAATACATGTAATTGATGTTCACATAAAATGCTGATATAAGAATTGATTTCATTTTATCTATCCTTTATATTTCAAAGGAAAAATGATTGTGTGTTATTTCGCAACATTTATGATTTTATAAAATGACGCACAAAGAAATTATGTGGAAAACAATATAAATACGCGAAACTAAACAATAGATACACAACGGATGCAGTAACCCCTCAAAAACGTAACAATATGCAAGACTTTGAAACATTTTCTTTTCAGAGCACCTTTTATCTTGTGTAGATTATAAATGAAAGACTAAATGGAATGTTTATAAAGAATGTATTTGTTGAAAGTAAATAATACTGATAATGCGTGTATTACACATACACATAGTTTTATTTTTGTCTGCATGTTTTTTACTTTCTCTACGCGTTTTTTTCTTTCTCTAGTACGTTTCAAGGTATTGTATTCCACCAGAGATTTCACCGGAAATATATCTTTGATGTCCAATCCAAAACGTAAAGCGTTATTTTAAACATGTCCATGTGCCCGTGAGCTTTTCAGGAAAATCTCCCCATTCCAAACTTTACATGAAAGATTTTTCGAAAAGGGCTCTAACAATTTAAAATACCGAATGTTTAAGATATTTTAATGAGAAACGAAATGTTTATCTTGAATTTTCTGGGAACAGCCTTTGAAGACCTCTTCATTCTGGATGACTTTTGTATAAATGGCAAACCGTAAGAGACAGACGAAAACTTACAACACAAACATCTCGACAAGATACACAATTTGCCAGGTACATTTTCATATTCCTTGTTATTAGTTTCAATTTAAAAATACTTGAACTACTTATTTCTGGTCTTGAAAACAGAACCGAAATAAAATGCTATGAAATAGTGACCAACTTTTAAAGGATTTGACTATCACTTTAGCCTAGTGTATTCCCTTACTTCACTCCTACTTACAAGGAAGCAAGTAATAAACCCATTTCTGCCAGTGTTTATCTTGATTAGCATCATATAGCTAAAAAGGATAATCTTCTGTAAGAATAGCTTTTTAGCAGGACAGAAAGTCATGTGAATGGAATACATAAGCTTTTTAAAATGAGAAAAATATAAAGGAAATAGCTTTCATTCATACTATTTATGCATTATGAAGGTCTGTTGTTATACTGAAATCTGGTTATGTTAAATACTAGAGCAAGTATTGATGGTGCAAGGTATGCATTACCCTTGAGAGTCTACTTGTTGGAGCATAACTAGTGAACCAAGGCCACCAGCAAGTTGTCTTCAGTCGTCCTTGGCTCCAGGAATGTCGTGGTAAACGATAAGGCCCTTCATGTGTTAGGTGTTATACAATAACTTAACTGTGCATGTTTGCTAAACTCATGAGCTATTGGTACACAACAAGACGATCTTCGTAACAGCAGTATGTTTGCTTTATCGCTTGCTAATTACCAAGCCATAATATTAGGTAGGAAAATACGCTAAGCTCCTCATTGTGTCCACGTTTTTGTTTAAGTATCAGTGGAAACGCTTGCAGATGACTAAGCTGTATGCTTCAGCACTTCAAGGAAATGAAAAAAAAAAAAAAAAAAAATGATGTGTTTCATTCACATAACTTTCTCTACATCTCTGTAACAAGCTATTGTTATTAAGCTTATTACTTTCTCAATACAAACTATTTACATATTGTATAGAGAAGGTATTGCACTCCACCAAAAAATTCAATACCGAGATTTCACCGAAAATATATGTTTTAGGGTCCCCTCTATCCAAAAAAAAAGTATTTTCAGAAAAAGGTCCGTGTGTGTGTGTGTGTGTCAGTGTGTCCGTGTGTCTGTGAACACGATATCTCAAAAACGAGAAGTCGGTAAAGTACCAAACTTGGTATTTAAGTTTAATATCTTCCACGGATCCTACACGAAGATTTTGAGAAAAATCCCCCCACCCCAACTACCCTTTACGTGGAACTTTTTTTGAAAAATTTGGTTTTCTAAAAAAATGGCTCTAACGATTTTGATTAAAATATCGTATAAAAAGATGTTTACCTGACAAATAAAATATATATTTTGAATTTTCTGGGAATAGACTCTGAAGACTACTTTATTCTGGGTCAATTTTACGGAATTTTGCATAATTGCTAAACCGTAAGAGATGGACAAAAACTTACCACATAACAAATGTAGAGCACTTTAAAACACACAATTTATGTTATATACATTTTTTTATTGTTTTTGAAATATTCCTTGTTTTGGTTTCAGCTATAAAAAACTTATACTTTTCTCATACAGGACTTTGTGAACTCCTATTCATACACACAAAGGAACCTCAGTCACATAGCAACCAGCTTTTGACTATCACTTTAACTTATGGTACCCCCTTATTTCGCTTCTACTTCCAAGGAAGCAAGTAATAAGACTATTTCTGCTAATTTTTTCTCAATTAGATAAAGTAAATAGAGTAATTTGTTGCAGATATATAGAGAAAGTTATGTGAATGGAACACATCAGATTTTTTTTTTCTATTCACCTCATGCTAATCTAGAAACGGCCTTATTACTTAGTTATGTATAAATTAAAGGGAAGTAAGAAAATACACTAGACTAAACCGACACTCACATGCTTTAAAATGTGGTTGCTATGAAACGAAATCAGTTTCTTTGTGTGGCGAGGAATTGACAAGTTCCTGTATAAGAAAAGTTTAAGTACTTTAAAACTGAAACAAGTAACAAGGAATATCTCAAAAACGTTCAACTCCAGCAGGAAAAAGTACATAACATAAATTGTGTGCGATGACACTGATGATACATGGAATGAAGATGGAGCACCGGGGGAATACGATGGCGGGGAAAACCGGAGAAATTCCGGAGAAATCCCGTTTACATATAATAATAATAATAATAATAATAATAATAATAATAATAATAATAATAATAATAATAATAATAATGTACCAATAACTGGGCTGATCACCCATCCTGGAAATGCTATGATCCAGGGCTGTTTGCTTCTCAACAGGCTTCTCACTCAAGGTATTGCCTTGTAAGTTCTACAGAAAGGAGGGTAATCTGTTTAATAATAATAATAATAATAATAATAATAAAGAAACATGTAAGAAGGTGAAATGAGTTGCTCATAAACCAGACTTGATGGGCAACCTCACTGTTTCGTAATCTCAACTTGAGCTTGACACCGCTGTCAGCTTCTAAAACAATAAAAGAAATTTCACTTGGCGGCAACACCCAAACAATGTTTATGAGCTTTAATAATCATTCTCTCATTGTTTTAGTTTCATTTTCTGCCCGCATAAGAATTTGGTCGACGAATAAACCTAACATCTACGCCTTATCCTTGTAGATGGGTGAAATCATGCGTGATGACGTCAAGATGCCGTCATTTTGATGTTTGCAAGGAAACATTCTGCAGTTCGTGAGGTTACGCGAAGATGACGAAACCCTTTCAATTCTCAAACAAAAGCTTCTTGTTTAATAGACCTTGCTCAAGGACGAGCAACTGATGCACATGACTAGGGAAGGATTTTAAGGTAATAAAGAAAAGCAATTTAATATTTAATAGTCTTCTTCATAGGTATTTACCGTTTAAAAAAATTGCTAATTTAAATTTAAATTTTAATGAGTGTAAAAACATTAAGAGAACAATTACCATAGACATCATCACGGACCCCGATGGCTCAGGCGTTTCGTCTGGGACTGGCATTCGGGAGGTCATGTGATCGGTTCCCCTTGGCCTACCTCTCTGACCCATGGATTTTTCAGGAGTTTTCCCGAGTCACCAGGTGAATACTATGGAGGATTCTTCATTCCCTGAACTTCCTTTCCCTCCATTTAGTCCCAACCGGTCTCTTTCAGGGTTGTAAGTGTCGAAGAGCACTGCGGTAGAGGCGCCATTCCGTGGAGGTGACTGCGCACCGGAAATGCAACTCTCGGCGGCGGGATGGCGGTGGTGGTTGTCTGCAGATTCAGGTGGTCTATCCGAGAGTGAGCTCCTGGCGCACCCCGCGTCGAGTTGAAGGACTGCTTGTGAATGCTAAGGACTCCCCATGCCAGGTCTCTCCCTGTCTCGATGTCGGCCGCCTTTGAAATTGCATTCATCTTATCCTCTCCTCCAGGAGTTAACGTATAATATGTAAACGGCTGCATTGCGGAATACTCCTGCGTAACACACACACACACACACACACACACACATTCTCTCTCTCTCTCTTCACTGAATTTCTTCCTGTCGTTCAGGAAGGGCTATAAAATTCATAAAAAGGGGTAAATATTTTGGGCCTACAAACGCTGAGGAGATAAAATGGGAGCCGTTGAAAGTTAGGCGTGAGAAACAGAGGTTGTGCGCTTTATTTAAAGCTTACGCTGGCTTGAACGCATGGGAGACGTTACTGACAAACTGGAAAACCCAACTTACTATGGACGAAACGATCATCCGTTCAAAATTAAGGGTAGAAGATACAGAACTGACGTGGGAAAGTTCTCCTTTGTTAATAGAACCATAAAAGACTGGAATGAATTGCCTGGAGCAGCCTTTCGGGGTTGTCCTCTGTCTCTGAAGAAATTTATGAAAAATCTTGATATTAATATTGGATAATTTTTGTAAATATTCCTTAAATGAAATGTCTTTTATATTGTTGTAAATACAAATGTTAAATTGGTTGGTGATTCTAATTATGAAATTAATTAATCTGAATTGAGAGAAAAATTAATGTTTTCATATTTGCTGTAAATAACTATTATATCTAGCTTACAAAGCCATAAACTGGCAGCTGTGATTTATTGTTTATAAATCTTGTATACATATATAACTCTGCCACCGGGTGATACCCGCTTGCAGAGAAATACAGACAGACAGACAGACAGACAGACATACATACATACATACATACATACATACATACATACATACATACATACATACATACATACATACATACATACATACATACATACATACATACATACATACATACATACATACATACATACATACATACATACATACATACATACATACATACATACATACATACATACATACATACATACATACATACATACATACATACATACATACATACATACATACATACATACATACATACATACATACATACATACATACATACATACATACATACATACATACATACATACATACATACATACATACATACATACATACATACACACACACACACATACATACATACATACATACATACATACATACATACATACATACATACATACATACATACACACACATACATACATACATACATACACACCCACCCATATACACACCCATACACACACACACACACATACATGCATACTTGCAGGAGGAAGAATTTCTTTCCAATGTAAAACCTTGTGTTGCAAACTTTATGCTCGCAAATGCTTCTGGTTTCAGGCTGGACCAAGGATGGATGCAGAAGGATTCGACAGGCGCATGCCCCTTCCTCTCTAAGCAAAAAATTAATTATACTCTTGTTCTACAACAAACTATTCTTGATAAAGCTTATTCTTTTATCTGCTTTATGCTAATCAAGATAAACGTGAGCAGAAATTGACTTAGAACTTATTTCCTTGTTGGAAAATAAAGGAGCATACTATACTAGCATAATGATAGTCAAATCTTTAAAGATATCCCGAATTCAAATCTCGTTTAGATTAAAGATGTTTATGGGGGTTTCCCTCTTCCCTGAGAGCACTCCATGGACACCGGCATAACTTCACAGATTTCCTTCATCGGTTAAAGGATGTTAATTTAAAACAACTTAAAAAGTCTGATGTGTTCCATTCACATGGCTTTCTCTACTTCTGTGTAACAAACTATTGTTAGTAAGCTTATCCTTCTATTTACTTCATGCTAATTGAGAAAAAATTAGCAGAAATAGTCTCATTACTTGCTTCCTTGTAAGTAGAAGCGAAATATGGAAGTATTATAGGTTAAAGTGAAGTCAAAAGCTGGTTACTAGGTGACTGATGTTCCTTTGTTTGTATGGACACGAGCTGACAAATTACTGTATGAGAAAAGTACAAGTTTTATAAACCTGAAACCAAAAACAGGGAATATCTCAAAAACGATTAACTCCTGGAAAAAAAAATTATATCGCATAAATTGTGTGTTTTTAATGTGCCCTACATTTTTTGTGTGCTAAGTTTTTGTCCATTTCTTACGATTTAGTAGTTACGAAACATTTCGTAAAATTAATCCAGAATAAAGTAGTCTTCAGAGGCTATTCCCAGAAAATTCAAGATTTACGTATTATTTGTCAGGTAAATATCTTTAATTTACGGTATTTTAATCAAAATCGTTAGAGCCATTGTTGAGAAAATCAAAATTTTCGGAAAAAGTTCCATGTAAAGGGTAGTTGGGGTGGGGGATTTTCTTGAAAATCTTCGTGTCACATCCTTGGAAGATACCAAACTTAAAAACCAAGTTTGGTATTTAACGGTCTTTTCGTTTTTGAGCTATGCTGTCCACACACACACACACACACACACACACACACACACACTAATACACACGGCCTTTTTCCAAAAATGCTTTTTTTTGGATTCAGGGGGACCCAAAACATGTATTTCCGGTGAAATCTCGGTATCGACTTTTTGGGTCCATTACAATACCTTCTCTATATATTGTGTACATAGTACGTGTAGAGAAAGTAAAACTTTGCATTCAATACCGAGAGTTCACCAGGAATACATGTTTTTAGGCCCCCTGAATAAAAAAAAAAAGCATTTTTATAAAGATGTCCATGTGTGTCTATCTGTCAGTCTGTATGTGTGTGTGTCTGTGTCTGTGGGCAGCATAGCTCAAAACCAAAAAGTCCGTTAAATACCAAACTTGATATTAAAGTTCAGTATCTTCCAAAGATGCGACATAAAGATTTTTATGATAATCCCCCACCGCCAACTATCCTTTATGTGGAAACAATTTAAAAAATAATTATTTTCTCAAAATGGTTTTACTATTTTGATTAAAATATCTTATATTTACGATATTTACATGAAAAATAAAAAAATATATCTTGCATTTTCTGGAAATAGTCTCTAAAAACCTCTTTATTCTGAATGATTTTTATTAAATTTTGCATAACTGGTAAACCGTAAGAGATGGACAAGAGCTTACTATACAAAAATGTAGATCACGCTAAAACACACAATTCATATTAAGTAGATTTTTTCATGGAGTTGATCGTTTTTTAGATATTCCTTGCTTTTGTTTTCAGCTTAACTTATACTTTCCTCATACAGGAATTTCCTGTCCATACAAACAAAGGAACTTCAGTCACATAGCAACCAGCTTTTGACTATCACTTTAACTTACGGTGTTCCCTTATTTCGCTTCTACTTACAAGGAAGCAAGTAATAAGACTGTTTCTGCTAATTTTATCTCGATTAGCATGAAGTAAATAGAAGCATAACATTGTTGCAGAGATGTAGAGAAACTCATGTGAATGGAACACATCAGATTTTTTAAGTTAGTTATCTCCTGCACTTGAACTTTGAATGAACAGTAATAAATTCGCACAACGGAAGTTGATTTCCTCTGCGGTTTTACGAGTTTGTGAACAAGAGACAAACAGGAGCCAGTGTGTGGGTCAGTAGCACGAGCGAACGCCCCCGTTTTCTACACACATCAATGAACTTGACTCTGCCAACATTATTTCTCCCTGTGAATGAAGTTGTGGACATTGCAAGCTACCCACGCAACTTTCACTTCTACGATCCTGTGGGCGAAGTTAAACGTCCTCATGATTCATGAACCAAGCTTGTTCCTTCTAAAAACCAGAGTGAATAGACAGTGTTATATATTTTTATGGCGATCATTTTTTCTTTACTAAAAGTGTTTTAGTTCTGTAGTACTTTCTCTACCGGTACGTAATTGAAAGAGAAGGTATTCCATTGCACACAAACATTTGATAGAGGCATTTTACGAAAAATATACGTTTTGTTATGAGATTATTGAAAAAAAATCTGATGTGTTCCATTCACATGACTTTCTCTATATCACTGCAAAAAATTATTCTATTTACTTCATCTAATAGAGCAAAAATTAGCAGAAATAGTCTTATTACTTGCTTCCTTATTAGTAGAAGCGAAATAAGGGGGTACCATAGGTTAAAGTAATAATCAAAAGCTGGTTGCTCTGCGACTGAAGTTCCTTTGTTTGTTTGGACACGAGTTCACAAAGTCCTGTATGAGAAAAGTATAAGTTTTTATAGCTGAAACCAAAAACAAGAAATATCTCAAAAACAATCAACTCCACGAAAAAAAAAATGTATACAACATAAATTGTGTGTTTTAAGGTGCTCTACATTTGTTGTGTGGTAAGTTTTTGTCCATCTCTTACGGTTTAGCAGTTATGCAAAATTCCGTAAAATTGACCCAGAATAAAGTAGTCTTCAGAGGCTATTCCCAGAAAATTCAAAATATAGATTTTATTTGTCAGGTATATATCTTTAATATACGATATTTTAATTGAAATCGTTATAGCCATTTTTTGGAAAATCAAAATGTTCGAAAAAAGTTCCATGTAAAGGGTAGTTTGGAGTGGGGGGATTTTTCTCAAAATCTTCATGTCGCATCCCTAGAAGATACTAAACTTAAATATCAAGTTTGGTACTTTACCGACTTTTCGTTTTTGAGTTATCGTGTTCACAGACACACACACACACACACACACACACACACACACGGACATTTTTCTGAAAATACTTTTTTTGAATACAGGGGACCCTAAAGCATATATTTCCGGTGAAATCTCGGTATCGAATGTTTTGGTGGAGTGCAATACATTCTCTATACACTATGTACATAGTGCATATAGAGAATGTAAAAAATCTGATAATGCAAGAAACAAACTGTTTTTAGAAACGCTTACTCTTTCTGTTTACTTCATGCAACTCGAGATAAACATTAGCAGACGCGGTCTTGTCAGTTAGTTCCTTGTAATTGGAAGGGGAATAAGGGAATATACCACGCTAAAGCGATAGTCAAATCTTTTAATAGCTGTCGCTATGTGACGAAATTCGTTTCTCTTTGCATGGCCGGGAGATATGAAACGAAGAGGACTTTCCGTTTCAAAATTGTAACCACTAACAAGGACTAATTGGTCACGATTACCTAGCTCTACGTAAATAATAATCACAATATTAATGAAAATAATTGCTCTTTTGTCTGTTCTCTTACGATGTACCAGCTTGCTAATTTCATTTAGAACGAAGAGGACTTTCGAGGCTACTCCAAAGGACGTTTCTTTTATGATGTAAGCGTCATAGTAATCTAAATTATAGATTAAAATAGCTATTCTAATCAAAATGGTTAAAGTCAATTTTCAGAAGTTCAAAAATTTAAAAACAAATTCTTCCATGTAAAGTGATTTTGAGTTGGGGGAATTTCCGGAAAATCTTTGTCTCTCGCATCCTTGGAAGATGCTGAACTTTTACACCAAGTTTGATATTTAACCTACTTTTCGGTTTTTAGCTATAATGTTCCCCTCCCCCTTCCACACACACACAGAGGACCTATTTCTAAAAATTCGTTTTTGGATTAAAAACGTATTTTTGAATGGAATACAATACCTTCTCTACCTATATGTATGCACATAGTACTTGGTAAAGAAAGCAAAAAAGCATTTTAGAACAAGATCTCGTTTGTGAGCATGTGTGGTGTATGTGTATGTATGTTTTAATTGGTTTTAAGTCCAATATCTTCCAAAGATATGACACGAAGGTTTTCAAGAAAATCCCTTAACCTCAAATCACCGTTTATACGGAAAATTTTTGATTGGTTGAAAACGGGTTCTATCGATTCTTATTAAAATTCTATAAATTAAGAATGTTTTAAATTAAAAATAAAGCGGTCCCTCAGCTGTCTGGCCGATAGTAGCGATGCGTGTCCGCGCGTTTAGTCCGTGTATCTGTTTATTATTCTCATTATTGATATTGATTATTACTGCTTTTATGATGATGAACAAACATAGTTACGTTTTATTTTAGCAATACTACCATTTATCACAGTCGGTGTAGAAAGTATTGTCCTTCGGCAGATAAACATCCTTGGCACCTTCTGATGAAATTACCTTTCACACACGCATCAGTTCTTGTTGCGTAATTTCCCTAATTTCTGTTCTTATATTATTTGTGAGATCGTCTATGGTGCAAGGATTATTCCTATACGCTCTAATTTTGAGAGTTCCCCCACAGATAAAAGACACACACACACACAGTAAGATTCGGCGAACTTTTTCTTTGTAGTGTTTAACACTCGCTTTAACTACTTATGGCACCGCAGGTGGTGACACTGATGATACATGAAATGAAGATGGAGCACCGGTGGAATGCGATGGCGGGGGAAACCGGAGTACCGGGAGAAAACCCGCCCCAGCGCCGCTTTGTCCACCACAAATCTCACATGCGATCGCTTGGGATCGAACCCGGGCCGTCAAGGTGAATCCGGCGATCGAGCTGGCCATAACCCTTTAGAGATTATTCTGTCATCAAAAACATTCTTGATGTCTTCCAAGAATGCCTCCACAGTGGAGCTGTGCCTTGTTGAAAATAGCCATATTCCCACTCATCTGTCAACATTATTAAAAATATTTCTGCGGTACCTATCGGAATTTACCGTATCGTTGTAAAATATGGGGCCAATTATCCGTTATGCTGTTACAGCACAACATATACCAATTTTTTCATCATGTACAAAACCTCGTGAATTAAGTGTAGATTTTCAGTACACAAATACCTATTGTTTTGTGAAGCAACATGGCCAGTCAAATGAAACCACGCCTCATCTGGAAAAATTATTAGTACCGCCAACAATATTTAGTAACATCCGGTTAAAGAACTCTACGCGCGATTCATCATCACGCGGTCGAAATTGATGGACAATAGTCACTCTTGTATGGTTTTAATTTCAGCAGTTTCGTAGACCTATGTACTGAGGTCGGATACCGTTCAAATGCTTCGCCAATTTCAAGTTTTTCTTCCGTTAGAACCTTTCGTTTCTGTTTACAACTTACAACATTAAATGATCCCGTTCTCTTGACTTTATTCACTAGATATCTGTTTCTCTACTCGGAAATGGACCATTTGAAATTGCTTGCTTTTTTTTTTTTTTTTTTTTAATTATTTATTTTGACGGACCAGCTAAAATCTCCTATGGTACTCCCTTATTTCACTTCTAATTACAAGGAAGCAAGTAGTAATACTATTTCTGCTAATTTTTTCTCGATTAGCATGAAGTGAATAGAAGCAAAAGCTTTCTAACAATAATTTGTTGCAGAGATATACAGATAGATATCTAAATGCAACACATAACATTTTTTTCCAAACCAATCCCTTTCTGTAGTCGCAGACAGAACTTCGCTGATGGTTTGTGTCGCGTTGTCTTTAATTCTTCTAGTTTTGTTCAACTTATCTCCTTTGCTGCTTCTTTACCCAAGTGCCTCGCTTTCGCTCTTGAATATTTTTGTCTGTATTTCTTTCGCAATATTTAAAGCTATTCATTTCAAGATGACTTTCTCAAGTTGGTGCTCTCTACTCTTCCTTTTCACAAATTTCTTCATAACATATTTCTTTTGATCCTTCTTAACAGCAAAGTAAAATCGCAATGAATTAATTTCGTGCCGGGAAGCATTTCAATGACACTGTTGTTGTTATTGCTATATATATTTTCTTAGCGTCGCTCTTAGCAAAGGAGAGAAATTAAATAAAAAGTTAAGAGGAAGTAATATAGTCATCGAAGCAATATTAAGAGCAAATCCTGAAGGTAAACTTCCAAACAATATTGTAGTAGAGCACCTTTTGTGCTCTTTTCCTGCAGCATGCAAGACAAATAGTTTAAAGTATTTCAAGCATTATCAGAGCAATCCAATTTACAGAAAACATGCATACTATAGCACAGTTTTATCTCTCATCGCTTCGACTTTATAAACAGTTGGCGACTACTCTCTCTAGTTCAACTGCAGTCTTTGAGCTACAGGGTTAGCAAATTTATCTCACATAATATCGCTAGAATTGTTTTTAAAATCGAAAAATTCCCACCCCTAGCCAGTAATTGAACCAGAATCCTTCGCAAAGCAGGAAAACCAACCCCTTGTAAAAGCGCTTATCATATTTACCCCATTTATCCATTGTTAATAACATTGGATACTCAAATTACTGTGATGTACTGTACTGTATTTAAATTGTACTTACAGTAGCTATGTATTTTTACTTTCCCTAGTGTATAGAGAAGGTATTGCATTGCACTTAATTATATATCTAGATTTCAGCGGAAATACACGTTTTAGGGCCCACTGTATTCGAAAAAAGCATTTTTAGCAAAACCTCTGTATGTGCGTGTGTGTCCGTGTGTCTATGGGGACACGATAATTCAAAAATACCAAACTTGGTATTTAAGTAATTACCAAGGATGTGACACGAAGATTTTGAGAACTTCTTCACCCCCTCCAAACTACACTTTACATGGGAAAAAGTGCAAAAATTTTGACTTTATAAAAAATACCCCTAAGGATTTTCATTAAAACACCACGTATTAAAGATATTTGCACAGTAAATAAAATATATATTTTGCATTTTCTGAAAATATTCTCTGAAGACCTCTTTATTCTGGATGAATTTTGCTAAATTTTGCATAACTGGTAAACCGTAAGAGATGGACAGAAACTTACAACACAAAAAACACACAATTTATGTAATACACGTTTTTTCGTGGAGTTGCTCATTTCTGAGATATTCCTTACTATTTTTGTCAGTTTAAAAAAAAGAAGATAATCTTTCTCACACGGAAATTTGTTAACTCGTGGCCATGCATAGAAACGCATTTCAAACACATGGCAACTAATTTTTAAAGGATTTTACTATCGCTTTAGCCTAGTGTATTCCCTTACTTACCTTCTTTTACAAGGAAGCAAGTAATATGACCATTTCTGCTAATTTTTTCTCGAAGTAATAAGCTTTTTAACAATAATTTGTTGCAGAGATGTGGAGAAAGTCATGTGAATGGAACACAGATTTTTAGATGCAAGTCTTTGTCTGAGAATACCATAGCTCTAAAACGAAAAGTGTTTAAATACCAAACTTGATATTAATTAAATTCAGCATTTTCCAAGAATCTGACACAAAGGTTTTCGAGAAAATCACCTACCTCAAATAACTCTTTACATATAAAACTTTAATTTTCTCAAAAATATCTCTATTTTAATTAAAATGCCATATATTAAAGATAATTATATGACAAACGAAATGTATATCTTGAATTTCCTGGGGGTAGCCTCTGAAGAGCTCTTTATTCTAGATGACTATTGTATTACTGGTAAGCAGTAAGGGTTAGACAAAAACTTAATACAAAAGAATGTAGATCTCTTCAAAACACACAATTTATGTCATTTACATTTTTTGTATAGTAAACAATTATCGAGAATTACTTCTTATTGGTTTCATTTTTAGAATCCTTAAAATTTGTCTATAACGGGAATTTTTCATACCTGTTTCTTTAGTTTTCTCCTGGCTATGCAAAGAACAGCGAATTTCAATAGATTCTCTTAGCGACCAGCTTTTAAAGGATTTGACTGCTTATTTAGCCTTTGTATTTCCGTATAGTCATACTTAAAGAGAGCAATCAATAATATTGCTACTATGTGCGACTAGAGACCTTCTTTTGAAAGAATAGTTTATTTGCACAAGATGTAGAGAAATCATGTAAATGGAGCACCTCATTTTCTGATGAACTGATGCAGGTAAACGTACAGACGGACAGTAGGCGAAGCCGCTACCGAAACAGTGGACCGCACGTAAGCTCCCAGCCCTACGTAATTCCACCTTGACCTTGGAGGGATGAGGGGAGAGATTCGAAGACCGATCAGCTCTGGATTAGTCATGGGACAAAAATAACACAACTATTTTGAAACAGTTTTGGTAGCACAACAACTATTTGAAACTGTTTCACCACTAAAATTGTTTCATAAAACACTTCTGGATATTGCGTGCATTGTGTTGTTCTTTCATGTATTTCCCCGCAACCAGCGGCGGCTGCTGTGTAGGAGCACAAGAGCACGTGAACCTCCAAATTTTCTTAGTGAATCTCCTTTTTCTCTTTCAGGAGACATTTAATAAAATGCGCTATCCGGTGCCACTTGATATAATATACTGCGTTCTGCTCTTCAGATTGAACACAGCCGAGAACCTGAGTATGTGGCAACTACGCTTGTAGCACAGGCCTCGTGTGCTAGCGTATAACTAACGTTTACCAGCTCTGCACTTGCGCGGGTAACAAACCAGCTCGGAATTTTACAGCCAGAAATGAGCACAGTGCGACCGTGCACATTAACACCTTCAGGGTTCTGTTTATCAGCAGGAGGTGCTGCTATCTTTGAGATGTAGTTGAAACTATCCGGAAGTGCAACTGCAGTCTTTGTGAGAGGCGTTACATTTCTTAGTAATTTGCATTTTATGCGAGACTTAAACTTAAGAGAGAGTTAAGCAGTTCAAAACAGGAAACAACCTCAACTAACCGAGCTACTGTAGATTATCATTACGACCATGACTACACCAGAACCAGAAAGATGCTTTTCCACAATAAAAAGAATTAAAACCTTTACTAGGAGTACGATGGGCGAAGACCGACGTTCAGCACTGGCAATGCTTGCTATTGAGAAGAAACTGGTCAACAGCATAAAATGCTTTAATCACCGAGTGATAGAAAAGTTTGCACATTTGAAAAACCGGCGCGTGGAATTTCTGTACAAATAAATTTGGTGTTAATTGCGTAATTCAATGTAAATATTATTCACTGCAAATACCATTCTTCACATGAACTGCATCAAAGGAACCCCTTCATCACCTCATGTTGCTGTTAACTCTCGGAGACTAAGAAAATCAACATCTTTACAATACTGGGTGGGTGACGATTTATGTAACAAATTTATAATTCTTGGTATTAGGCACTATCATTGTTTCTAATATTACTAGATTTGATGTTGCGGTGACGGCGGCAGCGGCTGCGGCGGTGGTAAATTGCTGATTTTGTGAACACCTACATTTTTAATCCACGAGCCGCCACTGCCCGCAACAGATTCATGCAACAATAACAGCAACACCTCAGTAGTTGCTTCAGTTACTATGTGTGCCACTAATGTAAAATATTTTGTCATTGCTTACCATAAGGTACGCTTTTGTACCTTGTAGCGCGCGACCTGATATAATCCGCGAAATTCGAATGTCTTATCAAACTCATTTCTTCTCTTCATTGCACTTCTTCGAAACGTTGGTGTCGAGCCAAGTTTTTACCTGGCTAGAAGCCCGAGAAGATTTTGAATTAACACGTCGCCAGGAAAGCTTCAGTTCTTATTTCATTTCTTCTCGTTAACGCGTAACAATGCTTTGCTTCCGTAATTCGATCATTTCCTTTTCAGTGTACCTAGTGAGTGGTTGCGTGCGTGCGTGCGTGCGTGTGTGTGTGTCTGGTAGGCTCGTGGTGAGCCTGGGTGTTGTTGCTGTGTACCTAACCTGGTAAGGGTTTAACCACAGGAATGAGGTGATGGTTAAGGTTTTGTTTGAGGTTTCGAGTGTTGGTGTTAAGGAGGTAGCGCTGGTAGGCTCCTCGAGCGGTTGCATTTTCAGGAGCAGCATCCTTTCCTCTGCTCCGCTGGTGTTTATTTATTTATTTAAATATGGTGGTGAATTTTGATAGACCTGTCCCTATGGGAGGGGGAGTGCTTTGTTCAGCTATTACGCTGTTGGATGAGTGGTTGCATTTGGCGCATTGTGATTTTATCGTTGGACAGTATTTATCTAAATTGTTTTTTTGTGATACACAACATGTCTGCAACAGTTTAGGGAATTTCTGTTGCAGGAAAATGTTTTTTTCGAAACTGTTTCGTGTTGCAACAGAAACAAATTAAACTGTTTGTCAAAGGCAATTTTAGTTATATAATTTTTTTTTCGTGGAGTTCGTCGTTTTTGAGACATTCCTTATTTTTGGTTTCTACTATGAAAACTTACACTTTTCTCATACAGGAATTTGTCAACTGCTGTCCATACAAAGGAACTTCAGTGACATGGTAACCAGCTTTTGATTATCACTTTAACCTATGATACTCCCCTATTTCGCTTCTACTTACAAGGAAGCAAGTAATAAGATATTTCTGCTAATGTTTCCTCGGTTAGTATAAAGTAAAAAAAAAGCATACGCTTTTTAACAGTAATTTGTTGCAGAGATGTGGAGAAAGTCATGTGAATGGAACACATCAGATTTTTTTTATTGAGAAAACCCCAGAACCTATATTTTCGGTAAAATCTCGGTATCGAGATTTTGGATCGAATGCAATATCTTGGCTATCTGCTATGCACGAGTAGAGAACGAAGGTGCGAAGGATTCGGAATAGCCGAACTGATTCTTATTTTTGCGAGGTGGAATTCGGGGACATAAAGCAAACACATGAGTGTCAAAGGCACGATCTATCTGCGAAATTATCATTTTCACACGAAAGTGTGAATGCCAGGTGTTGTACACAATATCTTGGCATGCCGCATTTCCTGTGTCCCTGATAGGACCTCAACAATGACAGGTGTGGACGCACCTGTCAGGTCACGTGCCACTAGTTTCCGGCACTATCTAGATGACATTCCCATACTACAGTGGGGCTCTTTGTCAGATCTTTACCGAGAAAATGGGCGTATTCTGTGACGGTGGGACCATATGAGTTCATTGTAACCTGCCGGACTTCATAAAGGGATAGCTCCAGTATTCGCACGAGATGTTTCGTCATGTCACCCATGATTCTTTTTACTTTCTCTACACATACTATGTACATAGTGTGTAGAGAAAGCATTGCATTCTATTCCACATAAAAATTCGATACCGAGATTTTACCGGAAATATATGCTTTGAGGACCCTCGAATCAATAAAGAGAAGTATTTTTATTAACAGGTCTGTGTGTGCGCTTGTCTGTGGACTGCATAGCTCAAAACTGAAAAGACCATTAAACACCAAATTTGGTATTTAAGTTTAGTATCCTTTAAGGAAGCAATATATAGATTAAAAAAATCCTCAAACCAACCTACCCTTCTCATAAATATTTTTGAACATTTTGTTTTATCAAAAATGTCTGTAACGATTTTGATTAAAATACCGTAAATTAAAGATATTTACATGACAAATAAAATTTATGTATTGAATTTTCTGGGAATGACCAATTCATTCTAGATCAGTATTGCATAACTGCTAAATCGTTAGCAGTTAGACAGAAACATATTTAAAAAAATCTGATGTGTTGTATTTACATGACTTTCTATACAAACAATTGCCACATTGGGACATGTCATCTCAAAATAATTTGAGACTATCTTGTGGTTTACCGGAAACATGCGAATCAGTTGAGGAGTTTAATGCCCTGCCGGTATTTGCCATGGTAACTCAGTGGTTAGAGCAACCGGCTAAAGGCCGGGAGGTCCTGGTTCAAATCCCGGTTATGGCATTGAATTTTCCAGTCTGATTCTACCTATCCAATCATCAGAAATAGTGTTATTAGTGTCTTGTGAGTAGAAGGGAAATAAGGTAATACATTAGGCTTAAACGATGGCAAAAGCTTCTAAATCCGGTCCCTATGTGAAACAATTGGAATTCGTTTGGTTTGCCTGGCCAGGAGTAAACAATTGACATAAAAATGATCTCCTTGAGAAAAGTTAAATTAGCTTAAAACTGAAACCAATAACAAGGAATACCTCAGAAAATATTTTAAAGTATTTTTAAAAATGGTCGTATGTATACGTGTGTGGGGGAGGGGGTGCAGAGCATAACCCAAAGCAAAAGGTCCGTTAAAGATTGAAATGAGTAATTAAGTCCAGTCCAAACGTGCTACAGGAAGATTTTAAGGAAGTCTCCCTATGCCAAACCACCCTTTGAATGAAAGGTTTTCCAAAACTTTCGATTTTCTAAAAATAGCTTAAAAGATTTTTTATTGGAAATACCATATTTTAAATATAGAGATACATGACGAATAAAATATGTATCTTAAATGTTAATGCCAAGTTCACTTCATTCATAAAGTAATTTGTAATCTTTTATAACTGGCAAATGTTAATGCTACTATAAAAAAGTATATATGTCTTTAAAACACAAAATTATTTCAAATAATTTTTTGTGGCATAACACATTATATATTATATATTAATAGGTCGACTGAATAATGCGTTGTAGTTATTTTAAAGCCGTTTGGATCTTCATATATTCTCCCGATTACATAATAACAGTGTGGAATATTAAGGTGTCCAGTTCATAAACTGTTTACTATCGCTGTTCCTTTTGTAGCTGCATTTAAATATGTACTAGAATTTTTTGCCAAGGTTTATTAATTTAAATGAAGTATAAATATGTAACTTTGGTTTCATCATTCATAAATGATAGAGACTATAGTCGTGAATGTAGCAATATACTTCTTTCGTACTTTCCTTTTCTTTTCTAGAGCTCAGTGCAAACCAGAATATTTTAAAACATTCCCTTTATTACCTCAAACTGATTACAAATATATGTATTTACTTCAATGATGTTACACAATTTTAACTCATAGCTACGACCTTGCTCCCTGCACTGCAGCGGTACGCTCAGGAATCGCACTCAAAACTGAACTTTCTGGGCCAAGTTGTCCTCTTTTCATATACCTGTCGATGATGTGACAAGAAATTTTAGCTACCATTGTTGAACGTGCAAAGCACAAACAAGTGCCCAAAGTCACACAGAGGGTGCCAATGCCTCAGTTACAGAAAGGAAACTGTCGTGCGTGCGTGCGTGCGTGCGTGCGTGCGTATCTGTCTGTCTGGTAGGCTCTTGGCGAGCCTAGGTGCTGTTGCTGTGTACCTACCCTGGCAAGGTTATAACCACAGGAATGAGGTGAAGGTTGAGGTTTTAATTTTGGAGTTTCGAGTGTTGGTGGTAAAGAGGTAGCTCTAGTAGGCTCCTCGAGCGGTTGCATTTTTCAGGAGCAGCATCCTTTCCTCTTTTCCGCTGGTGTTTATTATTATTTAATTATGTTGGTGAACTTTTGATAGACCTCTCCCAATGGGAGGGGGGAGTGCTTTGTTCAGCTATTACGCTGTTGGCTGGTTTAAAGCCGTCGTTACCGGGGGTGCCCACAAGCCATGTGAGGAACCCGGAACCGCCTCTTTCGGCATTCAGTGGGTAAGTACTCCCCCAGAGATCTGACAAGTGCGTTCTCATGGTCGCCCAATCTGGCGTAGAATTTTTGAGCCCGGCGCCTAATGACATCTTCCACATTCGGGAGGGCCGAAGTTTCATGTAGTAGCCTCAAAGGGAAACGTCGACATACAGAATATATGGACCGGAGTCCTCTATTCTGTACCCGCTGTAACCAGAGAAGCCAGGAGTCTACTGCCATACCCCACACTTCGCAGCCATAGAACAAAGCTGTCGTCGCCCACAGCAATCAGCTATAAACAATCGAAAACAAGCGGCTCACGCACGTGATTAGGGATCGGAGAGGTACAGGCGCATGCATTTGGTGCGTAGTCACAATATTCTGGAAGTTTCCCTTCATATGCTTCTAGAAACTGTGTCCAAACATTTAGACTTTTTGTGGAAGATTTCCGCTCTAATATACGCGAGTGAGGTTTTTTTTCGTCAGTTGCCACGTACAGTGAGTTTTGTTTTTTACGCTGAAGATTTAAGAGAGTCTTGTGTCAACTTCCCAAGGGGTGAACTATTTATGCTGCGAAAAAACTGAAATGACAAGGGAAATTGAACTACTTCATCTACTAAAGTCCCAGTGAAAATTGAACTACTTCAGAGCAGTGGCAGTGAGAATTGAGTCTGGTGACAATTAAAAGGTAGTCAAAGTCCAATATGATGGGCTTCGTAATAAGAGCACCCTGTAGTAAAAGGAATGGTTTCAAAACGATGATATTAATTTAGAATATACATTTGCTTAAATTCTGCTACAGTTATTCAAAACAGCCGTTTAATACAAATGTTATTTCCAACGGAAGTGTTTGTTGTAATGTGAAGCCTGGTAATTTCTTTCCCTTCCCTCTAAGCTTTTTATGTTCATCCCGAAACGTATTAATCTTCTCACAACTGCCAGCGCTCCCTAGTTATTGCCAGAAAAGACATTTTTAGCTCCATCTCGGATTCTCTCCATTGCAAGATGTTTTTATTGTGTCCCTAAAATTTATTGTAGACAAAATCCCTCACGTATATCTTGCTTGTCTTCTGATCCAATAAAGTACAGCCCCTGGAGACCGGGCGGCTATCGCTTTCTTTTGTTCAGTTGCATTACTGCAATCCACCAAAGGGGATTTTCACCCTTGCTTTTTACTGTCCGTTTCAATTGTTTCACTTTACAAGCAACAGTATTGCAGAGCGAAACCGTATAAACACGCTGTTTGGCTGCAGGAACTTTTCTGGGGGGAACTTTTATTTGTGGAAAAGACAGTCGTTGTCACTGGCCCTGTACAGTGGACACCAATGGGGTGGAGTTGGGGTTAAAGCTCCTCCAAAAATTATGTTTAAAAATTCCAACAAAAATACGGAAAAATAATATGTTACTATTGTTATCGAATTGGGTGGATTACTTGGCACATCGCCCACATTCGGGAGGTGATTGGTTGCATTCCGGTGACGGCCCTTTCTGACCCATGGGTGTTTCGTAGATTCCTTTGGTCTTCTACCACTACTTTCCTCCGTCATTTCCTGTATCCATCACTTCTTTGGCATCTGTTTCAAAGTTGTAGGACCAGGCGACGGTGTTCGGCAGGTTGCGGCAGGCGGCAGCGTACACTCTATGAAGGTTCCTTCCTGGCCTCCTTAAGGCGATCTTCCGCTCAAAATCTGCCTCCGTGAACATTCCCCTGTGGGAGTGCGCCGGGCGACGTCGGATGCGCTCTATCTGGAAACTTAGTTCACCCCGTCCATGTTTATACCCTTCGCCATTCGGATCTAGCCACCCTTCGGGTCTCCTCGTGCCATGGTAAAGACAACACAGGCTGGGAATCTATTTGCGCTGTTTAGCTCCGGTTGCCTGGGCCTCTTTCCGCCGTCAGTCAACCCATTCAAATCGTCGTGACATTCCCCTACCTTTAAAGCATAGGTGCACAATAACACCGACCAGCTAACTTGCATATTAAGAAAGGTGGAGGTCGGTATTCCACCTTCTGTGAGTGTGATAATTACTTTCAGAGCAATTCTGGTTTTTTCCTCATGTTTGCTCTGTCCTCTTTCGAAAGAATCCAAAAGTTTTTCATCAGACATTTTGTATCCTTATGGCTCTGAGCTGTCACTAAAGTTTATCAATTGTAGTAGGAACAAGTGGAAGATATATTATTAGAGGTATAAATCAATTTAAATATTTGGTCTCAATTATTGATCAATCAGGGAGCTGTAAAACTGACGTAGATAACGAACAGCTAATGTTGAATGGAGTATTGTGGAGTAGGAATATGGCACACCTTACGAGAAAGGGCATTTTGAAATCAGTTGTAGAAAGCATGACATATGGAGCTGAGGGATGAATTGCGGTACGGGGTCAAAACGTTAAGATCTTGGCAGTGGAATAAGACGAAGTGCCAGCATTTCCAGGTAGAAAGAACAAATGATGAAGCGAGACAGATGACGGGTGTGGAGGAAAGGCTCAAAAGACGAGCTCTTCAGTGGCATGATCTTATTATAAGAATGGATGAGGATAGGTGGCTAAAAAAAGTTAACAATAGTCCCCTTGTTGGTAGAAGGAATCTGGACATGCCAAGAGCAACTTGGAGAGAAGAGATCCATAAGTTGATAAGAGATCGGTGTCTAGAGAAGGATGACTGGATTGCTCGTGAAGAATGGCAATTGTGAATGCAATACTGGTTGATGTTTGTTAGTGTATGTTTTTCCTTCCAAGGTAAGCTTACACAATTGTTTGTATGTGGTTGCCTCCGAATTCCCATTATCATTTCAAGTCTCTTCCTTCCCTGCCACTCTCACCACTTCTGCTCATCTCTCCTCTTTTGCGCACATGGAGTGCAAGGAGATTTGGATGGGCTTTACCTATTATTATTATTATTATTATTATTATTATTTATTATTATTATTCACTTAGATTACGTTAATTTATGAAATCCAAGTACATTCTCAAGTTATTTTGCAAATAATTTTCGTTCTTCCTTCTACAATCCATATTGTGGTACTCGTGCCTTCTTTATCTTTGTCAGTTGACAGTTAGTTACTTGCTTCAAGAGTTGTCTAACTAGTTTTATTGATTGCATCGTTTTCTAATCATATTCTCACAATTTGTATATCAATGAAGAAAATAATGTCAAATAACAAATAGTGTTTAATATTCAATATAATTATCATCGAATGATTAGGTAGTTTATGTTATTTACTAAACACTTGGTGAATGTAAAAAATTACAAGCAGCAACTTTTATTGAATGATTGAGCAGCTGAATGCATAATGTGACACAGTTTAAAGTATACGAACATGACAGCCATTTTCCTGTATTTACAATTCAATTTAATTTCAGAATGGCAACGGAATATTTCATTTTAAAATGTCTGTTTGTTAGTAGCTATACAGACTTTTCTTATGAAGTTAAAGCTGAAGCTTTCCTGAGGACGTATTAACTCTACTAACCAGATAAGTTCATTTATTGACTCTAACGTTTCCAAGATGATATACAGAAGCCTGAATACACTTAGAGTTTTCTTATGAATTTGTATCTACTTTTAATCAAGATAAACCTTTGCAGATTTCGTTTTAGATACAGGGGATTACAAGAGCCAACATTTTAAGAATTGGTCGTCCTATGCTAAAACTCTTTCCATGCAATTGAAAGAAAAACTTAAAAATGAGAACATTTTAGAAGAATGACTAATTAATGAACAATTTGAACGGATGTTAATAACGATATATCGGAAATGGCTAATGTAAGAAAACACGTTAATTGCTACAAATCTTGTGTTTTAAAAATATATACATTTTGTGAAATATTTACGTAACAAATAGAATGCATATCTTTAATTTGTTGGGAATAACTGAAGTTCTAGGTTACTTTGTAAGAGATAGACAAAAACTCACTGCACTAGAAATGCGGATCTCGTTAAAACACACAACTTATGTTATATTTAACTATTCAGCAACAAACTCTTCTTTCAAATGCTTATTATTTTATCTGCTTCATACTTCATACAAACATTAGCAGAAATAGTCTTATTGCGTAGTTCATTTTAAGAAGGAGAGTAGTAAGGGAATGCACCAGGTTAAAGCGATAGTCAAGTGTGTTGAAAGCTGGCTGCTATGTAATTGAAATGAGCATGACGAGGAATAAAATGAAATAAAAAGAAATGACAAATACCCAATTATTTCAAAATCAAAACCAATAACAAGAAATTTCTCCGAAATGGTAAAGACAAAAAAAAAAAAAAAAAAAAAAAGAAAAAGAAAGAATATGACATAAAAATGGTTTTAATGAAATCTAAATTTTTTGTTTAGTAAGTTTTTACCAGTAATGCAAAATCATTCAGAATAAATAGGGCTTCAGAGGATATTTCCAGAAAACTCAAGATATTGATTGCTTTAACTACTTATGGCACCGCAGGCGGTGACACTGATGATACATGAATGAAGATGGAGTACCGGTGGAATGCGATGGCGGGGGAAACCGGAGAACCCGGAGAAAACCCACCGCTTTGTCCACCACAAATCTCAAATGTGGTCGCTTGGGATCGAACCTGGGCCGTCTAGGTGAGGGGCGAATGGTCTAACCACTCGGCCACGGCGCGGCCTATATTGTTTGTCATGTAAATATCTTTAACATACAATATTTTAATCAAAATTTTTGATAAAGTCCAAATTTTCTAAAATGTTTCCTCGTAAAGGGTAGCTTGGGATGGAGAATTTTCATGAATATCTTCGTATAGCATCCCTGTAAGATGTTGAACTTAGATATCAAGTTTAGTATTTATTCGACTTTTCGTTTTTGAGTTATCGTGTTCACAGACACACGCACATAATACATACATACACACACATACATACATACATACATACATACATACATACATACATACATACATACATACATACATACATACATACATACATACATACATACATACATACATACATACATACATACATACATCATACATACATCATACATACATACATACATACATACATACATACATACATACATACATACATACATACATACATACATACATACATACATACATACATACATACATGCATGCATACATACATACATAGACACACATTGAGGGATTTTTTCTAACAATCCTTTTTAGATACAGGGGACCCTAAAACATGTATTTTCAGTGAAAGATAGATTTAGAATTTTTGAGTGTAGAGAAAGTAAAACTAATTGAATTTAAGATGTGTTAACTGCAGAATATTTTTGCTCGCCCTGCTAGTATGTGTTTGGAGTAATGGGCAGAAACTGCAGGAGATGGAGAGGATATTGCACGTGTGTTTTATTGATGTCCGTTTCAGCGAGTCTCTGGCTGTCCACTTCTTTTCGCTTATTGGAGTCATCCTTCAAACTTGACTTTCAACAACTGGCGAGAGCGACTGTGTTTGCTTTGGAAGATGGTATAAGGAAAATCGATTTCCGAGATGGTACAAGGCTTTGGGATCGTTCTCTTAGAATTTGGATTACACGCAGCAGAGAACGTCGTCTCTACGTTTCTCAAGGAAATAATACACTTTGAGTTATTCTTAAAATTAATTTTGTTTGACATTTTAAACTTAGCGGTTATCCACTTCTTAAAGTAATTTATACTTGTCAGGTAGTTTATACTTACTTACCGTAGCAGCTGTGAGTGCGAGAAAGAAGGTGATATGAAATGAAGGCGAGATGAATGTAAAGAAAGCTGGTGATGGAGCATTTGGTGGAATGAATGGCGGTAAAAACTAGAGAAACCCGCCTAGACGCCGTTTTGTCCACCACAAATCTCGCGTGCGAGCTCTGGGTTGAACCTGGGCTCCCTTGGTCTAACCACTCGATCATGGCGCTGTCACCTAGTACTTAATGTGCTTCTTAAATACTTTTTAATCCACAGTAATAGCTATTAAAAGAGTGGAGCTGAACTACCGTCCTCATCCCCTCTTATTCAATTAGAAATAACGCTTATCCTATCTGTAGAGGAAAATGTGTTTAACACCACCCTTAAACCAGCTGGGAATTTAGCTTGCATGACTACAGACCGCTACTTATCGAGGCTCCTTAAATGCTTCATGGTGCCACATAGTCACAAACACACAAATTTTACTTTCTCTGACGTATGTGTACAACGTAAATAGTAGATTCCACCAAAAAAATTGGGTACCGAGATTTCATTGGAATATAATGTTTTCAGGCCCCCTGAATACGGTAAAAACATTTTTAGAAAAACGCCAGTGTGTTATCTTCTTAGTCTATGTGTGTGTGTGTGTCTGTATGTGTGTATGTGTAGACAATATAGCTGAAAAACGAAAAAAACCGCTAAATATCAAACTTTATATTTAAGTTTAGTGAATGCGACATGAAGATTTTCAGAAAGCGTAGAATAATCAGTTTTAGAAAACGGTCCGCGCGCGCGCGTGTGTTTGTGTGTGTGTGTGTGTGTGTGTCTGTCTGTGATTAGGATAGTTCAAAAACGAAAACACTGCTAAATACCAAACTTGTTATTTATGTTTAGTATCTTTCAAGGATGCGACATGAAATTGTCAAGAAAATTCCCTCAACACAAATTACCCTTTACTTAGAGAAAAAAAAATCAAAATGTTTTTCTGAAAAAGTGGCTCTAACGATTTTGATTAAACTATCATATATTAAAGATATTAATATGGCAAATAAAATGTATATCTTGAATTTTCTTGGATTAACCTCTGCAGACCTTTTTTCCAAGTGAATGTTCTGAATTTTGCTTAACAGGTAAACAGAAAAAGATAAAAATTTACTAAAAAAACTTTAGACCTCGTTCAAAAACACAATTCATGTCATATACATTTTCTTCTCTTCGTGGAGTTGACCATTTTCGAGATATTCCTTGTTATTGGTTTCAGTTTTATAATATTTAAATTTTTGTTATACGGGAACTTGTCAACTCCGGGATACGCAAAGAAAGGGATTTCTATCCCATAGCAAATAGATCTTAAAATATTTTACTGTCGGTTTAGCCTAGTGTGCTTATAAGAAACTAAGTAATAAGACCGTCTCTGCTAGTGTTTATCTCGATTAACATGAAGTACACAGAAAAAAAAAATTGTTATAGAGATGTAGAGAAGTTTTGTGAATGGATCACATCTGATTTTTAGAAAAGGGTTTTGTGTGTGTGTGTGTGTGTATTTAAGTTTAGTATCTCCCAAGGAAGCGACGCGGAGATTTTCAAGAAAATTTCCCCCCAACACAACTACCCTTTACATGGAAAAACAAATTAAAATTTTGTTTTTCTCAAAAAATGGCTCTTAACGATTTTGATTAAAATCCTACATATTAAATATATTTATGTCACAAATAAAATGTATAATCTGAATTTTCTGGACAAGTTTTGAACTATCTAACTTTTCTCAAACGGAACCGTGAAAAGCGAACCGAACCTATGTTTCACATATTGACCAGCTTTTAAAAGATTTTACTATTTCTTTAGCATAATGTATTCCCTTGTTTCCCCTCTACTTAAAATGAAACAAGTAATAACACAAATTCTGTCAGTGTATATCTCTATTAGTATGATGTAGATAAAAATATTATTTTTTGTAAGTGTAGTTTGTATTTGGAACAACAAGAGAACGGCATATGAATGGAACATATCGCATTTTATTTTTAAATTTTATGGCATTTTAACGTTTCCATAATAAGCAGTGATTACTACTTGGTTTTTATTTCGTTTTATTTGTTTGTTATCAATAAATGTTGATGCTGCAGTTGATAAATGTAATAAAACTGATATAACTATAGAGATAATAACTGGTAGTCCGATTTTGCATTTATTACTGGAGAGTTGTATAAACTTGTTCCATTTGACTGTTTGCGTTTCTATAACAATGGATCGTGGTGTTTCCTGTGCGGTATTTTTGTATTTACATTGAGTATACTACATTGTGTCTGTTGGATTTTCTTTCTGTTACAATTCGGTGTTATAGAAATACATTTTCGGCATAATATAACTTGCTTAAAACGACATAACTATTTGCATTCAAAACATTAAACCTTGTAAAAAATTTAACAGGTAAATGTACTTCCTGACAGGAGTATGACATGTAAATAAAGTTTAAGGTTTAAGTCATCCATAAAGTTTTGAATGAATTTAGTCGAATTATTTTTGTTAAAATCATAACTTTGAACACGTGTTATTGTTCTACACATATTTTCTCGCAGAAAAATGAAATCATTATATTTGACTAATATTCTCTTCTCTTTTGTTACAGGTAAAGCGCCTTCCTCATTCAGCAAATAAATATATTTAGGTAAGAGTCACTGATGAGATATTTCCGAGTAGTATGCGTAGATTCTCTATTACAGAAGGTATCTCAAGATTAATGCCAAGAATTGCATACGATGAGCAGCATGAGCAAGAACCTAGTTGTAAATAGTTATTTATGCCACGATCCTATAATGGTAGTTATTAGGATACGAGTGAGATATAAGTTTCGACGCGAGCGAAATGAATATTTAATATTTAGATATCCTACATACGAAAGATGAACTCCGCCGGCCGCTAAGCATGTTGTCCGCATGCGAAGATAACCAATGAAATTCGATTCACGGTGATATTTGATTTGCAAGATGAAGACTGAGGTATTTTGGCCTAGTGATAATGCTATGGAGTTTAGTTCCACGCCTCCTGACATAAGAGAATGATAATTCATGTCATGGAAAATAACAGGAGTTTAACTTCAGTCTCGGAAAATGACCTCATAGCTTACTTTGAAGAAATGTCGAAAATAATGAAATCTCCAATCTTGTGGACAAATTGTTCAATATTGAAATTTATTCTAAATGTGAAACTAGGCATTGATATATTCCAATATGTGTAGTACTTCCTGTTAAAACAGAAATCGGTAGGGTACAGTGGGGGAAAAATAACGAAAAGCACCTGACAACACATATTTACTAATAAAGATACGTAAATATAAATATTCTCGTAAAAATAAATATTTTGGTTGTAAGTAGAGCTAGCGCTAATGTACTGGGCTATTGATTTCCTCGTCTCTGTGATGCCAATATCATTACCTACTTTGCTTTGCTTATTGGTTTATATTCGGAAAATAATTACATATTATTATAGTTCTTATATATAATTACTATTGAAGGTTATTGCACGCGTAAGATGTTTCTGTAATTTTATGCAGATTACCAGGCAGAGAACAGCCATTAGTAGGGCAGCGCGCAAGCGTGAAAATCATATCGAAATGAAAATCTGTATGGAAATGGTTTATATTTCGATATAGAATTTTAACAGTAAATGAACACATTTTAGTATATAAGTATAAAAAATTCTGTTTTGAATTAAATACTCGTATATAACTGCATCAGAGAATCTGAGTAGTTTGCTACCATGCCTCTGGTATACAACCTTAAAATACCTGTTCCATAAATATCAAGGAAATCAAATTGTGGAGCTTTTGTCCTTTTTAATCCTATATTCTATACTTTTAATGAAGCTTTGGTCCATTATCATTTCAGAATACTCGTATTATAATAGGAACATTAGCATAAGATACTTTCTCTTTTTTTCAAATATTATGTAGACATCGATGCTCATATTTTTGATCCATTTCCCGCACATGATGTAATTGTGGAAACTTGTGAAAAATCACAGGGCCCAGATTTTAAACTACCTACGTGTTTTGACATTTTACTGCAGTTTGTGCATGAAATGTACTATATTCTCCAAATATAATTTTATTGCAGACAGGGAATATTATCATATTTGGCAGTTGAATTGTAGCATTAGATATTATTTGGGTCTTTACTTCCTTTTTGTTTATTAATATTTACTTACGATTTAAGGGTGCAAAATAACAATTGTCAAAAATGACAATTTTCGTTTTTGGCATAGGTAAAAGTTTTCTGATTCAAAAGATATTTACTTTTAATATAATGCGCCAATTTTTAGCATTTAAATGTCCTTTTAAACATTGCGCGCAATCTTTTAAATTCTCCCGCATAGAGCGCCACATCTTCAAGCTCTCTGCTTTCTAAGATGATGGAAACTTGAGGGAAATTTTCATGCTGAATGAGTTGCCCAACAGTCCTATTTGTTCTAAATAGGAGGAATACTGAGAAGCAGACAGAGTCCAGGAGTCAGTGATTATCGCCCTGGAATGTATTGAAGTAAGTCAGGTTAGCATTGCAAATTTTGAAGTTCAATTTTCTCGATATTACATTATCTGATACACATGTATCTTTTAATCAGGAACCATTGATATTAGAATGCTGAAAATTTCTACAATTATCTAACATATATTAATATCGTCTAACTGCCTGATTCATAAGCCTAGCTTACAAATGATGGAAATTAGAAATTTTTAACCAATTGAGATATTTTAACCTTCTTTTTTTCCCACAAATGTGGCACTTTTTAAAATAATTATATTGAGCCATATACTTCTTATTCTGACAGTTGAAGTAGATAAGTATAATCAGAAAATGTATAAAGAATTTGAATATTCTACTTTGAACAGTTTCTGAATAAGAGGTAAATGAAATCACCCATGTTTTTTCAAGTACATTTTCTTTTTTTTTACCAACATTATAATTTTTTAAAAATAAAGTTTTGTAGAGAAAAACATAAACTTTTCACCAGGAGAAATGTAGACTGTTATTGTACAAGCCAAAACATATTCATGAAAATTCATTTCCTGATATGTGAAGAGTTAATTTTGACAAATTGCTAAAGCCTTACTACCACACTACCTTGTACCCTTACTTGACGCAGCAGCTAAGCATGTATTACTAATTTTTTCAAGGGAAACAACGTATTATGCGTAATCGTGCCACTTTGCCACCCAGGATAAGTAAAGTTGGCAAATGTGCCACGGGAACCATCAAGTGCAATAGCTGTTAGCAAATTACTCTTGTTGTTTTTATTTAAATACTATTTCTGTTATTTGCTAAAAATAACTGTTAAGAGAATTTTGTTTAAATAAACAACACCTGTTTCGTAATTCCGCGACCATATGTGACATGTGGTGTGCACATGCAAATGCTCTGCGAAGCCAAGAGTTTCAATTGCACGTTAATTTCGCCTACTCGCTCATCGGTCATTGCCATGCCCTAATATTGAAATGGAATATACAATTAAACAGCGTGTATTTATTGTGAAGGATTACAGGTTTACCAACGGGCAGAGAATGGTATTCGTGACGTTTCTGATTAAAGTAATTCTATACTTAGCAGAAAATCTGGAAACAACTGGTGCATTAATTAGCAAAAAATCTGATGTGTTCCAGTTACATGACTTTCTCTACATCTCTGTAACGAATTATTGTTAAAAAGCTCATTTTTCTACTTACATCATGCTAATCAAAATAAACTTTAACAGAAATTGTTTTTATTACTTGGTTCCCTGTAAGTAGAAGGAGAAAGGTCTAATGTGTTCCATTTCCATGATGTCCACATTAATTTGTTATCTACTTCATTCTAATCAAGATAGACATAAGCAGAATTAGTCTTATCATTAGCTTCCTTGTAAGTAGTAGGGAAATAAGAAAATGCACAGGTTAAAGCGATAGTCTCGTCTTTTAAAAACCGGTTGCTATGTGAAACAATTGAAGTTCCAATTTCTTTGCTTCTCAGAACTAAACAAATGAGAAACGAGAAGAAAATTGTCTTCCCGTTTGAGAAAAATTTAAGTGACTAAAATTGAAACCAATAATCCGGAATTTCTCAAAAAACGGTTAACTCCACAAAATAAATGTATATACATAAATTGTGTTTTTTTAATGGGATCTACATTTTTTGTGAGGTAAGGTTTTGTATATGTCTTACGGTTTGCCTGTTATACAAAAGTCATCCAGAATGAAGGTCTTCAGAGGCTATTTCCAGAAAATTCAAGACATATATGTCATTTGTCATAAACATATATTGTACATAAGGTATTTTAATCAAAATCATTAGAGCAATTTTTGAGAAAATCAAAATTTTCGAAAATCTTTGTGCCGCACCCTTGATGCTGAACGTAAATATCAAGTTTTTCGTTTTGGGGCTATAATATCCACACACACACATACACACAGATACGCAGACACACAGAGAGAAATACAGACAAGCACACATGGACATTTTTCTAAAAATGTTTTTTTATTCAAGGGATCTCAAAACATGCATTTCTCGTGAAATCTCGGTATCGAATTTTTGGATGCACATTTTTTTCTCTATACCCCATGTACACAGTACTTGTAGAGAAGTAAAGAGGGAAGCAGAATCCTCTGTCATAGTTTTACCCGATCTGAGTTTAAACTGGCGTAAGGCAGGTTGGTTTCTATCTTTAATTTTATTGAATATCTTAGTACGAGAAGGTTCCAGAGACGTTCATGAAGGTTTGCTTCGCTCCAGCAAGTCTTGACGCAGACTCTCTCAACATACCGATTAGTAGGTGACAATGTGCCAAAGACTGCAACGCATTCAGAATTCAGACCACAGAGAGACCTGAAAGATCCAGACAAGAAATACTGTAATTGAATCGGTGATTTGAATATGGAAACAAGTCCAATTTTTTTGTAAAAATCTGATATGTACCATTCACACGACTTTCTCTACATCTCTGCAACAAATTATTGTTAGAAAGCTTATACTTCTATTTACTTCATTCTAATCAGAAAAAAATAGCAGAAATAGTCTTATTACTTGCTTCCTTGTAAGTAGAAGCGAAATAAGAGAGTACCATAGGTTAAAGTGAAAGTCAAAAGCTGGTTGCTATGTCACTGAAGTTCCTTTGTTTGTAGGACAGCAGTTGACAAATTCTTGTATGAGAAAAGTAAAAGTTTTTCATAGCAGAAACCAAAAACAAGGAATGTCTCATGAACGATGAACTCCACGAAAAATATATATAACATAAATTGTGTGTTTTAACGTGCTCTACATTTTTTGTGCAGTAAGTTTTTGTCCATCTCTTATGGTTTAGCAATTATTCACAGTTCCGTAAAATTCATCCAGAATAAACTACTCTTCAGAGGCTATTCCAAGAAAGTTCAAGATACATTTTATTTGTCAAAAATTTCTTTAATATATGATATTTTAATCAAAATCGTTAGAGCCATTTTTGAGAAAATAGAAATTTTCGAAAAAAGTTCTATGAAAAGGGTAGTTTAGGGTTGGGGGATTTTTCTCAAAACCTTCGTGTCGCATTCCTGGAAGATACTAAAGTTAAATACCAAGTTTGGAATTTTACCGACTTTTCGTTTTTGAGTTATCGTGTTCACGGCCACACACACACACAGGGACCTTTCTCTGAAAATACTTGTTTTGGATACAGGAGACCCTAAAACATATTTCCGGTGAAATCATGGTATCGAATTTTTTGGTGGAGTGCAATACCTTCTCTATACACTATGTACATAGTACGTGTAGAGAAAGTAAAAATAAGTTGAAATATACGTTTTATTTCTCAGTCTTCAAGTTATAAATTAATGTATAATCGAAGCTTGTCCTGCATAAAGCATGGTTTTCTTAGTCGATTATAAATGCTATTGATTTTAAAAGAGAAATAAATCCCCGCCTGGAAAGTGTGATGGTAGCGTGTCTGTCTCACATTCAACAGGTCGCGAGTTCAAATCTCGCTCATAGATTTACATCTATCCTAATTGAATCTACTGCTGCCAACGATTTTATTACACAAATTGAATTCTGACTACATCAGAAGATGTAATTCATTCATGGACAAATCTTAGCATTGGAGTAAAAGCTAGTTAGCCGGATAAGTCTTTTTTAGGCGTTTTCTTTACCTTGAGAAGACGAATGTCGAGTAACTTGAATCTCCATGGACCCGAGATCATTTGAGTAAAATTTCACCAATTTCATTCATCGTCTGATATGACGAACTGGGACTAGCTTGCCTTATCACAGGAGGCTGTGATTGGTTAATTGCAAATATTAGTAGTAGTAATGTCATGTATGGCTTGATTCTTGTTTAAACTAATACAAAAATATTAGATACTTATTATGAATGGTTCTGACAATGAATCTCCAAGAAAGAATAAGAGAAAAGATGTTCGAAATACTGAGGATCATCCTCATTGGAAAAGAAAGGGAGCTCTTTCACCTTGGAAGGAATATATTTTATAGAAAAGGTATGGAAACTTTCATAGCTGCTTAGATATTGAAGTTATGGATTTCAAAACCTGGTGGCAGAAGTATTTCAAGAAGATGGAGAAAGCTATTGCTCTCCTGATAGTTCTGATTGCGAGCCTAAGTTAAGTCTTTTAATACAGTAGAGCCCCGGTGATTCGAGCTAATTGGGGATTGTATGGGAATATCACTAAAGGAATGGGCAAATCATGAATAAATGTTTAATGAGCACAATAATTTTTAAAAAATAAATAAAAACAATATAGTACATAGCTGTGCTACTTGATGGGTCACTACAGCACAGTATATACAGTAACATACACCTACAACAACGGTCAATCTGTTACTACTGTAAAAGTGTGTTTTTACTTAACCGCATTTTACTGACCACTGTCGCTGAGTAGAGATTATTGTACGAATACAGTATTATTTTTCCGAAAGGATGGTATATACTGCACAATCGATTGACACGCGGTCCCAAAGCAGTGAAGGATCGACAGAAAAAGAGCAAGCGCATATCTCACAAACATAACGATAACTGTCTCTCTGTAACAAAAATGCATTAGCAACCTGAGGACAAGATTACTTCTGTACATTACGAAAACAATCCTAAGTGGGACAGTGTTAACTGTATTTGACATGGAAAACTGAAAGAAACTTAAAAATGTAACACATTTGGAAGCGCCTTAAACGACATGCAGTCAACGTATAAAAACGGGCTTATACTCTCATTTTACGTAACTTTTTAATTTTCTCAAGGCAGCTCGAAATACCGGGTCCTGAATTACCGGGGCTCTACTGTATAAATATCTATGTTAGAATACTCTTTGGTTACCTCCAACTACATTAGCGTATTGAAGGCATTATTCACCACTCTCAAGTTGGCAAAAGGGAACACTAGTCCAGCCAGACCTTCAGTATATGGGGCAGTGGTTGTCCTAATCAATAATAACAAACTAGCAGATGAAAACATATTGCAGCATATTTCAGACTTACAGATTTTAATCAGAAAAAATTGACATGACCAAAAACTAATGTTGAACTTAATGGGTAGAAATTATTGCTAAAAATCTGATGTGTTCCATTCACATGACTTTCTCTACTTCTGTGTAAAAAATTATTGTTAATAAGCGTATTCTTCCATTTACTTCATGCTAATCGAGAAAAAATTAGCAGAAATAGTCTTATTACTTGCTTTTTTGTAAGTAGAAGCAAAATATGGGTGTATCATACATTAAAGTGAAGTCAAAAGCTGGTTACTAGGTGATTGAAGTTCCCTTGTTTGTATGTACACGAGTTGACAAATTCCTGTATGAGAAAAGTACAAGTTTTTTAAACCTGAAACCAAAAACAATGAATATCTCAAAACCGATCAACTCCTTGAAAAAAATGTATATAACATAAACTGTGTGTTTTAATGTGCTCTACATTTTTTGTGTGGTAAGTTTTTGTCCGTTTCTTACGGTTTAACAGTTATGCAAAATTTCATAAAATTCATCCAGAATAAAATAGTCTTCACAGGCTATTCCCAGAAAATTCAAGATATTCATATTATTTTTCTGGCAAATATCTTTAATATACAATATTTTAATCAAAATCGTTAGAGCCATTTTTGAGAAAATCAACATTTTTGAAAAAAGTTCCGTGAAAAGAGTAGTTGGATGTGGGGAATTTTCTTGAAAATCTTCGTGTCGCATCCTTGGAAGATACCAAACTTAAATACCAAGTTTGGTATTTAACGGTCTTTTCGTTTTTAGCTATGCTGTCCACAGATACACACACGGATCTTTTTCCAAAAATGTTCTTTTTTTTGGATTCAGGGGGACCCAAAACATGTATTTCCGGTGAAATCTCGGTATCGAATTTTTCGGTGCATTACAAAAACCTTCTCTATACATTATGTACATAGTAAGTGTAGAGAAAGTAAAAATATTTTGCAAAATCAGTATGTTAAGATATATTTTATTAACCTCATGATGTGAATAAATTGTTTCATTAATTTAAAATTACAGAAATAAAATCAATACTAATATTGTCGAATTACCTTATAAAAGAAACAACTCGTGAATATAAAAAGTGTTCTGTAAACCAGTGAAATGAAAATTTGATATTGTTTCTTACTCCAAACAAAGTATAGATCTACATATTATTTATAGAATATAATCTTCCAGGATGGCAACTTGGGATATTATTAGGTTTTTTTTCTTTATTTTACAAAAATTATGGACGTTGTTCCCCTTTTCAAATCAAGGATTCAATCTTTTTTCTTGTTTTTTGCAGAAAGAGACCCAGAACTTTTTAAAATGGCGTTTGGTTTACAGATGAAGTTTGGTGGTATCTTTCAGGATATATAATCTCCCGAAATATAAGGACAGGGTGAATAAAATTCGTATGTGTACCCAAGCAGCTATTTCATCCAGAAAAACTATGTGTAACATTCAGAACACTTTCTTTGTTTATTCTGCAACGAACTATTGTTACAAATTCTTATTCTTCGTGGTATTTCATGCTAATTGAGATTATTTTAGAATAAATAAGAAGGAAAATACAATAATCACTGCAGTTATAATGGAATTATTGCGGATATGTGTGCGCAGGAGAGGGAATTCAAGGGATGCCATCGCATAGAGATAGGTATAGTTTGGGGGCGGAGGAGGATTTCAGGAATGCAGCTAATAGTTGGCCTATTTCATGTATGTGACCTCTAAGAGGAAGGAATGCAACGCCTACAAAAAGTGGCGAGATTTAGATGCGGTAGGCGTCTCTAGTGTGCTCATTAAATGCTGGAAAACCTAATTGAATAATAATACTTTTACATACTTCCGGTTAAATATGGCTTGCTTTTATCATACTTCCGCCATAATATACGGGAATATTACTGCACACTCTGCCATTACGAGACGAACTTTAATTCAGAAAGAAAACAAATGCATGTGAATACGTTACATTTAGAAGAACAATTGCACGTGGGTCTGTTAAAAAAACAACGATTAAAATGCAGAGATAATGAATTCGGATTGGTTGACACTTTACACTTCAATGTACTGGATTGGACACTTTCTACGATTACGTGTCATGAACGAAATAGTCTTATAAAATAAGTGTAATGAATTTTTCATAAAATAAGAAAGTATTTCAATATTTAATTCAGGCAATTCATTTGCATTGTATGAGAAATATCCTTAGAACAACAAATCTGATGTGTTCCTTTCACATGACTTCCTCTAACTGTCCTGCAAACAATTTTTACAACAGATTATTCTTTTTATCTACATCACACTAATTGAAATGAACAAGAGCAGAACCTGTCTTATTACTGCGACCTTGTAAGTAGAAGGGAAATAAGAGAATACACTATGCTGAAGCAACAGACAAATGTTTTAAAAGCTGTCGCTATGCAGCTCTCAATGAAATTCGTTTCTCTTTCCAAGGCCAGGAGTAAAACAAAGAGAGATGAAATGGATGGAGACTTTCTGTTTGATAAAAATATTTCAAAATTGAAACCAGCCACACGGAATATTTCTGAAATAGTCTACAAATAGAACTTAAGGTTTTACGAGATCTACATTTTTTGTTTAGTAAGCTTTTGTCTATCTCTTATGGATTACTATTTATGTAGAATTAGTATGAAGAAGACTTCTGAAGCTACTTCCAGGAAATTCAAGAGACATATTTATTTTTCATGTTAACTTTAATATGTCTTTTAATCAAATCATAAGAACCATTTTTTAGAAAATCAAAATTTTAGAAAATATTTCCATCTAAAGGGTGGTTTGGGATGGGGTATTTTCTTGGAAATCTTCCTGTGGCATCCTTGGAAGATACAAAACTTACATACCAAGTTTGGTATTTAACGAACTTTTTTTTTTAATTGTGCTGTACACAGACACACACAGCTTTTTCTTAAATGTTTTTTTCAGACTCAGGAAACCTCAAAACATATATTTCCGGTGAAATACCGAGATCGAATTTTTGGGAGGAATACAATACGTTCTCTAGCTACTCTGTCTATTCTATGTAATTACGTACTAGAGAAAGTAAAATGCTTCTTTTTGGGTTCAAGGGGTCTCAATACATCCAATTCCGACAAAGTCTCAATATCGAAATTTTGGGTTGAATACAATACTTTTTCTACCCATTAAGTAGATTGTACAATCAAAATGAAGAGGACACCAAATTTTATTCCCAGCATGTTTAAAATATGAATTTTATTTGTGATATAAATATTGGAAAAAATGGTACTTTAATTAAAATCGTTACAGCTAGTTTTGATGAATTACAAAGTTAGGAGAAATGTTTTGTGTAGCATCATTAACATTATAGTTTTTACTTGCCTCTCGTCATCACATATTTCAACTATATACTACTTCTGGAATTATGTAGGTATTGCATAATTGGTGTTACATAATTCCAGAAATTACAGGTTTCTTTGTTTTAATATTTCTCTCATCATCATTTCTCTACTGTCTTCTCCTTCCAGAATCTCGTTGGGGTATCTACGTCCATTGTTCGAATATTCTTTCTTTGTCCTTGCAGATTCCGCATTACTTTTGCCTTCTTTTTCCTAGCATCTGTTGGCCAGAGATTCATAAGCGCAGTTGAATCTGGCTGTCTTTATTTGATTTATTTTGTGTCCTCTTCTTCTTGGGCATTGCGATAACCTCACGGTCACAATCTTCTTGTACATCTTTATCTCTTTTGCTCATTCATGTAAATGGTATGTTCAGTTTTCTTGAGAATCTTGTGCCGTAGCCTTGGAATATGTAGAACTGAAAAACAAAGTTTTCATTTTCACGCACATACATATATACAGAGTTCACACATAAAATCGATGCAGTACAATATTTCATTTGCTTGCTGGGTAGTAGTAGAGAAATTAAAAACGCACATTAGGACCACTAAATACTCTCTCCCTCCCTATATGTCACAAATGGGCCAACAAAATTTAAAATTATTTATCAGTTAAAAGTGCAGTGGATTTTTTGTTTGTTTTTATACATACTTTAATTTCCGATAATTTTTTATATAATCTAAATTTAAGATAAGCGATTACTTAAAACTTTTCAGGTAGAAAGTTGAAAACTTGTGTAATGATAGTTAAAAGGATAGACAACGGCGCGAACACCTCACGCACCGCGACCTATCTATTGCGCGTTGACATCCACTAGGGGGAAGGGATGAAGTGAGAAAAACCACAGGACTGGCCACAGAATCATGCGGAAGTCCGTAATTGTTTGGCTGATACTTCTTCACTTCAGCACAGTAGCGCCACACAGCTGTCAATTGCAGTGCCTGTATAGTGGCCAAGTTGAAGTTCATTCCTATTGATTGCCAGATAATTCATATTTTGTGTGTTAGATACACGCTATAATTTACTTTAAATGACATTTTTGCTGTATATATACGCAAAATAATATATTTTTTTTATTGCTTCATTTCTATAGCCCCCTTTAACATCAGTGATCATAGCGGGGGCTTTCACCTGTGAAACTGTAGGTTCAGAACATTAGGTTAAACTTTATATTACTAAACACACGCACATTCACTCTCACATTCATACTTCCAGACTCTATTAGGGAATAATTCCGGTTAAAGAAAATTTCCCCGCCCCAGCCTGGAATTGAACCCGGGACCTCCGGGTGAGAAGTCAGCTCGATGACCACTCGACCACGGAGGCAGTCGCAAAATAATATTCTGAAGCATTGAAATGCGTTTTATTCGAACACAGACCATATCTCCTATTGGCAGCGGATTCAGCACTTGGCAATGGTAAAAACATGGCGGCCGGTTTGTTTAATGTAAGGTACAGCCTATATCTTATACACAAAACGTGAATTCTCTGGCAACTAATAGGAATGAATCTAGTTTGGCCTTACTATACTCTATACAGTCACTGTAGACAACGGCACAGGTTTCGGATGTCGCCAAGACCTCCGCGAGAAAATTTATTACAACGCCGCCCCAAATCAAGCACAGCATTCACAAAGCGCATGCATCTATGCACCACCTGCCAGCACTGCCATATTATAACCAGCCCAGAGACACACACGCATCTGAAAAATGATAAGGAAATTACTTTAAAGAGAATGAGGGAAAGGAAGTCATAGAAAATAAGCAACCCAGCATTCACTTAAGCGACAAGGGTGAACCAAGAAAAACTTCAAGTCAGAGTTCGCGGTCGACGGGGATCGAACCTGCAACCTCCCGAATGCGAGTCGCACACATCACCGCGGTGCCACCTCGCTCGGTCAATAAATAGTAAAATAGAGCAGCAAAATTAGTAAAACTTTAGGGATTTAGGATAAAACCGTTCAAGGATAGGAAATACATCATTCCTCATCTATTTCTAAGCCCAACATTGGATACTTTAAATTATCTTAAGTGTGTGTGTGTGATGCCGGAGGGTATTCTAACTACTTATTGTAGTCAGATCCCAGGAAGATAGAATGAGAAAAGTGTAATTTCAAAGTCGGCCGAAACCGGACGACGGGAACAGAGCCACCGTGAAAGATCCCTATCATACTCCAAGCAGTTCTTCATCCCGACTCGGGGAGCGCTAAGAGCCCGCGCTCCAGGTCTGAACGAACTTCCTGGTCTACAGACAACCTCCAACGCCATTCCTCCGCCGAGAGCTGTTATTTTCAGAGCGCAGAAGTGGTTATCACAACTGTCCTAGCCGACACTTACAACCATGAAAGAGACCGGTTGGATGACATTGAGATGAAATGAAGGGACAGGAAGTTCGGGGGAAGGAAGAAACCGCCCGAGCATTTGCCTAGTGACCTTGGAAAACCCCCGAAAGAATCCACGGGTCAGAGAGGTCGGCCGCGGGAATAGATCTCACGACCTCCCGATTGCTAGTCCCAGTCGAAACGACTGGGAGTAGCATTTAAATGTCAGTAAACGATCGAATCTTGATTAAAGTCATAATAAAGTTAATTTTGTGAAATGTTTGAAGAATTAATGCTTCGGATTGAACAACATTTCAAAATGTAAATATTGTTTTTGCTTTTAATAAAACAGCTACATATGCTAGGGGTTCCATTGAACCTCTTAATTTAACAATATATCAGCAATTAATTTTAATCTGAATGTGCATCATTTGTTTTTCATGTTAGTAATATTATAATAATAATAATAATAATAATAATAATAATAATTAAAATAATTTTAAAGTCTGTTTACCCTGTTCTGTTTTTATTTAATCTTCTGTAATAAATGAACAGGAACGTTCTGGACAAAAGTGATAACGAATTTTAGTTTCATGCAGTGAAAATGCTTCATTTGTCTGCGGTATCCGCACGATGACGTTAACATAGACGCGGTAGCGAAACGAAATTTACAGGAAACCGCACACCTGTGACATCTATTTGTGCTACTCTATTGAATTGATGTTCCTGCGCAAAAAAATGGCGTAGCAGCATCATAAACTCGACGAATTGTACCAAAAGCTACCATGTAAATAGGGATGTAAAGATTTAAAGTTTCAAGCAACGCTTTATTTAGGGTGGATGGTACATTTTAAAGTACAGCTACACTGTGTAGGCTGTAGTTTGTGGTAAAGTACATTGTGGAAGGGATTTCCCAGACAGACAATATGCAAAAATCATTTACTTACTGAAGATGGTGATGCTAGATGTTTAAGGGCACTCAATTGTTAGGTCAACAGCGCCCTAAACTTACTAACAAGTGGTAGTAGTGTACCGGAGGGGATTCCACACCTCAGTCATTGATTGGCTGTCCAGAATAAAGTAGTCTTCAGATGCTATTCCCACAAAATTCAATATATGCATATTATTTGCCAGGTAAATATCTTTAATTTACGATATTTTAATCAAAATCATTAGAGCCATTTTTAAGAAAATCAAAATTTTCGAAAAATGTTCCATGTAAAGGGTAGTTTGGGGTGGGGGGATTTTTCTCAAAAACTTCCTGTCACATCCTTGGAAGACACTAAACTTAAATACCAAGTTTGGTATTTTACCGACCTTTAGTTCTTGAGTTATCGTGTTCATAGACACACGACATACGAACACACGGACAAACGAACCCACGGACACACACACACACGCGCGCGCTGACCTTTTTGTGAAAATTATTTATTTGGATACAAGGGACCCTAAAAAAGTATATTTCCGTTGAAATCTCGGTATCGAATTTTTTGGTGGAGTGCAATATCTTCTCTGTACACTATGTACATAGTACGTGTAGAGAAGTAATAAGACATTTTAATCAAAGTCGTTAGAGCCATTTTTCAGGGAATAAAACTTTTAGATTTTTTTTTCATGTAAAGGTTGATTGAGGGTGGGGAAATTTTCTTGAAAATCTTCGTATCGCATCCTTGGAAGATACTAAACTTAAATACCAAGTTTGATATTTAAGGGACTTTTTGTTTTTGAGCTATGCTGCCCACAGACACACACATAAATTTTTATTCATTGAAATAATCGTAATTTTTATAAGTGATTTCTTTTTTAATTTAGTAGGCAGACAGGCAGGCACAGACAGACATTTTTGTAAAAATGTTTTTTTTTGTATTCAGAGAATCTGAAAACATATATTTCCAATTAAATCTCGGTATCGAATTTTTGGGTGCATTACAATACCTCCTCTATACACTATGTGCATAGTACGTGTAGAGAAAGTAAAAATATGTTATATATAATATGCAAAAGTGATGTATTTATTACTTTCTCTACACGTACTAAGCATGTACATAGTGTATAGAGAAGGTGTTGCACCAAAAAATTCGATACCAAAATTTCACTGCAATGCAAGTTTTCGGACTCCCTGAATAAAAAAAAAAAAAATGTAGGAAAATGTCTATGTGTGTGTGCGCGCGCGCGTCTGTTGGCAACATAGCTCTAAAACAAAGTCAATTAAAAACCAAACTTGATAGTTAAGTTCAGTATCTTCCTAGGATGGGACACAAAGATTTTCAAGAAAATCCCCCGACCTCAACTACCCTTTACATGGAAAAATTTTCGAAAATTTTGGTTCTCTCAAAAATGACTCTAACGATTTTGATTAAAATGTTTTATATTTAAGATATTTACATTATAAATAAAACGTATTCTTGAATTTTCTGGAAATAGCTCCTGAGGACCTTTTTATTCTGGATGAATCTTTCTGAATTTTGCGTAACAGGTGAACCGTAAGAGGTAGACAAAATCTTACTTCACAAAATGTAGATTTCGTTAAAACACACAATTTGTGTCATATACATTTTTTTCGTTAAGTTGGCCCGTTTCGAGCTATTCCTTATTGGTTTCAGTTTTAAAATACTTTAAACTTTTCTCATAGGGAATTTTTCAACCCCTCGACACGCAAAGAAACGGATTTTAGTCCCATAGCAACCACATTTGAAAACATTTGATTGTTGGTTTACCCTAGTGCATTCCCTAATTTCCTTTCTACTTATAAGGATCTAAATAATAAGTCCGTTTCTGCTAAAGTTCAGCTCGATTACCATGAAGCAGGCAGGAGAGTAAGCATATTAACATTTGTTACAGATATGTAGGTGAATGGAACACATCAGATTATTTTATAGGAGAATATGGTAGTTTCTCAAGAAAATAGTGACTAAAATCAGATAGAATTATCTTACACAAGTCCTGTCTTAGTTAATATTCGTTTCAGTACGTTAATGTAGCGAAAACTAATCACTTTTGTCACAAGCGCGTTTCTTGAGCTTATAGAATATGGAGCTATAAAATGGAAGTAGTATTTATGAATACAGGCTGTACACCAATGATTATAGGGACTTTATACCTTCATTTTCTCCGCGAAATATAGTATAATTTTGAATCATAACAAAAATTGAAAAAGTCTGATGTGTTCCATTCACATGACTTTCTATATATCTCTGTAACAAATTATTGATAAAAACTTTATTCTTTTATTTATTTCATGCTACTGGAGAAAAATTAGCAGAAATAGTCTTATTTCTTGCTTTATTGTAAGTAGAAACTAAATAAGGGAGTATCATAGGTTAAAGTGAAAGCCAAAAGCTGGTTGCTATGTGACTGAAGTTCGTTTGTTTGTATGGACACGAGTTGGCAAATTCTTGTAAGAGAAAAATATGTTTTTCAAAGCTGAAACCAAAAACAGGGAATATCTCAAAAACCATCAACTCCACGAAAAAAGTGCATGTAACATAAATTGTGTGTTTTAACGTGCTCTACATTTTTTGTGTGTTAAGTTTTTGTCCATCTCTTACGGTTTAGTAGTTATGCAAAATTCATCCAGAATAAAGTAGTCCTCAGAGGGTATTCCCAGATATACATTTTATTTGTCAGGTAAATATCTTTAATATACGAAATTTTAATCAAAATCGTAGAGCCATTTTTAAGAAAATCAACATTTTCGAAAAAAGTTCCATGTAAAGGGTGGGGGGATTTTTCTCAAAATCTTCTTGTCGCATCCCTGGAAGATACTACACTTAAATACCAAGTTTGGTATTTTACCTATTTTTCGTTTTTGAGTTATCGTGTTCACGGACACACGCACACACACACACGGACCTTTTTCCGAAAATGCTTTTTTTAGATAAAGGGGACCCTAAAACATTTACGGTGAAATCTCGGTATCGAATTTTTTGGTGGAGTGCAATATATTCTCTATACACTATGTACATAGTGCCTATAGAGAAAGTAAAAACCGTTTCTGCTAATGTTTATCTCGATTAGCATGAAGTAGATAGAAGAGTAAACTTTTTAACACTAATTTGTTATAGAGATGTAGAGAAAGTCATGGGAATGGAGCACATCAGATCTTTTTTGTAGTTATTGCAGTAGAACAAAACCTGGCACTGCAGCGCCAACTAGTGCTCTGGTATCCCAATGTGTTGTAGTGTGGGACTTTTTCAGAAAGAGTGGTGATAAAATAAACCAGTGCTGCATTAACCCAGTCACAGTTTATGTAGCCGCATTATAATTAGCACATAGAGTCAAGAACGCTACAGAGTTGCGGTTCGAGTCCTTTTCGGATGCTCTCTATGCTAACCGCCTATCACCGCTTGTGTATATGCAAACGCCTCATTAACTGATGTTGATGATCACAAAACCGCCTCGTTTGGCGTTCACCTCGTTGTCCCACATAACTCTTTTATTTGCAGGTACTACACATCATACATCATGCAGCAAACTCCCTTCCCGAGGTGACACAAACCTGTGTAATGGACTGCCTCCGTGGTCGAGTGGTCAGCGAGCTGACTTCTCACCCGTAGGTCCTGGGTTCGATCCCCAGCTGGGGCGGGGAATTTTTCTTTAGCCAGAATTATTCCCTATCCCCCACAGAGTCTGGAAGTATGCATGTGAGAGTGCGTGTTTGAGGATATAAAATGGTTTAAATCCAACGTAAACCTACAGGCAACGAGTTGTTTCTAATCCGAAGCCCCCGATATTATATATATATATATATAAAAATTCTGTAATGTTGCCATGAAAAATAAATACTTTAAAATCTGATGTGCTACATTCACATAACCTTCACTAACTGTTTCATACACAAACTATTCTTAATAATATTCTTGTAATACGCCCAACAAATTCACCGAAATACATGTTTTGGGGCCCCCTAAATAAAAAAACACTTTTAGAAAAACATCTGTTTATGTATGGGCCGTATAGCTCAAAAACGAACCATAACATTTAAAACATAAACATTTGCAGAAACGGTCTTATTACTTAGTTCCTTGTAAGTAGAAGGGAAATAAAGGAACGCACTATGCTAAACCGACACTCAAATGTTTTAAAATGGGGTTGCTATAAGATTGAAATCTGTTTCTTTGCGTGCAGAAGCTGTAAAATTCCAGCATGAGAAATGTATAGGTATTTTAAAACTGAAACTAATAACAAGGAATATCTCGAAAACGGTCAACTCCACGAAAAAAATATATTTAATAAACTATGTATTTTAACGAGATCTACATTTTTGTGTAGTAAGTTTTGTCTATGTTTTGCGGTTTACGGGAAAGTGGCGCTTGGTGAAGAGGATAGAGTGGCTTTTCTCCGGGTTGATGGACAGCCGCCAACACTCGCACCACTCTTGTAGGAGGCGGAGATGTCTCTGAATGGGGTTAACTCTTAGCAAGGTTCGTTATACTTTTATACCTGTTGGTCACGTGAAGCAGTCGCACTTGCAAACCATCGCAGATTTCACAAAATTTACTCAGGTGTAACAGTACCCAGATTCGACGTCAAAGAACTTCCCGAAAGCATATATCTCCACTTACACGGGAGTAACAATTGCAGTTTCGATGTAAAAAAAAAAAAACAAAAAAAAAAAAACAAATTGTCGACGGCACACGTCTACACGCACATGTAACAATAGATGGTAAGAATCAGTAATGACTTACGAAGCAAACCTTTCACGCACGTTCGGCGATTACGGCCGAAAGACATAGTCACAATAACATAAATGTAATACATGACATTATCACTTGATGATCCTGCTATATTCATTTTGCGAAGTAAATCTGATGTGTTCCATTCACATAACTTTCTCTATCTGTTCCATATACAAACTATTTTTACAAAATTTATTCTTTTATTTACTTAATGCTAATCGGGATGAGCATTAGCAAAATTGTCTTATAACTTTCTTCCTTCTAAGTAGAAGGGAAATAAGGGGATACATTGGACTAAAGCGATAGTCAAATATTTTAAAAGCTGGTCGCCAAATGAAACAATTGAGGATACCTTCACTTTATATGGTCCCATTTGAGAAAAATTTGGTAGTTTAAAATTGAAACCTATAACAAGAAACATCTCGAAAACGGCCAAATCTACAAGAGAAATGTATATGACAGATATGTTATGAAACATTTTGCAAAAAAAAAAAAAAAAAAATCTTCAGAGGCTATTCCCAGAAAATTCAAAATATACATTTTATTTGTGATGTAAATATCTTTCTTGTAAGCCCTAGGGGGTGTCAGTCCTAGATACGTGGGGGCTAAGTTGATTACGAAACGAAATATATTTAATAAACGGCATTTTAATCAAAATCGTTAGAGACATTTTGGGGAAAATAAAAATTTTCGAAAATTTTTCCATGTAAAGGGTAGTTGGGGGTGGGAGGCATGGAGGTATTTAGACGAAAGGTCATATGATGTCTGGCTGTATGCGCCATACTGATTACAGATGTGAAAGCAGTCAAACTGTAACATATCCGCCTTGCACCAAGCGAAAAGTGGTATGGTACAGAGATAGCCCTGAGAGACTTCTGTCCAGCGCTTACTCAACGAATGCTGTCGGGGTGCTTCTATCTGGAAACCGTAGGATCCTGCCACTGCTGTGCCGTCTCTCCTGGTTCCCGGTACATCATCTTACCTCATCTCTCCCTTTCGGGGGTGGGTCCTCGTGGGGCATATGTACAATAACCTACATAGGATTTGGTGCCGAGTCGCTTTCTATAGTGTGTGCATGCGCGCGTGCTTTATGGAGAGGTATTCCACACTGCAGCCGTGGGCTTATTGCACGTTAGATCTCTGGAGGATGGATGATACGTGTGTAATTTCAGAGGCCGGCCGACATCCGAACAGGGAGAGAGCCGCTCTGGAGTGTCCCCAACAGTTCACAAGCATTTCTTCATCTCGACGCGGGGAGCGCCAGGAGACCGCCACTCATTCCTGGATAGACCACTGGAGTACGCAGTCACCCCCCGCCGCTGAGAGCTTTATTTCCAGAACGCAGACACCCCCAGGCTTTGCCGTCAACACTTACAACTCTGAAAGACACCGGTTGGGATGAAATGAACGGACAATAAGTTCGGGTGAATGAATCCTCCCCAGCACTCGTCTAATGACCCGGGAAAACCCCCTAAAAACCCATGGGTTAGAGAAATCGCACCGATCCCAGTCCAGACGAAACGTCTGAATCAACAATCCTTTTGTAGTTTTTGCATAACTCTAAGGAAGAGGTTGCAACATATTTTTGTGCCAACATCTGATATTAGTGGGAACTTGAGAAATTTCCGCAATATGACATGAGTCCTGACGTGATTAAAATTTCCACGCAGATGCCTCCATGTATAGGAGGGTGAAAACGATTTCTTCTGAACGAAGTTCAGTCAGCGGATTCTTTTATTTGGTGCGAGTGGCAGATGCGCTTCTGGAATTGGATGGAAATAAATTTCCGCCCCAGAATATTGCACGTTTGTAAAACGAGATAACGTACTGTTTCCACCGCATGCAGGGGTCACGAACATCCAGAATTTGCTAACAGATGAAAGCAGTGATTGGTTCACGAGCAGTAGCTTCATGTAAATTTGTTTTATGAGCTGAAAATTTCATTGGTGTTGGCTCCTTATTGACTAATTTTGTCAAAGCACTATTTCGTTCATTCTCAGTACAAATAACACTACATAACTACTTTTCAATAAAAGAAAGAAAATTAATTTAAGTTTAGTAAAGTACATTAGCCAGAAAAGTAAACTGAACGTTTATTTTTGATGAGAAATAATCAGGTCTATCACTCTGTTCGTAACGATTTCAGGAAAAGTAGTTTCTAAAACAAATAAATAAAAATAGAAAATAAACTCAAATCTGATGTGTTCCATTCTAATGAATTTCTCAAGCTGTTTCACAAACAAACTTTTCTTACAAAAGATTATTCTTTTATTTACGTCACGCTAATTAAGATAAACATTAGCTAAAAAGGTTTCCCTAATTGCTTCCTTTTAAGTACTCGTAGAAGAGAAATAAGGGGATATACTATGTTAAAGTTACAGTAAAATATTTTGAAACTATCGTTATATAAACATTTAAATTCAGTTCTCTTTTGCATTCCCAGGAGTCAAAAGAGATAATATGGTTGAGAAAAGTTTAAGTAATTTAAAGTTGTAACATATGACAAGGAGTAACTAGGAAATGGTGAACTATACAGAAAAATCTGATATGTTCCATTCACATAAGTTTCTCTACATATCTGCATCAAATATTGTTAAAAAGCTTATGCTTCTATTTTCTTCATGCTAATTGAGAAAAACATTAGCAGAAATAGTCTTATTACTTGCTTCCTTGTAAGCAGAAGCGAAATAAGGGAGTACCATAGGTTAAAGTGATAGTCAAAAGCGGGTTGCTATATGACTGATGCTCCTTTGTATGGACAGAAGTTGACAAATTCCCGTATTTTAAAGCTGAAATCAATAACAAGGAATATCTCAAAAACGCTCAACTCCACAAAAAAAAAAAAAAAAAAAATATATATAAATTGTGTGTTTTAACGTGCTCTACACTTTTTGTGTGGTAAGTTTTTGTCCATCTCTTACGGTTTAGCAGTTACGCAAAATTCTGTAAAATTCATCCAGAATAAAGTGCTATTCAGAGGCTATTCCCAGAAAATTCAAGGTATACATTTTATTTGCCAGATAAATATCTTTAGTATACGATATTTTAATCAAAATCGTTAGAGCCATTTTTGAGAAAATCAAAAATTTCGAAAATTTTTCCATGTAAAGCGTAGCTGAGGTGGGGGAACCTTTTTCAAAATCTTCGTGTCGCATCCTTGAAAGATACTGAACTTAAATACCTAGTTTGGTATTTAACAGACTTTTCGTTTTTGAGCTAAGCTGCCCACAGTCACTCAGACACTCACACGGACATTTTCTAAAAATGCTTTTTACTTTCTCTACACGTACTACGCACATAGTGTATAGAGAAGGTAATGTAATAAACCCAAAAATTCGATACCGAGATTTCCTGAATCCAAAAAAGGCATTTTCAGAAAAAGGTTCGTGTGTATGTCTGTGTGCCTGTGGACAGCATAGCTCAAAAACGAAAAGACCGTTGAATACCAAATTTAGTATTTAAGTTTGGTATCTTCCAAGGATGCGACACGAAAATTTTCAAGAAAATCCCCCACCCCGAACTACCCTTTATATGGAACTTTTTTCGAAAATTTTTATTTTCTCAAAAATGGCTCTAACGATTTTGATTAAAATATGATATATTAAAGATAGTTACCTGACAAATAAAATGTATATCTAGAATTTTCTGGGAATAGTCCCTGAAGACTACTTTATTCTGGATGAATTTCACGGAATTTTGCATAACTGCTAAACCGTAAGAAATGCACAAAAACTTACCATAGAAAAAATGTAGATCACGTTAAAAGACACAATTTATATGATATACATTTTTTCGTGGAGTTGATGGTTTTTTTTAGATATTCCTTGTTTTTCGTTTCAGCTTTGAAAAACTTAACGTTTTCTCATACAGGAATTTGTCAATATAAACAAAGGAACTTCAGCCACATAGCAACCAGCTTTTGACTATCACCTTAAGCTACGGCACTCGCTTATTTCGCTTCTACTTACAAGGAAGCAAGTAATAAGATTATATCTGCTAATTTTTTCTCGATTAACATGAAGTAAATAGAAGAAAAGCTTTTTAACAATAATTTGTTTCAGAGATGTACAGAAAGTCATGTGAATGGAACATATCAGATTTGTTTTTGTTTTTTTTATTCAGGGGGTCTCAAAACATATATTTATGAAATCTCGTGTGGATTATTTGGGTGTATTAGAATACCTTTATACGCTATGCACATAGTAAGTACGTGTAGGGAATACTTTTACATAACTGACAGTGGTTTATTTCTGCTAGTTTTTCTCGATTAGCATGAAGTAAATAGAAGCATAAGCTATTTAACAATAATTTGTTGTCGAGATGTAGAGAAAGCCATGTGAATCGAAAACATCAATATTTTATTTATTTATTTATTTTATGAGAAACAATCAAGATCCATCGTTACTGTTCGTAACGATTTCAAGAAAAGTGGCTTCGGGAAGAAAAAAAAAAGTCAAATAAAATCTGATGATTTTCATTCACAGGACTTTCTCTAGCTGTTCCACAAACTAACTTTCCTTACAAAAGATTATCATTTTATTTATGTCACACTAATCGAAATACATATTAGCAGATATAGTCTTATTACTTGCTTCCTTGTAAATACTCGTAGAAGAGAATTAAGGGAATACACTAGGTTAAAGCGTTAGTGAAATGTTTTAAAAGCTATCGCTATATAAACAGTTGAAATTTGGCTCTCATTTGAATTCTGGGGAGTCAAACAAAAGGAATATAACGCTTCACATAAGTTTAAGTAGTTTAAAATTGAAACTTATGTCAAGGAATATCTTGGAAATGGTTGACCATATAGAAAAATGTATATAACAAATTGTGTGTTTTAATGAGATCTAGTTTTTTTTTTTTTTGTTCTAAGTGTTTGTCTATCTCTAATGATTCAGTTTTGTACAAAAGTCATCCAGAATGAAGAGGTCTTCAGAGGCTATTTCCGGAAAATTAAAGTTATACCTTTCATTTTTGATACAAATATCTTAAACATATGGAATTTCAATTTAAAGTATTAGCTGCATTTTTGAGAAAATCAACATTTTCGAAAAATGTTCCATGTAAAGGGTAGTTTGGTTGGTGGAGATCATCTTGAAAATGTTTGTGTCGTATTCTTGGAAGATACTGAACTTAAATCCTCGTACTAAGCTAGGAATTTATCCGACTTTTCGTTTTGGAGATATGCTGCCCACAGGCCCAAACACACACACACACACACACACACACAAATACAGGGTGGGAGGTGCATAAGCGCAAATAGCTTGATATTAAATGGAGTACAATGCGTATAGTATGTAAGTGAATGTCATTTTGTACGTTCTTTAACAGTATTGTCATAAATGAAACACACATTTCAGGGTATAATGTGTTTTGGACGGCCCTGAGCAATGTCTCCGCTGTGTTTACAAACATCACTCCACCTATAGTCGGGCAGGGCAAAGGATGGTCAACCGTGTGCCCTGTTATGTACACAACCCAATGTCTGAGGGAGGGAATAACAGCCATCCTAAGCACGTTGCGAAATTTTGCCCACGAGCAAATGCTGGATCATCACATCGTCCTTAAAACGTATACAAATATTTTCACTTATTCATCTCCCACAGGGTGTTTCAAAAGGATAAATAACTAATATGTGTTTTACAGGTCCTATGTGAAACGAAAATATAGTTTCCAATAGAGGTACATCAACAATACGTCTCAGATATCAAGAACAAGCCTGAACCCGCTGCCACAAGTAATATAGCTCCGCGTCGCTCGCTTTCGCAGTGTATTCAATTGTTACCGCACATTAAGCTTCTTGTCTTATACCACGTTGAAGAATCAGTACTTTTAGTTATTTGCTAATTCTTCCAACATATTTTATCAATGTTATAATAAAATGAATGAAAAGAAATTCCTGGAAAAGTAAGACTGGATACGTATGCCACTAATATTACGTTTTACAGGTAATTTAAAGGGCATGCGTATGGAATGCTTTTCGAAGTTCTGCTTTTTTGTATGGATTCTTATGAAAATTTCACTGTGATTGCATTGCTGTTCAGTTAATTGCATTTGAATTAGATTGATATTCTTTGGGCTATAAATTATTTTATAAATTTATAATGTAAATATTATATGTCATATAATAAAAATGTCCCACGCATTTTAAAATTTGAGTAAGTTGTATGTAATTTTTACAATTGGAGCTTTGAATAACAAACACATTTTAAATGCATATGGTGGGCGAATATGCAATTGTTTATAAACCTAATAATAACAATTTAATCTTCAAAATGAACTACATTAACAGTTAATGTTATTATTGTATTAGAAAATGTATTTTATCTTACATAATGTTACTATGTATGCTTATGCAGTTCTGATAGGTTGATTGAATGTCAGACAGGAAAAAAAAAAAAAAAAAAAAAAAAAAAAGAATACACACACATAAAATAGTCCTGTTTTATATATTCAGGCAGTCTCAAAACGTGTGTTTCCAATGACATTTCGGAATCCAATTTATGGATGGAATAGAATAGTTCTCAAGGACTTATAGAAAGTAACAAAGCCAGAACAATTATGAACGGTTTTAACTTGTAAATTTAAGATCTGTTTCTGCATTAATCCTCATCAAACTCTTTTGTTTATTGAGTGAGTTGTTTCGAACCATTTTCATTCTCTGTAACGCTTCTCCTCTGTAAACCATCTTGATTGTGTAAGTTTCTCAAACAGAAGCTTGTTACCGCTTGGCATCTGTTGATCGCTGACAGCTTGTTAAGTCAGCTCTGAAACATTTATCTGCGGGGTTTCCCCAAGATTTGTAGCTGCCCGAGATGGAGATGAATGCGAAGCTGTTGAACTCCTCGGGGTTACTCGGGTCAGGTCGGCTTCTGTCGGCCTGTCGGTATGGATGATTGATGTCCTGCAGCGATTTTTGAGGGATAAAGCGAGATCTGGGACCTAAACCTGCATGCTGCCCTTTTGAATTATCAACCAGTGACTCCCACAACATTGCAAACATGACAAAAAGTGCAGTCATGTAACTGAAGGAGCTACAAATGTACGGTGTCCATTTTCCCAGGAGGGGAGTTATTTATGATCCAACTCTTGACATTCTGGAAACTTTTGACAGGTATGCATTATTTATTGAGCTGTCATGCACCTTTCCCTTTCTTGTAGACTATAATGATATACCTTACGAATCGAAGATGAATAAAATATCTTTCTGGAATCAATGATTAAAAAAAAAAGAAGCAGTATTGATCTTTGTTTTCATAATGTTTTGTTCGCCAAAATAAAACATAGTATTTGTCTGGAATATTATATTTATTTAGTAGTATGCTTTTAACTTAAAAATTAAAACATGTCAATTCAAAAGAATGCCCGCCTCTACGAGTATAGTGTGGGGATAGTGGGCAGACCTCCCGAGTTCGAATCTCGGTTAAAGTGAATTGCCTGCATAAGGGGTTTTACGGGGTTATCCTGAGGAGTGTCGAGTTATTTTAAGCTTCATAGAACCCGGGCTCATTTGAAATTCATTTCATCGATTTCACTAATTGTATGATATGACCTAGCACTTTAAAGGCCTTAAACTAAAAGAAATAAAGTTCAAAGAATATCATTTATGGCGAGTGGGATCTGTAAGCATTATATGGACATTCAGCTAACACAAGAAATATCGATATCTCTGAATGTAATTGACATAATTATATCTATGAATATAAAAGGATTACTTATTTCAGCATATACACTTGTGTATTTCTCTTTAAATTTTCTCAATTACATACTAGGAGGCCCAACTGCCCTTTATCTGACGTGTGCATTAAAAGCACCGTTTTTAACTTGAAATAGCCCAGTTGAGTTCTGCAACTCTTTTAACGCACGAAAGAATATCTGTATACGTCAAAAAACGGGGCAGTTGGGCCATCTGGTATTCTTTGCATGAAAAAGTTATTAATTTCTAAGAAGAAAGAACGAAAACGTGATATGTTAGGTTATTTTTCTCGCAAACCATTCGAATCAGAGAATCCACGTTTTTATTACATATGAAGACATACCACCCCCGTAATACTGAATTAAGGAAGTACACCTGGCAGAATATTTCTAGATCTATACTTTTTACTTTTAAGCACTACATACACTCAAAGGCATTAAAATACGCCTGAAAATACGCTGGAGTCTTTTCACTGACTACGCTCCCATGTTTTCCATCGATTTGCTATGCGCTAAAAAGCGCATTAAACATGCCTAGTTAATGGAGGAAAGCGGTTTGTCGTGAAACACAACTTGCCACAAATGGAAGTTCTGAACTTCCAACTGATGATCCATGAACTTTCTGATGGGAGATTAACCACGTCTCTCACCGAGTGGCACAAAATAAGGTTAATCTTTTCTCTGTGCTACATACTGAAGTTATGATGCCAAGGTAATTCGCGTACATGGTCGACTAAATTAATACGCTGCTTATACAAGTCAACCTGTTCTGAGGGAGCGTCGAACGGGTTTGAGGGGTGAAGGGGTGGATTGCCAAATCGGTTTTGCTTTTTATTACTCATGTCGTATATTGTACCAGAATGGCATTAATGAAAATTCTGCTAAGACCTGAGCTACCATCAAATGTTCACATTTTTAGAAAAATCACAGGGCTGGGTGTATTTTTATTGTCTTTGAATGTACAACGTACGTAATAAATAGAGAAGGAGTTGTATTCCTTTCAAAAGTTCGGTACCGAGATTTCACCGCAAGTAAATTCTTTGTGCACAGAAAAAAAAAAAATGAACCAGTTGGAGGATCGAATGCCATACGGCATGTTATCACAGTAACTCAGTGGTAAGAGCGACCGCACGGAGAGCGGGAGAACCGTGTTTAAATCCCGGACTGGTCTAACAGTAAAATGATATAAATATTACAATAACTATAACAGTATAATAACTACAAAAGCAGCCAAATCACGAGATACATTCCGTATGAAGAAAAAGCTCTTCCAATGGAAAATGACGTCATTGCGGTGTACTGTATTTATCCTAATACAGCAGACTCTACGGATAATTTTCCTGTATACTTTTCTTCCTAATTGATTTTAATCTCTTCAAAACTACGACTGTGTTGAAGATCCTTCTGCGACTTTGAGTAAAATGTAGTTGACATTGGAACATTTATTTCTTTTCTGGAAATATCGCCATAGATATTCAGATCATAATTGAGTGGTACATACCAACAGGTGAATAGCTTTTGGTTTAAAACAAAAATATGTCTTAATGCATGCAAGGGAAGCGACAAGAGTGGGATACATTTCCAAGAAATCTCAAATTCATGATTTCCCCAAGTAAGGATTTTCATTGATAAATGCTCGAAGAGTTTTATCTTCTTAAAACTGGCTTTAACGATTTTGATTAAAATACCCCTATTAAAGTCGTTTACCGTATATTAAAATATCTTGACTTTTCTGAGAATAGCCTCTGAAGTCCTCTTTATTCTGGATGACTTTTGCAACTTTCGGAAAACCGTAAGAGATATACAAAATGTAGTACACAAAAATGTAGATCTCATTAAAACAAATCATTTATGTCATATACGGTTTTCTGTTTTTTATGACTTTATCTATCTGTTTTACAAACAAACTATTCTTATAAAAGATTATTGTTTTATATACATCATACTAACCAGTTTTATTACTTAATTCCTTGTAAGAAGAAGAGAAATAAGGAAATACACTACACTAAAGCGGTGGTCAAATGTTTTAAAACTGTCCTCATGTTTTTCAATGCTTTTTTTTTTTTTTCGTTTTCTTTTTTTACTTCATGTTTTCTTTTTTTACTTTAGCTACACTTACTATGTACATAGTGTATAGAGAAGACATTGCACTCCAAAAATTTGATACCGAGATTTCACCGGAAATATATGTTTTAGGGTCCCCTGTATCAAAAAAAAAAAAAAAAGCATATTCACAAAAAGATCCATGTTTGTGTGTGTGTGTGTGTGTGTGTGTGTGTCCATGTATCTGTGAACACGATAACTTCAAAACGAAAAGTCCGTAAAATTCCAAACTTGGTATTTAAGTTTAGTATCTTCTAGTGATGCAACACGAAGATTTTGAGAAAAATATCCCCACCCCAAACTACCCTTCACATGGAACTTTTTTCGAAAATTTTGATTTTCTCAAAAATGGCTCTAACCATTTTGTTTAAAATATCATATATTAAAGATATTTACCTGACAAATAAAGTGTATATTTTGAACTTTCTGGGAATAGCCTCTGAAGACTACTTTATTCTGGGTGAATTTTACGGAATTTTGCATAACTGCTAAACCGTAAGAAATGGACAAAAGCTTACCACATTAAAACACACAATTTATGTTGTATACATAATTTTTGTGGAGTTGATCGTTTTTGAGATATTCCTTATTTTTGGTTTCAGCTTTGAAAAACTTAACTTTTCTCACACAGGTCTTTGTTAACTCCTGTCCATACAAACAAAGAAACTTCAGTCACATAGCAACCAGCTTTTGACTATCACTTTAAACTATGGTACTCCCTTATTTCGCTTCTACTTACAAGGAAGCAAGTAATAAGACTATTTCTACTAATTTTTTCTCGATTAGCATGAAGTAAATAGAAGCATAAACCTTTTAACAATACTTTGTTGCAGAGATGTAGAGAAAGTCATGTGAATGGAACACATCAGATTTTTTATAAACGAAAGAGATAACTGTAGCAAAAGAGAAACTCTTAGTACTAACGATTTTCGCAACATTCCTTGTTATTGGTTTCAGTTTTAAATGCTTAAATGTTACTTAAATGAGAATTGCTCAACCGTTTCGTATCTCTTTTGTTTTACTCCCGGCCACAGAACTACAATGAAAATCGCATAGCGACAGCTTTTAAAAGAATTGCCTATCCCTTTAAACTTAACTCCATGGCACAAAAGTTCTCATGGGACCAAGGCCTACCGCCCGGTCGCTGCATCTCCCATCTCGGCCCATAGGCGTCATGAATGGGGTGCAGTGCTGGAAGTTGAGAGATAATCAGCGCCTCGAGTCCCTGCCGGCCGGTTAATGCGGTCTTTTCGATCTGGAACCACTACTTCTCAACCAAATAGCTCCTCAATTGGACCCTAAGGAAGTCATTAGACTGAGTGCACCACGGGCCAGATCTTCCAGCGAGGAACATTTCCCCACCGGGAATCGAATCCAGGTCCCCCACTTGGCAAGCACCGCGCTAAGAAGATGACCAACTATCGCTTTAGCCTAGCGTATTAACGTATTTACCTTCTACTTATAAAGAACTAAGTAATACGACCAATTCTGGTATTGTTTATCTTGATTAGCATAATGTAAATAAAAGAATAACATTTTGTAAGAATAGTTTTTTGCAGAATAGATAAAGAATCACGTGAATCGGACATTAGAGTTTTTAGGTGCAATGAAATTTACATATTACGATGTTTCAGGAACTTGATATATTTTGATATTTGTTGAGAAAAAATAGATAGCTCTGGACCCTACTAATCAAAGTCAATTCTAATAACATTGTTAAGCTAATGGTTGAATAATCATTATTGTTTTGCCGTATACTTCCCGTGAATTTCTGTATTTGTCCAATTTTTACTTTGTCTATACATGCTATGTATATAGTGTATAGAGAAGGTATTGCACTCCACCAAAAAATTCGATACCGAGATTTCACCGGAAATATATATTTTAGGGTCCCCCGTATCCAAAAAAAAAAGTATTTTCAGAAAAAGGTCCGTGTGTACGTGTGCCCGTGTGTCTGTGAACACGATAACTCAAAAACTTGGTATTTAAGTTTAGTATCTTCCAGGGATGCGACACGAAGATTTTGAGAAACATCCCCCCACCCCAAACTACCCTTTACATAGAACTTTTTTCGAAAATTTGATTTTCTAAAAAATGGCTCTAACGATTTTCATTAAAATATTGTATATTAAAGATATTTACCTGACAAATAAAATGTATATTTTGAATTTTCTGGGAATAGCCTCTGAAGACTACTTTATTCTGGGTCAATTTTACGGAATTTTGCATAACTGCTAAACCGTAAGAGATGGACAAAAACTTACCGCACAACAAATGTAGAGCACCTTAAAACACACAATTTATGTTATATATATATTTTTTCGTGGAGTTGGTTGTTTTTGAGATATTCCTTGTTTTTTTTTTCAGCTATAAAAACTTGTATTTTTCTCATACAGGACTTTGTGAACTCGTGTCCATACAACAAAGGAACTTCAGTCGCAGAGCAACCAGCTTTTGACTATCACTTTAACCTATGATACCCCCTTATTTCGCTTCTACTAACAAGGAAGCAAGTAATAAGACTATTTCTGCTAATTTTTGCTCCATTAGATGAAGTAAATTGAAGAATTTCTTGCAGTGTTATAGAGAAAGTCATGTGAATGGAACGCATCAGATTTTTTCTCTTTCGTAGCCTCCACATATTTCTTAATCAGTCAAACTTATGAGCAAGCTACCTTACTTCCTAAGCAGTACAGCTGGATAGTCGTCCATGTTAACAATGGAATTGATGCTGCTATTTCGCTTGGTTACCTCGTTCATACATCAAATGGATTGCTGTTCAATTGTCTGATTGAAGACTTGGACCCCAGCTGCCCTTTATAGCGTATTCCAGAGACCTCAATTCTAGGACGTTCCAGTTCATTCCACATCGTGTTAGTATTTCAGAATATTGTGGCATTTACCACACTTCTTGTTCTTCTATCCTCTTCCAACCAGACGGCACACTGATGAGCAACCATTATCACCATGTTATAGAACGATTTAGGATTGGTTCAGTGAAAGTAGATCGAAAATAAGAATATGAGTGTCTCGTCTTTCTCTGCCATAGGTCCAAATTGCACTAAAAAATCTGACTATATCACCAATGAAGGTATTGCTTTCAACCTAAGAATTTAATACCGGAATGTCACTGGAAATACAGGTTTTAGGGTCCTTATATAAAACATTTTCACGAGGTCCTTATGTTTGTGTGTGTGTGTGTGTGTGTTCTTGTGTGTCTGTAAACAACATAATTAAAAAACAAAATGTCCGTTAGGTACTAAATTTGATAATTAGGTTCAACATCTGTCAAGGATAAAACACGAAAGATTTTCAAGAAAATCCCCCACCCCAAACTACCCTTTACATGGAAACATTTTCGAAAATTTAGATTTCATCAAAAATGGCTATAACAATTTTAACTTAAATTAGATTTAATTTGTTACAACTGAACGATAAATAAAATGCATATATTGCATTTTTGTGTCAGCCTCTGAAGACCTCTTCATTCTGGATGACTTTTACATTACTATAAATCGTAAGAAATTGACAAAAACTTACTACACAGAAATGTAGATCTCGTTTAAACACACAATTTATGTCGTATACTTTTGGGGGGGGGGGTTTAACCATATCGGAGATATTCCTGGTTATTGATTTAAATTTTCCAACTTAAAACTTTTCTCAAACGAGAAGTCGTTTTTCATTTTTCTTTCATTTTACCCCTAGTGTGCAAAGAGAACCTAATTTAAAAGTCACTACATAGCGATCAGCTTTTAAAGAATTTGAATATGACTTGAGCTAGTGCACCTGTATTCCCTTGTTTCCCTTTTACAAGAAGCTAAATGAGAAAAGCATTTCTGCTAATATTTGTCTCGAGCATGAAGTAGGTAAAAGAACAAGATTTTGTAATAATAGTTTTTTGTAGAATAGATAGGGAAAGTCATGTGAATGGAACACATCAGAACAGTTCCGAATGCAGTATTCCGATTCTTAAGAAACACGACCTACAATTCACTACCTTGCACACATTTAGTGCAACGTTTGGTATACTACCTACTAACCAGCTGATCGTTGAGTAGAAACCAGACCTAAGGTCGGCCGGTTCAACTTATTTAAAAATGTTTCTCTGTGGGTGTGAAAGCCCATACACGGGTATTTTAATTCTCTGTTTATTTTTACATAAAAATCGTAGTAAATTTGACAACGACCTCTTGCGACTGTGGTGCGATAACATTGTCTGAAGTTATGTGAACAAGCTTAGACTTTAGTAAATTAAAACAAAAATACCCTCGAATAAACTAAGGTCTTAAATCTTCGTCATTTAACTTAACTAGTAAAAATGTTATATATTTAGAAAAAACAAGCAGGACTTTCTTTGAAGTTGAGTTTTATTTATGGACGCTTTTTAACTGCTGCGGTCTTCAGCTCCTATTTTATACTGAACGTGAAAGACCGCAAAATTTTGCTCAAAGATCTTTTTTATCTGGCTTGAGCCTCTTTTACATCACGGGACCAGCGGCTTTACTTTTCTTCCAAAGGAAGCTATGCTAAGGGTTTTTACGTCCGAAAAAAATCCATCCCCCCTCCGCCGGGGAACCTTTAGGCCACGGAGGAGATACGACTTTCGTTCTTTACACTGCTCCAACTATGCACCACAACATTGACAGAATAGAAATATGAATCATTATATAACTTAACTCCAACTTCAAAATTTTTAATTCCCCTGTGCAAAGACAAACATTCTGATGTCTAATATTCACATTACTTTCTCTACCCTCTATCATTATAAGTGACTCTCAACCTACTCTAAGGAATTATTACTTTTTCTGTCTATAATAACTCCATGGCACGACAGCTCATGGGGAACCTTGGCCTACCACCCGGCCGCTGCGTCCCCCATCTCGGTCTACTACAAACGTCATGGATGGGGTGCAGTATTGGAGGGTGAGACGTGGTCAGCGCCTCGAGGCCCCCACCGGCCGGTTAATACGGTCCTCATGACCTGCTACTTCTCCATCAAGTAGCTCCTCAATTGGCCCCAGGGACCTTACCAGGCTAAATGCACCCCGGACAGTCTCCCAGTGGGGGAAAAATCCCCACGCCGGTACTGGGGATCGAACCCAGGTCTCCCGCTTGGTAAGCAGCTGCCCTACTTCATCTTAATCGAGATGAACCGTTACAGAAGTAGCCACATTAACAATTTCATTATACATGCAAAGAGAATGCCGATAGTGAAATGTTTAACAAATGAATGCATATATGCTAACCTTAAAATTCCATGCTCATAACGAGAGAAACAAGTAGAATGAATTCTATTCCGTGGTGCAGTAAGCCACTGAATAAGCCCGGGTTCGATCCTAACCATGAGGGTATGGATTTTATGGACCGGTGAAAGTGAAGAAGACAGGCAGGGGTCGGCTAAAAAAGGGAGGTTTCTGGCTAGGGGAAGCATGATGCTAGTCACATCACCTTCACGCATCTGTGTATCTACCGTATGTACGTGGGTGAGAGACCTGGTAGGGGGCGGATGCCCGGGTCCCTCATGGGTTGTAGTGGCAAGGGATTTATTTTATTTATTTAAAAACATAGCAGAAGTATTGGACAATTAAAATAACCATCACGGATATCACGTAAGTGGCTTATGTTACATAAAAGTTTATTTAGAATAAATTGTGTTTGAAAGAGATCTACATTTTATTGCTTTACAGGATTAACTTAAATTCCTTCGAAAAGAAATGAGCCTTAAAGAATATTCAAGATATACACTTTATTTGGCTTGTACATATGTTTAATGTATGGTATTTTAGTCAAAATCGTTACATATATTAGACATAATCGAGCTTTTCAATTGGTGTTCAATGTAACAAATCGTTTCAGATGAAGACTTGAAAAACCTTCGTGTCGCATTTTTGAAGAATGCTAAACATGCATATCAAATTTAGTATTTATCCGATTATTCGTTTTTTAGTAGTGCTGTTCACAGAATGCACCCAGGGCCATTTGCTAAACATGTTTCTTTCACATTCAGGGGTCTTCTAAACATGTATTTCCAGTGAAATCTTGGTACGGACTTTTGGGTGACTGAAATAATTTTTCTACTTACTATGTAGTGGTAGACGAAGTAAAAAGATGTCATATTACGCACACACTTCCGCACATCATTAAGAGAAATTCGTTTTGTAGCAGAGGCGAAATCCTTATTACCAAGACAGTTTCGGGAAACCACCCTAAAATTTACAAATTCGTGTATATTCGTTTCGTAATCGACTTACCCTCCCTGTATTTGTAGAAATGACACCCGTAGGACTTAAAAGCCAATACCTAGGGGTCAGAAGCCTGTCGGGGAGCCAACGGAACGAACCTACGAGGGTCAGCCCGTAGGCATGAACATGAGGAAATGAATGATATGCAATGTAAGCGAAATTGATGATTGGAAAGGTGTGATATTGGAGCAATTGGTGGAATTAGTGGTGGGGGAAACCGGAGAATCCGGAGAAAACCCGACAACGCTGCTTCGTCCACCATAAACCCCACATGTGGGTGCTTGGGATCGAACCCGTGCCGCCATTTATATATATAGTAATATAATAATAATAATAATAATAATAATAATAATAATAATAAAAAAAGAATGCTTGCATGAGCATGTAAATCATTTTACTACCCAGCATCATCCATCCAACCTATATTATTTACTGCCCTTAAGTAGTATACTATATATATATATATATATATATATATATATATATATATACTGCCCTTAAGTAGTAAACATTTAAATACATTTGAAATGTTTCAATAAATTATATTTAGCCATGCATGAAAGAAAAGCTATGTCCGGTAGTATTTCTTCTGAAAATAATATAGGTTGGATGGATGATGCTGGGTAGTAAAATGATTTACATGCTCATGCAAGCATTCTTTTATTATTATTATTATTATTATTATTATTTTAGTAGTAACATCTAAGAACCCTCTTGATCAGTCCTCTATTGTTAAATATTGAGAATCCCAGATATTCGTGCTGTGTGGTAGTATAGAGTAATCAAAACGAACATTGTATGCAAAGAGGTTCTCGAATAAATATTTAACGTTTTGACCGTCATGTTTTGTCGAGTTCTCTCTGATAAAATAACACTGCGAGACATTTTAACAAGTGAAACAGCTGCGGTTTTGCTGCACAATGGGTCGGGAATTATTATATGAAGGTTAACAATAAAATATCCGCGGTTGCATTATGACCGTCGTTTTGAAAGTGGCAGGTCATCAAGCTCGACGCACTAAATATGAACTCCCTCGGGATTGCCTGCGAATTGCAACGCTAGCGAAATAATTGTGCACTGGTACGATGAATGAACTGCGAATATAAAAACGTCCGAAAAGCTGCCTGTCACGGCTGCAAATGAAGAGTAATGGCTTAACAAGTGAGACCGTTGCTTGTGTTTATGGTACGGCGACAGTTTGTGTCTGTTTGTCGGCGAAATACTCACTGAGAAACAGCTACAAACCTAACGTTACCTTACAGCCAATAAAACTCCAATATATAACTTCTCTCTTTTCAGAGAATTTCCAACATTTCTTTGAAAGTTCCCAGCTACAAAACAATTTATCGTTTGAGACTCCTGGCTATTGAAGAAGAAAGGGGATTTAGATAATCGTTCTAAGAGATGCCAATGCATTACAATTTAATGCATAGTGGATAAAACGCATAATCTGCTACAGTTCCACGACTTTTATACCCAGTTTCGCTTTCATCTTCTTTACCATGCACCCAGTAAGTAAAGTAGATCACCTAAATGCACTTTTGGAAAATGGTCCATATGGTGTGTACATACATACATGTTCAAATGTCAAATTTGCTATTTAACTTCAGCATATTCCATGGTTGCGACACAAAAATTTTCAAGAACCTCCCTACACATCAAACTACCCTTGTCACAAAAGATATTTAGAGATTTTTGATATTCTTAAAAAAAAATCTAACGATTTTGATTAAAATAACATATGTTTAAGATGTTTTCGTTACAAAAAATCTAATTTGAATTTTTGGGGAATACCATCTGTTCATTCTGAATATTTATACATAAGTAGTAAACCTTAAAAGTGGACAAAAACATGCTACACAAAAAATTAAATCTCCTCAAGCACATACTTTTTGTCACTCTTTTTTTGTATGTGAAGTTAAACCTTTGCGACATAGTGCTTGTTATGGCTTTAAATTTTTCAATTTGAAATGGAAAGTCATTACTATTATTATTATTATTTATTATTTATTTACTTTTTTTAAATTCCTGATCATGCAAAGAGAGCCATATAGGTAACCAACTCTAAAGATTTGATTGTCCCGCCTAATGTATTCCCTCATTTCCCTTCTACCTACAAGAAACTAAGTAATTAGTCTATTTCCATTGATGTTTATCTGGATTAGCACGACGTAGCGAGAGAAATATACCTACTTTTGTAAGAATGGTTTGTTGCAGGATAGCTAATGAAAGTCATATGAATGGAATACAGAAGACAATTTACTTTCTCTATACGTACTATGTACATAGTGTATAGAGAAAGTATTGTAATGCACCCAAAAATTCGATACCGAAAGTACATGTTTTAGGACCCCCTGAATCCAAAAAAGTATTTTTAGAAAAATGTCCGTGTGTGTCTGTCAGTGTGTGTGTATGTGTGTGTGTCTTTGGGCAGCATAGCTCAAAAAAGAAAAGTCCGTTAAATACCAAACTTGGTATTGAAGTTCAGTATCCTTTCAAGGATGCGACACGAAGATTTTCAAGAAAATCCCCCACCCCCAACTACCCTTTACATGGAACTTTTTTCGAACATTTTGATTTTCTTAAAAATGGCTCTAACAATTTTGATTAAAATATCGTACATTAAATATGTTTACCTGAGAAATAAAATGTATATCTTGAATTTTCTGGGAATAGCCTCTGAAGACTAACTTATTCTGGATCAATTTTACCGAATTTTGGATAACTGCTAAACCGTAAGAGATGGACCAAAAACTTACCACACAAAAAATGTAGAGCACGTTAAAACACACAATTTATGTAATATAAATTTTTTTCATGGAGTTTGGTTATATCCATATCGCTTATGTAGTTGACATACAAATTCTTGGGTCCATCGTGTAGCAATTGCCTCCCTTGGCCACAGCCGAGAGTCAGGGCTTCCGAGCACTAAGTGCAAGAAATATCAGTGCCTGATTTAAGCTTAACTGGAATGGATCTAATATTCAATTCTGCTGAACACACAATCCTATTAAGGTTTATAAATCAACAACAGGGTTTTGATATTAATATAATTAAAGTTCCTCGTATTGGCTAAAACCTTTTAAACCATTTAATTCGCAAGTTCATTACTTTATTCATAATAGCATTTAGTTAGAATATGTTCCTTTGACATCTGAAGTAATTAAATTAACTACTACAATGGTTAAGTTCCTAGAACACCTATTTATAGGGGGTATTAAATGTACAATTTCAGCTCTTTCTAGCTGTACTGATGTGTTTATTATGATTGGTAAATGTAGTGTGAAGGAAAACTGCTTCCAGTGCTGCAATGATAAACGAGGAGGTATTTCGTTTGCTCAAGATACAAGGTCACAGTTTTCTGATTGTTAGAATTGCAATTTAGTGGTTTAACTATTATAAATTGAGTCTTGTTAGTGTGGTTTGATTATCTGCAGTAGGTTCGCAATTACTCAAGTAAATCATGGTGACCCAAATGCCCCGTATTGGACTTGTACAGATATCCCTTCGGGCCTAAAGGAGTTGCAGAACTCAACGGAACTATTTCAAGTTAAAACGGATCAGTTCTCCACTGATATTATGTAGCCAAATACTATTTTTGTGGTATAAACAAATTAAAATGCTATAGCAACACAAGAAATTAAATGTTTTCTGTACTATAATACACATTTCCGTTTCCATCCACCCCCTACCCTGACTTTAGGTTTTTCGTAGTTTTTCTTGGTCGGTAGACAAATGCTGGAATGGCTTCTCATCCACAAAATGTTCGTTTCCTTCATTTAGCTTTCGTTCTGTTTCTTTTGGGATATGCATCCAGGTTTATGGCTTTAGGCGCTGTCGGGCAAGAAGAAGGGAAATAAGGGAATACTCTAAAGCGATAATCAAGTATTTTAAAATCAGGTTCTTCTGTGGTTCAAATTCACTTCTTTGGTGGCCAGGAGTTGACAAATTCAAGAATGAGAAAAGTTTAAGTAATTTAAGGCCATATACTAATAACTATAAATATCTGAAATGGCCAGGTCTACAAAAAAGATATATGACATAAATTATGTGTTTTAACGGTATTTACATATTTATTTTAAGTTTTTGTCTATGTCTTACGGTTTACCAGTAATGCAAAATTCCGCAAATTTAATTCAGAATAAAGAGGTTTTCATAGGCTATTCCCAAAAAATTCAAGATGTACATTTTATTTATCATGTAAATATCTTTAATATACGATATTTTAATCAAAATCGTTACAGCAATTTTTGAGAAAATAAAAATTTTCGAATTTTTTTCTATGTAAATGTAAATGGCGTGTTATTTATGGACACTCTTTAACTACTGTGGTTCACAGCTCCCCATTCTAAATTGGGCGCGAAAGACCGCTTATTTTGCTCAGAGGCCTCTCTATCAGACTTGAAATTCCTTTACGTAAATCTACGACACGGAGCCAACGACTTTACTTCCCTTCCGAAGGAACCATTTAAAGGATTTTACACCCGAAAAAGTCCATCGTCCTCCGCGGGGTTTGAACCCGCGACCATGAGTATATGAAGTTAGCATGGTAACCATTACACTACGGAGGGTGACATTTTTTTCCATGTAAAGGGTAGTTGGGGCTAAGGGGATTTTCTTGCCGCACCATTGGAAGATACTGAACTTATATACCAAGTTTTATATTTAACGGACTTTTCGTTTTATGCTATGCCATCCACAGAGACACATACACACACACGCACACGGACCTTTTTCTAAGAATGCTTTTTTCAGACTCAGGGGGCTCCAAAACATATATTACCGGTGAAATTTCGACATCGAATTTATCCATCATGTACATTGTACATGCAGGCTAGAGAAAGTAAAAATGATGCCAATGGTATATGGAATAGACAGTGCAGCGCTCCTGAAGCAGCGCCCCATCTCTGTAGGTCGCAGTGTGATGTGTCTCACACCGTTTTGGATCCTTTACCTTTACATGATGTTTACAGTTTCTAGAAACAGATATATTGACTTTCTGTAGAGGTAAAACAAAGATGTGCTCCTAAGTTCAAGGCAAATGTTCCTAGATGATTAGTGCTGGCGTCTCATGAGGTACTTGTTGTCTGTAGGACAAACACTCAAGGTACCCCTGTTTAAGTGCCAGCTGATATTTGCATATGCTAATTTAAGATACGCAGCACAAACCATTAGCTCGATTAGTTGCTCAAGTATCGTATATGGAAATTCAATAACATGTTTAAAAATGCCATGTCAGGAATATAACCATAATGGTTAGAGGAAGTAAGCATTTATATGTTTCATTTAGATGACTTTCTCTACATATTATGCATCAAAAGCTTATTCTTATCTCTACTTTACACTAGTCAAGATAAAAATTAACAGAAATGGGCTTAGTGCTTAATTTCTTCTAAGTAGAATAAAAATAAAGGAATATACTAGGCTAAATCATTACTCAAATCTTTTAAAAGCTGGTCACTGTGTGATGCAATTGAAGTTCCCTTCTCTTTGAATAACCAGGAGGAAAAAAAGTGAATAACGATTCCCCTTTAACATCTAACGTCATATCGGGGGCTTCGAATTAGAAACAACTCGTTATTTTTTTTTTGTTTTTTTTAACTATTTTATTTCCTCAAACACACACACGTTCACATTCACATACTTCCAGACTCTGCGGGGGATAGGTAATAATTCTGGTTAAAGAAAAATTCCCCTCCCCAGCCGAGAATCGAACCCGGGACCTCTGGGTGAGAAGTCAGCTCGATGGTCGACCACGGAAGCAGTCAATTCCCACTTTAATATTTAAACCTTCTTAGACTCTGAGAAATGTCTAAGCAGTTGACATTTAAAAGCAATAACAAGGAAGTGGTTAACGAAAACTGTATATGGCATGAATTGTGTGTTTTCAACGAAGTTGACATTCCTCGTGTAGTAACATATAGTCTATCCCTTATGTTCTATAACATTTCTTCAGAATAAATAGGACTTCATAGGCAATACCCAGCAAATTCTAGACATATTTTTCATATAAATATCCTTAAATATAGAATTTTAAAGGAAATCATTAAGCCCTTTTTTAAAACTTAGAAAATTCGAAATATTTCAACATAAAGTAGCTTGAGTAGTACGAAAATCCTAGTGTCGTAGTTTTGGAAAATACTAAATATGAGTTTAGTTAATGCTGTTCGCATACACAAACACACAAATACTCACAAGGACCTGTTTTCAAAAATGCTTTTTGTTGTATTGAAGACGTATGTTTTCGGTGAAATCTTACATAAGTTCTGGTTTGAATGAAATTCCTTTTCTATCTGCTATGCAGGTACACATTGAAGAATGGATTGCGTATTGACGTATTCTGAGTACAGAACTTTGCCGCAAACTGAACTCTTCTTTCGCCACTTTCTATAACTAAGAACGATCCCTCCTAGACGGGCATAAACGTCTAAGTTGATGTTTTGCGTTTCTTTCTGTTCCCGACATCATTGACACAGTATATACTATACAAGGAAGAGAGAGACCAGACCTACTGTCGCGTGTTTACACACTGCATGCACGGATTAAGGGTGTTTGCTCGACACAAAATACAGCGAGTGTGGACTATGATACCGATAGCGGACGACGATGATGATGATGATGATGATCAACAGTAAATCTAAACTCTTACTATATAGGAGATGATGTTTTTAGTGTGAAAATATGAGGTATTAAAATTCACTTTTAATATGTTTGAATATGTACGAGGGGCGTTCAATAAATACTTAGAAGGGATAGAAAAATAAATTATTTATGATATTTTTTTATTTTTAAACTTAATATCTTTTTAGCTCGATACATTCTCCCAGCATTTCTCAAAATTAGGATTTCGGAAGGTCCTTAAAATAGACATCTCGTTTTCCTTCGAGCCACTTTTTCAACTTTAGAAATAAAAAAAAAAAAAAAAAGCACTGGGAGCCATCAGACGAATACGGTGGATGTAGTAATTTTATCCGTCATTCTACAATTTTCGCCATCGAAACAGCGCGGGTATCTTTATGATAGAGCTTTTATTTTCTTTTCCAAATGACGGCGGCTTTTCTTGATTTCTCCGTTCAACTGGTGCAATAACGATGCATAGTACTCTCCATTTATCGTTCTTCCTTTCTGTAAGTATTTAATGTAAGTAATTGCGCGTGCATCCCCACCCCCCCAAAAAAAAAAAACGAGGCCATTACCTTATCTGCATATTTCATCACCTTTGCCTTCTTTGGAGCCGGTTTGCTTTTAAGAACTCGCTGTTTCGACTGTGCTTTTGTCTCTGGAGTGTAGTAGTGTATCTATGTCTCAGCCACAGTTATGTATCGACACAGAAACTCGTCAGAACTGCGATGAAAAAATGCCAAACCCGCTTCCGAATCGATCACGCTATTGCGTTTATGCTCCACTGAGAAAAAACGCGGCACCCATCTTGCCGAGACCTTTGTCAGGCCTAATTTTTGGTGCAAAATTTAAAACCCTGTACAATGTGATTCACCTGTGGTCTCTACTATTTTGCGAACATTGATTTGTCGATCACTCGAAACCATATTCTAGATTTTGTCAATCATTCCGGAACGATGTTCACCATTTGTGGATGTACGGGCACGTTAAAAGTCATTTATGCAATTTTAATTTTAAATTATGCCATGAACTTCATCCAACTCTGCTTTTATCTCTTACGTCGTTAAGCCTTTTAAATTTACGTGTTAAATCACCGCACGAAACTCTTTTTTTTTTTTTTTTTTCATCTTTCTAAATAAGCACAAGATTGTTGATTCAATCGTCTATGGCAACGAAAAAACTTGACGGTACTAGCTAAAATTTTAACTGACATCTGGTAAGAGACGACTGTTACTAAATAGAAACTTTTTTGGATGGTACTGGTGTATTTTCTTGGATTTTCTAGGGACTTATTGAACACTCCTTTTTATATGGGTAGTAGCTGAATGGAATATGAAAACAAAGCTTTATTTATCCGATCACTGAAATGCAGCAATGATTTTTTCCCATTTTAAACATATTTTCCGTCATTTTTGATTCTTTTAATTGAAAAGCTGTGCGAGTGACAGGCAAATTAATGAAAAATATGGAGGGGGGGGGTAAAGCTAAACCGTTTTTACTGGAATGGTCAAGTGTATTGCTGGATTTCACAGCAAACATCTATAGTAATAATTAATAATCATGTTGATGAACGTGTAAATAAGAAAAAAAAATGCAAAACAAAAAAGAAAGGCTCACAGGGACGCTAACAAAGAGATTGCAATCCCCGGTTACAAACTGTGTCGCACGTTGCTCTTCTGACGATGGATGAGCTCATATATTCATCTCAATGACACTTCTAGGAAATTATTATTTCTCATAGATATGTTTTCAACACATTAAAAAGTCATTTTTACGTACTCTCTTACTGTCTGCCATTACTACATATTATTTTCAGTTTGCTGATACTATCTATGCAGGATTAAGATTTATCCGCATAGTAATACCTACCGAGTTTTGCATTTATACAACATTGTCTATCAATTTAAAATTTCACGTACTCTATTCCTTTGTGTTTCATAAATAATACGTAATTCTCATATTAACGCTTGGTTATTCACGATACACTTTTGCCAATAATTGGTCTAATAGTAAGCAACTTAGATGCATATACATCATAGATAACTAACAATGAATATACATATATGATTAAAAGATAAACACGATTATTACATCGAAATTACTTTTTTGTTTGTTTTGTTTGTTTTACCTTCTCTGCTCGTACTATATACATAGGTATAAAGTGTTCGGAGAGCTGTCTAAACTATAAAGGCGTGAGACAGGGCTGTATTTTATCTACCTTACGTTTAATCTCTTTCTGGAAGATTTTACTTACACAATACTAGCAGAAAATATGAAAGCACCAGTAGTGGGTGGTTTGTAGGTTCCAGCACGACTTAATGTTGTGCTCTACGACAATAAACGGACTTCAACGAGGACTGGACAAACTTAAGAATTATTCCAATGAATAATGTTAGTGTGAATAAAATTAAAGCAACGACTTTTAAAAATGGTTCTGTTTATAGCAAAGAGGAAACCTGGACATATGCAGGAGACACACTGGACAATATTAAATCTTTGGTGTACTTAGGACTCACATTTACAATGAACGGAAAACGTACAAAACACATGACCATCACGAAACACAAGGCAAGGGTGACAGCAGCTGAAGCTCTCCGGATATATTGCAGAATTCAGAATATATCCGTAATCTTAATGGAAATTGTGTACGGAGCGACAGTTAGATCCACGATGACATATGTAGAAGAAATATGGCAGTGGAAACAAACAGGGAATGTGGACCAAGTGAGCACACAGTTTTTGAAAGGAATTCCGGGAGTATGGAGGAATAATGAGGAATACGGAGCGCATAGTGAGACGATAGGGTGTAAAATCAGAGCAGTTAAATATTGGACAAGAATCGTTCATGGAAACCAATCTCTAGTTAGGGCAGACTGCTACCGTGATCAGTTGAGAATGGAAGGTAATTCGACGTCAGTATCATATTAAAGAAAGGTTTGGAAACCATTGGGATGGGACACATTTGGATGGCGGGGCAGGGAAACAGACGGAGTATTTGGAGAACGATTAAGAACCGCCTCTGTGATATTGACAGATAGAAAATAATTGCCCAATGTACGGAAAAGGTTTCACTGGAAATGTAGTCTCGGCTAAAATCGGAATAGGTTATGGAACATACATCAAAAACAGGTATCAAACTATTTAGAGAGGGGCTCGCATGGATTAGACTAGGAGCATGGCATATGTTAAAAATCACTGACGAGACTGTTATGAGAATCTGCCCCATTTGCGAGGAGGAAGAGTCGTGTACTCATATCTTGCAAAATGTAGGGGTACGGAGTAATGGACGGAAAAGTATTTACCACGATTCTTTAACATCGCGAATAGAGAGTTAGAAGCATGTTGGAACTACTGGCATATATGCAACATTTGGATCCATGTGTTCTGCTAGTACTCTTACTCTACTTCCAGAGTGACTACTCTCTAACATTTCACATTTCACTTGCTGTCAGCAAGTTAATTTGGGATAAAACAAGATGATCTACCTGCTTATCTTTAGATTGAAATTCTAATATTGGATCTGTTACAAATCTGCGGTTTTCAGAAACAAGACTTTTTCTTGCTTGGTACCTTATTTTAGTATCTTGTAAGTGATATACCTCCTAACGTATTTTCTTGAAATTGTAAACATTATTTCAGAACTTCTAGCTTCATGTATGACGACGTAAATCTTCAATTAAAATTTCATTTTTTAAGTTTAAATAAACACGCATTGTCTATACAACATTTAAATAAGACAATTCTCATTTATCGCTAAAAACACATTTTTCTTGAAATTCTCAAAATGATGAAGAAATTCTAAATATTTTTTTTAAAAAATAAGTCTATATATCATTTTAAAATTATGCCAAATGCATACAAAGCGTTCTGCTTTTTAATTCAACAGGTTTCTTATGTATCTCTAAACCGTAAAGCCCCTATGATTATTGCTATTTTCCTTGCGAAATGTGTTCAGTAGTTATTTCTGCAAAGGTGCATCCTAATTAAAATGTAACAGATAGAAATATAAAGTTTCGTAAGAGCAAGTTAATTACTTTTTTTTTTCAACTCTGTGTGTAGGCAGGAGTCGGATATGTAGTCACGGATCTCCAGGTCTATAGCCGGTTACTCTGACCACTGTGCTACCGTGGAAACTTACCGGCACGGCATTAAATTCCTCAACTGACTCATATGTTTCCGGTAAACCATAAGGTGATCTCAAATCCGGCTATGGCATTAAACTTTTCAGTCTGACTCTACCTATCGTAAGAATAGTTTTTATACACACCAATAACTGAAAAAGAGAGAGAGAGGGAGAGAGAGAGAGGGAGAGAGAGAGAGGGAGAGAGAGGGAGAGAGAGAGTCAGGAATGCAACGTATTATAGATTTTCGGGCAATTACCCGTTTTAGTTTCCCTTTAGTAAAGCTAATACTCGTAGTTGAATCATTAACCAATCTTTTAAGGAGTTAATTTTATATTTGAATTCCTCCAAGTTTTCTGGGGAATGCGGTCAGTTCAGCGCTGCACGAGTACTTTAATGTGAAAAGTAAGGGAAGCTAATAGCGTCCCAAGGAAATGGAAGAGAGAAAAGAGCCATAAATAAATGTTAAAGGTTAGGAGACTCAGGTCAACAGAACAATGGCGAGGCACCCATATAGCAGGCGCCCTTGCTCTGAAATATGGAATTGAAATGGCATCGATTCGCAAGGAAAGCTTGCCTTTGATGGCGTGTGGCAATGTACGTAGCCTTTTAAACGTGGGCAAAAGGATTGCAACTGGTATAAGGCACGCTGCAGGGATCAAAAGCGAAACATCGCATTTGTGAGGTTAAAGGGGAGAGAGTTGGTGGTCCTGTTTTCAAAGATGAAACTAAAGCCGCAGATACGAGTCCATTTAGTTGGTTTGTTCTGGTTGAGCATCCACCCACTCCGTAATTCATTCACAAAGTCCATCCCATCAAATCCCTCAAGCAAGTCGTTCATGCATTGGTTCAGTCACCTTTACCCTAGCAGCTTAAAATCTATACTCTTATTATGGAGAAAGTGAACGCATGTTCTTCGAATGAGCGTAGGGTAATGTAAAAAAAATCATTCAACCAATTTTGATAATTTTTTCGCCATTAAAAAACCATAATTTTTGTAATCTATTTCAGTTTGCGTCGGTTTAACAACTTTATTGTATCGAAAAGGTACTGTGCGGCAATATGCCTCGTTGGCGACATGTGGTGGACAGTATCCTTAAAAAAGGTCTCAATCCCGAGTATTATTACTACCTTCAATATGTCCAGGCAGATGGTATTAAAAGACCGTTCTACGATCCGTAGTAAAATAACAAAATTCAGCTAAATTCTTAAGGTCTCAACTCCTCCCACTATACCTATCACTTAGCTCCGCGACAAGCAAATGGGATTAGGAGTACCGTCCAGTCTTTCACTATCTGTGGATAGATGACAGCACAATCGTAATTAGCATCTGTTTTTAGCGCCCAATTTCGTTTTGACACATTGGTTTGCGTTTACTCACGAAGGGGATCCCCAATAACTGGTAAATCTTTTGTGACTTACTTGACACCAGGGAGGGATGAGGGGAGAGACCCAAAAGACGACCATATCCAGATGATATTGGCCGCAAGCATGGGTGGTTAGTACTACTACTGGCTGATTCTGTTCTATTTGAATCATTTTCACTAATTTTATTTTCATTGTACGTTTGTGGGCGTTTAGAAAATATTGCTCAATTCTCCCTTAAAGACAATAAAGTGTTTATATTCCTTTTGCTCGACTAATATTGTTATTGCCGAAAAGGAGTTGCACTAATGCTATTCTCCGATAACTGTATATATTTCATTGCTGGTTTACACAAACACGTATACTGTTCTTACCATAATTATCCTTTTACGTCTTGCTGCAGGTTGGCACCACTAAATCAAAATGTGTAATTATGGACTAATGTTGAGAACCCCCTTAATTGTATAAAAGGAGAAAATTGCTAATATTAGAAATCATGGATCGACATTTTATACTACCTGTTTCTCTCGATGAGTAAAAGACGTGGGAGTCGAAATTAGACAGACAGATATTTTATTTCACTGCTGAGGGTGTGGTCCGGTGGTAGCGCTGTCATTTAGTAGTACAATGTAAAACTTATAATTAATACAAGTCGTAATAATAATAGTAATAATATCCTGTCAGACTAATAATACAATGCCATATTTATAGTACTGTCAATTACATTACTACAGTCTAAAAAAGACAATATTTAAAGCAGTTATAATATAATGTTTCATAGTAATAATACAATATATTAAGTATCTTCTTCCTTAGTCTTATATTAAAATCATTTACACTTTGAAGGAAAGTCACCATTAACTGCAGGTATTTGTTCCATTGTTTTTGTTCTATTCGTACAAGAACATTTACCTATGTCAGTTCCCTATTTCTTATTTTTTGGAGGGTGTGATCATTTCACCCCCATATAATGGAGTTAATAACAGCTTTGTTATGTTTTTTACGCAAAATCCCCTTACAATTACATTTAATTGTTAAAAATAATATATATTTATGGAACAATCCGATTCAGGATTCTTCGTTTGGCAAAGGGTACATTTAGGCTATATATTTGCACCCATGCTATTCAATGTAAGTATTCACATAGACACACTTATCCTTGCGTTGTGTACACATTGTATTTCTTCCTCTATGTATTAACTAATGTTCAACAACACTCCGATGGCAATGAGATTTTACAGCGCCTACTGTATAAACATGCTCTTCTATTTGGCCATGCTGTTCTGTCCCTCATTTCCCCCAAAAGGACATAGCAGTCTCCTTGCGAATCCTATTTTGATTTAATGGACATACCAAACATTGGCTTTCATAAATCGTAAGACGCAAGGAGATGATTCACAATTAATTAAATTTTCATCTTTATAACTTTCTGCTGTCTCTGTGCTTGCATTATTTTCAATATTTTTGGATAAAAAATTATTGTAACGTCACTGCCGCGAGCGTCAGTTATTAGTATTTCATTTTTAGAACTATTTGAAAAAGGTTGGGTGAATTTTCTTATAAGTGTTGGTTTTATTACTCAATTTGAAACTTGCGGAGCGCTTGAAAGATACCCGCATGTATGCAATTTACAGAGCTAGAAGTCCGTACCAACTTCTTGGTTACGCTTACAACTGCATTCATTGTGAATGGTCTTCCCTCGCACTTGCGTAACCTCTGCGTTTGCATCATTATGAATATGGCTTAATTTCGTAGCTTACTCAACATTTTTCGAAAACTATAGTATCTATGGCCATGCCAAATGTCTCATTTGAATCGTTATTACTAAAGACTACCCGAAACAACCTAAACTGCAAAAAAAATCTGATGTGTTCCATTCACATGACTTTCTCTGTATCTCAGCAATAAATTATTTTTAAAAAACTTATGCTTCTATTTACTTCCTGCTAATTGAGAAAAAAATTAGCAGAAATAGTCTTATTTCTTGTAAGTAGAACCGAAATAAGGGAGTACCATAGGTTAAAGTGATAGTCAAAACTGGTTGCTATGTGACTGACGTTCCTTTGTTTGTATGGACACGAGTTCACAAAGTCCTGTATGAGAAAAGTATGTGTTTTATAGCTGAAACCAAAAACAAGGAATATCTCAAAAAACAATCAACTCCACGAAAAATATGTATATAACATAAATTGTGTGTTTTAAAGTGCTCTACATTTGTTGTATGGTAAGTTTTTGTCCATCTCTTACAGTTTAGCAGTTATGCAAAATTCTGTAAAAATTGGCCCAGAATAAAGCAGTCTTCAGAGGCTATTCCCAGAAAATTCAAAATATACATTTTATTTGTCAGGGAAATATCTTTAATATACGATATTTTAATCAAAATCGTTAGAGCCATTTTTTAGAAAATCAAAATTTTCGAAAAAAGTTCCATAAAGGGTAGTTTGGGGTGAGGGGATTTTTCTCAAAATCTTCGTGTCGTATCCCTGGAAAATACTAAACTTAAATACCAAGTTTGGTATTTTACCGACTTTTCGTTTTTGAGTTATAATGTTCACAAACACCCGACACACACACGGACCTTTTTCTGAAAATACTTTTTTTGGATACAGGGGATCCTAAAACATATATTTCCGGTGAAATCTCGGTGTCGAATTTTTTGGTGGAGTGCAATACCTTCTCTATACACTATGTACATAGTGCGTAAAGAGAGAGTAAAAATACGCAATATAAATATCATGGTAATCAGGATGCATAGAGAAATGCATCATATACGTTTCCTAGAGGTAGTATTTGAATACAGTTGATTATAGTGCTCTCATATTCAGTGTTCTACTGTTACTAAATAACTTTTGCATTTGTATTCGTTTGTTTTATAAGTGTAAATTGTGAAATCGATGTTATTAAAGTGCAGGACATGTCTTCTGATTAGTGCACACCAGAATGTGTATGAACTCGGCGGGGACGGGTATTTCGGGATGTTACAGATAGGTGCCAATTTCACTGTACACGTATTCATAATGTTAATAAATCAACACCCGCAAATACAACATTGCAAAGGCATTCAATTCATTCTGTGCTACAAAAAGGGATATCCCAGTTAAGTACATATACAGGCTGTTTCAAAAGACACCAACGGTCGATTAGCTCACACTTTGACTTGTCCGAAACTTGATGTGGCAACCTTCAAACTCTTCTATTTAAAGTTTTATGTGTGTTTAAAAATAGCACACATTTGGAATTACACAGCGAAGGAACAAAGGTTGCCATATGCTACATAAACAACTTCAGAACGTGATATACGAAACACATAACAAAACCCACATGCTACGTCTTCCATTACTAAGGTGACCTGTGCCGCACCGGCGTGTCTATCAAACTACCCCTACACCACGCGACTGGGATCTTCGCTACCAACCGGTATCTCTCTTGAAGTGAGCCAGATACGTGTCATTTGGTTATGTACGACTGCCTAATCCTGGCGATTTTATGACATTTTTTGTACGTGCCGAATTGAGAGCTGAAATTTATATTCATATTTCACGTACAGTATGACCAACAAGCTCCACATCTTCATTTGGTGTCGTTTTGAAACACCCTGTATACCTGTATATTATGGTAAAGCTTCCGCAGGACGTCCAGGTTAAAAATGTTGGAAACACTAATCTAAGCAATGAATATTCACATGGAACGTGATGTCTTTTAGTAGATGTGATCACTTTGAGTTATTGTGGCCCTCCCCTCCCACCCTAATTATGTGCAAAAGTCGTCGCAAAATGTAAACAACATACTCCATTACTATACTGCAAACCTATTTTTTTTTCATGTAATCCACGAGTTTGCCATTTTCCTTCAAATTAGAATACTTTTCTGATAAAAATTGGCATGTGGAGAGTGTGAAAGCACAATAATGATAAAAATGAAATGAAATGCTCTTCTCTAATTACAAGCATATTATTTTTATTAATCTTAACAATTGGACTGATTCAATTACTACCGAAAAATTATTTACACATACAAATCTTGAGCAAGAGGGTGTATAGTCGCCTCGATCGTATACTTAACTGAAAACGCTAGAAATTACTAAAGCAAATTACACGAAAATGAATTTATTTACACACCCATACTAATTAGTTTATTTAGAGATGAATCTGGAACTAACAGAAATCATGTTTAGGTGAAACCACTGGAGAATTCTAAAAAGTAAAAAGAAAGATTAATAAATAAATAATAATAAATACATAATAATAGTAATAATAATAAATTTACAAGCAACCGAAACACGAAGCAATACAGAGTGAGCTGATTTCATTGCTATAGTTTTAAAATCAAATTCCCGAAAATCTGTTTTACACACATATTAATCTAGAGTTAACAAAGCGCATGCTCGTTTTGCTCGCATGCTTTGATGAAAACAATGAAAATTACTAACGACTAATTACAGGAACCTCAATTTATTTACACTCGCATACACTAACCTAGAGATAACACAGCGCATGCGAGCGAGCTCGCAGTGGGGGGGGGGAAGTTATAATTAAATCAATTTAAAAAAAAAAATAGAGAAAAATAGAGAACTTATATAAGTCATTCTCGAAGTAAAACATAATTGTTTAAAGCGCACAGTCGTACCGTAACCCAAAGGATTGTTATAGAATCGCATACCTTCCTGTGTGCTTAAAAATGTACAATGGCATCAAAGATGTCAGTATAGACGACAGCTTTGTCATTCTGCGAAATTTTTTGTATGCATGTTAGCAGCCATCCTCATAATGAAACGTAGTGATGGAGACAACGAAAATCTTGTAAACAAATACTTTAGCGCTTCTAATGGTCGAATAATATACTACCAAATCTGGAGGAAAGCTGATTCAGACTAAGAGTAACTTACCAGTCAAAACTACGCAAAATATTAAGTTATAAAATTATTTTGTTAGCTAACAGAATATTTTAAATTGTGCTTAGATTCTACAGCAATTTGATTTAACAGCTGTTAATAATAATAATAATAATAATAATGATAATAATAATAATAATAATAACAATAATTTTGCAACCAGTCTAAACACGAAGCAATACAGAGGAAGCTGCTTTCGTTCTTGGTGAAAGCACTGGAAGTTATTAAAAGCAACTTTACGAAAATCAGTTTTACACACAAACACACACTAACTTAGGAGAGTTAACAAAGCACTTAATGCCTACAGTCACTTCTATTTGTATCTGTCGAACAGTATTTACCACTGATGCATTGACTACAGTGAGAAAAGTCACTAAATATTGATCCACTAAAAAGAAGACAATATCACAAGATCAAAGGTAAATACTCTATTATAATTTTGATATGTTCCTTCATTCTTTGTAAATGTTGTTTTATGTTTAATGGCGCATCATTGTCTAAGAAGTCGTTTGCGGCGGCGTGGTATAGTACGAGTGATACTCAGAAACTAAAGTTACAAGGTCCATATTCTTGGTGTTGCGTGTGTCACAGCGAACTTGGCAGGGTATGGTAATTCTAATACATATCGCTGTCAACTGTGCTGTAGGTAGCAACTGTGCCACCTTCAGCGTTACTGCAAGGTAGACACAAATGGCGACTCGTTTGGAAAACTGGTCCATCGCTCAGTTATTCGATTCCTGTGGGCAAAACATGTAACCGCGGCTGATATTCACCGACAGCTGATAGAGTTTTGTGGAGAGATTTAATGTCTCGCCAGCAAGTCGCTGAATGGTGTTTAAAGTGTTCCGGTAGAGAAAACGTCGCCGACGAGGATGGCAGTGTCCGACCCAGCATGGCATCCACAGATTTGAACACAGCTCGCGTGGAGGAACTGATTCAGAACAACAGGAGAATTACGTTAGGACATATGGCGATAAAACTGGGAATGTCTTTTGAAAGCATTCATTACATTGTTAACAATATTCTGCAGTGCCGGAAAGTTTGTTCCCGATATGTTCCATGAAACCTGTCCAACTAACACAATAGGAAGCACTTGGGGACAAGTCAGCAACTTTTGCTACAGTCTCCACGGAAGGGAACATTCACCGCATTGTCACGGGTGACGAAACATAGATCCACCACTATACCCCAAAATGAAATTAAATATATCTCATTTTTATTTAATAAAAATCCAAATAAAAATAATTCCATCTTCCAAAATTTAATATTCATGCAATAGCTATTAATAAAGCGACATCCGGTAAGAGAATTATTAATATTAATTTTGGTGGGTTTAATTTTAATCATTTTTGTTATACTCGTAGTTGAGGTAGCGTTTTTTACTTTGCTAGGACGTAAAGTATTAGGATATGTTCATCCCAGCAGTAAGCAGTCGTCAATCGAGTAAACACCCTCTTCTCCAAAGACAAAGAAGTTTAATGTGATGTTATCAGCCGGGAAGGTGATGGCCACAGTGTTTGAGCAGCGCGTGTATCAAGCTCGTGGAGCTTTTGGAAAGAGTTTACTCAGTGACTACTGACCTATACTGAGATCATGATATGTTTGCGCGAAGCAATCAAGAGGGAACGGCCGGGACTCCTCACCGAGGGTGTCATCTTCCTTCACGACAACGTGCGACCTCATACATCCCAGAAGACCACCACGGTGTTGAAGCAGTTTCGCTGAGATATCATCGAGCTCCCTCCCTACAGCCCGGATCTCGCTCCAAGTAGCTGTCACCTTTTTCCTCACTTGAAGGAACACCTAGGAGGCCTATGATTCACTTCAGAAGAGGAAGTGCAACACTTCACGATAACGTGGCTAAACAAAGAACAGGATTTTTACCAAGAGGAGATATTCAAACTAACCCACGAAACGATAAGTGCTTCAACCGAAATAGAGACTACGTGGAAAAATAGCCTTATGTATTTGGTATCAGATTTCTGTATTGGTTGTACGAAATAAAATATACTCGTTTAATTGCCGGCTTTGTAGACTTATTTTTGTTCATTCCTCGTATCAAGGAATTCAACAGAAATAGCCAGAATACAAAATAAATAAATTAAACGAAACTACTATACTTCATAAATCTATGTGTGCCAACTATTGCAGTAAAAAATAGAGTACAAAACTATAACTAACGCCTGTTTTACTTATACTTTATGAGCATATATAATAATTACTTAATTAATATTGATAATAAATGATATCTAAATGAAAAATCTGATGTGTACCATTCACATGACTTTTTCTATATCCCTGCAACAAATTACTCTTAAAAAGCTTATACTTCTATTTACTTTATGCTAATCAGAAAAAAATGAGCAGAAATAGTCTTATTACTTGCTTCCTAGTAAGTAGAAGCGAAATAAGGGACTACCCGTAGGTTAAAATGATAGTCAAAAGCTGGTTTCTATGTCAATGCAGTTCCTTTGTTTATATGGATAGGAGTTGACAAGTTCCTGTATGATAAAAGTATACGTTTTTCATAGCAGAAACCAAAAATAAGGAATGTCTCAAAAACGACGAACTCACGAAAAAAATGTATATGACATAAATTGTGTGTTTTAACATACTCTACATTTTTTGTGTGGTAAGTTTTTGTCCATCTCTTACTGTTTAGCAGTTGTTCAAAATTCAGTAGAATTCATCCAGAATAAACTACTCTTCGGAGGCTATTCCCAGAAAATTCAAAATATGCATTTTATTTGTCAGGTAAATATCTTTAATATACGAAATTTTAATAAAAATCATTAAAACCATTTTTGAGAAAATCAAAATTTTCGAAAAAAGTTTCATGCAAAGGGTAGTTTGGAGTGGGGGAATTTTTGTCAAAATCTTCGTGTCGCATCCCTGGAAGATACTAAACTTAAATACCAAGTGTGGTATTTAACCGACTTTTCGTTTTTGGGTTATCGTGTTCATAGACACACGGACACACTGATACCATGACACACGGACACACGGACACACACAGACACACACACACGGACCTTTTTGTGAAAATGCTTTTTTTGGATATTGGGGACCCTAAAATATATATTTCCGGTGAAATCTCGGTATCGAATTTTTGGGTGGAGTGCAATACCTTCTCTATACAGTATGTACATAGTGCGTATAGAGAAAGTAAAAAGGTTTACTTTCAAGAATTCTAGTCTTTTAATTCGCAGCTAAAGCTGGAATGGGTCACTAGTTGTGCAATAACATTGTAAATGAAACTATTTTTGAAATGTAATAAATTAACCATGTAACGTTGGGTAAGCCAGCTAATATTCGATACATTCGATGTCTGAATCACTCGTTAATTCTATTGAATCCAATAGTCCATTGACTACACCAGCAAGTACATTCCATTCAGGTATGGAATCCTACCAAACGGTTTTCCAATTGTTCAGTAATATAATCCGAGCTGTGCACAGTTTATTCGCGGTGCTAAGGTCCCTTCCATTTAACTTTGCTCAGCATCTCTTAACTGTCACGTGCACTAATCACCTCTCATCGGTTGCTACTGTGGAGCCAGGAGCCAGGAGCAGGAACTAGTCGCCCGAGTGTACTCGGGCGGGGGCAAATCACCACGGTACCTATCCGCTTTTCTTGCGGATTTACCCGTGTGATATAGTAGATGTAGTCTTATGCAAGCGTTTTTGTCAATGTCAAAGTAATTGGGCAGGGTGTTCCCTCTGTGCAGCCGGCGCGGGCTGGCTTACCTATCTGAGTGGCCACCCACCCAGAGAGGGACCAGGCCCGATGCTGCTTACCTTGGCCAGCCGCTTGCGGGCTGTCAAGGAAAGCAGTGCCGGCTAGCGGGGAGACATGAAGGGATATAGGTACGGGGTGGGGGAAGCCAGTGTTGCAGATCTGGTGGAATAACTTGTTAACGATGCGATACAGTCCTTTTTTGAGCGCACGAATTGAGAGGACGAATTGCTTTAAATAGAAATATTGAGCTGACCACTGGAAATATTGACCAACCTGACTCCTTAAATTGGGAAGTTTCAGCGGAAATACACTTTTTGGGACTACCTGAACCCAAGAAAAGCATTTTTAGAAAAATGTTCATGTATCTGTGTGTGTGTGTGTGTGTGTGTGTGTGTGTGTGTGTGTGTGTGTGTCTGTGGGCAGCTTAACTCAAAAATGAAAAGGACGTCAAATACCAAACGTGACATTTAATTTCAGCATATTCTAAGGATGTGACACGAACATTTTCAACCCCACCCCAAACTACTCTTCACATGGACCAATTTTAGAAAATTCTGATTTTCTCAAAAATGGCTCTAACGATTATTATTAAAATACTTTATATGTAAGATATTTTTATGTCAAACGAAATATATATCTTGAATTTTCTGGGAATAGCCCCCTGAACACCTGTTTATTCTGGATCGTTTTTGTATAACTGGCAACCGTAAGAGATAAGTATACAAAAACTTACTGCACAGAAAATGTAGATCTCATTAAATATAAACGTAAATGGCGTGTTATTTATGGACGCCCTTTAACTGCTGGGGTTTTCAGCGTCCCATTATAAATTGGGCGTGAAACACCGCTTAATTTTGCTCAGAGGCCTCACTATCAGGCTTGAGGTTCTTTTACGTGCCGTAAATCTACGGTACGGAGCCAACGGCTTTACTTCCCTTTCGAAGGAAGCCATCGTCCTCCGCGGGTTTGAACCCGTGACCTTGGGGATATGAAGTTAGCATGGTAACTTCATAAAAGTAAGCGCCGCCACGGAGGGCAACAATTGCATTAAAACACACAATTTATGTCATATAAATATTTTAATTTCTCTACGCATACTATATACATAGTGTATAAGGTATTATTGTACCAAAAAATTTTATAACGATATTTCACCGGAAATAAATGTTTTGAGACCCCCTCAATAAAAAGGTTCTTTTTTAGAAAAAGGTGCGTGTGTTCGTCTGTGTGTGTGTGTGTGTCTGTGGACGGCATAGCTAAAAAATGATAAGTTCGATAAACATGAATCTTGGTATTTAAGTTCAGTATCTTCCAAGGATGCGACACGAAGATTTTCAAGAAAGTCTCCCACCCCGAACTATCCTTTACATGGAAAAATGTTCGAAAATATAGATTTTCTCAAAAACGACTATAACGATTTTGATTAAATGTCGTAAATCAAAGATATTTACATGACAAATAGTTGCCCTCCGTGGTGTAATGGTTACCATGCTAACTTCAAACCCGGCGGAGGACGATGGATTGTTTCGGGTGTAAAAAACCTTAGCATGGCTTCCTTCGGAAGAGAAGTAAAGCCGTTGGTCCCGTAAATTATGGCACGTAAAAGAACTCAAGCCTGATAGAGAGGCCTCTGAGCAAAATTAATCGGTCTTTCACGCCCAGTATAGAATGGGACGCTGAGAACCACAGCAGTTAAAGAGCGTCCATAAATAACACTCCATTTACATTTACATGACAAATAAAATGTACATCTTGAATTTTTTGGGAATAGCCTCTGAAAACGTCTTGTTCTCGATGAATTTAATGGAATTTTGCCTAACTGGTACACCAGGACAGATTGACAAAAACTTTCTTAACAAAAAATGTAGATCTCATTAAAATACACAATTTATGTTGTATCCATTTTTTTGTGGAGTTGACCGTTATTTTATATATTCCTTCTTATTAGTTTCAGCTTTAAAATTCGTTTCCCATACGGTAATTTATCAACTCCTGTCCATACAAAGGTACTTCAATCACATAACAACCAGCTTTTAAAAGGTTTGACTATCATTTAGCCTATGGTACTCCCTTATTTCCCTTCAACTTACAAGGAAGCAAGTAATAAGACCCTTTCTGCATGAAGTAGTTTATGCTTGATTATCATTAAGTAAATAGAAGAATAAGCTTTTTAACAATAATATATTGTAAAAATGTAAGGAAAATCATGTGAATGTAACACCTCAGATTTTTTTATATTAACAGATCATCAGCATGCAATAAAATATTCAATTTAGGCTTATATGAGTTTACATGGCCTCTCCTCCAAGTTTTTACTAAATTATCAATATAGACATTAAATAGTCTTGGCGGAAAGCATCACTATCTAACAACCTTATTTCACTAAAATTTTTTTGCTCTAGAACACGTACGGTCGTGTTTATATCTGACCTTAGACGTTTTCTACCGCAGTTTTCGCTTTACAGTATAAATCATCTTTAAGCCGAAAGTCTTTAACAATGCGGTTCGATAAAGTAGGTGCTTGAAGTATGTCGAGCGCTCAGCGATCGTCTCTTATCCATTTAATCTAAATTAATGCGAGAGGCAAACCCTTTGTGGCTTCTAATCTCTCTAAATAAGCGTGCCTAATCACAAATGTGGGATGCGGGCTGCTTTTGGTCTGATACTCTTCAAGACTGCCTGCTTAAACCAACGCTTTTAATTAAAATTAACGTCTTTCTGTTTTCAAGAAGATAACTTGTCTTTTGAACAGGTTGTGCTGCCTGGAGATAATTTTATTACTATATTCTCTGCCACCTAAACTGTAGTAGATAAGAGAAAGTACTGCATTCGACCCCCACCCTCCCAAATCATGTCAGATTTCAACAGAAATGCTGTTATGAAACGGGTGGTAATAAACTCCGCCGCGGTCTCCCTTTTTACTTTACTTTATCTAGTACGTATGTATAATGTATACAGTAGGTAGAGAAGGTATTGTATTCCACCCAAAAATTCGATTCCCGTGATTTCACCTGAAATGCTGTTTAGGGGACTCCTGAGTAAAAAAATATCTGCTGTTCCACTCACATGTCTTTCTTCACAAACTATTGTTACAAAAATGTTCCTTTATCTACATCGGTAATCAAGATAATCTTTAGAGAAATTGTTAAAATAGTTCCTTCTAACCAGAAAGGAAACACTTGGATAGTTAAATCTTTCGTAAACCCGGTTGCTGTGTGAAACAATTGAAATTCCGTTCGCTTTGCACGGTCAAGATTAAACTAAAAGAGAGAGGAAACGAAAGACGACCTGCCGTTTTAGAAAAGTTTAAGTTGCGGAAAATTGGAGCCATTTATAAGGTATGTCTTACGGTTTATCAGTTATACAAAATTCGTCCAGAATGAAGAGATCTTCAGGGGCCATTCCTATAAAATTCAATATATACGTTTATCATCTAAAAAAAAAACAAAAAAAAAAAACAATCCATGTAAAGGGTAGTTTGGGATAGAGGAGTTTTCTTAAAAATATACGTGTCACTTCCTTGGGAAATACTTAGCTTATATACCAAGCTATATAGCAATGCTATTGAGCAATGCTGTCCATAGACAGACAGATACACACACCCACATACACAGATCTCTTTCTAAAAATGTTTTTTTATTCAGGGGACTTCAAAACGTATATTGTCATTTGAATTTTTGGGTGGAATACAATACTTTCCTGTCTACTATATGCATAGCACGAGTAAAGAAAATTAAAATAATTTTTAGAAGCTCCTGATCGTGTCTATGTGTGTGCCTGTGTGTTTGTGGACAGCATAACTCAAAAACAAAAAGTCGGTTAATTACCAAAATTGGTGCTGAAGTTCAGTATTTTCCAAGAATGTGATACGAAGATTACTAGAAAAGTCACACTACCACAAAGTAGCCTCTGCATGGTAGACTTTTCTAAATTCTAGATTTTCTCAAAAATTGCTGTAACCAATTTGATTAAAAGATCATATATTAAAGTTATTTTGATGAAAAATAAAATTTATATATTGAATTTTCTAGGAGCAGTTTCTGAATACCTCTTCATTCTGGATGATTTTGCATAACTAATACACTGTAATAGTTATCCAAAAGCTTACTACAGAAAAATGTAAATTTCGTTAATACACACAAATTATACCAAGTAAATTTTTGTTGGGAGTGACAATTTCGGATATATTCGTTATTATTGTTTTAAATTTTAAAAGCAGTGTACTTTCCTGAAATTTGATGTCGTAATTTGTTTTTCTTGCTCCTAGTCAAGAAAAGGAAACAAAACTGTTACATAGTGAGCAGCTTTTAAAAGATTTGAATGTCCCTAGAGCCTATGTGTACCCCTTTTTCCTTTGTATTTACAAGAAAATATATAATAGACATTTATACGAATGTTCATCTGGATTACGTGAAGTAGCTAGAAGAATACGCTTTTTTACTTTCTCTGTACTCACTATGTACATAGTGAATAGAGAATGTATTGCACTCCACCAAAAAATTCGATACCGAGGTTTCACCGGAAATATTTGTTTTAAGGTCTCCTGTATCCCAAAAAAATTATTTTCAGAAAAAGATCCGTGTGTGTCCGTGTGTCTGTGAACACGATAACTCAAAAACGAAAAGTCGGTAAAATACCAAACTTGGTATTTAAGTTTAGTATCTTCCAGGGATGCGACACGAAGATTTTGAGAAAAATCCCCTCACCCCAAACTACACTTTACATGGAACTTTTTTCGAAAATTTTGATTTTCTAAAAATGGCTCTAACGATTTTGATTAAAATATCGTATATTAAAGTTATTTACCTGACAAATAAAATGTATATTTTGAATTTTCTGGGAATAGCCTCTGAAGACTACTTTATTCTGGATGAATTTTTCATAACTACTAAACCGTAAGAGATGGAAAAAACTTAACCCACAAAAAATGTAGAGCACGCTAAACCACACAATTTATGTTATATACATTTTTTTCGTGGAGTTGATCGTTTTTGAGATATTTTTTTTTTTTTTTTTTTTTTTTTTTTTTTCAGCTTTGAAAAACTTATGCTTTTCTCATACAGGAATTTGTCAACTCCTGTCCATACAAACAAAGGACCATCAGTCACATAGCAATCAGCTTTTTGCTTTCACTTTAACCTATGGTACTCCCTTATTTCGCTTCTACTTACAATAAAGGAAGAAATAAGACTATTTCTGCTAATTTTTCTCGATTATCATGAAATAAATAAAAGATTAGCTTATTAACAATAATAATTTACAGAGATATAGAGAAAGTCATGTGAATGGAACAAATAAGATTTTTTAAAAATAGCTAGTTGCAGCATAGATAGAGAAAGTCATATGAATGTAACTCAGTGTATTTTATCGTAAAGAACAAATACTATGGATATGTAAAATCCGGCACAGCGGAAATGTACACTGCCACACGTTCTACTATTAGTTATCACACCAAGTATTACGAGAGCTGAGTACGCTCCTCCATGTTTGTTTTCATACTCACTGAAGCCAAAAAATGAGTGACAGTAATTCGTTTACTAGTTAATGTGGTAGTAGTTTTCATACTTATGGAACACATGAGTTAATGTATGCGTAATCAACCACGAGGCTGAACGTACCTTTTGAAAGATTAACGTTTAATAGGGTTGAAGTTGAGCTGCATTCGTTTTCATCCAGTCTCATTTATTTACTATAGCTTGTTTCAACGTTAAAACAATGGAATGAATGTATACATGCCATTAGCTTCCCTTTTCTACTCTTGAGCCGTCACCAAGTTGCTAATAGTACAGTGTAAAAATTCTGTTTTAATTTTCAGCTTTGAACACATTAGCAAAATATTTTTCTTTATGAAATTACATACTTTTTAAATCTATTTATATTTTCGTAGGCCCACATTTCCAATGAAAACGTTTTAAATGCAAAAGACAGATATTTGCTGCTTCTATGCTTAAAGGTACAAAGGCAACAATATTTTACTTCTCCTACACGTACTATGTACCTACATGGTGTATAGAGTATGTATTGTATTTCACCCCAAAATTCGTTACCCAGAATTAAACACAAATACACATTTTAGATTCTCCTGTATCAAAAAACAAGCCTGTTTGGAAAAAGTCCGCGTGTGTGTGTGTTCGTGTGTCTGTGAACATGATAATTCAATAACAAAAGTCGCTAAAATAACAAACTTGTTATTTATGTTTAGTGTCTTCCAAGGATACGACACGAAGATTTAGAGGAAAATGCTCCCACCCCAAACTACCCTTTATATGGAAAAAATTGAATGTTTTGATCATCTCAAAGGTTGCTCTTACGAATTTGACTAAAATAGTGCATTTACATGACAAATAAAAGGCATATCTTAAATTTCCTGAAAATAGCCTCTGAAGAGCTCCTTATTCTGGATGATATTGCTAAATTTTGCATAGCTGGTAAACCGTAGGAGATAAACAAAAATTTATTATAAAAAAGTACAGATCTCGTTATAACACACAATTTATGTCATATACATTTTTTGGTGAAGTTGAACACTTTCGAATATTCCTTGTTATTGATTTCAGTTTTAAAATACTTAAAAAAGTCATTCAGACTGAAGAAGTCTCCAGCGACTTTTCTCAGAAAATCCAAGATATACATTTCGTTTGTCATAAAAATATCTTAAAATTTGGCATTTTAATCAAAATCTTTAGAGCCACTTTTGAGAAAATAGAATTATTCTCATATGGGGATTTGTAACTCTTGGTACGATTTAAATATCGCATTTGTTTAGTGTATTTCTTTATTTCTCTTCTACTTATAAGAATGCAAGTAATAAGACAATTTCTGCTAATGTTTTTATCTCGATTAACATGAAGAAGAATGTGCGTTTTTACAATAATTTGTTTCAAAGATGTAGAGAAAGCCATCTGAATGGAACACATCAGATTTTTAAATTTCGTGAAATGTAATACCTATGTAGTAGAAAAGCCAGAGAAAGTGTTAATAAGGGTTTGAGACCGTTTTTAAAACAAGCCATAATCCTGTAACTTCTTTGGTTAGTTGTGTGTGACAAAAAAAAATTGATGTGTTACACTCACACGACTTTCTCTAACGCCCTACAAACTTCTTAGAAAACAATTACTCTTCTTTATACATAACTGCTAATCAAGATAGACATTAACAGAATTTGTTATTACATAGCTCCTTATAAGTAGGAGGGAAATAAAGGAATGCGTTATGCTAAAGCGATGGCCAAATGATTTAAAATCTGTCATTATGCGATTGTCATTGCAAATCGCTTCTTTCCTTGGTCAGGAATAGAACAAAAGAAAAACGGACAGTTCCTATCTTTTTTTTTTAAATAATTTATTGATCGATAAGTGCATATGCGGTCTACAGATCATTGACTATAGACATTATTTACATGCATAATACTGAATAACATTGAAATGAGGTAAGCCCCATTGGGTCCCTCATAAGTAGGTATATTTTTGTTTTTATTTTACAGAAAGTCTTGCTGTTAGAGCTGGTTCAGTGGTAGGCGACTCTTGATGCGAGTTGGATAGCTAGATTTTCTGCCAAGAGAATAGTGAATGGCTCCTGAGACGTCTTTTAGCTTGCTGTAAAACTGTTCGGCTTGTGAAGAAATTGACTGTTGAATGTGAATTCCTCCAGAATAGAGAGGTCTTCAGAGGCTATTTCCAGAAAATTCAAGATTACATTTTATTTGGGATGTAAATATCTTCAATATACGGGATTTTAATCAAAATCTTTGGAGCCATTTTTGTGAATATCAATATTTTCGATTTTTTTTTCCATGTAAAGGGTAGTGGTCGGGGAATTTTCTTGAAAGTGTTCGGGTGGCATCCTTGGAAGATAACTAAATCGAAATACCAGGTTTGGTATTTAACAGTCTTTTCGTTTTTGAGCTAAGTTGTCCCCCGACACACAGACAGACACACATGGGACCTTTTTCTAAAAATGCTTTTATCGAACTCAGGGGATCCTAAAACATATATTTCCGGTGAAATTTCGACATCGAATTTTTGGATGGAATACAATACCTTTTTTATCCACTATGTGCATTGTGCATGCAAGCTAGAGAAAGTAATAATCATCCATTTATTCAATTCGAGTCACGAGGCAGAAGGTAGATAGTGCACTTTTTGGTCAAGTGTTTAAGGAAGTGTCTATAGCCCGTGAAACACTGTTAAGCGTTAACGTAGGTTATTGTTTTGTATTTTACGTAAATATTTATAGTTATAGAGTTATAAACACTTAGAATATACGAGATGTTGGTAAATCAAGAAGAGACATAAAATAGTGAATGCGTTAGATTATACAAGGAAGATATGAAACAACTAAAACGGTAGTATAACGGATAACAAACACCAATGCAATGACCTGAAAGGACGACAATAGAAATAGAAAGCAAAAAATATTATATGTTCCGTTCACAGGACTTTCTCTATCTCATCTACAAACAAAATATTGTTACAAAAGATTAGATCTTTTATATACATCATGCTAGTCAAGGTAAACATTAACAGAAATAGTCTTATTACTTGTTTCCTTATAAGTAAAAGAGAAATTAGGGAACACACTAAACTGAAGCGATAATCATATCTTTTAAAATCTGTTGCTATGTGATTATTATTGAAATTCTGTTCTACAGAATTAAAAATAGAAATAAAAGAAGAGAGAATAATATTGGTATCTCGGATACGGTTAGCTCTACATAAAATTGTAGGTATATGACAAATTAAGTGTTTTAATGAGATCTACATGTTTTGTGTAGTGAGTTTATGTCTACCTCTTACGATTTACCGGTTATGCAAAATTCATCCAGAATAAAGTAGTCTTCAGAGGCTATTTCCAGAATATTCATGATATACATTTCACTTTGCATTTAATGTCTTGAAGATGAGGATTTTAATAAAAATCGTAAGAGCCATTTTTGAGAAAACCAAAATTATCTAAAATTTTTTTATGTAAAGCGTAGTTGGGGGTGGGGGGATTTTCTTGAAAATCTTCGTGTCTGGAAGATATTGAACTTAAATATCAAGTTCGGTATTTAACGGACTTTTCATTTTTGAGTTACGCTACCCACAAGCACGCGCGCGTGCACACACACAGATATTTTTCTAAAAGTTCTTTTTTTGTAATCAAGGGGCTCCAAAATGTGTATTTTCCTTGAAATATCGGTATATAGTTTTTGGGTGCAATACAACACCTTCTCTGTACACTATGCACATAGAAGGTATTTATGAATAAATAACGATTCTATTTAAGATGGACCAGAGTAAGTCTGCCCTTCCATAAAGGCTTTTATGAGAGGGTCCCTTAAGATTAGGGCTCAACCTGTGTCACCTTTTTGTGTATGAAATCGCAAGGGATATTGCAATCCCTTCGTCTGCACAGTTCCAGTTTGCTCGTCTCCCGGAGGTCTGGCGGCCACAAAGGGCATAATGTGCATGTTGAATGTTCCAGTACCTACCTCCCTTAAGCGTTAAATATTGCAGGATGCATAGAGGAGGGTTGCATTTAATAGAACATTGTTATATAATAATATCAGATGCTGTCCAAACACTGCCGTAATTAATAATGCTAATGAATAATATTCAGGAACAAATTTAATAAACCCATTTATTTTGTTGTACATACCGAAGTAGCATTTGTAAACAAATTGCCAGCAAAATAGGGAGCAAATGGTGAATAGGCCTTCATGTGCGCTAAGTGCAGAATTCCCCCCCCCCCCCCCGCTTCTTAACCTGGCTAAATAATTTGCAACTATTAACACAAGGTTGAAAGGAAACTAGATTGAACGCTTACCGACTTTAGGATGTGACGTAAATAAACCCCCCCCATCCCTGTTCAGCAACTTGGTTTACCGTTACCGCGTTTACCTGCCATCAGTGACCCATGGTGGCATTTGTGTACGTTGGATCAGTGTAGTAAATTGAAAATACCTTAATCTGCTGATACTCATATTAAGGGTAATATGACCACTACTTGGCCGAGTGGTTAGACCGCTCACATCTCATCAAGACTCAGGCAACTGCATGTGGGATTTGTGGCGGGTTTTCTCCGGGTTCTCAGCTCTCCCCCGCCGTCGCATTCCGCTGATGCTCCATCTTTTTTCCATGTATCATAAGTGCAATCGCCTGCGGTACCATATGTAGTAAAAGCGGGCGTTAAACGCTATCAAAGAAATAAGAACAATAGCTCGTAATAAAGCGAACAAAAAACGTAATATGAATAGCCACGTGAAAGGTCCTTGAAAGGTAATAACTTACCTTTATGCGGGATTAATGGAAAAAGACACCGATGTGCTCAATTCACATGATCTTCTCTGCTGCTCTACAAACTATTCTTACAAAATATTACGCTTCTATATATTTCAAGCTATTCGACATAAACATTAGCAGAAATGGTTATATCACTTAGTTCCTTGTAAGTAGAAGGGAAATATGGAGTACTCTTCTAATGCGACAGTTATATTTTTAAAAAGCTGTCGCTATTCGATTGTCATTGAAATTCGGTTCTTAAACATAGATATTTTAATAAAAAAACCTGATGTGTTCCATTCACATGACTTTCTCTACTTCTGTGTAAAAATCATTGTTAATAAGCTTATTCTTCTATTTACTGCATGCTAATCGAAAAAAAAAATAGCAGAAATAGTTTCATTACTTACTTCCTTGTAAATAGAAGCGAAATATGGGAGTATCATAAGTTAAAGTGAAGTCAAAAGCTGGCTACTAGGTGACTGAAGTTCCTTTGTTTGTATGGACACGAGTAGACAAGCTCCTGTATGAGAAAAGTACAAGTTTTTTAAACCTGAAACCAAAAACAAGGAATATCTTAAAAACGATCAACTTTTCGAAAAAAAATTATATAACATAAATTGTGTGTTTTAGTGTGCTCTACATTTTTTGTAGGTTAAATTTTTGTTCATTTCTTACGGTTTAGCAGTTATACAAAATGTCGTAAAATTCATCCAGAGTAGTCTTCAGAGGCTATTCCCAGAAAATTCAAGATATACATATTATTTGTCGGGTAAATATGTTTAATATATGATATTTTAATCAAAATCGTTAGTGCCATTTTTGAAAAAATAAAAATTTTCAAAAAAAGTTTCATGTGAAGGGTAGTTGGGGGTGGGGGATTTTCTTGAAAATCTTCGTGTCGCATCCTTGGAAAATACCAAACTTAAATACCAAGTTTGGTATTTAACGGTCTTTTCGTTTTTGAGCTATGCTGTCCACAGACACACAGACACACACACGCACACACATGAACCCTTTTCCAAAAATGCTTTTTTTTGGATTCAGGGGGACCCAAAACATGTATTTCCGGTGAAATCCCGGTATCGAATTTTGGGTGCATTACAATACCTTCTTTATACACTATGTACATAATACGTGTAGAGAAAGTAACACAGTTAGTGCTAATTTTCAAAAAATGTCCCATGTAAAGGCAGTTGAAGGAGGGGGAGTTTTCTGAAAATCTTCGTGTCGCATCCTTGGAAGATACTGAACGTGAGCACAAAGTTTGGTGTTTAATCAAATTTTCATTTTTGAGTTATGCTGTCCACACACATACATACGCACATATGGACTGAAGTTTTTACTTTCTCTGTACGGATTATGTACATAGTGTCCAGAGAAGGAATTGCATCCCACCCAAAATTTGATAGTGAGATTTCTCTGGAAATGCGCGTTTTAGAGTCCCCTGCATCCAAAAAAATGAATTTCTAGAAAACTGTCCCTTTGTCAGTGTGTCTGTGAATACGACAACTCAAAAACGAAAAGTCAGTAAAATACCAAACTTGGTATTTAAGTTTAGTCTATTCCAAGGATGCGGCACGAAGTTTAGGAGGAAAATCGCCTTGCCAAACTACTCTTTACATGGATTCGAAAATTTTAATTTTCTCAAAAATGGCTCTAACAATTTTGATTAAAATACCGTGTATTAAAGACATTAACCTGACAAATAAATTGTATCTTGAATCTTCTGGGAATAGCTTCTTTAGGCTACCTTATTCTGGATGAATTTTACGGAATTTTTCATAACTGTTTAACAGTAAGAGATGGAGAAAAATTTATCACACAAAAAATGTAGCGCACGTAAAACACACGATTTATATAACATACATCTTTTTTGTGGAGTTGATCGTTTTTTTAGATATTGCTTGTTTTTGGTTTCAGCTTTGAAAAACTTTTCTCATACAGGAATTTTTCAACTCCTGTCCATACAAAGGAACTTCAGTCACATAGCAACCAGCTTTTGATTATCACCTTAACCTGTGGTCCTCCCTTATTTCGCTTCTACTTACAAGGAAGCAAGTAATAAGACTATTTCTGCTAATGTTTTCTCGACTAGCATTAAGTAAATAGAAGCATAAGCTTTTTAACAATAATTTGTTGCAGAGATGTAGGGAAAGTCATGTGAATGACACATCAGATTTTTTGTTTTGATTGAAGGGTCAAAACATGTATTGATTTCGAATTGTTGGGTGGAATACACTACCTTTCGTATCTATGCACAGTACACAGAGTTGTAGAGAAAGTAAAAATCAATTATCCATAATGTTCAATAGTTCATATTTTATTGCATAATGGACTTTACTTTAAATACCTCCCTCGTATTTAGCTATGTTAGCGTCGCTATCTACATTGCTATGTGCAATATGTTGGGTCTCGGAACCGTTATGGCAATTTTTCCCTCCTAGTTTGGAGTTGACTCAAACTTAGAGAGAAACTGTGAAACTCCCAGTGGCTTCCAGGCTCACAAAGGGCTAGAGGACAGGGCAAGCTAACCACATTCGAATGTGGTTACGTGTGCACTGCATGTGAGCAGAGAACCATCGAAAGCCCAGTTATATTTGTTAAATAGGTAGCTAAAGCCAATATCTTATAACAATTAGATTAGGTAATAATTATTGCAGAATTCAACTGGTGGGATTCTATTAATATTTTAATGCTATTTTATTTTACGTCGCTTTAAAAACTTCGCAATATCGTGACGGACCTGTACGGTAAGATACGTTATGTGTGGTACTTTTTAAGGTCTCATCCCCAAATCTTTGCTTCGCGCCAAGCAGATGGTGCCATCCAATCGAGCTCTTCAACCATCCTAGTCATTTAGCAATTGTAACTAGTCTTTTAAGGGCTCATTTCCTCCCACCTTACTACTACTTAGGTTCACGACAAGCAGATGAGGGACTGGGTGCCGTCCAGCTTACACTAACCTTGGATAGATGATAGGCGCAAACGAAATTACCATTTATTTTCAGTTGTCCTATTGTTTTAAAGAACTATGGGCTCAAACAAATGAAGCTGAAATAAAGGTACAAATAAAAAATCTGATGTGTACTATTCACATGACTTTCTCTACATCTCTGCAACAAATTATTGTTAAAAAGCTTATTGTTCTATTTACCTAATGATAATCGAAAAAATAGCAGAAATAATCTTATTACTTACTTCCTTGTAAGTAGAAGCGAAATAAGGGAGTACCATAGGTTAAAGTGATAGTAAAAAGCTGGTTGCTATGTCACTGAAGTTCCTTTGTTTGTGTGGACAGCATTGACAATTGCTGTATGAGAAAAGTATAAGTTTTTCAAAGCAAAAACCAATAAAAAGGAAACTCTCAAAAGCGGTCAACTCCACGAAAAATATGTATATAACATAAATTGTATGTTTTAACGTGCTCTACATTTTTCGTTTAATACGTTTTTGTCTATCTCTTACAGTTTAGCAGTTATTCAAAATTCCGTCAAATTCATCCTGAATAAAGTAATCTTTAGAGGCTATTCCCAGAAAATTCAAGATATACATTTTATTTGTCAGGTAAATATCTTTAATATACAAAATTTTAATCAAAATCGTTAGAGCCATTTTTGAGAAAATCAAATGTTTTGAAGAACATTCCATGTAAAAGATAGTTGGAGGTGGGGGATTTTTCTCAAAATCTTCGTGTCGCATCCCTGGAAGATACTAAACTTAAACACCAAATTTGGGTATTTTACCGACTTTTCGTTTTTGAGTTATCGTGTTCACAGACACACGCACACTCGGACAAACACACACACGGACCTTTTTCCGAAAATGCTTTTTTTTAGATAAAGGGAACTCTAAAACACATTTTTCCGGTGAAATATGGGTATCGAATTTTTGGTGGAATGCAATTCCTTCTCTATACACTATGTACATAGTGAATATAGAGAAAGTAAAAATCTGATGTGCTCCATTCACTTGACATTCTCTACATCTCTGCAACAAATTATTGTTAAAAGGCTTATTGTTCTATTTACCTAATGATAATCGAAAAAAATAGCAGAAATAATCTTATTACTTGCTTCCTTGTAAGTAGAAGGGACATAAGAGAGTACCATAGGTTAAAGTGATAGTCGAAAGCTGGTTGCTATGTGACTGAAGTTTCTTTGTTTGTATGGACAGGAGTTGAGAAAGTCCTGTGTGAGAAAAGTATAATTTTAAAAAGCTGAAACCAAAAACAAGGAACATCTCAAAAACGATCAAGTCCATGAAAAAATGCATACAACATAAATTGTGTGATTTAAAGTGCCCTACATTTTTTGTGTGGTAAGTTATTTTCCATTTCTCACGGTTTAGCAGTTATGCAAAATTCCGTAAAATTCGTCTTCAGATGCTCTTCCCAGAAAATTCAAGATATACATTTTATTTGAAAGGTAAATATCTTTAATATTCGATATTTTAATCATACTCGTTGGTGTCATTTTTGAGAAAATCAAAATGTTCGAAAAAAGTTCCATGTCAAGTGTAGTTTGGGATAGGGGGATTTTTCTCAAAATCTTCGTGTCGCATCCCTGGAAGATACTAAACTTAAATACCAAGTTTAGTATTTTACCGATTTTTCATTTTTGAGTTATCGTGTTCACAGACATACGGATACACGGGCACACTGACACACAACCACACACACAACCACATACACACACACACACACACGGAACTTTTTATGAAAATACTTTTTTTGGATACAGGGGACCCTTAAACAATATTTCCGGTGACATTTCGGTATCGAGTTTTAGGGTGGAGTGCAATACCTTCTCTGTAAACTATGTACATAGCACGTGTAGAGAAAGTAAAAAAGGAAGTGGAACCGGATAGGCATACCTTCAGGAAAGCATAAGGTGCTATTGAAAAGGATCTGATGGATTGCAATCCTCAAGGAGCAAGGAAAAGAAGTAGATCCAGATTGACATGGAGAAGACCATAGAGAGGAGATTAAGAAGAAAGGGAGGGAGGTGATGGTGGAAGACCTTTATTGATGGCCTATGTTCCACAAAGGAATAACATGAACTACCAACTATTGAAGCAGGAGCCTTGGGTCGTGGTACATATTAAATATCCAATCCGGTGTACACCTTGGCGACTGAGGGAAACCACGAAAAAATCCTCAGCCAGATTGGCGAGCCCAGGGGATTTGAACTCAGGACCTCCCGAATGTGGGCCACAGACATTACCGCTTGAGCCTACTGTTCGGTTAAGAATGATATTGTGTATGAATTAAACTCATTTTAAATTAAGAGCAATCGCTAAACTTCCATATATCCAAGGTCGTGGGTTCAAACCCGACAGAGGTCGATGGGTTTTTCTGGGCGTAAAAATCTTTAGCATGTCTTCCTTCGGAAGGGAAGTAAAGCCGTTGGTCCCGTGACGTAGATTAACGGAACGTAAAAGAACCTCAAGCCTATAAAGGTGGTCAAAATTAAACGGCCTATCACGCCCAGTATAGAATGGGATGCTGAGAACCACAACAGTTAAGGAGCATCCATAAATAAAACTCAATATCATTTTTTCGTTAACACTTCTTTCTGCAGCAATGGATTTCTGGCGGCGGCCGGTTTCAAGAACGAACAAGTTCAAATATTTATAAAAGAACGAATTGAAGTTTAAGGGCCGCTTTGGAAGATATCAGAAAGATTTGCAAAAATGTGCTCAGTCGGTGGTGCATCTACCTGCGAGGTCCCGGTTTGGAATCTCGGCTGAGGGTGGAAATTTATCTCTAGACAAGACTATTCCCTTTCCTCCCTAGAGTTTGGAAATATGGATGAGAGAGTGAATGTTTACAACGTAATAATCCCAAAAGCATAAAATGCAATGAGAACTGTGCTTGTTTTAATACCATTGACTAAAGGCAATAATATTCTAAATGCCTTAGATTTGACTATTGTAGTTAAAGGCGAGGCATAATGGAACAATAAAGAATACCAAACTATTTGCAATAGTTAATGGTGCTTCATTATACTTATATAGTTGTGAATTATGATTATTTGGTCTTATGAAGAAGATGCAAAAGCCAGATTGTCATTTAAGATACACAGGCAGCCTCTGTAGTGTGGGGGTAATCTACCTACCTCACATTCAAAAGGTCCCGAGCTCGTATCCCGCTTAAGATGCTTTACTCAGGGCTTTTAGGATTTCTTTTCTGAGAAGGCTGGCACTTCAGTCTGTAGAACTCATTATCCTTTTATTTAGGAATGAAATCGTGTCTTCAAACATTCAATTCTTCTTGAAACGCGGGTAAAATGTCCACAAGAGCTTAAGAAATGCCTGTTTAGCAGATTTAAAGTCTGATCTTCTACATTTACATGTTTTTCTCTACCCTAATCGTTCATTAGTGGCTACTAAGTATTTTACGAAAGCTTATTTATCTGTCTACTTCTTTTTAATCGAGATAAACATTTACAGAAATATTTACATTATGCATTTCGTTAAAGATACAAGGGGAACAATGATAATCAAATGTTTAAAAATTGGACACCAATATTTACGTGCATTCTAGAAGCACTGAAAATTGCCAAACTTAAAACAATAAGAAAAACTCGAATACTTAATATCGGATACCTCGGAAACAGCTTCGGTACAAAAAAAAAAAAAAAAAAACAAAAAAAAAAAAAACAGTTATTTTAAATAAATTGTGAGGTTTAAAGAGATCTATATGTTTAATGTAATTCGTTTTCGTCTATCGCTTAAGGTATAGGCACCGTGCACGGACCGGAAAATCGTACTGGTGGCGCCGCTCCGTGTCATGCTTTATACTTATTAGGAGGATACGATAGATAAAAGCGGAAGCCATGTGCGATGTAGGTATTAATTGTGGTTTTCTGCCTATAAAGTGCATACATGTGACTGAAAATGCTGTTTCAAAAGATCTTTTTGTACACATCTGGAAATAGACTGGGAACATATGCTGAACTGTGGGGATGTTCTGAACCTTTTATTTCCAATGAAGTGAATGATGCAAAATTTTGTTGCGGGCTTTGGTTCTCATGATGAATAGTAAATACGTGCATAACAATACGTACATAAATATTAATAATAAAAATAATAATAACAATAATAGATGTCAGACTATTCCCACAATGTCGTTTAATCTAATACTTACAGTATTTAGAGTTTCTATTTATTAAAAACATTAGCATTAATTTCTAAACAACATTATCCATGCTGCAGTTAATTTTTAAGCATATGTTACTGCTTTGAGGTACAATATAAAATTAGTGTAATTCTTTCGATGTACAGCTAGATTTCTTCTTTGCGTTTCATTTTCGTGGGAAAAGAATAAAAGGCAATAGCTGGCGAAATATTCTTGTAGGTATTATTACATTATACAATTCAGCAGTTATTGTTCCCTTTGCGCCTTCTTGTAGTATTTACATTTTCAGGAGGTTCTATACTCGACATCTTAGCACACGCTAATATTCTTACTCCACTGTCTCTGTTATCCTCTTGTTAGTAACCAAACTTGCCGCCAGAGTAGCGTGCACGGTGCCTATACCAGTCACACAAGATAATTCAAAATTCATTCCTAATGAAGCGCACTTCAGAAAGTCTAAGGCACAGATGTTTTGACATATAGGTAAATATGTTTAATATATGGTATTTTAATAAAAACCATTAGAGGGAGGGTTTTCTGGAAGGATTTTCTTGAAAATCTTCGTGCTAGTAAGTTTAATATTTATCTGGCTCTTCGTTATTGAACACATCTGAACCATTAAAAAATAAATATATTTTTATTCTAGAGCTCTTAAAATGTATATGTGGTAAACTCTTGATATTGTTGTTTTGTGGAATGCAATACATTTGCCGTTTATTACACATATACGTGGTAATGAAGTAAAAAACACAACTTCAAATACTTTCGTCAAAACTTTTCTTCTACATAAATAATTATATAAATCAACAAAACTTAGCGTATTTTTTTTCCTTCAAATTTGAAGGTGGTACACACATCACAGAAAAAAAAAACAACCACCTTGGAATGGAAATAGCCTACCTGAATCGTTTCTTTCTCTTGTATGTGCGTTTTTTTCATTAAGTTATTTGGTTTAACAAAGTTTTGAAACATTAGATAAAACGAAAGAGACAGATGAAAGCGTTTATTTCTATTTTATTTAACTTAAGAAGAAGTTGAAGTTTTCTTCTCCATATTTTATGCTCTCTGTGTGTTGAAACTGTGCTGTATTCCCGCGGGTGAACTACGGTGCTCTGATTGTACCAGAAACTTATTACGTGCTTCATAAAAGTTACCAAGAGGAATCCCTTGGCAAGCTAATTACAGCCTTGTGGCCTATCATCTTTTGCAGTATCATTTCTCCTTAACGAAGTAGCTTATTAATTAACATTTAAAGTCTTCCATGGATTTCAAGTGTAAGATATATTACACGAAAACCGGAAGTGCTTCTTAATTAAATGATGTATTTTTATTATCTGTGCTAATGTAACGAGAGCCTCTAGTTTTATCCGTACTTCATTGCTTGTGAATTTCTCTTGAGAATTCTGAAACTTAATTAGGGTGCATTATAGCAATTTCACTAATGAAATGAAAAGTAAACTGTATACAACGAAGTGAATAACCTTGCGCCCTGCGAACCCCACAGATTTGTTACGACTAACACGCCCCAGGAGGATGGGATGAAGTGAGGGAACCAGAGGAGACTATAGGCCGCAGGTAGGCGATAAAATGTGCAGAAGCCCTTAATATTTCAAAGTCCAATGAATCGTCCCTTGTTTGAGCCGTCAGAGAAAGCATTCAAGCAAACATATCGACCTGGCAGCCGTAGTCTCCACAGAAATTTTTTTTTCAAGAGCATGTATCAACGCCATCTCTCCGCACTGCCACGCACTAAGATCTTGGAAGATAAGAAGAAAACGGAATGAAGGGAAAATTATGGATATAGAATGAACACCGAAACGCGGCTGCCGACCCCAGGGAATCCACAAAAGTCAGAATATGGACAGAGTGGTCGGTCGCCGGGGATGGAACCCAGGATCTTCCGAATGCGAGTCACACACCTCACCCGGTGAATAAAATGAAACAATCTAAATAGTAATTATATTAAATTATCTTCTAACATCATATGATAAACAAACTGACGTATTATATTCATATGAATTTCTTTCCAAATTTCTATAACTTATATACAAACTATTTTCACTCAAGCTTATTCTACTCTTTTCTTAATACTAATCGAAATAAACATTTACTGGTGTGATTTCATTAGCATTTTATTGTTGGTAAAAGCGTAATAAAGGAGGCTAAAGGATTGGTCAAATCTTTAAAAATCTCACATGATAGGTTTGTATGACTTTCTCTTTCTCTATCGTTTATTAATGGGTATACAAATTATTCTTACGAAGTTTTTTTTTTTTATTTTATGAGACGAAACTTTGCAGAAACAGCTACATTACGCATTTCATTATACGTATATACTTATGGGAATAGCGATAGCCATAGGTTTGAGAAATAGACGCTTTATGCTGGTCTTCCCATGAAATATTAGTATTAGTAAAAATAGTATACCTGTAACTGTCCAAATTACTATATTTGATTGAAAAAAATCTGATGTATACCATTCATATGGCCTTTTTTTTTTTTTTTTTTTCCCTGTTCCGCAAACAAAAATTTTCTTTGCAAATGATTAATCTTTTATCTATACGTCATGCTATTCGAGATAAACAATAGCAGAAATGGTGTTACTACTTAGTTCCTTATAAGTAAAAGGGACCTAAGGGAATGCACTAGGCTAAAGCAATAGTCCAATCTTTTAAAAACAATCGCTATATAAAATAATTGAAACCCGGTTCTCTTTAGCATTCCCGGGAATAAAACAAATGGGATGAAATGAAAGCTGAGTTCCCGCTAAGGAAAGTTTAAGTAGTTTAAAACTGAAACGAAAACAAGGAGTATCTCAGAAACGGAACCCTACCGAAAAAAATAAAAAGATAAGTAGATAAAAAATAAGTATATGATATAAATTGTGTATTTTAATGGAGTCTGCATTTTTTGTATAATAAGTTTTTGTTTACGGTCTAAGAGTTGTGCAAAACCATCCATAATGAAGAGGTCTCCAGAGGCTACTTCCAGAAAATTCTAGATATACATTTCATTTGTCATGAAAATATGTTAAACATATGCCATTTTTGAGAAAATCAATACTTTCGAAAAGTTCCATGTAAAAGGTAGTTGGGGGTAGGGGGATTTTCTTTCAAAGCTTTGCGTCTCATCCTTGAATGATGCTTAACTTAAATACCAAGTTTTGTATTTTACTAACTTTCGTTTTTTAGCTTTATTGCCCCCCCATACACACACACACATACCCGCGCGCGCGTACCCACACAAATGCACATATACAAACATTTTTTATAAAAATGTTCCCCCCCCCCAGGTGGTCTAAAACATATATTTATGGTGAAATCTCGGTATTGAATATTTGAGTGGAATACAATACCTTCTCTATCTGCTATGTAAATTGCACATACAAGCTAGAGAAAGTAAAAATAATGGTTATAGGGTTCAAATATAGGATTAATTATATCTTTAAGATTTTGATGCTGGCGGCACATTTACCCAGAAGTCACTCCACTTGCCTCTCACCAACCGACTCGGATTGATCCCAGGGGGCTGCATGTGGATATTGTTCTACCAAAGCGATGACTGGGTGGCTTTTCTCCGGTCTCCCCCGCCATTTACTCCACCACCATCTTCGTAATCTCTGGTATATCATACCGTTAACTTCTTCTTCACGCTCATGTCAGGCATATCGAGGTGCTCACCCAACTCTCTCTGATCCAGAGTCTGATCCCTTCCTCCATCCGAAGAGTGTAAAAAGCGGAAGATGAAGGTTTGATTTTCTTGATGATGAGGGATGAGCATCCCAAAGGTTGATTAGAACTGGGAAGGAACCATGCGAGAGAACTCAACCGAATGCGGCTACTAGACATGATATCGCTGCGGTTTGCCAGTGTCTTTCGCGGGGTGATAGTCAAGGAACACAAGAGGCAGCGAGGAAGAATTTTTGTCGGGAAAATCCGGTAGTCGAACCCGGACCCCCATACCAGAAGCAGTTGCGCTACTACTGGCTTGCGGGTCGGTCTTGATTCTCTTATGTTATATTTTTACTTTGTCTAGCGCATATGTACCATTAATATAGTAGATAAAGAAGGTATTGTGTTCCATCCAAAAATTCGATACCGAAAATATGTTTTCAGACCCCTTTAATCCAAAAACGGCATTTTTAGAAACAATCCAGTGTGTCTCCATGGGCATAACTCAAAAACGAAAAATCCTTTAAATACCAAACCTGGTATCTAAGTTAAGTATCTCTCAAGAATACGACACAAAGATTTTCAAGAAAATTCCTCCACCCAAACTACACTGTACGTGTAAAAAATTCTGAAATTTGATTTTCTCAAAAACAACCCAAACGATTTGTATTAAAATACCGTGTATTAAAGATATTTACGTTACAAAAAATGCCTATCTTGAATTTCCTGGTAATAGCCTCTGAAGTCGTCTTAATTCTAAATGACTCTTACATAACTAGTACCATAGACAAAAACTTAACATATAAAAATGTAGATCTCGTCAAAATACACAATTTGTGTCTCTTACATTATTATCCTAGAGCAAACCGTTTCCGAAATTATCCTTATTATTGGTTTTAATTTAAAAACATTTATTTTTCTCAGACAAGAAAACTTTCTTTTGTTTTAATCTTGGTCATGAAAGGAAGCGAATTTCATAAACAAACGCATAGTGACAGCTTTTAAAACATTTGATTATAGTTTTAACATAGAGCATCCTTCAGTTCCCTTCTACTTATAAGGAGATAAGTAATAATATTTTTAGAACAGCTGGAGAAAATCATGTGAATGGAAACCACCAGACTTTTAATTATACTTTTTATTTAAGATATTTAATACAAATCAAATAAAAATCTTGGGGTTTCTCTTAAAATAACCCTGTGAAATCCTCTTCATTCGAAAAAAAAGGTTATGTAATGTAAAACTGGTAAACCGTAGGAAGTGTAGAAACACGTAGAAGCCTTTAAAATTCACAATTTATATAAATTAACTTTTCCTATGCATTAGCCACTTCTGATATAGCAATTTTTACTGTTTGGAAGCGTTCTGTGCTTCATTTTCAGTTTCTGTGCTATTTTTCTGTAGTAAGTAGAGGAGTTCGCCAGAAATATACGATTAGATAGTCCCTGAATAATAATAAATATGACGTGTTCCATTCATACAAACCATTCTTACAAGAGCTTATTCTTTTGTCTGTTTGTCAGTTCTTCGTGAATCCAAAACAAGAAAAGAAAAAAAAAAACATTTTTAGGAATATATTTGCACGCGTGTGTCTGTATTTCTATGTGTGTGTGTGTGTGTGTGTGTGTGTGTGTGTGTGTGTGTGTATGTGTGTCTATGGACAGCACAACTCAGAAACAAAAATACGATTAAATACCAAACATGGTATTTGGGTTTACTATCTCCAAAGGATTCGACACGAAGATTTTAAAGAAAGTCCCCTTAAGCCAAGTTACTCTTTACATGGAACATTTTACAAAATTTTTATTTTCTAATAAGTAGTTACAACGCTTTTGTTTAAAATTTCGTATGTTAAATGTGTTTACAGGGAAAATTAAAGACATATACTGAATTTCTTCGGAATAGCCCCTGAAGTCTTCTTTTTTCTGTTTGACTTTTGCTTAACTAGTGAACCGTAAGAAATAGAACAAAAATAACTGCACAAAACTGTAGTTCTCGTTAAAACTCAGAATTTATGTCACATACTAATCATTTCAGAGATACTGCGCGTTATTGTCTCAGTTTTATATATCTTTTATTTTACTCCTGTCACGGAAAGGGAACCGAATTTCTATGACAATAGTATAGTGGCACCTTTCAAAAAGATTTGACTGTCGCTTTAGCTAGTGCATTTCCCTTATTTCCCGTTTATTCACAAGGAACTAAGTAGTACGACAATTTCTGCTAACACTTATCTTGATTAGCATCATGAAGGTCAAAGAATAATTTTCTCTAAGGATAGTTTGTTTGCAGAATAGAAGAGAAATTTATGTGAATGGAAAACATCAGATATTTAAAATATTTTCGAAAAAATGTTCCAATGTTATTTTTGAGTGGGGAGATTTTCTTGAAAATCTTCATGCTGCATCCGTGGAAGATGAACTTAAATATCAAGTTTTGTATTTAAACATTTTCGCTAAATTTTTAGGTGGAATACAATAATATCTCTGCTTACTATATGTAGTAGAGAAAGAGGAAATATGTATATTTTATAGAAACAATGTAAAACGAAGGAAAAGTAGAGCACCAGCTTTTACTTCATAAACTTCGTTCATAACTCAGTTGCAGATATGCCGTTATGATTCTAAGCAAAGGAAGTGTAGCAGTGTTGCAGAGCATGTAGCAGATTCATTGCCCCTCATTCTCTACTAATTACGTCACGGCATTTCCTCCCGCCGCAGGATTTTTATTTGCATTAAAGGGGTGAATAATGCATATCCCTAATGGTGTATGCGAGGATTTTCATTAAACCGATAAAAGGGAATGAAATATTGTAATCGGCGTTCTCTTTGATGTTGTACGGGCGTTAATTTTACACAAACCTCGTGACCTCTCACTCTACATTGAACTCTTCCAGGAGAAGCTTAGTGAACCTCTTTGCTGCTGCATTCCATCTATCTATTGCTCACAAGTGAGTTTTTATTGAAACAGTTGTTTTGAAGATAATTGCGCGATAAAACATCCTCTACAGTTAAAAATACAATTGAAAGGGGCCCCCGAAATCTAATCATAAGTTAAAACTGAAAACTCCACTTTTTCTCTTAAATTTTACATTCTCTACTACGTGGACTGGCGTGCATAAAATGTGGCACACAATGGAATGGAGTTTCACCTCTATCATCTAAGTTTCTGTACATAAACCTAACTATTGATTTGGAAAGGTATTTTAACTGTCTCAAGGTATGGCTGAGCTGCTGAAGGGTAATATTATATCGTAGCCCTTACATTTTCAGGCTACACCACAGTTTTATTGCCGTTTAGTAGTGGCAAATAACTAACATTTGTTTCCATGTCACTCCTGAAAGCTCTCGCAAATGTAAAGTCTAGCTGTCTCTATCTCAGGCCAAAAATTCTTCACCTCTGATGAACCATGTTGTACTTGATTTGGACTTGATGGCAATCGTAGCTAAACTCTTTCATATACGAGGGGTGATCAGAAACTGAGATTACTAGGCCCATATTCTGTGTGCGAGGCATGAAATCGCGGCTGACAATCACCAACAGTCGTTAGAGGTTTATGGAGAGACTGTAATGGTACCGAAAGTTTGCAGCCGGTGGAGAAAACGTCACGGACGAGGATCAGTGCTGACCCAGCTCGGCATTCACAGATTTGAACAAAGCTCGCGTGGAGGGGCTGATACAGAACAACAGGAGAATCAGGTTACGACATATTCCCAGTTCTACTGCCATGTCTTTTGGAAGCATTCATCGCATTGTTCACGATATTCTGCAGTACCGGAAAGTTTGTTCCCATGCTTCCACAAAATCTGTCCAACCAACAAACAGAGAAGCGCTTGTAGACAAGTCTGCGCCTGCAACGGTTCTTCAGGAAAAGGATCCCTTTTCTTCACCGCAATGTCACGGCTGACGAAACATGGATCCACCACTAAATCCCCAGCAGCAAACGGTCGTCAATGTAGTGGAAACCTCTCTTTTCCAAAGACAAAGAAGTTTAAGGTAGCGACATCTGCCGGAATGTGATGGCCACAGTATTTTGGGACAGCGCGGATGTCATATTCGTGGAGTTTTCGGAAAGAGGACACACAGCGACTGCTGACTGCGGACCATGAAATGATTTCGCGCAGCAGTCAGGAGGAAATGGCCTGCAATTCTCACGACAATGCGTGACCTCATACAGCCCAGAAAACCACCACACTGTTGTAGCAATTTCGCTGGGATAACATCGACCATCCTCCCTGCAGCCCAGATCTCACTCCAAGCAACTATCACCCTTTTCCTTACTTAAAGGAACACCTAGAAGGCCGAAGATTTGCTTCAGATGAGGAGGTATAACACCTTAGGACTTGGTTGAACACGTAAGGACAGGCTTTTTACCGGGCCTGTTTTTATCAGAATGTTCACTGCAGGCTTTGTAACCTCAGTTTCTGATCATCCCTTGTAGATTATATATGAACCACCTTTTCATTTCACATAAATTATAAACATCATTTATTGATTGGTTTCTACATCTCAGGATTTTTTTCTAGGCCAGTACACAGAGAACTAATACCGGCCAGGTGGAATTAATCTGGAGGAGAAATGTCACAGAGCAAAAACGCTATTATTGCCTTAAAGAATTGGACCACTTTTAATGCACGGTAGTGTACTTACAAGTAGAGGTAGTTATATTAAGACAAAAATATTTGTTTTGTCACAGCTAAGGTCATTTTGCCTTTCTTCCGCTTAACCAAATGGAAAAATCCTAAATACAACTTCCTGAACACAATGGCAGTACAGATAACATTAATTCAAATGAACGCACAATGAGAATAACACATTAGAAATGCAATACTAATTAATTCAAAATATATAGAAACTAATTCGATCGAGAGTTTTCCGAAATAACGTGTTTTGAAGCTCCTCTCCGAAAGTCATCTTTAAACACGAGTAAGTTGGGCGTGTGATCAGTATAAATAAAAACATTGATGTGTTATATTCACATAACTTTCTGTACCTATTCGGTAGCAAATTATTCGTACAAAATATTATTTTTCTGCCTCATATTAATGGATGTAATTGATATAAATAGTTGCAGAAATATTCTTATTGCACACGTCCTTGTAGATAGCGATAGTAAGGGTATACTCTAGCTAAAGCGATAATCAAATCCTCAAAGAACTAAACTGGCCGTTATATGGTGCAGGCACTTAAATTAAAATTTAAATCAATCACTAGGAATATCTCGGAGACGTATAACTCAAAAGAAATGTATGATGTAAATTGTATACATCTGCCTGTTGACTTATCAGTTAAGTGTTTGATGTAAATTGTACACATCTGTCTGTTGATTTAAAGTCTCCGAAATGAACTGGACTTCAGAGGCTATTCTCAGAAAATTCAAGTTATACATTTCATAATGAATAAAAATATCTTATACATTTTGGCAAGTACAGCTTTCATTGTGTTCTTCATCGTGACATTAATTTCTCACTATCATTCTCACTTTCATTGTCACTAGTGGTTTCCTCTTCTGATTAATATTGATGTTTCCTATTGGTGGATCTCTGGGATGTGTCTTCATGCATTCTTCATTATGGATACTATGCACTGGCAGTGGGTTACGGTTCAAAACTGCTCTGTAGTTACATTTCCCCCTGAAATACTCTTTTCAATCGGGGTATTGGTGAAACTTCTTCGAAAGATGTTACTATTGCCGAATTTGTTGTGCTCTTATCAAAACATCCTTCCTCTTCATGAGCGAGGCTATTGCTTTCACTTCCTTCGTGTTTATCTGTCTAAACCTCAGACGGAGCAAGAGCAGCATTCGGAATGACGCGTTTATTTATAGATAGCCACAGGTTTGAAAACCATTCACAACTGTAGTGATCGTAGATGCTTTATCCATGCTCAGCAAATAGGGCACCAACCTACAGCTTTGTTATACGTATGGCAGGGTGACTCCTTATTCAAGTATCATGCCAAATGCTTACATGTTTCCAAAGGTTTGAAGACAGCACGATCCAAAAGTGAGTGGTGTTTAGGGGTAGGCAAATCAGTTGGATATCGTTTTCCTCTGCAAAAAGTGCCTCTTCGTTGTTCACATGAATACCATGCTCATAAAGGATGAAAATCACTGATTCAGGAGTTGTTTAACTCTCGTTTTCTTTGTTTCTTGCACATAACTACAATCAGAATCTTCCTTTTGTCGCTACAGCGACGATACAGTTTGCTACGAAATTCTCGTCCAACTCAACTGATTCATACACAACATTTCCAATAAAACCTGAACACTGGGCAGGCCTTCGTTGCCCTTTTTATACCTATTGGTCACGTGGTTGAAAATTTCCAGAACCGTAACACTCATGTGTTCACAAACTCACTTCATTATAATAATGCGGGTTTCGATATCAAAGAACCTCCTGACAGAACACGAATCCACTTGCACAGTTGCGATGTCAAAAGAACCTATAACCGGCACAGATGTCCACTAACGCACGTACAACAATGGATGTCAGCAATCAGCTAGGACTTGCACGTACAACAATGGATGTCAGCAATCAGCTAGGACTTACTACGAAGCACTCCATACACACACGTTCGGCGACTACGGTCCAAACCGTTAGACATTTTTGAGAAAATCAAAATTTTCGAAGACTGCTGCTTGCTTGTAAAGGGTAGTTTGGAGTGCGGAAATTTTCTTGAAAATGTTCGTGTATGAAAATTCTGAATTTAAATACGTATCAAATTTGGTATTTAACTGACTGTTTTTCAGCTATGCCCTTCATACACCCACATTGATTAACTTGTTTCTAAAAGTGTATTTTTTCTTTATTTATTTTATATTCATAGGAAGTCAGCATGTTTCCGGTGCAATTTGGTTATTTTTTTGGTGGAATACAACATATCTTCTCTACCTACTATTTACATTATATGTACATGGTAGAGAAATCAAAATACTGGAAACCATTGGATACCAAACTTGCTCTTTGTATGCTCACAAATTTTTGTAGTAAATTTTTTTTATCAAAAATGGATATAGCAATTTTGATTAAAATTCCATGAATTTAAGATATTATATTTAAATTTAATTTTATTTCTCTAGAAATAACTGTGAAACCCTTTATATTTGTGAAAATCTTTGTATAATTTTGTATAACTTGTATACCTTAAGAAATATATGGATAATCACACAGAAAATGCAGAGATCTTTAACATACACAAAATATTTGCAATAAACTTTCTGGCATTATCCATTCTCGTAATATTTTAAATGGATAGTAATTTTCAACACCTCTGAAAATTTTAAAGGTGCGTCCATTTTTGTCGTTACACACTTGCTTCTTGCGATACTTGAAAAGGGTATAGAATTTGAAAGTCAGCATTCCGCGATACATTTTAGCTATCTATCCATATAGTATTATTATTATTATTATTATTATTATTAAATATATGCGTAAGCTTTCACGGCCGGTGTCCACAGTTTTAAAATGTAAAATAATAATAATAATAATAATAATAATAATAATAATAATAATAATAATAATTATTATTATTATTATTATTATTATTATTATTATTATTTTTCAGAAAATGAACATTTTCGAAATTTTTTCCTTGTAAAGGGTAGTTTGGGGTGATTTGTTTCCCTCAAAATCTTCGTTTCGCATCCTTATAAGATACTAACTTAAATACCAATTTTCGTGTTTCACCGACTTTTCGTTTTTGAGTTATTGTGTTCCCAGACACACTGACTCACGGACACACACACGAACTTTTTCTAAAAATGATTTTTATGGATACAAGGGACTCTAAAACGTGTAATTCCGGTGAAATCTCGGTATCGAATTTTTGCGTGGAATGCAATACTTTCTCTATACACAATGCACTAGTCGTGTAGATAAATTAAATGCTTCTGTTTTTGAATACTGGGGGACCTAAAAACATATATTTCCGGTTAAATCTCGGTATCGAATTTTTGGGTGGAGTGCAATACCTTCTCTATAGACTGAACAGTATAGAGAAAGTAATAAGAGAGACTTCTGCAGATAATGGGATAGCGTAAGCACAGCTGCGAGTTCTGCTAGTAAGCAAATAAACATCTTTCTACTCTAAGCTTCTTCCCTAATCCATGAACGTTTCCCCGCCTCCCTAATTATGAATATAAGCTAAAGTAACACAAGAGGATTAATGTTGCTGCAAAGAGTTTGGGAGCGTTATTTCGTGGAATAAAATTCATTGTTAGGAAAAGCGAGATCAAAAATAAAGGATGTTTTGAACTTCTACTTTTAAATGTTTGAATTTAAGACATTTGGGCACAAAACTTTCATTTGAGATATTCTTCATATTAATTAAGCAAACGTTCGTAACGCTGTGGTACCTTAAAGCTGCAGATATTTCAGTTCGTTAGGCTCATTAAAGTTCAGCAATTAACCAAATGAAAGGGTTTCCATGTAACATAATTTGTTTACTTTGATATCTTTTACCGCTTTTTTTATGCTAGTAGTGGTTATACCGGGAAGATTATTATTTTTACGTTCTCTATGCGCACTATGTACATAGTGTATAGATAAGGTATTGCACTCCACCCAAAAATTCGATACCGAGATTTCACCGGAAATATATGTTTTAGGGTCCCCAATATCTAAAAAAAGCAATTTCACAAAAAGGTCCGTGTGTGTGTGTGTCTGTGTGTGTGTGTGTCCGTGTGTCAGTGTGTCAGTAAAATACCAAACTTGGTATTTAAGTTTAGTATCTTCCAGGGATGCGACACAAAGATTTTGAGAAAATCCCCCCAACCCCAACTACCCTTTACATGGACCTTTTTTCGAAAATTTTGATTTTCTCAAAAATGACTTACGATTTTGATTAAAATTTCGTATATTAAAGATATTTACCTGACAAATAAAATATATATCTTGAATTTTCTGAGAATAGCCTCTGAAGAGCAGTTTATTCTCGATGAATTTTACTGAATTTTCAATAACTGCTAAACCGTAAGAGATGGACAAAAACGAACTACACAAAAAATGTAGAACACGTTAAAACACACAATTTATGTTATATACTTTTTTTCGCGAGTTCGTCGATTTTGAGACATTCCTTATTTTTGGTTTCTGCTATGACAAACTTATGATTTTCTCATACAGGAACTTGTCAACTCCTATTAATATAAACAAAGGAACTTCATTGACATAGTAACCAGTTTTTGACTATCATTTTAGCCTATGGTTATCCCTTATTTCGCTTCTACTTACAAGGAAGCAAGTAATAAGACTATTTCTGCTCATTTTTTTCTGATTAGCATAAAGTAAATAGAAGTATAAGCTTTTTAAGAATGATTTGTTGCACGGATATAGAGAAAGTCATGTGAATGGTACACATCAGATTTTTCGAGTCGTTTCACAAATATCCTCATAGATTACAGTTTTTTTTTTTTTTGTACAGTGTTTAACACCCGCTTTAACTACTTATGGCATCTCAGGCGGTATAGATTACAGTGATATACATGCATGGTTGAGTGGTTCAATAAGATGGAAAGATTGGTTGTTTCTATTCCTTTGCTAAAAGTGACTTTATTTGGATGTAATTTTTGCTTTCTCTACACGTACTATGTATATAGTGTATAGAGAAGGTATTGCATTACACCCAAAAATTCGATACCGAGATTTCACCGGAAATACATGTTTTGAGACCCCCTGAATCTAAAAAAGTATTTTTAGAAACATTTCCCTGTGTGTCTGGGCAGAATACCTCAAAAATTAAAAGACTGTTAAATACCAAACATTGTATTTAAGTTCGGTATCTTCCAAAAATGTGATTTGAGGATTTTCAATAAAATCCCCTCACCCACAACTGCCCTTTACATGGAAACATTTTCGAAATTTTTAATTTTCTCAAAAATGGCTGTAACGATTTCAGTTAAAATAATGTATATTAAAGATATTTACACGACAAATAAAATGAATATCTTAATTTTTCTGTGAATAACCTCTGAATATCTCTATGAATTTTGCTGGATTTTGCATAACTGAGAGCTAGACAAAAACTTACTATACAAAACATGTAGATCTTGTTGAAGCACACAATTTATGTCATATACATTTTTTTTCGTGGAGTTGACCAATTTTAAGATATTCCTTGTTATTGGTTTCAGTTTTAAAATACTTAAACTTTTTACATATGGGACTTCGTCTATTCCTGTCAATGCTAAGAAACGTTTTACATCCACATATCAAACAGCTTTTAAAAATTTGACTATCGTTTTAGCCTAGTGTATTCCATTATTTCCGATTACTTACAAGAAAGCATTTCTGTTGACGTTTATCTATATTGGTATGAGGTAGATAGCAGAATAAGTTTTTTAATAATATTTGTTACAGAGATGTAGAGAAAGTCATGTGAATGAAGCATATAGAATTTTTTCGAGTTGTTTTACAAACCGAGCATTTATTTTCGTCCTGTTTGATTAACTTTGATGCACTGTATTTTAAAATCTGATGTGTTACATTCACATAGCTTCCATACTCTTTTTTATTTATGAAAGAGTAGATATAAAATATTCTTACGAAGCTTATTACTTTCTCTACTTCGTTCATAGTACATGCATAGAGAATGTATTTCATTTACCCAAAACTTTAATATCGATATTTCACTACAAGCGCACGTTTTAGATCACTCTGTTTTCCAGAAATGTATTTTTAGAAAGCGTTTCATGTGTATGTGTCCGAGTGTCTGGAACACGATAACTCAATGAAAAAAACGCTTTTACATGGAAACATTTTCAAAATTTTTATTGAAATAATTAAAAATTAAAGGTATTTATTACAAATAAAATGTATGTCTTGAATTTTCTGGGGATAGGCTCTGAAGTCCTCTGAATTACTTTTACTTTACTGTAAACTATAAGAGCTACACAAAAACTACAAAAATATATAAAAACTATACAAAAATATGTATATTTATTATATTTATTATTATTTATAGATTAGTTAAAACACACAGTTTATGTCAAATATTGTTTTTTAGAGTTCACGATTTCCGAGATATTTCTTGTTATTGGTTTCAATTTTAAAATACTTAAATTTTCTCATTTGTTTTACGCCTGACCATGCAGAGAGAAGCGAATTTCTAAGTCAATGGTATAGAGACTTGCTTAGTGTATTCAGTGTATTCCCTTATTTCCCTTCCACTGAGAAGGAACTAAGGAATAAAGGAATTTCTCATAATGTTATTCTCGATTAGCAGGAAGTAGAAGAAGAATCTTTTTTTAAGAATAGTTTGTTTGCAAAAACAGGAAGAGAAAGTCCTGTGATTGGAACTGACCAAATGTTTTTTTTTTCTATATTTTTTATGCTAATCGAGGTCAAAGTTACACTTTTTCTTATAGGTGCAAAAGCAATAACGATCGTCAAATGTTGGACATCCCCTTATACTGGCCTTAAAATTCCATACTATATCCAGGTAACTGCGAGGACTCTACTCTCACCTAGACGGCCCGGATACCATCTCAAGCGACTGCATGTGAGATTTGTGGTGGACAAAGCGGCGCAGGGGCAGGTTTTCTCCGGTTTCCCCTGCCATCGCAATCCACCGGTGCTCCATCTTCATTCCATGTATCACTAGTGTCACCGCCTGCGGTGCCAAAATTATTAAAAGCGAGCGTTAAACACTACCAACTGCGAGGAAACAGCTGAACATCGAAAATACTTAAAAGACCAAGTATTGAAAAATTCTAACCATTATAAATGGATATCTCGGAAACGATAGTCGCCCTCCGTGGTGTAATGGTTACCTTGCTTAACTTCATATACCCAAGGTTGCGGGTTCAAACCCGGCGGAGGACGGTGGATTTTTTCGGGTGTAAAAATCCTCGGCATGGCTTCCTTCGGAAGGGAAGTAAAGCCGTTGGTCCCGTGTCGTAGATTTACGGCACGTAAAAGAACCTCAAACCTGATAGAGAGGCCTCTGAGCAAAATTAAGCGGTCTTTCACGCCCAATTTAGATTGGGACGCTGAGAACCACAGCAGTTAAAGAGCGTCCATAAATAACACGCCATTTACATTTTTTTTTCGGAAATGACTGTTATGAAAAATATTTTGCTTGTTATCGATGCTCTCAATTGCCAGGATCATATCAGCACCGCCGGTTTACGGGTTTTCGACCCGCAGACTTTTTTTTACAGGTCAATAGATCTACTGACAAGGAGCTATCGCTTTAAGTACATTTCAAAACCATCGGTCTGGACCGGAATTGACATGGCATAAACACTTATTTTGCGTTTAATCTACATTTTTTGTCTGGTAAAATTTTGTCTAATGATTACTACTTCTTTGTTATATAAGGTAATAGAAAATTCCGTGTTAGTGAAGTGGACTATACAGGCCAGGAAATTCATGATATATTTTATTTGTCATTTAAAACATTTAATATGCGGTATTTTAATGAAACTAGAGCTATTTTGAGAAAAACAAATTTTTGAAAAATCTTCCATGCAAAGGGTAGTTTGGGGTGGGGAGATGGTTTTAAAATCTTTCTGTTGCATACTTGGAAGACACTACATTTAAATACTAAATTTGACATTTAAAACTGTTGAATTATTCTGTTTCACAGACATCAGGCACATAGACTGACACGCACACCGATCTTTTTATAAATATGCTTATTTTGAATGCAGGGATCCTCAAAAAATCTATTTCCGGTGAAGTGTCGGTATCGAATTTTGAGTAGGAATACAATATTATTGTAGATTGTACGTGGTAGAGAAGACAATAAATAAACAAATAAATTAATTAAAACCCAAAACATAAATATGAGGTGTAGTAGATTGGTTTGGTTTGGTTTGGTTTGGGAAATACAAAAGATAGATGAACATAGATTGGTTAAAAATTGTATCGCTGAAGCTAATAACAGGCGGAGCAGTAGGATGGTGAAAAGCAGTTAGGAGGACAATGGACTTCTATAAAAAGGAGAGGAATGGAAGAAAACATTTAAATTGGAAGTTAATAGTACTTTAAGAAATAGCACAATGCATTTTATATTTTATTGCTCGTAAAATTACTAGGTATAATTAATAATAACAATGACGATGATGATAATAATTATATTACTATTATTATTATTATTATTATGGTAATGATGCTCCTAGAAGAACTTAATTTTTATTCTCAAGAATTATATACACTACGCACTGCATTTACTAAATCAAAGTATATAAACCACCGATGAGAGTAATTGAAGCACAAACTGTCATAAGCACAAGGGTATGTACAATGCAAACAAATGTAGTTCCCAAAGGAAAAAATAAGCCATAGTGCGAAGGATTTGCGTTATGACTTGAAAGTATTTCCAAATAATATAACTAAAAATATAACCCTTAAAAAGGTATAAATATGCATATTTTTCATAAAATGCGAATACTATCTGATATAAGCTTTACGATTAAAAGTAATATCTTAGTTGCCTGTCTTGTAATTTGGAATTTAACGTAATTATTTAGGAAGCCTCGAGCGTACATTAAGGACGAACCCAATAACATTTTTCTAAATTAATTTTTACTTTCTCTAGCCTGCATCTACAATGTACATAGTGGATAGAGAAGGTATTGTTGTGTATTGATGTCGAGATTTCACCGGAAATATGTGTTTTGGGCTCCCCTGAGTCCGAAAAAAACATTTTTAGAAAAAGGTCCGTGCGTGTTTGTGGACAGCATAACTAAAAAACGAAAAGCCCGTTAAATACCAAACTTGGTATTTAGGTTTAATATCTTCCAAGGATGCGACACGAAGATTTTCAATCCCCCCCCATCACAAACTATCTTTTACTTGGAAACATTTTCGAAAAGTTTGACTTTTTAAAAATGGCTGTAACAATTTTGATTAAAATACCGTATATAAAATATATTTACATCCCAAATAATATGTATATCTTGAATTTTCTGGGAACTTCCTCTGAAGATCTCTTTATTTTGGATGAATTTTGCTTAATTGCTAAACCGTAAGAGATAGACAAACACTTTCTCCACAAAAAATGTAGATCTCGTCAAAGCACACAATTTATGTCCTTTACGTTTTTGTTGTGGAGGTAGCCGTTTCTGAGATATTCCTTGTTATTGGTTTCATTAGTAAAGTACTTATACTTTTCTCAGACAGGAAGTGTCCGTTTTTCTTTTGTTCTACTCCTGGCCAAGCAAAGTAGCGATTTGTAATGACAATGCAAAACGATAGCTTTTAAAACATTTGAATATCACTTTAACCTGGTGCATTCCCTTAGTTCTCTTCTCCACTTATAAGAATCTAAGTAATAAGAACGTTCTGCAAATATTTATCTCGATTAGCATTGTGTAGAAAGAAGAATAATTTTTTGTAAGAAGTTTGTAAAGCAATTAGAGAAAGTCATGTGAGAGTAACACATCAGATTTTTGTAAGAGAGACGAGTTCTAAAAACAGAATATAACAACCCATTTGTGATTTCTCTACAGGGTTCTTAATTGGGGTCGCTGTTCAAAGCTGGCGAAATGCATAAAAATGCATAACATGACTTGTTTCAAGCGGGAAATAAGGCCGTCGAGTACTTAAGAACGGTCCTTAGGGTAATTTTATGCCCAAAGCGTCCTGCTTCTCTCCCATAATGTTGCGCTAATCACCCAAAGTAGCGGAACCGGTGACTTTAGATCAACCTGTTTCAACTCTACTTGGCTGAGAGAACACTCGCCCGTACGCAGCAACACTTCTCGTAGCCCAGTTGGAGAAGGAGCGAAATAGAATTGTGTCACTGGGCGAAGGTCATAGCACAGCTGCTTGCACTGCCTGCCACTTCACTCAGCTGTGACAATAGCTTGACTTAATGCTAAACTGTATTTCACTCTGCAGGCACACGCTATTTGTCATGAATACTCTACTGGTTTCTGGCGCGCACAAGCTGGGAAAGTCTGCAATAGACATTCACCTGATACATAAACATTTTCTGGGATGTCCATGACAGGAACTTAACAAACTAAATGGCTAGGTATCTAAGACCTTCCTCTCTCCCAATATCCCCATCGAGAGTTTACAGACGTACTTCTTACTTTCTCTATACATGCTATGTACACAGTGTATAGAGAAGGTATTGCACTCCACCCAAAATTCGATACCGAGAATTCACCGGAAATGTATGTTTTAGGGTCCCCTGTATCCAAAAAAAGCATTTTCAGAAAAAGATCCGTATGTGTGTGTCCGTGTGTCTGTGAACACAATAAAAGTAGTCAAAAACGAAAATTCGTTAAAATACCAAACTTGTTATTTAAGTTTAGGATGCAATATGAATATTTTGAGAAAAATCCCCACATCCCAAACTACTCTTTACATGGAACAATCTCGAAAATTTTGATTTTCTGAAAAATGGCTCTAACGATTTTGATTAAAATACCGAATATTAAAGATATCTATATGGCAAATAAAATGTAGATTTTGCTTAACTGATAAATCGTAAGAGATAGGCAAAAACCTACTACACAAAAAATGTAGATCACGTTAAAACACACAATTTATGGCACATACAATTTTTTCGTGGAATGAACCATATCTGAGACATTCCTTGTTATTTGTTTATTTCTAAATATTTACACTTTTATCACAAGGAAAGTTGTAAACTCCTGGCCCTGCATAGAACGGATTTTAACCACATGGCAATCAGCTTTTAAAAAACTTGACTATCGTTTTAGCTTAGTGTATTTCCTTATTTTCCTTCTTCTTACATGGAAGCAAGTAACTAAGACAATTTCTGCTAACGTTTACCTCGATTGTCATAGAGTAGACAGAAAAATATGCTTGTTACAGCAATGTAGAGAAAAAAAAATGTAAATGTCGTGTTATTTATGGACGCTCTTTAACTGCTGTGGTTCTCAGCGTCCCATTCTAAATTGGGCGTGAAAGACCGCTTATTTTTGCTCAGAGGCCTCTCAATCAGGCTTGAGGTTCTTTTACGTGCCGTAAATCTACGACACGGGACCAACAGCTTTACTTCCCTTCCGAAGCAAGCCATGCTAAGGAATTTTAGGCCCGATAAAATCCATCGTCCTCCGCCGGGTTTGAACCCGCGACCTTGGCTATATGAAGTCAGCATGGTAACCATTACACCACGGAGGACGACTGATGTAGAGAAAGTTATGTGAATGAAACACATCAGAAACTTACTTTCTCTATAAGTACTATGTACATAGTGTATAGAGAAGGTATTGTATTGTACCCAAATAATTCGATACCGAGATTTCACCGGAAATATATGTTTTGAGACCTCCTGAATCCAAAAAAAGCATTTTTAGAAAAAATTCCGTGTGTGTCCGTCTGTCTGTGTGTATGTGCATGTGTCTGTGGGCAGCATAGCACAAAAACGAAAAGACCGTTAAAAACCAAACTTGGTATATAAGTTTGGTATGTTCTAAGGATGCGACACGAAGATTTTCAAGAAAATAACCCCACTCTAAACTACTCTTTACCTGGAAAAAATTTCGAAAATTTTGATTTCCTTAAAAATGGCTCTAACGATTTTGATTAAAATCATGTATATTTAAGATATTTGCTTGACAAATAAAATGTAAATCTTGAATTTTCTGGGAATAGCTTCTGAAGGCTACTTTATTCCGTATGAATTTTACGGATTTTTGGATAACTGTTAAACCATAAGAGATGGGCAAAAACTTACCACACAGAAAATATAGAGCACATTAAACCACACAATTTATGTTATACACATTTTCTCGTGGAGTTGATCGTTTTTAACATATTCCTCGTTTTCGGTTTCAGCTGTGAAAAACATACTTTTCTCATACAGGAATTTGTCAACTCCTGTCCATACAAACAAAGGAGCATCAGTCACATAGCAAGAAGCTTATGACTATCACTTTAACGTATGCTACTCCCTTATTTCACTTCTACTTACAAGGAAGCAAGTAATAAGACTATTTTGCTAATGTTTTCTCAAGCATCATAAAGTAAATAGAAGCATAAGCTTTTTAACAATAATTTGTTGCAGAGATGTAGAGAAAGTCATGTGAATGGAACACATAAGATTTTTTTATCTAGTGAAATCGGGCGTGAATTATGCGGGCCTCTTCGGGGTTTTCTCCTATAAAAAAGGACGAATGTTGAGTAACTTTAAGCTCCATGAACTCCAAAATTATTTGAGCGTCATTTCATTTCACCGATTTCACTCATCGTTCGATATGACCTAGTAAGTTAAAGGACCCAAAACTATATATAATGTAAATACCACATCTCCAGCGGTGCATCAATTAAATGACGCAACTCATTTTATGAGAAACTGTAGACACGTCTCTGTATTCAGGTGCGAAGGAAAGAATAGGGATCAATAAAGTGATCCTGAACGTGTCCATCCCAAAACGTTTAGTAGAACCTTTGTTGATGTTTGACCTGTTATACGTCAATCGGGTTTTCACTGGTCCAGTTTCACTGAGTACGACAAAAATTGATGAGTAAATCAGCCTCAACAGTAACAAAATGCGTTCTAAAAAATTCATGAAAGCACAATGCTGTAACATTCAATGACAGAAAGTTTTTCCTAACTCATAGTCTACAACATTATACCTTGTACTCGTTGAAGGTTATATGGATAAAGACGAACTTCATGTAGAATTTTCCAAATGTCCCTGTGTTTAACGGCTTCCCTTACTGCAATACGCCTTATGCAATTTGATGGGTTTGCGTCCACATCACGTTCTTCATGATTAATGTCTCGTAGAACTCTCGGTCTCCCAACTCCTTGAAATAGGTCACTCTGTCTCTATCTCAAGCGTTGGTGATTTCGTAAAATTGCCGGGGTATCTTTCTGTACAAAACTCACGTATTACTCGTGATGTATTCGCATTTGCAAACCACACATGTAATGCATATCGGTCTATTCACATGCAGGGTACAGTTTCTTCTATTTTACATGTTGGGTTTTACAAACGTCTTCTTTTACCCGAACATGCCCTCTTTTTTGAGTCATACAACTGCTTCAACTTGAAAGTACTAAAATAGTAACTCTCTAACTTTCATAACCGCCAATTCTAAAGAATTAAAAAGTTCTTCCCACAAAGTGATGCGTTTCTAGACGTTTCTCTTTTCTATGTCGCCGCCGCGCCGACCTCAAGTTACGATCAGTGTAACTGAAAACACAAGCGTGGCAATTATCTTGAAACAAGAGTTACTAGATGGCCAGTTAAAATTATTACGTGTGCAACCATGGAAGATATTGTTGTAAGTGCAGAGTATTAATATTTAATCGAAATCATACCAAAAGCGTAAATGTGTCTTTAGTGTCGAATTACAAAAATGATGTCCTGACTTCAGGCCAGAAAGAATCAACTCCGAGAATGTCTTATCTCTCCACCTGGAACATTCGTTTCAGTTGCTAATAAAGAAAGACATATGAGCTTTCTTTTTTTTCTTTTTCCTTTTTTGTGAAGTAATATTTTGTTTATGTCTTATGTTTTGCTAAGTATACAAAATCGCACAAAAGCAGATGACTTAACGGCTATTTAGAGTAAATTAAAGATGTATCGAGAACCTATTACACGTTTGCAAATGTTTCGATGAATCTAGAAATAAGGACTGTTATCTTGTAACCCTAATCTGTGCTCCACAATAAACAATCAAACAATTCTTAATCCAGTGGACTATAACGCATTTAATTATAATTCTTTGCTCTACAATAAACAACCAACCAATCAAACAAATAGAGGACAACAATTTAAGTTAAATAATTAGTATTGATTCCAATGAAAGTGTAAATCCTTTATAACTCTCATATCTGTATTCATTGAACTTTTTACTTTCGCTACACGTACTATGCACATTGTGTATAGAGAAAATATTGTATTACACCCAAAAATTCGATACCGAGATTTCACCAGAAATACATGTTTGGGCTCCCCTGAATAACAAAAAAAAAAAAAAACACTTTTGGAAAAAGCTCCGTGTGTGTGCGTATGTGTGGACAGCATAGCTCAAAAACGAAAAGACCGTTAAATACCAAACTTGGTATTGAAGTTTGGTATCTTCCAAGGATGCCATAAGAAGATTTTCAAGAAAATACCCCCACCCCAAACTACCCTTTACATGGAAAATTTTTCGAAACTTTTGATTTTCTCAAAAATTGCTAACGATTTTGATTAAAATATTTATATTTGACATTTTTACATGCCAAATAAAATATATATCTTGAATTTTCTGGGAATAGCCTCTAAAGACCTCTTTATTCTAGATTTTTATTGAATTTTGCATAACTGGTAAACCGTAAGAGATGGACAAAAATTTACTCAACAAAAAATGTAGGTCACAATAAAGCACACAATTTATGTCATACACATTGTTTTCGTGAAGTTGATCATTTTTAAGATATTCCTTGTTATTGGCTTCAGCTTTAAAACACATACTTTTCTCATACAGGAATTTGTCAACACCTGTCCATACAAACAAAGGAACTTCAGTCACGTAGCAATCGCTGTCACTTTAACCTATAGTACTCCCTTATTTCGCTTCTACTTACAAGAAGCAAGTAATAAGGCTATTTCTGATAATTTTCTCGATTAGCAAGAAGTAAATAGAATCATAAGCTTTTTAACAATCATTTGTTACAGAGATGCAGAGAAGGTCCTGTGAATGGAGCAAATCAGATTTTTTTTTCTTTGTGTTGATACCAAGAATGCGTCTCCGAAATATTTGATGTAAATAAATGTAAATGGCGTGATATTTATGGACGCTCTTTAACTGCTGTAGTTCTCAGCGTCCCATTCTAAATTGGGCGTGAAAGACCGCTTAATTTTGCTTAGAGGCCTCTATCAGGCTTGAGGTTCTTTTACGTGCTGTAAATCTACTTCCCTTCCGAAGGAAGCCATCCATCATCCTCCGCCGGGTTTGAACCCGCGACCTTAGGTATATGAAGTCGGCAATGTAACCATTACACCACGGAGGGCGACAATAACTTGGAAGTAAGGTGTTGAGTTAATAGAGTAATGAAACAATTTATTCATGAGAGTGCTTCAGAGTTAACTATTTGGTCGCATTAAGAAAGAAAAGAAGGAAGGTTGACGTGATAGAATCAAAGGGATAAAACGATAGGATTTTGATTGTTGATGGTTGTTATAAATTGAGTTTATGAATGTACGCTCTTTAACTGCTACGGTTTTTAGCGTCCCATTCTATTTTGGGCGAGAAAACTCTTAATTTTGCTCGGAGATCTCTTTGTCAGTCTTGAGGTTCTTTTAAGTGCCATGCATTTACGGCATGGGACCATTGGCTTTACTTCCCTTCTGAAGGAAGTCTTACTAAGGAGTTTTACAAGTAAAAAAATCCATCGCCCTCCGTCGGGTTTGGTCCCGTGATCTTGGAATCAAGGGCTAGGATATCTACAAGCTGTCTAAATTCAAGCATTTATATCCCAGTTTTATCAGTTATATCATCGAAACAAAAAGTGGAGTTTTGCATGGCTAATACGAGTATGACCATGAAAAGAAGGCAGAGAGCCTTATGGTTATTAGAGCATAACCTCAATGTCTTTATCAACTCAATTTACCCATAAAACACGCTTTGATACGTGCCTTGATGTGCTTGCTAATAGGAAAAGACGTTTATTTATGCAGGAATGGAGAGCAGAACTAATCTTATGTGGGAAAGGAAGGCAGCTAGCAGACCAGTGAAGCGTTATTTTTGTTCACGTGATGGTGGTAATAACGGCAAGTGTGTAGAGTGGGAATCGATTTCCAATGTAACCGCCAGGTAGCTGTTAATAATTGATGAACTGGAGCACTGAGTATGCTTGTCAACCAATTCAAACACACGACAGGACTTCCCATTAGTTCTTGCTCATCCTCTTTTGTCTCATCTTCCTGTTCGAAGTCACGATTATTGGATATCGACCACATGTAGCACAAGAATTATTAAAAGTAATTTCATGTAAAACCAATGGTAAAAGCTATTCACAATAAGATTAATTGATAACATAACAACATAAAACTTAAGTATAAAGCAAACACAATTAGTTGGAAAAGTTCTGCGGAAAGAACTTGCTAAGTTAATTTTTATAATTTTTACTTCCTCTACACGTACTATATACTTAGTGTATAGAGAAAGTATTGTTTTGCACCCAAAAATTCGAACCCGAGATTTCACCGGAAATATACGTTTTAAGTTCCCCTATATCCAATAAGAGTATTTTCAGAAAAAGGTCCGTGTGTGTGTCCATGTGTCTGTGAACACGATAACTCAACAACGAAAAGTCGATAAAATACCAAACTTGGTATTTAAGTTTATCCTCCAGGGTAGCGATACGAAGATTTTGAGAAAAATCCCCTCACCCCAAATTACCTTTTACAAGGAAAAAAAATTAGAAAATTTTGATTTTCTCAAAAATGGCTTAAACTTTTGGGTGGAATACAATATCTTCTCTATACACTATATACATAGTATACGTGTAGAGAAAGTAAAATGGTCCCTATGAAATTCGCTGTAGCAATTATAAATTGCTTAAATGAAGTTTCTTTGTCAAATGCACTTCTATATATTGTTTTGGTGTTACTGACGATTTAAAATGTAAAAATCTGATGTATTCCATTCTCATGACTTTCTCTGCATCTCTGTAGAAAATTATTACTAAAAAGCTGATTCTTCTCTCTAATTTGTATAATCGAGGTAATCATTAGCAGAACTAGTCTTACTACTCGCTTCTTTGGAAAAAGAAAGGAAATAAGGCACTAGCCTAAAAGAATAGTCAAATCTTATAAAAGCTAGTTGCTATATGATTTAAATTCGTTTCTTTGCATGACCAGAAGTTGACAAATTCTTGTATGAGAAAGTTTATTTTACAATTGAAACCAATAACAAGAAATAACTCAAAAATGGTCAAATCTGCGAAAAAAAAAATGAATATGACATAAATCGTGTTTTATCGAGATCTACAATTTGTGCAGCAAATTCTTGTTTATCTGTTACGATTTACCAGCTATGCAAAAGTCTTTAGAGCCTATTTCCAGAAAATTCAAAATATGAAATTTATTTGTCATATAAATATCTTTAATATGCGGTGGTTTAATCAAAATCGTTAGTCATTTTTCAGAAAATAAAAAATTTTGAAAATTTTTCTATTAGAAGGGTAGTTTGAGGAGGGTGATTTATAGTTTTTTCAAAATCTTCGTGTCGCATTCTTGGAAGTGACTAAACCTAAATATCAAGTTTGGTGTTTTACCTACTATGTACATTCTACATACGTAGTAGAGAAAGTAAAAAGTCATAGCCCAGTAGTGTACTCTATTCGAATTCATTTTCGGGTGAACACAGAACCTTTAAATGATTAAATTAAAAATTATTAGAACAATTCTGATAAACTCTATGCCAATCAACCTGCAAAACATTATAAAGTAGCTATCAGTTATAAATAAATTTCATTTGTTTTTAGAAACAAATTCTAAAAAAATCTGATGTGTACCATTCACATGACTTTCTCTACATCTCTGCAACAAACTATTCTTAAAAAGCTTATACTTCTGTATTCTTCATGCTAATCAGAAAAAATTAGCAGAAATAGACTTATTAGTCTTGTAAGTAGAAGCGAAATAAGGGAGTACCATAGCCTAAAGTAATAGTCAAAAGCTGGTTGCTATGCCACTAAGTTCCTTTGTTTGTATGGACAGCAGTTGACAAATTCTTGTATGAGAAAAGTATACAGTATTCATAGCAGAAACCAAGAACAAGGAATGTGTCAAAAATGATGAACTCCACGAAAAAATGTATATAACATAAATTGTGTGTTATAACGTGCTCTACATTTTTTGTGAGATAAGGTTTTCTCCATCTCTTACGGTTTAGCAGTTATGCAATATTCCGTAAAGTTCATCCAGAATAAAGTAGTCTTCAGATGCTATTCCCAGAAAACTCAAGATATACATTTTATTTGTCAGGTAAATGTCTTTAATATAAGATATTTTAATCAAAATCGTTAGAGCCATTTTTAAAAAAAATCGAAATTTTCGAAAAAAGTTCTATGTAAAGGGTAGTTTGGGGTAGAGAGATTTTTCTCAAAATCTTCGTGTCGCATCCCTGGGAGATACTAAGTTTAGTATTTTACCAATTTTTCGTTTTTAAGTTATCGTTTTCACAGACACATTGTGGACCCTAAAACATATATTTCCGGTGAAATCTCGGTATTGAATTTTTGGGTGGAGTGCAATACCTCCTCTATACACTATGTACATAGTAAGTGAAGAGAAAGTAAAAAGTTTACTGCTGCCTTCGTAAAAGTAATAATAATAATAATCATCATCATCATCATAAATTTCCACCCCAACCTCAGTAACATTATCTGTACGATCCTCAGTAATAATGATCATATTATAATCGTTTCTAACTTCTACCCCTGTCTCAGTAATATCATATGGCCCCAAACGGCCAACTTACAATTTGGAGAACGCTACCCTTTACTACTGCAACAGGTAGTTTCGCATAGGTACCTGTTGTTAGACGATTTTACTAAGCCTGTTAGCGTCAGATAAAAGGAAGCCCTTTAAACGCGGGTGCTTGACTGAGTTTATGGCAACACACTACGGACATTATTAACGCCTGTTTCCCAGCGGCTCTGGTCGATGGAATCAGTTATCTGCGGTTCACGCCTCCAAGTGTTAACATCAACCTTAATAAAGTGTTTTGACCCTTTGTGTTTTGTTACAGAGTAAAGAAGTTAATTCTACATCAACGCTATATAGTCTTTTGTTTGTGACATACCTGTATACTGGCGGACATTTGACTCTTGACGTGCGATAAGCCGGCTTTAACGAGTGTACAGAAACGAAAGGAAGGGGTTTAACCTGTACGTTAGACCCTTGCGTGTTTTCTGAGGCCGGTAGTCTAATGATTCTACACACACAAGAGCCGGTATAGGAGCTTGCCTTCCGGAAATAATAAACCTCTAGAAGCGCGGAATATTCAAAGAGGCTACGACAAAATAGACCAAGTGATATATTTGTGGAAGTAAACCACTATTATCACTAGAGCTTGCTATTTGTCACCTTGCTTATTTTATTCCTTTGTTTCTAATTGAAGTCATATACGTAAAAACAATCTAACCCTCACGTTTTACTTCCTTTACAAGCACTATATATATATATATATATATATATATATATATATATATATATATATATATATATATATATATATTTTAGGGTCCCCTGTAATCAGAAAAAGCATTTTCAGAAAAAGGTCCGTGTGTGTATGCCCGTGTGTCCGTATGTCCATGTGTCTGTGAACACAACTCAAAAACGAAAAATTGGTAAAATACCAAACTTGGTATTTAAGTTTAGTATCCCGACCAGACTCCAGCACTGCATTTTAAAAAAGAAAGAAAAAAAAAAGAAGATAGATATCTAAATGTCACTTCAGCTTTACAAATCATCTTCAATGTGATGTAGAATCGTGAGTTCAAGGTTGCAAACTGTTGGCAGGAGCAAGGGCGATATCACGGTGATGTGCTACATAGTACGCAGTCCCTGTGTTGGCGGGACGTAACTTAGTAGTATGTATCCTTTAGTTTTTGTGGAAATTTGAAATATTAATTTAATTAAAGGGCGAATAAAATAATTTTAGTTGATAAACACGTAAAATGAAGTGTTTCATACTAAACATTTAATGAAATATTTTAAAGAGGATGTTAAATAGTATAAAGTAAACAGTAAATAAGGTGTAATAAAAATTAACAAAACTTAAGAGTTAAACTTTATGTTGATGGACGTGGACTTTTTAAAAGAAAGCCTGCGAGATGTTCAAAATTGGAAAAACAAAAAATGTTATAAGAAAGAAAATGAGTATCGAGAACTTAATATTAGACTATGCAAGATACGAGGTACGTCCAGAAAGTAAGTTCCGTTTGGTAATAAAATTAAATTGTGTACAGATACAGAATAATTATTTATTGCACAACATTCTACAACTCTTAAACTACTTTTCCACATAACTGCCGAAATTTTGCAGGCATTTGTCATAGCGTGGCACAAGTTTTTGTATACCTTCTTCATAGAAGTTTGCCGTCTCTGTCTTCAAAAAGTTGGAAACATTTTCTTTCAGCTCTTAGTCATTGTTGAAGTGTTGACCGCCAAGGAAAGACTTGAGATGTAAGAACAGATGAAAGTCACTAGGAGCGAGGTCAGGGCTGTACGGAGGATGGTCAAACACGTCCCAGCCAAATATCTGTAGGAGGTTTTTCGTCTCATTTGCAGTGTGTGGTCGTGCATTGTCGTGAAGAAAAACAACACCTTTTGACAGCAATCCTCGGCGCTTATTCTGTATTGCGCGGCGCAATTTCCTAAGTGTCTCGCAATAAACATCTGCTTTGATTGTTTGACCACGCGGTAAGAAATCAATGAGTAAGATGCCTTTCCAGTCCCAGAACACTGTGCACATCATTTTTCGAGGTGTCAAGATTTGTTTCGGCTTTACCTTTGCTGGGGATGAAGTGTGCCTCCATTCCATTGATTGCCGCTTACTTTCAGGGGTGTCGTAAGAAACCCAAGTCTCATTTCCTGTGACTATCTGTGTCAGAAATTCTTCGCCGTCTTCATCATAACGGGTTAAAAACTGAAGTGTACTACCCATCCTTTTGTTTTGTGTTGCTCAGTATTAATCTTTGATACCCAACATGAGCAAAGTTTATGAAATTTCAGTTTTTCGGTAACAATTTCATGAATTGGTGATCGTGAGCTTTGGGGAAATTCCATAGCGAGAGCACTAATTGTAAACTTGCGGTTTTCCTGGATCTTGTCATCAATCGCGTGAATCAGTTCTTCTGTAACCAAAGATGGACGCCCACTTCGTTCTTCATCGTGCACTTCACTACGTCCTTCATTGAACTGTCGGACCCATCTTCTCACCATTGAATCACTCATCGCATTTTGTCCGTAAACTTCGCAAATTTGCCGATAAATTTCAATTGGTTTCACTTTCCTAGCAATCCGAAAACGAATCACAGATCTGATTTCACAAGTGGCGGGATTTTCAATCAACACCGACATTGTAAACAAGCACAACAAAGCGTATGTGGCTGACAGCGATCTCAAAATGGCGCAGGTTTCTTCTCCTTGATACAGAGCGTCTACCGCGCATGTGTGAAACTCCGATCGCAGCTCTGCAGCGGAGATAAATTGAAACGGAACTTACTTTCTGGACGTACCTCGTATAAACCGCTGAGTTGGTACAAACATATTAGAAAAATGAATGAAGGTAGATTACCAAGAAAGACGTTGGAATGGTGTCTACCTTGATGAAGAGGAAAAGGAAGACCTCGACACTCGTAGATACAGGAATTAAGAACTGAAGTGAGAACAAGAGGACTGTAAGAAATGGAGTGGATGGATAGACGAGTGGAAAAAAAATCTCTTAGGCACAGACAGACGTTAAAACTTTAAAACTCTGTATATAAATAAATAAAATAGCGAAGTGCTTATAATATAATTATTTGTAAATTAAAGTATTAATATTATAATATAAGATCACAGTATAAAAATAACTAAATATAACTAAAAGACTTTCATTAAAAAAAATACATAATAGAATTAAGTTATTGGAACTAATATGCAATTTACTTAGAGCTGTTTTACTTACTATCGGTACTTTTTGCTAGATATCAGTGATGCAGTTTACATTACAATATAGGAAGCAGCTGCATACCAATTGCAAAGCTGCTGGCTTTCCAGTAATATAGTGTTTAAAATAGTTTATTTATTTATTTAATTTCAATTGCACCTATTTATTTATTTTGTATTCTAAGTCTTTTATCTACCAACTTCTAATTTTTTAAATTTTGGTTTGTAATTTAGTTGAATATCTGAATAGTTGTAAATAACAGATGACCTATAATATTTTGAGCAAATAAAATCAAAATTTGAATATATGCCACGTATAGTTACCTAGGTGCCAGGGTAGCATATTCAGGTTCATTTATGGAGTTAATTTAGGTCAAATATCCGATCTCTTCAGCAGCGAATCCCCAGCATTCATGGTGCTAATACCAGAAATACGCTGAACCTCTCCTGGAAGGAAGTCCTTAGGTTGGACTCGGTGATTCCCGAAAGTCATGGGAGATTGGGCACGTCTGAGCAGTGATGCCCAGGCCTCCATACCAACACGGAGAGGTGGAGACTTCGTGCAAGATCCCTATCGCTTCTACCGACATTTTTCGGTAGTCTTCCCTTTGAGGTTGACGTGCGTAAATAGCGTATTCACTTTCGTGCCAGCGTAAGGAGGGTTATGTCCTAATGGAAAGCACCACGGAGAGAAGTGCCACTCAAAATGACGCTCTTCCCTGCTTTAGGAGGGGAGCTACGGCTTCTGGTAGACCTTCCCATGAACATATCGTTGGTTCCCGCTCGGTACTGGTTCCTATCGAGGTTTATATGCACTAGGAAAACCCTAACGGGTTACTCTTTTCATTGAATTTATCTGATGTAGCAATGGAATTCGTAGTCTCATCTCTATTAATTATCTGCTCTTCCAAAATACTGTAGAACTTTAATAGCGAATTTATTGTTATATCAAATTAATAATTATTTATAACGAAATAAACGGACACTTAAAAAAATTAGTGAAAATAATAATAATAATAATAATAATAATAATATCACTAGTAATATAATTTTTTTCTTTTAAGAACCATTCATTACCAAAGGCAAGTCGTGTTGGAACAGGAAACAAAATACCAAGAAATTACTCATTCAATGAGAAAAATGTTGTCTTAGACGCTTGTACATATTACGTTTAAGATTTGGCGGCTTAGAACGTAGGGACTTTGTTGGGGATTCATTAATGTAGGTTAAAAAGAAACCTTCAATTATCTCTCTTGCGACAGTTTTTACAAGTTACGGAAATGTATTGCGAACGGTAGCACATCACTAGGCTCTTCGTCCACTTAGCGGTGATCGGCAAGGGATTCACCGTATGGCGAATGAGGATAGTTTAAAATCATTACTATAGTAGGAAACAGATTTTGTCTACATCATAAAGTTCTTAATACTCTGCAAATTAGAATATTTAATACCTCACGGTTACAATTCTTGCACTTAGATTCACAAATAACTGGTTGTTCATCTTAAAACATTACACGTTCCAAGAGATCAGTTATTAGCATATATTAAATTCTCAGTTAATTTAATGGTGCTGCTCATCAGCCACACCCACGCATACTCTTAGAGAAAGAGCTCGCAGCATACCTCTGGAGTAGCAAGTTTGCAGCAGAAATACTCATTAACGCTTAAATAATTTTGATAAAATTTAAGTTCGGCAAGACACGAAAACAAAATTCTAAAATTCATGTTGCTTTCAAGGCTTTTGTGAAATTAATGAAATTGCAGTTTTGTGAATCTCCTTTAGCCACACGCCATTAGAGATTTACTGTGAAACCACACGTTTGACCACGGCTGCTGTATCCTGAGGCAAAGCGCGCCCCTACCGCAGTTTTGTGGCTTTGTTCATCAAACCCTCTGCTATGAGTAATTAAGGTAAAACAAATTTATGCCTTGATTTATGCATACATATGGTTTGGATAGGGGGTACAAAGCCACTTTGAAATGGGCAATGTTTACGGGAAGGTACACTAGAAAATTAATTATATACTAAACGGTAAAAGAAGTTACTTAATAGCTTCAATGAATTAGACTTCATAAAAAGTAACTAAACTCGCTTAAGAAGAAGTGTACTGAAATACATACAAAAGGCATACAATTAAAATTATCCTAAAGTAATCTTAAGTCGTTACAGTGAATTTAATATTTTCGTATATAATTTAATAGAATTGTTTTCAGGCAAATAACAAGTCAATGTAATTATGTATTGCATTCATATGAAATTCTTTCCCCTCTACCGTTTGTTACAGTGTATACAAACTATTCTCACGAAATGGATGCGTAGGCTTCCACGATCTGTGTCTTGATGTGTATTTTTAGCTACCGGAGAAGGCCACGCCATCTTGCGTCGGAATGCCGACGTTTCGCTCATCTTGTCGTGAGCTTCTTCTGGGCTTCTTTACCTAAAGGAAGAGCCAAACAGCAATCTATGGAATGAAAAAAGACATAAGGAAACATATCTTTATAGAAAAGAAGAGAGATAGTGAAAGTTTAAGATTTGGATAATGTATACTGACTAAAAACCCATAGCGTGGATTCCTGGCAATCGCGAGAAACAGGGACGGGCTTTAAAATAATGAGAAAATATTGGAAAATTTGATCCAATAGAACGGAAATTGGGAATGGCATAAGTCACAAAATGAAGCTATTTAAAATACATTTTGTATTTTGAAAATATCCTCATTTTTGTATAGTATTTTTCTCTATAAATTTATCATTTGGACATATATATAAAATTCCTTCCGAGTAAAGAGTCTTCACAGGCTATTCCCGCAAAATTCAAAATATACATTTAATTGTCATTAAAATATTTTAAAAATGTAATTTAATCAATACTGTTAAAGCAATTTTTGAGAAAATCGAAATTTTGACCACAAGACCACACACGCATACACACACACACACTCACTCACACACACACAGGCACACACACATGTACAATTTTTCTAAAAATGCATTTTTTTATTCAGGGGTCTTAAAACATGTATTTACGATGAAACCTCGGTATCGAATTTTTGGGTGCAATACAATACCTTCTCTATACACTGTGTACATAATACGTGTAGAGAAAGTAAAAATGTATTGCAGAATACGTAGAGAAAGTCGTAGAGAAGGTATTGAATTGTACCCAAAAATCCGATACCAAGATTTCACCGGAAATATATGTTTTGACATCCCCTGAATCCTAAAAAAGCATTTTTAGAAAAATGTGTGTGTGTATGTGTGTGTCTGTGGGCAGCATAGCTCAAAAACGAAAAGTCCGTTAAATACCAAACTTGGTATTAAGTTCAGTATCTTCCAAGGATGCGACACGAATATTTTCAAGATAATCCCCCACCCCAACTACTCTTTACATGGAAACATTTTAAAAATGTTTGATTTTCAATGTAACGATTTTGATTAAAATATCGTATACTAAAGATATTTACTTGGGAAATAAAATATATATCTTGCATTTTCTAGGAATAGGCTCTGAAGATTACTTTATTCTGGATGAATTTTTCGAAATTTTGCATAACTGGCAAACCGTAAGAGATAGTCAAAAACGTACTTCACAAAAAATGTAGAGCTTGTTAGTCCGCACAATTTATGTTAAATACATTTTTTTTCGTTTAGCGGACCGTTTTTGAGATATTCCCTTGTTATTGGTTTCAGCTTTTAAAACTTATACTTTCGCACAGGGAAATTCCCTATCCATAGAAACAAAGGAAGTTCAGTCACATGGCAACCAACTTTTGACTAATACTTTAGCCTATGCTACTCCCTTATTTCCCTTCTACTTGCAGAATGCAATTAATACTTTTTTCTCGATTAACATGAAGTAAAAAAAAGCGTAAACTTTTTACCAATAATTTGTTGCAGATATATAGAGAAAGTCATGTGAATGGAACACATCAGATTTTTTTTCACGGTACCACAAAATGTGTATTTCTGGTGAATTTTTTTGTAGGATGCCATACTTCCTTACATTACCTACGATAGAGAAACGATAAGAGTAAAACTAACCTACAATATACTAATTGACATTTTTCCTTGCTGAAATCCAGTCGGAGATGAGAAGCTTATCGAGGGAGTTTCTTCCTGTCAGCACACAGACCGACAACACCAGAGAGAAAGACAATGCCAGAATGTATTGTTTGGCAAGGTTTTGTTCAGAACTAACTTCTCGCAGATATGTGGGAGGGCAAACTTCTTTTTTTCTTTTTCCCCTACCTTTCAAACTTCTTTCTGGCAAAAGAGAACAGAGTCAACATACAACGGAATAAAGATTTCCAATACACTTCGCTCAAGCTCTTTTACAGCACAACGAATTAGTGGGCTGCTTGTGTCTTTGCTTTGAGGTAAACTACAGTCTACTGGCATTAGTCGAAAATAGGACTGACAATTCTAACCTATAAATAACATATTGCGCTTATATACTCTTTATAAGATGTAAAGTTCTTGTAAAAGTCTGTTGTGTTCCATTTGCATGACTTCCCATGCGTATTCTGCAAAACAAACTCTTACAAAAGATTAGTATTCGTCTAGATACTTTATGATAATCGATTATAAAATCTTCTAAAGCTATCGCTGTGCGACTATCTTTGAAATTCAGTTTTTTTTATATGATCAGCAGTAAAACAGAAAAACACGACAACACACTTCTTGTTTGAGAAACGAGTAGGTATTTTAAACTTGATACCAATAGTTCTTTGGTGCTTCGTGGGCAGGGGATCGTGGGTTCGAGTCCCGCCTTGGGCATGGGTGTTATATGTTTGTGCAATGTGTATATGTTTGTAAAAGAAACAGTAAAACCAGTAAACCAGTAATCAGTAAAACCTACGGGGGGAAATGTAAATAGTGATACAGTACCGGAGTCCTGATCAGACTCCGTTACTGTTTCAAAAAAAAAAAAAAAAAAAAAAAAAAAGAATATATCAGATACGGTTAGCGCCACAACAAATGGGTAATAATTTGTATGTTTCTAAATCTTTTCTGTTGCAAGTTGTTGTCTATCTCTTACGAATTACCAATTATGCAAATGTAATTCAGTATGAGGAGAGCTTCAGGGGCTATTCCCAAGGAATTCAGGGTATATACTTTATTTCTCATGTAAACATTCTTAAATAAACGACATTTTAATCAAAAGGTTAGATTCATTTTTCAAAAAATCAACATTTTCGAAAATTTGACAATGTGAAGGGTACTTTGGGGTACTTTGTTTGGTATGCAACTGACTTTTCGTTTTTGAGTTATAATGCCACAGACACACGGACAAAAACACGCGCGCCCGCGGACCTCTTTCTAAAAATTCATTTTTAGGTTCATAGATCTCAAAATATGTATTTTCGGTTAAACATCGGTACCGAATTTTTGAGTGGAAAACAATATCCTCTATGCCTACTATGCACATTTTAAGTAAATGCGCTTATGCCAAGGAGGAAGTTTTTTTTAACGCTTACCAGGAAATGTAAAATGATTAAAAAAATTGCATTTTACCTTCTCTATCATATCCATACTAGATAGATAAGCATTAAACTTCATCCAAAATTTCGATATTGAGATTCCTCCTGATATGCATGAATCTTAAATGTTTTGATTAAAATATCATATATTAAAGACATCTACTTGACAAAATACACATTTTAAATTTTCTGAATAGCATGTGAAGTCCGTTTGAAATGTTGGGCGCAAACAGTAGATGAAAGGTACTACAACACACACACACACACACACACACGTACACACACCTACACACACACACGTATACACACAAAAAGCAAATGTATATCCTTTTAAAACACAAAGTGTATTATAAATAATTTTTCTGACATGAGTCGTTTCTGAGACATCTGATATTAATGGTTCGAATTATACAATAATTTGGTAAGTTACTGTCAGTTATTAGCTGTTTCTCACAAAGTTATGGAAATAGAATGGGAATTTAAGCTAATTTATAGCGTTTGGTTCCTAAAACATTTAACTATCACTATTTTGATTATGTCCATAATAAAACGTGTAATGTAGCTTTTTGCAAATGTTTGTCTTGATTAAGATGAATTAGATGGTAAAATATGTTTACGTAAGAATGATAGGCATACATACGTATAGCCTCTAACAAACAATAGATGGTAATCAAAGACATGTAAATGTAACGCAATACATTTTTACCTTTTCTAGCACGTAAAAAGCACAAGTAACATTCCAAAAAACATTCGATCCCGACATTTCACCGAAAATACATGTTTTGAATCCACCCCCGCCAAAAAAGTAGAGAAATGTTTAGTGTGTGTATATGTGTGTTGTCAGAATAACTTAAAAACGAAACGTCTGTTAATACCAATCTTGGTATTTAAGTTTAGTGTCTCCCAAGAACGCGATATGAAGATTTTCAAGAAAATTCTCCCTTCCTAAACTACCCTTCACTTGGAAAATTTTTCGAAAATGTTGATTTGCTTAAAAATGTCTCAAACAATTTTGAGTAAAATACCGTATATTAAAGAATTTTACAAGGAAAATTATACATTGAATTTCATGTAAATGGCATCTGAGGTCCTCTTTATTTTGGATGACTTTGGCATAACGTAAACGTAAAAGAGACAAAAATGTACTACACAAAAAAAAAAAAAAAAAAAAAAAAAAAAGATGTATATTTCGTTAAAACACCTAATTTGTCATGTACAGTTTTATGTATAGCTAACCGTATACCCGTAGATATTACCCGTTATTGGTTTCAATTTTAAAATACTTATTTTTCTCAAACAGGAGGTTGTTCGTGTTTCTTTTTATTTTCTTCTGACCATGCAAAGAAACGAATTTAAATGACAACTTTTAAAACATGTATCCTGTCACTTTAGTATTGTGTATTCTCTTATCTCGATTAACATGGAACAGAAAGAAGAATCATCTTTTGTAAGATGAATGGAAGACACGAGAATTTTTCTTGTGCATTCTGTACTAGTTTAAAGTGGATGGCAAGATTGGAGTAGCAGAGCTTGAAGAGGCTTCTATGGCATGCCATTACTACCTTCCTCAGACACTAATAGGGAAGTTTGTTTTATCTTTGTGGTCTTGCCGAGCCAGACTTCTCCTAAGTTGGTGCCATCAGTTAAGTTGTATCGATTGCTTTGTCAGCAGTATCATGTGACGTCATGCTCAAACTTGCTGATGCTTCTAGTACGCGCACGCTTCTAGTAGCAGATTCACAGACTTGATTAACCAGTAAAGTGAAGCGTAACACTTGCTGCTGGAGTAACATGTTGCTTTACTCTTTTTTTTCCTTTCGCATTGACTTTGTGAGAACAAAGGAAGAACGCCTAATGTGTTGATGATGTCGAGCATTCAACCCGAAGGTCGGCCAATGATCGGGACGGAATTGTGGGAGAGGCTACAACCCGTTGAGCCGGCATCCACCCGGCATCGGAGTTTTGGGTGGAATGTAACTTAATAAATCATCAGAGGTCTGGGCCGCGTTTGACCCCACAATCTTGAAATCAGCGCCTAACCAACCTTCATTCTAGATGCATTTTGTGTAATTAGTAAACCCTAAGGGATAGAAAGAAAAAATGTTACATAAACAATGTCAATTTCTTAAAACACACACAATATGTCATAACATTTTTGTGGAATAAACCATTTCCCAGATATTTCTTGTTTGTGATATATCAAATTTTCCAATGCTTAAAACATCGCAAGAGGGAGGTCGTTATTCACTTTTTTATTTTCTCTACTTTCTACACAGAACCCAGTTCTAGAGGCCTATCGTGTCGTTGAAAGCAATAAAGCTTCTATCGTCCAGCAGCCACTGGAAGTATATCACACTATATGAAAACAAGCATCTGATACGCCCCATTCATATGCCTTTCTCTACGTGTTCTGAAACCAAACTATTGTTACAAAATATTACGCTTTATCTACATCATTCTAATCGAGATAAACATTAGCGGAAATTACACTATTACTTAGTTCCCTTTAAAAGCCAGGCTAAAGTAATAGTAAATCTTTTAAAATGTGATTGAAATGCATGGTCAGGAGCAAATCAAAAGAAACAGGAATGACAATTTCCCGTTTGTAAAAGCATTTTAAGTAGTTTAAAATTGAACCCATTAACAAGGAATATCTCGCAAATGGTTAACTCCACACAAAAAATATATATGACATAATGAATTGTGTGTTTTAAGGTATAAATTTTTTGTGTGGTAAGTTTTTGTCTATCTCACAGCTTATGTAAAAGTCATTAAGAATGAAGAAGTCTTCGGAGGCTATTTCCAGAAAATTCAAGATATATATTTTATTTTTCCTGTAGCTGTGTTTAATGCAAGACATTTTAATCAAAATCGTTAGCGCAACTTTTGTGAAATCAAACTCTTCGAACATTTTTCAATGTAAAGGGTGGTTTCCTGAAAATCTTTGTCTCAACTTCGGATGGTACTAAACTTGATACCAAGTTTGGTATTTAATGGATTTTTCGTTTTTGAGTAATCGTGTTCACAGACACATGGCCACACAAATGTATTTTTTACTTTCTCTATACCTACTATGTACATAATGTATAGAGAAGGTATTGTATTGCACCCAAAAATTCGATACCGAGATTTCACCGAAATATATGTTTTGAGATCCCCTGAATCCAAAAAAAAAGTATTTAAGTTTGGTATCGCCAAGGATATGACTCGAAGATTTTCAAAACAATCTCCCCAACCCAAAGTACCCTTTACATGGAAAACATTTCAAAATTTTTGATTTTATTAAAAATGGCTCTAGCAATTTTGATTAAAATATGGCATATTAAAGATATTTATCTGACAAATAAAATGTATATCTTGAATTCTCTGGGAATAACCTCCGAAGACTACTTCATTCTGGATGAATTTTTACGGAATATTGCATAGCTGATAAACCGTAAGAGATGGATGAAAGCTTAAAACACACCAAAAAAAAAAAAAAAAAAAAAAAAAAAAAGTAGAGCACGTTAAAACACACAATTTATGTTATATAATATTTTTTACAGGGGACTTGGAACGTGTATTTGAAGTAAAATCTCGGAAGCGAATTTTTGAGTGGAATGCAATACGTTCTCTACCTACGTACTATGTAGGATGTAGAGAAAGTAACAAGGGGTTTAAGGGTTATTTCCCCATGGTAGCTACCTGCTGATGTCAGCACCATGCGGCCATTATTGGTAGGTATCGCTTAACGAACTAATCGTTCGGAAGCCGATCTCTCCGTACTCAGGACTTTTGCCTTGTCAGCTAAAACCCTTTCTCGAACTTGCAAAAATCTGTGATGCAAATCCTATTCCGCCTAACATTTTCTAGCACAAGTTTTATTGACACTTACAAACAAATTATTGTTAATACGCTTATTCTTCTATCTACCTCATGCTAATCAAGATAAACAGTAGCAGAAACGGTATTGTTACTTAGTTCCTTATATGTAGAATAGAAATAAGGGAATACCCTAGGCAAAACCAAATCAAATGCTCTAAAATGTGGTTGGTATGGGATTGAAATCCGTTTCTTTGCATGGTCAGGAGTTGACAAGTTCCAGTATGAGAAACGTTTAAGTAGGCACTTTAAAACTAAGGCAAATAACAAGGAACATCTCAAAAACAGTCATTTTCAGGAAAAAAATGTATATAGGTATCATAAATTGTGTGTTTTAATGAGCTCTACATTTTGTGTGTAAGTTTTTGTCTATTTCTAGAGGTTTATCAGTTATACAAAATTCCACAAAATGCATTCAAGGCTAGTTCCAGAAAATACAAGATATACATTTTATTTTCATGTAAATATCTTTAATATCCGATATTTTAATCAAAATCGTTAGAGCTATTTCTGAGAAAGTCAAAATTTTAAAAAAAATTCCATGTTAAGGATGGTTGGGGGTGGGAGGATTTTCTTGAAAATTTTCGTGTTGCGTCTTTGGAAGGTACTGAACTTAAATACTAATTTTGGTGTTTAACAGACTTTCGTTTTTGAGCTATGCTCTCCAAAGACACACACACACACACACACACTGACATACAGACCGACACACACACGGATTTTTTTCTAAAAATGCCTTTTTTGGATTCAGGGGGTTTCAAAATATGTATTTCCGGTGAAATCTCGTATCAAATTTTTGGGTGCAATGCAATACCCTCTCTATACACTATGTACATAGTACATGTGGAGAAAGTAAAAATATAATTGTTATAATTTAAAAGTCACGAGCTTGGAAAACATCCCTGGAGTACGTGCAGCATCCAGATAAATGGATCTAAACTTTTGTAGATATTCTCTCTTCGAAACTAACGCGCACTAATCAGTCATTAGAAAGGTAACTTACACTGTTGCACTTCTTAGAGGCAGTTATTGTTCAAAGACAAATAAAAGAAAACATTCGTGAGCTACTCGCTACCAACAGCGGCCTAATACTGTTCCCTCTCATGGTTCCTTTCCCTCCGTATGTTTACAAAAGGAAGGTTTTAGTTTTGAGACTCTTTGTACGAAAGCTTATTCTTCTATGTACTTCATGCTCATCAAGATAAACATTTCCAGAAACGGTCTTTATTGCATTGTTTATTGTAGTTACAATATATTTAGGGAAATACAGAAATTTTCTCTTAATAAAATAAGAAGTTTTAAATGTTAATGCTTATTAATAGGTTCGCCTTGATTTAAACCTTATTTTATTTCAAACCTTTTTCTACGCTCTGCATGATGGAATTTTTGTTAATTTGTTTCAATATGTGTTTGTACTCTGAGTAGATTAAGGAAATGGATATGTGACAGATAACCTACATAAGAAAATATTTAAACTCACGACACTATATCTATGCAATTCTCTTAATTTTGAAACTTTCATCATCAAAAAGTATGATAAATGATAGTGATAGTGTTATTTAACTATAATATTACGTATAGTCCCATGAATATGATATTTAACATAAAAGTTCATTTAAATGTATATTTCTTAGAAAGTTTGTTATGGCGTCGTTTACGTATAACGAAAATTTACCTGCTGGCATAGCAGCGAGGCGTTCATTATTTAAAAAAAAAAATCTGATGTGTTCCATACACATGACTTTCTCTACAACTCTGCAATAAATTATTGTTTAAAAGCTTATACTTCTATTTACTTCCTGCTAATCGAGAAAAAATTAGCAAAAATACTCTTATTACTTGCTTTTTTGTAAGTAGAAGCGAAATAAGGGAGTACCATCGGTTAAAGTGATAGTCAAAAGATGGTTGCTATGTCACTGAAGTTTTGTTTGTATGGACAGCAGTTGACAAATTCCAGTACGAGAAAGGTATAAGTTTTTCATAGCAGAAGCCAAAAATAAGGAATGTCTAAAAAACGATGAACTCCACGATAAAAATGTAAATAACATAAATCGTGTGTTTTAACGTGCTCTGCATTTTTTGTGTAGTAAGTTTTTGTCCATCTCTTACGGTTTAGCAGTTATTCAAAATTCCGTAAAATTGATCCAGAATAAACTACTCTTCAGAGGCTATTCCCAGAAAATTCAGGATATATAGTTTATTTGTCAGGTAAACATCTTTAATAAACGAAATTTTAATCAAAATCGTTAGAGCCATTTTTGAGAAAATCAAAATTTTCTAAAAAAGTTCCATGTAAAGGGTAGTTGGGGTGGGGGGATTTTTCTCAAAATCTTCGTGTCGCATCCCTGGAAGATACTAAACTTAAATACCAAGTTTGGTATTTTACCTACTTTTGGTTTTTGAGTTATCGTGTTCACAGACACACAGACACACATGGACCTTTTTCCGAAAATGCCTTTTTTAGATAAAGGGGACCCTAAAACATATATTTCCGGTGAAATCTCGGTATCGAATTTTTGGGTGGAGTGCAATACCTTCTCTATACACTATGAACATAGTGTGTATAGAGAAAGTAAAAATATTTACTAAGGGTGTTCAACAAGTGCTTAGAAAATCCAAGACATTACAATTGTAGCATCGAAAAAAAATTATAGTTATATGGTAACCGTCGTCTCTTACTAGATACCAGTTAGAGTTTCAGCTATATCTATCACGTGGCTTCCTTGTCATAGACGATTAATTTAAAAATCCTGTGCTTCTTTAGAAATATGAAAACAAAAAAAAAAAACAAAAACAAAATAAAAAAACGAGTTTTGGTGTGTTTAAAAGGCTTAACACTAAAAGAGATAAAAGCCGAATTGGATGCATTTCATACCACATCTATTCCTGCGTTTGCAACAATTTACAATTGGCTAAATGAATTTAAATGCGGCCCTACATCCACAAATGACGAACATCGTTCCGGACGTCCAGTAGAAGTGACTTCCTCCGAAATGATTGAAAAAAATCCAAGATAAATTTTTGAGTGATCAACGGATTAAGTTCGCAAAATAGTAGAGGCCACAATCATATGAAAAGGTACAGTATTCTCAATTTTGCACCAAAAATTAAGCCTGACAAAGTTTTCGGGAAAATGGCTGCCACGTTTGCTCTCAATGGATCGGAAGCTGTAGTATATATCCCGTTGCAATCCTGATGATTTTCTGTGTCAATATACAACTGTGAATGAAACCTGGATACACTAATACACCCCAGAGAAAAAGTACAGTCGAAACAGTGGGTTATTAAAGGTGAACCGACTCCGAAGAAGGCAAAGGTGGTGAAATCTGCAGACAAGATGATGGCCTCGATTTTTGGATGCACGCGGAATCATCTACATTGACTACAGGCAGAAAGGCAGAACGATAAATGGAGAGTATTATGCATCGTTGCCAGCACAGATCGATGGCAAAAATTGTAGAATTAAGGTTCGAATTACTACAACATCCACTGCATTCATAAGATTTAGCTCCAGTGACTTTTTTATTTCCAAACTTGAAAAAGTTGCTCGGCGGAAAACGATTCACGTCTAACGAAGGAGTCATCTCCCAAACAGTTGCCTATTTTGAGGAAAAAACAAATCTGATGTGTTCCATTCACATGGCTTGCTCTGCATCTCTGCAACAAATTATTCCAAAAAAAGCTTATGCTTCTATTTACTTCATGCTAATCGAGAAAAAATTAGCAGAAATGGTCTTATTACTTGTTTCCTTCTAAGTAGAAGCGCAATAAGGTAGTACCATAGGTTAAAGTGGTAGTCAAAAGTTGGTTGCTATGTGACTGAAGTATGGACAGGAGTTGATAAACTCCTATATGAGAAAATGTAAGTTTTTCATAGCTGAAACAGAAAACAAGGAATATCTAAAAAACGATCAACTCCACGAAAAAAAAAAATGTATATAACATAAATTGTATGTTTTAACGTGCACTACATATTTTGTATGGTAAGTCCACAGAAGATTTTTATTGGTTTGAAAGTGCTGCCCTCCTAGCTACGTTTACGTTCAGGGAAAAGGTGAAAGTTGCTGGGTGCCAGGTCAGGACGGTAAGCTGGATGATCGAAAATGTCCCATTGAAATTGTTCAAGGAGCTGATGGGTTGTGTCAGCAGTGTGTGTGGAAGAGCGTTGTCATGGATCAACACAATTCCTGAAGTCAGTATTCCTCTTCGTTGGTTTGAATGACTCTCCGCAAACGTCGTAAAGTACGAAGATCTTCAAAACAACGTCAATGCTCATTTGAAATCACTGGCGGCAACATTTTTTGAAGCGGGAAATTGCTAAGCTGGTGCACAGGTACGATAAATGTCTCAAAATTTTCGGTGATTATGTTGAAAAGTAACCAACAGAATAGAAAACTTTTAGTAATAAAATCTTTCTTTTTTATGAATTTGTCTTTTATTTATAGCCCATTGGAAGTTGAAAAAACGGACCTCGTATAAGTAACTTCGGAAAGTGCCGAAACAGCCCATTTAAGCTCGCAACTTATGCTCTATCAATTTTGTCATTTGCGAGGTATTCCTTATTATTGGTTTCAATTTGAAATACTTATTCTTTTCTTAAATAGGGAGTCGTTCGTGCTTCTTTTGTTTCACTCCTTATGCAAAGAAACGAATTAGAATGACGAGGGCTTTTAAAATATTTGAATGTCGCTTTAGTCTAGTGTTTCTTAGTTTCTCTCTACTTATAAGGAACTAAGCAAAAAGACCATTTTGTTAATGTTTATCTCGATTAGCATGAAGTTTAAAAAATATAATATTTTGTAAGAAGATTGCAGAGCAGGTAGAGAAACTCGTATGAATGGTACACATCAGATTTGTAACTTAATGTAGATACACTTAAAACTACTTAGCAAGAATTAATACTCTTAGAGGCTTAAAGATACTAGAAGAAAGTATCCAAATATGCCACTATGACACAATGAAACCGGAAAGCACGAATATTCATACGGGAAATCTTTCCTACTCTAGATGCAGAGAGCAATGCTTGGCAAATCACGTCTGCGTTCATACATTTTCTGTTCCGCTAGATCTAAGGTCACGTTTGAGCCAAACCACAATGTCATTTCGTTCTGTCTCTATGACACGTCTATTTTCATTGAGCGTGAGAAATTCGAGAAACTGTGCAATAAAAGACTGAGGTCGCTATATATTATATTTTCATTTTAGCAGTTTTAATTAGAAACAAAAGAAAATCATCTTCATCTATCTTGCCTATTGGCCCATACCCCTTATACGTCTTCAACAAAGATTGATCGGTCCATTTTTTCTTTGGACATCTTAAGTTAATATTTCCACATATCTGGTTTTTTATTTGTATTGGTGTTATTTTATTGTTAATCCAATTTATATTACTCCACAACTCATTTCTTCTCTTTATTATTATTATTATTATTGTTATTATTATTATTATTATTATTATTATTATTATTATTATTATTATTATTATTATTATTATTATTATTATTATTATTATTATATTCCCCACATGAAAACGATTTCTTGTATCTTCAAATTTTATTCGACCTTCTACATTTCTTAAGAATATAATTTTTGCTGTTTGGAGTCCTCTTTCATCTGAGGATTTGAGATTCCAAAATTCAGCTCCATTAGGCATATAAGAAGCGATGGGCGATAGGCTACTGTCTGGTCTCAACACTTTGTTGAGCTTATCAGCTATATTGTCATGTCAGTATTTTCGACATGTATTATAATAAAATTGTTTCTTAGAAAATAAACAAACAGTGTAAATTGTTATTATAAAGGGTTATTATTAAATGTCGAAAGAATTCTATAAAAAAAGCTTCATCTTGAATGCTAGAATGATAGGAGAGACTGCATAGGATGTATCCATTTAAATGTATAAATTCAGTATTTTCTATTTGAGCCTATGTGGAAAAAGAAATAAAACCCTTAAAGGACATAAATATTGTACGACATAATAACAAACTATTGCGCATTTCGAATCGTTAAAACGGATCTCTGGGAAATGGCATATATCTAAAAGTGTCATTTGAAATAAATTATGTGTTTTAAATGGATCAACATTTTTTTGTGGAGTAATTTTCGTAACCGCTTGACGCATACCAGTTGTACAGTATTACACAAAATTCCTTTCGAATGGACAGGACTTCATTCGGAAAATTCAAGATAAGCATTTTATTGCTCTTCCTAAATATTCCATTTTACTCAAAATCGCTTGGGCCATTTTTAAGAAAATAAAACATTTCCAAAATTGTTACATATAATGTAGTTGGAAGTGGAGAAAATGTCTTAAAAATCTTCGTGTTGCTTCTTTAGAATCTATTTAACAAATTTACAGACATATACACTCAGACGTATGTACGCACACATACACTATATTTTTTCTAAAAATGTTTTTTCGTTTTTTGTTGATTCAGGGAGCCTCAAGCATACATTACCAGTGAAATCTCGGTATAAAGTTTTTGGTGGAATATAATACCTTTTGTTTATCTACTGATTGACAAAGTAAAAATCATGTGTTAATGGATAGAATTGGTGTGAATGTTGCACTTTTATAGTTCACAGTAGAACTATTTTATGTTATTATAAATATAAATTTAGTAGAAATCATAAAAACGAATGGATGCAAGTTAAAGACGAACTCGACGTGAGAGCATCTAGTAAAGAAGATGTGATCCCCACCTCTCGAGCAAATCTTTCTTGACATTCCTCTTGGTCCAGCTCTTTATGAGCTCCTGTGCACAAAGTGGCACTTAAGACAGTAGTACTCTCCAACTCTCCGCCTCTAAATGTCTCTAATATTGAGTTGCAATGGGAAAACTTTGTCCCCTATATTCCTAACTTGTGTTTTAATGTTGTCGGAAGAGGGACAGTTTCTGTGCTGAAATACGATTATGTTCCCGAAAGTAAGCGGCTATATCAGTATGTCCAAATTAAAGAATAGAGGGAAGGAGAAATAACTCATTCCACTCCGTGCGAAGTGTTGGAATAAGCCGCTATGTGACATAACGGAGTGTTTGTAAACACAAGGCCTTCCTCATTTGCATCTAATGTTGCTTTCTTTTATATCGTAACTATGTTACGAGTCCATCCATATCTGCTGCTGACGTCGCATAGCCTACTCTGATAGTGGTTTTTAATATAATACATTTTAGAGAATCTTGTACGCAAAAATGTGTGAAGCCAAATATTACCATCAAATGTGATGTAAATAATAGCAATTTGGAAAAATGAATCCTTAGGTAATGATTTAAATACTCCCAAAACATTTTATGTTCTTACAATTTTTTTGTAGCAAGTAACACAATTTGCAGCTTATTTCCCACATTTCAAACTTCCTTACCAAACACTTTACGTATTGCCATGCTAAGAAGTTCAATATTTTCTTCTTCAGTATTTTGCATTTAAGAACGTCAAATTTAACAGTTTGAATAGACTTTTCTGTAACATTTTAACATTAGTCTTAGTGCAGGTTACAGATTATTAAAAACTTTAAGAGACTAGTGCAGAAAATAAAATTATTATAATTAAGATAGAAATATTACTTAAGTTTCGTAGGCTACAGTATATCAGTGGTGAAGTATTAATTCGTGTCTCCGAAACATCTTAAGGCTATTGGGTTTACGTTTTTATTGAAATTCAAAATTAAATTAAAAGTAATGCGTTATTAATTTAACTGTTAGATATTACATTACCTTATTTTAATATAATGTCAAAAACTTCTCTGCAATTACTGCATTCACTTTTAGCTGGCGTGCAATGGCTGGGATATGTGGGGCTCTCCATTCCGTCACGGTATACCCAATAAAAACCCACCACGTGTTAATCGTGTCAGATGTGTTGTGTAAGATAGATAATATAATGCTAGAAGTGTTGTTAAGAAAACCAAAGTAGACCTATTATTAACCAAATTAATGTTTTGTAATACCCTTAAAATCCAATTTTGGGTAAATTTGATTACTTTGGGACGATAAGCCTTTGTTCTGTTTTAGTTAACACACCCCACACATACTGATCCAACACACTCCTCGTTCATTTATCGGGTCCCCCTTAGTTCCCAGTTAGAATGTGTAAACTAGATGACTGGAATGCATTGCTTGCAAGCGCGTGAATATCAATTGCTGGAATTGTCCATGAAACGTGAACGTACCCGGGAAAGTACATGGATTATTACTGTTTACTAGTTGTTTGTTTATTTGTGCAGGGAGTGCAAATATCTAGCTTTGTCTTAACAAGAAAACTTACGTAATCTTATTTGCGTAAGGGGCAATTACAATGTATAAGTCAGAAGTGTATAATATCCATTGCCTTCTATGTCAATTATAATTGTATTCCAGTACATAAACCTATATTTCCTCAGAATATATCGTTTCCAGCATAATTGCAAATTCAGCTAAATATTCATGAAAGAATATAGTTTACTTGAAGGAGACTAGTTGATAAAGCTAGTCTGTAAATAAAGACAGGAAATCAAAACCTTTTTTAAGACCAGTCCAAAGTTTCCCAATACACTCCTAGGAGTTGTTGCTATTATTTTGTTTTACTACTCAGGATGACTTGTTTTCCAAATTTTTACCTAATTCTGCAAGATCATCATGGTTCCAATCCCATGAGGCATAGCGAGGAGCTCTTATCGTTCCATGTTTATGTTTTTCTTATCTGCTGTCCTGCATTACAACTTATGTCTCTCCGGTGTTGCTTCGTATTTCTTGTGCGATTTTTGTCAGTACTCTCCCACAGGGGCAAAGGCTTGTGACACCTCGGTTTAAAGTCTCTCATAGGAAATAGCACATACATTCTTTAGAACTTACTCAGCTAAAAGCAAAAGGATTTACTAAGTCCCTACGGATTCGAACACTCAACTCTCTTTTGACCTCATACTTCTCTTCTCTCAAGTGTGATAGTTCCTGAACCTTCTGGCTAAAGATTCATTGAAACTCTTTACGATGCTCTGTGAGCCTGAAACATTAGTAGCGATTTAAATTCGGGAATGCGAAGTTATTATAAACGTTGCAAAAAATATTGCCACATTTAAATCTTTCTTCTGTCTATAATTACACACATCTAGCTTGGGAAAAGAGTATTTTCATCCGATCTTTTGTCCCCCTTAACGATTTTGATATATTATGTATGTTGATTGAAATAGCATGTATTTAAGATGTTTTATGACAAATAAAACGTATATCTTGAATTTGCCTCTAAAGTTCTCTTCACTCTGAATGACTTTTAAATAACTGCTAACCGCAAGAGGTTGACAAATTTTACTCTGCAAAAATGTAGATCTCGTTAAAGCACACAATTTGTATCAAATATATTTTTTTTGAATTAGTCATTTCAGAGATATTTCTTCTTGTTTGTTTTCATTTAAATTAATATTTCTGAAATGCAAAGTCACTATTCGTTTTTGCTTCTTTGCTTTTGTGACGAGAACGAAATTTCAAAGCATCTCATGGCGGCTCCTCTTAAAAAGGCTACCGTACCCTAATGCCGTTGAAGGGTACTGAAAACAGCAAGGAAAAAGTAAAATAAATGACTGCGTGGTATAATGATAGAATCTGAATGCAGACAAAGATCATCATTGAAGGTACAAAATGAAGTAAAAATTGAGTGGGGTAAGAAAACATATACTTTGGGACTGAGTAGGGAACAGTGGATGGGAATAGAATAACTTGGGTTGGGAGGCTGGTAAACTCGTAAGATTGCTGACTATGCTGGTAGGAGGAATTGTCCATTATGCGTAGTATAGGAAAACTGGAATATCTTTTGACAATGCATGCAGACGATGGATGCTAGGAAAGATTATTATCTGCGCTATTTTGGCTTCCAACAGAGGACTGTGACTTGATTATGAATAACAAAAAACTGGTCAAGCTTCGGCACATACTTAATCGAAGTAAATGGATTAAGAGATTAGGTGTTCGTGTAAATGTAGTTGATACATATTTGATATTGAGCATTTATATTGTGTGAGTGCGTGAGCGTTTATAGGTGTGTATATATGTGTGATCCGGAACGTTTTTCGTTGTATGTGTATGTTTACAGTGCTGTTAATATAAAATAGGTGTAGTTAAGATTACCAAATCAAATATTTCTCCAAAGAGCATGTACGGTCTTCTGACCAATGCCACTCTATGACGCAATTAATGCAATATTAAGTACATAATAAACACCACCACTACTGTTATTTCCTTTGCTAATACTAATATTACTACTACTACTACTACTGCTACTGCTACTGCTACTGCTACTGCTGCTGCTACTGCTGCTGCTGCTGAAGATGTAGCAAACTGGATCAAACAACTAATTTCCGATATGAGTACTGGTTGAAGAGAAAACATGATGAACTGAGCTATTTCTTTTCCCAGTTCTTAGGGCTCACGCATGTTTTAAAGCATACCTACAGCGTTTGCGAAACATATGTATGTTTATACTGTACTCAGAAAGATACCGTGGAACATAGATTTTTACTTTCTCTACACGTACGATATATATAGTGCATAGAGAAGGTATTGTATTGCACCCAAAAATTCGGTACCGAGATTTCACCGGAAATATATGTTTTGTGTCCCCCTGAATCCAAAAAAAAAAAAAAAAAAATCTGGAAAAAGGTCCGTGTGTGTGCGTGTGATGTGTCTGTGGATAGCATAGCTCAAAAACGAAAACGAAAATACCGAACTTGGTATTTAAATTTAGTATCTTCCAAGGATGCGACACGAAGATTTTCAAGAAAATTCCACAACCGACAACTACCCTTTACATGGAACTTTTTTCGAAAATTTTTATTTTCTCAAAATGGCTTTAACAATGTTGATTAAAGTATCCTATATTAAATATATTTATTTGACAAATAAAATGTATATCTTGAATTTTCTCGAAATAGCATGTGAACACTACTTTATTCTGAATTAATGTTTACGGAATTTTGAATATCTGCGAAACCGTAAGAGATGGACAAAAACTTACTACAAAAATGTAAAGCACGTTAAAACACACTATTTATGTTATGTAAATCTTTTTTTTTTTTTTTTTTTCGTGGAGTTGATCTATTTTGAGATATTCCTTATTTTTGGTTTCAGCTTTATAAAACTTATACTTTTCTCATACAGGAATGTATCAACTACTGTCCATATAAAAAAAGGAACTTCAGTAGCACAGCAACCAGCTTTTGACTATCACTTTAACCTATGCTTCTCCCTTATTTCGCTTCTACTTACAAGGAAGCAAGTAATTTTTTTCTCTGATTAGAATGAAGTAAAAAGAAACATAAGCTTTTCAATGTGTTGCAGAGATGTAGAGAAAGTCGTGTGAATGGAACATATAAGATTTTTTGTATCTGTAAGATGGCACAGAGAAAGGAACAAATAAGAAAATCAAATAGGTGAACTTAAATCGAGAACCTTTTGCCCAAAATGCAGGCCTCAGCGGTCAGATACATTATGCCCATTAAGAGGGTAGAAATTATTGATTAATATATAAAGACAATGCTGATACCTAGCAGTTAGATCATCTACAATAGTTTCTTCTTGAAATAATACAGTCATATCCGATAAAAGCAAAAAATTAATATAAGTAGCCTTTTTAGGTTTAATAACTAGTTTTTATTCAATAAATTAAACACTGCATCAAAACATATCTCTTTATTACATGATATTTGTTTAATCAGAGATCGTGATGCTTGTGCCATTATTTATATTCTTTTATTTTCATTGTTTCAGGTAAAACATTTCCTCCATTTGTGTGCAGCATACACAAACAATACATCCGCCAGTGAAAGAGTAAGTTGTTTCCGAAGCTTCTTTTAGCACTCGGTTTTGTTAACTGGAATATTTGTTTCATAAGGTTCATTAACGATATATGAATACGATCATTTCAATATTTTTCTAACGAGATCATGTAATTAAGGTAATACAATCTTGAGCGATCGGAAATAAGCTTTGAAACAACGGTTATTACCTAATGACAATACTTATTTTATCTGCTTGAAAAGTATTTATTACAAAAATTTGCTGTTAAGTTTATATTTTCTGCATAGATGTTATTACCTACAGTTATTCAAGTGTAAGAATCGAAAACTACCTTCGACGTTTGCTTTCTCTTTTTTATTTGGTTTTATAATTTTTAGTATTCTGAATGTGCGAAATAGGATTAGGAAATGAGTTGCCAGGAAATAGCGTACTATGTAATTTACTACGAGAGTCGCCATGTATTTTAAAGCAAGAACACTCTCTCAAGAAAGGATTTCGAAAGGATTACCAGAATTTTGATTCTTTTAAAATATCTCTTTTCAACATAATTATACTTAATTATGCTACTTATCTTGCTTACAGTGATAAATGTGCTGTATCACACCTTGAATGTTAATAGTTTGAAATAAATTCATTAAAGTTTAGCATATTAACTTCCCTATTTTGTCATTTTAGTGCAGCAAGGATTATCAGACTACCTGAATAACTATTACTCGCAGAATATAAGTGTAATAAAAATTGTAAACTTATGTTTCATTTAATTTGATAGTCTCCTTTGTGTTTGATTTGATTACCGTCAAAGCCTTAATGATTCAAGACCATTGCAGTTACAGAAAGTTAAACGTCAGCAATCTTAATGTAATTATTATTATTGTTATTACCTACTATGTACATAGCGAATAGAGAAGGTATTGCATTCCACCCAAAAAATCGATACCGAAATTTCACCAGAAATAGACGTTTTAGGATCCCCTGTAACCAAAAAGAGCATTTTTAGGAAAAGGTCCTTGTGTCAGTTTGTGTGTCTGTGAACATGATAACTCAAAAATGAAAAGTAGGTTGATAAACAAGTTAAGTATTTTTCAAGGAACAAAATGAGTATTTAGAAGAAGATTCCCAACCATAAACCAGCCTTTATGTGAAATTGATTTTCTCATAAATGGCTCTAATAACTTTAAATAAAATAGCGTACAGTAAAGATATTTATAGGTATTTTCTGATTTTTTTTTGGGAATAGCCTCTCAAGATGTTTTCATTCTAGATGGCTTTGTACAACTAGTAAACCGTTAGAGATAGATCAAAACTTATTGCATTGATCTCTCAAAACACACAATTTATGTCATGAACATTTTTTGTGCAGCTAGCTATTTTCGAAATGTTCCTTGTAATTAATTTCAATTTTAAATTGCTTAAAGTTTTCTCACACAGGAAGTCGTCGTCCGTTTTTATTTTATTCTACTTCTGGCCATGCAGAAAGAACTGACTTCCAATATCAATGACATACTGATAGCTTGTAAAAGATTTGAAATCGCTTTAACTTAGTGCTTTCCCTTGTTTTCTTTCCACTTATAAGGAACTAAGTTCTGAGATCATTCCTGTTAATGCTTAACTCGGTTAGCATGAAGAAGATAGAAGAATAGTTTTTGTAAGCATAGTTTATTTGAAAAACAGGTAGAGAAAATGAATCGAAAGGATCCAGTTTTGTATTGTATTTCGTTTTGCAAACACCCCAGTGTACTTTATGAAATAATTATGGTTTAATGTTGCAACAGTCTTGTTTATACTTTATTTTGTTATGACTACTCTTTGGGCGAATGGAAGTTCATTGTTTTGTATTTGGCACCAAATTTGACACAGCTTTTCATAAGTTCTGTTATTAAAGGCTTTGTGCTATATAACGGCTATTATGTAGCTCCAAAATAATATGTCAGTATCGAAAGTGAAAAGAAACTGTTCATACTACATGAGAGTTTTGGGTATTGTATTTCAAAGCTGTGTTACGCAACGTTTTGTGAGTTTAAAATTTATAAACCAGAGGGCAGGGAACTGGGGTGGTAAAGAACTCTCTTGTATGTCACACGCAACAACTGGCACGTCGTTTTATGCCCATAAGTAAATGCTGGTTAGCAAACACACAAAATATAACGGCCTCTGCTCTGGAAACACCAACTAAAAACAATACATGATAATGATCGTATACATACGAACGTATGTTCGTTAATCCTGAAATCTCGCTACGCTGTTTTTTTTTTAAAACATAACCTCAAACATTATGTACCTGCATCCATTTTCGGCTCTAATGGAGGTACTGTTACACAAACATAATGTCGGACTGCTTAATTAGCCTAGAATAACAGGAGTAATGTTAACAATAATATAAACTATGACGGCTCTAGAGCATATCATGGGCATAAACTTAATACGGAAATGCACGCGTTGGTATGGTACAAATGTAAAATAATAGAAATAATAATCCGATGGAATAGTGATATGACGATGAATAGCGTATGAAAGGGGGCTCAAAATAATGTTCTCTAATATACTGGAGCTTATTTCCAAAAATCTTATGTGTTTCATTCACATGTATTTCTCTACATCTCTTTAACACATTATTGTCAAAAAGCTTATTCTTCTGTCTACTTCATGCTAATCAAGATTAAACACTTTCTTCCTTTCTTCCTTGTAAATAGGAGGGAAATAAGGGAATACACTAGACTAATATTTTAAAAGCTGGTCTCCATGTGGTAAAACAGTTTCTTTGCACGCTCAGGAGTCAACTCTATGAAAAAATGTGTATGACATAAATTGCTTATTTTAACAGATCTATATTTTTGTGTAGCAAGTTCTTGTCTGTCTCTTACAGTTTACCAGCTATGCAAAATTCGGAAAAATTCACTCAGAACAAAGAAGGCTTAAGAGGCTACTCACAGAAAATTCAAGATATACATTTTATTTGCCAGGTAAATATTATACGGTATTTTAATGAAAATCGTCAGTCATTTTTGAGTACATCAAAATTTTTTAAATTTTTTTCCATGTGAAAGATAGTTTGCAGTGGGGGGATTTTTTTTCTTCAAAATCTTCATGTCGTATCCCTTGAACATGCTAAACATAAATACCAAGTTTAGTATTTTACCAACTTTTGGTTTTTGAATGAATGAATAAGTGTATTTATTGACATAGGAATATCATACATAGAATTTCAACAATAGCACGGGTCCACAGACCGTACGTGCTTTTGTAATACACATTATCAGCAATATTAAAACAACAACAACAAAGAATTAAAAGAGTAAACACGAAAATAAAAAGACAAAGGAAATACACAGTCCAAAGCATTATTAAACAACAATAAAGAATTAAGAGTGAACCCGAAAATAAAAATACAAAGATATTCAAATATAGCAATTTAAATTTACAGCACAGAGTACACCTTCATAAATGCACCCTCTTATAATAGAAAATTGCACTTAAAAGACATATTTATACATAATATATACACCATATATAAAACCATAGCACAAAAGTGACCTAAGTATGACATAATATATATGTATGTAGAACTTTTGTTTAGTTGATCTTATCCCCCCCCCTTCTCTATTGGCAGCCTTCTCAGATCTCAGCTGTCTTGCCTTAACTATAAATTTACCTAGCCCGTCCATGTTTTCCGTGCCTGCCAGTAGCGTCCAACATGCTTCTAGCCCTACATTCGCAGTGGTAAAAAATCGCGGCAAATATTTTTCCCGCCATTCCTCCGTACCCCTACATCTTGCCAAGATGTGAGTCCACGACTCTTCCTCCTCGCAAATGGGACAGATTCTCGTACCATTCTCGTCAGAAATGTTCGTGCTCCTCCATGCTCCTAGTCTAATCCACGCAAGCCCCTCTCTAATGAGGTTTGATGTATTGCTCCATACCCCACTCCGATTTCAGCCCAGACTGTACGTACTTCTAATGACACCTTCTCTGTGCATTGTGCAATTATTTGCTGTCTGTCAATATCACAGAGGCGGTTCTTAATTTTTCTCCAAATACTTCGACTGTTTTCCTGCCCCGCCATCCAAATGTCTCCCATCCCAATGGTTTCCAACCCTTTCTTTAATTTTGATGCCCACGTCGAATTACCTTCCATTCGCAACTGCTCACGGTAGCAGACTGCCCTAATTAGAGATTAGTTTCCGTGAACGATTCTCAGCCAATATTTAACTGCTCTGATTTTGCAATCTATCGTTTCACTATGTTCCCCGAATTCCCTCATTATTCCGCAGTTTGCCGTACCCCTCCCTACACCCAGGATTCCTTTCAAAAATTGGGTCCTCACTTGATCCAGATTCCCTGTTTGTTCTCACCCCCATATTTCTCCTCCGTATGTCATCGTGGATCTAACTGTCGCTCCGTATACAGTTTCCATTAAGGTTATGGATATATTCGGTATTCTGTAGCGTATCCCGAGAGCTTCCGTCGCTTTCACCCTTGCCTTGTGTTTCGTAAAGTCAATGTGTTTTGTCCATTTTCCGTTCATTGTGAATGTGAGTCCTAAGTACACAAAAGATTTAACATTGTCCAGTATCTGTCCTGCATATGTCCAAGTTTCCTCCCTGCTATAAACACAACCCTTTTTGAAAGTCACTGCCTTAGTCTTATTCACATTAACTGTAAGTAGCCATTCATCGCAATAATTCTTAAGTTTGTCCAGCCCTCGTTGCAATCCGTTTACTGTCGTAGAGCATAATACTAAATCGTCTGCGTATAAAAGTGTTGGGATCTGCAAATCCGCTACTACTGGTGCTTGGATATTCTCTGCTATCATTTATCAGTAATATCATCCACAAAGAGATTAAATAGCAAGAGAGATAAAATACAACCCTGTCTCACTCCCCTATAGCTTCGGTAGCTCTCGGACACTCTGTTTCTGTCGTACTTCACACAGAATTCGACATTTTGATACATTGCCTGCAATGTTCTAACCATTTTACGTGATAGCCCCTTTCTGCCTAGTTTGTACCATAATGCATTTCGATTGGTAGAGTCAAGTGCCTTCTTAAAGTCCACAAAAGCACAATGAAACTTTCCCTACTTAATTAACAGTTGCTTCGTCCTTAAAGTGTCTAATACAAAAGCGGCATCTATGGTATTGTGTCCTTCTCTGAAACCCATTTGAAATTTTGAAATTTTGCCAAATTTAGATTCCCAGTCCTTTATCCGGTTATATAACACTCTACAATACATTTTCTCCATAATTGGCAAAAGAGTAACCCCCCTATAGTTATCCGGATTTCCAATAGTTCCCTTCCCTTTATAAATGAGATGAATAATGCCCTTTCCCCAACAGGTAGGGTAATTCCCCTCAATAAACAATCAGTTACATATCTGGAGCATACTCCTACCAAACTCATTAACATTGGCTGCGGCTTTAAAAACTTCCGGGGGCAGCCCATCCAACCCTGGAGCTCTGCCTCCCTTCAGACTCCTCAGCGCCTGTGCTATTTCTCGTGCTGATATTTTCTCGTCCAGTATTGGGTTCTCAAGATTTCCCAAAATTTGCACTTCCTTTATAAAAATTCCTTCCCTTTCACCTTTCCCGAATATTCCCATAAAATGCATTGCCCATTTTCTGGGAGAAATTTCGTTGGGCGCCTGACGGTTGCCTCTTAAATGTTTTACTACTTGCCACAGCGTTATCCCCCCGCGTTAAAATATTACTAATGTTCTGAGTAATTTTGTCTTGCCGCGTAGTTCTCTTTTCCCGTAAGAGCTGTTTATACTCCCTTCGCTTTTTTGTAAAAAATTTCCTAATGTCATCTCCCCCCTCCCTTCTGAATTTTGACAGAGCCTCCTCTGCTTGTTACTTTACAGCTCTACATTGCTGGTCATACCAACCATTGAATCGTTTTACCTTACCATGCATTTGGACTTTCATTGTCCCCGCAGCCGTTACTATTATATGCGTCAGTTCCTCCGCTGTGTCTGCGTGTATTTCCGGTGAAATCTCGGTATCGAATTTTTGTTTGAAGTACAATACCTTCTCTATATGTACTATATAGTGTAAAAAGTGCCAAATCCATCAGAAATAAAATTTCAGGTAATAGAACAAACCACTTAAAATAAGTATATCGGATCTGTTAAAATCACATGCCACTCTCTTATGTAAAGCTTATTGTATTGTTTTTATTCCTTAATTTATATAGTATATTTTAACTTCTATGGTCACGTTGAGGGACTTTGATTTAGAAGCAATTGCTATTTCCTCGCTGAACCATTTGGTTTATTAAGGTTAGTTTCTTTTTCCAGTATGTACGAGACTCATTCACTCTCACACATATACTTTCAGACTCTGGTAGGAATAGGTAATGGCTCTAATTAAGAACATTTGGGAATGGAACAAAAATTCTCTGAAAAGTTTAATCTTATTTTATGTTTAATCAAGATAAGTATTTTAGAAATTGTTATTTTTTGTAGGTGTAAGGGGATAAGACATGTGTATATTAGGCTTAAGCGATAGCTACATTTTTCTAGATATGTTCGTTATGTGTTGACTTTTATATTACTTTCTCTTTGCATGGCCAGGGGAGAGAGATAGCCATCATCACCACCACAATATCGTCATCATAAATACACGGTTAGGATTTTAAGATCTGTTCCGGTTACACAGAGTTATAGCTGATATCTCCATCGCTTTTTGAGTCCTCCTATCTTTCTTCTACCAGTTGGATAGTAATTTTATATTTAGAGAAGACTGCATAATTTCTCCCTTCTACCAAGGTGCATAATACAATGAATATCTTTTGCTTTCCATTGTTTGTACTATATTTACGATTCTTAATTCTTTCCTTGTGCCATCATTCCTTTAATGTTTCATCAAAGTGTATCCAGCCACTGCACGCAGTAGTGAGAGACATATCCGAATAACAAATTTCCATTTAAAAGGAACTTGAAAATTGAAAATGCAATATCGCGGAATAACTCCACAAAAAAGTGTATTTAACGAGTGTGTCTTGTGTCTTGGTGCAGTGGGCTGGAGCGCGAAACGGAATGCACCCGCATTCTATTTCTTCCAGGTAGGTCCTGGATATAGGACCGACGCCCACTAACATAGTGAAAAATTGAGGAGCTGCGATAGGCAGCGATCCAGGCCTCAATAGTTAACATTGCGGCAGGGGGTTGCGTAATGCATCTTCTCGTTTTGTTTAGATAAACGTTCAGCTTTACCTAAAATGGGCATGAATTCAGCAGTCGGAATGGCTAAAGAACCTGGGATGTTGATTGACACAAAAATTCACGTTTAACTTGTTTCCCTTTTTCTATCATTTATTTCCTTTTCAATGACGTACATAGTAGGCAGAGAAGGTATTGTATTATACCCAAAATTTGATATATAGATTACAGAAAATGCATGTTTTGAGGTCTCTGGTCCCAAACATTATGCTTAGAAAAGGTTCGCGCGTGCACGTGAGTATGTGTGTGTGTGTGTGTGTGTGTGTGTCTGAACAGCTTAATTCAAAAGCGAAAAGCCGGATAAATACCAGACTTGGTATTTAAGTTCAGTATCTTACAAAGATGAGCCAGAAATATTTTCATAAAAACCCTCCAACTCGAATTCATCTTTTACATGGAAGATATTTCTAAATGTTTCGTTTTTCTCAAAAATCCTCCAAGGTTTTTATTTAAAATACGATACATTTAAATTATTTACTTGGAAATTAATGCATAGGTTTAATTTTCTAATAATAGACCCTCAAATCCGCTTAATTCGAAAGGACTTCTGGATATTTTTGTATAACTGGCAAATGTTAAGCAAAAGGCGAATATCCTTTACCGTACAAAAACTGTAGACATGTGTATTTAAAACACACAATTTATTTCGAACATTACCAAGATGTCTATTTTTAATGGTCTGAATTGTTCAATGCTTTGGCATTCTTTTCAGTTCCTATTAATTTCAGTTGTCTTTCGCGATTCCTGGTCCTTTAAGGTTAGCACAGAGAGTCTACTTCTTAAATAATTGACTTCACTATTCTCTTTGTATACCTAAAACGAAATATGCAAAATAGCTATCTCGCTTACAATCAAGCTTTCGTAGGAATAATGTATATATATATATCCACCAATAAACGACAGAGGTTAGAGAAAGCCATGCTATTGTAACATAAGAGTTCTTCTGTTTGATTTCCATATCTTCTTTTCTATATATGTACCCATTTTAACATAGTTTGGACGCTCGGGAGAAATGTTTCTACACACATGGAGGCACAGACTATGGTAGAATATAAAGAAACGGAACTAATAGTATCAATAACGGAAACACGTCATGCACTTTTGGAACCTCCGGGACGAAGGGATGAACCGATGGACACAGAGGAAGACCAAATCCGCGCCGTCATGGAGGCGGAATCCCTAACGTCTCCAGATATTACATCCTGTCGCCGGTGGGACCGCCCACTGGAGAGGTCTCTCTAGAGGTCCGTTAAACACCGGACGCCAGGTCAGACAGTTCCTCTGACTTCCATCGCCACACCCCGCGGCCGCTGTCCACCTATCTTTGAACCTGAAACACAAAGAATTGAAATAGGACATTCAAGGCAGGTGTGTCATATGGTGTGTCTACAAATTATTGCATTATTTCCCATGGCTGTATTTCAACCAATACCTGGCATAAATAAATTGACATGCCACCATTTGAAGGATAGAAGTTTCAAGTTTTGTGTTGTACATCTGATTTTCATTTGTTATATAGTCATAAACGTGTACATTGTTTTTTAATAAAATGTGTTGCTGGCCTAGATGGAGTGCGTTTAAAACTGCACGAAGGGCAATGTTGTACTAGTTCGCCGGTCATTTAAACCGCAATTTGGACGTCCTGCACCTCCCGTATCATCAATTCGATGGTGGTACGGACAATTTCGCGACAGAGGATGCATCTGCTATCATCTGCAGTTCCGGGTCTGGGTTCTAGCTCAGGATGTGTTCATATGGAATCTTTCTCAGGTATGGTCAGACACAAGTGATTCTCTTTGAGTTCAAGAATGTTGTTGATGCTTTCTGCCGTCGAAATGTAAATGGCATGCTATTTATGGACGTTTTTTAACTGCTGTGGTTCTCAGCGTCCCATTCTATATTGGTCGTGAAAGACGGCTTAATTTTGCTTCGAGTCCTCTCTATCAGGCTTGAGGTTCTTTTACGTGCCGTAAATATACGACACGGAACCAACGACTTTACTTCCCTTCCGAAGGATTTTTACGGGTTTGAACCCGCGACCTTAGGTATATGAGGATAGCATGGTAACCACTACACCACGCAGGGCGATTTTCTGCCGTCGAACGCACGTATGCCTCATAAATTTTCCCCCTTTTCAACTATGCCTTACCCAACCGCGCCTATCATTTCTTATTTTATTACTTTTGACCGCTCTTCTGCTATATTAAATAAACATTATTTCTGTCGCGGCCGTATGTAGCTCGTTCGTTTCCACCGCGGATTCAAATATCACGTCTTAATCCCACGAATCTTCCATGGCTATGAAATCCTGTCGCTCGACCAACAAGAGAACCCTTTCTATTTACTTTGCTATGTCCACCCTCGGGCAATGGAACTGCCAACCCCTTCGGATCATTGTCCTGCCCTTAACCGTATTCTCCTACCTGGGTCGTTTGCCAGCTTGTAGAAACTGTTTCCTTGCTCTCTTAAACGTGTCTTACAAAATTTCTTCCCTACCATTTCCGATGTATATTTCTCTCATCTTTGTATAATTTATATTATATTGGATATAATTTATATCTCCCTTTTAGAGACCTTTTAATCCCGTAACATGACATTTATTGTCTCATATTAAAGGAAAGGACGCGTGGGAAGGTCAAGTATAAATGAAGAAACGATTGACAGAGTCCGCGAAAGATTTAAATGCAGCCCCAAAAAGTCTGTTCGGAAAGTCAGTCAACAGTTGCAAATGCCAACATCAACAATATAGAAAGGACATGAAAGCTGCTCACATGATATAACCTGGTAAAATAAGGCTACACATGCGAGCATGGAGCTGGAATCCGAGCTGTACGAAGAAAATAATGCAGTTATGATATCAAGCAGTAAAAATGTATGTTTTAAGATTAATAATAGGGAAGATTAGAAGTGATAGGATAAGAAATGAGGGTGTAAGAGATCAGTGTAAAATGCTCGATATTAACAAATTTGCAAAAAGAATGGAATAGTTGTATTACAAGTATGAAATATGATAAATTGATAAAAATACCCAGAGAATAAGTAGGAAGAAGAAGGCCGTAGAAGAGATGGGGATATCTTATAATTCTGCGAGATAAATCGTGAAGAAAGACAGGTTTATACCAACATAACAGATAAAAAAGAAGTAGATATAGAACGTATTCCAAACCATCAAGTATAAGCACCTGCTACTAGAGGGAGAATATTAAAGTTGCCTTATTAGGGTGGCATTAAATATAAGCATCATATTCACTTTAATTCAAAAAGGTCTTCATTATATAAAAGTTTCTGTATGGCGTGGCTTCATTTCACAATTCACCATTGACCCATATTTCTTCTAGATAGTACTGGAATAAGATAGACTGTTATATTAAACAGGGAGCGCAACAACAACACGTTACAGAACTTCGTCATCCCTTGAATTAGGAATCACGATATGAAAAACATAATCTTCATGCAAGATAGCCCTCCGCTCCAAAATCCACTTCCCTACAAAACAATTAGTTACACAGCTGTTTGGCGATCGTTCATCAGTAGGCAGTTCCCAACAGTGTGGCCTCCACGATCTCCAGATCTCAATCAGGCCAACTTTAGTTATAGGGTAGTCTTAAAGAAAGTATTTTCCTGACACATCCGACTGCAACTAAAAATCCCATCTTGCAAGAAATTGTCATTATGCCAAGACATTATCTGTAAAATACTGAGCCTGTGTCGTAGACAAAATAATGCTATACGTTGAACGAGAGAACGGCGGGGATCTTCCCAATGTTTTGTAAACCCCATTGTTGCCTATAGCTGCCGTGTTTTTGCACATCTTCTCAAAATTGTTTTAACATAATTGTTTACCTAAAATGAAATACTTTGTTTATGTTTTCCTATCTCAAATATTGTAATATATAGCGATTTAATGTTTGAACTGATTTTGAAATTCTCTATACATTATTAAATCACATACTCTAAATTGGAATCTAGGGAGTGTATAAACAGTTACTTTTCCAGTAATTTAATTTTTTATACTACTACAAAGACCCAGGCTTACTAATATTATTCAATATTCTGATTAGTTCAATCCTGAAAGATAAAAGATAACGAGAAACATTTTTGCAAATTAAAACTGTAAGCTTAGCCTGTAGGTAAGTTCTTCGAATATTGAAATTTCGAATTCCCTGCATCTGCAGCTTTTTATCAATCCATTATAGTGATTAGCCCTGCAGATATCAATAACATTTGATCGAGCAGTGCAGATAAAAGTCCTGGAAGCTCAAAATGCGTTAATAATTAATTTCACGTACAGTACACTTGTTGAAATTGCTTACATTTATAACATCCATCTGGAAGAGACAATCCAGACTCTACCAGAGGACGTACTGTGGACCTGACGTTCACAGGCAGACAACTTGTGTCTACCTTTGTAGGCATTTCTAGCCTCATATGGAAGACTGTATTAGTTAATTACACTGTGTACAAGAGCGACCTCTTGCAGTTGGCAAGATAATTGTTTCTACATCTGCCTAAAGCATTCATTTGAAATTGTTTTTGTTTCAAATAGTTTCTGTAATCGAGTCTTCTAAAATACCTGGTTCTACTCGACAACGATATGTATACACTTGGAGGAGGGCGCCACTGTGTTACTGACATCCTAAAGACTTGGGATCCGAGGAGAGTGAGCGGAAAACAGGCTTAATTTCTTAAACCAAATTACATTCCAAATCCTTTTTACTTTATTTGCAAACGTAATTTATTCATCCATAAAAACTAGTTTACAGATATTAATTAAACTAAACTAAACTAAAAAAAATCTATAAACTAAGCTCTCCTCTGTAATGTGCGGTAATCGTGTTTGACTTGCACTCAAGACGTCCTGAGTTTGAATCAAGGTTAGGGTGAGTTACCAAGATAAAGCCTCCCCCCCTTGGATGTTTCTTTTATCCTAAGAAGACGATGTCGAATAACCTTAGGTTCATTTGATCATAATTTCACTGATTTCATTTATCGTCCGATATGTCCCAGCAGGATAAACAACGTTAAAACTAAAAAACTATATATTCCAATTTCTACACTTATTTTGATTTTTTTCTTTCCCTGTTTTTTTTAAATTTTAAAACATTTTTCATTATACTTAATTTAAAAGTATTATTTCAATTAATTATTTATATTTATTATTATTATTTAATATTTTAATCCTAATTAAAATTTCACTTATATACTTTTATTTTTATTATTTTATAACACTCTATTATTTTATTTTTAATACCGTTTATTATTCCTTATGCTCTAAAAGTAGAAAGACAATGGAAATATCTAATTGCACAACTCGACTTTACTCCACCCACTTGTTCCATAACTATTTAGCTCCTCTACCCACCGAACACATTCATATGTGTTGTAGGATCCCATAATGTGGAAAAACACTTAATATCGAGCAGATATAAAATTTCTTTGAGAATAATGTTCCAAGGTGAAATTGTAACTTTACTGAGTCAATAAGAGGCGTAATTTGCACATCTTGGCAATTCATATAATTTTTGGAGGGGGTAAAAATGGCTGGAACTTTCGTAGACGTGTACTGTAAACGGCAATTATCTTGAGAAATAATTAATTTGTGTTTGAAAAAAAATGGCTTCTTCATACCTAATAGAGCTGTTTACTGAATTGCCCTCGTATATGTGCGGAAATATACCATTTCGATTAACTGGTTTCCTCTGAAGAATATTACTTGGTTATCTTCGTAACGTCGTTTTTAGCAGGATTTTATAATATGTGCTATGGAAACAGATCTTGTGCAATAATTACTTGTGTTATAAGTTTATTCAAGCCTTTATGAATTCTGTAGACAATCAATGAGTTAGTGAATATGTTGTTATGTTACATATAATTATAAAAGCTATAATATTTGAGATAGGGAAAAAATCACATATTGGCCAAGCAATGGGGCTTTGTAGAACATTGGATTTCGATTTTAATAGCAGCGTGTTGGTGTTGGCACACATTGTTGATGTGGCATACAGTGCATTGTGCTCTTAATCATGGTTGCTTCTACGCAACAGTACGAGAGAAGTCCTGTGTTCGACATTCGTGAACCATCGGAAGAGATAGGAAGCCTCTGACCAACACTGAAGTAATTGCAGGAAAGAAGAGAGCTAAATTGGGCGTAGTTTATTGTCCAAGAAAAAGGTGAAGTGGGATTGCAGTAAAATTGTAGCCTCTAACTATAGTTTACTCGGTTCACTAATAATACAGGGTTATTCAAACAAAAAAAAAAAAAAAAAAAAAAGAACAGGTTTCAAATATTTATTGCTTCCAAACTACAAAAGATAGAAATATGATTCCAACGTTCATGGAAATAGAAAAGTGTACATTTTTATAATATGCATTCAATATGAACACCATGTGTTACAAGATATATGTCAAAACGGTGGCACATTTCTTGCCACACACGAATCAGCTGGTCTCCAGTTATCGAATTTACAGCTTCAACAATTCGATGTCGTAGATCTTCAAGAGTGCCAGGCATAGGAGGGATAAAAACATGGTCTTTTACGTAACTCCATAGATAAAAATCACATGGAGTGAGATCTGCATAGCTGGGAGGCCACCGGCGATAAATTTGATCTGCTCCTCCTCTCGCAATCCAACGTGCTGCAAACGTGTTATTCAAGTAACGTCGGACGTGGTAAGAGAAATGAGGCAGGGCACCATCTTGCATGAAAAAAATTCATTGGAAAACATTAATCGTTGAATAAAATTATCTTCTTCCACATCTTCTAACATGCCAATGTACAATTCATACCGTTTGCTGTGGTCGTCAGGATTCAATGTAGTTTGTATGTCTTGAGGTGCAGACGATGTTTTAGAACTCGCCATACCGTTGGTTGCTTGCTCATGATGTGGATTTCTTTGGGATCCTTTGCTGATTGCAGCACACAAAATGATTTCTCTTGAGGTGTCGCCGCCATTTTACTACAGACATACACCAACAAACAACAGCGCCAATGTGGCCGTGATTGGAACTTCTACCTCACGCGCTATTTCAATTGTAAACTTTTCTCTCTCCATGAACGTTGCAATTATGCTTCTATCTTTTGTAGTTTGGAAGCAATAAAATTTTGAAGCGTGTTCTTTCTTTCTGAATAACCCTGTACAAAAACTTTTAACAACAATATACAGTTAAATAAATGGATATGAGTTCCCAGTTCCAGGCCAACCAGCTAAACATTTCAGAAATGACATACATTCTCAGTTATTAATCATAAACTATTTGGTTGAATAATTTTCGATAACATTTTCTCTATTTATAGTTATTTAGCGTGCCGTTAATGAACTGACACGAAGCGACACGAAGATTTTCAATAAAATTCCCCCACCCCTAACTACCCTTAACATGGAAAAAGTTTCGAAAATTTTGTTTTTCTTAAAAATGGCTCTAACGATTTTGATTAAAATCACACATATTAAAGCAATTTCTGTCACAAATAAAATGCATATCTTGAATTTCTGGGAATAGGTTCTAAAGATCTGTTTATTCTGGATAAATTTTGCTTAATTTGGCTTAACTAGTAAACCGTAAGAGATAGACAAAAACTTACAATACAAAAAATGTAGATCTTGTTAATATACCCAAGTTATGTCATATACATTTTCTTCGTGGAGCTTAACGTTTTCGAGGTATTCCTTGGTATTAGTTTCAATTGTGAAGTGCATATATTTTCTCTATTTATAGTTATTTAGCGTGCCGTTAATGAACTGATTAGGAGTCTATAAAATAAATACAGCAAAACATTTTTACGTAACGTTTGTGATGGGATTTTGGCATAAGCATAACCATTAACACGTGTTGATATAAGCAGAGGGTTATTTTGTTCGGGTCTTGTTTTATCAGTTACTAATCATGATCTTAAAGTACTTATGACATTGTGAGTCTGGTATTTCATCTCAAAATAATTTGAGAGCTCCTTGTGTTTATCGGAAAAAATGCTAGTCAGCTGGAGAATTTACTGTCGTGACACGTTGCTATGGTAGCTCAGTGGTTCCTATTCTAGCTGAGGCATTGCATTTTTAATTCTAACTCTACCTTTTCAGCTTCTGCTCTACATACGGCTACTGTGGAAGAAACAATTGACAATGACTGACCTAACAGTTGGTTGAACCATGAAGCCCTGAAATTAAAGTACTTGTATTATAAGTTGCCATTGGGCATGTCATCTCAAAATAATTTGAGATTTCTGTGTGGTTTGGAAGAAAAAACGCCAGTCAGTTGAGGATGTTAATTTCCTGTCGACGAGTTACAATGGTGATTCAGTGGTTAGAAGAATGGTAAGGAGACTGGGAGATCCGTGGTTCAAATTTCGGCTAGACTCTACCTTTCAACTTCATTGTCCTATTATTATTATTATTATTATTATTATTATTATTATTATTATTATTATTCATAATGCTCTTAATACTATAATCTCAGTATAGCGTTACATTTTGTTTCTTCTTTTCTTTTCAGCACATATGTAATATAATGCACTAGTAAATAGAGAACGTATTGACATTCGATGTCTACATTTCACTGGAAATATTCGAGTATGTTTTGAGGTCTCCTGAGTCCGAAAGAACATTTTTAGAAAAAGGTCCGTGTATATATGTGTGTTTTTAAGGAAAAAAATTAATAAAGGATCCACATTCATTTTTATTTCTATTTTCTGCACTATTTTATATAACAAAAATTGCTCATAAAGGCTCTGCTGTAGACTTAACTATTTTTCATTACACCTTGCAGATATATCAAGAATTATAGGAGCTGTAAACTTTATTACCACTATAATTAATATAAAACTAACATAACTCAAGCTCAAATACTTTTATTCGTTTGATCAGTTGAAAGGATAGCATAGCTCAAAAACGAAAAGACATTTAAATACCAAACTTGATATTTATGTGTAGATCTTCCAAGGATGTGACAAGATTATTTTTAAAAAATTCCTTCCACTAGAAACTGCCCTTTACATGGAAATTGTTTGATTTTTTTTTTCAAAAATGGCTCTAACTATTTTGATTAAAATACCGTATATTATATATATTTATGTCACAAATAAAATTTATATTTTGAATTTTCTGGGACTAGCCTCTGAAAAACCTGTTTGTTTTGGACGAGCTTTGCAGGATTTTGCATAACGGTTAAACTTAAACAGACAAAACTGTAATAAACAAAAATGTAGAACTCGTTAAAACACATCATTTATGTCATATACGCTTTTCATGTAGAGTAGACCGTTTTTCAGATGTTCCTTGTTGTTGGTGTCAGTTTTAAACAACGTAACTTTTCTTAAAAGGGACCGTGCAAAGTGAACCGAAACTTCATTGTTTCACATAGCGAAAAGCTTTTAAAAAAATTGACTATCGCTTTAGCATAATGTATTGCCCTTCCTTCCCAACTACTTACAATGAAACAAGTAGATAATAAGACGAATTCTGCTAAGGTTTATCGCGCTTAGTAAGATGCAGATAAAAGAATAATAATTTGTAAGAATATCTTGTATTGGAACAACTAGAGAAAGTCATGTGAATGGAATACATCAGAGTTTTCATTCTTTGTTACAGTTATTTAACCCTTATATTATGTATCTTCGGTCGTCTCCTTAGTGCAATGGTAGCGCGGCTGCTAGCTAAGCGGGAGACCTGGGTTCGATTCCCGGGGAATTTTCCCCGCTGGGAGATCTGGTCCGGGGTGCACTCAGCCTCGTGAGGTCCCTGGGCAATTGAGGAGCTACTTGATTGTGAAGTAGCGACTCCAGATCGAGAAGACATCATTAACCGGCCGGAAGGGACTCCAGACGCTGATCACGTCTCACCCTGCAACACTGTACTCCATTCATGACGCCTTTGGGACGAGATGGGGATACATCAACAATCTTGACCCCGCCAACCGTATACGTTCTATTCGGATAATTCATACCATTTGAAACGACGCGATTGCATTACTTGTTTCGTTTAAACATTCTTGTATAAATGCCAAATAAATAAGACACTTTATTGTATGAATAACGAAATGGTGTCCGTATCCAAAACAAAAACAAAAACCGCCCCTGTGAGGACAGAGTTCACAGCGCCTCTCCAACGCCGGAAACAGCATTCACAATGCGCGCCACCTGATAGCCACACACTACCAGTCTTGAGGCGCGCACACACACATCTGAAATATGACAAGGAAATTGTATGAAAGAGAAATAATGGAAAAAAAGGCATGGAGAATAAACACCCCAACAATCACTTAAGTGGCAAAGGGAAACCATGAGAAACCCCAACCCAGAGTGCGCGGACAACGGGGATACAACCTAAGACCTCCCGAATGCAGTCGCACACATTATTGCGGTGCTTCCTCGCTCGGTTACTTTAATAGTATTGTTACAATAAATCCGAATGATTTGAAAATGCTTCTCCGTTATGGCCCTGGTGCACCGAAGTTCAACCGTACTTGCGGTTGATGTATATTTTAATTGGTTTTACTATGATAGCTTAATCTAATACCTAGTTCTAGCAGGTAAGTTAAATGGGAAGTTTCATCAATCTTCCAAGGCAATCAGCGCTAGACAAATGCGAGGTGATAATGGAACAGAATCTATTACCTCTGTCCCCTGCAGCAACATTTGGAGGGCGAGCGGGTGGAGAAGCATTATCATTGCACGCAAAGTGGTAATTATCGCATACAAGCCATTCGCTCTTTATTCTCTCTCGTGTGCTTCGGTAGTAAACGGATTTTTGTCCCTTCGACATTGCAAATAAGACCTTTATTGCTATTTAGTGTTTTGAGTTTAAGTCTTTAAATATCGAGCGAGGTGGCGCTGCATTAACGTGTGCGTCTTGCACTCGGGAGATGCAGAGTCCATGCCCGGTGACCGCCCACCAGCGACACCAGGTTTAGGTGTACTTCCAGGTTCGCGGTGCATGGCATGAGGGCAGATAGCGCGGAAGTATTCTCAATGAAAAGGTGCTAGATCGAAGCGCAGCCTGCACGCCCTCTCTGGCGGTCGGGGAGCGGTACTGGTCAGCGGGCTTGGAAGTGTTAGGGACTTTTGCGCATCTCTGATGACCTGTCTGACTGCACCATGTGACCTCCCGGGGTCTGAAGAGATGCGCGAGGTGTCCCCCTCCGTTATGTATACTTTAATTCTTTTACTCATTAAGATTATTTTCGGTAAATATGGTGTTATATATTTAAGCATTTAATTATTCAAAATATAGTTATGAAATGTAATTTATGGTAAGTATATTACTTTCTCTATACCAACTATGTACATAGTGTATAGAGAAGGTATTGCATTGCACCCAAAAATTCGATACCGAGATTTCACCGGAAATACATGTTTCGAGACTCCCTGAATTAAAAAAAAAACATTTTTAGAAAAATCCTTGTGAGTGTGTGTGGGTGTGTGTGTGTATGTGTGTGGGTGTGTGTGTGTGTCTGTCTGTGTGTATGTGTGCGTGTGTCTGTGGGCAGCATAGCTCAAAAACGAAAAGATCGTTAAAGCCCAAACTTGGTATTTAAGTTTTGGTATCTTCCAAGGATGTGACACGAAGATTTTCAAGAAAATTCCCCCACACCAAACTACCCTTCGCATGGGAAAAAAATTGAAAATGTTGATTTTCTTAAAAATGGATCTCACGATTTTGATTAAAATATTGTATATAAAAGATATTTACCTGACAAATAGAATGTATATCTTGAATTTTCTGGGAATAGCCCCTGAAGACTACTTTATTCTGGATGAATTTTACGGAATTGTGCATAACTGCTAAACCGTAAGAGATGGGGAAAATCTTACTTCACAGAAAATGTAGCGCACAATAAAACACACAATTTATGTCATTTACGTTTTTTTCGTGGAATTGATCATTTTTAAGATATTCCTGGTTTTTCGTTTTAGCTTTGAAAAAGCTATACTTTTCTCATACAGGAATTTCTTAACTCCTGTCCATCCAAACAAAGGTACTTCAGTTACATAGCAACAAGATTTTGGCTATCATTTTAACCTATGGAACTCCCTCATTTCACTTCTACTTACAAGGAAGCAAGTAATTAGACCATTTCTGCTAATTAACATGAAGTAAGTAGAAGCATAAGCTTTATAACTAAATTTGTTGCAGCAATGTAGAGAAAGTCATGTGGATGGAACTCATCAGATTTTTTCTCTTAAATTGTATTTTTCGAATTAAGCATACTTTATTCAAAAAAGAAGAAAATAAGGAAGTTTATGTAGATATAGAGACAGACTAACAATTCAATACCGTAGCCGGTATTTGAACCACGGATCTCCTGGTTTCCGTCCAGTTGCTCTGACGCTGAGCTACCATAGCAACATGCCGGCACGGCACTAAATTCTCCAACTGTTTCACGTTTATCTCGGTAAAACACAAAGAAATCTCAAATTATTACAAGGACGGAAGTGGATACGACACTTAAGCGCTTCAGCCCCAAAGGCGAAAACTACCGAAGACCTCGGTGGAGGTGACCTTGACCAGCTTGGTTCTACTAGCTTTCCAGGTTAGTGCCGGAAGACATTAAAGCGTCTCACTGACTCGTCGAGACCTACCCAATCCGAACAGTTCCCATTACGGGAGAGGCCCAGATGTTCGGCACGACTACTTCAATGTACAAACTCCATAAGTATTTAAGTCCTGGATTTATAGTTAACCAACAACTTTGTAATTAGTTTGTAAGTCGTCATTGAGAATTATCAAAATAATCTGAGGTCTTCTTGTGGTTTACTGGGAAAAACACGAGTCAGTTGGAAAATGTAGCGCTGTGTCGGCATGTTGCCATGGTAGTTCAGTGGTTAGAGCAACTGGGCGGAAATCAGGAGCTATGGCATTGAATTTTTACTTTCTCTATCCGTGGTATGTACATAGTGTGTAGAGAAGGTATTGCACTCCACCCAAAAATTCGATACCGAGATTTCACCGGAAATATATGTTTTAGGATCCCCTGTATCCAAAAAAAAAGTGTTTTCAGAAAAAGGTCCGTGTGTGTCCGTGTGTCTGTGAACACGATAACTCAAAAACGAAAAGTCGGTAAAATACCAAACTTGGTATTTAAGTTTAGTATCTTCCAGGGATACGACACGAACATTTTGAGAAAAATCCCCCTAGCCCGACTACCCTTTACATGGAACTTTTTTCAAAAATTTTGATTTTCTGAAAAATGGCTCTAACCATTTTGGTTTAAATATCGTATATTAAAGATATTTACCTGACAAATAAAATGTATATTTTGAATTTTCTGGTAATAGCCTCTGAAGACTACTTTATTCTGGGTAAAGTTTACGGAATTTTGCATAACTACTAAACCGTAAGGTATGTACAACAAATTACCACACAGCAAATGTAGAGCACCTTAAAACACACAATTTATGCTATATACCTTTTTTTCGTGGAGTTGATTGTTTTTGAGATATTCCTTGTTTTTGGTTTCAGCTATAAAAACTTATACTTTTCTTATAGGACTTTGTGAACTCGTGTCCATACAAACAAAGAAGCTTCAGTCGCAGAGAAACCAGCTTTTGACTATCACTTTAACCTATGGTACCCCCCTTTTTTCGCTCCTACTAACAAGGAAGCAAGTAAGACTATTTCTGCTAATTTTTACTCCATTAGATGAAGTAAATAGTATAATTTGTTGCAGTGACATAGAGGAAGTCATGTGAATGGAACACATCAGATTTTTAATCTGAGCATCTCTCCAACTTCTGCCTGCACACGGCTGATGTGAAAGAAATAATTAATTCACAAAAAGTTTATGGTTAACAAACGGTGAAATATACATATTTTTAACAATCTAAAGTATAGTAGAGGAATATCTTATTCCCGCGACGATTTAAGACTATATTGAGTAATAATTAGAATATCGCTATTTACATATCTATTGCTAAGTTATAGATTTAGTGGACCAATTAACCATTTCGGACGAGGCACAAGCAGAGTCCGAAATACTGAATGAGTCCGCCAAAGCTTTCGCGTACGTGTTGCAAACAAGAGATTTTAGTAAATATTCTCAAGATCATATTAAATAGCTAACATAAATAGATGTAATATAACTTCACAACACACAGAAAGGAGCAAAATGCAAATCATTTTTCCAAGCATAGAACAAAGACTAAACCTCACAACTCCGATAACACCAGAAATCACAGCAGTAGTAGCCGGCCATGGTAAAACAAAATCATAATAGGCTACTCAACATGTCCCTGCAATCTAGGAGAACAGCCAATAGACCAACTGATATATGCCTGAAACTATTGAATAGACAACGCACAATTCTTAAACAAGAGGTTACTAGAACAGGCAGCAACTGCTCAACCATCGACAATGTTCTAATAACGAAACATAGCAAGGCATTCTACAAATTTGTGAATTCAATAGACTTTAACAAATTCAAATAACACAAATGTTCAACAAAATGGAAACAAAACATAAAAGGAATCTGAAATCAAAGACTATAAATCACAAAAAGTGAGAACCTTCTTATGTACATTTAATATCTTTGGAAATTTTAAACTTGTAGTAGAAGTAACAATTTTCCACATCCATATTTGTTGCATTTCATATTTAAAAGATACACACTTGATTCAATAGAAACTAACACTAAAAGAAAACTAAAAATCTGATGTGTTCCATTCACATGATATTCTCTACATCTCTGCAACAAAGTATTATTAAAAAGCTTATACTTCTATTTACTTCATGCTAATCTAAAAAAAAAAAAAAAAGAAGCAGAAATAGCCTTATTACTTGCTTCCTTGTAAGTAGAAGGGAAATAAGGGAGTACCATAGGTTAGAAGTGATAGTCAAAAGCTGGTTGCTATGTGACTGAAGTTCCTTTGTTTCCATGGATAGAGTTGGCAAATTCCTGTAAGAGAAAAGTATGTTTTTCATAGCAAAATCCAAAAACATTGAATATCTAGTAATCGATCAACTCCATGAAAAAAAATGCATATAACATAAATTGTGTGTTTTAACGTGCTCTACATTTTTTGTGCAATAAGTTTTTATCTATCTCTTACGGTTTAGGAGCTAAACAAAATTCCGTAAATTTCATCCAGAATAAAGTAAGCTTCCCAGGCTATTCCCAGAAAATTGAAGATATACATTTTATTTTTCAGGTAAACATCTTTAATATACCATATTTTAATCAAAATCGTTAGAGCCATTTTAAGAAAATCAAAATTTTCGACAAAGTTTCCATGTAAAGGGTAGTTTGGGAAGGGGGGATTTTTCTCAAAATCTTCGTGTCGCATCTCTGGAAGATACTAAACTTAAATACCAAGTTTGGTATTTTACCGACTTTTTGTTTTTGGGTTATTGCGTTCACAGGCACACGGACACACACACAGACCTTTTTCTGAAAATTCTTTTTTGGATACAGGGGACCCTAAAACATATATTTCCAGTGACATCTCGATATCGAATTTTTGGGTGGAGTGCAATACCTTCTCTATACACCTTACATATAATGCGTGTAGAGAAAGTAAAAATGTAATATTACTTTATAATGGAGCATGTTATAAATAAATAAAATATATATATATATATATATATATATATATATATATATATAAATATAAAAGGCATAATCCAAGATTGTTCCATATTTTCAAAGCCGCCTGAACCCCTTCAACGCAACAATATATATGGGGATGTATGATGGCATTGAACAATTGATTCTAAATAACAGCCTTGAAACTGGAAATAAGGAAGTATCAATCCAAGCCAGCAACATTAAATGGAAGCTGCTGTCAGCTAAATACGACAGCAGTATGAGAAGGAATACATAACAACCGGTTTGTTTAAAACCCTGTTAAAGGTGATTGACTGATCCCTGCCATCCGGGTTTTATTTATTAAGCCAATAAAGCTTTCCATAACACATTGAAAAGTATAAAAAAGTGAGCTTTTAAAGACGAGTAAATTGTTTACTACAAAGTGAAGTCGAGGTGGGAATATCGTTAATAGACCTGTGAAAACATATTACAGCATAAATATGTATATATAAACTGCATATTATGTTATACATGTTAATTGCCGGTTCAATTGCAAAAATCTTGATTAAACATAAATGTGAACTCTGTATTTTTCTAAGTTTTCTTTTTGCTTGCTCTACATAGTATATGGTGAATAAGTAGAGAAGTATTGTACCACACCCAAAATTAAGGTAACGAGATTTCACCGGAAATGCATATTTTAGGATCCCCTATATCCAAATAAATTTTTTTAGAAAAAGCTCTGTGTGTGTGTGTGTGTGTTCGTATGTCAGTGTGTCAGTGAACACAATAACGCAAACACGAAAAGTCGGTAAAATAACAAACGTGAAATTTAATTTTAGTGTCTTTCAAGGCTGGGACACGAGCATTTTCAGGAAAAGCTCCTCATGCCATGGAAAAATGTTAACAAATGTTTTTTTTTCAAATATGACTAATACTGTTGATTAAAATACCTTATAATAAAGATATAAACATGACAAATAAAATGCATATCTTGAATTTTCTGGGAACGGCCTCTGAAGACCTCTTTATTTTGGATGAATTTTGTTGAATTTCGCATAACAGTAAACCATAAGAGATGCACAACAACTTACCTAATACATAAAAATGTATATTTAGTTAAAACACATAATTTGTGTCATGTACTTTTTTTTTCTCTTGGAGTTCACCAGTTTTGAGATTTTCCGAATTATTGGTTTCAATTCTATAATATTTAAAACTTTCCTGTTACGGGAATTTGTCAATTACTGGCAATGCAAGGAAACTGATTTCAGCCGCGTAGTAACCGGCTTTTAGAAATGTTGATTATCCCTTAGCCTAATGTGTTCCCTTATTACCTTTCTACTTACAAGAAAGCAGGTAGTGAGACCATTTCTACTAATGTTTATCTCGATTAGCATGAAGTAGATAAGAGGAATAATCTTTTTAACAATAATTCGTTCCAGAGATGTAGAGAAAGCCATGAGAAAGAAACATCAGAATTCTTGGGGTTTACTTTTCAAATCAGGGTAAGGTAAAATGGCGAAATTGAATGCTTATGTTAGAATACAATTCTTCCTCTTTAGTGGCTCCATTTCTGCTTAATACAAAGTTTGCATTAATGCACAAACACACAACAGCTTATTTCAAATAATTTTGTCACCTGCCATTTTCTAGATATCCGTTATATATGGTTAGAATTCTGTTGTTGTTGTTGTTGTTTTTGTTGTAGTGTTAACTCGTGCACTGATCTCGTTTGGTTTCCTATTTATCTTTAAATTTAAATCATTTTCATCATTAGATTGTACACACACACACACTCACACTCACACATACACACACATTAAAACTCACTGAGGGTGAGGAGGATGAGGAATAATCAGGGCCAGAGGAAAATTCCACTCCTGAACCGGGAATTGAATCCGGAACCTCTCGAATAGCAGGCAGGTGGGTTCCAACTGTTTAATAGTGTGTTAATCTTTTAGTGCATTCAACATTCAATTGTTTCTCGTAAAATCACGGAAAGAGTATGGGATTTTAAGGCAGCATATATTATCCAATTATTAAACATTTGACTATTGCTGTTTCCTTTGTATCTATAATGAAACGTATAATGCAACTATTTCTGCAAAGGTTCATCTCGATTAAAATCAAGTAAATAGAACAAAATCTGATGTGTTCCATTCATAAAAATTTCTCTAATTGTTCCACATATGAGCTATTCTTACAAAATAACCCTTTTTACTTTCTCTATACTTACTATGTACATAGTGTATAGAGAAGGTATTGCACTCCACCAAAATTCGATACCGAGATTTCACCGGAAGTATATGTTTTAGAGTGTATGTGTCCGTGTGTCCATGTGTCTGTGAACACGATAATTCAAAAACGAAAAGTTAGTAAAATACCAAACTTGGTATTTAAGTTTAGTATCTTCCAGGGATGCGACACGAAGATTTTCAGAAAATCTTCCCACTCCAAACTACCCTTTACATGGAAAAATTTTCGAAAATTTGGATTTTCTCAAAACGCTCCCTAAGAGTTTTTATTAAAATCCCGTATATTAAAGACATTTACATCCCAAGCAAAATGTATATCTCGAATCTTCTGGGAATAACCTCTGAAGACCTCTTTATTCTGGGTGAATTTTGTCGAACTTTGCTGAACTGCTAAACCGTAAGAGATAGACAAAAACTTACCGCACAAAAAATTTAGAGCTCGTTAAAATACACAATTTATGTAATATGTATTTTTTCGTGGAACTGACCGTTTTTAAGGTATTCCTTGTTATTTATTTCAATTTTAAAATACTTTTACTTTTCTTATACGGGAACTTGTCAACACCTGGCCATGCAAAGAATCGGATTTATATACCATAGTTACCACATTTTAAAAGATTTGCCTATCGCTTTAGCCTATGATACTCCCCTATTTCCCGAGGTCGCGGGTTCAAACCCGGCGGAGGACGATGGATTTTTTCGGGCGTAAAAATCCTTAGCATGGCTTCCTTCGGAAGGGAAGTAAAGCCGTTGGTCCCGTGTCGTAGATTTACGGCACGTAAAAGAACCTCAAGCCTGAGAGGCCTCTGAGCAAAATTACATGGTCTTTCACGCCCAATTTAGAATGGGACGCTGAGAACCACAGCAGTTAAAGAGCGTCCATAAATAACACGCCATTTTTTTTTTCTCCTATTTCCCGTCTACTTGAAAGCAAGTAATAAGACTCGTTCTGCTAATATTTTCTCGATTAGCTTGAAATAAATAGAATAATAAGCTTTTTAACAATAATTTATTGCAGAGATGTAGAGAAAGTCATTTGAATGGAACACATACGATTTTTTTTTTTAAATATTAGGTAGGGATTGAATTGGAAGGTTAGTTGTATAAACCGGGCCTCAATGATCTCTGTGAATTTTACATCTGTCCTGCAAAGTTCTTTCTTGAAACAAACATCGCGAAAATTTGTCCCCGTGAGTTACGTTTACGGTCGATTAACCGATTGAATTAAAAGCATTTAACTCTTCGTTGTCAATTCAAAAGGCGTGTTAGAGGACTCTGGGGTACTTTACATTACATTTATAATTCGCCTCGAAATTCGTTCTCTTGTTAAGTTTCCAGAAGCGGTGATTCAATTTCTTTAATGCTTCCTTTATCAGAGCAGCGACTTCCTTCATGCAGAAACTCTTCCCATTTCTAGTTACATTTAGTCACACTTACTGTACAGTTCATGTACTTTCCATGGCGGCGTGCTACTCGGATTTGGGAAGTACCGGTTGGATCCCTCATCATGCGTTTTTTTGTGGATTTCCCGGGTGGTTCATCTTTCACCATCAAGACTTTGCAGTCCATTATTTCCTGTACCGTCACTTTATTGTCATCTTTTAAGCGTTATAGGTCTCAATGTTCAGTGGGTTGTGACTTAGCGGAGGATTTGCGCTTTGTGGAGGTTTCTTCTCTGGCATCCTAGCGGGACCATTCCTCTCTGGGCAACGGGCGGCGGTTGCGTTCGTTCTGTAAACATTAGGGACTTCGTTCATGCTTGCGACCTTCCGCACTCCCAAGTTTCCTTCATCCCTCCCTCCATGGGTCACGGGAGAAGAATAAGGAAGCCGAGAACCTATGTATAATGCTCTACCTCGGTAGCAGAGTTCCTTTCATACATTTGTCCTTTACTTTCTTGTGACTCTTTCTGGCTTACCTAGGTGCCGAAAGATAATTTATTTTGAATGATCATGATCACTGATTTCGTTTAATTTCGCTAACAAGTCAAAAATATTACTAAAACACAACAAACAGTCCTTCTAACGAAACATATAGGGGTTATGTACGTTGCAAACACGTACAGAAGAAATAAATAGTTAATGTTTACTGCTTCTCTCGCTGAATTTGTCGTTTTAGGAAGAAAAAGAAAACAAAAAGTAAAAAACGGGCTGAAAAGAAAATAGGATTTATTAGAAAGCGAATATCAACGTTTGCAGGCCTTCCTTTTCTATGCATACTTATACCTTAATGACTTTACCATAACAAATTCTTAAACAGCAAGCAGGGCTAATTCACATCCATGATTTGGGAGTAACTCCCTGTCTCATATTTTGAAGTGCTTGATTGGAAGGGTAGAATCAAACTGAAAAATGCCAAGATTTGAGCCACGGATCTATGCGATTGCACTAACCAACTACCTTGTTCGAATATTTGCCGGTTAAACCAAAAAAAAAAAAAAAATCTAAATTTAATTTTGAGATGACATTCCCTTAAAGTGACTTAAAATGTTTTAAATACTTTAAGCTCCGAGCTTATTACTTAAATATAGGGTAGCGCTTTGATGCTTGTGTGAAGGTTTAGAGCGCTGCCTGTCTTCTTTAGTTGGTTTTGTAGGCGGTGTCCCTGACCCATTACTGAGTTTAGCTACGTATTCTCCTCATTTTCGGTAAATTTCTTGGCGAAGTTTTTAGACAAACAGTCGTTTCTTGGGTAAGTAACTGGAGATTTGAGCATTCTAATCGTTTCACCTTCCGATATTTGTCGCTATTATTGGTTTCAACACTTTATGGCACAGTAGAGAACTAGATTTTTTTTTACACTCTCTACACGTACAATGTACATAGTGCATAGAGAAGGTATTGCATTGCACCCAGAAAATCGATACCGAGATTTCATTGGGAAATATATATTTTGAGATCCCCTGAATAAAAAAAAAACATTTTTAGAAAAATGTCCGTGTGTGTATCTGTGGGCAGCTGAGAGACGAAAAATCCGTTAAGTACCAAACTTGGTATCTTCCAAGGATGTGACACGAAGATTTTAAAGAAAATTCCCCCACCCCAACTGCAGTTTACGTGGAACAATTATCGAAATTTTTGATTTCCTCAAAAATGGCTAACGATTTTAATTAAAATATCGTATATTAAAGAGATATATATTATTCGTTTTTTAGCTATATATTTGGTATTTAAGTTCAGTATGTTTCAAGAATATGGCAGAAAGATTTTCAAGAAAATACTCCAACCCCAACTACCGTTTAGATGGTACATTTTTCGAAAATATTGATTTTTATCAAAAATAGTGCTAATGATTTTGATTAAAAATAGCGTTTATTAAAGGTATTTGAATCACAAAACAGTATATTTTGAATTATATGGGAATAGTATTTGAAGAGCTCTTCATTTTGGTTGAGTTTTGAAGAATTTTGCATAATGGTTAAACCGTAAGAGGTAAACAAAAACTTACTACACAAAAGGTGCACATCTTGTTAAATGCGATTTTCTAAGTAAAGTTGACCGTTTTCGAGATAGTCATGTTATTTTTTCAATTTAAACTAATTAACTCTTCTCAAATATGACAATGCAACGCGAATCTCAGTTGTTTCACGTAGCGACCAGTTTTTAAAAGATTTGACTATCACTCTAGCCTAATAAATTCCTTTATTTCTCTTCTACTTACAAGGAAGCAAATGAGAAGGCCAGTTCTGCTAGTGTTTAACCAGATTAGCATGACGTGGATAAAGAATAATTTTTGTAAGAAAACATTGTTTGTGAAACAGCTAGAGAAAGTTATGTGAATGGAACACATAAGATTTGTTTCATCTTTAGAGCTAGAAAATAGATCCTCCTCGCTTTCCTTGACGTCATTCAGGTCTGATAATTAAAATTCATGTCATTTTCCTCTAACAATCCTGAATTGCAGCTCTTATTTCATCTTTGGTTTGTAACTTTTGGCACGATTATGCCATTTTCAACTAACATAAATAAACATTGGGCCCGCCTGGGTAGTGTGGTGGTAGCGTGTCTGCTTCATATTCGAAAGGTCGTGAGTTCGAATCTCGCTTAGGGTGAGTTGCCCGGATAAGGTTTTTTTCGGGGTTTTCTCTTATGCTGAGAAGACGAATGTAGAGTAACTTTAAGCTCCATGGATCCCGAGATCATTTGGGCATCCTTTTAAAATTTTCATTCAGCGTCCGATATGACCAACCAGATTAAAGGACGTTAAGCTACAAAAAATAAATAAATAAATAAAATAAATAAAACATTGGATAGAGTAACTAAGTTAGAAGTTCGTTTTTTGCTTTGAAATGTAACCAGGTGGACACGTGAAACGAAGTAGAAAACTTTTCTGGATGGCTGTGAAAGTAAATGTACATACTTTTCCCGGAATAAGTTTAAGGGGATACAGAAGGAACTTTTTTTTAGCGGTTTTATTAAAAAAAAAATGACAATTTTTACTTTCTTACATAGTACGTGGTACATAGGTAGAGAAGGTATTGCAGTAAGGGAGTTAAGTATTAAGTCTGACATTTAATCGAATTTTTGTATTTGAGTCACGCTGTTCACCGCCATGGACACACACTCCATGACCTGTATCAGAAAATAATTTACTTTGATTCATTGGCTTCAAAACGTGTATTTGCAGTGAAATATGGTTACAGAATTTTTGGATTGAATATAATACTTTTTCCACTTAATATATCTAGAAAATAAAGCAATGTAAATGCAAATAAACTAAACCACAATGCTGACATTTTTGAGAAAATAAAACTAAAATCACCTTTGGTTGATAAAGAACGAAATTCCATGAAAATTTCGCCTTGTATCCTCAGAAGATTCCTGACTGCTTTTCAAAGACACACGAAAGGTGCACAGGGAAACACACGAGGCCTCAAGCCGCCAGTGAAATCGATATCGAATTTTTGGGTCGAATGTAATACTCCCTTCCTCTATTTTAGGTAAGGGCTGGAGAAAACAGAAATTCCTACCCCGTCGCAAGGGTAGAATTAGACCTTTGATAAGAGCTAGCCAAGAATAAAGTACATAGTTTCTCCTGAGTCTTCTATTTCCTCTTTTGGGAGAATTCTTGACGGACGCCATGGTTGCAACATTTCGTTGCGTAGTTCTAGTTTTATTCGGTGCTACCAACAGCTTAGCACGAAAAGGCCTTCTCCATTTAACCCCTCACCCCATAGAAAGTTAATCCCTTCTGGGAGGACGTGAAAAGGACTGTGAGGGAAATTTCTCCATTAGCAGTTGGTCCATTGATTTCTGTGACGCCATGACACACTTGCAGCTGTTGCTTGCTACCACTGGTCGATAGAATCCTTGTTCACTCCCACAGCCGCTACCTAAATTCGATAGCACCATGGGTGTCAATATGCGACTTACACCTGCACTGAAAACTCCGCGATTCTGAACAAATGAGCTCTCAGTATGACTTAAAAGTTGTCTTGTTTGTTCATGTTGCTTCGGAAGTTTCAGTAAAATCCAAATTAATTATAGTATAGGAAAAGTAAAAGATATAAAAAAATCTGAGACTTTCACTACATCTATGCAATAAATTATTGTTAAAAACCTTATTCTTCTATTTACTTAATGCTAATCGAGAAAAATTGGCAGAAAGGGTCTTATTAGCTGCTTCCTTTTAAGTAAAAGAGAGATAAGAGAGTACAAATCCATAGTCAAATCTTTTAAAAGCTGGTTGTGAAGTATCGAATTTAACGGCACCTATCAGTCTGTAATAGAATGAATTAGCAGTCTGAGGCCAAGGTTATTTCTGAGTATTAGAACGAAAACCCAAAGTGGGACAGTTTTACTTGTCCTACATGGAAAATTGAAAGAAAGTTCAAAATGTATCACATTCAGAAGTGCGTAAAACGTACATATGGACAAGGTATAAACACGGAATTCTACTCTATCTTTATGCGAAACTTTATTTTCTTAAAACCAGCTCGAAGTATACGGAACCTCGAAATACCGGAGCTCTGCTGTGTTTATATTTTTTAATTTAGAAACGTTAATCTCTAAAATTACTAACTTTTCATACAAATATAATTTTTAAAAAATTTACTATTGCTGTTAGGATAATTTTTACTTTCTCAAGCCCCGCATGTACAATGCACATAGGGTTAGAGAAATATTGTATTCCATCCAAGAATTCGATTCCGAGATTTCACCGGAAATATATGTTTTAGAACCCCCTGTATCCAAAAAAAGCATTTTCAGAAAAAGGTCCGTGTGTGTGTGTCCGTGTATCCGTGTGTCTTTGAACACGATAACTCAAAAAACAAAAAGCAGCTAAAATACCAAACTTGATATTTAAGTTTGGTATCTTCCAGAGATGCGACGCGAAGATTTTGAGAAAAATTCCCCCACCCCAAAATAACCTTTACATGGAACTTTTTTCGAAAATTTTGATTTTCTTAAAAATGGCTCTAACCATTTTGTTTAAAATATCGTATATTAAAGATATTTACCTGACAAATAAAATGTCTAACTTGAATTTTCTGGGAATAGCTTCTAAAGACCAGTTTATTCTGGTTGAATTTTGCTTAATTTGGCATTACTAGTAAACCGTAAGAGATAGACAAAAACTTACTATACAAAAAATGTAGGCCATATTAAAATACACAATTATACCATATACATTTTTTTCGTGGAGCTTACCATTTTCGTGGTATTATTGTTACTAGTTTCAGTTGTGAAGTACCTATACTTTTCTCAGTCGGGAGTGTCCGTTTTTCTTTTTTTCTAATCCTGGCCAAGAAAAGAAGCGATTTGTAATGACAATCGCATAACGACAGCTTTTAAAACATTTGACCATGGGTTTAGCCTAGTGTATTCCCTTATTTTCTTCCTACATTATATGGAACTAAATAACAAGAACATTTTGCTAATGAGTACCTCGATTAGCAAGGTGGAGAAAGAAGAATAATCTTATGTAAGAAGTTTGTAGAATAGTTAGAGAAAGTCATGTGAGTGATTTTTAATATTACAATAGATGCTTCTGCACACTCTGGTGTAATGATTACCATGCTGACTTCATATACCCAAGGTTGCGGGTTCAAACCCGGCGGAGGACGATGGCATTTTTTAGGGTGTAAAAATCCTTATCATGGCTTCCTTCGGAAGGGAAATGAAGCCGTTGGTCCCGTGTCGCAGATTTACGGCACGTAAAAGAACCTCAAGCCTGATAGAGAGGCCTCTGAGCAAAATTAAGCGGTCTTTCACGCCCAATATAGAATGGGATGCTGAGAACCACAGCAGTTAAAGAGCCTCCAAAATTAACACGCCATTTACATTTACATTCTGGAACATTTTAGTTGTGGTGAAACAAAAACTTAGACGCGTGAAATATTTGAAGTTATGAAAATGTAGTTTTTAGAAAAGCCCTGTTTTATAAAATAGTATGTTATAATATTTAAATGGCTGCAGAGTTAGAAAGAACAGCTGAATGTTCTTTCTCTATGGATTTCAAAGGTTCCAAGAACTATTTGCCTTAAAGAAGCAATTTTCGATTTTTTGACCGATTATATCCAAAAGTTCACTTCTAGAACCCCTTAAAAAGGATCTACATGTATGTGCATACCTATAACTTAACATTTACCAGTTATACAAGATTATATTAAATTCCTTCCGAATGAAGAGGACCTCGCTGGTTCTTCCCAAATACTTCGAAATATTAACTTTATTTACCAAGTAAATGTGTTTAATATATGATATTTTAATAGGAACAGGATACGGATGGAGGGGACTCAGCAAGTTATTCTTCCTATGCCCCACGAGGGGGCTCACCGGGGAGGGATGAGTGAGGTGAGAGGATACACCGGGCAGCCGGAACCAGGACCGACGGCTCAGTAATGAATTGTTTACAGATAGCATCCCCACAACCGAACAGGCAGGCCGGGGACCTCGCCCCACATAGAGTCCAAGGGCGATTTTCATTCCTGCAACCAGCTGAAGTCGGGGAAGACGGAGATTTACAATGAGCATCCTTTTTCCCCGCCACGCGGCACAGAGCATCATTGTCCACTGTATCCACTTATTATCTACAAAGACATGTAATAATACAAGTTCTGCAATCATTTATTTTGATTAACGAGAATAATAAGTTTTGTAAGAATAGATTGCTGAACAATAGGTAATAAATAGGTGTTAAATAAGGTGGTATAACTGTCCTAGACTGATGACCTTGAAGTTGAGCGCTTTAAACGCTATCATCATCATATACATAAGTTTTTATAAATATACTAAAACACGCCTTGGAATTTAAGGGATGGCTTTCATAATGTTGGCTACTATTATACACTAGTTTGTTTATGTCTGGTTATAAAGTAACGTTTGCCAAACGTAAACCGGTGAGTAAGCGACGTTGGTAGAAGGGGTAATGGCGGAGAGAGTGCTTCCCCACCCATGTGCTAATCTATGAAGAGGTGATGATGATGATGATGATGATGACGATGTTGATGAAGTACTTCCTATCCTGTCAGTAGCTCCCATCATGCCAATTGTCCTCTTTTAGAATCAATAAGCTTCTCTGAAAACACAATTTCTCACAAAACAGAAAGAATGTATTGCTTTATTAACTCATACACTCGTTGATATTGCACCCCTGTGCCCATACCAGTATGCCACTTGTATGACAGAATCCACAGGCTGAGGCTAAGCTGCAATAACTCCTTATGAAAATATGTTTGTTTAATCTCACTTTGCAGCACAACAGCCTTGATTATGTTGACTACTGATTTTGAGTATTTGCCCTTTAACCTTGTAAAATTACGACTAGTGCTTTTACGTGATTTCGGGTATGCAAGAAGTAAACTTTACGGCAGGTATAGTCGTCTCCTTGGCGCGGTGGTAGCGCAGCTGCTTACCAAGCGGCAGACCCTGGGTTCGATCCCCAGTACCGGCGTGGGGTTTTTTCCCCCGCTGGGAGACCTGGCCCGGGGTGCACTCAGCCTCATAAGGTCCCTGGAGGGCCAATTGAGGAGCTACTTGATGGAGAAGTAGCGGCTCCAGGTCATGAGGACCGCATTAACCGGTCGGGGGAGGACTCGAGGTGCTGACCACGTCTCACCCTCCAATGCTGCACCCCATCCACTGTAGTGGACCGAGATGGGGGACGCAGCGGCCGGGCGGTAGGCCAAGGTTCCCCGTGAGCTGTCGTGCCTTGGAGTAAAGTCAAGCCCCACATTATCTTGGCTAGTGGTAAGGAGTGTACTTGTTTTGCTACAAGTCGAGAGCAATGTGCTAGTCAGTAATAACTAGAGCTCAGTCCGGGGTCACGAAATTGCCGGATTGAGGTTCGGTGCACACAGAGTATAACTATGGCATGATGGAGTAGGCGTGCTCTCTACAGCTCATTTCAAAACTGTTGTACAATCTAGCATTGCTTACTGCCTGGCCTCATTGAGTTCCTGATAGTGGCTAAACCAGTGAACACTGAAAGAGAGCGCAGATTGAACAATTTCGAAAGCACGAAAGGGTAGGCGTTCGACACTAAACAAACTTGGAGCTGATTCAAAGATATTTTGAGTGACTGAAGGAGACTCTTTTCTTTCGATACAGTATAGACGTATCTTGTAATTGACTGCAATGAATTCTGAGTGAGCTTGGTTGATTTATGATCATTGGCTTTTTAAAGCTATGCTCATATTATATTATTATATTTTATTTGTAAAAGTACGAGGCGTTTTTATTTATGAAATAATTATTTTATTGTGTTACTTTGGGAATTACAACGGTGCATATAATATAAACACATGTAATGGGCTACTTTTGAAACAGATTATAACTCAACTCTACAAACACCCGCCTACACTACCCTCTTTTTATGCCGCTGACTGCTCAGTGTGTTCGTAACTGTATGCAAATTTGAACCCAAAACCAAGCTCTAGTAATATCTTTTCCGTTCTGTTTAAAGCATTTTGATGTTTCATAGAAAAATTAGTACATCCACTTATTGTGGCTAGGCAAATTATATAATCTTCAAGTTTATAACCATTCCTTTATCTTCTGCATGTAAAATTCTTACAATAAAAATCTTACCCTTGAAAAACATCGGTTTTTTTAGCTATATTCAATAACTTGCACGCAATATTTTCTCTATAGAGGTTTCATTCAAATTCAATTTGAGTTCGTTAACACTTCAACACTAAAAGAAACAGATTTATAAACATACTACATATATATTAAAATAAATAAATATACCTACATATATATATATATATATATATATATATATATATATTACATTTTCTAAAATTGATCTAATATGCATTAAAATGTTCAGGTAAATAAGTTAAATTGCGATAATTGAATAAGGTAATAAGTAACTAAACCCGAGAAATAGCATAATTATATGATTTTTGTATTTTCAACATATTCAAAAAGTGTCTTTTAAAAGTAAAATGAATAGTAAAGTATGTTTTATGTTCATATTATAGTGGCGTTTGATACTCAAGCGTTTTTACATACATTTTACCCATATTAAAAATCAGGTTTTCTTATTTTGTAAGTCACAAAAGGTTCTCACTTCTACTCTTCTCGAAGCTGCGTCTCGATTTCGAAGCCATACCCACCACTGAATGAGACGATCCGAAGCACCAGTGAAGGGTGCAATTGGAGAAGGGGAAGACATGGGCGGTAGAGTGTTCGACTTACGGTCAAGGTTGTCAATGCTTTTTATTACTTTCTCTTTACGAACTATGTACATAGTGTATAGAGAAGGTATTGCACTCCACCAAAAAATTCGATACCGAAATTTCACCGGAAATGTATGTTTTAGGGTCCCCTTTATCTAAAAAAAGTATTTTCAGAAAAAGGTCCGTGTGTCCGTGTCCGTGCGTCTGTGAACACGATAACTCAAAAATGAAAAGTCGGTAAAATACCAAACTTGGTATTTAAGTTTAGAATCTTCCAGGGATGCGACACGAAGATTTTAAGAAAGATTCCCCACCCCAAACTACCCTTTACATGGAACTTTTTTCGAAAATTTTGATTATCTAAAAAAATGGATGTTACGATTTTGATTAAAATATCGTATATTAAAGATATTTACCTGAGAAATAAAATGTATGTTTTGAATTTTCTGGGAATATCCTCTGAAGACTGCTTTATTCTGAGTGAATTTTCCGGAATTTTGTATAACTGCTAAACCGTAAGAGATAGACAAAAACTTACCACACAAAAAATGTAGAGCACATTAAAACACACAATTTATGTTGTATACATTTTTTCTTGTGATATTCCTTGTTTTTGTTTTCAGAGTCGAAAATCTTAACTTTTCTCATACAGGAATTTGTCAACTCATATCCATACAAAAAAAAAAAAAAAAAGGAACTTCAGTCACATAGCAACCAGCTTTTGACTAGCGCTTTAACTTATGCTACTCCCCTTATTTCCTTTCTACTTACAAGGAAGAAAGTAATAAGAATATTTCTGCTAATTTTTTCTGATTAGCATGAAGCAAATAGAAGCATAAGCTTTTTAAGAATAATTTGTTCCAGGGATATAGAGAAAGTCGTGTGAATGGTACACATCAGATTTTTTTTTTTTTTTAGTATCAAATCGTATTGTTGAGTATTTTGGCGTTTACACTCAGCTGTCATATTTCAAATCAAAACTAATTCAACTAAAAATATAATTCTATAACGCTTCAACCAATTTAAATGCTTAATTTAAAAAGTAAACAAAACCACTGGTCGATGCATTAGTTCGTCAGCATATAAGTAAAGCGTATTACATCAGCTTTGGCATTATATACATGACAATCCTCTAAAATACGATTTACCGTCAGAGCCGTTTTGAACAGCTTACTTGAAGTCTACCTATATTATTGATGTGTATGTGGTATTGTATCATGATACAGCAGGGTTAGACCACTAATGATCTGTTCCAGCTCTAAATTAGCATTGCTCATTTCATATTCGAACGGGACGTCCTCGATTTCTTCCAACTCTAGATTTGTAACTCTTTGAGGAATTCTATCATTTTCAATTCTTCGAATGTGATAGTACCAACCTTTGCTTTCTCTAGCACGTATGTACAATGAATTCGATACCGATATTTAACCGCAAAGGTATGTTTTGAGGTCCCTTAATTCCATAAATCAGTTTTAGAAAAAGCGTGCATGTTTGTGTGTGTGTCTTTAAGCAGCATAATTTAAAAACGAAAATTCTGTTAAATACCAAACTTTTTAATTTATGGTTCCATGGTTCAGTTATTGGATACCTCCACTTTTAACTGTCTTTGTCCACAAATAAACACTCTGGATTGAACATGTTATGTGGCTAAGAAATCCTTTAATTTGCATTTTGTTTTTATCAACTGTATTCCTTCCTTTCTTCAAGTAATTGTACCACATAAAAATACAATATATATACAGGGATCTGCGGATATAAAACCATGTTAATTTATTAGAAAACATCTTGTATTATATTTTTTATTCTATTTGCTAAGAATTTAGGATATATCTCGTAACCAGGATTTAATATTTTAAATGTATGGTGTATCCAATTTCACACCCGAGCACGTTATATATTTGTATTAAATTAGTTTCCAGAATTTGAGACGATTATTTTTCTCTTTCGCTTGCGTAAGAGGGTACAGCAAGATTACTTTAACAAAATACCACAGAAATGCTACAGAAATACGCTTGTGAGGTCCCCTGAATCCTGAAATAAAATATAAATTGTATATATTTTAATATGTAAAAGTCAGGTACGCTTCGTGTGTGTATGCATTTTTGTTATACGTTTCCACACTGTTGCACTGATTTCGACCAAAATTCGACAGATACTTTTTTGACACAGGGCGAGAAACTTTGTTTAGCTTAAAATTCGAAATTCCATACCATTTCATTGGCTTAGTTATTTTATTTCATGTTATGTCTATCAAAGTTGACAAGGCCATCTGTATCTTTCTCAACGATAATGATGATAGTGAGTAACAATTTCTATATCAATTTCTGTCTTTCTTTTGTTTTGTTTTCCGTGCGTTTTATTAGTATTTCTATACTTATTTAGAAAATGTGATGTATTACATTCACTTGACTTTCTCTATATCTCTGCAATAAATTATTTTTAAAAAGCTTAAGCTTCTATTTACTTCATGCTAATCGAGAAAAAATGAGCAGAAATGGTCTTTTTTCTTGCTTTATTGTAAGTAGAAGCGAAATAAGGGAGTACCATAAGCAAGTTTTTATAGCTGAAACCAAAAAACATGGAATATCTAAAAAAAAATCCACGAAAAACATGTATACAACATAAATTGGGTGTTTTAAAGTGTTGTGTAGTAAGTTGTGTAGTAAGTTTTTGTCCAACTCTTACGGTTTAGCAGTTATGCAAAATTCCGTAAAATTGACCCCGAATAAAGAAGTCTTCAGAGGCTATTCCCACAAAATTCAAAATATACATTTTATTTGTCAGGTAAATATCTTTAATATACGATATTTTAATCAAAATCGTTAGAGCCATTTTTAGAAAATCAAACTTTTCTAAAAACGTTCTATGTAAAGGGTAGTTTAGGGTGGGGAGATTTTTCTCAAAATCTTCGTGTCGCATCCCTGGAAGATACTCAATTTAAATACCAAGTTTGGTATTTTACCGACTTTTCGTTTTTGAGTTATCGTGTTCACAAACACACGGACACACACACACACGGACCTTTTTCTGAAAATGCTTTTTTTAGATACAGGGGACCCTAAAACATATATTTCCGGTGAAATCACGGTATTGAATTGTTTGGTGGAGTGCAATACTTTCTCTATACACTATGTACATAGTGCGTGTAGAGAAAGTAAAAAGTAAACATGGCTATATTGAAGTTACATAAACTGTTATCATTTCTTCCCAAACATTCTCTATAAACAACTATGAGATGTAATGTAACATCCTGGAGATCACTGAATTGCACTCATGAAAAATAATCATTTCAAACTGTGGTATTTGTTATTGTTAAAGTGCTTTTGTATACACATTAAGTAACAGTTTACAATGGTTTGACAGCTAATATAACGCATTTCAGAAGAGAAGATGTTATTATTACCCACTGATTTTTTTAAAAATTAAGCACATTAAATATTTTAATAATAAAAAATTGAAAACTTATATCTGTGGATGCAGAAGCCACGAAGTTATGCTTAGTAATGTATTCAGTTTAAGGTATAAAGAAAATATAGTTTTATACCTGAAAAATTGCAATTATTTATTGTTTTCACCTTATGTTGGATTTATATTATCGTAGCGTATAGCATTTTTCCAACTCTACCAAATTATTTAACGTTTACCCACAGAAAATTTTATGCTAACTGTTGGTAGCTGGCATTGGTCATTAAAAGCGTACTCCGTGACACTTCGACTTCTGAAGTAACCTTGCCAAGATAGTTTCAGCTTTTACCATTGTAAACTAGAAATACCTATTACTTTGGTAACAAGTCATGGACGTATGCAGCAGTAGTTTTCTTGTCCTGAGAGCTTTACTTAAGTGAATTGTGGATTGCTGCCGTTGCAGGAAATGTCCTAGGGAAATAAGACATTTAAAAATAAATCACTGCAGAGTGGAAGTTTCTATTTGAATCAACACGCCACACCCACCGTGTTAAGTCACTTGCTTGCTTAAATACCTACAATTACGAAGATCCGCGTTATGGGGAAGAAAATCACGCCATTTTGCTGCTACTGCGCAAGTGCGAACGTAATATAGCGAGGGAAACTCGCTAGATTGACGCTTGGACTGCACGAAAATCGGTGTAAGCGCACAATAACCCACACCTAATATAACGCACGTGAACGACTTTGATGATACATGTTGGTAGGTCTTCAGTTGTGATTAGCATAGCACAACAAAGCTGCCAAAGCAAATGAAGTTCCTTTTGTGTATTTGAATATAAATCGTGTGTTGCATTCAACTTTAATGACCAAAAATAGTTCTCAGGAATTTCTAAATCCTTGTAGTACCAGTCTAGAAATAATATAATAATAGCTTTATAGGTGAGATGGTTGAGGAGTAATAAGTAATATACCTTTTTAAACACCTCTAAAGAAACCAAGACTATTGACTTAGTAGAACTGTCTATCACGAACAATGCCGGATGTTTCAGCTAGCAACTTATAGGTATTATACCAAGTTTGGTTTTTAACCGTCTTTTCGTTTTTGAGCTATGCTGTCTACAGACACACAAACATACACACACACACACACACATTTTTCTAAAAAATATTTTTTTATTCAGGGGATTTCAAAACATGTATTCCGGTGAAATGTCAGTGTCGAATTGTTGGGTGCAATACAATACCTTCTCCATACACTATGTACATAGTTCGTGTAGAGAAAATAAAAACTGCTTTACACACTTGTATCATAAAGAACTGTTATCGAAGGGAAAAATTAAGTGAAGAGTTCTGTAGATTATTTGTATAAAAGTGGTCGTTTTCTTAAGATGTAAGAAGTGTAAAGTGCTTATAAAACCGTCATGTGCGGAAGAGGGTATATACTTTTGTTAAGTACACTAATAGGAAGAACGTTTAAAGAAGTACGAATTTGATTCCAAGTTCTGCTGACCTCAGTTTCCAGTATACTTAACTGCTGTAAATTCGTTTGAAAAAGGGAGGATATTCCGCTAGGTATACTTTCCTAGAGTAGGTAAATTTGTTCAGTAGAGCACATCCATTACCACTGATAATTATTCTTTCCTAGTGCACTTCATGAATTGGTTCTAATGAACACGAGCTGCATGCGCAGTGCCAGGAAAAAGACGAAATTACATTTCCGGTTGGTTAGCCCCGGACAAAGGGACGGAAAATCGTTACCACGTGCACAAAAGGACAAGTTATTCTGTAACCACTGATGGAACGGCATAAACCAACTTCATCGTGAGGAAGGACATTTGGCATTTCTCAACTATCAGGTAATTAATTTTGTAGGCGTAGATATTTGGGAAAACGGATGCGTTGTTGCATATTATTGATATTCAATTTTCTTCCTTATTCGTGTGTCTATCAGCAGAAATTAACAAATCTCTCGTAGCATTAGGTTATATAGTAGAAGGAAAGATGTGTTACTACAGAGAAAATTATAGTAATAGTATAGATAATCTTTAAAAAAAAATCTGATGTGGCACATTCACATGCCCTTCTCTACCTATTTTGCAAATATTATACTCAGAAATGTTTATTCTTCTCTCTACTTCGTGCTAACCAAGAAACCGTTGCAGAAACCGTTCTGTTACTTAGTTCTTTCTAAGTAGAAGCGAAGTAATGGAACACACTAGACTAAAGTGATAAATTATAGCGAACAGCTTTTAAAATATATGTGATGCAATTGAAATTCCATTCTCAATGCATGATCAGGATGAAAAATTGAATAACGACTTTGAGAAAATATCGTTATCACTTTTTGAGAAAAAGCTAAGTATTGAACAGTTAAAACCCAATAACAAGTGGTTAGTATACAAAAAATGTATATGACATAAATTTTGTGTGTGCGAGATCTACATATATTTTTGCATAAGTTTTTGTCTACATCTCACGGTTTACCAGGTATTTAAAGTCATTCAGAACTAAAGAGACTTCGGAGGCTATTCAAGATATACGAGGGTGGTCTGAAAAGTTCTCAGCCTCACCCAGAGATCACGGCACTAGTTGCATAGTTTTTTTCCTTACATTGGTACATATGTTAACAGACCCTATGCAAAATTACAAGTCATTCCAGGCAATAGTTGACTGTGGGCAGTTGTTTGAAGCAGTGCAAGCGCGCATTGCTTTGAAAATAGAGAAATTCGAGTATCGTGCTGTGATAAAATTCTTCGTAAAAGAAAATGTAACACCTACAGAAATTCATTTGCGGATTGTTAATGTGTATAGTGACTCTTCATCTTCAGTTTCCACTGTGAAGAAATAGGCGGCCGATTTTAAAAGTGGCCGTGAAAGCATCCAAGGCAATCCACGCGAAGGACATCCAAAAATTGTAACGACACCGGCAATCATTGAAAAGGTGCGTGAAATTCCTTACTCTTCGAATTTCAAAGGAATGTATTGGTCACATCTTGCATCAGGAATTAAACATGAAAGAGCTTTGCGCAAGATGGGTGCCGCGTAACCTCACTGTGGACAACAAATGCATTCGTACGACACTTGGCACATTTTCAGAAGAACAGAAGTGACTTTTTGCGCCGATACGTTACAATGGATGAAACATGGATTTAGCACTACATACCCGAATCCAAGCAGCAGTGGATGCAGTGGACAGAATCTGGATCTTCAGCTCCAAAGAAGGCGAGGATGGTGCCATCGGCGGGAAAGATCATTGTTTTGGGATACCAAAGGGCTTTTGTTGATTGACTATCTCGAAAAAGGTAGAACCATTACTGGAGAATACTAAACTGAACTTCTATCCAAGTTGAATGCAAATCATTTGTGCAAACAGACCCGGGTTAAAAAAGAAAAAAAAAAAAGTTTCCATCAGGACAATACACCTGCGCAAAAAGTGTTTTGGCATGAGAGTGCTAGAATATCCACCCTATTCCCCAGTTTGGCTCCCTCGGACTTCCATCTATTTCCAAAACTGAAGAAATTCCTCGCTGGAAGGCGCTTTTCGTACAATGAAGAAGCGATTGCGGCTGCAAATGGGTACTTTGCTGCACTTCCAGAGGAACACTACAGAGATGGGATAATGACACTGGAACCTGCTGTACACAATGTATTGCTTTTAGAGGAGATTATGGTGAAAAATAAAACTTGTACTTTGAAAGCATGGATTGTCGTTTTTTAGTATCAGGCCGAGAACTTTTCAGACCACCGTCTTAGATCTACTTGCATGTAAACATTTGCAGTAATATACGGCATTTTAATCGAAATCGTTAGAGCTATTTTTATGGAAATCGAACATTTCGAAAAATCTTCCTTGTAATGGGTAGTTTAAGGATTTTTCTGAAAATCTTTTTGTCGCCTTCTTGGAAAATATTATACATAAATGCCAAGTTTAATACTTAACGGAATTTTAGTTTTTGAGTTATGTTGCCCACACACACTTACACATAGTTTTTCTTGGATTCACCTGAAAACATGTATTTCCAGTATAGCATTTTTGGGTAGAATACAATACATTCGCTACTTACCATGTTACATAGTACTTAATAGAGAAAGTAAAAATGTATGAATTCGTGAGTGGCCAAATAGATGCCTAAGGATAGGTCGATAATGTGCACGCAAAAATGACTAATGAAACGTAAGCATCATGTTTCAACACTATTGTTGTCAGCAAATGAAAGAAAACTGAGATGACCCTTGTACAGGAGGCAGTGGAATGTTATACTGTTTGTAATACGAAAACTGTTTCAAAACAAGCCGAAAGCATTAAGGGGCACGGTTTTATAGCAGTGCATGTGTTGAATTACACACGGAGCTGAAAATATTGGTTAAAGGAATATGATACCTGTTTGAAATCCACAGAAAAATAGTTCAGATTCTCAAAAACTGTTTTACAGATTGTTTTTACTTCCTGCACACGTACCCTTTTTTGTCAATAGTGTATAGTGAAAGTATTGCACTCCAACCAAAAATTCTATAGATTTCACCGAAAATATACGTTTTAGTGTCCTCTGAACCCAAAAAAAGCATTTTACTTTTTCTAGCACGTATGTAAAATGTACTACATAGTGGATAGAGAAGGTATTGTATTCCATCCACAAATTCGATACGGATATTTTACAGTAAATACATGTTTTGGGAGTCCCTGAATCGAAAATAAATATTTTTAGAAACATGTCCGTGTATGTCTGTCTATGTATGTGTCTGCGGCAGCAAAGCTCAAAAACGAAAAATCGGTTAAATACTAAACTTGGTATTTGGCTTCAGTATCTTCCAAGGATGCTTCACAAAACTTTTCCAAGAAAATCGCTCTGCCCTCAACTATCCTTTACATGGAACATTTTTCGAAATTTTTTACTTTCTCAAAATTGGCTCTAACGATTAAGATTGAAATGCGATATGTTTACGACCTTTTTTATGACAAGTAGTATATATATATGTGTGTATGTGTGTATGATAGGGGACGCAGCGGCCGGGCGGTAGGTCAAGGTTCCTTGTGAGTTGTCGTGACATAGAGCTATTATATTATTGACTTTATCTATTTTGCAAAATTCTTCCTTCAAATCCTTGTTCTTCTATGTACTTCACGATAATTGAGATAACTATTAGTAGAAACAGCTTTAATAATTAGTTGCTTATAAGTAGAATGGTAAAACGCACTGACTAAAGCAGAGCCAAATCTTTTAAATAACTGTCACTGAGCGATTAAAATGCGGTTCTATTTGATTGACCAGGAGCAAAACAAAATCAACCGGATTTGACAGATTCTCGTATGAGAAAAGTTTTAAGTACTTTAAAGCTGAACCAGTATTATAGGTATCTCGGAAATGGTCAACTTCACGAAAAATGTATATGTCACAAATTATTTGTTTTAAAGAGATTACATTTTGTGTAGTAAGTTCTTGTCTATCTTTTATGGTTTACCGCTTATACAATGCAGAATGAAGAGGTCTTCGGAGGCTATGTCCCAAAAATTAAAGATATGCATTTTGTTTGTCATGTAATTAAGTATCTTTAATATGCGGCATTTTAATCAAAACCTTAGAATAACGATATTTTGGAGTAGGGGCGAATTTTCTTGAAAATCTTCGTGGAAGATAGAACTTAAATACCAAGTTTGGAATTTAATTGACTTTTCGTTCACAGATATGGACACACACGGTAATTTTTTTAAAATTCTTTTTTGTACACAGGGTACCCGTAAAACGTATATTTCCGGTGAAATTTAGGTATCGATTTTTTATAGTATGCAATAGCTTCTCTACTTAGTGCATAGTATGTAAAATATATAGGTAAGCTATCTGATATTAAAATATATAATATAATGTATATGTGTATAAAACACACGTATTTCCATTACAAACAAATCAGAAACGTGTTGACGTTTTTCTAAAAAATGTGTATAACACTTAAATTCTGTTCAGCATCGTACATTGGTGATTTGGTTTATGTGCACAGACTAATAGACGGACAAACCTATAAGTGTCCATGGCAACGATTGAGTAAGAGATTTTTTTTGGAAATTACAGGAAGACATTGGGGTTTTAAAAGTTGTGCAAAAAATTGAGCATGCTCCGCTTCAGATGTTACAAAGGCAAGCGAGCACAGGAAGCGAATTCGTAGAGCTAAAGTGAGAAATAACCTCTGCCCTACTTCTTGCACAAACTTATTTCTTCACACAAAAGATGCCATCAACAGTTTTGTAATCGAGTTGTCGAAAAGCCTTACAAGTTGAAAGTCGTTTAATGACGTTCAGGGCAAATTCTGTTTTTGTTACCTTATAAGCGTAGTATTATTTTCTTTATTTAGGGCAAAAGTAATACGCTTAGATAAGAGATTAACTGGTACTTTATGCAAACACAGGCTACCAAATATTTCAGGCTATCAAAATTTAAGGTTACAGAAATAGCTCGAAGTGGTTTGCTCCTCCTTCGTTGCATGCTTTCAATGTTATCGTGTACTCTGTTGCAATTTCGGTAAAATCTAGGGTGGACATCCGGTGCAAGAGTCGCATAAACAGGAATTTAAATTTCCGCAGATAAAGTAAACTCCATTGGATTCAAATCAGGAGATCTAATAGGCCATGCAGTGAATACCCCTCGACCAGTCTATGTGAAAATTTACCATTAAAGAAACTAGCTACATCTGATTGAAATGAGCTGGTGCACAATCGTGTAAAATCGCATTCTTTGATGGAGTCCAATTAAATGATGCAACTCATCTCTGATAAAATGTAGATGTGTTTCTCTATTCAGGCGCGGAAGAAGGCAGGCGATAAGGCTCAATAAGATGATTGTGAATGCGTCCACTCCAAACGTTTAATCAGAACCTCAGTTGATTTCTGTCCTGTCGTACTTCATGCGCGTTTTCATAGACCCAGTTATGTATTATGGGCATTTGAGATATCGTGAAGTAAATCCAGCCTCATCGGTGAGCAGACTGAATGAAAATAGCGCAAATCTTTACGTGCCATCGCATATTTTTCTCAACTCTAAATCCGCCACATTTAATTCCTGTACCCGTTGAAGGTGACACGCGTACAGAAGATTTGAATGCAAAGTTCACCAAATAGTTAAGTGACTAACCCTTTGCCATACTAGTGTGCATTATATGCTAAGCGATGGTTTGCGTCCATATCACGAACTCGTTTTTCACGATCAATTCTAGGCAAAAGCGATAGTCAAATCTTTTAAAAACTGGTCGCTATGTGAATCAATTCAACTTCGGCTCACTTTGCATGGCCAGCAGTAGAACAAGAGAGATGAAGCGTAACGTGAATTCCCGTTTGAGAAAAGTCAAATAGAAACCAAAATTAAGGAATATCACAGAAAAGGTCAAATCTACAAAACATGTACGTATATGGCATAAATTAAGTGTTTTAACGAGATCTACATTTTTGTGTGGGTGGTAAGTTTTATCTATATTTTACGTTTACCAGTTATGCAAAATTCATCCAGATTGACGAGGTCTTCAAAATCCAGTTCCCAGAAAATCAAGATATACATGTTATTTATGATGTAATGTGTTTAATATACGGTATTTTAGTCAAAATCTTTACAGCCTTTTTTGAGAAAATAAAAAATTTCGAAGAATGTTATATGGAAGGAGTAATTGGGAGGGGGATTTTCTTGAAAATCTGCATTGAAATGAAATGGCGTGTTATTTATGGACGCTCTTTTTAACTGCTTGGGTTTTCAGCGTTCCATTCAATACTGGGCATGAAAGACCGCTTAATTGTGCTCAGAGGCCTCTCTATCGGGCTTGAGGTTCTTTTACGTGCCGTAAATCTACGACACGGGACCCACGGTTTTACTTCCCTTCCGAAGGAGGCCATGCTAAGGATTTTTACGCCCGAAAAAATCCATCGTCCTCCGCTGGATTTGAACCCGCGACCTTGGGTATATGAAGTTAGCATGGTAACCATTACACCACGGAGGGCGATACTGAAGTTACTGACATTCCGTTTTTGAGCTATACTGTTACAGACACGCCCAAACAAATATACACAAAGGCGGACCTTTTTCTAAAAATGGTTTTTGTTGAATCAGGGTATCTCAAAACATGTATTTACGGTGAAATCTCGGTATCGATTTTTTGTGTAATACGGTATCTTCTCTATATAGTGTGTACACCGTAAATGCGTGCCAGAGAAAGTAAAAACATTTTTCATCGTCGTTTATTATATCACTCTTGCATTCTTATAATTTCTCTTTTCTTATTACAGTATTTTGATTTGTATTTTAATCCCTAACCATTTTTACTGTTACCATTATAGCTCTCATTTCAGTCTAATCAAGTTTACTTTATTTCAGTCGTTCTCCTAGCTTCTCATCACTAAAATAACCATGACCACTTACATACAAATTCTGTTTCTTTATAATATTATTTCCGGAAATCATTCTTGTTATTGTTCTACATTTCTGTCCTTCATTCATATAATCACATTATCATATGGAAACAAGGAAGAAGAAAGTTGTATTCTTTTTTATTAATGAATGATTAGTAGAATGGACAGAAGCAGATCTTTCTTTGGAAAGGATTTCCTCCATCTAAGGTTTCACATAGATAAAAAACAGAGTTTTTGACTGTTTTAGTTACCTCAGGGCGTGCACCTTTAGGGCAGCTGTCTCAAGTTTTCTTCCAAAGTTTTCCTTCACATTGAAAGACTGCTCGTGAGTAACTTAAAATGCCAAAGTTTGTCCGATGCTTTTATGGCACAAAAAACTTACTTCCATCGTTCATAGACCCCTTTTCGATTTTCGGGGGAAATATTTTTCCAGGACGAAAATTCCCCAAGCGAAAAAATTTACCTCAGCAATCCATCGCAAGTCATCTTCCGGAGTGCAGTCTCTACTTTTCTAAGTTTATTTATTTTTGTTTCATTCCGATATGTTTTTGTTTTATTTTCTTTCGCACTTAGAGAAAGTGAGCGAGTCTGGATCAAATGGAAGAGAAAAATGAAAATAAAACAAATAGAACATTCTATCTCATACAGTATCTTGGTAGAATCGAAATTCTTAAAATTGGTCACGTAGCAACACACACCATACGTTTGTTATTTTAGCCTGGAGATCTCTTCAAATAAAACATAAAAATACATACGTTTTTATAATATAAACTCTCTTGCTATAGCTTTGGATTAACGTTTGTTTATTTTGACGCGATTTAATGTTACTTGATTACGGGATAATTATAAGCATAATTATTGCCACCAAAGACATGATGATCGCCAGATAATTATCATCTTTTCCATGTTTAAACGTATCTTTTTGCAGCAAATTCAAATATTTTGTTTTAAAAATATCGGTTCCTCTTCCAGCGCTTTGTTGTATTACTATTAAATTGACCTCTGCTTTCGAGGTTAGGCGTTTTTACTTTCTCCATACGCACTATGTACATAGTGTATAGAGAAAGTATTGCACTCCACCAAAAATTCAATACCGAGATTTCACCGGAAATATATGTTTTAGGGTCCCCAATATCCAAAAAAAGCATTTTCACAAAAAGGTCCGTGTGTGTGTGTGTGTTTGTGTGTGGGTGTGTGTGTGTGTGTGTGTGTGTGTGTGTGTGTCCGTGTGTCTGTGAACACGATAACTCAAAAACGAAAAGTCGGTAAAATACCAAACTTGGTATTTAAGTTTAGTATCTTCCAGGGATGCGACACGAAGATTTTGAGAAAAATCCCCCCACCCCCAAATACCCTTTACATGGAACTTTTTTTGAAAACTTTGATTTCTCAAAAATGGCTCTAACGATTTTGATTAAAATTTCGGATATTAAACATATTTACCTGACAAATGAAATGTATATCTTGAATTTTCTGGTAATAACCTCTGAAGAGTAGTTTATTCTGGATGAATTTTACTGAATTTTGAATGACTGCTAAACTGTAAGAAATGGACAAAAACTTACTACACAAAAAATGTAGAGCACTTTAAAACACACAATTTATGTTATATACATTTTTTTCGTGGAGTTCGTCGTTTTTGTGACATTCCTTATTTTTAGTTTCCGCTATGAAAAACGTATACTTTTCTCATACAGGAACTTGTCAACTCCTATCCATATAAACAAAGGAACTTCATTGACATAGCAACCAGCTTTTGACTATCACTTTAACCTACGGTTGTCCCTTATTTCGCTTCTACTTACAAGGAAGCGAGTAATAAGACTATTTCTGCTAATTTTTTCTGATTAGCATAATGTAAATAGAAGTATAAGCTTTTTAAGAATTATTTGTTGCAGGTGATATGGAGAAAGTCATGTGAATGGTACACATCAGATTTTTCATTAATGGCATCTGCATAACAAGAAGAACATAGTATATAAAATACCATATATAGACATTATTTCTATGTCAATTTTATTAAACAATGGCATAATTATAGTGATTTATTCGTTAAGCTGTCAAAGTTTGGTGCTTTTATATAAGCCTAATTGACTTATGCATAAGAGTATACCTATGCTTAATAAGAGGAGAAACTGAAAAATAAATTAATATTCACAAAAATGCTATAAATAGAACTGTCCATCGATTACAAAATTTAATCAGTTAACTAAATTTAACTGGTAGTATTTTAATTAGCCGATTAATGGAATTTTATTAATGTATATTTGATATTTCTTTTTATGAAATTTAAGAGCATTTAATCATGATCATAGAGTATGAATGAAAAAAAAACTTGGAACTATATATTAAAGATACATAATTCCATATTATAATATACATTATTTATCTTATAATTGTTTTTGGTGTGTTGCAAGCAATAGCAAATAAGTAAAAAGCAATACGTTCATATTTTTAATATTCTTCTGTATTAACAATTTAATGATACAAACATTTGAAAATGTGAAGTTGACAGTTACTTACAAACATCTTTGCTAGAGGACTATGGATCTTTAAGTACATACTGAACACTCTCTCGCAAGGAATTTCCTTCCCATCGGCTCACAAAAAGTAAATACATGAACTGATGCTTAAGTGGTCATTTGCTCCATTGTGTATTTATAGCAAATGATATCTCTCCAGTCATAGATGACCTGAAAATGTCATAATCGCAAGTCCTTAAAGACTACCACGTCCCTAGTCATCGTCGCCTGATTGTGTTTTGTTAAAGGTTCGCAAACAATAGACTGTCCGGTATTTCTTTTCGTATAGTTTGTGAAGCAGGTAATGCTTTTATATAACTTTATGAAAGAAAGACATGAATAGCTAACTTTAATGATATACTCTAGTTACGTTAATAAAACCAAACGGAAAATAATAATGCAACTCTCACGCAGGTCTTCAGCAATCGGTTCAAGTAATCGATTAATGCATACCTATTGATCACTTAATCTGAATTTTAGATTAATCGGTCCAATTAATGCTTAAAGGTTGGCCCCGTACTTCAGTCAGTAGACTACCTGCCTATTGTATGAAGATCCCCAGGTTCGATTCCCGGCTAGGGGTGGGAAATCTTCTCTAGCCACGAATATTATCTATCCTTCAAAGACTCTGGAAGTATGAATGACAGTGTGAATGTGTGTGTGTGTGTGTGTGTGTGTGTGTGCGTGATCTAATGGAGGAAAATAGATAACCAATAACAACAATAAACTTGTTCCACAGCTGAATACGCGATATTACCGTGCAGTTAAGGAATAATAAAAAAAAAAAAAAAAATCGCTTAAATCAACGGCTAATTGTAAAGATATGTTTAGTAATATTTAAATTACAATTCCATCTACTTTTTATAGAATTGTGCAATTAGCATTAATCGGCAAAAAAGCTTTCTGTTTTCTGTCTCAAATATTACGATATTTGCGTATGAAAAGAATGCGAATCTGAAGACTAAATTACAAAATTTTGTTCCTCTGTTAGTAATTAAAACAGACTGGGATAATTCAACTTGTAGCTCGCATTTAAGAGATACGGAGTTCCAAACGCCCTGAGGCGAACAAACTCACCTAAGATTTTTTCGCGGTTTTCCTTGGTCGCTTGGCAAATGCTGAGTAAAATAACCTGATCCACGCATTTGCCTACCATAACTATATATCATTTTCTTCTTCTTTCTTTTTCTTCGCCACCACAACAAGATTTGGGCTGATCACCAAGCGTGGACATACTGTGATCCAAAGTTTGCTTGCTACTCGACAAGCTTCCGACCCAAAACAATGGCTCGCAAGTCCTTGGTGCTGCAAGTCACACAAAGACAAACCTAATCCGATAAAGAAGAGAAGGTTTCTTAAGGCCAAAATACTTTTATTGTTGTAACTAATTAAGTCGGTATTTCTGCGCGACATTTCTAATAATTCTGACGAGCGCTAAGTGTAAGAGAGAGAGAGAGAGAGAGAGAGAGAGAGAGAGAGAGAGAGAGAGAGAGAGAGAGAGTGAGTTCGCTGGATACCAAACATTATGTGATTTATGTGCGAATGTGTCTGTGTTTGTGTCAACAGAAAACTTCAAAAAGAAAAAAAATCCAATACATGCCGAACTTGGTATTTAAGCTTTAATCTTCAAGAGTTTTACTAAAATTTACAACATATCTTACCCATCCCAAACTGCCATTTATATGGAATAATTTGTGATATTTTTGACGGAATTTCAATTAGAGTTAATTCTTTTCCAATCATTTCGTGCACATTTTTTTAATAGTTTAATTTATTTAGCGCCCTTTAACTTCATGAACTCATAACTATGATAATATCGGGATCTTTGCTTTAGAAATAACTGCTGTGTTTTCTCGTTGCTCTAGGATTTGTTAACTTTTTTTATAGTGTTTAACGTCTGCTTTTACTGCTTATGTGACCGCAGGCTATGACATTAATGATACATGGAATGTAACTTTAATGCAATGTGTATGTGTGGTATTATAGTACGTATGTAATAGGGAGAAGTATGTCGCAGAATTGCATGAGGAGATATTTAGTAATTCAGAAATATAATTTTTTGTGCTCTGACAAGTCATCACAGGTCTAGAGACTATAACGTTTGTAACTCTGTGTGATAATTCTGAGGTGAGCTTATAAGGAGATATTTATTAACTTCTGAAATATTCCAAAATGAGATCTACTTATATAACTTGTCGCTGGGGGCAACGCACTTTAGAGCATGCCTTCCGATAATTGTTTAAATACTCCCAGAACAACATATTCGGGGGACACGTGACCAGAGAGTTCTAGAGTCCCTCTTAGTTTCTTCTTACTTGAACTTAAAACCACTGAACCATTCCAGTTCTCCTTGAGTACGACCTAGTTCGACTCCTGACCAACTACAAACCTTATACCTAGAACTTCAATTCTTCAGACTACCAATTGAGGTAGTTGAGGGTATTTCATTACATTTTTCAGTATTAACATATACGCATCACTCTCAAATGCATATTTCCACATTCACTGAGAGATAGGGAATGATTCTAGTTAAAGAAAAGTTCCCCGCCCCAGCCAGGAATCGAACACGGGATCTCTGGGTGATAAGCCAGAACGCGACCAGAGTGGCACTGAGTGGGTATCTATTATATAGTTTACGGATGCTTTTCTTTAAACATTACTTATATCTTATTTGATCTCTTTGTTTTGTTTCCCGCTATTATTGCTTTTCATTTCTGAGCTCTTGAACATAATCTGTACATATTTAGTTGTTACATAGTCATGTTTATGCATATTTTATTTAATTTCCCCTTAGAGAGGACACGAATTTTTACTTTCTCTACACGTACTATGTACATAGTATATAGAGAAGGTATTGTAATGCATCCAAAATTTTGATATCAGGATTTTAGCGGAAATGCATGTTTTGGGTCCTCCTGAATCCAAAAAAAGTATTTTTGGAAAAAGATCCGAGTGCGTGTGTGTGTCTGTCTATCTGCCTATCTGTGGACAGCATAGCTCAAAAACGAAAAGTCTGTTAAATACCAAACTTGTTATTTAAGTTCAGTAAGTTCTATCTTCCAAAGATGGGACACGAAGATTTTAAAGAAACTCCCCCACCCTCAACTACCCTTTACATGGAAAACTTTTTGAAAATTTTGATTTTCTCAAAAATGACTCTAACGGTTTTGAATAAAATATCGTACATGTATATCTTGAATTTTCTGAATACTACTTTATTCTGGATGAATTTTATGACTTTTGTATAACTGGCAAACCATAAGAGATAGACAAAAGCTTACTTAATATAACATGTAGAGTTCGTTAAAATACACAATTTATGTTATATTCCTTTTTTTCGTGGAGTTGATCGTTAATGAGGTATTCCTTGTTTTTTTTTTTTTTTTTTTTTTTTAAGTTTAACGTCCTTTAACCTGGTTGATAATATCGGACGATGAATGAAATTTGTGAAATGATGCTCAAAAGATTTTGGGGTCCATGAAGCTTCAAGTTATTCGACATTCGTCTTCTCAGGTTAAGGGAAAACCCCGAAATAAAAAACCTTACGCGGGTAACTCATCCTAAACGAGATTCGAACTCCCGACCTTTTGAATGTGAGGGACACGCTACCACCACACTATTGGTTTCAGCTTTAAAAAAAACGTTTTCTTATACAGGAATTTGGCAATTCCTGTCCATAGAAACAAAGGAACTGCAGTCACATAGCAACCAGTTTTTGACTAATACTTTAGCCTACACTACTCCCTTATTTCCCTTGTACTTACGAGGAAGCAAGTAATAAGACTATTTCTGCCAATTTTTCTCGATTAGCATGTAATAAAGGAAGCATAAGCTTTTTAACAATAATTTGTTTTAGAGATGTAGAGAAAGTCATGTGAATGGAACACATGAGATTTTTTTAACGTCTATCACATACAGAATATTTCATTTAATGCTCGCTCGAAAACTGATTGAGTCAGTGCGCAGAATCATAAGTGAGTAAGTCCAGGTTCTATCAGTAAAATATTGTGAAATTTATAAAGGCACAAAGAATATGATGGATAGGACACATAGAGAGAATGACAGAAGATAGAATGCCAAAAAGAACATTGAAAGGAAGACTGTACGCTGGAAGAAAAAAAGGAAGACCAAAAACAAGATGGTTAGATGATGTGATGGAAGACCTAAGAAAGATTGGAATCAGAGGGTGGAAAAGTAAAACAGAAGATAGAGATATGTGGAGGAGGATTGTGCAGGAGGCCAAAGCTCACCAAGGGATGTAGAGCCAGAAGAGGAGAAGTACAGGTTCTGTCCACTCCTGACAGATCGCATCTCTTTGCACCAGCGCTAGTAAAATATTCATTATTTGAATACCTTTCAATTTTATATTGTTACAATTTTTACTTTCTCTATACGTGCTATGTATATAGTGTATAGAGAAGGTATCGCACTCCACCAAAAAATTCAATATCGAGATTCCACCGGAAATATAAGTTTTAGGGTTCCCTGTATCCAAAAAAAGAATTTTCAGAAAAAGGTCCGTGTGTCACTGTGTCCGTGTGTCCATATGTCTGTGAACACAATAACTCAGAAACGAAAAGTCGGTAAAATACCAAACCTGGTGTTTAAGTTTAGTATCTTCCAGGGATGCAACACGAAGATTTTGAGAAAAATTCCCTCACGCCAAACTACCCTTTACATGGAACTTTTGTCGAAATTTTTTATTTTATAAAAAATGGCTCTAACGATTTTGATTAAAATATCGTATATTAAAGATATTTACATGAAAAATAAAGTGTATATTTTGAATTTTCTGGGAATAGCCTCTGAAGATCAATTTTACGGAACTGCTAAACCGTAAGAGGTGGACAAAAACTTACCACCAACAAATGTAGAGCACCTTAAAACACACACTTTATGTTATATTCAGTTTTTTCGTGGAGTTGATTGCTTTTTAGATATTCCTTGTTTTTTTTTTCAGCTATAAAGACTTATACTTCTCTCATGCAGGACTTTGTGAACTCGTGTCCTTACAAACAAAGGAACTTCAGTCGCAGAGCAACCATCTTTTGACTTTTACTTTAACCTATTGTACCCCTTATTTCGCTTCTACTAACAAGGAAGCAAGTAATAAGACTATTTCTACTAATTGCTCCATTAGATGATGTAAATAGAATAATTTGTTGCAGTGATACAGAGAAAGTCATGTGAATGGAACACATCACATTTTTTTTTCAGTTCCACAAATTAGTGACGCTGAATATCTCTTGCTGTAAAGAAGGCTATCCTTTTGCAGAATTTTGTACTGAACACGCCTTCTTGTTGTCATATGTTTCTCCCCTCTCTTTTGTCGGCTGGGACTGATTATTTTTCTTGAAAGTTTCCTTTCTTATTTACTCGGAGACAAGATTTCTGTCTAGTTTCCTTTTTAAAGCAGAAACGGTATTCGTATTTTACTGTCGGCTGTTATCCTCAAGAAAACAATTTCCACCTCGTCACTCGCGACGTCTTCAGCTTTCTGGAAGACCGCACTTCGAGAAACATAAAATGTTGGTTATTGCTCTTAGGAAGAGCTGAATATTCGGAACGTAGTAGCTGATTGAAATAAAAATGTCTTTGTTTGGAATTGTTAGAGACCTTAATGAAACCTCTTAAAGATGTTTTTCAACGCTAATGCTTAATCACTCAGATGTCATGCATACATAGCATAAGTTAAGGGAGTGATGGATGACATTTCAGCCACTTTCAGTCAAAATATGCTGTTTGGCTTGTTTTCACGGAAAAATGTTATATCTATATGCAAAGGATGAAACTCATTTGACGTCTGCAAGTTGCCGTAAATACATTACATTTTAAAGCTCTACGGTATTTAAATACGGCTTGGTTGGGATATCTATGTCATTTTGCACAGGTGGTCCAACTGCTCCGTATTTAACTTGTGCATAATTTGTTGCATTAAAAGAACTCTCAACGGGGTTATCTCAAGTTAAACCAGTCAGTGGGGAACTGGTGTATGGTTAATTTTTACCGCTCTTGCTTATCAGCGGAGGCAATAAGCGGGTCGCGCTCATTGAGAGGGGATAAACATTCTTTTTAACACACGGAAGGATATCTGCACACGTCAAATACGGGGCACTGGGCCACCCGGCACATGCTAGAAAACTTCAAAGTTTATTCAATAATCAGTTTTAATAAAATCAAGCATTGTATTTTTATAACAAAAATAAAAAGCGTTTAGAAACAGTACACAGTTTAGAAATATGATTTTACAGTGCATCCATTTTATTTCTTCGTTTTGTAATGCAGACATTGAATTTCCGTTGTTTGGACATTTAGTACAAGCTTCTATTGTATTGTTAAAAAACGTTTGGTCAAGTTACTCAAAATCTGCGACAGAAGTTTTTTATATCCCTGCTGGGCATAAGATGAAGTTTCTAGAATAAAATTAATAATAATAATAATAATAATAATAATAATAATAATAATACAAAGATTAGGTACTTGCCCGTCTGGGCTTTACAGCACATCAGCCCAAAGTTTCCTAAGAAGTCCAACATCTCGTTCTCTTGTTTGGTATTTGCTCACTAGTAGTGGGTATCTCTTCTTGAAATTAAAATGACCTTAAATTTTACACATACAATTAATTATATGCAATTCGACTTGAACTTATTGCATTAGTTTAGTTATTTACTAACTCCTAACTGGAGCACAGTCACATTGCGATGTTTCCTTAATTAGATTTGAATTTCTAGTTTGTGAGTTCGTCGCTATGCGCCATTGTGACGAGGGATCGGCTCGTTGTCCACAGATGGCACTGTAGGACGAAATCACGACTTGCGGACAGAATTTTGTCTAGAAACCTTCTTCTTTCAATGTGTGCGTTCTTTAACGTGCAAATAAACATTACACAGGACCAACTTACTTCCCTTCCGAAGGAAGCTTGCTAAAGATTTTGGCGTTCGAAAAAAATCCATCACTATTTGCCAGGTTTGAACCTCCAAACTTGGATTCTAGAGACTAGCATGGTAACCACTACACCAGAGGGCAAAATTACAATAAATAGAGACTGTTTAAAATAATTAACTTCATGGTATGCAGCCGAAATTTCTAATTTTCCTGGGCAGCTTTCAAATATCCTCACCAATTTCAATAATAGGTATAATTAAATGTAAATAAAACGTTGGGAAAGCTCATATTTACAGAACGTCCAAAGCTATTGATTGTATAATTCAGTTAACACATCTTACATCTTATTATTTTTTTTGCACTACCAATATTGCAGATAGTTTTCGACGTGTATCCAGTGTCACTACCACATTCTGTACTCACGAAGCATTGAAAGGCACATGTCGCTCAACGTGACGAAAAGATGCGTGTTATTGTAGACTGAGTGAGGTGATTTTTCTGTTCTTGTTTTCTCTGGGTAGGTTATTACGTCTGGTTTATTTTGGGTGCAATCAATAAGGTAAGCAAAGCAAGGAAAGTAAAGTCGACAGGCAGTCGTTTATCGAGTTGGCAGGTTATTAACGGCTGTGCCGATAGTGGCTTGTTCCTTCCAGCGCCTTCTGCAACATTAGCGCTCTATGTCGCTGCCAAATTTATTAAAACTTGGCTTTTAGAAAGGTCGTTCTGAAAAAAAAGAAAGAAATTTTATTTAATTAGCGATAAAATAGCCGTAATTAGAAGACAGACTTCGAAAACATTTAGAGTAAATCTCTTTTTTATAATGCCTAATAATTTAACAAAAATTCTCTTTTTAAGAATATTAATTAGTGATGTGTTAATTTCTACTAAAACTTACAGAAATTCTTTATGTATAACTTTGAAGGATATTAGTTTACTTAACATAAAGTCATATAAAGATGCATAATATGATTTAATCATATGCTCTATACGTGAATGCAATTATGTATTTACTGTGAAAGTATGTGTGTCAGAGAGAGAGAGGGAGAGAGAGAGAGAGAGAGAGAGAGAGAGAGAGAGAGAGAGAGAGAGAGAGAGAGAGAGAGATCCTTCTAGGCGCCTACATCCTTTTGTCTTCGACGATTTAGGAAGTTATTTTCATTTGGACAAAAATAAAAATATATGTTATTTACACAACTTTCTGTACCCATTCTTCAGCAAACCATTCTTATATATAAAAAAAAAAATCTTATATAAAAAAATACAACGAAAGGAAGTACTACGGTAATAGAGTAGGCTTAAGTGATAATCAAAGCTTTTAAGAGTGGTCGCTATGTGATCTTTTGACGTTCCATTCTCTTTAGTAGATCAGTAGGAAAAAAAAAAAAAAAAAAGAAAGAATAAGGGTATACAATTAGAGGAAATTATAAGAATTACAAAATATAAGTCAATAACAACAAATATCTTGAAATGGTTAGGTTTATATATACATTTGACATCAGGTGTAATAAAATGTATTTTTGTGCAATAAGATTTTGTCTATCACTTACAGTTTGCCTGTCATTCACAATGAAGAGTACTTTAGAGAGTATTCAACATATACCTGTGAGTGTATGTTTTAAAAATTTGTATTTTACTAATATTGGTTATAGTGATTTTTTTAAATTACAGTTTTCCAAAACTATTTATGTAAAGCGTGGTTTGGGATACGCAGATTTCCTTGAAAATCTTGATGTATCCTTGGAGGGTGGAGAACAAACTTGGTGTTACTCATATTTATTAATACTCGATATTGTAGCGTATGTGGGTTAGTGAGTGTGAATATATTTGGGGGTTAACAGTTAATGACAGTTGATAGAAAAGTTCGTTAGTGACCGTTTAGGTAGTTAGATTATTTTTTTTTTTTGGTAGTGATTGACGCCCGCGGTGACACTGATGATACATGAATGATGATGGAGCACCGGTGGAATGAGATGGAGGGGAAACCGGAGTACCCGGAGAAAACCCGCCCCAGCGCCGCTTTGTCCACCACAAATTTTACATGCGTCTAGGTGAGAGTCGAGTGGTCTAACCACTCGGCCACGGCGCGGCCCTTAGGTTAATTGAAATAAGGCATCATTAGGAACGTCCACTTTTTTTTTTTTTTTTAAATACAGTTCCGGAGGCATGTCAGGACTCCGGCGCTGGCACTGTATTCCTTTTTTCTCCATTTTTTCCAGTTTCCTATATTTCCTTAGTAGATCTTATTATGCTTAACGTTTTCCTTTTACATATACATACACAAACATAGACCATTTACAAACACAGAAACACCCATACCCAAGGCGGGACTCGAACCCACGATCCCCAGCACCACGAAGCACCAATGCGAGACACTTTAGCGAGCGCGGCCACCGGGATCGGCAACCCACTCACTGGTCTGGTTTAGCCCTCCCAGCGCTGCGGCAATGAAAGGAAGCTAGCCACAGTCAGTGAGCGTGTGGGAAACTAGTTAGCAGTCTTTGGGGATTCACCGTAAAGATCTAGCTGGCCGCCAGGTGCTACATGGTCAACTGCCATCAGGAAATAAATTGTGTTCTTGTTTTAATTTATGATGTTATAACTTTCCTGACCACCATAAAATCTCAGTATTTCTCATTAGCCAAGCAAGTCGTCCACCATTAAGCTTATGTTGCGTTCGTAGAAGATTCTGTTGCAGTTGTTTGTGGTTGTTGTATGTGGTCTAACGCCTCATATATTTGGGACGCAACAGTATTCATGTCGAAGCTATGAATTAAAATGTCATAATACGCACAGTATAAGAATTGCGCTTCTTACAGCAACTCTAGTAACTAAAAAATAAGTATGTAAAATCTTGGGAATTTCAGGATCAAACTGAGACAACATTAAAAACTCTGATGTGTACCGTTCACATGACTTTCTCTATATCCCTGCAACAAATTATTCTTAAAAAGCTTATACTTCTATTTACTTTATGCTAATCAGAAAAAATTAGCAGAAATAGTCTTATTACTTGCTTCCTTGTAAGTAGAAGCGAAATAAGAGACTACCATAGGTTAAAGTGATAGTCAAAAGCTGGTTGCTATGTCAATGAAGTTCCTTTGTTTACATGGATATGGGTTGACAAGTTCCTGTATGAGAAAAGTATACGTTTTTCATAGCAGAAACCAAAATTAAGGAATGTCTCAAAAACGACGAACTCCACGAAAAAAATGTATATAACATAAATTGTGTGTTTTAATGTGCTCTACATTTTTTGTGTGGTAAGTTTTTGTCCCTCTCTTACGGTTTAGCAGTTATTCAAAATTCAGTAAAATTCATCCAGAATAAACTACTCTTCAGATGTTATTCCCAGAAAATTCAAGATACACATTTTATTTGTCAGGTAAATATGTTTAATATACGAAATTTTAATCAAAATCGTTAGAATCATTTTTGAGAAAATCAAAATTTTCAAAAAAAGTTCCATGTAAAGGGTAGTTAGGGATTTTTCTCAAAATCTTCGTGTCGCATCCCTGGAAGATACTAAACATAAATACCAAGTTTGGTATTTTACCGACTTTTCGTTTTTGAGTTATCGCGTTCACAGACACACGGACACACATGGACCTTTTTGTGAAAATACTTTTTTTGGATATTGGGGACCCTAAAACATATATTTCCGGTGAAATCTTGGTATCGAATTTTTGGGTGGAGTGCAATACCTTCAGTATACACTATGTACATAGTGCGTATAGAGAAAGTAAAAACCATACCTAGAGAAAATATTTAATGTGTTTCAAAATGTTAATGTTTACATGTGTGAAAAATAAAATAGGTGTGCAAAGACATTGAGGTGACGTCACGCAAAGATAATAAGACACCAAATATACGTAATAACGCTTATCAATAATTTAATAAATACACAAATCATGTGAATGAACAGAATATATATGAAATATATAAATTAATTTTGCATCAATGCTATATATTGAAATTGTTAATAATTGCTCAGAAAACGTATAAGCATTATATTTAAATATGTTGATGTTATTTTATAATGAAAAAGAGCATGATTGGGGAGGGAGACCATGAACCCGACGTGCTATCCGCGACCAAGACAACAAAGCGTTACAAAACGGTTTGAGCATTGCAAAGAGTACAGTTCTTTATCGTGGCCATCAGCTTCAGTGCTTATAATTTATAGTGAATAAATTAGTGGTGTTATTATTTATTTAAATAGTAATAGCAATTCCTAAGTCCGAGACTTGAGATGTCTATGCTGATGCTATGCAGAGGAAAATGCCACACTTTGCACAATTGTTATTTATGTAACTAGTATATAATCTGACTGGTTGTGACAGAAGTATATGTTTAGCGCATGAGTATACGTTTAACGTGTTACATACAACATTTTATGCAATTACAGCATTAAAATACGTAAAAATAATTAATGCATTTGCTGAATAAAAAATTATAATGTATCGGAAATCACAGATGTATAATGCAATATGATTGCCAAGCTTCATTTGTTTCAACACTTACAGAGGAAAATGGAAGGTAATAATAAAACTATTGAAAATATGGCTTGCATTGCGCTTGACATTTTGAATCAAGCAAAGAGAGCTGACAGTTTATTAATCCCCCCCCCCAAATCTAAAGATGTTTACAAAAAGAACATGAAAAGTTTTGCGAACGGAGAAAAGAAAAATGTGTCAGTTTGATTAATGAAGCCGTTGGAGAAAATTATGTTGTGGCGGTGATGACATTATTGCTGTTTTTTTTTTTTTACCATGGTGATTACTCATTCATTTTCTGTTCTGATGACAGAAATAGAGTAATTTTGCACAATTTACGCCGTCATAATAAGCCAAAAAAAATGTAAATGGCGTGTTATTTATGGACGCTCTTTAACTGCTGTGGTTCTCAGGTCCCACTCTAAATTGGGCGTGAAAGACCGCTTAATTTTGCTCAGAGGCCTCTCTATCAGGCTTGAGGTTCTTTTAAGTACCGTAAATCTACGACACGGGACCAACGGCTTTACTTCCCTTCCGAAGGAAGCCATGCTAAGGATTTTTACACCCGAAAATATCTATCGTCCTCCGCCGGGTTTGAACTCGCGATCTTGGTTATATGAAGTTAGCATGATAACCATTACACCAGGGAGGGCGACGTCATAATAAGCCGTTTTAATGTTAGGATTGCATAAAGTAAATGTAATATTACAAATAACGAATACATTAGATTTACTTGTACAAGGCGACGATCACGGGGTGTGGATTGCCAAGAAACAAGTATTTTCAAAGCTGGGTATATCACGGTGGAATCATAGTGAGAAAATCACCATGATTCAAATTCAGATCCAATTTATTTATTGTTTGAAACATGTACCTCCCATTCAAAACCATTGACCTTTGTACTTTGGTCAGTGTCTTTTGAGACATTGGAAAGGAGAGATAAGAAGTCACGTGGCTATAGCAAAGTGCCACACCACGCAATGGAATGGATACGAGCAACCTATTTCCTACCTTTTCCCATTCGTCTCTCTCAAAGGAATCTGACAAAGAATACGTTATAGGTATGCTTATAGTATAGCAGGTCACAATACAAAATGTACATCTATATAACTTTTTCAGATTCAGTACACACATCTTAAATTATATAATAAGAAGATACAGAGTTTTTTAGTAGTCCTTGGGTAAAATTAACACAAAATACATGGATTAATACTTTGTATTTGCAATCGATCAAGTATTGATACACGATAAAGAAAACAAACCACCGAATACAATAATTAGAACCTTTTATCTGTAAAACAGACAAAGATTATGGAATTCAGAAGGAAAGGACCAATACGATCTAAAATAATATTGGACAACAAAATGTTGGAACTGTATTATATTTTAAGTATCTAGGTTGTGATGCATGTTTTGAATATTAATATGAACTAAACATTAAATTCAATAGATTTGAACCAATTTGCGGCACAATTCAAACAGCATTTAAGGATAAAATAAGAAAGGAAACTAAAATGAAATTTAATAAAATGGTGAAGCCGACATTAAAGAGAGTGGATCTATAAGCACAATAATTTTTAGATGAAAAAGTTTAAAATTCACGACGAAGAGCATCTTTTGTCTATTTTTGCACATAGGCATACATTTCTCACATCGTGTTAGAGTTGCAAAATAGAAGTCCGTAGGGTTGGAGTATGACCCTCTGCATTTGACGCAAAGCCTTAACCAAACAAATGAAAAAGTCCAACAATATTAAAGATATTTACCTGACAAATAAAATGCATATTTTGAATTTTCTGGGAATAGCCTCTGAAGACTACTTTATTCTGGGTCAATTTTACGAAATTTTGCATAGCTGCTAAACCGTAAGAATGGACAAAAACTTACCACACAACAAATGTAGAGCACTTTAAAACGCACAATTTATGTTATATAAAATTTTTTTCGTGAAGTTGATTGTTTTTAGATATTCCTTGTTTTGGTTTCAACTATAAAAAACTTATAGTTTTCTCATACCGGACTTTGTTAAGTCGTGTCCATACAAACAGAGAAACTTCAGTCACATAGCAACCAGCTTTTGATTATTACTTTAACCTATGGTACCCCCTTATTTCGCTTCTAATAACAAGGAAGCAAGTAGTAAGACTATTTCTGCTAATTTTTTCTCGATTAGATGAAGTAAATAGAGTAATTTGTTGCAGAGATGTAGAGAAATTTATGTGAATGGAACACATCAGATTTTTTTATAATGTCATTAGCAATATGTAGAGCGTGAGAAAGAATATTTTGCTTGAAAGGATGTCTATATGTTTATTTGTGGTTGCAATTCAGCTTATCACACAATGCGCAATCATGAACGTTAGGAAAACAACAATTAATAGTACTGTACTCGCGACATGTTTCTACAATTCAACCCCGCTCATTGCGTCATCATCTTGGTCCTCATAATCAGTATTACTGTCTTCTTCGAAGTTAACAATAGCTTGCTAGTGTTTATTTGCCGCACTAAAGCTAGCGTTAGCGTACTTCATTCCTTCCTGGACAGAAACGTTATGACTTCTGCGCATACATGTGGCGCAACTTCTCCCACCATCAGCCTTCAGGTAAAGCTTTAGCACTGCGCAACGTAGGGTTTTGCTCTTGTCTCAACTCACAAACTATATCAAAACGTTGTGCTCTGGTCTCGTTCTGCTGCTCCTTGTGATACCATATTTGATAATGCCTTTATTTTGGTCGCTAAAACAAAATTTCAGCGGGATCGTTGAGTTAAGCTGTTTGTTTGGCGGACTGATTGTTGGCGGACAGCCATCCAGCATCAGTCGGCGAGTATGAAATCCCTGGTCTAGTTCTGTTTTAAGTTAGTTGTGTGTGTATGTGTAGAGGTAAATGTGCCAATAATTACCTTATTAATTACTGCCAACGAAATCTTAACTTTATTCGTAAGGGAAATTATTTGTGTGATGGCGTCACCTTAAAGAAATCAACATTTTTCTGCCTATTATCTTAATTCTCCATTTTACTATAACTTATATTAATACGTTAAATAATTCATCACACTCAGGTAATTACAGTAAGATTTTCCTACTCACGTAAGTTTTGGGTCTAACTGGCGCTATAATGCCATACAGCAAGTGTGAATTGTTCCTTATTAAATACAAAAGTTGAAATTGTATTTCCCTTAATTCTATTTACAATTACAAATAAAAGAAAGTAACGATGTTAATTACAATTACTTTACAATTATGACATACTTATTGCTTTGAAAGATAATATCTATTCGTATTTAATATTTTTTCACATTTATTAATTTCCGATATTATAGATTTTACACTGGTAAACATCTTGTCTTAAAACATAATTTCGTTGTACTCTATTAGATGGTTCTTAGTACATCCTTATTTTGCTATGTTTAGTAATTAGTCATGCGTAATATATATAACAGATAAACATGTTATTTGTACCATAACATGCTTAAAAGCAAGTATATATGAATTAACTCAGGTATTTTTATGGCGTGAGTATTTATTGGTGTCAAAAGATACGGATATCTTGCGAGTTTTAACATTTTTTCATCCAATACTTGAATAATAATGAATAAATAACTCTTGTTACTTTTCTATAGTGCTATCTACATATGTATAGAGAACGTATTGCACTCCACCAAAAAATTCGATACCGAGATTTCATCGGAAATATATGTTTTAGGGTCCACTGTATCCAAAAAAAGTATTTTCAGAAAAAGGTCCGTGTGTCTGTGAACACGATAACTCAAAAACAAAAGGTCGGTAAAATACCAAACTTGGTATTTAAGTTTAGTATATTCCAGGGATGCGACATGAAGATTTTGAGAAAAATCCCCCCACCCAAACTACCCTTTACATGGAACATTTTTCGAAAGTTTTCATTTTCTAAAAAATGGTTCTAACGATTTTGATTAAAATATCGTATATTAAAGATATTTACATGACAAATAAAATGTATATTTTGAATTTTCTGGGAATAGCCTCTGAAGACTACTTTCTTCTGGGTCAATTTTACGGAATTTTGCATAACTGCTAAACCGTAAGAGATGGACAAAAGCTTACCACACACAAATGTAGAGCACTTTAAAACACATAACTTTTGTTATATACATTTTTTTCGTTGAGTAGATTGTTTTTGAGATATTTCTTGTTTGGTTTCAGCTATAAAAACTTACATTTTTCTCATATAGGACTTTGTGAACTCGTGTCCATACAAACAAAGGAACTTCAGTTGCAGAGCAACCAGCTTTTGACTATCACTTTAACCTATGGTACCCCCTTATTTTGCTTCTACTAACAAGGAATCAAGTAATAAGACTATTTCTGCTAATTTTTGCTCCATTAGATGAAATAGAAAAATTTGTCGCAGTGATATAGAGAAAGTCATGTGAATGGAACACATTAGATTTTTATTACTATTTTCTGGTCAACAAATCCATTTATAATAATTAACAATATTCAATTATTTCAAATTAAACACCTGGGTTTAATTACGATTCACAGTGAAGTTATTACGTGACCGTATATAGAGCTGCTCTATATACAGCACTGCGGCATGGGAATGTTACCATATGGTTATCAATACCAACAACTGAGCATCCAGGCTTTTCACAGTACAATCTTTAAACAGAATGAAATACAGGATTTTTGCCGTTCCGTATTACAGTAATACGGGACACGATTTTTCCTCCTTGGATACAGGAAATCTTACATAATCTGGCATGTCTGGCGAATCTAATTCTTTGAGAGTATAGAAGTTGCCCAGATGAAGTTTCTGAAATTTGTACCACCTTACCGTTATGGACAAACATTAAGGAGAGAATTAGAAATATTTAAATTAACAGATAAAATTACAGGCTGCAAGAAAATGGTTACTACCTTGTTCGGAGAATGTAAAGTGTCAGAATTCTTCAAAGAGCACTGAATTACAAGCCTAGAGCTCGAAGAAGTTGAGGATTGAGGAATTGTAATTAGCTTCGGAACATATTATTAGTTGTCTAATCCCTCCAGTATCATTATGATTACTTTTTAAACTCATATTTAAAGTGTTTCTATTTAAGAATCTTTAGCTACTCTGAAAGTGCATTAAAATAAATTGTAATTTTTACACAAAGATTATTTTTAGATATCATTAATATTCTGTCAGGAAAGCCTCATCACAATCTTTCACTGATCCGGAACCAATTTTTTGCATCTCATAACTCCTGTTCGAAGTCTTACTGATGAGTGGATTAAATATTAGCACCAACAAAATGAGTGTAAACAAAAGTATACTAGCCCAGTAAGAGAATTATGAGCAGAATATTTTCCTTATTAACTCAATAGAACCTGTTAAAGGGTTATTGACACGACGTTGTGGATTAAAAATACATCTACATACAATGGGAATCTTCAAAGAGAAACTATATGTAGTTGTGCAACGTAGAGTAAGAAACATCCACTCATATAGTATTCAAATGCGAAGTTTTGGGTAGGAAAAGACCCATATGATCTTACTAAAGAAAATGTGCTAAATAACTGTTTCTCATTATGTACAAGCAGATCTATTTAACTAAAACTATAAAGAAAGGATAGTACAATACAAAATACAATAGGTGTCAGTGTTAAAGACAAATAATCTTCTTTATGAAAAGTTTTGTCAACATTCTGTCAAGTCTATAAAGTGATTTATCTGTCCCATGTTATGATTGTGAACATCTAAAGTTTTGATCATAAATTTAAAACACTTTAACACGATTAATTAAAATATACATAACATATGCAGCAAACATTTTATATTGGATTAATAAATATAGTTAGTACTTCCCATCTTCACTTTTGATATAGTTTCTGAAAGCTCCCTTGGGTACAAACACCGCGTCTTCAGAATTGTGTGGGTATTACCCCAAAAGAAGTAAGCACAATTAAACCATGGTATATTTCAATTAGCATGGCCGACTCAAGATAAGCAGGAATCAGTCATTAACAGAACTTGCCTAAGTACTTAGTTCCTTGTAAGTAGAAGAGAAACAAAGGAGTACTCAAGGCAAACCCTAGTCAAATCATTTAAACTCTAGTTGCTATGTGATTGAAATTCGATTCTCTTTACCGAGTACAATGTACATGGTAGACAGAGAAGGTATTGAATTCCATCGAAAAATTCGATGTCTAGATTTCACTTGAAATATGTTTTGAGATCCCCTGGGTTCAAAAAATCATTTTAATATCTCTACACGTACTATGAAATAGTATATAGAGAAGGTATTGTATTCCACCTAAAAATTTGATCCGAGGTCGCCTGCCAACTTCATGTGTCCAAGGTCGCGGGTTCAAACCCGGCGAAGGACGATGGGTTTAAAAATCCTTAGCATTGCTTCCTTCGGAAGAGAAGTAAAGCCGTTGGTCCCGTGTCGTAGATTTACGGCACATAAAATAACCTCAAGCCTGATAGAGAAGCCTCTGAGCAAAATTAAGCGGTCTTTCACGCCCAATTTAGAATGGAACGCTGAGAATCTCAGTAGTTAAAGAGCGTCCATAAATAACACACCATTTACATTTACCCAAAAATTTGATACCGAGATTTCATCGGAAATGTACTTTTAAGGTCCCCTCAGTCCAAAAAAGAAGCATTTTAGAAAAAGGTCCGTGTGAATGTCTTGGACAACATAGCTAAAAACTAATAGACTTTTGAATACCAAACTTGGCATTTAAGTTTATTATCTACCAAGGATGCCTACGAAGGTTTTCAAGAGAATCACCGATCTTAATCTACCCTTTAGATGGAAAACGTTTTGAAAATTTTGTTTCTTTTTTAAAAAATTGCTCTAACGATTTTGATTAAAATATCGTTTATTATAGATGTTTACATCACAAATAAAATTTATACCTTAATTTTCTGGGAATCGCGTCTGAAAATCTGCTCATTCTGGATTAATTTTACTGAATTTTGAATAACTTTACACTGTAAGAAATGGACAAAATCTTACTAAACAAAAAATGCAGATCTCGTTAAGACACATAATTCATCTCATATACACTTTTGTTGTAGAACTGGCGTTTTCTTAAATATTGCTTTTTATTTGTTTCAAAACTACGTAATTTAACGCGTTTACCTTTTCTTTTCGCTTGTATTTGTTTGCTGCTGGCCTTGCAAAGCGAACCGAACTTCGATTGTTCACATAGCGACCTGCCTTTAAAAGATATGACTATCGCTTATTTCTCTTCTGCTTACAAGGGACCAGGTAGTAAGACCATTTCTACTATCATGCTTATCTCGATTATCATGATGTATATAAAAGAATCTCTAATATAAGTAGCCTCAGAAGCTGACTTTTGCATTACTAGTAAACTGTTAGAGATTGACAAAACTTACAACACAAAAATTTTGAACACATTTTAGTAGAGTTAACAATTTTCGAGATATTCCCTGATATTGGTTTCAGCTTTAAAATACTTGAACATTTCTCAAACAAGAAGTTGTTGTCCCTTTCATATTTCTTTTGTTTTGCTCCTGGCAGTGACAGAGAACCGAATTTTAAAGACAACCCGAAAACGACGGCTTTTATAGATTTGACTATCGTTTTAACCTAGTGCATTCCATTGTTTCCCTTCTACCTTTTAAGGAAGCAAGTAATAAACCGTTAGGGTTAAGTTTACCTCTATTAGCATGATGTAGATAAAACAATGTGTTTTGTTTACAGAACAGGTAGAGAAAGTCATGTGAATGTTACACATACTTTTGCATTAATATTACTCACGATTAAATTCATGCAGCGCAAGTTATTGATTTTTTAAGGTCAACAACCACAGGTGGGTAATCCGTTATCAGTTTAATGTGCTGCTGGAATCACCATGTTTAACAGCTGCAGTAATTAATTTTATTTTCATCAAGTTCTTTTTCTGTTATTACCGCTGTATGCGTTGGAGAATCTATGCCGCAGAATGAAAACAGAGCTTCTCAATGAAAACAGTATTTAATTTGTACTTTCTCTATAAGAACTATGTATATAGTTTGTAGAGAACGTATTGCATTGCACCCAAAAATTCGATACCCAGATTTCACCGGAAATATATGTTTTGAGACTCCCTGAATATAAAAAAAGCATTTTTAGAAAAATGTCCATCTGTGTGTCTGTATGTCTATGTGTGTGTGTATGTGTGTCTGTGGGCAGCATAGCTCAAAAACGAAAAGACCGTTAAAGTCCAAACTTGGTATTTAAGTTTGGTATCTACCAAGGATGCGACACGAAGATTTTCAAGAAAATCCCTCCAACCCAAACTACACTTTACGTGGAAAAAATTTTGAAAATTTTGATTTTCTTAAAAATGGCTCTAACGATTTTGATTAAAATATTGTATATTAAAGATACTTAACTGGCCAACAAAATGTATATCTTGAATTTTCTGGGAATAGCCCCTGAAGACTACTTTATTCTGGATGAATTTTACGGAATTGTGCATAACTGCTAAATCGTAAGAGATGGGGGAGAACGTACTACACAGAAAATGTAGCTCACAATAAAACACACAATTTATGTCATATACATTTTTTTCGTGGAGTTGGTCATTTTTAAGATATTCATGGCTTTTCGTTTTAGCTTTGAAAAATTATACCTTTCTCATACAGGAATTTCTTAACTCCTGTCCATACAAACAAAGGAACTTCAGTTACATAGCAACCAGATTTTGGCTATCATTTTAACCTATGCAACTCCCTCATTTTGCTTCTACTTACAAGGAAACAGGTAATAAGACTATTTCTGCTAATTAGCATGAAGTAAATAGAAGCATAAGCTTTTTAACTACAATTTGTTGCAGAGATGTAGAGAATGTCATATGAATGGAACATGCAGCGGGGATTTGGATGCATTGTCAGTGGTGCACGTTGTGAACTATATGCGGGAGTATTTTAATTTGTTGTTTTTACGCCTCCCTTTGGGTGTTGTGTGCAGCATAACTGTCACTTCCAATCAACTCCACTACACTCACGTACCTGGTACTGATGCTCTTCTGGGATGGGTTGCCACGGCGTTGCTCGGTCTTGCACGAACATTTACTCTGCCAGACGTGGATTTGGCTAGTGGGAGGAGTTGTAGGAGTGATCTTGTAATTGTTACTGCTGTTTATTCTAAAGGAGTTTTGAAGACAAGCACCTGGTTATACACTTTTATATTGCTGACTTTAACACTTACTCACAAGTACTTTCAATTACACTGTTTTAGTTTGAGTACATGGCACAATTCACTTTCACGTAATCACGAGCCGACTGTTAAATAGGTGAGCGACGTTACTTTACTTCTCATACAGTTTCTTATTATAATTAACTTAGTTCGCGGACAGTGTTTTATTACTTCACGAACTTCTTAGCAAACGACGTTGCCTCACACACGGGCAAATTCTTAGCAAACAACGTTGCCTCACACACGAGTGAATTCTTAAAATGCGACGACGTTGCCTCTCTCACAGGTGAATTCTTAGCAAACGACCTAGATGTGCCAAACCTTACTTCTTATATACATTAAAAAAAATCGGTGTCATGGTGGCTTCTTTCTGATTGGTTGGAAGGTCCGCCAAAATGACACCATCGTTACCCAAAAACCATTGAAAATCTCCCAGAATGCGTCATAATAATCACGTGATACCACGAATATAAAGAAGACCCCTTGTGGGCTTTAAACTGTGGTTTCCCCTTATACTAAACTCGAACGTGACTTTCACAAAAGAGGCAACTTCTCACCCCTCTATCCAGTCTGGCGTCATGATTCTGAGTAACTTTTAATTAAACAATTGGCTTCTTGGTTCCTATGCATACAACTTATTAAATATAAACTTTCTTTACATATATATTTAGATAATTAATAAAAATTATTGTTATTATTACGAGGCTAATTAACGGTATCAAACACAGCAGATTTTTTTGTTTTGTTTTATTTCTCAACATAATCTCCAGAAGGCTAATACATTTGTCATATCGGTGTTCTAATTTAATTAAGCCATCTCTTTAGTGCGATTTATCAAGGTCCTCAAAATACCTGTTTACCGCATCAATGACCTCCTCGTTGCTGTGAAATCTTCGTCCTCCAAGAATTTTTTGAGGATTGGGAACAAGTGGTAGTCACTGGGTGCTAGATCTGGCGAATAGGGTGGATGCTCAAGCAATTCGAACTTTAATTCGCACATTTTTCCCATTGCAATGACTAAACAATGGACCGGAGCATTGTCGTGATAAAACAAGATTTTTGTTTTTTTGCCAAATGAGATCTTTTTCTTTTCACCTCATCACTCAAACGTTGGAGTAAGTTTGCATAGTAGTCACGAGTGATACTTTTACAGTTTTCCAAATAACCAAAAAAAAAAAAAAAAAAAAAAATTCTCTGTGCAGCCCAGAAAACACTTGCCATAACATTGTTAGCTGATTAAATTGACTTTGCCTTTTTTGGCGTTGGTTCACCTGGCGCAATCCACTCTTTTGACTGTAATTTAATTTCTGGAGTGCAGTGATGTATCAAAGTTTCATCCATGGTAATAAGCCGTCTAAAAAATTCACTGGGATTTTTACGGTAGAGCTCCAGTTCTTAACAAAAACAGTTTTGTTTGCAACTTTTGATCATGTTTCAACAAACGTGGCACCCATCTTGCACATATCTTGTGAAAGCCCAAAACATTATTAAAATATTACCTGCACACTGGTAAAATATTACATGTCCGGGCTTGTAGGCCATGGTCGAATATCAAAATTATTAAAATAATTAAAACTTGAATTTTCGTCCTCAGCTGTGTTTTAATTATTTTAATAGTTTTGATACAAGCCCGGACATGTTATATTTTACCAATAATAACACCGGCCGTGAAAGCCTACAAGCATACATCCACATTGTTTTGATATGTTTATAGCCTCTCCTATCTCAATCAACTTTAGTCTGCGGTCTTCCAATAATAAACGATTACTTTTTTCAATGATCTCTGGAGTTTTTCTACAGGTCGTCCAAAGCGAGGCTCATCACTAGTACTCGTACGTCCCATTTTAAACTCTGCAACCCACCTTTTAATCTTTGAATATGAAGGGACTGAGTCTTTCAATGTACTGTCCATTTACTCCTTGATTTCTCTAGGCATTAAGCCTTTCAAATGGAAATATTTAGGCACTGCTCGTTTTTCCAAATCCTCAATTTTCGTGAAAACTCTAAAGCTTTTTTTTTTTTTTAAAATGATGTCATTTGAAAACTAAATAAGCAATTGACCTGTAACAATAGATACAAGCTAGTCTAGAGTTAAATTATACGATGCTACCGTCTAACTGGCCTAGTGGCGCCATATCTGTGTGGGGCCCGATACTTATCAGCCGATCCTCTTATAGTATACATGAAATATTAATACACATGTGCTCTCGCTATCCTAGAAAATAACTAATGTTCAAAAACTTTTAAAACAACAAGTTTCCCTAAGGGCTCAGGGAGAACGTTCCCAGAAAACGCAAGAAACACTGGCAGAGTTTAACAATGTATTAGAATAAGTTATTTTAACAAGCAGCCATTAAAGATATATCTGATTTTATCGTTTTCGCTTTTGCTTAGAATAAGTTATCTTTGTTACATTTTTAAGTTGTAGTTTTAAGTTACAATTATAAGTTTATAAGCCTTGACATACAATTTTAACATATATCTTGTGATGAAAGAAACGCCTGGTTATCCCGACTAGCAAAGTGAGTTTTCACAATAATTTAGACTCATCGAAATATTTTTAACTCTTGAAGTTTGGCCAAGCCAAAAGAAAGCTCACTTGTGCCTATCCTTGTGAAATTTCGCTATGCTCTTAAAGATGATCTGTTCCTCGTCGAGTGTCCAGCAGACTGAATGCCTCTCTGTTCCACGACGGCCCACCGAGGAGTGGAGGAAAGGGAGTTTCGGGCTTGGTAACAGCTGAATCTCATATACGTCACCTGAAGATGGCGAGATGTCTTGTCTATCTCACAAATGCGTGATGTGAAGCCTTCTGGTTCCAAACTTGTGGAAGGGGATGAACAAACACCTCACATATTACAGCACCGGAACACATATTTATTGTATGTGAAAACTCAATATAGTGGTAACCACTTCTTCCTGTGTCAGAGTACTCGTACATACTCATCAATTGTCTTCGGAACCCAGTTGGAGAATTTGGCGTCACTAGGAGAAAATTATAGCACCACATGTGCTATGCATGAAATCACGATAATACACAGCATGAGGCGGGTAATACGAGGAGGGTGTTTTTAGTGGTACAGAGGGAGGAACCCCACATGTCACCCCAGCTAATGAACACCGGCTGAGGTCGAATGCTATAATACAGTTTCCCCTCCATGTAAACAGTGCTTACTGCCACCTCATTCCGACAATCCATTCAATCCTGACGACAATGACCTCAATGCTGAGTTGTATTGCATACTGCAGATACACCCCTGCGAGTCGTCAGTACTCCGCTGCTCTTTGCGGGCACCCAAACAGGAACAGCCAGCCATAGAGAGACTGCTTCTACTAGGCTCCATTTTTTATAAATCTTGAAACACACTCGCATCATTCTTGCGTTCTACTTTTCAGACATTAAAATAGATAGGAAAATGCACTATTTAAACAAACTTTCCCATTCTAACAGGAATCCAACTCCGTAATCTCGAATCTAAATTCCACAGTTTAGAAGATATGTTAAATTCTCGAACGCCGAGCAATCCACGAGTATGTGTGTGTGTATTAATTGGTGGATTTGTAGAATACTTGCGTTCATTTGTAAATTCCATACTAAAAATCTGTGGTATATTCATTCAAAACTGTTGGAACTTCCAGTTCATTGGTATCTGAAACTCATAATGGTAGCGGTATTGTATACTAATACCTAAGCGGTCTTGACAATAACAGGAGAACGGAAACAGAAACGTTAAGCAAAGTAACATGCCCGAAGACGGGAATAGGAATCTGGACAGAAACCTGGAAAACGGATTACACGCATTGCAATATAGTTATGTCCATTATATTTAGTAATCGAAGTATTGTATTTCACTAAACTTTTCACGTCCATGTTTTACCAGAAATTTGTTTTTAGGCACCGTTAACTCCCTTCCCTCCAAAAAACATTTTTAATGTTTACAAAATAGTATTTTGTGTTATGTGCGTATATGTGTGGTTTAAGTGTGTGTGCGCACACACAACACAACTGAAAAAGGAATCGGATAAATACTGAAATTGGTATTTAAGTTCAGTGTCTTCCAAAACTATGCTACAAAGATTTTAAGAACAATTTGTGTACTATTTACATTTAAGACTTTTCATTTTCTGAACAATAGCAATAACAATTTCGATTGAAACATCACATCAGATATTTCCATTCTGATGTGTTCCATTCACATGACTTTCTCTACTGCATTGTAACAAATTATTGTTAAAAATCATATTATTCTATCAACTTTATGATAACGAGATAAACATTAGCAGAAATTTTCTTAGCTACTTGCTTCCTTGTAAGTAGAAGGAAAATAAGGGGATTCACTAGGCTAAAACGCTAGTCAAATCTTTTAAAAGGTGGTTGCCTTGTAGTTGAAATGCGTTTCTATGCAGGGATAGGAGTTTGCAGCTTTCCGTGTGAGAAAAGTTTAAGTATTTTGAATCTGAAACAAATAATTAGGAATATTACAAAAATGGTTACATTAGTTATTACAAAGCAATCCTAAATCAGCAATGACATCTCAAGACTGTCATCAGGTTGTCCTATCTTAGTGCATGGTAAAGAGCAGAGAGTTATTCAGGGGGCTACTTGCAGTATGCAATACAGCTGTGCTGAATAAAGCATCAGAAAGCCGATCACCTCCACTATTCCCTTCCCTCGGTGAATTTTGGCTTTTACACTTCCCCTCCCACGAAGTTTGTTGCTGAGTACACGCGAGTACTCTCTGACTCCCGAGTAGAATTGAATCTCTTGCTTCACCTTAACATTTGAAGTACATAAATTTAAGATAGTAAGTAACTAGCTCAGTGAACCATTACAAAACCACATGTTAGTTCAGCTCTGAAGCATTATTAGCTAACGGGCAAGTTCCTGTTATATAACGCAGCAACACAAATAAGTGACTTTGTTTTGCCGGTAGGTTAATTTCCGTTCCAGTCTGGGAAACCTGAAAAAGGCCGCGCGATAGCTATCGAAGATCGGAAATGGATTGTGGACACGAAAATGTTCTGTCATTATACCTTCTCCCCCTTCCGAACACTTACAGTGACGTCAGGCGACAGTATGGTGTAACTGTTGCGTGACATCTATCGGTCTGTGTGAGGAACAGGGGTGTAACGAATAAGTTACCTTGGTTTAGGTGATAAAATAGATCTCACTCTTAATAGGTAGAAAGTAAACATTTCTCAAGGCCGTGCACGCGAGTCCAGAAATAATCGGAGAAAATAATAAAAATCTGATGTGTTCCATTCATATAACTTTCTCTAGCTGTTCCACAAACAAATTTTTCTTACAAAAGATTATCTATGTCATACTAACCGAGATACACATTAGCAGAATTGGTCTTATTACTCGCTTCCTTGTAAATAGGAAGGAAATAAGGGAATGTACTAGACTAAAGCGATAGTCAAACATTTATTGAAAATTGGTCACTATGTGAAACAATTGAGGTTCGGTTTGCTTTGCATGGTCCCATTTGACAAAAGTTGTTTAGTTTATAAACAAATATTAAAGAATATCTCGAAAACAGCAAACTCTACAAGAAAAACAAATACGACATAAATTATGTGTTTTAACGAGATCAATATTTTGGTGTAGTAAGTTTTTGTCTATGCAAAATTCTGCAGAGGCTATTCCCAAAATTTCAAAATATACATTTTATTTGTGATGTAAATATCGTTAAAATATGATATTTTAATAAAAACTGGTTAAGAGCCATTTTTGAGAAAATCTTAACTTTTCGAAAAAATTTCCATGTAAAGGGTAGTTGGGGGTGGAGGGATTTTCTTGGAAAGCTTCGTATCGCATCCTTGGAAGATACTGAATTTAAATACCAAGTTTGGTATTTAACGGTCTTTTCGTTTTTGAGTTATGCTGTCCAAACACACACGCGCGTGCACACACACGGAACTTTTTCTAAAAATGTTTTTATCGAATTCAGGAGACTTCAAAACATATTTCCGGTGGAATATAGGTTCGAATATTAGGGTGGAATGCAATACCTTCTCTATCCACTATGTACCTTGTACGTACGGACTGGAGTAGGTAAGATTTTACAATAATGTGTGCGACTCACATCGAGAGATCCTGGGTTTGATCCCCGCGACCGCCTACGCTTACCCATGAGTTCTGCGTGGTTTCTTCGAGGGACCAGACGAATGCTGGGAAAGTACTTCCCCTTTCTTTCCGTTTTCCCTCTTATATTTCAGATGTACTTCGAGATTCATGGTATATGGCAATGCGGGCAGATGGCGCGGATGCATGATCAATGGAAAGTTTACTCTCAGATTACACTATTGGCTGCCAGACTTGTTTGCTTTCTCTAACGGTAAGACGAGTTATCGGGCTTGGTAACGTTAGGGACTTCTGGTGGCCTGTCTGTCTGCACCCGGTGGCTTCCTGTGGTTCCTTCAGCTCATCCCATCCTCCTGGGTGGTATAGGTTACAAGAGATCTGCATAGTTTGCGGTGCGCAAGATGTCCGCTTCCGTTGTTTACATTTACCTTTTTTTAGACAGCAAAGGCACCTGCGCAATGTTAATTTTCTCTAGCGCATGCGCACAACTTACTAAGTAGGTAGAGAAGGTATTGTATTCCACCCAAACATTTGCTACCAAATTTTCATCGGAAATATATGTTTTGAGACCCCTTGAACCAAAGCAAAAAAAAAAAAAAAAAAGCATTTTAGATAAAGGTATGTGTGTGTCTGTGTGCACCTGTGTGCGTTTGAGAAGAACACAATTCAAAAACGAAAAGTTCTTTAAATACCAACCTTGGTATTTAATTTTAGTATCTCCCAAGGATGCCACACAATTATTTTCAAGAAAGTCCCCCCATCCCACTCTACCGTGAATATGCAAACTTTTTCGAAATGTTTTATTTCCTCAAAAATGGTTATAATTATTTTGATTAAATACCGTGTAATAAAGATGTTTACATGACAAATAGAATATATATCTTGAGTTTACTGAAAGTAGCCTCTGAAGTCCCCTTCATTACGAATAACTTCTGTACAGCTGGTAAAGCGTAAGAGATGAACAAAAACTTAACTACAGAAAAACGTAGATCTCGTCAAAACACACAATTTATGTATTTTACATGTTTGTTGTGGAGCTAACTGTTTCTGAGATATTCCTTGTTATTGGTTTCAATTTTAAAATACCTATACTTGTCTTAGGCAGTAAGTCGCCCGTGTTTCTTTTGTTTTACTGGTCATTAAAAGAAGCGAATTTGATTGACAATCGCATGACAGCTTTTAAAACATGGGACCAGAAGCTCTGGGGGGAGGGGGGAGGGGGGGGAGCGGAGAAACAAGCTGACAACCTTACCACTCTCTTCATGTGCAAAATTCTGAGACAGTGTCCGTCTGAGTGTCTCCGTTGATTAGATGGCTTCTGATGCCTAGGTCGGGGGTCCAAACCCGACTCAGACCAATGATTTTGAAGTGTACTTAAAAGCGACAGCTCCATATGCGTAGATTTATTGGTATGTAAAATAACTCCTACGGGATGAAATTCCGGCATATCGGCAGCGTTTGTGAGCTTCTAACAAATGAAATCTTCATTAACAGATATTGATATGTATTAGTGGCGTGGCAGTTGAAAAAAGGAAGTTTTTTAATGTATTTATTAAAAATACTGTAATTTGTAACATTTTAATGAAATAATAACCGACCTCCACTTAAGGATTATAAACGTACCACAAACACCTTGACAAGTTGGGATTTAAAATAATTTTCGCTAGTAAAAAAAACAAAACACAACTGGCAACTTTAGTGAAATCAATGTAATTAACCTTCACATAAAGTGCTATAAATATACGAAAAACAAACTTTGGCATTTAAGAAAACTTTCACTTGTTTTTTGCACGATTATTATATCTTTTATATTTCCAATTTTCCACTAGTTTATGTATAATCAGTTTTTAAAGCAATGTTTGCCAAACGTCAAGTGGAAACTAACTGATTTGAATAAGCGAGGTTGTAGAAGCAATAATGGAGGGGAAATGCTTCTCGCATTCAGTGAGTGCTAGTTCCCGACCCATGGCATTGTTCCACTATTTTACGTGTAAATAAGGGACACCTTATTGACATTTGGGAGGCAAATATTCAATTTGAGATAATGTAAAATAGGTGGTTCAATCTTTTTTTGTTCACGGCACATTATGCAGTGAGTTCCCTTTGCGCACCAACATGAGTGGACAACAATGCGAGAATCGGCAATCTTTGTTTACCGAACCAGGCACATAGTATTCGCGCTGCTGACCGACAGGCGGGTGATAGCCGCAAGCAAGAACTATCGACAAAGAGCACTGTCTGTTAAGGGAAGGGGAAGTTAATGGAATGTCTACGCTAATAAAGCAAGCTTGATGAAAGTTTTAGAAAATTACTTACATAATACTAAGCACTACGTGAACATGACATAATTTTTTAAATTTGTCACAAATTTAAGGCACATTTTTTATAATTAATATATGTATTAACTAGGTCATTGAGAATGTGAATGTTCATATTAGAGGCAACTAGTAATTAAATCTGTGCATGCGTTTTGAAAATGTTATTATTTTTGTAGAGTTGTTCATTTTTCAATTCTTTACGGAAAATAAAATTAATTTTTACTTTCTTCGCCATGCACAGTGTCGTATATAGTAAGTAGAGAAGATAATGAATGTATTCTAACCAAAAATTCTATACCTAAATTTCCCCAGAAATATATTTTTGAGATCTTCTGCATTAAAAAATTTACTTATCAACATAGTAGATAGTAGATAGAGAAGATATTGGATTTCGCCCAAAATTTGATATCGACCCCTGAATCAAAAGAAAAATTCCTTTTTAGAAAATAATTCTGTACGTGCCTTCCATGTAACTTGTAAGGATCCTAAAGTAATGTAAATTCATCTGTAATGAATTCAGCATTTGTTGTTTGACCCGCGGAAAACTCTGAAAAAGCCCAAGCGTCAGGAAGGTCGGCAATGCGAATCTATCCCACGACACCTCGAATGCGAGTCGCACACGTTATCATCTCGCTCTGCGACAAGTGGTCAAGTGATAATGATAACTTATATCAGCTGCAACAAAATTGCTCATGAGTGTTGTCTCTCCCCGGCAATTTATTTCTTGAGGTTGCAAGAAGGGTCAGAGTAAATACCAGACAAATCAATTGTGTGTTTTACCTAGCACTTTACAAAATAAATATATCAGTGAAACTTCTTTTCCTGTTCGCAATTAACGAAAGTTGTTGAAAGCAAAAATGTTTGGTTCCCTTATGCAAGGCTTAACTTTCAATAGCAGAAAGTGAAACACAAAAACACCAGTGACTAGTTTTTTATTTAGCGATAGAGCAGCCTAGGAACTTCACATACGTGCGATACCACTGCTTTTACGTTTTGATGTTACAAAATAGCGCTCCTATCGACCGTATTTCGAACACGAGGCCTTTTCATTATGCACAACTGCAGAGTGAGTGCAGTCAAGCGAGACAACACGAGATTTTCAATTGTTAACCCAATTGGGGTATTATTTTGTGAAAGGTCACATATGTGGATCATTTCTGATCTTCAACATTTGACATATGCACATCTAGCAACATGGATGGCCCTGAGTGTGTGTTTGCCCTTTCTGTCGAAACAAATGTATGACTTTTGGTATACACCTTGTTTTTATTCAGGCTGTTTTGAAAGGACGCCGTAAGAAAGTGAATGTCGGAGGTTGGAAACTGTTTTAGATATGTTTTTATGTAACATTGAAAACTACATACTTTTGAATTTAGGTAGCGCACGAAAAAATTGTGTTCCATACGAGGTTGGTCTGAAAAGTTCTCGGCCACACCTAGAGATCGCGGCACTACTTGCATGATTTCTTTTTCCTTACGTTGGTACACATGTTAATAGACCCTATGTAAAATTACAAGTCATTCCAGGCAATAGTTGATTGTAATTGTTTGAAGCAGTGGAAGTGCGCATTGCTTTGAAAATAGAGAAATTCGAGTATCGTGCTGTGATAAAATTCGTCGTAAAAGAAGACTTAACACCTACAGAAATTCATTTGCGGATTGTAAATGTCTATGGTGTCTCTTCATCTTCAGTTTTCACTGAGAAGAAATGGAGGCCGATTTTAAACGTGGCCGTGAAAGCGATCAAGACGATCCACGCGAAGGACGTCCAAAAACTGTAACCACCCGGAAATCATTGAGAAAGTGCGTGATATAATTTTGGAAGATCGGCTTACAAAGGTGCGTGAAATTGCTAATGCTCTTGGAATTTTAAAGGAACGTATTGGTCACATCTTGCATCAGCAATTAAACATGAAAGAGCTTTGCGTAAGAGGATGCCGCGTATCCTCACTGTGGATAACAAACGCATTCGCACGACCCTTTCTGAAAAGTGTTTTGGGATGCCAAAGGAATTTTGTTGATTGACTATCTCCAAAAAGGTAAATCTATTACTGGAGAATACTACTCTCAACTTCTAACCAAATTGAATTCAAGCATTTGTAAAATCAGACCGGGTCAAAAAAGAAGAAAAAATTGTTTTCCGTCAGGATAATGCACCTGTGTTTTGGCAATGGGGAAATTGAGAGATCTGCACTATGAAATGCTGGATCATCCACCCTATTCCCCAGATTTGGCTCCCTCGGACTTCCACCTGTTTCGAAAAGCGGAGAAATTCCTCGCTGGTAGGCGCTTTTCGACCATTGAGGAAGCAATTGCGGCTGTAAATGGGTACTTTGCAGCACTTCCAGAGAAACACTACGGATAGGAGATAATGGCATATGAACACCGCTGGACAAAATGTACTGATATTTAAGGAGATAATGTTGAAAAAGAAAACTACATTAAAAGCATAAATTGTCGTTTTTCACTCTCAGACCAAGAACTTTTCAGACCACCCTCGTATACACTTCAGAATTTATCAATTGCTTGTCTTGGAACGAACGGTGTCTTCTGTTCATTATCAGCAAACCTGTCCTATGTTACAGATAAAGTGCAATGAGTAGTTACATACTCAAAATACTACTTATGAGCCATGACAGTACAGTACAGGGTGGGAGATAAATAAGAGCAAATATTTGAGATACACTTATGTGTATAAAACATACGTGTATCTCATTTTGTTCGCTTACTAATATCATTGTCATCAAACATAACTTTCAGGTAACCAGTTTTGAACGGTTCTGTATCATGTCCCTCTTGTATTTATACACATCTTGTGTTTATATATGTACAATGACAACTACTGCGTTTAGTACAATTTGCACACCGCCGGCCTACATTCATGTGACTCACAGTGAGCAAACGAGGGAGCAATTCAGTCGCAAATTTTCATTTACACAATGCATGGAAATGGAGTTTTATTTATGGACTTTTGTAATTACAGTAGTTCTCAGCACCCCATTCTATATTGGGCGTAGAGACCACTTAATTTTGCTCGGTGGCCTCCTTATCAAGCTTGAGGTTCTTTTACGTGCCGTAAATCGGGCTTGTTTCCTTTCCGAAGAAAGCTATGCTAGGAAGGAAGCCATGCATTAGAAAAAATCCATCGTCCCCCACCAAGCTTGAACCCGCGAACTTGGGTGTATGAAGCTAGCATGGTAACCGCTACACCACAGAGGGCGACTTACACAATGGATGGCTATACACATACTGAATTATATCCATTTAATTTTAGCCGCAACTGGTGAAGGGCTGCATCTTCGGCGACATCTGAATCATTATCTTCACAACAGAAGAACGCTATCTGCAGGAAAAACAAAGGATCTTTACCACAGGTTCTCTTAATACCCAATTTGAAGGGCTTTTAAAGTTTTGAGGATTAATTTCTCACCTTTGTAAGAGCAATGCTGGTGTTTTGTAGTTTAAAGAATGAAAGTGGAAATGCTTACATGATGATTTGAGTTTAAATAAAACATAGTAAGATTATTGTGTTCAATATGTCGTATGGAAACAAAACCGTAGGTTGAAGTTTCAGAGCGATGATATTCTTCTCTCACATCACACCACCTATAGTCCGGCAGAGCAAAGGGCACAGGAGGGTCTACCATATGACCTGTTACGTAAACATCGCCCTCCGTGGTGTAATGGTTACGATGCTAACTTCATATACCCTAGGTCGCGGGTTTAAACCCGGCGGAGGACAATGGATTTCTTCGTGCGTAAAACTTCTTAGCATGACTTACTTGGGAAGGGAAGATAAAGCTGTTGGTCCCGTACCTCAAGCCTGATAAAAGAGGCCCCGCTGAGAACCACAGCGTCCATAAATAAAACTATATCTACATTCTAAACACATCGTGAAATTTTCCTCATGAACATAACTTAAATAAATAGCGAAAAAAATGCAAATACTGGATCATCATAAGGTTCTCAAACTCTGATACAATTATTTGCATTTATTCACCTCCCATCTTGTGTGCAGGGTTACTACAAAAGAAATAGACAACTTCAACTGCCTGTAAAACAAAAACTATTAAAGATAGCAACCTAATTATTTTGGAGGTATGTTGAGAAACTCTCAAAGTTTCGTTTGTTACTATTGGTAACGCTGTAGTGGTTTGTTTGTTGTTGCAGAAGCTGAAATGGCGGAAAATCCTGTGGAAAAGGCATATTGCGTGTTGGAATTTGCTAGAACGCAATCAGCAACTGTTGTCCAACGACATTTTAGAACACGTTACCACAAAACGCCACCGACTAGACAGTCAATCTACGACTGGTATAGAAAATTCGAGACAACGGGATGTTTGTGCAAAGGGAAGAGCTCGGGAAGACCAAGAGTTTCGGAAGAAAACGTTGAACGTGTTCGTTCTGCCTACATAAGAAGCCCACAGAAATCAACATCTAGGGCAAGCATGCAATTTACAAATTCCACAGCAAACTGTATGGAAAATCTTGCGGAAGCGACTGCACATGATGCCTTACAGATAACAGATGTTGCAGTTTCTGAGTGAAGAAGATAAGGTTATACGGCGTGACTTTTGCATCGACATGTTGCGACATGATGAAGACGATGCTGGTTTTTGTGAGCACATCATTTCATTTTTGTGGTAACGTGTTAGGTTGCTATCTCTAATAGTTTTTGTTTTACAGGCAATTGAAGTTGTCTATTTCTTTTGTAGTAACCCTGTATATTTTTCAGCAAATATAGTATAATTTCTTGATCTTTTGTGTACTTCAGTAAGTCATGTAAAATATAAAAGCTAGGAAACCGTTGCCTGTTCCCATTTTGATTATGTTTGTCGAAACTTTGAACTAGCCTCTATGGTATCACATGGGATCGCTTTCCTTCCTCTGTCTCAACAAGATTCTGAACAAGATGTTAAGTTTCACGTGGCTATTCACTTTAAATTTGTCTTCCAACTGTCCTTACTAGATATATTTATCCTTATCCTTTCCTACATCAAATTCCGAAGAACATTAATAACATCTCCGCTTGCTAGGACAGTTTTCAGTGGATGGAATAACTTATGGTTATTGTGATTGAATTTTATGTTTATGTGCGAATTAATACATTCTCTGAATTAATACTATGTTGTATTTATTCATATCCTGCTACGAACTGTTGTACTATGCGCGCTCAGCTCTTGTCTTCATTTGACAGGTTTCGCGCAACTTTGGAAGAAGTTAGAGCAACAAATTTGAGACATCCTGGCTTCAATGCTAAAGTTTCATTCTGTCTGTAGATCCTAGAATTCACTCACATGCACGTGTGTTGTGTTTTGTTTAGCGGTAAGTTAGATAACCTAATCACCATAATGGCTATCACCTTTCTTTGGTTGAGAACACTCCGGAAAGATCGGAGGGTGACCTCTTTCTTTTTCCACCCAACCCTCGCTTCTCCGTAAAACTAGCGATAAGAAAATATGCGGGGTTGTATTGTACTCAAAAATTCAATACGAAGATTTTACCAGAAATATTTGTTTTGAGGACATGGAATCCAGAAAAGAGCAACTTGGTATTTAAATTCTGCATTTCCCAAGGATGTGGCAAGAAAAATTTCAAGAAAATCTCCTCACCAAATTAACTTTTGTGAAACTTTTTCGAAAATTCTGAAGATCTTTAAAATTGCTTTAATGATTTTTGTTAAATTTAAGATCTTTTGACAAATTAAATATAAATATTGAATTTAATATTGAATTTTCTGGGAACACAGACTAAAATCCTCTTCGTTCTGAATGACTTTTGCATAACTGTAAAGCAGACAAATCCTTTTACACAGAATGCAGATCTTGCTAACACACATATTAATCATTTTGGAGATATTCCTTATGATTGATTTACATTTCGGAAACTTGCCTGTTTCTAAGATGGGAAATCATTATTAGTATGTTTATGTTCAAGATTCGTAAATAATATATTGAGTAAGCTTTAGCAAAATAATTTATAGACGGGAAAGTAGAAAAATTCATGAAAATGGAACGCTTTTCATTTGGTAAGGAAGCATTTAGTAGTCTCCATTAAGTGTAACTCTTCTATCTTCGTCGGGAAAGAGTGTGTAACAGGTTTAGAAGAAGTCTATATACAGATTAAACAAACGAAACGAAAAAAGCACAGTCATTATAGAGGTTAAACAGTACTCTAATGAATTTTCTTTCCTAATCCTCTACCTAACTTTACGCTTAAGTGAAGCATACATTTGGAAAGGATACAGGAGGCTTTGGAGCGAATATCCAAAGGCCGAATGTACTTCTACGTCATTGAGAAAAAACGCTTTGAAGCAATACATTTCCCGTTCGGTGTACCTTCCGGAAATTGAAGCAATGAGCCAAGAAATCCGTTTCATCTTTGGTCGTTAGAAACTTCCGACTGGGTGAACGAGCGAACGTCTCCTACAATTGGTTTGCTCGTTAGAACTAGATTTCTACAGCAGCTCCTGAATACAAAGACACATGCGGCTCACATCTCTACTTTATTATTAGAAGTTACTTTCGTTCAAATCCTTTTTTTTTATGAAAACGAATAAAAACCTATCAAAACATAATTTTGAGCTATATTGTACAATACCTGAATTGTATCGGATTATCGGAAACAGTATTTCTTCGTGAGAGAAAAGAATGTGCCCGTTTGGTTTTTAGATGCGACCTTTACCGACCATAGTAATACATTGCTACAACTAATTCATTTTGACTACGTTTCTCGCGGTTCAGTGAATAATTATGGTTTTCTTCAGCTCCAAGTTAACGAATAAATTAATAGAATTAATCAGCTCTGAAATAAAAACTTCAAGTAAGGTACAAACAGTTGTTTAATTGCTTTATTTGTATGCACATATTTAGAGCCTATTATGATTATAACTTGCAAATAATATAGGTAAAGTCACGAATTATTTCTAAATCTTTCATAATTTTTACATGAATCCGAAGTGACGATAGAATTAATCTGTAGCATTTGGAAATCAAGAGTAGTATTTCTTAGGACTGTTTTACAAATAAGGTGAGGTGTTTCACGAAAATTATATTAGTACTCTTACCTTTTAATAGAGAAAGTTCGACAAGCTTCCTTCCTCTGCTAACCATGTCACACTATTAAATAATGTGTGATTGGTATTGTTAATGTTCTTTTTTAGGGAGGGAAGGCCTTTGTTTATTTTTACTTAATTCACCTCTCCCTTACTGATCCAATTCACCTCATAGTCACAAATTAAGATAAGCATGTTATTTTTGCCAAGGTTCACCAAATGAAATCATTGAACGAACCAAACTATCTTACGTGGACTAACAATAATCTTAGAAGCACAGATGTTAGGGCCAGCATGTCTTAAATCCTTTTCAGATACTTTGGCATTAAAGAGTGAAAGGACTTACAATCATATGGCTCTCAATATCTCATCTTCTATGAAAAAATCCAAAATATGTGTTACTATGGCTTTAACGACACTTGGTTTTTATCGATAAAGGTGACAAAATCACGATTTTTCATTTTTTTTTGACTTATGATAGTACGGCTCTTGGGTACAGATTATGCATATACAAACATTGTGAACAATTAAACAAAATAAAATTTTACTTCACTAACACGACTAAGTAGGAGATTCTTTAAATTCCACCCATTTTTTTTTTGCTGAAAATACACATGTTAGAAGCCAAATAAAAACATCACATTTTTAGGAAAACTTCCGTGTGTGTGTGTGTGTGTGTGTGTGTGTGTGTGTGTGTGTGTGTGTGTGTATGTGTGTGTGTGAGCAACATAACTCAATACCGAATGTCGGCTATATATAAAATTTGGTATTTAACCTCAGTACTTTCCAAGGATGCCTCAGTTTTTCAATTAATAACATATGTTTACATGAAAAATAACATAGGTACATATCTTGAATTTTCTGGGAATAGCTTGTGGGTTTTCTTCATTGAGAAGGGCATTTATATAATCTAGTATAACTGGTAAACCATAACTATTAAACGGAAATGCATTACGCAAAAAATATAGATCTTTTAAAAACCCACAATTTATTTCAAATAACTTTTTGTGATGTCAGCCATTTCTGAGATATCCCTTATTAACGTTTTAAATGTTCAGTTTTTTATGTCATGGAATATTTGTGAATTTTTAAGGTCCAGTTCTAAAAATATGAATATCCCCATTCCGTTTGTGTTTATAACGAATTAAGTAATGTAACTATTTACGGAAAAGTATATCTTGATTAAATTGAAGTAGATATGAAAATAAATATAAAATAGTTTATATACACCCAGGAATAAACGATAGACGGCAGAGTATGTTACGGAATAAGACGGACATTCTCATGAAATAATCATAATGTCTAAACTTCAGGAAAGCAAATTGTTTTCTCCACTTAATAATCTATAATTATGTAGGTATGTGGTTATTACTACCCTTTAAACTTGTTTTCTTGTAACTATTTTTAATAACACTTTCCATATTCAAAATGTTTCACACGGTGCAATTTATTTTTCTTCACTAGCGTAAAAAGTAAGGGACATATTGCAATTCAACCAAAATCCTTAAAGGAAAAATCGGTTAAGCATACTACTTGGTATTTAAGATCAGTATATTCCAAGCAAGCTGCATGAGGTCTTTTAATACAGCTCCACATCCTATCCTTTATATAGTATATTTTTCAACATTTTTATTTTCTTAAAAAGGCTTTAAAGATGTTTATTATATACCACGTTATGTTTGAGTTATTTTCATGACAAACTAGGTGTATATGCTGAAATTTCTGGAAATATCCTCTGTTTATTCTGAATGATTGTTGGATAACTACTAAACCACATGAGATATAAAATATACTGCATAATAATGCAGATCGGCTTAAAGTACACATTTTTATGACAAATGCATTTTCTATAGAGTTAACCATTTCCGAGCTATTCCCTCTTATTGATTTAAATGTCCAACACTTTTCTTAAATAAGAAGTCATCATTAAGTTCTTTGTCTGTTTTGTTTTTCTTTCTCCTGAGAGAACCGAATTTCAAAAAATACATAGCAACCAGCTGTTAAAAGAGGCTTTTTTAAAAAACCTATTTTTGATCGATCAACGTAGCTCTTCAGACAATTGAAAACACTTAAAATTCTTGTTCTTAAAGCATTATTAATTTTATTGCAATATAAATGTTACAACTTTTAAAAATGACCAAGAACGAAGAAATGTCGAAGACTGCTTTTTTGGGATGTGCAGAACTGAAGAAACTGAGAATGTTAGGTGCTTCACATGTCTACCGGAAGAGGATGTGCAACACATTTATTGCGAGAATAACACCTGTTTTCTATCGACTTTTCGCAACTTACTGTAGGTATATTGAATAGGTGCTTGGATGTTTTTTCGTTTTATTTTTACTCATTCCAGCTCACAATCGCCAAAACCAACATTCAGGATCTGTCATATACACCACAGTATTCCAGCCGCATTGTGATACAATCATACTCGGTTGTGCCGATGTGGACTCGTTGTTTTCAGGTTATAGTAGAGCATTTCGAGGTTTCAAGTAATTTAAGTTGATCTTAAGGAAATTAAAATGTTACACAAAACTAGAGTAAACTCTAGTTAGTTTCTCTATATGCACCAATACACATAGTGTATAGAGAAGGTATTGCACTCCACCAAAAAATTCGATACCGAGATTTCACCGGAAATATATGTTTTAGGATTCCCTTTATCTAAAAAGAGCATTTTCGGAAAAAGGTACGTTTGTGTGTGTGTCCGTGTGTCCATGTGTCCGTGTGTCTGTGAACACGATAGCTCAAAAACGAAAAGTCCGTTAAAAACCAAACTTGGTATTTAGCTTTGGTATCTTCCAAGGATGCGACACGAAGATTTTCAAGAAAATACCCTCACTCCTAAACTACGCTTTACATGGAACTTTTTTCGAAAATGTTGATTTACTAAAAAATGGCTCTAACGATTTTGATTAAAATATCGTATATTAAAGATATTTACCTGACAAATAAAACGTATATCTTGAATTTTATGGGAATAGACTCTGAAGACTACTTTATTCTGGATGAATTTTGCATAACTACTCAACCGTAAGAGGTGGACAAAAACTTAACACCCAAAAAATGTAGAGCACGTTAAAACACAATTTATGCTATATACATTTTTTTTCGTGGAGTTGATCGTTTTTGAGATATTACTTGTTTTAGGGTTCAGCATTGAAAAACTTACTTTTCTCATACAGGAATTTGCAAACTCGTTAGACTATTTCTGCTAATTTTTCTCGATAAGCATGAAATAGATAAATAAGCTTATTAACAATAATTTGTAACAGAGATATAGAGAAAGTCATGTGTATGGAACACATCAGATTTGTTTTTTTATATCTTGTCCGTATGAACGTTTTACGCTCATCCGAATGTGATATATTTTGAACTTTCTTTCAATGTTTCATGTAAAATAAGGTAAAACAGTCCTACTTAAGAGTTTTCGTTCATAATGCACAGAAATAGCCTTGGCCTCGGACTCCAAATGTATTTCTATTACAGATTGATAGGTATCGTTAGCTTTGGAGGTATGCGCTTGCTCTTTCTTGATCGACCCTTCACTAATTGGGACCTATGTAAACCAATTGTACAGTGCATACTATCCCTTCAGAACAATACTGTGCTGTTACAGTAATCCCTACTCGGCGACAGTGATCAGTAAAATACGCTTAAACTGACCGTTATTTGATGTGCACAGTAGAGCCCACCATATATCACAGGTATGTAGTATATTGTTGTTTGTTTATTTTTAACCATTATTGTGCGCATTAAAGACTTGTTCACGATTTACTCATAGATTCAGTGATATTGAGGTACAAATTTTGATAACATAAATATATTTGAAAAATCTTATGTATTGTATTCACATGAGATTCTCTACCTAATTTGCAAGAAATTATTCATACGAAAGATAATCCTACTTTCCATTAGATACTAATCGGGATAAACACTATAAAATTTCTCATTTCCTTCTAAGTAGAAAGAACAAAAGCAATGGGCAATCCTTTAAGAGTTGGTCACTAGGTGGTGCAATTGAAATTCCCTTCTCTTTTCACGTGCAGGATGACAAAAGGTAAATAACGACTTCCCGTTTGAGAAAAATATATGTATTGTAAATTTAAAATCAATGACAAGGAATACTTTGCTCTAAAAATGTATATGAATTAAATTGTGTGTTTTAACCAGATCTACATCCTTTGTGTAGTAGGTTTTTGTCTATTCTTACAGTTTAACAGTTATGCAAAAGCCATTGAGAATGAAGACGAACTCCACAGGCTATGCCCAACAAATTCAAGATATATTCTTCATTTCTTGTATAAATATCTTTAATGTACGGTATTTTAATCAAAATCGTTAGTCATTTTTGAGATAATACAACATTTAGAAAATCTTCCTTGCAAACTTTAGGGGACTTTCCTGAAAATCTTCATATCTTATCCTTGCAAGGTATTGAACTTGAATACCAAGTTGAGTATTTAATGGACTTTTTCGTTTTTGAATTATGCTGTCCAATACATTCAAACACCCCCTCTCACTTTCTCTCTTTCTCTGTCTCTCTCTCTCTGTCTCTCTCTCTCTCTCTCTATATGTATATAGTGTTTGGCAGAAAAAGTAAAAATAACCAATATAACTCTAAAATTGTGTTTATAAAAATCTGATATGTTACATTCACATGACCTTCTCTACCATGTATCGTTTATTAGTGGGTATACAAACATTCCTACGAAAGCTTATTTCTCTCACTACTTTGTTATAATCGAGATACACCATTGCAACGTTACAGTTTCTTTGAAGATACACAGAGAAAAACGATATTCATATATTTAGGAATTGGACACCACATGCTTAAAATGCCATACTCTTTCCATACAATCTAAAGAAACAACTAAATATCGATGGAGCTTAAAAACATTAAGTTAAAGTTTAAAAACTTAACTGATGAACAATTCGAGTCATTAATAGCGAATATTTGGGAAATGACTTACAAAAAATGTATGTAAAATGAATTGGGTGTTTTAGTAACTTCTGCATTTTTGTACATGGTGTTTTTGTATATCCTTAATATTTTCCGGTATATATCAAACAACATTCTTCAAAAGAAGAGAAATTCTCAGACTGTTCCCAGAAAATTAAAAATATTCATACATTTCAGTTGTAATTAAATACATTTAAAGTGAGGCTTTTAAAATAAGAAGCATTTTCGAAAAATGTTCTAGGTAAAGTAGATAGGGAATCTTCTTTAAAATCTTCGTATGGCATCTTTGAAAGATACTGAACCTAAATGCTAATTTTACTATTTATCTGACATTTGAGTTTTGAGTTACTTTGTTTACAAACCACTCTAAAAATGCCTCCTTTTTTTATTTATATTTATGCTACATTTATGTTGTAGCAAAATATGTTTATTATTCCAAATTGATTACAATTTGATGTTTTTATTACAAATTTGCATTACAATTTTATCTCTCGTCGCTACGACGCTCGCTCGTCGGCTACGGCTGTGTCTACTGCAAATATACTCTCCGAACTCGCTGTCAAAACTTAACTGCTGTGCCTTCCTTATAGCTATAGATGACGTGGCATGAATTTTTCCGAAGTTTGCATGTGTACCAATACAACTGTGACCTCTTGCACTGAGGTGCGACAACTCCTCACGATGATGTAAGGCGCCCGCCGCAGCGCGCCGACCGCACATGTTTTCGCTCTCGCCGGTGCGGCAATAGATCCAGAATGGAATGGAATCCGCCGGCAACAATTAGCTATGAGCAATAGAAATCAAGCCATTCACACGTGCGGCGATTCAGGACGTGAAGGGTATAAACGCCTGCATTTGGTGCGTAGTCTCAATATACAGAAAATTAAAATTAATTAATACATGGAGATAAAACTGTTATATAAGTAGAAAGAACAGCAGAAAATGAGACAATGTAGAAAATTAATTTAAAATATAGTATATTTGTTTCATGTCCCTGTTTGAGGAGTCTGAAAATAAAATTAATAAATTTGTTTTTGAAGCCAGTCGTAATGAAACTGTATTAACTCATAAGTGCTGAGATTATAGGAAACAAAGAGGACTTCTCAGCCAATAACGTGGCACAAGGACTGAATGCATCCAACGCGAAAATAGAAAAACTGATTTGCTCGTCCCTGGTTTGGGTAATGGTTTCATAATTATTATTATTATTATTATTATTATTATTATTATTACTTCTACTACTACTACTACTACTACTACTACTACTACTACTGCTATCATCCTTGCAAATATTAGGCACTCTTGCATGTTCGTTTTCATAGCGTTATGATAATCTTTTCCTTGAATGTGCAACATTTCTTTTACCTGAAGGCCAATAGCTATTCACCAAGCCTGAAATTGTTCATTAGTGTTCATTAGTTCTACAGGTGGGCTCTCCAGTTCTCTTTATCCCTTCTACTCTTTAGATTTTTTATTATGCATTCTATTCCACCCCAGGTTTCATCGAATTATTTCATTTTAAAACCTTCCTACCCACTGCAAAGGACAAATAGTAACAAATCAACACAATTGTACAAAACAATAACAAACAGTACAACTAAAACTTTACATTAATAAGCTATAAAACAGCCGGTAGCAATATAACACGACAAAAGCATGAGAGTATATCAATTTCTAATCAGAGATGTAAAATAATAAACATATAATATACAAACAAACAGATACGTTTTGAGAATCCCTGAATAATTACATAACTATATTTGCTCGTTCCCATAGCGCGGTAGTAGTGTGCCTGCTTACCAAGCGCGTGACCCAAGTTCAATTCCCGGAGGAGCGATTTTTTCCCTGTGGGATTTCTGGTCCTGTGTGCATTCAGCCTTGTGAGGTCCCTGGGGACTAATCGAGATGCTTCTTGAGGGAATAGAGCACCCCCAGGTTGCGTGGACCGCATTAACCGGCCGGGAGGAACTCGGAGCTCTAACCACATCCCACCCTAGAGCACTGCATCCCACCCATGGCTGTGTAATGGGCACAGACGAAAGATGCAGCGGACGCACGGTAGACTTTGACCTGACTATGGGCTGTTGCGCCATGGAGTTTAGTTTTTATACTATTTTAGATGTACATGTGTTTATAGTTTGTGCTCGCGCGCGCCTGTGTATACGTGAGTCTGGGAGTGGGGTGCATTCCTGTTTCTTTTGTGTTACTCTTGGTCATACTAAGAGAACGAAGTTTAGTCACATAGCGACGACTTTTTAAAAGCTTTGAATCGGTTTAAGTATTCCTTTATTTCCCTTATAGTTACAAGAAGTAAAATCCATTTCTGATAATGTTTATCTTGATTAACATAAAGTAATAGAAGAATAAACTTTTGTAAGAATGGTTTTTTTTTGCAGAATGGGTAGAGAAAGTCATGTGAATGTAACACCTCTTATATTTTTTATATATATTTTATATTAACAATTTCATAGAAATATAGTATTTTAAACTAATGTATTCAAATAAAAACGTTTTAGGTTAATGAATATAAATACCTACCTGATGATGGGAGCAAAAACATCCCACTGCCGGTCTCATGCCCATTTATCCCCAGCAAAAGTGTAGATCATCCAACTGATATGGAATGGTGATGTGGCCAGCATCACGCATCCCCCAGCCGGAACGTAGGCTTTCGTTGCCGAGCATTTCTTCACTTTCCTCTCGATGCTGAGCTGACATCGTTCTATTCCCAAGAATTAAACTCCACACGCGCTTGAATGGGGTCTTTTTTTTTTGGTAGTGTTTAACGCCCGCTTTAACTACTAATGGTACCGCAGGCGGTGTCACTGATGATACATGAATGAGGATGGAGCACCGGTGGAATACGATGGCGGGGGAAACCGGAGTACCCGGAGAAAACTCGCCCCAGCGCCGTTTTGTCCACCACAAATCTCACATGCGGTCGCTTGGGATCGAACCCCGGCCGTCTAGGTGAGAGTCGAGTAGTCTAACCACTCGGCCACGGCGCGGCCCTTGAATGGGGTCGAACTTGTGCACATTGCGAGGCTCCACCTAGGGCGCAGGACACGTCGTCAATAGGGTCCTATTAAGGTGATGCATCTGTGAAATGTGACCAAAAATTGTGAAAAGTTACAAAATTATTTTTTTTCATAATAAATTAATATGAATTCTAAACTTTAAGAAAATATATCATTTTCCCACTTGGTTCACATTAACAACCAATTAACTGAAACTATAAATGTGCAGGCGCATGCTTGTTAATAGGTACATCCAAGTTTAAATCTTATTTTCTCACAATCTTTTCTCCAACACTTTTTCATACACAAAATGCTGTACACTTTGCAACTTTTTAGTAATTTGTGTGAAAATATTCATACTGCTTCTCAAAAGTACACTAAAGAAAATAAGCATATACTTTTTCGAAATAATACTTCGATTTTGAGATATAGATTATTAAATTTTAAAAAAATCAAGAGTTTTGGAGAGTGTGGAAAGTAATAATTGTTATATTACGGCTAATCTAAAAATATGATACGATTGTTCTGTTTGTAAACTCATTTACTGTAAAACTTATATTTAAAAATGCAATACGTGGCTCATTTTTATCAGAACAATGAATTTATACAATAACAAATTAATATTTAAATAACAATTCAAGCTAGAATTTTGATACGGGAAAAACATCATTATTATTGCATATAATAAACTGATATAAACTTCAACAAGGTATCTTGCATACTGCAGATTTTCAAAATTTCACAGACGCATCATCACCTTAAGATAAGGTGACAGACTGCAATCCTAGCTCTCACTCCGTTGTTACTTTCTCTACCGCGTAAAATGTACATAGTAGGTAAGTATAACAACGAAATGAATAATGTAGATTTAGTGCCCTGTTTTATTTAACGAACTAAAGATTTTTTTAAATATATGACAGGTTAATTACATCTATTATAAGAATAATGGGAATAATGCTCAGAGAATTGATCAGGAAATATATCAAATATAAATTTGATTCAGAAGAGAAGCTATTACATTCCATCTTAAAATTCGATGCCTGGCTTTCACCGGAAATGCATATTTACTCCAAAAAGATAATTTTTAGAAAAAAGATATTGTGTATCTCTATGTTTCTTGAACAACATTAACTCAAAAAAAAAGAATTAAATATAAATGTAGTATTTAAGTTAAGTATTTACCAAGGAAGATTTTTAAGAAAATCCCCACATTTTTCGGAATTTGATAAGTTCTCATAAATGTTTCCTAAAATTTTTATTAAAAACATTAATAAGATATTTGTATAACAAATAACATACATTTCTTGTGGTATAGACTCTGAAGCTTTCTTCATTCTGGATTACTTTTACATATAACTGATACAAAGTAAGAGATTCAGAAAAACTTATTGCACAAAAAATGTAGATCTCGTTATAACACACATCTGTCACGTGCATTTTTTGTGCAGTTAAACATTTCCAAAATATTCATAATTTTGGGTTTAAATTTCTTAATAATGCAATGAGAAATCGTCATTCGTTTTTATTTTTTTATTCTGGTTATGCAAGGAGGAAAACATTTCAATGATGTCGCATAGCGACCAATTATTAAAATATTTAACTATTACTATAGCCTAGTTTATTCACTTATCTCCCTTGAACCTGTAAGAATATACGTAATAAAATCATTTCTGCGAATGTTTCTTTCTTGTTTAGTACAGATGTAAATAGACACAGACATAAATAGAATGTAAAAATAGTTTGTTGCGAATTGAGTTAGGTCATTTTAATGTAAGATTTATTCTTAGTATAGATTCTGATTTTCAAACTTCTGTGTTTTTTGAATTCCTATGAAGACATTTAACAGTTTCAACTAAATGTTGCATTTTAGAAGCCAGTTAATCCCATAGTGTTTCTTAATTGACTTCACATATTTTCTCTATTATTTTCTTAATACTAAAGCATTATCATTTTAGGAGGATCTTTTTTAAAACTATAAGCAGCGCTGAGATATTATTTTCAATCTATTATTAGTTATTTGAACGTATATTTTAAAATATTTAAGAGGTTTATAGCTCTAAACTTTTCAGCATAATCTCGAATGCCTTTCTTAAATAGGAAATAATCTAAGATATCCCCAAAGAAGCAGGCACTCAACAGAATTCTAAACTGTAGAAATCCGTATATATGCAACACAACATTCCCTCTACAGGCCTTTCTATTTTTTTATGTTTTTCAAAGCTTCCTGAGGTTCTTCTAATGTAATTAAATCTATCCCGATATTGTGTTCATTTCTACCGTCTCTTCAATTATATCTCCATGATGCCGTAGGGCAATTGTAATATTGTTCCACTGCTGTAGTGTAATTATATTTATACATGCGTGGGTTTCTGTGATTAATTCAAATAGTTCACCGTTTAAAGCGCTATGGTCTGTATTCCCTGCATATCATTTGCTATCATTGTAATATAAGAAAAATTTGCCGGTTATAAATAGGTATAGTGTAGCTTTAAGTTGAATTTACACATTTGTGCCATTAGAAAGAGATGCTCGAGCAATTTCAAGAGATGTGTACATTGTTAATTACTCCTGACCGAAGAAGAACAAGGAAAAATGTGTTTCTGCTGTTTTCTTATTACATTTGTTATTTTTGGATGGAAGAAAATTGTAATAAATGGTCTGAACTAGGTGTGTTTTCTTCAGCATTTAGACTGTATATCATCTCGTTGTATGGGATATTCTGAACCAACATTAGTAGGAAAATGGATTAGGCGCTGGGATCCAAATTGGGATCTTCTGCAGCTGGTCTCCGAGGTTCCCCACACGGCGTGGGGGCACCACTGGTAACGAAGGCATTAAATCAGACAACAGATAAATGCTAAACTTAAACACTCTTCACTCCAGTGAAAGTGTCATAAAAATTTATAACTATTTTATCAAACTATTTCCTTAACAAAACTCAAGTTATGCGATTTAAAGGGAAAATACCAATAAGATTAAAATGTTCCTAATGATAAAACAATAGAATAGTGTAGCATTTTACTTTCTCTATACGAACTATGTATATAAGTGTATAGAGAAGGTATTGCACTCCACCAAAAATTCGATATCTAAAAAAAGTATTTTCAGAAAAAGGTCCGTGTGTGTCCGTGTGCCTGTGAACACGATAACTCAAAAACGAAAAGTCGGTAAAATACCAAACTTGGTATTTAAGTTTAGTATCTTCCAGGGATGCGACACGAAGATTTTGAGAAAAATCCCCCCCACCCCCAACTACCCTTTACATGGAACTTCTTTCGAAAATGTCGATTTTCTCAAAAATGGCTCTAACGATTTTGATTAAAATGTCGTATTTTAAAGATATTTACCCGAAAAATAAAATGTATATTTTGAATTTTCTGGGAATAGCCTCTGAAGACTGCTTTATTCTGAGTGAATTTTCCGGAATTTTGTATAACTGCTAAACCGTAAGAGATAGACAAAAACTTACTACACAAAAAATGTAGAGCACATTAAAACACACAATTTATGTTATGTACATTTTTTTCTTGGAGTTGATCGTTTTTGAGATATTCCTTGTTTTTGTTTTCAGGGTCGAAAATCTTAACTTTTCTCATACAGGAATTTGTCGACTCATGTCCATACAAACAAAGGAACTTCAGTCATATAGTAACCAGCTTTTGACTATCGCTTTAACCTATGCTACTCCCTTATTTCCTTTCTACTTACAACGCAAAAAGTAATAAGACTATTTCTGCTAATTTTTCTAGATTAGCATGAAGTAAATAGAAGCGTAAGCTTTTTAAGTATAATTTGTTGCAGGGATATAGAGAAAGTCATGTGAATGATACACATCAGATTTTTAATATTTAGGCTGTGCATTTCATATCAAAATATAAACATATCAAAATTCCAAAAATTAATAAATGCAATTAAAATAACCTCTGGCAGGAAGATAAGGACAGACACAGCCTTGAAGTTTGTTAAGTGATAGCCATATCAACAATAGTTTATGGCTCAGAAATATAGAATTTAACAAGTGAAAACAAGAAAAAAGCAGCAGAAATGAAGCTGCTTATGACTCTAGCAAGATACACACATGGTTAGCTATACACAGAATTCACAAATAAGACCAGAATTGTGTATCTCAAGCATAGTCGACGTGGCACGCAGGTAAATATACAAATGGTATTAACATATACAAGGAATGCCGCCAAACAGAATTCCAAGCACGGTATATCATTGTATACCTATAGGACAGCGAGATGTGGGACGGTCAGACGAAGAATGGAATGACCAATTTGAAATATTCACTCGACTAATGGGACGGAATAGGTTGAATGACTCAACTCGTGATATTCATGACCATGATGGTGTTTTGACAAACAATAGCAGACGGCCAGACGAACAATGGAATGACCAATTTGAAATATTCACTCTACTATTGGGATGGAATAGGTCGAATGACTTAACTCGTGAAGTTCATGACCATGATGGTGTTGTGACAAACAATAGCAGACGGCCCGAAGAAGAATGGAATGACCAATTTGAAATATTCACTCGACTATTGGGACGGAATAGATCGAATTACTTAACATGTGATGTTCATGACCATGCTGGTGTTTTGACAAACAATTGCAGACGGCCAGACGAAGAATGGAATGACCAATTTGAAATATTCACTCGACTATTGGGACGGAATAGGTCGAATGACTTAACTCGTGATGTTCATGACCATGATGGTGTTCTGACAAACACCAGCGGGGCAGCGGCAAGTACATTGCTCCTGAAAAGGCAATTGTTGTGGAACCTAAGCATAGTGCTACCTCCTTAACACTCCCAACCTTAAAACCTACCTTCCTACAAACTTCCCAACTATTATTGATAGAGCAGGCGCACCTAGGCTCACCACGAGCCTGCCATACTTTCGTCGTCATCCGATGTTCTTTAATTTGACCGTCTATGACTTCTTTTTATGGGGTCACATAAAGGATCTTATTTACATAGCATCACTACCTCGAAATCTACAAGAACTTCGATTTCGTATCACCGCCGCATCGAATACATCACTGTAGATATGTGTGCGTATGTCACGATGGGTAATATCGTCTTGATGTCTGCAGCACCAAACTGTTTCTCTTTCTAATGACACCAATTTCATGTAAATCTAACTACTGACTGCTAAATCTGTTTGAAATCTGAAGAATGTTTCTGCATATATCGTTCCCAGGAATTAGCATGTGCTTTTCTTACGAATTGTTTAGCATGATTTGGTGTTTGTTTGTATTATTCTCTGGATTCATCTGATTTGTTCTTATTCTACTTCTCCAGGTTGCCCTTCTTATATGGAGGTCACTCTACAACTACCGGATAACCTCCTTGACATTTCAGCGGATGATCCTGGTGCTGTGTCTAAAGATTTTACAGGTTTATCCTTGCTTCGTTTTCCACTCCGGGTATAGTTTTATATTTGTTTAAATTACCCTAAGATATATTGCTTGAATGTTAATTACTGTTTTTTAATTTTTACTTTCTCTATACTCACTATATACATAGTATATAGAGAATGTATTGCACTCCACCAAAAAATTCGATACCGAGATTTCACCGGAAATATATGTTTTAGGGTCCCCTGTATCCAAAAAAAAGTATTTTCAGAAAAAGGTCCGTGTGTGTGTCCATGTGTGTGTGTCCGATAACTCAGAAACGAAAATTGGTATTTAAGTTTAGTATCTTCCAGGGATGCGACACGAAGATTTTGAGAAAAATCCCCCCTCCCCCAACTACCCTTTACATGGAACTTTTTTCGAAAATTTTGATGTTCTAAAAAATGACTCTAACGATTTTGATTAAAATATCGTATGTTAAAGTTATTTGCCTGACAAATAAAATGTATATTTTGAATTTTCTGGGAATAACTTCTGAAGACTACTTTATTCTGGATGAATTTTTCATAACTACTAAACCGTAAGAGATGGACAAAAACTAAACCCATAAAAATGTAGAGCACGTTAAAACACACAATTTATGTTATACACATTTTTTTCGTGGAGTTGATCGTTTTTGAGATATTCCTTTTTCTTGGTTTCAGCTTTGAAAAACTTACGCTTTTCTCATACAGGAATTTGTCAACTCCTGTCCATACAAACAAAGGAACATCAGTCACATCGCAACCAGTTTTTGGCTTTCACTTTAACCTATGGTACTCCCTTATTTCGCTTCTACTTACAATAAAGCAAGAAATAAGACTATTTCTGCTATTTTTTCTCGATTAGCATGAAATAAATAAAAGATAAGCCTATTAACAATAATAATTTACAGAGATATAGAGAAAGTCATGTGAATGGAACACATCAGATTTTTGGTCATAGATGCCTTTAGCTCTCCCGTTTTTGTTTTAGCTCTCTAACCACTGATAGTTCTATTGATAGATTTAGTGTTCGTTTTTTATACTGACTTTTATCTCTTATTTTAGTTATTTTAATTGCGATTATTTTAGCGTGCTTTTATCTCTGGTCTTTTAGCTCCTCTGTTTTATGTTCAGGGCGCTGATAACCTAGCTGTTGAACGCCCTTAAACTCCAATCATCACACATCCTCATATGGAGGACTTACACTCCTACTTTTATAAGCCAACGCCTGGGGTGAAATGCCTGTTGAGGAGCAGAAGAACTTTGGATCAGATAGCGATTCCAAGGATGGAGTAGCACCCCAATCGTGGTATGAGCGTGAGGAAGGAAGTACACGATACAAAGTGAGGCAAATTGATGATAAAATATGATCATGCAGTAATTGCTGGAATGAATGGCGGGAGAAACCAGAGTAATCGGAGCAAGCCCGCCCAGACACAGCTTTATCCATCACAAATCCCATTTGCTGTCCCCAGGGATCGAATTCGGAAACCTACGTGGTAGGCGAATGGTCTAACCACTCTGCCATGGCGCCGTCTCATCTGTTTTCTTTTGTATAAATGTCAAACATGCTTTTTGTTTCTTTGTAATTTGATTAGTCGGGAACTGAAACTAGGATCTCTCTCTGAGTTGAGAAGTCATAACGCTGACCACTCGACCACAGAGGCAGTCCAGATAGTATTGTGAGTTCTAGCAGTGGTTGTCTTAATAGCAGTAAGAGAGCCAGTTTTTTCAACCTCCATAGGCTATAAATAAAAGACAAGTTCATAGAAAACAACTATTTTATTACTAGAAGTTTTGTACACTTATGGTTACTTTTAAACATAATCACCAAAAAGATTGAGAAATTTAGCGTTTCTGTGCACAAGCTTTGCAATACCCGCTTCAAAAAAAATGTTACCGCCAATGATTTCAAATGAGCATTAGCGTTGTTTTGAAGATCTTCGTTGGTTTGAAAGTGCTGCCCTCCTAACCACGGCTTCAGTTCAGGGAAAAAATGAAACTCGCTGGGTGCCAGGTCAGGACTATACGGTGGATGATCGAAAATGCCCCATTGAAATTGTTCAAGGAGCCAATTGGGTTGTGCCAGCAGTGTGTGGACGAGCGTTGTCATGAATCAACACAATTCCTGAAGTCAGCATTCCTCTTCGTTGTTTTGAATAGCTCTCCACAAACATCGTAGAGTACGAAAATCTTCAAAACAACGTCAATGCTCATTTGAAATCACTGGCGGCAACATTTTTTGAAGCGGGTATTGCAACGCTTGTGCACAGGTAAGATCAATGTCCTAATCTTTTCGGTGATTATGTTTGAAAGTACAAAACTTTTAGTAATAAAATAATTGTTTTCTATGAACTTGTCTTTTATTTATAGCCTATCAGAGGTTAAAAAAAAACGGCCCTCGTAAATATTCTGGCCTCATAAAATGATTTTCCTTATTTTATCAGTGAAATATCTTTATTACTTCCATTCTGTAATTACTGAAAGATGGTTGATTTAACAGTTCATCATAGTAATAACGAGATCACATGAAGCTGGTATGTTTGTCATGATGTGCTATACAGAGATCAGAAAGAATATATGGAGCTCTTCTCCTATCTGTCTCATTAGGGCATTTGCTATACATTAACAGTACGTATTGGTCTCAAAAGGATTACGTCAGACGATAATGAATGTCGCAGTGCCGCAAATCACATCATCACATTAATCTAAATTGAATTTGCAGGTAGGAGCTTTGTGCCGAATGATTTAGCCACGCAGTACATTATCGCAGTGATATGTCACTGATAAGTACACCGTTTTCTCACCGCATTGCTGATGTTATTGGCGCTGTGTTGGGGATGAGTGAACACATTTGTTTGATGGAAACAACAAATTCCGGTGTGTTACGTTCACATGCTTTTTTCTACTTATTCTTCAGCAAACGTTCTTACATTATACTTCTTGTTAAACAAATAAACCTACATTACACATTTATTACATAATACTTAAAGAGGACTACAATAAACTAAAGAAGGACTGAACCTATTTCAAATCCGGTTGCTATGTACGGGTTTGAAATTATGGCCTCTGCGTATGTATGAACACCAAAAAGACATTTTTGGTTGGGAATCAATAACTGCGCTCTAATTATTATTATTATTATTATTATTATTATTATTATTATTATTATTATTATTAGGTTAGGTGATACAGAAAATAAAACCAGTTTTTTGGCGGCGAATGTGCTGTAGTATGGATATCCAAATCACATGATGCTGTTCACATTACCGCATTTTTACTCCATATTTAGTTGTGAGCTATATGCCATCAAGAAAGCATTACTACACGTATTCGAGACAAACAGAATTGAATCTTATCTAATACACAGTGATTATAAATCAAGTTATTCAAGACAACTTTGATACAAATGAATTAGTCCAAGATATTAAAAAATTATCTATATTTCTAATGAAACAAAGGAGGTTCATGTTATAGATTCTTAAACCAACAGTCGAGATCTATCAAGTACTATATACTCCAACAAGTCTTTGAGGTCATGTTGAAAGCAATAAGGTGAGGTCTCGACTTCTTTCGTTCCTTCAATAATGTAAAACATAAAACTGTAAAAGTTTCGAAAAAATATCCAAGAATTATCTCAAAGTATTAGGCATGTGCACTTCGTTACTAGTATTGAGGTATCGACGGTATCAAGCTCTCATTCCTACTTTATACAATTATTAGTAAAGTTGAGAAATATTTTATGGATTTATGGTCAAACGTTTATACATTAAATGTAAACTGTTAGCACCACCATTTATCTAGGAGAAGTTCCATTTAGCGTCAGTTTCCTATTTCTAAGTATCTGTTTACATTTTCTCTGTTAGAATGTGTGGAAATGTAGAGAGAGTCTGAACGAGCAGAACCTCAACCACTTGCCCACTGAACTGCACTTAGACCATCTCAGTGGGCCTATTGTCTTTTCATGACTCTTGGGAGGAAAGAATAAAGAGAGAACCAAAGAGCGACGAAATACCAACACGCCAGCAAGGACGGTATTCCTAACGATTTCAGGGTGACAGTAATCATGGCATATGCGCGAGCCAGCCTACGCAATTCAAGGATGACGTTAATGAGACTTCCAGGAAAGGGGAGCAAACATGGATTCATCCTGACAAACCTCACCATTCATCGTCGTCTGATCCTGTAACCCTGAAGCATATGAAGGTAGAGCAGATGAAGGGAAATGATGGGGCAGGGAACTATGGGCATCAAATTTGTGGTGGAAAGGGATCCATTCGAGCCTCCGCCTATCGACCCAGGAAAACCATAAAACACCCAAAGTCAGGGTGGCCTTCTGAATCCGACTTCATACGTTACGTGCTATGTGTGCGGTTAAACTCTTTGACACCCTGTATAACATAAAAGTACCGATCGAACTGGCGCTACGGTAACGTGTGCAACTTCGGTTCCATTCCATATATCGCCCTCTCTGACCCATGAGTTTTTCGTGGTTTTCCTCGATCAGCAGACCAATACTGTGGTGGTTCATCTCCTATCTGACTTTCCTGTTCATTTGTGTTAGTGTGGAAGGACCGATGTTCGGCGGGTTGTGGCTGGGTGGTGGATGTGCGCTCTATAGGGGTTTCTTCTCTGGCGTAGTGTGGGTATTTCTTAGGTTCTGCCTCTGGGATACTTTGGGTGGGTGAACTTTTACGCTGCCACTGGGGGCAGGATTGCAGTAGTGCGCCAGTCGACATCGAATGCGTGTTATTTAAAATATTAAGGACCAGTACGTCCGCGGTATCTGGTCGCCCCTTGCATCTCTCATCTTATCCCTCCCTCCCAGTAGGCATGTCGGTCACAAAGCGCACATGTGGTGCTGAGCTCCAACGGATGGGGTTGCCCTTCATCTGACTAATCCTAATCCATAAAATAAAAGTATGCTTTTCATTTTCCACAAAATTATAAACAAATATATTCAGAAGTTTATGTGTAGTGAGTGTTAGAAGTTCTGCTCCCTTGAGTAGTAAAATATAGATACTGCAGTGACCGTGTTTGTCTTAGGCATCACCGTAGCGCAAACAGTTTGAATCAGGATGTGCGGTTAATTTATTGTTGCCGCTGGTGCTGTCCGTTGGGATTTACATATTATCTCACGATTATGCATAACAATAGCTAATTGATACTTAGTAATTAATTATGGATGTCGGTACCGGAATTCAATGCTGATAGTTGGGAGCTTTAGGCTTCCGTTCTCCAACAATATTTCTTCCGCTTATTGTTGAGTGCTTGTTAACTTCATACTATGCACAGGCATTGAGGCAGATAAAAGACAAACTGATTTTAATCTGCACTAAAACATGAACTCCATCGCTCTATCGTAGGAAGACAATGAACTAGATAACTGTAGGTTAACCCATAAACCCTAATTTATTTAATTTATCTCATAACTAATAATTAATATAGCAGCATAGTTCGAAAAGGTGCAATTACAAAAATCTGATGTGTTCCATTCACACGACTTTCTCTATGCAGCAAATTATTTTTAAAAAGCTTATGCTTCTATTTTCTTCCTGCTAATCGAGAAAAAATTAGCAGATATAGTCTTATTTCTTGCTTCCTTGTAAGTAGAAGCGAAATAAGGGAGTACCATAGCCTAAAGTGATAGTCAAAAGCTGGTTGCTATGTGACTGAAGTTCCTTTCATAAACAGGAACCTTAAATGACGCCAGATGAAGATTGAGCACGCTATGCAATGGATCCCTCTTGACCATCTAAGCAGAATTTTTTTCCAAGTGATAACGCACTGTCCAACCGAAATGAACTGGCACACCATCATGTGAAAACCACTTTCTTTGGGTGACGTGCAGAGACACGCCATCAATTTAATTATGCAACTCATTTCTATGAAAATGTAGATAAATTTCTTTATCTGAGATGCGGAAGAAAGAAATAGGAACCAATATGGTGATCATAGATGATTCCACCTCAGCGTTAAGGCAGGATCTCTGTTAATATCTATTGTGTCGCTCTTCATGGGACTTTTCATAGACCCAATTTGGAGTGCCTATTATGAACACTGAAGAAGATACTGATGCATTTAAATCCAATCTTATTAATAAACAATGTGCATGCTAAAGAATTCATGAAGATAGCACACTTCTGTAACACGCCAGATGGTAGAAAAGTCTTCTTGATTCTAAGTCCGCCTCATTTAATCCACTTATCCGCTGAAGATATTGGGTACAAAACTTTTATGCAAAGTTCTCCAAATAGCCTTTCCTGACTGAAATGCGTCCACATCACGAAGAACGATAAATGCTGCGTATTTCTCTTGGTCTCCCATCCAAATCATTTTTCTTAATTTTTTTTGTTAGTGTTTAACGGCCGCTTTTACTATTTGTGGCACCGCAGGCGATGACACTGGTGATACATGGAATGAAGATGGAGCACCGGTGGAATGCGATGGTGGGGGAAACCGGAGAACCCGGAGAAAATCCGCCCCTGCCCTGCCCGGTCCGCCACAAATCCCGCATACGTTTGCTTGCGATCAAAGTCACTCCCTCCACTAGAGGGAGTGGTTCAACCACTCGGCCACGGCGCGGCCGCTTTTCTTAAATGAGTCACTATCATTCCCCCTCTGAGAATATTCCCGGGCCAGAGAACTGCTTCTCAGTATACCTTTCTGTATTCCTATCTGAATAACCATACATGTGATCCATATCGGTCAATTCACTCACAGAATACATTTTCTTTTGTAATCCGTGCCCTAAAACAAACAACCGAAAAAAAATCAAAGAAACAGCGCAAACGTTTTAATTCAATTAATTGCTAATTATTTGCTCTACAACAAACAAGCAAACAACCAGTGGACGTGCTTTAATTCAATTAGTAATGTTGTCAACTAATGGGCTAATCCTTTATTAACTCTCTGACAATCGATTATCAGAACCATGTTCATGTAAACGTTTTTACTGCTTTATGTAAAAAATATTATTATATGCTTTATGTAACATAATTATAACATAATTTATAAGCATATATTAAATACTTTGTTTTAAAATTAGTAAAAATTTAATGTTAATGTTATTGTATATTCATTTTTCAACATTAATTACGGCAAGATTTTATTTATTAATTCGATTTAGTAAGGTTATTTCCTATATGGTTACTAAATGGTCCGTTAAAAGTACAGTAATAGCTCCGGAAAGTTCTGGAAGGGATAATAATAATAATAATAATAATAATAATAATAATAATAATGCTAATAATAATAATATTTATTCAAAGTTATAGCACGTATTCAGAGCTCTACATAAATAAGGCTTCCCCGAAGTTTTTGACCTCAATATATATATATATATATATATATATATATATATATATATATATATATATACACACACATACACATCCTGTATCTTGAAAGAATACACGTTTTATTTACACGTGAGTGCACTGTAATTCTGGACTCCAATAATAGATAATGTTATTCCTGTCAGTCGCAGACACACGAGTCACTAAGTTTCTCTCTGACAAAAGACAAGGGGAAGCGTGGATTTCATTTCGAAAGCTGACAACACCGCGCATTTATATAAACAGAGATGTCTTATCGTTTATGTAATGTTTTTTTTTTTTTCCCGGATGAATGAGCTAGCCATAAATTTGTCTTATCACCGGATTCCATAAACTCAAGAACAAAATATTGATTTACGTTTTTACTTTCTCTATCACGTACAATGAACATTGTGGACGGTATTGTAGTCCACCCAAAAATTCGATATCAGGCATTTTAGAAAAAGAGCCAAGTGTTCTGTATGTGTCTGCATCTGTTAATGTATCTATAGAAGTATAACCCAAAAACAAAAAGTCGGCTTATACCAAACTTGTATTGAATTTCAGTATACTTCAAGAATGTAAGAGGAAGATTTTCAAAACCCTCCCACCGTACACCATTTTTTGAAATTGTCAATCTTCTTAAAAAAAAAAGGTGGGGCCAGCTTTTGCGAAAACTCTATATATATCAAAATAATTTATATAACAAATGTTGAAATTTCTGGAAATAACCAGCTATACAAAAGTCACTCTGAGTAAAAAGTTCTACAAAAGCTATTCTGAAGAAATATTTACGTCTTATTTGTCTTATAAATATCTGCACCATATCTATGGTATAATAATAAAAATCGTTAGACACATTTAAAAAAATCAGTTTGAAGTGAGAGGATTTTCTTGAAAAATTTTGTCTCGCATCCATGGAAAATGCTGAGCTTGAATATCATGTAATGAACTTTGATTTATTACCAATTAACTCTCTCACAAATTTGTTTTGATTCCAGTATTTAGCAATGCCTTAGTACACAATCCACCTAGAAGCAATAACCATAACAATGTAAATAAACAAGATCAAAAAGAAAATGAGCTGACGATGCAACAGACCATTTTATTACGAAACTAGTCTTTTGGTTTCAAAAAAACAAGTGGAGAATTGTTGCAATTATTAATTATTATATTAATATTTGTGTTACTTCACTGTTACTAGCTTCCTTTTTACATTTATCAAGTCAGAGGTTTAACCTACTTTTCGTTTTTACTTTCTCTTGCCCCATATGTACAATGTACATAGGGATAGGGAAGTATTGCATTCCACCAAAAAATTCGATGTCGAGATTTCACCGGAAATACATGTTTTAGGACCCCCTGAATCCAAAAAAAGCATTTCCAGAAAAAGGTCCGTGTGTGTGTGTGTTCGTGTGTCTATGAACACGATAACTCAAAAACGAAAAGTAGCTAAAATACCAAACTTCGTATTTAAGTTCAGTATCCTCCAAGGATGCGACACGAAGATTTTGAGAAAAATCCCCCACCCCAAACTACCCTTTACATGGAATTTTTTTCGAAAATTTTGATTTTCTTAAAATTGCTTTAATGATTTTGATTAAAATATCGTATATTAAAGATATTTACCTAACAAATAAAATGTATATCTTGAATTTTCTGGGAATAGCTTCTAAAGACCTGTTTATTCTGGGTGAATTTCGCTTAATTTGGCATAACTAATAAACCAGAAGAGATAGACAAAAACTTACTGTACAAAACATATAGGCCTTGTTAAAATACACAATTTACGTCATATATGTTTTTCGTGGAGCTTAGCGTTTTAGAGGTATTCATTGTTATTAGATTCAGTTGTGAAGTACTTATACTTTTCTCAGACGGGAGTGTCCGTTTTTCTTTTGTTCTACTCCTGGCCAAGAAAAGAAGCGATTTGTAATGACAGTCGCATAACGACAGCTTTTAAAACATTTGACTATCGATTTAGCCCTGTATTCCCTTATTTTCTTTCTGCTTATAAGGAACTGAGTAATAAAAACATTGTGCTGAATACCTTGATTAACATGGTGCAGAAAGAAGAATAACCTTATGTAAGAAGTTTGTAGAACGGCTAGAGAAGGTCATGTGAGTGTAACACATCAGATTTTTGAGTTATGTTGTTCAGACACACACACCACACACATACACACAAACACACAAATACACATATGAGCAGCTTTTTCTAAAAACGTTTTTTTGAGGGGATCCTAAAACGGTATTTCCGAAATTTTGGCTGGGATTCAATACTTATTTTTTCCTCCTATATACTACTAATTAGAGAAAGTAATGCGCGTTGGGAAGCATAATTTCAAAATTTCTATAAAATTGGGTCGAGGAAGCTTAACGATGCTTGTAAGAAGTAAAGAAAGGACCACTTGCCAAAAGAGACCACTGTGGAGCGACGACACGACGTAGCTGAGGTATCTACGAAATTACAATTTACAGCCCTCCAATTTAGCGGATTTCCATTACCCATTTAAGTGGTAACTGTTCCATTCCTCTACTTCTAAGAAAACTTCCCTTAGCTACCCTTTTCGGCTTAGGTTCTCAGCATTGGACTACGTCGTGAGGCTTAGGTCCCTCTATATTGGCAGCGCCAACTTTTGGCGGTATTCATTATTCATATGTTAGCAGCTCTGCATTAGTGTAAGTCATCATAACTGCAGAGCTAACCTTTGTTTGCCCCGCTGATACGTTTGCCGCGAGTCAAAAATAAGACATTGTAGAAGGGAAATAAGTAAATGCACTAGGCTAAAGCGACAGTCAAATCTTTTAAAAGCTCGTCGCTATGTTAAGCAATTGAAATTAAGTTCTCTTTTACATACCTAGAAGTAAAAGAAACGAGAAATGAAACTAAAATTAACTTCCCGCTTGAGAAAGGTTTAAAATTGAATCCAACCACAATGACCATCTTTTGTTAACTCTACAAAATAATGTTGTGTTTTTTAATGAGTTCTATATTTTTGTGTAGCAAGTTTTTGTCTGTCTGTTAAGGTTTACCAGTTATGCAAAAGTCATCCAGAATAAAGAGCTCTTCGGAGACTGTGCCCAGAAAATTAAAGTTTATATTCGTTTGCCATGATAATTTATCTGTTATGTATTAATAAAAGTAGTTAGCTATTTTTAAGAAAATCGACATTTTCGAAAAATGTTCCATTTGGATGGTAGCTGGGAGTGGCGAGATTTTTATGAAAATATTCGTGTCGCATCCTTGGAAGATACTGAACTCAACTATTTAACTGACTTTTTGTTTTTGAGTCATGTTATTCAAAAACACATATATGCACTTATCTTTTTCTAAAATGTGTTTTTATTAAGAAGTGAAATCCCGGTATCACATTTTAGGTGGAATACCGTACCTTCTATATTATGTACATTGTGCAGGAGTGCTAGAGAAAATAAAAAGCCGATAGCGTAAAACACACCTGCTGATTTTGGCAAGTATGCGTAATGTTACTGCTCTTTAAAGTTTACGCTCTTTGAAACAGATATTCATTTCATTTAGTGAATAACACAGGCAGTTAAGAGGGATTCGCAGTCAGTTTTAGCGCAGCTACTTTGATATTGCAATTAAACCGAATAATGCGTAAACAAATGTGGTTTTTGTATCTCATCACCACTAGTCTGTACAATACCGTGTGAAATGTGCACGGTGTCACGATTCGCTGGAACTTGCAATTAGATTTAATCCATATGCTGCACTTTCAACGTTGAATTACGTTCATAGTGCAGAAAGCTCTAGGATGAAGTGCTTTGTATAATCATGCATAAAGTAATAACACACGGCACGCTGGATTCAACCTTCCACTAAGTATATTAAGCTTTTCAGCGATTTCAAGTTCTGACCTTCGGTGCTACAAGAATGTCAAAATATTAGTCAATGTTTTGAGTAAAGTGACATATATGTGTATTTTATTAGCAAACGGATGCATTTAACACGATGGAATTAAATTCCACTAACTGAAGATTGAAAATATGGTTTGTAAATAGCAAACAGCTTCTCCACCAGTTAAAATTACCAGTTTAATCTACTACTCATTTAAAAATCTAATTCTTCTATTCAATTTATTCTAATCACACAGTCGTTTCTTTAGAATTACTCTGAAATTTCAAAATAGGGCTTGGCTTCATTCAGACTGAAAAAAAATGCTGCTGTGTACACATTCAGCCATTTTTATTACTGACAAACGCATGCTAAAGAATCTGAGGTGTTATATTCACATGCCTTACTCTACCCTATATCATTTATTAGTGGGTATATAAACTATTTTATGAAAGTTTATTTTCTTTCTAATTCGTTTTAATCGAGATAAACGTTTGTAGAAATAGCTACGTCATGCATTGTGTTGTGGATACAACGAGAAAATGAAACTGCGCTTTATTTATGGACGCTCTTTAACTGCTGTGGTTCTCAGCGTCTCATTCTATACTGGACGTGAAATACCGCTTAATTTTGCTCAGATGCCTCTCTATCAGGCTTGAGGTATTTTACGTGTCGTAAATCTGCGACACGGGACCCACAGCTTTGCTTTCCTTCCGAAGGAAGCCATGCTAAGGATTTTTACGCCCGGGTTTGAACCCGCTGGATATATGAAGCCAGTATGGTAACCGTTACACCACGGAGGACGACAGGATACAAAGAGAACAGTGTAGCAATCAATGTGGGTATAGTTGTGTTCTGGCTCGTGAGCCCCATAGGATGAGGTGTGTTGAGAGGAAAAAGTGATATCTGGTTACCTGGCGAGCTGTTATGCAGTAATTATTCCTGCAAATATGTGCATTAATCTGTTGTAGTACAGTGCAGAAGTAGTTCAATGCTGTAAGAAGATTTGTATTCTTTTCACCATGTCTGAAGTTAAGAAATGTAAGGTAGTGCATTCAGAAGGCCATGAAATTGTAAGTAGGTTATAGATAAATGTGATAAACAGTATTAATATCCAGTGTCACAAGCGACACAACGAGCTGCATTATTATACTGGTATTTCCATGCAAATGATGAAAGAGAATTCGTAAGTAGAACCAACACCTGCGATCAACAGGAGGAACTAGTGTATTGAGCACTCCTTTAAAAAGAAGAAAAACTGGGTCAGAACATGTTGTACAAATCGATGCTGCCGTTATACGAATAATAATACATGCTTTTTATGTTCAGGAGAAACGAGTACCATAGCCAGAAAATTGCTGCCTATTGTGAAAGAGAGAATACATTTTTCTTGGGGGAGAATTATGAAAGCTAATTTTGAGAAAGTCAAAATTGTCGAAAAATGACACACGTACACGGTAGTGGGGATGGGGTTTTTTCTTGAAAATGTTTGTGTCACATCTTGCAAGATACTGAACTTAAATAGGCACCTACTTTGGTATTTAACGAGCTTTTCGTTTTGAGCTATGGTGAAACTGGTATTTGTAACATAAATAATTGCAAAAAATTATGGCAATCAATTAAGTATTAACTTAATGGAACAACAAGCTCCTTAATTTACTTAATACCATTGTAATCGCATTGTAACTCCAAGAGTATGAGACTATTTGTAAGAAACAATTTTCATATTTATATCAGTGAGCATGAATAGGCACTTTGGTAATTAATTGGCATGGAATACAATTTAAAAGAAACCTCCTTCTTCTTATTGGTATTTGCTGTACTCAAATGCATGAGCTGCGTATTGTCGCTGCAAATTGAGTTTCCTGAATGCAGAACTGCCGAAAACTAAATACTTATTCCGCCACTTTCTATAAATAATAAAGATTCCATAAAATTAAGGAGTCTTGTTTGTGTGTTGGACTGCTTCCTATTCTTAACATTATAAACTGAAACACTGAAGAGAGACAATCCCTGCTGTCACGTGTCTACCCACTGCAGCACGAAGCGAGCTTGCTTACTCCGGCACAGAACAAAGAGAGTTGGTGTCGCCTGATCTATAGCATTTTAATCAAAATCATTTCAGCCGTTTTTGAGAAAATTGTAAAGTGTAATTTGGGGTGTGGGATTTTATTGAAATTATTCCAGTTGCATCCTTCAAAGATGCTGAACTTAGATATAAAGCTTCGCATTTAAAACACTTTTACTTTTTAAGTTGTGCTGACGTGCGCGCGCACACACACACACACACACACACACACACACACAGGCACGCGCACCTTTTTTTAAAAGTGTTTTTTAATTCAAGATTGCCAAAAGTGTATTGCCGGTGAAATGTCAGTGGGGCTTTCTGGGTGGAGTGAAGGTTTAGAGAAAGCAAAATAGGGTTAAATGGACTATCTCTATTACTCTTAACTAAAAACAACAGTTAACTCTCCAAAATCCGGCCAACGTCTACCGCCCGACCGCTACATATCACACAAGCATCATTGGTGGGATGCAGTTCTGTAGGTTGGCATGTGGTTAACGCATCGAGTCCCTCCGCGCCGGTTAATGCAGTCCTGACAACTTGATGCCACTACTTTTCCTTCAAGTAGCTCCTCAGTTTGACTCCCAGGTACATCACGAGGCTGAGTGTACACTGAATCAGATCTCCCAGAAGGAGAATATCTCCAAGCTCATACCCAGATCTCCAACTTCTCTTGACATAACATCCCAATGTCGACTTGCGTAACTTTACATTCTGATTCTACTTTACTTCCTACATAGAACAACTAATAGATCAGAATTGATTACGTTTTCTTAAGGATCCTAGATCCTAGCCTCTGGTGCATATCCGCAATTGCAAACAAAAGACACCTTAATCAACTTGGCTAGCTATAATCAGGTGGAACATGAATGTGGGAGGAGCTGCTTAAATAATCCTTGTCACTTTAACTCATATCGGAACGTTTGTTTTGTTTTTGTTTTTGTTTTGTTTTGTTTTGTTTTTCGCCCGTGAATATACATAGGTACAAAACTCTGAAAGTACATCTCTACAATTCACACAAAGGAAGACGTAACTCAAGATAACAGTTGCACATTAACAAAACTAGTTCATGATTCAATAGATTGTGGCTGTAATGTTATTTCCATTGTGACCAAAACCGGACGTTTGGCATCAATATGCCAATCACAACAGTGTTCAAATGCAACGATAAGAGCTCGCAAACAGGGTTTCAGGTTACGATTAGCTGACATATCATTACTTGGAGGAAATTGTTTTGAATTCAAAATAGGTAGGCATGAGAGTGGAGTAAATGAACTTTACCTCCCTAGAGACACCTGCGTGAAGGGGATTCTTGGTGCATGCGTTGAAATGTCCAAAGGAGCGTCCTACTTTTCATTCACGACACGTGAGAGCTTACGGAAGTAATCGATTAGAAGCAAGGGGTTGCAAATATGAAACATTCAATGCCATAGGCGGGATTTGAGCTACGCTCTAACAACCGGATGGAAACCGGGAGATCCAAAGTTCTAATCCTGGCTGTGGTATTGGATTCTCCAGTCTGAGCCACTTTCCAATTCTTGTTCTTCCCACGATTTATTTGGAAATTACAATTAATTTATTAAAAATGCAGTTTATCGTTCATTTTAAGCGTACTCCAATTTTTGGAGAGGTTTATGGTACCAAACTTAGACGTCACATACCTTTTATACGCCATTTTTAATTAATCCCAAACTAAGTAACTATTTATATGTAGTTGTTCAGACTGAAAAATTCAATATCCGTGATTTGAACCACAGATCTCCCGGTCTCTAGCCGGTTGCTCTTCCATTGAGCTACCATGGCAACATGCCAGCATAGCATTTAATTTCTCAATGACTCGCATGTTTCCCGGTAAACCACAAGGTGATCTCAAATTATTTTGAGATGACAACCCGGTTATGCCAGCATGTTGCCATGGTAGCTCAGTGGAAGAGCAATCGGCTAGAGACCGGGAGATCCGTGGCTCAAATCTCGGCTATGGCACTGAATTTTTCAGTCTGTTAACTTTTACCTCGAGGTAGATAGAAAAATTAGCTTTTTACAGTAATTTTTATAGAGATGTAGAGAAAGTTATGTGAATGAAGTGCATCAGATTTTTATACTAGAGTGCATCAAAGTCTATTGTTTGGAAAAATGTATTAAAATGCCATGTTTATTAGTAGTTCCTCTGTCACTGGTCATTTACTTTACTGGAATTCTATAGCTTGTTTCAGGTGGTTTATTTTCTTTTGTAGTTTTGGTCAGCTGTTCTTCTAGCAGACAAAAACATGGCATGGGGTCATCTATGATTCGTGTCTTGTGCAGGTGTACCTTAGTTTTCCCACGTCCGTTGATAGATGTTCTGTTTCATTCTTTGGATTACAGATCGCATAAAATGTATGCATGTAACTTCTTTGGTTGTGTTGGTCCGTTCACGTTGAAGAAGTCCTTCCTCTTTAACCTTTCAGAGAATGAAGTTTTAGGTTTCTTATGGTATACTAAAACTGTTGTTTTCAAGAGAAGCTTCCTTGGCTAATTTATCGCTAGTTATTTCCAATGAAGCTTGGACGAGCTTTAGTCCATGCAAAGTGTATCTTTTAATGATTTAATCTTAGCCTACGTTTATCCACAGAGTATATCTACTAATATATAATATAGTTCAGTGAAAAACTGTTCGTTGCATTTTTTACTAAAATGAGCGAGTATCCGTGGTCAAAATGAGTATTTCGAGAAATAGTGGTACCGTCACATCACTGGTAGAGATCAAAGTTAAGGTAAAAGCATGTGTTATAAACTATAAGTACTAGTAGTTGAGGGATGATACTTTATTCTTGTTAAATTTTGAGAAAGTTAAAGAAATATAAACTGTACCAGATTGTTGCAAACTAGAGATTATACATGGTGGCAGGTGAATAAGTGAAAATAATTTCATATCTATTAGAGAACAAAGGTATATGTATTTATGTATAAATACATAAATAAAAGTATATCTGATTTTGTCAAAAATGAAGCATACATATCAGGCACCAATGTGTTTTGAACTAATTCTCTGCTTTGTTTACATACATCGCTCCACCTAGAGTTGGGCGGAGGGCAGAGGAGGGTCAACCATGCGTCCTGTTATGTAAGCAACCGAACATTTGAGAGAGGGAATAATAGCCATTTTAAAAACATGGTGAAATTTCCCCATGAACTTGTTTTAGAATATAACGAAAAACCAGCAAATACTGGATCATCACTTCATCCTTAAATGTTGATAAAATATTTGCGCTTATTCACCGCTCACCCTGCATAACTTGTTTTAAAATGACAGAATGCAGACAATCACAATTATTAGGAATTTGTAATTAAATATTCGTATTTTCTGTTTCCATCTTGCTCAGGACGTCAATTGAGTGACGATCGAGCACACTTAGGTTGCATGGGCTGTCCTTGAAACAAGGGGGGGAAGAATCCGCTGAACAACAGTGGCCAACAATAAATTGGCATTAAAAACATTATGTGATTAGTTATTGCTTTAATTGAAATGACTAAGAAATGACTCAGTTGCTTAATATAAGCTAATATTGGTGCACTTCTTAATAAAATGGAAATTAAGTATCTAACTGTATTTGTTTTAAGAAACTCGTAACAAGAAACACAGCTAGCTTCCTGAACTAAATCTTTTATTTAAAACAAGCCCTGGGTATTTCAAAGGAAGTCTCTAAACTGTGCTGTCCTAGTGTAACACTTGGAACCTCTTTTAATTATTTTGAATTTTTATTAGATCAGGTTCTTCTAACAATGTTCGGTTGAGTGAAGAGCGTCGCGCGTATGCAACAATAGTCCTCGGAGTCCGGCTGGAAGGGGAGTGTAATAGTCACTGCGTCATTAGGCTAAGATGCTTTTGCTTCCTGCCGCTTCACTCAGCCTAACGACAGCTTGCTCTCAAAGCTGTACTGTATTGCTTACTTCAGGCAGACGCCACTGCTCTTTGGCGCGCACCAATCTGGAACAGACTGATGTCGAAGTCTAGATGTACTAAATATTGTAAAACGTAAAATGTTTACTGTTAAATAATTAAACACCAAAGAGTATTTACAAGAACTGAATGTTGCAATAAAAAGAGACATAGATATCCCATTTCTCTCTTTTAATGTCGACCTTCGGGGTTACCTCATTCCAGCAAGCGAAGATGGAAAGGATTTCTGAGGTTGAAGTGCCCAACGGAAGGTGCTTGCTACCTACGGATAAGATGATAGTAGGGATATCGGCGATTTGAGTGGGCCCACAGTTTTTACCATGGATTTCGAACCACTTTTGGCCTCGGGGATACTCCACATGACCTTCAGAGGTGGATGCGTGTACAGGGTCGACTTAAAATCACCACTAAAGAGTCGGGAATCGAACCACTGGTCCTTAGCAGAGAGCAGCAACCGAAACCACTTAGGCTTCTAAAAGACAAAACCAAGCATTTACTGAAACCATTTATAAATGGTAGATGTTACAACTCACACTCTATATTTGAGTAATTCCCTGATGCCGTTCCTTCCTGAAATTAGAGCTGAGTCATGCGCAATTAATAAATATATTATGTAGCATTTTGTGGAATGAGCTGAGGTTAATAAGGTAATACCTTGTGAACAGGATTGGCAAATGTTCCTGCAACTTTTCTGTTGAGTACATTATCAGCTCCTTTGGGATGCTTCCTGGTTCATATGCTTTTCCATTCCTGTTTTATATCAATTGCTTTTTGATCTCCTCTTTTGTAATGTCTTCTATATTATTCTAAATAAGTGTTTGTTGATGCTCAAAAGCCTAAAGCAATTCCTTTTTTCTGCCATTAGTTAATAATGTTAAGTTATATTATTATGATTATTATTACTATTATTGTTATTATCATCATTAACTGCTTATTCAACCACAACTTCCGATTATGCCGCCTGCCACTATGGACAAATCATACTTGACAATAGCAAACAAATATTGAATGATACATATTATTATTATTATTATTAATTTTTTATTGAACCACAACTTCCGCTTATGCAGACTGCCACTATGGACAAACCATATTTGACAAAATCAACCAAATATTGAATGATACATACAAAGAAACATATAAAATGATAACAACTAAGCCTGAATTACAACGTGAAGGTTAAGGTTATCAAATACAAGGATAAAAAGTTGTTAATAATTACAGTGAAGAGAAATAGTAATTAAATATACAAGTACAAATACTATTTTTATGGGCGGTATATGATAAATGAATTGGTGTACAAATGATTACATAGCAAATATATCTTAAGGTCGATGGTAACAATATATTTTATTCTTCTTGAAGCCGAACATATTTCAAGTGAGAAGGAAGAACTTGAGGATCATCCCTCGAGCACCTCTCATCAAACTTGAAGTTCATTTTATATACATAAATGGTATCGTGGAACAGTAATTCTTTTTTCTTCGGTTGGACTTTATGCATCTCGAATCTGACAGTTGGATCGATTATATATCCTTTTCACTGTTAGCAGATATTGCTATCATATCAACCATTTCAGTACTGCCAGGTAAAGCTAGACTAGGGACTTCCTTATGTGTAAAGCAAACAGTAAAATTTCGGATAAACGGAGCAAAGGGTGAAGGATAGTTTCGGATAAAAATAAATATGTAACTTTTAGTATTTAAGAAAAATGTTTGAAGTTTTACGTGAAAGTAAATAAGACAATACATATACAATAGCAAGAAAATATTTATTAAAATCAAGCTACTGCATTTACGAAAAAAATACATACCAAAAATGTTCCATAATGCATAAATATCATTAACTGCACGGTAACAATTTTTTTTTTTTAAGAAATACTTTTATTTTATTTCAACTTCGTTTTATAGCCGCTATATCACCGCATGTAATTTATTAGCAGAACGTCCTAATTCTTGAACAAACCGTAATGCTATTTGAGAAATATTTATTTTTTCATTCGTTTAGCTTATATCGGTTAAAAGTGTTTCGGAAAATAACGATAATAATATGCTATCATTAATTAGCAATATTATTACCAAGCATTGTTTTTAATACAGCATGATTTTAAATCCTTTTCTACAACAGCCTCCAAGGTTGTTTCTCACACCTACTTGTCAGCGAGTACGCTACAATGAATGGCAATGAATTGTTTCCGCGTACCTACAGCTGTCCACATGTGCGCAGGTGATAGCTGGTTCATTTATTGATTTTCGTTATATAGATTTATTTATTTTTCATGAAAGTGTTTCCTTTTTTATCCACATTCCATTCATTTCGTAACGTAAATTGTACGTCCTAATTACAGTGCTGGTAATCTAGTCTACATATGTTTTGTCCAATTTAATGCACCTATGTGCTGGAGTTATATTAAATCCTGTAACTTTTGATATATTTATTATTGCAGAGTTGTAATATAATCATACTTTATAGTAATATTCACTGAAGTTAGATAGACGTACATTTAAGAACAACATTCTGTCATTAATTTGCTTCCACTGTTGGTATAAAGTAGTGATTATTTTATGGGTGTGTACATAGCTATAATATGTATATGACACAAATGTTTTTTTGTTTCAGGTACGATATTAACTCCCTATGATATACACATATTCTGGTGAGTAAAGATGAACATCCCCATTTATACATTTAATGATTTAGGCATATAAGTCTTTCAATGTTCCATTCACTAGACTGAAGAAAGTTAAAAAGCGTTATTTATAACCAGCATTATAGCCTATAATAAGCCCCTTGACCATTTGAGAGATCTGAATGTATTACAGTTTAAGGCTAAAGTTATGTGATGTGTTACACTCACATGAATTTCTCTATCTGTTATTCAAACAAACTTCTTACGAAAGATTATTCTTCTATCTACACCATGCTAATTGAGATAAACATTAGCAGAATGTTCTTATTATTTAGTTCCTTATAAGTGGAAGGGAACTAAGGGAATGCGCTATGCTAAAGTAACAGTAAAATGTTTTAAGTTATTATTATGCGGTTGTCAGTGCAAATCGCTTCTTTGCTTGGCCAAGAGTAGAACAAAAAGAAAAACGGACACTTCTGTCTGAGAAACCTTTCAATAACAAAGAACATCTTGGAAACGGTTACCTCCACAACAAAAACGTTAAGGACATAAATTGTGTATTTTGACGAGATCTATATTTTTATGTAATACGCATTTGTTCTAGCTTTGCGTTTTAGTAGTTATGCAAAATTCGCCAACATTTATCCAGAATAAAGAGTCCTTCAGAGGATATTCCCAGAAAATTTAAGATATACCTTTTATTTATGATGTAAATATCTTTAATATACGGCATTTTAATAAAAATCGTTAGAGCCATTTTTTAGAAATTCAAGTAAAGGGGAGTTTGCGGTGGGGGGATTTTCTTGAAAATGTTCGTGTTGTATCCTTGGAAGATACCAAAGTTTGGTATTTAACGGTCTTTTCGTTTTTGCATAGTCCACAGAAATACACACACGGACTTTTTTCTAAAAATGCTTTTGTCGGACTCAGTGGACCCCAAAACATATATTTCCGGTGACATTTCAACATAACATTTTGGGTGGGATACAATAACTCTTCTACTTCTATGTACATTGTACATATGGGGATAGAGAAAGGCATACATAAACAATATAAATATATGAATATTACGCTTCAAATTAAAATATTGTAACGGAAGGATTACAAATATAACACGAACGCCATGACGTCACATGACGCCTCCACCGTAACGTGTAACGGATGGTTTAACGTTACGGGAGAAGGGAAATGGAGACTTACTGAATAGGCGTAGTCAGGTATACAAGTATTTATACTTATCCTACACTTAATTTAAAAGGAGGAAGCAGTACAGGGGGTGAAAGAATCCCTGCTTAAAGGTACAAGGTAGTCTGAACATTACACCTTAAGTGAAATTACCACTGTTCTTGAAGCATTCAATTGTTTTTCCAGAAATTTACATGAATTTTTCTATACATATATATGCCTATTATTTCAAGTAGTTGTTTGCATTATTAGCTGTTTCTATAAAAAGTATTTCATTCAGCAGAAAAGTAGTAAAACTTAGTCTTAAAACATGTGAATTCATGTACCATTTTCTCTGATACTACTTACAATACATAACCACATTTTTGCATGCTTGTTCTTAGTATAATCAGCTATCTTCTGAATCTCAGTTATTTATCTTAATAATTTAATAACTTTAATTTCAGTAGAAATTAAAAAAAATATATTTGCAAATTCAAAAAAGTAAAATTTTGGAAAATTTGCAATGTTGTTGCTTTCTTAATATGATCAATATATACTATAACATCACCATTGTGTTGTAGAAGTGTTTTATGTATATATGTGCTTTTCAGCTCTCATAGTTTCTCAGAAAAAAGGTGCATAAGTATCCAAAAATGCTGTTTTGAGAAAAATGAATTTAAAGATACAAATGTTCCAAAAAGGAGCATTGCATAACAGCTTTAAAGAAATTGATTAAAGTCCTCTTAGCCCCCCAGAAGTATACATTTTCTGAAACTATAAATAATAGAAGTTTTATTAATGTCTAAAACAAAATATGCTATTTTTTACCATTTTAGAGAAGATTGTCCCCTTAAAATGAGAGACACTACCAGAGCAACTAAAACAACTAACTAAATTATATTTACATTACAGTACAATGAAGAGCTTTATGCGTGACGTTTACGTGAAGTGATTTAGAGTGGAGGTCTTACTTCTTGACCCGAGGAGTGTAATTGGTGTTCCGAGGCATTCTGAGTTTTGTATTTCATAGTAAATTTGTAAGTCTGGTGAGAAATTTGGGCTCAACCAGGCGAGCAACAAATACCTGCCTGAACTTTGTGCTAGACCGAAAATTAATATCAATTAGAAACATCTGATGTGTTCCATTCACATGACTTTCTCTATATCTCCACAACAAATTATTGTTAAAGTGCTTATTCTTCTATTTACTTCATGCTAATCGAGAAAAAAATAGCAGTAATCCTTTCATTAATTAGTTCCATATAAGAAGAAGGGAAATAAGAGAGCGCCATAGGCTGGAGATAAAAGCTGGTGATTGAAGTTCCTTTGTATGGACAGAAATATTTTATAGCTAAAAATCTATAACAAGGAATATCTAAAAAACGATTGACTTCCCGAAAAAATTGTATATGACATAAATTGTGTGTTTTAATGAGCTCTACATTTTCTGAAGTAAATTTTTTTTTCTATATCTTACGGTTTACCAGTTATGCAAAATTCCGCAAAATTCATCCAGAATAAAGATGTATTCAGATGTTATTACTAGAAAATTCAAGATATACATTTTATTTTTCATGTATATGTCTTTAATATACGACATTTTAATCAAAATCGTTACAGAAAATAAACATTTCAAAACATTTTCCATGTAAAGGGTAGTTGGGAGTGGAGGGATTTTCTTGAAAATCGTCGTGTCGTATCCTTGGAAGATACTGAACTTAAATACCAAGTTTGGTATTTAACGTAGTTTTCGTTTTTGAGATGTGATGCCTACAAACACACACTGACAGACAGACAGACTGACAGACATACACACACGGGCATTTTTCTAAAAGTACGTTTTTTTGGGTTCAGGAGGTCTCAAAACATATATTTCCGGTGAAATATCGGTACTGAATTTATGGGTGCAATGCAATACTTTCCCTACACACTATGTACATAGCACGTGTAGAGAAAGTAAAAGTATAGTTGAGAAAATGTATCCATCACTGTATTTACAATAAATTAGGTGCGGGAATGGGCCAGAAATATAGTAAATTCTTAACATAGACTAAAAGTATAGAAGTATAGAATACATTTGTCAAGAAAACATCAAAATAATCAATAAGGCTATGAAATAACACTTATTATAAATATTAAAAGTACCAAATATATCAAACAAATATGTACGTTTGAAATATTATTAGCTTAACAAGATAAAAAAAAAACTCATCAAACTCGTAGCTTTAGGGAGTTTTCGCTGAATGACAATACTTATTTTAAAATAAGAACTGAAGCTTTCCTGGCGACGTGTTAATTCAAAATCTTCTCGGGCTTCTAGCCAGGTAAAAACTTGGCTTGACACCAACGTTTCGAAGAAGTGCATCTTCCTCGTCTTCAGGGTGAACTGATGGTTTGAGCTTGCGGAGACTGGTATTTATAAGAGCTGGGATGAAGCTAACATCTGATTGGTTCGCGAGATTTTATACTTCAAGAAATTAGTTAGGTATAAATCTCTATTTCACCTGAAGGTATATTAGTGTTACAGATACAATACAAATAATTTTATAGCATTAAAGCAAATATTAGCCATAGACTGGATGCAGGTTGCACTGGTGAAGGATTACAAGATAACTAATATACATTATAAAAAGAATATTAAAAATGTTATAAATAGAACATAAAAACTTTTAGAATTCCCTATAACAGCATGTTTTCTAAGTAACTCAAATAGTGCTTGTCAAATTTAATATTACTAAACTTTAAGAGGCTTTTTTATGCTCTAGAATTGTACAGTGAAATAAAATATGTTCAACAATTTGCTGTTCAGTACATATACATTGATCTCCGTTCTGTCTTTGTATCTTGAATCTTTGAAAATAAAAACTTAATTTATCGTGCCCTGACAAAAATTGAGTGAATATGAAGCATGTTTTTATTTTATAGGCTACTCTCAACTTTTGAAAAGAAGATTTCGCTTATAGGTAGACATCAACTGTTCATTTCAATGTGTTGTTCATTCCTAGCGTAAGATAGGGGCCATATATTGTAGCTAAAATTTAAATTAGAGGTAGCAGCATTTTCTACCAAACATCTTTCGTTCCCGACTATGCTGATATTGTCTTGTATCCATGATAAACTAATACGTTTCTCATACGATATTATGCTGGATCTAATTTCTACTGCCAAAGTATTTAAACTGTATTTATTGTTTATAGAGAAAAGCATTTTGTGAATTATTGAAAATGCAACAGTCAGAAGCTTGAGTTTTGTGCCAAATGACAGTTTTCTTAATAGTAAAGAGAGCTGATTATACACTTAAAGGCAATAAAAATATGCCTGGCGCTGTAATTCTGCTGTAATTTTGCCGTGGAGTCAGAAAAGAATAACCGATTGGGCAATTCACCGCTTCATCCGTCAATCTCGCTTGATACACCCTCAGAACAGCTTGAATTGTATAAGCAGTGCATTTACTTTACCACGAGAGCGAATTACCTTGGCATTAGAATTTCAGTATGTAGTGCACAGGAAAGATTAACCAACTTTGTATCACCCGGTGAGAAAGGTTATTGTCTAACCAGAGAGTTTAGTTCGCAACTTAGGACTGCATTCGTCGCAAGTTATGTTTCATGCCCATCTCTTTCCCGTCATAACGTGGCCTGTCCAAGCACTATTAAGAACATAGCAAACAGGTGAAAGATATGGGCGGAGTCAGTGAAAAGATCCTGTCTTACAATAAGTGTTTGCAGGTATTTGAGTGTACAGTTGAGCACTCCAAAGAGAGTCTAGCCATTTGTGAATACCTGTTATTGCCATTATTAAACACCACAAAAGTGCATTCGATTTATCCCCCATTCCTTTGCAAGAGAATTTTGAATGGTCTGTAAATATCCAAATTGTAATTTCTGGTACATTCATTTCATAAACGAAATCATTGAAGTAAGCAGTAGTAAAATGTGCTGGTCTTTCAATTACCAAATATATAATTCCTTTCCGTAGCAGCGATATCTGGGCTTTTTACTCTACAAGACAAATATACAAGTTAATTGCCTGTGATAATTAAAGTGGCATCAGTAGAAACTGCTCTATATGCTTTGATAATCGCAGAATAAATCCCTGCGATATTTGAGCTAAGTTGTGCTTGTCCCTGCTGATATAAGAATATCTCATAAACACTGAAGCCCAATGCAACACTAGAGGTTCAATCCTTGCGTTCTAGATAATACTTTTCAGAATTCTTGAATCGATACTCCAGGTAGGTCTTGATGCAAAAGCCAGCTTATTAGTATACAGAAATTATTATATTGCAAGTCTCTATTGAGGGTCGCTAATTTTCTTCATATTTGTGATATTTAACATTTGGCATCAGAACTCCCATGTTTTTTTTAGCAAATTAAACGAAATGGCCAGATAGATAGATAGTCTTTTCTTGACGGCGCCTAATAAGTTGAATTTTATCATTTAAATGTTGACTGGTTCTTTACTTCCTTTATATTTGTTATGTAGTATTTACTTACGATTTTTCTTAATTCTTTATTGTTGTTTAATATTGCTTTTGGCTGTGCATTTCCTTTTCTTTTTAATTCTTTGTTGCTTTAATATTGCTTGTAATGTGTATTACACCAGCACGTACGGTCTGTGGACCCGTGCGATTGTTGAAATTCTATGTATGATATTGCTATGTCAATAAATACACTTATTCATTCATTCATACTTACGATTTAAATCAAGCAAAATCTAAGAATGAATTGCAATTTCATTATCATCCCATCACTATCGTCTATACATAAATTAGGATACCTGTTTCTTCTCAATGGTCTTCAAATATCTCCTTTTCATATTTAACATAATAACTCCATGGCACGACAGCTCAGGTGGAACCTTGGCCTACCGCCCGGCCGCTGCGTCCCCGATCTCGGTCCACTACAGACGTCATGGATGGGGTGCAGTATTGGAGGGTGAGACGTGGTCAGCGCCTCGAGCCCCGCCGGTTAATGCGGTCTTCATGACCTGGAGCCACTACTTCTCCATCAAGAGCTCCTCAATTGGCCCTCCCCAGGGACTTTACGAGGTTTAGTGCACCCCGGGCCAGGTCTCCCAGCGGGGAAAAATCCCCACACGGGTACTGGAGATCGAACATAGGTCTCCCGCTTGGCAAGCAGCTACGCTACCACCGCGCTAAGGAGACGACCCTTTTCGTATTTGGTTAGTATTATTTTGGGATATTGGGTTTTGTCAATCCTCTGAAAAAGTCCTCTCCATATTTCTCTCTATATTGCTTTTTGTCATTTATAGGTTCAGTACCCAATCCATCTCTGATTAATTCATTTATCTGCTGTTGTATGCGCTTTGATATCTCTGAAGTACCTCAATTCTCGCATTTATTTTATTCCACTCATTTTACTATGTAGGGGAAATATTGCATTCCACACAAAAATTCGATACCGATATTTCACCGGAAATGCCGCTTTGAGACTACCTTAAACCAAAAATGAATAGCATTTTAAATATTGTCTCTCCATGTCTGAAAAGCATAACTCCAATTAAATACCAAACTTGATACTTAAGTTCAATGTGTCACGACCCGAAGACCCTTTATATGAGAAAATTTTCGAAACTTTAAATCTCAAATTCCATACATTTAAGATATTTTCATGTCAAGTAAACGTTTATTCTGAATCTTCGTTGAAGCCCTCTTCATTCAGAATAAGAAATTATAAAATCTGTATAATTGGTATACATTAAGCGTTAGACGAAACACACCATATAAATAATGTAAATCTCTTAAACTTTACACAACTTTATTCCAAATATATCATTTCGAAGATATCCGTTATTATTAGAATTGTTCAATACTCTCTAATTCTTTTCAAGTCCTTTCGTTATGTATTGTTGCTTGCGATTTGAAGGGCTAGTATGAAATATTAAGACGTCCAATTTTAAATATTTGAGTATCATTATTCCCTTTGTATCTGTAACGAAGTGTGTAAATTTAGCTATTTTTGTAAGGTTTGTCTTAATTAAAATGAACTATTTAGAAAAAATATCGAACGTGTTCTATTCACTTGACTTTCTCTACACTCTGTAAAAAGTATTGTTAAAAGGCTTATTCTTCTATCCGCTTCCGATAAAATTAGCAGAAATAGTCTTATTACTTGCCTCCTTGTAAGTGGAAGGGAAGTAAGAGAGTACACTAGGCTGCAATCTTTTAAAAACTGGTTGCTACGTGATTGAAGTTGGTTTCTTTGTAAGGCCAGGAGTTGAGAAATTCCCATATGAGAAAAGTATGAGCATTTTAAAGCTGAAACCAATAACAAGACTTGTATCGGAAATGGTCAACTCCACGAAAAATGCATATGAACTAAATTGTGTGTTTTAAGGAGCTCTACTTTTTTTTTTTTTTTTTTTTTTTTTGCGGTAAGTTTTTGTCAATCGTACGATTTACCAGTCATGCAAAAAGTCGTCAAGAAAAGAGGTGTTAAAGGCCATTCCCAGAAAATTCAAGATATAAATTTTATCTGTACGATATTTTATACAAAAATCGCTACAAGCATTTTTGAGAAAATCAAAATTTTCTTCTTGTCGCATCCTTGGAAGATATTAAATATAAATGTCAAGTTTGGTATTTTACAGACTTTTCGTTTTTGAGTAATGGTGATCACAGACAAAGGATATTTTTATTAAAATGCCTCTTTTTCACACAGGGGACTCTAAAACGTGTATTTCCGGTGAAATCTTGGCATCGAATTTTTAGATGGAGAGTAATACTTCTCTAGCTGTGTACTATATACTAAGTACAGAAAGTAATACGCTGTCGTAAGAACGGTTTATATACCAATAATTAACCATAGAGAATAGAGAAGCTTATATGAAAGTAATACGTCATATTTAATTTTGCACAGCCATAATTACGTTTAGAGTTTATTTTAAGTTAGTTTCTTTTGTTGTTCTTGAAAATTAACACTGGCTTCAGACAAGAGCACAGTTTGTGCCCGCAATGTTTTAATAGATATTTGAACGAAATTCTTAGAGATTTAAAAGGGAAAAAACAATCAAGAATTGCACTAAATGGAAATAAAATGAGTATGCTACTCTATGCTGATGATATTACAATTAGCCAAGAAACTAAAAATAAACTGTGAGCGTGTATAATATTTGATCCAGTTCACCACCAAGGTAGATGTTGGTGACCTTGTACTGGAACCACCATATGTAACAGTTATTTTTGCATGTATATCATATGTATTATTCACCTTCGTTCAAAAAATTGTAGAACATATGTGTTAAGTGTATTTGAAAATATCGGCTTTTCAAATACATTCCTTGTTCTTCAATGTAACACTAGAGACAGCAGAAGTGATGCCGTTTTGGGGGATTGCAAGTTAACAGCATTATGGGGTTTGGCGACCTCAGAAATAGGGGCGGGGTCGGTACTCTCACCATCCAACCAAATGTGCCAAATTACTGGTAAAATATTTTGGCAAAACATCGAAGGTACGGTATTTGCAAATGCAGTCGTTCGTAGAGGAGCCAAATTGATGGACTCCGGAGAGAAGTTTTTCTCAGTAAAAGCGCTGTTTTAAAGTTTCGTGGGAAGTTCATCCCAAATTCTCTCAAAATATATATTTCCATTTATTCCCTTAAAATATGACCATGATGAAAGAGATTGAAACCCTACAATATAAACTAATTGTTATATCCACAAATCACAAGTTTGCGCACATTGTAAATATGCATATGCATTAATACATGCATAGGTTATACCGTACTGCTAATACCATAGGGGAAATGATTTTTGAATAAATATATAACTTTCATTTCCATGTCTCATGTCAATGTTTATTGTAATATGAAATGCAAGAGTGAAACATTTCATTCTGCAAAGACTGTATTGTTTCCGCCTCTCTTTGTTACTTTCTCTAACCCCATATGTACAATGTACATAGGGATAGAGAAGGTATTGTAATGCACCCAAAAACTTGATACCGAGATTTCACCGGAAATATGTTTTGGGATCCCCTGATCCGAAAAAATCATTTTTAAAAAAAGGTCCGTGTGTGTGTATGTGTGTGTGTGTTTGTGTGTGTGTGTGTGGGGGGGGGGACACTTAGCCCCAAAACGAAAAGACCGTTAAATACCAAACTTTGTATTTAGGTTTAATATCTTCCAAGGATGCGCACGAAGATTTTCAAAAAAATCCCCCCATCACAAACTACCCGTTACATGGAAAAAATTTCGAAAATTTTGATTTTCTTAAAAATGGCTCTAACGATTTTGATTAAAATCCCGCATATTCAAACTATTTATGTCCGAAATAAAATGCATATCTCGCATTTTTTGAGAATAGCCTCTGAAGACCTCTTTATTCTGGATGAATTTTGCCTAATTTTGCTTAACTGCTAAACCGTAAGAGATAGAAAAAAAATCACTACAAAAAATGAACATCACGACAAAACACACAATTTATGTAATTTACGTTTTTGTTGTGGAGGTAAGCGTTTCCGATATATTCCTTGTTATTCGTTTCAATTGTGAAGTACTCAATCTTTTCTCAGACAAGAAGTGTCCGTTTTTCTTTTGTTCTACTCGTGGCCCAAGCAAAGAAGTGATATGCAATGACAATCGCATGATAGTTTTTAAAACATTTGACAATCACTTTAGCATAACGCATTCCCTTATTCCGTTCTACTTATAAGGAACTAAGTAATAAGAACATTCTGCTAATATTTATCTCGATTAGCATTGTGTACAAAGAAGAATAATCTTTTGTAGGAGGTTTGTAGAGCAGCTAGAGAAAGTCATGTGAGAGTAACACATCAGATTATTTTGTCTTCGCTGCTCAAAGACCGGTTCGTAGAGCACGTGCTCCCTGCGTGTACAAGTGTATGTGCAGTGAATTTAAGTCTTTCTTTACGTACCCCAAAAGCACTGTGCTTATCACACTGTTATCGCTCTCTACTATTACGTGTTGCTTCTTAATTGATTCGCGAAATACATTTAACTCCCCCTCGTCTTGACATTGCGCCGGGGACACGCTATATTGTGCTGTTTCTTCCAAGCGTAGGGGATGACGTGTTGAGAATGAAATTCCATGCAACACTTGACCTTGATGACGACATCTGTGTTCTCCGAGGTCGTATGAATATTGCATTTACCTGTTTCAAGGTCGTCGGTTCCCTTATTTGGAATTCCAAACTGCAAGTGTCACCCATTGTTATGCAGCCTGCACTTTGTACCGCCTCCTACCTGTCTTCACTACTTCTTAGAAACAGAATCTTGGAAACTCTTGATCACAGTCTTGTACAGTCTATCAAGTTTTTGGGTTTGAACAAGTGATAAAGTACGGGGTGGATTTCTGTGACCTAAAAATTAGGAAATATGCATTCCGAAAATCCATAAAACTTCACCTATAATACACAGAAAACACAATCATTCACATACATTTTATTGGTATATTAATTTGTCTATAAAATTAATATGTTCTACATCAGTATCACATAGTTCAATAATCTGTTGATAAAATCTTTCGAATCTCTGAACTTGTCATGCGATAGTCAAATCTTTTAAAAGCTAGTCGCTCTATGAAACAATTGAAGTTCGGTTTGCTAGGCATGTCAGCTGTAAAACAAGAGAGATGACACGAAAGGTGACTTCCCATTTGAGAAAAATTAGGTGTCTAAAATTGAAATCAATAAGAAGGAATATCTTGAAAATAACCAATTTTACAAGAAAAACGTAAATGATACAAATTATGAAGTAAGTTTTTGCTATCCGTTTCGGTTGAACAGTTATACAAAATTCTGAAAATTAATTTAGAATAATACAATATTCAGAATAATACTCTAGCACTCTATTCACGTGCTAGAGGAAGTAAAATGATCGTTTTACTTTCTCTGCTTCGTATATTATAATATACAGAGAAGGTATTGCACTCCACCCAAAAATTAAATACCCAGCTTTCACCGGAAATATACGTTCTAGAGTTCCCTATATCCCAAAAAAGCATTTCTTTGAAAATAGTATGTGTGTGTATGTGGATGTGTGCGTGTGTGTGTCTGTGAACGATAATTCAAAAACGAAAAGTCAGTAAAATACCACACTTGATTAAAATACTGTATATACAAGATGTTTACATGACAAATAAAATGCATATTTTGAATTTTCTGGGAATAGCCTCTGAAGACCACTTTATTCTGAATTAAATCTACTAAACTTTGCATTACTAGTAAATCTTAAGCGATAAACAAAAACTTACTGCACAAAAAATGTAGATTTCTTAAAACACATAATTTATGTTATATACCTACATTTGTCCCTGAAGTTGACTATTTCCAAGATATGCCTTGTTATAGGTTTCAATTTTAAAATCTTAAACAATTCTCATACGGGAATTTGTCAACTCTTGTTCGTTTAAAGAAACGAATTTCAATTACACAGCAACCAGCTTTTGATTGGTATTGGCTTATTTCTCTTCTACTTATCAGGAAGCGAGAAAGAAGACAATTTCTGCTAATGTTTAACTAGATAAGCTTTTTAACAATAATTTTCATAGACAAGTAGAGAAAGCATGTGAATGAAATACATCAGATTTTTTTTTTTTTGCTTTTTGTTTTTGTGTCAGGAGACCTAAACATGTATTTTCGGTGACATATTGGTTTCAAATTTTTGAGTGGAATACAGTAAATGCCTTCTCTACCATGTGAATGGTGTGTACATGGTAGGGAAAGCAATATATCTCTCCGCAGTTCACACTGTGGTTGGTACACAATGCTTTCTTTACCTTTGTCGATCCCTTCATATCACTCGATAATCGATTACTTGCTTTACCCTTCAAGCGAGAATAATTCAATTATTGTCTAGACGTTTCTCAAGTAATCCTATATATTAACTCTCCTGGCCAAGGAAGAACTAACATTTTACCTTAGCCGTAGTTGCCGTGACAGTCATAACGCAGTGATTACTTTTTAACTGAGTATTTTCAATAATGTTTTCAATAATGTTTTTTTTTTTTTTTTTACAAAACGTGTGAGGCAAGTCAAAACTTACATGCAATCAGGTCTGGTGAATAATTAAATAGGTAAATGCTATGCGGTACGTTAAAACATACGAACATGTCAGCCGTGTTGCTGAATTTAAACAAAAATAATTTAATTTTCAATTGAAATAATGACTGTCATAACGTGGGGACAGTGTACATTCATCTAAAATGCTTGTGTTTCTAGAGAAGAAAAGGAATCTCAAGTGTTCCATTCACATGACTTTCTCTAACTACTCCACAACATAAACTACAAAAGCCTATTCTTCTATCTACAACAGGATAATCAAGATAAACATAAGCAGAAATGGTCTTATTATTTTTTTTTCTTATAAGTAGAGGCGAAATAAGGGAATACACTAAACTAAAGTGAAGGTTAAACTTTTAAAAGTCGGTGCTCTTTGCATGGCCAGGAATAAAACAAAAGAAATAGGAATAAGAAATTCCAGTTTGTAAAAAGTTTTTAAGTATTTTAAAATTGAAACTAATAATAAGGAATAACTCTGTAATGATTAGATGTATAAAAATGTGAGTTTAAGCGAGATCTGCATTTTTGTGCAGTAACCTTTACTTTTTACTAACTATGCAAAAGTAATTCAGAATGAAGAGGATTTCAGAAGCTATTCTCACGAAATTAAATATATATTTTTTATTTGCCATGTAATCATCTCTAATATATGAGATTTTAATCTAAATCGGTAGAGCCACTTTTGAGAAAACCGAAAAAGTAGTTGGGGGGGGGATTTTGTTGAAAATCTTTGTGATGCTTTCTTGGAAGATACTAAATTTAATAACAAGTTGTCTATTTAACAGACTTTTCGTCCAAAGACACACACATCCCTAAGATACTTTTCTAATGATGCTTCTTTTATTCAGGCAGCTTCAAAGCATGTATTTCTGGCGAAGTCTTGGTATAGAATTGTTGGGTGGAATACAATGTCTCATTTACCTACTATGTATATTGTGCATACATAGAGCATGTATATTGTGTTAGAGAATGTGATAAGTATTAGTGGAATGTAATTCTTCTTTTACTTATTATACGGTAGAGAAACTAAAATGGATTCATAAAAGTTTGATTATCTCACTTTTCTCTTAGATAATGAGAGGTCTGTCTCGAATGGGTTACCATTCCTTCTAAACTGGAGTAACTTGTAAATTCGTGGCGTGTTCCGAAGTGTACCATAATCACTGTAATAAATGTACTTAAATTTCCAGAGCCCTACCTAAGCCTGTACATAGCGGAGTCGCTTCATCCTTCGCCAAATCACATGCGGCTTAAATTGAATATTGCCATGCAAATTAAGTCACCGCCTGGCGGTGTAATTACAGCTCGCCGCCTTCTTCTTGCAGTCGCTGCCATGGCAACAGTTTTCTTCTGTGTAATTATGGTGCCCTAGGGAGAAAACTGTCGCCGCCGTCGCTACAGTTCTTCACTTACAACAAACACCCACCAATTTCGAAATGCGCCAGAAGGAGAACAATTAACAAATTGGAGTATTTCCTATAACGTCTATAATAGGCATGGAGTACTTGGAAAATAAAGGAATGGAACCATTCTACTTAGCAGATAGTAGTCACCCGGTGCCAAATGCGAATGTCAACTCACATCTGCCAAGGAAGTCACCAGTGGTGCATGATTGTAATAGCTACTGAGTATTATAGCATACTTTATTACTGAAACAGTTCTTTATATACAAATTCATATATTAATATTGAAAAACAGCATGCAGTGTATATAATATCGTACATATTAATATTAAACTCTTTTAAAACTTTCAAAATCATAATTACTGATGCTGAAAACAGATAAAGCCACACGCTACTTATAAGATGTCATTCACATTTTTACTGAAAGCAATTGAAAAAAAAAATTATGTGTTACATTCACAGGACTTTCTCTACACATCAGCAAGAAATAGTTAAATATGAATAGTAATATTATTTCTAATAATTTCAGTTTTAGGAAAATATGGTTAAAAATCTTATTCTTCTATCTAAAACACTGAAACTAAACTCCGTGGCACAACAGACTTAAGTGGAGCCAAGGCTTACCGCTCGACCGCTGCGTCCCCCACCTCTGCCCATTACGCGGCATGGTTGGGGTGTAGCACTGGGTGGTAGGACGTGGTTAGCGCTCCGAGTCCCTCTCGACCGGCCAATACGAATTCTTTTATCTACTTCGTGCGAATCGAAATAAGCATTAACAGAAATAGACTTATTACTTACTTCCTTGTTAGTAGAAGGGAAATAAGGGAATACACTAGGCTAAAAACTTTGCATGGCCAGGAATTGAAAAATTCCCATATGAAAAAACGTTTAAATATTTTCTAACTGAAACCAATAACAAGGAATATATCGAAATGCTCAATCCACGAAAAACGTATATGGCAGGTAAATTGTGCCTTTTAAAGATATATATTTGAGAATATTTTTCAAGTTTTTGTCTATCTCTTACGGTTTGCCAGTTATCCAAAAGTCATCCAGAATGAAGAGGTCTTTAGAAGCTATTCCCAGAAAATTCAGGATATACATTTTATTTGCAACCTAAATATCTATAATATAAGTTATTTTAATCAAAATCATTAGAGCCATTTTTGAGAAAATCAACATTTTTTCCATGTAAAGAGTAATTTGGGGTGGGGAGATTTTTCTCGAAATTTTCGTGTCGCATCCCTGGAAGATAATAAACTTAAATATCAAGTTTGGTATGTTACCGACTTTTCGTTTTTGAGTTATCGTGTTCATAGACACACTTAGACATAGCTGCTATCTACTTTGTGATAAATGAGATAAACATTAGCAGAAATTGTCTTAATTGTTTGCTTCCTTGTAAGTAGATGGAAAACAAGGGAATACAAAAGATAGTCAAATATTTTAAAACTTGTCATGTTGTTGTAAAGTGTTTCTATGCAGGGCAAGGAGTTAACAACTTTCTGAGTCATAAAAATGCAAGTATTTTAAAGCCGAAGCAAATAACAAGAATATCTCAGATATGTCAATTCCACGAAAAAATATGTGTCATAAATTATCTGTTTTAACGTGATCTACATTTTTTGTGTTGTAAGTTTTTGTCCATGTCTTAGATTTACCAGTTAAGCAAACTTCAGTAAAATTCATTCACAATAAAGAGGTCTTTAGAGAAAACTCAAGATATACATTTCATTTGCAATATAAATATCTTTAATATGCGGTATTTTAATCAAAATCGTTAGAGCCATTTTTGAGAAAATCAAAATTTTCGACATTTTTTCCATGTAAAGAGTAGTTTAGGGAGGGAGGATTTTTCTCAAAATCTCCGTGTCGCATCCCTGGAGGATACTAAACTTAAATTCCAAGTTTGGTATTTTACCAACTTTTCATTTTTGAGCTATCGTGTTCACAGACACATGGGCCTTTTTCTGAAAATACTTCTTTTGGATACAGGGGACTCTAAAACTTCTATTTCCGGTAAAATCTCCATATTGAATTTTTGGGGGGAATGCAATGCTTCTTTATTCACATGCACATAGTACGTGCAGAGAACGTAACTAATTAATCTCCAGCGAGCATATGGTGCCATTATTCTATGTTGCGGCTTACTATATCTTTAAATGATAATATTGAGTGTTGCGTCATTTCCTAATTGTACTGTAAGTAATAATGACCTCGCAAACTCTTAAGTACTTATAGTACTCGCTAGCATAACAATTAATAAATTAATTGTAAATTTAGCTTGCATTACCAAATATGTGTTCAGAATGATTAACTTACATATCAAGTATTTCAAAAAAATCAATAAAATTCCACTTTGTAATAGTGGATGACTAATAGACATATTTTTCTGGTGTGTGTACGTATGATATTGGTTGAAGTGGAAATATGTTATTCGATGTACAGAAATATTATTTGGACAAATTCGATACCTACACTTTACCGGAAACACATGTTTTGAAGACTTTTTAAGCCAAAAAAGGATTAACATGTAATTTTCAAGAACATCTCTCATCCCAAACTATCCTTCATATAGAAACATTTACGAAATGTTTGATTTTCTCAAAAATAGCTCTAGCAATTTTGATTAAAATACCGTATCTATGTCAAAAAATTTTGCCTTTGAAGACCTCTTCATTCCGAATGACTTTTGCATAACTGATAAATCGTAAAGTTTAGACAAGCTTACTACTACAAAAAAATGTCAATTTCGTTAAAAGAAAAAATTTATGTCATATGCATTTTGTGCAGTATACCAATACCAAGACATTCCTTATTAACGGTTTCAATTTTAAAATACATAACGTTTTCTCAAACGGGAATTTATAATTCCTTTTTCTTTGATTTACTCCTGAACGTGTAAGGAGAATTTAATCACATAGCCAACCAACGTTTTTATTGTATTTATTTATCTGTTGTTCCAATATTTGCCGCCTTTTACATCTAGGTCATATGGGCGGTTTTTCACTTGGAGACAACTGTTCATGGCAATGGTATTTCCTCGTTTACTGTTAGTTATCTTTGGATTACTTTTCAGATTTAAACGCACACATTCTCATTCATACTTCCAGACTCTGAGGAGGTTAAAGAACAATTCCCATCCCAGCCGGGAATCGAAGACGGTACCGCTAACAAGCAGTCAGGCGTTCTACCGACTGTCCAGCTTTTAAAACATTTGACTATCTTTTTAGCCTAGTGTATTCCCTAATTTCCCTTCTACTTACAAAGAAGCAAATAATAAAGCAATTTCGCTAATGTTTATTTTGGTTAGCATGAAGTAGATGGAAGATTAAACGTTTTAAAGCATATTTTGTTTCAGCATAAGTTGAGAAAGTCATGTGAATGGAAGACATCAGCATTTTTTTTTCCTCAGAACTTCATTCAGGTTTATCTATCAATGACAAATACTGTTTTGACAGCCACTCCATTGTTCTTCTGAAGTGAATCAAAATGTATTTGATAAAGTTCTTATTTGCATAAAGACACTTTGCCTTTGTCCCTTCAATTGGATGTTCATGTCAAAGGCTCATATCCTGGAATAAAGACTTAAGCATGCGACAGACAGAATCAAAGGGGTTGTATTAAAAGTAATAACAAAAAAAGGAACGTACAAGAAAGTTCAAAGAAAAGGCATAACAAAGCAGCGGTGGAATGAAGAAAAACTTCTTCAGATTACAAGAAGGAAATAAGAAGATGAAATAGGGAAGGGGAAACGTACCAGAGCGTGGTTCTAACTGATGTGTGTAGGAAGTGAAACAAAAAAGCTGAAAGAAAAATCGCCTTGCGTGTTGCGTAACCTCCCTTCCTGATTCGTGCATGAATGGTTTGTTCTGCAGACTTACGTACTTGTATCTGCCAAAAGACTCTTAGGCCTTTTTCACAAGACCCTGAATGATATTTAATACGAATGCATAAATATATTTCTTAACACACAACTACGTAATTAATTTCATACATTTAACTCTAGATAGCACTAGAATATATTAAGCTGACTTGCTTAACATTACTAAAAGTACCCATTTCTTGGCAACGCACCATCTATTTCACGTCTCAATACATCTTGTGATTATTTTAAATTAATTATCTGAAAGAACTCAGTTTCAAGCTCCTTGTTTTCTGTGTAGTTTCTATATTATTCTACTATTCCGGAAGTTTCAAAAAGACATGTAGACGCCCAAATAATATTGTTGCGTCCCTTATATAAAACAATCACAAACAGTGACTGGAACAGAATTCTCTACGAACGCAACATAAGCGTAATGGTGGGGCGCATACTTCGCGAATGAGTGATACCGAGATTTCATGGTGGTCAGGAATAGTTAATACTACAAAGGAGAACTGGTACACACGAAAGTTATAACATCGTAAATTAAAGCAGAAAGACACTTTATTGCCTATACAAATGTATCCTTCACTGATGACCGTTGACCATATAGCACCTGGCGTCCAGCCTGTCCTTCACCGTGCAAAGACTCCCCAAATATTGCTAATTAGTTTCCCTCGCTCACACTGACTGTGGTTATCTTCATTCCATTGCTGCGAGCGGACCTTTGGCACTTGCGGGGGGTGCTAAACCAGGAGAGTACTTGGACGTTACAAATGGCATTTCCAACTACCTAAAACTAGCCCAACTACCTAAACCATCACTAACTTGTTATCAACTATCTCTAATGATCATTTCAGTGTTTATTTCTTTACCCCCAAAGCAATAAATATATTTACAGTATCCAAATACCATGTGCTGCAATGTATGATTTGAAAATAAGGTTTATTTTTGTTTTTTTTTCAATAAAGGTTCATCCAAAGAGCTCCTCATCGTTAGCGTGAATTAGGCAGAACCCAGAAACAAAGCCGCGTGTCTGGCCGACGCTGTCGGAGGTAATACAGGTAGGGTGGAAAATACCGAGTCACCTAGAGTGGAAAATACCATCTTAGTGCACAGTGGTTAGCTCACTTTAAGGGATTCTTTGTTTTACGAAATCCCGGTAAAGAACCTATACTTTAGTTCTTTGTTTATTCTTCCAACAAAAATGTCATCATAACAGACAGTGAAAGAGAGGAAATGACTTGGAGTAGCTGGGATACATGCGCTGTTAATACCGACCGATGAAGTACACAAAATTATGTCGAAAAAGCTTGATGATGCAAGTGGCTACTTAGGTGTAACGTTTTTTAACGAACTGAAACTTGACACCCAAGCAGTATTGGAACAAACACAGAACAGGATTGCAACGCTCGTCCATTCGGAACTATTATGGGCTGGCCAAACATTTTCAGTTTTACAAACCTCAGTTTCTCCCACTCTTATAATACCCCTTTCAAATCACTTCTCAGTAAATTACATGTCTAATCACCACCGATAAAATGCTGAAGAGCGGAATCAAAGACTGCAATTGGATATTTCCAATCATATGATTTACACAGCAAAAATACAAAGCACTTAGTTTATTTCGTGCTGTTTGGGAAGCAAAGCAAAATTTAAAAATGGAGCAAGTCACACCTCGCATTCTTCATCTTCCTGATGTAATAAAGAGTGACAGGTATCGAGAACCAAGGAATTCCAACCATGAGCTAAACTCCCACACAAAAGAAAAGGTTTCGAGATCTTCAGTGAGTAAACACCAGTAAAACAAATGGATTAGAAGTATCGAGGCTTATCATGTGCGATTGGAGAGAAGACATCAAGATGACCACTAATGTATTGTAGCAAAAACTCTGTTTTACTCCAACAAATAACAATTTATTTTTTCCACAAACTGATTACATTCATCTGCTCAAAATGGCTGTCATTCTTCAATGCCTTCGTAACAATTCTGCCGTATAGTTTCCTTTCGACGTTCGCTGCGGCGAGACTACTGCAGCTCGCTACGAATTTCCTGTCGAAACTCAGTCAACTGCTGTTCGCTATGCACTCCCAGTTGAAACTGCACTCTGGGCAGGGCTTTGTTCCTTTCTTTACCCCACGGTCACGTGGTAGGAAAGTTCCAGAAGCAGTCCTAGGAGTCACAAACTCGTATAGGTGTAACAACGCCAGGCTTGGACGTCAAAGAACCTTAGGACAGCACATGTCTACTTGCACAGGTGTAACAATCACATCTGCGATATCAAAAGAACTTACCGCCGGCATATATATTATGTATGTATGTAACAATGGAAGCAAGCCACATACGTTCAGCAATTACAGTCACAGTATGCTCGGTCCGCTTCCTGCGGGGTTGATCCCAGGACTACACCCGCTGTCGGTGCTGCCTCAGGGAGCATGAAGCTCCTGTCCATATGATGATATACTTCAAAATCATCGTCACCACTCACATGATCGCCAACTCCCTACGAAATGATGGCTTTTCTGTCATTGCCACCAATAGAGGTATAATAGGCCTTTCGAACATCAAGTAAACAAGGAATTATATTGATCCTACACTACGTTATGAATCCCAGTCCAATGAAGTCGAACCGTGACATCCTAGAAAGATAAATACAAGGTGGAGGACATTTCAATTCATAACCTATTTATTGATGCCCGGCTACAATTCCACAAGTTCTTAATTGTGGCACTCCGTAGGACTTGAAAAGGCACCGCTGTGTAATATTGTCTTTACATCAATACGAGATTACATAGCTATCGTTTACGACTAAGAAAATGTCAAAGCATATTTATATATTCATATTTAATATAATGTATTCATAATGATAAATTATAGTATTAAAAGATTATGTGTGTTTAATCTATATAATTTGTCTTTATTGATGCCTCCTAATGAAGGAAGCTTTTAATAAACAAAATTATAAGCAAATAAACGTTAGAGATCTTGAGGATGGAAACAAGGAGCTGATACAGACGACAGAGGTTAGACTCCTCTCAGAATACCATGAAAGGATGTAAATAAAGTAGATACACTAAATCCCTTTTGATGACAGTAAAACAAGTTCTCGGTGATATTTACAGAAAGTTGTTCAGTACTATTAAGATAAATTACAAGATGAATAAAATTGAAATTGAGTTTTATTTATCGACGCTCTTTAACTACTGTGGTTCTCAGCGTCTCATTCTATACTAGGCGTGAAAGGACTCTTAGTTTTGCTCAGAGGTATTTTTATTACGCTTGAGGTTCTTTTACGTGCCGTAAATCTACGACACGCTGTACCTTCTTTCATGCTAAGGATGTTTACTCCTGGAACCTTGGGAACCGGAGGCTAGACCGCGGAGGACAACATATAATAACTAAGTACAAAATACTCGTGATGAGGGAAAAATACGTAGTATGTTTTGGCTTCAAGAATAACTGTCAAGTCATAAGCAATCCTTTGAGTAGGTAACAGATCGTTGCCTATTTATATGTATTAAATCCTTTAAATTTCCTTCTCAGTATTAATTTACTATAGTAAAGAAAATTTTATGAATTAATTTTACAAAAACACAATATTTATTTAATTTACAATATATACATATAAGTCTCATAATTAAACAATCGTATTAATTTCAGATTACATCGAATTGCACGATTAACAGTTTCAGTGTGATTTTCTGATAACGAATAAAAAGAAACCCGTTTGTTTGTTTGTTTGTTTGTTTGCTTGCCAAAAACACTCTGAAGTATAAATATGTAGTCATCACGGACTAGCACTCCGTGGGTTACTTAATCTCAAAGTGATATAATTTTCAATGTTACATAAAAGCGAAGTGTTTCCAAAACTGCGAGATCAAACTTCAGACTAGTTTAAGTACAAGCTATAAGTCTTATATTCGTTCAGCGTCGTTTCAAAATAGGCTGTAAAATTCCTTTAGTCCCGTATTCTTCTTACTTAACCATTTTAACATTCTTGAAGTTACGCAAATAGTTTCCTATATATTTTATGTTTTTTTTACCAGAGTGAAAATCCGTGTTCGCTTCACCACACATTGGACATTTTCATATATCTTCGTCACGCCTTATGCCTTTCAAGTGTCCAATTAATGTTCTCGCTCCGCATCCTTCTCGCCCTAATTTATTACATGTCTCTATGTACTTTCTCCTTCCCAAAACCGTTTTTTCTCCTGTATAACGTCAAGGAGCTTTTCTCGCATGTATTGCCATAAGTATCTATGTTAAGTAACTATGTTTACTTTCTATTGCACGTATGTACAATGTACATAGTGGATAGAGAAGGTATTGTATTCCACCCAAAATTCGATACCGAGATTTCACCAGTTTTATGGTCCGCTGAAAAAGGTCCGTGTGTGTGTGTGTGTGTGTGTGTGTGTGTCTGTGGCCAGCATAACTCAAAAAAGAAATGTTTCTTAAATACCAAACTTGATATACTTCCAAGTACTTCAGTATTTTCCAAGGTTGCGACACGAAAACTTTCAGGAAATTTCTCCACCCCCAACTACCCTTTAGGTACAATTTTTCGAAAATTGTGATTTTCTCAAAAATGACTCTTAACGATTTTGATTGAAATACTACATGTTTAATATATTTTATGACAAATAAAATGTATATCTTGCATTTTCTGGGAAGAGCCTCTAAAGAACTGTTCATTATGGTTGCTTTTTATATAACTTTAGCATAACTGAGTTAGGCAAAAACTTACTACACAAAAATGTAGATCTCGTTAAAACACAAAATAAAATTTATATCATATACACTTTTGTTGTATAGTTAACCGTTACTGAGGTATTGCGTGTTATTCGTTTCAGTTTTAAACTGCCTAAACTTTTCTCAAAGAGAAAATATATTTCTTTTCGTCTCTCTTTTGTTTATTCCTAGTAAGCAAAGAGAACCAAGTTTCAATGTTTCATGCAGCGGCCGATTTTTAAACGGTGACTTGACTATCGCTTTAGTCCAGTGTATTCCCCTATTTCCCTTCTACTTACAAACAAGCAAGTAATAAAATTAATTCTGGAAATGTTTATCTCGATTTAGACAAAAGAATAATCTTCTGTAAGAAACGTTTGTTTGCGGAACAGCTAGAGAAAGTTATGTGAACGGATTAAATCAGATTTTTATGGTAGAATAATTCCAAGAGGTGTTATGAATTTGTTTGATGACATTCGTAACCTTATATGGATCATTAAGCCTAGTCCATGAAATTTGTGCAATCTTGTATAAGTGGTATACATTGCGTACAGCATTAGTCGAGAATGTACTACACAAAATACACACAAATTCAAAATAAGCTTATTATGACATAGACCATTTCCCCGTCGCCCTCCGTGGTGTAATGGTTACCATGCTAACTTCATATACCGAAAGGTCGCGGGTTCAAACCTGGCGGAGGACGATGGATTTTTTCGGGTGTAAAAATCCTTAGCATGGCTTCCTTCGGATGGGAAGTAAAGCCGTGGGTCCCGTGTCGTAGATTTACGGCACGTAAAAGAACCTCGAACCTGATAGAGAGGCCTCTGAGAAAAATTAAGCGGTATTTCACGCTCAATTTAGATTGAGAACCACAGTGTCCATAAATAACACGCCATTAACTTTGTCACTCTTTTAAATTTCTGTTGTTTCTCTCGATTGCATTTTTAAAGTCCACTTAAAACTTTCACTATTTTTATTGTTTCATTTATATATAGCCCCCTTTAACATCTAAAGTCATATCGGGGGCTTTGCAATTGAAACAACTCATTATCTGTAGGTTCTTTTACGTTTGATATTCTAGACTCTGTGGGGAATAGAGAATAATTCTAAGTAAAAAAAACTTCCCCGCCGTAGCCGGGAATTAAACCCGGGACCTCCGAGTGAGAAGTCAGCTCGCTGACCACTCGACCACGGAGGCTCAATTTCTATTCCTTTTGTATCTATAACGAGATGTGTAATGCATTTAGTTCCGCAAAGTTTATCGATTAAAATGAAATATACGAAAACAAACTTTCGAAATAACGTGTTGACCTAATAGTTGGTTAAACTATGAAGCCCAGGATTTACAGTACTTACGATATTGTTTTTCGTCATTGGAGTATTGCATCTCAAAGTAGTTTGTGATCTCCTTGTGGTTTACGGGTAACATGCGAATTTAATTCTGTGTTGGCATGTTGCTATGGTAGCTTATTGGTTAGAACAACTTGACGGAGATCGGGAGATCCGTGGTTCAACTCCCGGCTAAGGCATTGTATTTTTTAACCAGACTCTGCCTTTCGTAACAACGATTCAGAGCGCAGAAATTCATGTAAATGTCAGATTTTCATCCTAGCATTCCAGCTGCTATCTCCCTGTCTTGCCATGCTTAAACAAGTAGTAGTAACTTTCTCTGCTTATTACAAAACAGCTGATGTGTACCATTCACATGACTTTCTCTACAACTCTGTAATAAATTATTGTTAAAAAGCTTATGCCTCTATTTACTTCATGCTACTCGAGAACAAATTAGCAGACATAGTCTTATTACTTGTTTCCTTGTAAGTAGAAGCGAAATAAGGGAGTACCATAGGTTAAAGTAATAGTCAAAAGCTGGTTGCTATGTGACAAGTTTCTTTGTTTATATGGACAGGAGTTGACAAAGTCCTGTGTGAGAAAAGTATAATTCTTTATAGCTAAAACCAAAAACAAGGAATATCTAAAAATCGACCAACTCCACGAAAAAAAAAGTATATAACATAAATTGTGTGTTTTAAAGTGCTCTACATTTCCATCTCTTACGATTTACCAGTTATGTAAAATTCCGTAAAATTCGTCCAGAATAAAGTAGTCTTCAGAGGCTATCCCCAGAAAATTCACGATATACATTTTGTTTGTCAGGTAGATATCTTTAATATTTGATATTTTAATCAAAATCGTTAGAGCCATTTTTGCGCAAATCAAAAATTTCGAAAAAAGTTCCATGTAAAGGGTCCTTGGGGGGTGGGGGGATTTGTCTCAAAACCTTCGTGTCGCATCCCTGGAAAATACTAAACTTAAATTCCAAGTTGGGTATTTTACCGACTTTTCGTTTTTGAGTTATCGTATTTACAGACACACGGACACACATACACACACATACATGGACCTTTTTGTGAAAATGCTTTTTACTTTCTCTATATGCACTATGTATAGTGTATAGAGAAGGTATTGCACTCCACCCAAAAATTCGAATCTGAGATTTCACCGGAAATATATGTTTTAGGGTCCCCTGTATCCAAAAAAAGCATTTTCAGAAAAAGGTCCGTGTGTCCGTGTGTCCCTGTGTCAGTGTATCAGTGTGTCCGTGTGTCTGTGAATACGATAACTCAAAAACGAAAAGTCGGTAAAATACCAAACTTGGTGTTTAAGTTTAGTATCTTCCAGGGATGCGACACAAAGATTTTGAGAAAAATCCCCCCATCCCCAACTACTCTTTACATGGAACTTTTCTGAAAATTTTGATTTTCTCACAAATGCCTCTAACGATTTTGATTAGAATTTTCAATATTAAAGATATTTACCTGACAAATACAATGTGTATCTTGAATTTTCTGGGGATAGCCCATGAAGACCACTTTATTCTGGACGAATTTTACGGTATTTTGCATATAACTGGTAAACCGCAAGAGATGGAAAAAAAAGTTACCACACAAAAAATGTAGAGCACTTTAAAACACACAATCTATGTTATATACCGTGGAGTTGATCGTTTTTGAGATATTCCTTGTTTTTGGTTTCAGCTATAAAAAATTATACTTTTCTCACACAGGATTTTGTCAACTCCTGTCCATATAAACAAAGGAACATCAGTCACATAGCAACCAGCTTTTGACTTTCACTTTAACCTATGGTATTCCCTTATTTCGCTTCTACTTTCAAGGAAACAAATAATAAGACTATATCTGCTAATTTTTTTTTTTCGATCAGCATGAAGGAAAAGAAAGCAATGGCTTTTTAATAATATTTTTTTCTGAGATGTAGAGAAAGTCATGTAAATGGAACACATCAAATTGTTTTGGATGTAAGGGACCCTAAAACATATATTTCCGGTGAAATCTCGGTATTGAATTTTTGGGTGGAGTTCAAAACCTTCTCAATACACTATGTACATAGTGCGTGTAGAGAAAGTAAAAAACATCAGTATGTTATATTTAAGTGTTCTGAATGTGCATGAATATTAATTAGCTAAAGGGATGTCTTGCCTTGGCTTTTGAAAACTGTTAATTTTGTTGCAGCTTAGTCAGTCGAACATGTCTCTTGTCACTGAGGTCTGGTAAGATGCAAGGATTGCATTTCATCACAGGTAATACATGAAACTTGGGTTCCAGTCGCATTTGTTGCAGAATACACATATGCGGACTTTCATATAGCGAAGGTATTGTATTTCATCCAAAAATTCGATACCGAGATTTCACCGGAAATATATGTTTGAGACCTTCTGAATCAAAAAAAAAATCTGATGTGTTCCATTCACATGACTTTCTCTACATCTCTGCAACAAATAATTGTAAAAAGCTTATGCTTCTATTTACTTCATGCTTAGTGGGAAAAAATTAACAGAAATAACCTTATTACTTGCTTCCTTGTAAGTAGAATGGAATAAAAGGGAGTACCATAGGTTAAAGTGATAGTCAAAAACTGGTTGCTATGTGACTGAATTTCCTTTGTTTGTATGGACAGGAGCTGACAAAAATCCTGTATGAGAATAGTATAAAGTTTTTCAATGTTGAAACAAAAAACAAGGAATATCTAAGAAGCGATCAACTCCACGAAAAAAATACACTTAACATAAATTGTGTGTTTATATGTGCTCTACATTTTTTTTTTTGGTAAGTTTTTGTCTCTCTCTTTCGGTTTACCAGTTACACAAAATTCCGTAAAATTCATCCAGAATAAAGTAGTCTTCAGAGATTATTCCCAGAAAATTCAAGATATGTATATTATTCATCGGGTATACATCTTTAATATACAATATTTTAATCAAAATAGTTAAAGCCATTTTTTAGAAAATCAAAATTTCGAAGGTAGTTGGGGGTGGGAGAATTTTCTTGAAAGTCTTCGTGTCACATCCTTGGAAGATGCTGAACTTAAATACTAAGTTTAGTATTTTACGGTCTTTTCATTTTTGAGCTATGCTGCCCACAGACACACAAACACACACAGACACACGGACATTTTTCTAAAACTCCTATTTTTTGGATTCAGGTGGTCTCAAAACATGTATTTCCGGTGAAATCTCGGTATTGAATTTTTGAGTGCAATTCTCTATACACTATGTACATAGTACGTACAGATATAGTAAAAACGCGTTTTCAGAAAAAATTCCTGTGTATACCTTCTGTTAGTGTGTCTGTGTCTGTGGGCAGCAGAAAAGTCCGTAAGTACCAAACTTATATACTAAGTTCAGTATCTGCCAAGAATACGACACGAAGATTTTTTAGAAAATCCCCCGTCCCCCAACTACCCTTTCCATGGAAAATGTTTCGAAAATTTTGATTTTCTCAAAAATGGCTATAACGATTTTGATTAAAATATCATATATTAAATATATTTACATGATAAATTAAATGTATATCTTGAATTTTCTGGGAATACCTCTGAAGATATCGTTATTCTGAATGAATTTTACGGAATTTTGTATAACTGGTAAACCGTAAGATTTAGACCAAAAAGCTTAATTAACAAACACTTAGAGCTAGCTAAAACACAAAATTTATGTCATGTACACTTTTTTTGTTGAGTTGGGCGTTTTGAGATATTCCTTGTTATTAGTTTCAGTTTTAAAATACTTAAACTTTTCTCATACAGGTACTTGTTAACTCCTGACCAAAGAAACGGATTCCAATCCCATACCAAAACATGTGACTGTCAATTTAACCTAGTGCATTCCCTTATTTTCCTTATATATTCCAGGAAGCAAGTAATAAGACCGTATTTGCTAATGTTTATCTCGATTAGAATGAAGTGGATAGAAGAATAAGTTTACTAACAGTAATTTGTTACAGAGAAGTAGAGAAAGTCATGTGAATGGAGCACATATTTTTTATTTTATTTTGCACTGCATACACTCACATTTAAGTGCGAAAAATTATATCAGATACTCTTTCACCACCATCGATCTATGAACTTTTTGATGGCCTTTCCACAGACATATCTGTTAATGTCGTTGATGTCACGTTGAAGTTGGAGAACTGTTCACGTAAATCTTCACATTACCCCATAAAAATAAAGTCATAAGGAGTAAGGTCACATGATCTTGGAGTCCATTCCAAGTCGCCACGAAGTGAGCTCACAGACTAGGGAATTTTATGGTTGCAACGGAGCCGGTTTCTTCGACTTTCTTTCTCAAACTCAGAACTGTTGATACTATAATAGCATTATTATGTTCAAAAAATCCCGCGAAGTTTAACGTCTCTGTATAGAATCGCCTGTTCTGTAATGGGTTTTCCCTCGTTCCTCTTTTGTGAACCGCTCTGTCCACTTAGATCATAAAATACACAAACAACAATTTTTCAAATAATTGGAATGACAAGCGATATTAAAAGTAATAAATACATTGCTGTAAACTTGAAAACAAACATTTACCACTCAATTTAATAATTGCGTAATTAATATATGAAAGTTCCTAAACAATTCACAATATATTAAAATATATCAGCAAAAAACAAATATGATAAATGTGGAACTTAAAAACTGTTCATGGATTCTTTGCGTTTCACTAACTTGCAGTAAGTTTATCTTATGTATGCATTAAGAATCATATTTACACCCAATTTCCCCTGTGCTTAGTTTCCATATTTACCTGTCGTGTAATTCTTATTGTTTCAGATTCGTTTCGCGGTTCCTATTATTTCCAGCGACCCATAACTTGCGTCCGTCAATCATGTTCACCTTTATTAGACTATCCTAAAACTTAAATCGTCACTTTGAGTTTTAAATTTAGCGTCTATTTGCTATTTCCAAAATCCTAGTCTCTGATTGGCTCGTTTCTAACAGTTTCTTTACAGCATTTTCAGGAAGTTTCCACAGCACACGGTTCCATCAATCCGGAGAAAAGCCACGCTATTCTCTTCACCAAGCGCCGCTTTCCCGCAAACTTCCCTACATTCACGTACCTCAGACGAAGGATACAATGGACAAACACAATTACCTACTTGGGGGTGAAGCTTGACAAGGGCGTCACTTTTGGGGAACACATCGAGGAGCTGAGGTGTCGGGGCAACGGGGCTGCGGCGTCACTGTACCCGATGCTGAAGTCCACGATGCCGGTTCCCCTTAAGTTGCGCCTTTTGAGGGCCCTCATAGTCCCCTTATTAATCTACGCCTGTGAGATCTGGGGCATGGTGGCAGACTCCAGTCTGCTGTTGCTTCAGCGGGTACAGAATAGATGCCTTCAGGCCATCTATTCTGTGCCTCGACTATTTCCTACGAGACTCCTGCACGAAAACCTCTGATCTACCATACCTGGAGGACGAGATTAGGCATCGGGCAACAAAATTCAGCGAAGGGTTACCATTCCATCGGAGCGCCCTCATTAGGTCTCTTGGGGATTACGATCCCACAAACCGCCACTTCAGGTGATACCGGCTTCCCCGCATGGGTTGCGGGCATCCCCGGTAACGAAAGAGCACCTCCAACAGCTGCTACGGCTAAGCTCCTTACAATTCTTCAAAAGTTGCTTGGATATCAAAATTAAAACCTCAAAATAAACATTTGTGAATAAACACACCAGGGCCGTTGCACCATAATAGGCAACCGTCGAGGAGAAATACTTGCCTCCTCCTGTTACTCCACAACCCCAACACACCCGTCATCCTGCAAACCCCACAATCCCGTCAGAACGTGGTTTTCTCTCCGAGATCAGGAACACGTCTAACACACCTCGGGCTGCCCTCAGCCTGACAACTGGTCTGGTCTGGTCTGGTCTGGTCCACAGCACACATCTGGATTTCCCTTAAAAGAAAAATATCCTGTTATTTTTGCTGTCACTTCATTCTCAGTGATTCCTGAGTAATAATCAAGTAAACCTTCCCTTCGCTCTTCAACAGATCTGTTCACTTCTGTTCTAAACTCATCTTACGCTTAACATATACCACATTGATAATATACATATATCACTCTACGATATTAAACAAATAACATTTTATAAGTTAATTTACATTAACAATTTATTTACATTATCATATATTTATAGCTGATCTTTGATTAATATTTACTTAATTACCATGACATTGTATGGCATTGTGTATGTTACAAAGTTAATTATAAAGATAATAAATTAATTTCCAATAATGGAAAGTAATTCGCAACTGTCAGTTTTGGTCATTTCAGCCCTGACTAAAATACTGCTATAGCTTACGACATCTTGATGCACATTCACATATCACGTCTACAAACTGTGACATTTGAGTCGTTAAATATCCAGTACATCACGTCCCTATACTGTTGCGGTGGGTGGCAGGGCCATACACTACAGGGATTACGCAGTGGTTCGTGGTTTTCGCCATCTACCCGCAATGCATCCATCCGGTGCGCTACATGTGACGTTTATACCGGCGGTACAGGCGGGTTGCTAAACACAGTTCCATATTCTGATTTGGTTACGTGGATGATTTTCAGTCTGCAACAGCAAACTTAGAGAACTTATTCGTATACTTGAAAGTTTCAGTATTATGAATGCCCTTAGACAGTTATATATATATATATATATATATATATATATATATATATATCAGCAGATCTGCAGCGAGAGAGCATTAACACTTCCAATCTAGAGAAAATGTATCGTATGTAACATTTCTGTTACATTCTTTTCACATTGCCATTACAAAGTTATTCCTGAAATCATTTCAAAATAGGTAATACAGACTGATACGTACAAGATACAAAATCAACATTAGCCCGCCTGGGTAGTGTGGGGTTGACTAGTCTGCCTCACATTAATATGTCTCAAGTTCTCCCTTAGGGTGAATTACCCGGATAAGTTTTTCAGGGGTTTTTCCCTTATCCTCAGAAGACGAATGTCGAGTAACTTTAAGCTCCATGAATCCCGAGATTATTTGATTATTATTTCACCAATTTCATTCATCGTCCGATATGTTCAATCAGTACAAAGACTATTTATACCACAAGAGTTGTTATTTGTCGTGAGTTCCTTAAAAACAAACAGAATCCCACAAATGGCTACTAAAGTGTTTAAAGCTGTGGATCGTAATAAAGAATAAAGCTTTCCTAGGCGTATACTAAAGGTGGTGAAAAGACTATATAATAACTCCATGGCACGACAGCTCACGGGGAACCTTGGCCTACCGCCCGGCCGCTGCGTCCCCTATCTCGGTCCACTACAGACATCATGGATGGGGTGAGACGTGGTCAGCACCTCGAGTCCCCTCGGCCGGTTAATGTGGTCCTCATGACCTGGAGCCGCTACTTCTCCATCAAATAGCTTCTCAATTGGCCCCAATTGGCCCCCCAGGTACCTTACGAGGCTGAGTGCACCCCGGGCCAGGTCTCCCAGCGGGAGAAAAATTCCCACGCCGGTACTGGGGATCGAACCCAGGTCTCCCGCTTGGTAAGCAGCTGCGCTACCACCGCGCTAAGGAGACGACCGAAAAGACTACATGGGGGTACAAAAATAGTTTTACATTTTAAAATAGTGAAAGCAAAGAAATGTTAACTAATAAAGGTTTTAGGAGAGAGTACCTAATTGTCACCGACACCTTTTAATGTGTATATCAATAACATAATCCAAAATTCGGGGGGAAAATTAACATTAAAATGTATATATTTTGTGCAGTCATTTTATCTCTTAAAGGACAGACGAAAGCTTTCTACATGAAGAATCAGAACTTGTAATATATAGATATGCAGATGAAATAGAGATGGAAAGGTACCTTGCCAGAAGGGACCATGGCCGATGGACCCAGCGAACCGCTATGTGGGGCCAAAGAATAACATTAAGAGTGGAGGGAGACCGAAGACACAATTGACAGGCGACTTCAAACGGGCAGCAGGAACACTGGAAAGTACAATTAACCAAAAATACAAACTTTCATATCTGAAGCTTAAGTGATAGTGATAATTGTACAGTAAACAGTGATGCTGGTAAGTATTAAAACTAAAACAAAGAGAGTAGTGTTCAATGCAGTTTACAACTATCAATTTCTGAGTAGGTAATTTAAGAATATAGAATAAATTCCAGGTTTAAGAGTACAATTTAGTGGCTAAGCAGTAAGTTATAATAAGCAAATCTATTTAGCACGAGGTTCTTCGGATTTCCTACCCAATTAAGTCCCCAGCAATAACTCCGTGCATCAGCAAGAGCCATTTCCCTTAAGGGAGTTTTTGACTAATTATGTATTTGTATTAACATACAACAGCTGTCAAATGATACTTTTATATCTAATTTTACACGTTAAAGGGTAGGAGAAAACCTATCCATAAACGAATAACTTGGTATAATGTTTATAATAAAGGTTCACATGAATTAATAATTAATAAGCACAAATGTACTAATAAATACAACATAGAACAAACGCAGGGAAGATATAAATAAAGGGAATTAAAATGTTTAATGCATTTTAAATAATTTAATACAACGGATATAAATGGAGCAAATATAAATATTAGAAACATTGTAATTTGAATTGTAAATAGCATATCTTATAAAATATCATCATTTCATGCGTATACCTTTTTTTTTTTTTTAATTTATTTATTTAAAGTCGCTTTAACTACAAGGTTATACCGCAAGTTCTCATTAGGGTTACAAAGTAGAATACATTCACAGTGTAAATATGCATAAAACAAGCAACAAACATCAATGCAATAATGCTGTACAAGTAAATGAACAATTATTTTATGCATTGTTGTGAAACAATGGTGTGTATTGATAGCGTTTGAATATGATAATAATTAACATTTAGTTTAATATTTTTTAGTATGTACATTGAAGTAATACTTTTAGATTAAATGTTATTATACTTTGGATTGTTTGTAAGAAGTTGTTGGAGAATTGTAGCTGGTCCAGGCTTTCGGGAGTTCGTTTGTCACTTTACATATGGTTCGTTTGCTTTTCATCACAGAGTTTGTGGTTTGTAATGAGATCTTTCACTGTTACCTTAGAGTTACAACTATTACACATTGGTGGGTTTTCGCCAGACAGAAGGTATGAATTTGTGAGTGACGTACGTCCAATATGCAGACGAGCCAGCAGAGTCTGGTCCTTACGATGAAAAGATTTGTATGAGCTGGAATCGGGCGAGAGTGTGTATCTCATATTGGACAGAGTTGATCATTGTTATCTCCATTTTTGGATAAAACAAAGTGCCAAGAGCTAGATCTCGGCCTCTTTGGCTTTTAACCTATGTTCTATTTTATATCTCAAACTGTTTTTGCCTTTATTATTTGTTTTCTCTTTCTTTTACATTTATTATTTTGTGTACACGATTTGGTATAGTATATATAATTATTCTAATTCCTTTCCTTCTCTACATTCGTTGAAATTTTTTACAGTTATTTACAGTTTATACTTAATAGGCTAACTTAATTCCATTTATTCTAATGCATATTCCTGTGGTGCTTTTGGTGTATTCTGTAGCTGTTTAAGGTCTTAAGGGATGTCTGGTTAGCTATTTTATTGAGCAATTGCCAGGGACTGCGGTGATGGATCATTTGACTTATGGTTCTTTCTGTATGTGTGATTGGGCAGTGGCATTCCAATCGTGCGAGTTCTGGGGTATCTATTGCTCCGCATCGACATCTGTCCGTTTCGGCGAGGCCCTTACGGATCTTAGTAAGATCCGTAAGGGCCATGTCCTGAACGCTGATGTATCATTTCTCTTTTGGCTCCTCGTTCCTGTTTCCACTTTTGGATAATCACATCTTGAACAAAGTTGCTGTAGCCATGGTGAGGAGTCTTGAAGTCAGTTTGGGTACACGGATGCTTGGTAGCTTATTGGCCGCTCCATCTGCCCTCTCGTTTCCCGGTATACCTACTTGGTATTTAAGTTTAGTATCTTCCAGGGATGCGACACGAAGATTTTGAGAAAAATCCCCCCACCCCCAACTACCCTTTACATGGAACTTTTTCGAAAATTTTGATTTTCTCAAAAATGGCTCTAACGATTTTGATTAAAATTTCGTACATCAAACATATTTACCTGACAAATAAAATGCATATCTTGAATTTTTTGGGAATAGCCTCAGAAGAGTAGTTTATTCTGGATGAATTTTAATGAACTTTGAATAACTGCTAAACCGTAAGAGATGGACAAAAACTTGCAACACAAAAATGAAAAGCACGTTAAAACACACAATTTATGTTATATACATTTTTTTTCGTGGAGTTCGTCGTTTTTGAGACATTCCGTATTTTTGGTTTCTGCTATGAAACCCTTATACCTTTCTCATACAGGTATTTGTCAACTGCTGTCCATACAAACAAAGGAACTTCAGTGACATAGCAACCAGCTTTTGATTATCACTTTAAGCTAAGGTACTCCCTTATTTCGCTTCTACTTTCAAGGAAGCAAAAAATAAGACTATTTCTGCTAATTTTTTCTCGATTAGCAGGAAGTAAATAGAAGCATAAGCTTTTTAAAAATGATGTATTGCAGAGATATAAAGAAAGTCATGTGAATGGAACACATCAGATTTTTACTATCTCTACTTAGAAAACAGTACACAGTTAGAAAAGCTATTGCACCCCACCCAAACATTGGATATGGAGATTTCGCTGGAAATCGTTTAAGGGTCCCCTGAATTCAAAAACAGCATTAAGAAGAAGGTCCAAGTGTGCACGGATGTGTCTGTATGCCTCTAAAAGCATAAGTAAAAAATCCTGTGTCATTCACATGACTTTCTCTCTACACCTCTGTAACAAGTTATAGTTCTAAAGCTTATTCTTCTATCTGCTTCATTATAATCGAGCTAAACAATAGTAGAAATAGTCTTATTGCTTGCTTCCTTGTAAGTAGAAGGTTAACAAGAGAATACACTAGGCTAAAGCGATAGCCAAATCTTTTAAAAGCCGGCTGCCATGTGATTGAAATTCATTCCTTTGCATCAACAGGAGTTGACTAATTACCGTATGAGAAAAGTGTTAAGTATTTTAAAACTTAAAGCCAAGAAATATCTCGAAAATTGTCAGTTCCACGAAAAAAAAGGAATATCACATGACTAAAAGACCGTTAAATGCGTAATTTAACTTGGTAATTAAGTAATCTTCCAAGAATGCGACACGAAGATTTTCAAGAAAATCCCCCCCAACTAGCCTTTACATATAACTTTTTTTTCGAAAATTTTGATTATATAAAAGATGGATCTAAAGATTTTCATTAAAATGCTGTATATTAAAGATATTTATATGACAAATAAACTGTATAATTTCTGGGAAGACCTATTTATTCTGAATGAATTTTGCTGAATTTTGCATAAGTGGTAAACCGTGGTTTCTATAAGAGATAGAGAAAAACATGTTACACATAAAATGTAGATCTCTTAAAACACATAATTTATGTCATATACTTTTTCTGTGGGGTTGACTGTTTCCGAGATATTCCTTGTAATTGATTTCAGTTTTAAAATACTTAAACTTTTTCTCAGGGGACTTGCCAACTCCTATACATGCAAAGAAGTCCCATAGCAACCAGCTTTTAAAACATTTTACTATCGTTTTAGTTTAGAGTATTGCCTTGTTTACTTTTTGCTTACTAGAAAGCAAGTAATAAGAATATTTCTGCAAATATTTATCTCGATTAGCCTGAAGTAAACAGAAAAATGAGATTTGTAACTATAAATTGTTACAGAGATGTAGAGTGTGTGTGTCTGTAGACCGCATAGTTCAAAATCGAAAAGACCGTTAAAAACCAAACTTGGTATTTATATTTAGTATCTTCCAAGAATGCGAAACGAAGATTTTCAAGAGAATTTCCACATCTCCAACTACCCTTTACATGAAAATTTTGATTTTATAAAAAATGGCTGACGATTTTGATTAAAATACCGTATATTTTGAGTTTTCTTGGAATACCCTCTGAAGATCTCTCTATTCTGATTGGGTTTTGCAGAATTTTGCATAACGGTCAAACCATAAGAGATAGACAAAAACTTACGACACAAAAAATGCAGATCTCGTCAAAACACATAATTTATGTCATATCTTTTTTTCTTGTAGAGTTGCCATTTTCGAGATATTCCTTGTTATTGTTTAATTTTGAACTACCTAACTTTTCTCAAAAGGGACCATGAAAGATAACCGAACCATAATTGTTTCTCATACCGACCAGCTTTTAAAAGAGTTGATTATGGCTTTAGCCTAATGTACTCCCTTATTTCCCTTCTACTTAAGAGAAGCAAGTAATAATGCCAATTCTGCTAATATTTATCTCGATTAGTATGTTGTAGATAAAAGAATAATTTTTCTTAACAATAGTTTGCGTATGTATGTACTTATTCTCTGCAATTGAGTTATGCCCGGTGGCAGAGTTAAATGTACAAAATTCACTTACAATAATAATATTAAGTTAAATTAAGAATAGTAATTCAACTAACATATCACATATACATATTTTTTTAAATGCCTAATTACCTATTATTCAGTATAGCAATACTTATGTTAATTACCAGCTAGTTAATAAACAGTTATTATGAAGCCTCAACATTAATACTATACATTACTAATATATATACATTAATCATAATATACACTAATACAGTTTTTGAGATCCTTAATTACTTCACAACATTTACTCAAATTTACTAACATTTATTCTCTTTAAATTATCCCTAAATTTTTTTGAGGTCAGAGGGCAGCCCTGAAAGGCTGCTACAGGCAATTCATTCCATTCTTCAATGGTCCTACTGACAAAAGAAAATTTTCCTACGTCGGTTCTGTACCGTCTACCCTTAATTTTATACAAATGATCGTTTCGTGCGTAGTATGCTGGATTTTTTTAACCTCTTTCTCACGTCCACTCATGCATTTAAACCAATATAAGCTTTAAATAGTGCGACTAACTTATGTGTTTTACGCCTAACTTTTAGCGGCTCCATCTATTCTCTTCGCCTTTCGTAAGTCCAAAATCTTTACCTCTCTTTATGAATTTAACCGCCCGTCTCTGAATCTTTTCCAGCGAATCAGTTTGGTTAACTGTGTATTCGTCCCCGCATGCTATTCCATTAGTATTAGTACAGCTAGAAAAATTATGTGAATGCAACACATCAGATATTTAATTGTGGAATAAAGTCCAGTTTTAACAGGTCAGAATAAGTTGTCAGGATTTGCCTTAATCCTCCCCTGAGATTACGACGATAGGTTGGGCATTGAGTTTCAGTATCTCCCAGAAAGGGAGAATGGCAGACATCAAAACTAGGACGCTCAGATGACAAGAGGAGAACCCAACCTTAAGGTAACGTGACCGTCACAAGGACCTAGTCACCTAATGGTTACCCTTTGAGTAAAGCAGAGAGAAATTTTGCCAGATGCTCATGCGAATTGCCTACTGCGCACTGCGCGACCAACTGCATGGAATGCACCAGCAGTGCTGTGGCAGTATGCAAAATTTTGAAGTACTAATCCATTTTTCATAGGTTTAATACTCCTATTGTAGGTTCATGGTTGGAAAAACCCTTTCTCTACATGTCTCTTGCATTAGTATTTATACTTCGATATGAGCATATACATATTGGTGGTAATTGTTAGAAATAACAATAATGATTTCAGAAAACAATAACTATTATTTAGTATTAACACTAAAACAAGCTACTTAACTTGGTGAATACTATTTTCATCTTATTGTATCGCCGACAGAGGCATATTAGTTCTATTTAGCCTCAAAATGAAACCTTTTTTTATTCCAATAAAATTTTATTAACCATTCTATTTTTCCCTATTATCTTTTTAGGAATTTATTATATCGATGTAAATTACTCCATTATTTTTAATAAAACATTATTGAGTAAAAGATTTAAGGTTAATCTATTTTTTAAATTTTCATATACATGTATGGAGTAATTTACGTTGATATATAATAAATTCCTAAAAAGGTGATGGGAAAACTATAATGGGTAATAACATTTTATTGGAATAAAAACATATTTCCTTTGAGGCTAAACTAGTTACATAGATATATAAATAGAATAATAATGTGAATTAATTTTAATAATAAAGTACACGAAAAGAATAACAAACGAATTTTATTCTTGGATAGGTAGAGTCAGACTGGAAAACTCAATGCCATAGCCGGGATTTTAACCACGGATCTCCTGGTCTCTAGCCGGTTGCTGTATCACTGAGCTACCATGGCAACGTGTCGGCATAGCACTGAATTTTTCAACTGACTCGCATGTTACCCGGTAAACCACAGGGTGATCTCAAATTATTTTGGGATGACAACCCCAATGGCGACTTACAATGTTGTAAGTCACAGGATTCATAGTGTAGCCAAGTATTATGAACAATTGGTATTGATTTAATTTTTTTTCACAAAAGCCGTCTGTAGAACAGGAATTGGATACGTAGAGTCAGAGTTCTTCTCTTGCTTAAAATTGTTCATTATTATGTTTTAAATCTTCGACGTTGAGATTGCATTTCATTTACCAATAACTATTATATTAACCGGATCAAATATAAACATTCAAATTTGTTTTATTTAGATTAAGATATAATTATTAATAAGCTGCAAGAACATTTTAAACTTTTAATTGGAAAGAGAAAAAAGTAATAATTGATCCATTACTCTACCTAAAAATTGTATGGGTTTATTCCCATATATTTTTACTAGAATTCGTCTTGGAAAGAATTTTAGCAATTCACCTATAGATAATATTAAAATAAATAATGTAAATTTAACATATAAAAACAATAAATATTAATTTTAAATAAAATATAAATGAATTTAAATCGAAAAGTCCTTACATTTATGGCACCGAATATGAAAGTTTTCTTTGACATTAATTTTTTATCAACACACACTTTGAAAGAATCTTTTTTCTTGTTGGTAATTGTCGTACTCACTTGCATAGGTTGTGTATTTACGCTGCAAATGAAATGTTCTGAGTGTAGAACTTTGCAGAAAACTTTATACCGACACTTTCTATAAATAAGAAAGATTCCTCTTAGGCAGGCATAAACGTAGGAGTTGATGGTCTGCGTATTGGATTGCTTTCTGCTCCCGACATTATAAACTGGCACACACGATGTTCTATACAAGGAAGAAATACAATCCCTCTTGTCACGTGTTTACTACCGCATGAACGGAGCAAGCCTATTTGCTATTACACAAAATCAATTGAGCGATTCTACCAAATGAACTTATGACAAAGGAAAACTAACTTATAATATAATCAGCTGGCTGGATATCGTTGTGGTTTTCGCATCACACGTGTGATTAAGTGGACAAAGTAGTCTGAACATTACAGCTTAAGTGAGTTGAATTACCACTGTTGTTAAAGTATTCAATTGTTTTTCCTCAAATTTATATGAATTATTGTATAAATCATGACAATTATTTCAAGTGATTGTTTGCATTAATAGCTTCTGTGGTTGAGTCTATAACACGTATTTCATTCAGCAGAAAGGTAATAACATTTTATCTTAAAACGTGGAATTCATGACCTTTTTCTCTGATATTAATTTAATACATAATCACACTATGCTTGTTCTTAATATATCAGCTATCTTGTGAACCTCAACTATTTAGCTATGATACAACTTCAGTAGAAATTAAAAAAGAAATATATTTCAAAATTCAAAAAAGAAAAAATGTGGAAATGTTGCTTTCTTAATATGATCAATATATACTATATCATCACGATTGTGGTTCAGAAAATTTAAATTGTGTTGTATATATGTGCTCAAAATTTCAGCTTTCTAGCTGTTTCTGAGAGAAGTATCCAAAAATGCTTTTTTGAGAAAACTGAATTTAAAGATACGAATGTTCTATAAGGGGCATTACATAACAACTTTAAATAAATGCAGACTAGCATTTAAATTATATTTAAATTGATTAAAATCCGCTTAACCCCCCATAAGTATACATTTTCTGAAACTGGAAATAATAGAGATTTTATTAATGTCTAAAACAAAAAAAATGTTATTTTTTACCTTTTCAGAGTACCTACATTGTTCCCTTAAGTTTCTAAAAATAGTTCGAAACCTTTTTATGTAGAAAGCTGTGTGAGTTTACCACGTCAGTTTTAACGGAAATATTTGTCACTTATGTTTAACGTGAAATGAATGGGAAAATAAACTTTTCTGTGAGTCATCTGTAGAAGTGGTCTGTGACAGTAATTGTTAAAGACAGTCTTTGAAAATCACACATGGATATTTTATCCATACGGAACTGAGGCAGGAGTGGCAACCGAGGTTCAAATGAAAAAGCGCTGTATTTAAACAGTTATATAGCTATAGCGTTTCAATTGTTTATTAAAAGAGAGCGATTTAGAGAAAAAATGAAGGTAATGAAAAAACAGACATTATGTGAGTAGCATGACAGGTACAATAGTTGAACCTAAAGCTATCCCTGCGGTTACAAGCAAAGCTTTGATGTGTGACTGGTCGTCAGCCGGTAAATTCATGTTCCCTTGGTGATATCGTTTGGAATTTCATTACCGTTTGTGTTTGTTAGCATGCCCCGAATTTTTGTGACTCTCGCGCTAGTGCTATTATAAGCTTAAAGTAGGATTAATTAGCTTTACTCTCTCAAATTATTTATAAACATTAATACTTCCATAGTTAGGTCAGGGTTAAATGACATTTATGAAGCTGGATGGTGCATTTGGCTATAAAACTTAAAATCTGCCATTTTACGTACACATTGATTAAATTTTAGAACACACAAATATTTTTACTTTCTCTACCACGTACAGCCTCGTGCATAAAATGTGGTCCATAATATAGCGGAGCTGTTTATGTTGGTATTGACAAAATCTCGCCGTTCGATAACAGCAACTACTTTAACCTTCGTTTCCATATCTCTGATGAAAGCTACGAGGGTCACTATTTATATTTTGAGCCTCGGCAACGCTGATTGCTGTAGATGTCATCTGTTGTTTGCACTTGAAAGTTTGATATTATTGACAGCCTACTTGAGATATTTTGTGAATAGATCGTTATTTGTGTTGTTTAAAATTGTGTCTCAGCGAAAAGATGGAATTAACTCCTGAAAATGTTCGCGCGATGATTTATTATGATTTTCTACGCGGATTATCAAGAAAAGAGTGCATTGATAAACTTACTACTACATTTTACGAAGAAGGTCCTTTCTTTGTCACTATGAAACGTTGGTATAGCGAGATTAATCGTGGTCGTCGTTCGCTCATTGATGAAATTCGTGAATTCCAAAATCATTTTTTGCCAGAAACTATTGATGCTATGCAAAAACTGAGAAGGAGGCAATCTTAGGAATTAGTTCTACTAACATATATTGCATAATCATTTAGCTGTGAAAAAGGTTTGCTCTACTTCGGTCCTACATACTTTCACACAATCTCAAAAGAATGCTCGTTTTGGATAAGTAGAATCAGATTGAAAAATTCAATGCCATAGCGCCGGTCCCCATGGCCGCGCTCGCCAAGGCATCCCGCTTTGGTGCTTCGTAGCGCTGGGGATCGTGGGTTCGCCTTGGGTATGGGTATTATATGTTTGTGTTTATGTGTGTGTTGTAAAAGTAAGAAAACAGCAATCCAGTCCCGATCAGACTCCGGTACCGTATTTAAAAAAGAAAAATAGCCGAAATTTGAACCACGGATCTTCTGGTCTCTAGCCGGTTGCTCTTCCACTGAGCTATACGGCAACATGCCGACATATTGAATTTCTCAACTGACTCGCATGTTTCTCGGTAAACCACAAGATGATCTCAAAGTATTTGTGAGATGACAACCCCAATGACGATTTACAATGTTGTAAGTATTTTAAGTCCCAGGATTCATAGTATATCCAACTATTATGATCAATGAGTATCGGTTTAATTGCTTTTTCACACAAGCCGTGTGTAGAACAGGAGTTGGATAGATAGAGTCAGACTGAAAAAGCCATAGCCGGGATTTGAACCACGGATCTCCCGGTTGCTCTTCCACTGAGTTAACATTTCAGTCTGACTCTACCTGTCCAACTCCTTCCTACATACGGCAATACAATTAAACTGATGCTCATGTTGTTTGGTGTACACAAACGCTCAAGAAATATAATGGTGAGGCTTCAAAAGAAACATGTATCATTAAAATAGGCGATGAATCATGTATCTATACATATAAGCCGGAACGTAAACTGTATGGTTGTTTCAAGATGAACCAATCCAACAAAAGTTGTTCGCCCTCGAAGCACCTCGAAACAAATGGTTGCCTTTTTTTTTAAATAGAAAAACTGGTCATGTGGCAATAGTGCCTTTAGAGGAACGTAAAACGATCAATTCTGAATGCCACACAACCATTTGTTTTCCGGAAGCCTTCGATGAAATAAAGAAAACATAAAAGTGCGATCAGGTCGTACTTCATCAAGACAATATCACATCTCAGGACTCATCCGCCATAAAGCCTGAATTGGCACCCTATAACTTCCTTTTGTTCTCGAACATAAAAAATCGGATGTATTCCATTCACATGCCTTTCTCTACCTCTCTGCAACAAATTATTGTTAAAAAGCTTATGATTCTATTTACTTCATGCTAATTGAGAAAAAAGTTAGCAGAAATATCTTATTACTTGCTTGCGAGTGAGCAGAAGGAAAATAAGGGAGTACTATAGGCTAAACTAATAATCAAAAGCTGGTTGCTATGTGACTGAAGTTTCTTTGTTTGTATGGACAGGAGTTGACAAATACCTGTATGAGAAAAGTATAAAATTTTCATAGCTGAGAACAAAAACAAGGAATATGTCAAAAACGATCGACTCCACGAAAATATATATAAGATAAATTGTGCGTTTTAAGGTGCTCTACATTTTTTGTGTTGTAAGTTTTTCTCCATCTCTTACGGTTTAGCAGTTATGCAAAAATCCATACAATTCATCAAGAATAAAGTAGTCTTGAGAGCTATTCCCAGAAAATTCAAAATATACGTTTTATTTGTCGTATAAATATCTTTAATATACGAAATTGTAATGAAAATCGTTAGAGCCATTTTTGAGAAAATCAAAATTTTCTAAAAAAGTTCTATGTAAAGGTTAGTTGGGGTGGGGGCTTTTTTCTCAAAATTTTCGTGTCGCATCTCAGGAAGATAGTAAACTTAAATACCAAGTTTGGTATTTTACCGACTTTTCGTTTTTGAGCTATCGTGTTCACAGACACACGGACACACACAAACACACACGGACCTTTTTCCGAAAATGCTTTTCTTAGATAAAGGGGACCCTAAAACATACATTTCCGGTGAAATCTCGGTATCGAATTTTTGGGTGGAGTGCAATACCTTCTCTTTACACTATGCACATAGTGTTTAAAGTAAAAATTAAATGCATGGAAAACGATTTTCGTTGGCAGAAGAAGCCGTTGATGCGTTCAAAAACCATGTTTTGGAGTTGTCTCAAGCAGAATGGAAAAAATGCTATGGCAAATGATTCGAACACATACAAAAGCTTTATTGGCCATAAACGAGAATATTTTGAGACAAATTAGTGTTTTTATTATTAGTCTCAAAATATAAATAGTACTCCTCGTATCATACACTATGTAAGCGACGTAGCCGCTGTCATATAATCATTCTTTATACCTTCCTCTAGAATGCCTAATTATGTTTTAATTGATTTATTACCAATGGTTGCGAAACTCTTTTCATAGGTACGGTATACGATCCACGCTTCCATTTCACAACGATTATAATATCATCATTGGTTTTTGTTTATGTCTCTCTGCATTTTTTCAGGCGAGGCACATAGAAATACTGACACTAAGAGGCCAGGAGTCAAGATTAGTTACCTGAAGGTGTTTGTGGAAAGAAAACCGCCATTGCAATCTATAAACACAAGTGTATATAATAGGTAGAGTAGAAACTGCATTTCATCTAAAACATACCGTACCAGATTTCATCGGAAATACACGTTTTGAAGACCTTTGAGCAATAAACAAAAGAATTTTAGGAAAAGCTCTATAGTGTATGTGTGTGATAAACAGCATAACTCGAAGAAAAAAAATGCCGTTAACTGCCTTACTTGGTGTTCACCATCTGTTAAGAACGCGAAGAATTTAAAAACATTTCTCCAACCTAAACCACCACATCGAACAGTTTTCGAAATGTGTTATTTTCCAAAACATATCTCTAATCCTTTTGGTAAATAGAGATATTTATCTACATGTCAAATATAAATATATCTATAGATACAGATATTTTGAATTTTCTAGGTCAGCCTGTTTGTCGCGATTGCATGAAGAGTTTTGGAATTTTAAGACCAGTATATAAACATTTGACTAGCGCTGTACTTTTGGTATCTATGAGAATGTGCTACTAGGTTTATCCCATTAAAATAAACTAGATAGTAAAATAAACTTTTCAATATTTATTTCTATACACACTAATAAACAGACGGTTCAGAAAGTCATATGAAATTGGTTTTTATTTTCTCTACATATAGAACATGGTACATAAGTAGAGAAGGTATTGCAGTCCACCCAAAAAATTGATACCGCGATTTCACCGGAAATAATCGTTTTAGGCTCTCCTGTATCAAAAAAGCATGTTTAAAAAAAGGTTCATGTGAGTATGTGTGTACATGTGTGTCAGAGAACACGATAACTCAACAACGATAAGTTGCTAAAATATCAAATTTGGTGTTTAAGTTTAGTATTATTTCCAAGGATGCGACAAGGAGATTTTTGGAAAAATACCGCCACCCCCAAATACTCTTTACAGTGGAAAATTCCATAAATATTTATTTTCTCAAAAATGAATAAAATTATTTTGATTAAAATACCATATATTAAAGATGTTTATATGAAAAATAAAAGTATGTTTTGAATTTTCTTTGATTAGCCCCTAAAATACCCTTTATTCTGGATAATTTTGCATAAGAATACACTGCAATTATAGGAAAAATATAGATCTCGTTAAAACATTTACGTTTTTCTAGTGGAGTTGACCATTTTGAACTATTTCTGACTAACCAATTTTTCTCAAACGGGACAGTGCAAAGGGAATCGAAAATCAATTTCTTCACATAGCGATTAGTTTTTAAAAGATTTGACTATCACTTTAGCATTATATATCCCCTTATTTCCTTTCTACTTACAAAGAAGCAAGTACTATAAGTAATTATGCTAATGTTTATCTCGATTAGCATGATGTAGATAAAAGAATAATCCTTTGTAAGATTATATTTGAAATAGGTAGAGAAAATATGGGAATGGAACACATCAGATTGTTAGCTTTGCATTCTTTAGTAAATTATGGCTAACTAGGAATGTAAAGACTTGTGAGAGGACACATTTATTTTTTGAGACTCTAAAGAGTGTTTGTGTCTCCACTGCTAATATTGATACATACGAGGATCGGCTAATAAGTAACGGGCCTCACACAGATATGGCGCCACTATGCCAGTTAGACGGTAGTATCGTATAGTTTAACTCTAGACTAGCTTGTATCCATAGTTACAGGACAATAGCTTGTTTAGTTTTCGAATGACAGCATTTTAAGCAAGACAACTTTAGAGTTGACTGCCTCCGTGGTCGAGTGGTCAGCGAGCTGACTTCTCACCCGGAGGTCCCGGGTTCGATTCCCGGCTAGGGCGGGGAATCTTTCTTTAACCGGAATTATTCCCTATCCCCCATAGAGTCTGGAAGTATGAATGTGAGAGTGAATGTGAATAATATAAAATTTAACCTACAGTTTCACAAGTGAAAGCCCCCGATATGACCATTAATGTTAAAGGGGGCTATACAAATGAAGCAAAAAAAGAAAAATCTTTGGAGTTTTCACGAAAATGGAGGATTTGGAGTGATTAAATAATTCCGTTTGAAAGGCTCAACGCCTAAAGAAATCAAGGAAAGATATTCAATGATTAAAAGATGGGTTGTAGAGTTTAAAATGTGACGTTCGAGCGATAGTGATGAGCCTCGCTCTGGACGCCCTGTAAAAATGACAATTTCAGAAATCATTGACAAAATGTATCGTTTAGTACTGAAAGACCGCAGATGAAAGTTGTTTGAGATAGCAGAGAACGTGTAGGTAATATTTTAAGTAATGTGTAAGATGGGTGCCGCGTTTGTTGACACTTGATCAAAAGTTGCAAAGAAAAATTGTTTCTGTTACGAATGTGGAGCTCTACCGTAAAAATTTCAGTGAATTTTTGAGGCTGCTTATTACCATGGACGAAATTTGGATGTATCACTACACTTCAGAAAGTAAAACACAGTCAAAACAGTGATTGCGCCAGGTGAACCAACTCCAAGAAAGGCAAAGTCAATTTTGTCAGCTCACAAGGTTTTCTGGAATGCACAGCGAATTATTTTTACTAATTACTTGGAAACGGGTGACTACTACGAAAGCTGCAACGTTAGATTGAAGAGGTGAAAAGAAAAAGACCTCACTTGGCAAAAAAAAAAAAAAAAAATCTTGTTTCATCACGACAATGCTCCAGCCCATCGTTTAGTGACTGCAATGGGAAAAATGTGCGAATTAAAGTTGGAATTAAATATATGCGTAAGCTTTCACGGCCGGTGTCCATGGTTTTAAAATTTAAAATTTTTGGGCTGTTTTGCCGTGGTCTGTAGGTTAAAATATGTTCAGTTAAAATATTTCTCCCTAACGTTTCGTCCCTGTCTGTGGGGGACATCTTCAGAGGCACTGCACTCACGTCGCTAACTCGGAAAGAATTTTAACTGAACATATTTTAACCTACAGACCACGGCAAAACAGCCCGAAAATTTTAAATTTTAAAACCAAAGTTGGAATTGTTTGAACATCTACCCTATTCGCCAGAGCTAACATCCAGTGATTACCACCTGTTCCCAAATCTCAAAAAATTTCTTGGAGGACGAAGATTTCACAGCAACGAGGAGGTCATGGATACGGTAAACAGTTATTTTGAGGACCTTGATAAATCGCATCACAGAGATAGTTTAATTAAATTGGAACACCGATATGACAAATGTATTAGCCTTTCTGGAGATTATGTTCAGAAATAAAGCAAAAATAAAATCTAAATGTTGTTTTCATTGAGAAGCCCGGGACATATCAGCTGACCCTAGTACTATGACTTTCTGAACATCACAAGTTTAAATCACTTTATGCATTGAGTGAGAGTTTCCGTGATTTTAAATTTGTGTAGTGATGTCGGATATGCTTTTTCCGGTTAATGTTGTGGTCGCGTGTTGCTCCAATCTCCCCTGGACTGATCAATAAGGACACCTGTGTTCTGGTAATATTTCGCTCCTCATGAATATCACCAATATTTTACAGTCGCGACCAACCGCAACGACTCTGTGAATTTATCACCAATAGCTACTGCAGGGAAAGTATTAATCCCTTTTTGGCCTTTGTCTTTGTGGCAATTTAGTTTCCTGGGGTTATTAGGATATTGCATAAGCACCTTGTTTTTCTACAAAGGGTTGAGCGCGCTAGGGAGGCGGACGGCACCAGTATCGGAAATCTGCGGCAATTATCGATTTCGGGCAGAACTTCATTCATCTAGTCTCTTTAATGTGGACGTATGCAGCTCTCCCAGCCGCTTACCTCTTCATTTTAGAAATACATCATTTTTACTTTCTGCGCTTAGTACAGAAGGTATTGCATTCCACTCAAACATTATTCACAAAGATTTCATTGGAATTCACGTTTTAGGGTCTCCTATATACAAACATTTTTGAAAAATATCTGCACGAGCGCCTGTGTGTGCAGAACATAAGTCAAAAACGAAAATTCCGTTAGTTACCGAACTTGATATTTAAGTTCGGCATCTTCCAAGGATGCTACACAAGATTTTCAAGAAAATCCCCCAATCTTAAGCTATCCTTTACAAGGAAAATATTTCGAAATATTTAATTTCCTCAAAAAATGTAACGATTTTGTGTAAATACTGTATATTAGAGTTAAATGCATTATAAATAAAATTTATATTTTGAATTTTCTTGAAAGTTCCTCCAAGTCCTCTTTATTCTGTTTGAATTTTGCATAACTAGTAAACCGTAAGAGATAGGCAAAAAGTTACTGCACATCAAAGGTAACACACAAGTTGTTTTTTTGTGGAGTTAACAATTTCAGAGGCATTCCTTGTTATTGGTTTGAATTTTAAATTACTTAAATCATCATTCAAAGGAGAATGCTTCTTTTGTTTGCCCATAGTCATGCAATGATAATCTAATTTTAAGATCAATCAGATAGCAACAATTTTTAAAAGATTTGACTATCGCTTTAATCTAGTGTTTTAGTTAAATTTTAGAGTAAGAGGATATAAAATATAAAACTATAGTTAATTTCTAGTACTATTCTGAATGGTAAAATTTTGTCTTTAGGGGAGAATTCCTCAAAATAAGGGTACAAAAATGTTGTACAAAAAGTGATTCTTAGTGTAACTTAGGTGATTATCTTTGTAATGACAAAAGTAGCCGCACCCACTTCCAGCGTGAGCCACTCTGCTCCTGGAACATAACTTCTAGCAACTGGATTTGCAGTCATTCAACAATCCTTCGTTGAATTTATATGCAAAATTAAATATAGCATAGTAAAAATTTAGAAGTAAACACGAAAAACTACTGTTTTCGTCTTCATGTTGCTGATTAAGCTATCATATAAATGGGATACCCACGTTCAGTTTAACGAAACATGTAAATAATTCTTCATCGCTTTCTTTAGAGGGCTGAATTATTTCTGGTTTTTCTCATATCTAATTAGTTGTATTATTTAAACAAAATTCTTTTTTTTTTTTACAATATAATTTATGTTGGGTCACTTTAACACCATGGTCATATCGCGACCTTTCAAATTGTACATAAATAGTTATTTGCATATTAGTAAAAATGGTTACATTTATACTTCACAGTAAATCAAAAAGTTTACATTTCCTTATAAATATTATAGACTTTTTAATTGTCTGGTTGTTGTGAAGAGCATTTGGTAAGTCTCTGAAGCCGGCCTGAAGTCTCTGTTTGGTGAATTTCGGACACAACAGCAGAATGTGTTGGACAGTAAGTGGTGTGTTGCAGGTCTCACATTTTGATTCTGGATCTTTATTAATGATGAAGGAATGTGTCAGTTTGCAGTGTCCACTTCTGAGGCGGGTAATTATTGTTTGCTCACGACGTCCTAATTTTCGGAGGGGCTCCAATAAATTGATAGATCCAGCTTGGGCATCAAGCAGTTTGCTGTGGGATGTTGACCATGTCGTTTTCCAGTTTTCTGTAAACAGTTGTTTGGTATATCTAATGACGTCTTGATGTGTAGATGTTATTCCGTGGTCACTGATAGGATGTCGGGTGGCTTCCTTTGCAGCTTTATCGGCGTTTTCATTTTCATCGATATTTGCTTGTGTCTTTATTGCTTCAAATCTGGTTACACAAAGTCCATATTCCGATGCTTTCACATCAATTATGCAATACAATTTTTAACCTCGTCGCTTTGACGTATAGAGTGATGACTGCTCTTTCTCTTGCAGCTGTGCGCTCAGAGCACCAGTCGAAAAATTACTCTCTCCTGGCTTGCAGCTCTCTTTTTATATCTATCAATGAGTGGACAGAAATTTCCAAAAGTAGCTAACTTTCTAGCATATTTACACTGCGCCCAAGTGTGTCATTCCAAGACTTTGATCTACTGCCGCCGCTTTTCACGTGTTAAACTTAGGCCCCTGCGACAATGAGTTCAGCTCCATAAGGGAAGACTACCGCACACATGCAACAATAAAGTTTTAAAGTTTTCCAAAGCAAACCGCTAACACCGGTGCAGCAAGGCCTAGTCTTACTATCGTTCTTTGGTTCGTTTTTGTATCTAGATTGTTTTTCAGGCCAGTCACATAGAAAACTAATACCGGCGGATGGAGTCAAGAGATTGCTTTCCTGAAGGTGAAAAACTTACGGAGGGGAAAAACATTATTGGGAAATAAAGGGATGGACTTTTCTATACTACCATGCACATTGTAGGCAGAAAAGGTATTGTATTCTATCCAAAAAACCGATGTGAAGCTTTCACTTCAAATACATGTTTTGAGATCCCCTTAATAAAAATAAATGTGTGTCTGCATAGCTCAAAAAGGAAAAGACCGTTAACTACTAAATTTGGCATTTAAGTTAGTATCTTCCAAGGATGCGACACGATGGGGTTTATTCGATGTTTCATTTCTTCATCACAGGCACACACTTGGTCACAGAGACACTTAGAGCCAGACAGACAAACGTATACGTATGCATAAAACGGAATTATTTGTATTTTTTTAGATTCAGGGGTTTTCCGGTGAAGTTCCGGTATCAAAGTTTTGCGTGGATTACAATATCTGTTTACTACCTTCTCTATCTACTATGTATCTGGCAGAGAAATTCAAAAGGAAGTAAAACCCCGTAGGATATAAATGGCAAAATTCGTCTATTAAATATGGCCTTTTTCCTGTCTCAAGTAACATGCACAGTTAGAGGATATAATATAGTTAATACATGTACGCGGAGTAAAATAGATAAAACTGCCGGCAATTAGGTTTAATGAAGGGAATACACTACCAGGGCAGCATTGCACCCCTTCAAAAACACATTCTAGTGTACAGGGTGTTAGAGGTGTAGATATTTTAATAACTAGTACCTTAATATGTATTCATACAGTAGGTGAATTAAGTTTCTTTATGTCATCCTCTAACAGTTTGACCATAAACAAATTACATAATATACTACTTGATTTTTTACTTTCTCTACATGTACTATGTACATAGTGTATAAAGAAGGTATTGCACTCCACCCAAAAATTCCATACCGAGATTTCACCGGAAATATATGTTTTAGGGTCCCCTGTATAAAAAAAAAAAGTATTTTCAGAAAAAGGTCCGTGTGTATGTGTGTGTGTCCGTGTATCCGTGTGTCTGTGAACACGATAACTCAAAAACAAAAATTCGGTAAAATACCAAACTTCGTATTTAAGTTTAGTATCTTCCAGGGATGTGACACAAAGATTTTGAGAAAAATCCGCCACCCCAAACTACCCTTTACATGGAACTTTTTTCGAAAATTTTGATTTTCTAAAAGATGGCTCTAACGATTTTGATTAAAATATCGTTTATTAAAGATATTTACCTGTCAAATAAAATGTATATTTTGAATTTTCTGGGAATAGCCTCTGAGTGAATTTTACGGAATTTTGCATAACTGCTAAACCGTAAGAGGACAAAACCTTATCCCACAAAAAATGTAGAGCACATTAAACCATACAATTTATGCTGTGTACATTTTTTGCGTGGAGTTGATCGTTTTTGAGATATGCCTTGTTTTTGCCTTCAGGTTTGAAAAACTTAACATTTCTCATACAGAAATTTGTCAACACCTGTCCATACAAATAAAGGAACTTCATTCACATAGCAACCAGCTTTTGACTATTGCTTTAACCTATGCTACTGCCTTATTTCCCTTCTACTTACAAGGAAGCAAGTAATAAGACTATTTCTGCTAATTTTTTGTCGATTAGCAAGAAGTAAATAGTAGTATACGCTTTTTAAAACTAATTTGTTGCAAAGATGTAGAGAAAGTCATGTGAATGGAACATATCAGATTTTTTAATCTTAACTACGCGGCGAAATGAGCAACGCCTGTCACTATAGGCGTCCGTTTTGCTTCCAAGTTTTCTCTAATACATGTCGCACTTGGGAAAGCCTTCATTCTCCATTCCAATATATTTATTATAACGAGAACCGCCCTCATGTCTCAGGGAAAAAATGAAAGCTTTGTGTGTGCTACACCTAATTGGAGCTACTAACCAATCGGAAAACACACTACTCTTAATAACTAAAACTAAAAGTCCACAAATAAAGCAAATATTGATGTAATGTTTTCTTAATTACCAATACAAATATTCGTACTTATAGCCCTAAAAGCTTATGTATTCAAGATCAAGGCTAATACAGTTTGTTATTTTTTCTATACGCACTATGCACATAGTGTATAGAGAAGGTATTGCATTCCACCCAAAAATAGATACCAAGATTTCACCGAAAATACATGTTTTGAGTCCCCCTGAATAAAAAAAAAGCATTTTGTGTGTATGTGTGTGTCTATGGACAGCATAGCTCAAAAAGGAAAGGATCGTTAAATACCAAACCTGGTATTTAAGTTTGGTATCTTCCAAGGATGCGATACGAAGATTTTCAAGAAAATCCCCCCACCCCAACTACCCTTTACATGGAACATTTTTTCGAAAATTTTGATTTTCGAAAAAATGGCTCTAACGATTTTGATTAAAATATCGTATGTTAAATATATTTACCTCACAAATAAAGTGAGTTTCTTAAATTTTCTGGGAATAGCCTCTGAAGTCTACTTTATTCTGGATGAATTTTACGAAATTTTGCACTACTGGTAAACCGTAAAAGATGGACAAAAACTTGTATACAAAAAATGTAGACATCAAAACACACAATTTATGTTATGAACATTTTTTCGTATATTTGATAGTTTTTTTATATATATTCCTTGTTTTTGGTTTCAGCTTTGAAAAATTAATACTTTTCTTCTACTTTTATCACTTTAACCTATGTTATTCCCTTAATTCACTTCTACTTACAAGGAAGCAAGTAATAAGAATATTTGTGCTAATTTTTTCTGGATTAGCATGAAGTAAGTAGAAGCATAAGCTTTTTAATATTAATTTGTTGCAGAGAGGTACAGAAATTCGTGTGAATAGAACACTTCTGATTTTGCTTAATTACTTAAGGTTAAAAATTAAGCGTGTTTTCCTAAAAGAATGCATATGTTTACAGTAGTTAGTTAGCTATCATTTATCGAATGTCATTAGTTTCAGTATGTTTAAATGTACCATAAAACCCCCGATTGGACCTAAGTGTTAGAAATATTCGAAGGGTTTTCTCGTTTCTGGAAAGTTTAACTATCTGGTTTTCATGCTTTTTGTATGCCACCTTTTCAGTATTCGAGTGATTTAGTGGCTCTTCTAGCGTAACTCTATTGTCACACAGCGCCAAAGCAAGGTTCTTCTTTAACGCACTCACTCATGAGGCGATAAAATCCTATTGTTGAACCTCACGGTCTGTAATCCTTGGGCAACGAGTGTGAGAATTGCGTCTTGTACTTTGCACACACCGGTGTTTTAGAGCCTTCCAGCGGCAGTTTAGGGAATTCGTGGTGGTGTCACATGTAAAGGTAATCTTAAGTTGATTTCCAATTGTGGTTTGACTATAGCCATCCATGTATCTTGGAACTTGCTGACTTAAATGTGTTAGAATTTCTGTTTTGTATAGGTATTTAGATGTTTTTTTTTGGAATCACCTTAAAAACTAACAAAAATAAAACATAGCTCAGATTATACCACAGTATCTAAATGCTTCCTTTTATAGTATTTCATGTGTAATCATATTATTATATGTAGCGATTTAATAGTTATATCTTTATTAACATTTACATTTAGAGAACTGTGTTAAAAAGTGTAAACTGCACCAATTTCCCATATTAGAATAAAATAAATCAGTATTTAGTAATTGGGTTTAATTTATTATAACTGTTCTTGGCAGGAAGAAGATTATTTCGGAAATGGAAAGTGCTATTGACGTATGGTTTTCACAACATCGATTGGTTGTTAGGGGGTCGTACATTTATCCTATAAAAAGATTTTAATAATACTTAGAATGTGCATTTTTTGAGCATACAAACAGTTTTAAATAGATAAATAAAAGTAAAGTAAATAAGAATGCTAATGCTGTTTGTCGTAGGATTCTAGTGAAACTAGAAACTGTTTTGAAACTTTTACACACCAACACTTGTACAACCTACGGTAGCAAAAACCTATAGAAAACTATAGAATACAGTGCCACTGTGGATTTTGACGAGTAAAGAGAAAATTGACTATCAAAGGTTGTGCTCAAAATGATCACCAATACGCGCTTTCATGCTATGGAAAGACTACTGCCCACGTTATAGCATTTCAGCAAAGATTCTGAGCAGGCAATACGTCGTTTCATATATTATTTAGTTAGTTGGTATGTCATTGTAGACAGTATCTTTCATTTTTCCCCACAGAAAAAAAGTCTAAAGAAGTCAAATCCGGCCAAGGTACTGGTCCTCTTCGTCCAATCCAACGATTTGGAAACAATCCATTAAGACAAACTTGTGCACTATATGTTGAACAGCGATGATGCTTGTATCACACGTTCCTTCTAGCATCTGTGGAAGATTGTCTGCTAGGAGACTGCGGAACTTGTGCCACGATTATTTATTTTTTTTTTTTATCGTTTCAGTTTTAACATCTAAGGTCATCGGGGGCTTTGCTCTTGAAGCAACTCGTTTGTCTGTAGGTTCTTTTACGTTTGGTTTAAATTATTTATTTTCCTTAAACACACACACACACACACGCGCATATTCAGTCTCACATACATACTCCCAGACTCTGTGGGGGATAGGGAATATTTCCGGTTAAAGAAAAATTCCAGCCAGGAATTGAACCAGGGAAATGTTGTTTCATTACTAAACGAGATACATGATGAATCTGAGGTATCATACCTTAATGCCCATTTCAAAAGTTTACACGATTCTCAAAATCTTTTCAATGCAGCTCTTGATGGAGAGAGAAATGATAAGGATTAAACCTCTATATCGATAGAGAATGTAAAGTACACTTGCTTGACTCATGCCACTTCCACATGATTGCGTGGGAACCAATTTGCGGATCTACTGCAGTAGCAGCCAAAACATTAATTTCTACCCCTTGTTTCTGTTACACTTTCTAGGTGTTACACTAACAATTTTAACAGGTTGATAAGTAATTGCCGAGATGGTTGACGTCTGATGGAATATGTTTCCGCAAGCCCATACTCTCTCCACACACCATGATCATGTGGGTTTTTTGCATTGGTAAGTCCCATCTTCTACTCACAACCTACTGTCACAAACTGAGTAAAAAGTCGCAATACAATGAACAGAAAATACTATGTCAACAAAGTAACAACATCGTACCAAGCAACTACGAAGGTTGAATGTAATAAACAACTGTCGATGTGGAAACTTTTCAAAATACGATTTCACGTAAACTACGTGCAAAAACACAATACACATTCTGATTATCTTAATTTTATTTTGTTAATGTAAGTAGGCATTGTTCCATTTGGAACTGTATTTTTGCTCAAAGTTACACTTTTTAAGTATTATTAAAATCTGTTTATAGGCTAAAAGTACGAGCCCCTGACTACCAATCAATGCTAGGAAAATCTCACATCAATAGCAATTTCTATTTCAAAAATATTTGCGGTGCAATTTTTAGGTGATTCGCTCTGGATCTTCATTCAATAGATATATTTGTTTCTAATGAATATAAAACATTACAGGTTTTGATTTTTAGTTTTTTACTACGAATAAGAAGAAGCGGAAGTATTGTATTTCTCCAAACAAATTCCACAACGAGATTTCACTGGAAATACACTGTCAGAGACACTCTGAATAAATAAAACAAAAACATTTTTAGAAAAAAATTCCGTGTGTAGGTATCCATCCATCCATCCATCCATCCATCCATCCATCCATCCATCCATCCATCCATCCATCCATCCATCCATCCATCCATCCATCCATCCATCCATCCATCCATCCATCCATCCATCCATCCATCCATCCATCCATCCATCCATCCATCCATCCATCCATCCATCCATCCATCCATCCATCCATCCATCCATCCATCCATCCATCCATCCATCCATCCATCCATCCATCCATCCATCCATCCATCCATCCATCCATCCATCCATCCATCCATCCATCCATCCATCCATCCATCCATCCATCCATCCATCCATCCATCCATCCATCCATCCATCCATCCATCCATCCATCCATCCATCCATCCATCCATCCATCCATCCATCCATCCATCCATCCATCCATCCATCCATCCATCCATCCATCCATCCATCCATCCATCCATCCATCCATCCATCCATCCATCCATCCATCCATCCATCCATCCATCCATCCATCCATCCATCCATCCATCCATCCATCCATCCATCCATCCATCCATCCATCCATCCATCCATCCATCCATCCATCCATCCATCCATCCATCCATCCATCCATCCATCCATCCATCCATCCATCCATCCATCCATCCATCCATCCATCCATCCATCCATCCATCCATCCATCCATCCATCCATCCATCCATCCATCCATCCATCCATCCATCCATCCATCCATCCATCTATCTATCTGTCTATCTAACTGTCTGTCTGTTTGTCTGTCTATCTATCTATGAGCCACATAATTAAAAAATGAAATCTTGGGTACAAACCAAACTTGCTATTTAATTTTAAAATGTTAAAAAAGGCATTACATACAGTAAAGCTGTCAATTTTATTAAAATCTGCACATCTATTACCAACACGTGTTTCACTTGGTCATGGTGTAGATGGAGTACCCTGGACGCGCGTTTCCATAACTTTCGTTGTCATCCTCTTGCAGGTTTGCAGGTTTTCTTATTTAAGTTTATCGTCCAAAGATTTGTCATGGAGATTAAAAGAAAAATAATAATAATAATAATAATAATAATAAATAAATAAATAAATAAAAAATAAAAGAAATCTCCCAACATAAACTAGCATTTATTAAGAAGGCATTTGGAAATGCCCTGCTTTCTCAAAAGATGGCTAACGATTTTGATTAAAATATTAAATATATTTTCATAATATAATTTCAGCCTCCGAATTTCTCTTTATTATAAATTGGTAAACCTAAGAGATAGACAAAATCTCACTACACAAATATTTAGATGTCGTTTAAAAGCGGACAATTTATGCGAAATACATTTTTTGCTAACCATTTCCGCGATACTCCTTGTTGTTAATTTAAAATGTTCAATCCGTTTGTTGCTCTTTTCAACAGCTCTCTAATTGTCAGAATATTAACAATTTTAATTCGTTTTCTTTCATTCTAGTCATGTAAGGATAACGGCTTTTCAAAACCATGACACAGAGACCTGCTCTTAAAAGATTTCTCTTACGCTTTAGCTTACCGCATCTACAAGGAAGTATGTAATAAAACCGCGTCTGTTTAACGTTTATCTCGATTTCCATAAAGTAGATAGAAAGATAAACTTTGTGTTGCAGAATGGGTAGGAAAAGGGATTTGAATGTAACACATAAAAGTTTTAATAGTGGCAACAATGCTTTTTCAATACCATGAAACGGGGTTAGATAATATAATTTATACTAGAGGCTAGTTACACCCCCACCCTCCCTCATAGAAAATTAATTCTCCCAACCCCTCTATTCCCGTGTGCAAAGATAAAAAATCTTATGTGTACCATTCACATGACTTTCTCTACATCTCTGCAACAAATTATTCTTAAAAGCTTATACTTTTATTTACTTCATGCTGATCAGTAAAAAAAAAATTAGCAGAAATAGGCATATTACTTGCTTCCTTGTAAGTAGAAGCGAAATAAGGGAGTACCATAGGTTGAAGTGATAATCAAAAGCTGTTTGCTATGCCACTGAAGTTCCTTTGTTTGTATGGACCGCAGTTGACAAATTCCTGTATGAGAAAAGTATGTTTTTCATAGCAGAAACCAAAAATAAGGAATGTCTCAAAAACGACGAACTCCACGAAAAAAATGTATATAACATAAATTGTGTGTTTTAACGTGTTCTACATGTTTTGTGTAGTAAGTATTTGTCCATCTCTTACAGTTTAATAGTTATTCAAAATTCAGTAAAATTCATCCAGAATAAACTACTCTTCAGAGGCTATTCCCAGAAAATTCAAGATATACATTTTATTTGTCAGGTAAATATTTTTAATATACGAAATTTTAATCAAAATCGTTAGAGCCATTTTTGAGAAAATTGAAATTTTCGAAAAATGTTCCATGTAAAGCGTAGTTTGGGGTGGGGGGATTTTTCTCAAAATCTTCGTTCCGCATCCCTGGAAGATACTAAACTTAAATACCAAGTTTGATATTTTACCGACTTTTCGTTTTTGAGTTATTGTGTTCACAGACACACGGGCACACGGACACACGGAGACACTGACACACGGACACACACACACACACACACACAAACACGGACCTTTATGTGAAAATGCTTTTTTTAGATAAAGGGGACCCTAAAACATATATTTCCGGTGAAATCTCGGTATCGAATTTTTGGGTGGAATGCAATACCTTCTCTATACAGTATGTACATAGTGCATATAGAGAAAGTAAAAAGTGCAGTTTCGAACAAGCGCTAAAGTAATAGACGCAATTATATTTTAAGCAGGAGCCGGTTGAAAAGTGAATGCGCCAGAGATCGCAATGCATGACGGTAGGATAGCAAGAGACCAGATGAACGTGCATTTCCTTACCGTACAGAACCAAGGTGCAAGTGGGTAAACTAAATCTGAAGCTGGATGGATAGAGTCAGGCTGAAAAATTCAATACCATAGCCGATCTCTAGCTGGTTGCTCCATGGCAACATGCCGGCATAGCATTGAATTTCTCAACTAACTCGCATGTTTCCCGGTAAACCACAAGGTGTTCTCAAATTATTTTGAGATGCCAACCCCAATGGCGACTTAATGTTGTAAGTACTTAAGTCCCAGGATTCATAGTATAGCCAACTATTATGGTCAATTGGTATTGGGTTATTCGTTTTTTCACACAACCGTATGTAGAACAGAGTTCGATAAGTAGAGTCAGACTGAAAAATTCATTGCCATAGCCGACATTTGAGCCACAGATCTCCCGGTCTCTAGCCTGTTGCTCTTCTACTGAGCTACCATGGTAACATGCCGGCATAGCATTGCATTTCTCAACTGACTCGTATGTTTCCCGGTAAACCACAAGGTGGTCTCAAATTAACTTCTGTCCTACACACGACTTGTGTGAAAAAACAAGTTAACTAAATCTGATGTGTTACATTCTCATTACTTTTTCTAACTATTCTACAAACACACTTCGTATAAAAGATTATTTTCTTTCTACTTCATGTTAATCGATATAAACATTAGCTGAATGGTGTTATTAATAGGTCTTTATAAGTAGGAGACACTACGGTAAATTGATAGTCAAATGTTTTAAAACCTGTAGCTTTGTGATTGAAATTCGCTTCTTTGCATGGACAGAAGTAAAACAAAACAAATGCGGAGGACTTCCTGCATGAGAAATAAGATATTCCGACGAATTGCTCGGAAACGGATAGCTCCACAGTAAAAATATAAAATTCATAAATTGTGCGTCATAACGAAATCTCCATTGTGTAGTAATTCTTTGTCTATCTCTTACGATTTACCAGTTATGCAAAGGCCACCCACAATGAAGAGGTCTTCAGAGACTATTTACAAGAAATTTAAGGTATACATTGCATTTGTCATGTAAATATCTTTAATATACGATATTTTAATCAAAATCGATAGTCATTTTTGAGAAAATCAAAATGTTCAAACATTTCGCGTATGGGAGGATTTTCTTGAATTTCTTTGCTTAACATTCTTGGAAGATGCAGTAATAAATATCAGTTTTGGTAGCTTTTAGTTCACAAATACAAAAACAGACACACGCACACACACGCAAACAGAGACCTTTTTCTAAAAGCTGTTCTTTTTTGGATTCAGGAAACTCAAATGTGTGTTTCTAAGAAATTTGATATAGAGTTTTTGGGTGGAAAACATTATCTCCCTTACTATATGTAGTAGACAAAGTAATAAACACAGAAAGCAGAGGAAGTCATGTCACTTGAACACGTCAAATTATTAATGGTTAATGACAGGTGTTACATATTTTTGCAAGATCTTTAGGTAAGTATCCAGGCTGAATGTGCCCTTTCCAAGCTACGGCGTATTTTCATTCGTACAATTACAGCTGAGGTAATACGATAGAAAACAGCCTGCCATTTGCACAATAATTGGATGGTGGGCGTTGACTTCATAAACGAATTATCTAAGGTTGGATTGACTGGGCGTACAGCATAATAAGCAAGTGGGCAGCGCCGAGCCCAGAAGGAGAGTGTGATGGAAGCCGAAGGCACAGTTTATTCGAGGGTGCGTAACAGAAATTCGATATTCCAACATGTACTTGCCTAGTTGGATCTTAGGAATATATGCAATTTGTCCTAAAGAGAGAGGTAGCTCAAGGATTACCTCTATGGCTCCCATTTCATAGGTCACTGGTTTAAACCCTGTGTATTGACCTATATGAAAGAGCTTTTTGAATAGTTTCCTCAGCAGGGCTGCTTCAGGGGTGATCAAGCCGTGCGAGTGTATCCAAAAAAAAGTATTTTCAGAAAAAGGTCCATATGTCTGTGTGTCTGTGAACACGATAACTCAAAAACGAAAAGTCGGTAAAATACCAAACTTGGTATTTAAGTTTAGTATCTTCCAGGGATGCGACACGAAGATTTTGAGAAAAATCCCCCCACCCCAAACTACCCTTTACATGGAACTTTTTTCGAAAATTTTGCTTTTCTAAAAAATTGCTCTAACGATTTTTATTAAAATATAGTATATTACAGATATTTACATGACAAATGAAATGTATATTTTGAATTTTCTGGGAATAGCCTCTGAAGACTGCTTTATTCTGGGTCAATTTTACGGAATTTTGCATAACTGCTAAACCGTAAGCGATGGACAAAAACTTACCACACAACAAATGTAGAGCACCTTAAAACACACAATTTATGTTATATACATTTTTTTCGTGGAGTTTATTGTTTTTGAGACATTCCTTGTTCTTTTTTCAGCTATAAAGACTTATACTTTTCTCATACAGGACTTTGTGAACTCGTGTCCATACAAACAAAGGAACTTCAGTCGCACAGCAACCAGCTTTTGACTATCAGTTTAACCTATGGTACCCCCTTATTTCGCTTCTACTAACACGGAAGCTAGTAATAAAACTATTTCTGCTAATTTTTGCTCCATTAGATGAAGTAAATAGAATAATTTGTTGCAGTGATATAGAGAAAGTCATGTGAATGGAACACATAAGATTTTTTATTCTGACACTTGTGACAAATGAAGCGCAGGGTTGGTCACTTGCGATAGATCCTCATCGCTGATCATCGTCATCGAAACATCACATACGCGACAGATGTTCTACAATAAGCACAACGTTCATAAACAGGAGCGTTTGAACGTTATCCCCTTTCATCTGGGGGATTTAGATTTCCCGTAGGCGGCGGTGCATGAGGAGACACAATTCGTTGCATGATCTATAGCGTATAAGAACTGCTCTTTGGCGGCCAGTTACTCATTTACTCACTGGACTATGCCTGTAGTATTGCAATGCGCCACATCAATCAGGGAAGCTATCGTCTCGGCTGATTCTAATGTTACGGAAGTGCAAATGTTGTGCTTCGACCTTCACCCAGTGACATATTGGGTATCATCTTCCCCTCTTCGGGCTTCAAGGTTTGTGGATAAGTATGCACAAAGTACTCCAACTCAGAGAGTAGAGTTAAAACAGCCGGTTGTAGTATGCAATATAGATTATTATTAACTATTATTATTATTATTATTATTATTATTATTATTATTATTAATCAGTTGTATATTATTATTACTAATACTACTACTGCTGCTGCTGCTGCTGGTACTTGACAACAGTCGTCAAATGTGTTTTCATTTTCAGTGTGTGCTTTTTATCCTTTAATTTCCTTATTAAGGGGTAGATCTAAAATGTGAATATTTTCAGTTAACTTTTTATCTTTCACTACGTATAATCGTGGTCTTTTACCACATAATATATCTCTTGAGTTATATTTATTATTTATTGGTTACCAAAAAAACTGAAAATAAATACATGAATATACACGTTATGTATAGATTTATAAAGTGAAAAACTTATTCCTGTAGGATGGGAATACAAATTGGGTGAAGCATGAGGGGCAACTAAGGCCATATTGTGACTGCAGTGCTTGTCGTCAGTGTACTCATGCTAATTAGGCCAGTTACCATTGTCAATTTACGAATGCTATTTTGTTCAATTTTTACCTCACTTAACATCCCACGTGTATAGTATTGGAAAAAGAAGATGAAAAAAAAAAAGCGCGACGTGTCTGCTTCACTCACTGGGACGTCGAACACAAGACCGCTAATCGCTCGTACCTACTCGATGTAACATCACACTGTCACCTCACTCGTAGAACACACTGAGTAACCAGTAATTTATGTCAAAGAAAGAAAAAAAAAACCTGCTCTCTATCACTTACAGGCACACTTGTTTATGTATCTAACTGGAGTGTGTGAGAATTTTCGTGGGAGGTGGGGGACAGAAGCTTCACTAAATAGTGCGACTGGAATTAGGCCAGGAGAGCATTCTACCTCCATTTGTCTCATCAATCGGACAGTCAGGCGGCGCTGAATGACATCGCTTTCCATGCGATAAGCTTGGCGCATAGCTGCACGTCGCAATATTGTAACATATGTATAAAGTTATAGTTCTGGCAACTGTTTCCATCGTAAATTTTATTGGTGGTCGGGGATTAGGTAATATCATTTAATGCTCGTAATAAATAGAAGATTTTAGATACGTCTCTGGATGAACTACTCGATCAAAAAGGAATCATATGAAGATTGGGCACAAAGAGACTCGTAGCTTAACTGTAGCCGTCGTGTAGGAGTTATGTAAAATTCCGTAAAATTCGTCCAGAATAAAGTAGTCTTCAGAAGCTATTCCCAGAAAATTCAAGATATACATTTTATTTGTCAGGTAAATATCTTTAATATATGATATTTTAATCAAAATCGTTAGAGCCATTTTTAAGAAAATCAAAATTTTCGAAAAAAGTTCCATGTAAAGGGTTGTTCGGGGTGGGGAGATTTTTCTCAAAATCTTTGTGTCGCATCCCTGGAAGATACTAAACTTAAATACCAAGTTTGGTATTTTACCGACTTTTCGTTTTTGAGTCATCGTGTTCAGAGACACACGGACACACTGACACACACACACGGACCATTTTGTGATAATTCTTTTTTTTTGATACAGGGGACCCTAAAACATGTATTTCCGGTGAAATCTCGGTATCGAATTTTTGGGTGGAGCGCAGTACCTTCTCTATACACTATGTACATAGTACGTGTAGAGAAAGTAAACATAGATGTTATGCATAGTGTCTAAGTAACTGAAACTATTTACAGTAAGTGATTTATGCAGATTTTACAGAAATATGACTGATACACAAGAAATCATGTACATTAAATAAAGTACAGTAACATATTGACATATCACATTTCAAAACTCTGATGTGTACCATTTACATGATTTTCTTTTCATCTGTTACAAATTACTGTTAAAAGTCTTATTCTTCTACGTATTCCATGCTAATCGAGATAAAATTAGCAGAAAGGTCTTATTTCTTGCTTCTTTTTAAGTAGAAGGAAAATAAAAAAAAATAAAAAAAAATATGGCATACATGTTAACAAATTCTACATTTTTTGTGTAGAAAGTTTATGACTATCTCTTATTGTTTACCAGTTAGGCAATGTTCAGCAAAACTCCAGAATAAAGTGAACTTCAGAAGCCATTCTTACAAAGGTCAAGATACACATTTTATTTATCATGTAAAGGTCTTTAATATACATTTTAATAGTTAGAGCCATTTATAATACGATCAAGATTTTAGAAACATTTTCCATGGAAAGGGTATTTGGTGGTGGGGGGGGGATTTTCTTGAAAATCTTCGTGTCGCTTCCTTGACGGAGGGACAACACCATTCTACGAGAATTGCCATCTCTTTATACACGCTGTGTATAATGCGATTATAAATTTAAAAATCTGATGAGTTACACACACATGAATGCTTTAAAAGCTGTCGTTATGCGATTGTCATTACAAATCGCTTCTTTTCTTGGCCAGGAGTAGAACAAAAGGAAAACGGACACTCCCGTCTGAGAAAAGTATAAGTACTTCACAACTGAATCTAATAACAATGAATACCTCTAAAACGCTAACCTCCACGAGAAAAATATATATGACATAACTTGTGTATTTTAACAAGACCTAAATTGTTTGTACAGTAAGTTTTTGTCTATCTCTTACGGTTTACAAGTTATGCCAAATTAAGCAAAATTCATCCAGAACAAACAGGTCTTCAGAAGCTATTCCCAGAAAATTCAAAATATACATTTTATTTGTCAGGTAAATAACTTTAATATACGATATTTTAATCAAAATCGTTAGAGCCATTTTTGAGGAAATCAAAATTTTCGAAAAAAATTCCACGTAAAGGGTAGTTTGGGGTAGGGGGGATTTTTCTCAAAATCTTCATGTCGCATCCCTGGAAGATACTAAACTTAAATCCCAAGTTTGGTATTTTACCGACTTTTCGTTTTTGAGTTATCGTGTTCACAGACACACGGACACACATACGGACCTTTTTCTGAAAATACTTTTTTTGGATACAGGGGACCCTAAAACATATATTTCCGGTGAAATCTCGGTATCGAATTTTTTGGTGGAGTGCAGTACATTCTCTATTCACTATGTACATAGTGAGTATAGAGAAAGTAAAAAGGCATCCATGTCTTGATATGTTTAAGATGTCGTTTACTAATACACTCAAAAATGTAAAAAATATCGGAAACGCTACTTTAGAAAAATTAAAATTTAATTTGGTTGTAATTATAAACAAATATTTTAATGTATGTTTATAGTTTTGTGCCAATTAAGAAAACATCTGATGTGTTCCATTCATATTACTTTCTCTATATCTCTGTAACAAATGATTGTTAAAAAGCTTATTCTTTTATATACTTTATGCAAATTGTGATAAGCCTTAGTAAAATTGACCATATTGCTTGCTTCTTTTTAAGTAGAAAGCAAATAAGAGATACACTAGACTAAAGTGATAGTCAAATATTTTAAAAGCTGTTGCTATGTCATTGAAATACGTTTCTTTGCATGACTAGGAGTTGACGAGTTCCCGTTCAGAAAGTCAACATTTTCGAATTTTTTTCTATCTAAAGTGTAGTTGAGTGTGGGGGGATTTTATTAAAAAACTTCGTGTCGCATCCTTGGAAGACACTGAACTTAAATACGAAGTTTTGTGTTTAAGGGACTTTTAATTTTTACTTTCTCTATATTCACTATGTACATAGTGTATAGAGAATGTATTGCACTCCACCAAAAAATTCGATACCGAGATTTCACCGGAAATATATGTTTTAGGGTCCTCTATATCCAAAACAAAATATCTTCAGAAAAAAGTCCGTGTGTGTGTGTGTGTGTGTGTGTGTGTGTGTACATTGGTCCGTGTGTCCGTGTGTCTGTGAACACGATAACTCAAAAATGAAAAGTCGGTAAAACACCAAACTTTGTATTTAAGTTTAGTATCTTCCAGGGATGCGACACGAAGATTTTAAGAAAAATCCCCCACCCCAACCTACCCTTTACACGGAACTTTTTTCGAAAATTTTGATTTTCTAAAAAATGGCTCTAACGATTTTTATTAAAATATCGTATGTTAAAGTCATTTACCTGACAAATAAAATGTAAATTTCGAATTTTCTGGGAATAGCCTCTGAAGACTACTTTATTCTGGATGAATTTTTCATAACTACTAAACCGTTAGAGATGGACTAAAACTTAACACACACAAAATGTAGAACACGTTAAAACACACAATTTATGTCATATACATTTTTTTCGTGGAGTTGATCGTTTTTGAGATATTCCGTTTTCTTGGTTTCAGCTTTGAAAAACTTATTGCTTTACTCATACAGGAATTTGTCAACTCCTGTCCATACAAACAAAGGAACACCAGTCACATAGCAACCAGCTTTTGGCTTTCACTTTAACCTATGGTACTCCCTTATTTCGCGTCTACTTACAATAAAGCAAGAAATAAAACTATTTGTGCTAATTTTTCTCGATTAGCATGAAATAAATAAAAGATAAGCTTATTAACAATAATAATTTACAGAGATATAGAGAAAGTCATGTGAATAGAACACATCAGATTTTTGAGCTATGCTGCCCACAGAGACACCCACGGGCATTTTTGGATTCAGGGGAAAACCTATATTTCCGGTGAAATCTCGGTATCGAAATTTGGGTGTAATTCAATACCTTCTCTATACACTATGTACATGTACGTGCAGAGAACGTAAAATACTACCGAATGTTTGGTTTCGGCTGAAATAAAATACCACCACATTTTGACATTCTATGACTCATTTACGCATGGGTTTGTGTGGCAAATTCATTGAACAAGTTGCGCTGACGTGCATAATATCATGGCTATTTCTAGTTTGCTGATTATGATAGTTCGACAGTAGGGGCAGATCACCAATAATTTCGCATTATTTATAGATGTAATATATGACACATGGTACTTGCTTTGTTAATCTGCTTAGATTGGTAAATCTATGGATTTCCCTGTTATAACTATATCACTGCTAACCAGTTCAGTCAGCCTGGGGGGGGGGCAAGTGTCGTTGATAACAGCACGTGTGATTTCAGTCTGTTCGATCTAATACTGAGTTTGATGAAAGACTTAGTGTAATGCTAGGATATAAACTACGATATGGACTTACATTAAGTATATTTGATCGTATTTATAATTTCTAACTCTAACACCATAAGCAAAATTTAATTACACCCAAAAATCGATACCAACATTGACCCGGAAATGTACGTTTTGAGGTCCTATCAAACCTTTTTACGAAAATGTATGTGTATATCTATCTCTGCAGAAAATAACTAAAAAATAAATGGTCGGTTAGATAACAAGTTTGATAATTATGTTTAACATCCTCAGAAAAGCTTTCTTATTACTTTCTCTACATGTACTATGCGCATAGTATGTAGAGAAGGTATTGTATTGCACCCAAAAATTCGATACCGAGATCAGAGGAAATATATGCTTTACGGTTTCCTGTATCCAAAAAAATAAGCATTTTCAGAAAAAGGTCCATGTGTGTATGTGTGTGTGTGTCCATGTGTCTGTGAACACGATAATTCAAAAACGAAAAGTCGAAAAATACCAAACTTGGTATTTAAGTTTAGTATTTTCCAGGGATGCGATACGAAGATTTTGAGAGAAATCCCCCCACCTCAAACCACCCTTTACATAGAAAATTTTCGAAAATTATGATTTTTCTCAAAAATTGCTCTAACGATTTTGATTAAAACACCGTACATTAAAAATATCTATACGGAAAATAAAACGTATATCTTTAATTTTCTGGGAATAGCCTCTGAAGACCGCTTTATTCTGAATGAATTTTGCGTAACTGGTAAACCGTAAGAGTAGGCAAAAACTTATTACACAAAAATGTAAATCACGTTAAAACACATAATATATGTTATATACATTTTTTCCGTAGAATTGACCGTTTCTGAGATATTCCTTGTTATTTGTTTCTATTTAAAATACTTGAAACTTTTCTCACACGGAAAGCTGTAAACTCCTGGCTCTGCATAGAAACGGATTTCAACCACATGGAGGGCCGCGTCGTGGTCGAGCAGTTAGACCGTTCGCTTCGAACCCAAGCGACCACATGTGAGATTTGTGGTGGACAAAGCGGCGCAGGGCCGTGTTTGCTCCGGGTTCTCCGGTTTCCCCTGGCATCGCATTCCACCGGTTGTCCATCTTCATTCCATGTATCACCAGTGTCATTGCCTGCGGTGGCATGGTAGTAAAAGTGGGTGTTAAACACTATAAAAAAAAACAACTACATGGCAGCCAGCTTTTAAAAGATTTGACTATTACTTTAGCCTAGTGGATTCCCTTATTATCCTTCTACTTACAAGGAAGCAAGTAATTAAGACTATTTCTGCTAATATTTAATCTCGATTTATAAAGTAGACAAAGGAATATAATTAACAATAATGTTTTACAGCGATGTAGAGAAAGAAAGTCATGTGAATGGAACACACCACTTTTTTTTATTTTCTAACAGTTGCCTCAAAACATTGTTATTACATAATATGTTTTAAAAGATTTGTATAAAATATTATGTATACGTTCATTGACTCTCTCCTCTATGATTTATTAGTAGCTAGGTATTGCACTCCACCAAAATATTTGAACCGAGATTTCACGGAAATACGCGTTTTAGGGTCTCCTGTATTTAAAAAGGCAGTTTTAGAAAAAAGTCGGAGTGTGTATGTGTGTGCCGTGAATAAAAGGTCTTCAGAGGCTGTTCCCAGAAAATTGAACATATAATTTTATGCGTCATGTAAATGTCTGTAATATACGGCTAGAGAAAGTAAAATTGTAGACCTCGTGAAACACACAATATATATATGATACACATTATTTTCGTAGAGTTAGCCGTTTTCAAGTTATTCGAAGTTATTTGTTTAAGTTTTAAAACACTTTTTTCTCAAACTGTTTCTTTTCGTTTCTCGTTTGTTTACTCCTAGCAAGCTAAGATAAGTGAATTTTAATTGTTTCTCATAGCTGGCTTTTATAAGCGTTCATTGTCGCTTTAGCCTTTGCATTCACTTATTTCCTTTCAACTTACAAAGCAACAAACAAGAAGACAATTCTGCTAATGTTTACCATGATATAGGTAAAATAATCATCTTTTGTAAGCAAAGATTGTTTGCGAAACAGCTAGAAAAAGTCGTGAATGGAACACATTAGAATTTTTTTTTTTACTGAAAAAGCTTTTGGCTTCAGAAGGCCTCAAAACATATATTTTTTTATTAAAACCCGACATGGAATTTTTGGTTACAATACAATACTTCCCCGATTACTACCATTTATAAAATCTAATGTATTCCGTTCACATGACTTTCTTTAATTGTTCCACAAACAAAAAATTTATTTTTTAGCTTTAGCTACATCAGGCTAATCAGAATAAATATACGCAGAATTAGTCTATTACTTGCTTGCTTGTAAGTAGAAAGGAAATGCACAGGCTAAAGGGATAACCAAGTCATTTAAAAGCCGGTATGTGAAACAAACGAAATTCCGTTCTCTTTTCTTGCCAGGTGTAAAAAAACGAGAAAGGAGATGAAAGATGTCTTCCCGTTCGAGATAAGTTGAAGTGCCTTAAAATTGATAGCCATAATCCGGGATATCTCGAAAACGGTTAACTCTAAAAGAAATTGTATATATCATTAATTGTGTGTTTTGATGAGATCCACATTTTTTGACATAAGTTTTTGTCTATCTCGTATGGCTTTTCGGTTATACAAAAGAGGTGATACGACCACTTATCACATATGCAGTTCTTGTGTGGGGTGCACTCAGCTAAACACATATTCATCGACTACAGGTTCTGCAAAATAAATTCATTCGAATTGCCACAAATTCTCCTTGGTTCGTAAGAAACGATCAAGAACTGGGAATTCTTCCGTTACCGCAATACATCAGGGAATTAGCACAGTCTTTCTACAACAAACTTCCTCAAGTCTCTGGAGCTCAGATATACCACATAAGAACAAAAACCCGAAAGAGAATAAGGTTAAAAAGGAAATTACCCCAGGACAGTCTACTCAGCCAATCCGATAACAGCAACTTTTCTCCCCTTGAATAAATTATAATGTAGCAAATATTATATAGTTTTTGTATTATATCTTTATTTTCTTTTACTTAATTTGTTACCACGCATTTGCTGTCATTATTGTATTTAATTCTATACTTAATGTACACTGTTCATTGTTACTTATAAGAGATATTATTTAACTATCAGTGAATATTATGTAAAAAAAAAAAAAAAACACATTTTTTTTAAGATAGAGGAACCTTATAGGTCAACCTCATTATGCAATTTATTATTGTTAAGTGTTCTCAATGGCCTGTAAAGCAATACTGCTCATGGGTCAAAAATAAATTATTAAAAAAAATCGTTGGAGCTATTTTTTAGAAAATCAAAATGTTTGAAAATTTTTCAAAAATGTGGGATGGGGAGTTTTCCTGAAAATCTTCAACTCGCATGCTTGGAATATACTCAATAGCAGGTTTGATGTTTAACCGACTTTTTGTTTCTGATCTACGCTGCCAATAGACATACACACACACACACACACACACACACCTACACACACGGACATGTTTCTAAAATGTCTTTTTTTGGAATCAGGGACAAATTAAATGGCGTTTTACTTATGGACGCTCTTTATCTGCTATGGTTCTCAGACCCTTAGTTTTGCTCAGAGCCCTCTTTATCAGGTTGATGTTCTTTTACGTGTCTAAATCTACGACACGGGACCAACGGCTTTACTTCCCTTCCGAAGGAAGCCATGCTAAGGATTTTACGCCCGAAAAAATGGTAATAATTACCCCACGGAAGGTGATACTATGTACACAGTACATATAGAGAAAGTAATAAGAAAGTAAAAGTGGACAACCACAAATACAACAGCAGGACTAATTTTGCAAGCTAGGAAATGACATAATGCGGTCTTATAATCATATAAAGAGCTAAAATGGCATTACTACGGAATTTTGAACGTAAGCTGTTTCTGGTAATTTGTGCATGTGGAACAATTGAATAACGGTTCGCCTTATGCCGAGAGAGCATTGAGAGAGGGGAACATGGCCGGCCTGTTGTATTGATTCATTACACTGTGCGTGCGAGCGAGCGCACTATGGCTGCCCGCCTGGTCTTCCGATTCTCTTGCAAACTAAACTATTCACCGCAGAATCCACAAGCTATCTGTTTGTGTCAGCAAATGGCATCACATCGCATCTCGGCTGCGGTCAGGCTATCTACAAGCCAAGAAAATGATAAATGTTTTCTGTTTATGATCTAAGAGCAGGCAACTTCGATGTGGTAGCAAAGTTTAATTACTTTCTTGAACTCAAGAGAGAAATCCTAGAAACTTACACTAGCAAAAACTTGTATTTGGGTCGTCTTAGGGAACATGTTTGACTTTTCTCCAGACTACTTCATAACAGTATATTATATACCATTACTATAGATCCGTTTTTTGTACATTTGAGTAACTCGACAATGCCTCGTAAATGAAATGTACTTTTAGAGCTGCTTTCACAGATTGGTACTAAGTCTTCAAAGAGATATTTATGATGTTATACACTCGCACGACTTCTTCTACCCATTCTTCAATAAATATTTCTTCCACTGCAGTAAATTCTTCTTTCGGCTTCAGCCCGTTCCGGTTCTAAATTGCAGCTTTCATTATGTCCTTGGTTACTTCTTCCCTTGTGGATTGTAATTTAAAACTGCTTTGGGTTTCCTGTTCTTTTGCATTCTGTCCAAATGTGACTTCGAATTTTCTTCATGTTTTTATAATGCCACTTATTTTTTTTTTTTTTTACCTCTAATAATTCTTCGCGGATGTTTATACTTTCTAAATAAATTATTCTTGCATAATCTTCTATCTACTTCACATTAATCGAAATAAACATTTACAGAATTGTGAATAGAGAAACGCATTAGGCTTAAACGTTAGTAAAACGTGTTAAAAGCTGGCCGCTATATGATGGTTATGAAATTCCGTTCCCTTTTCGTGGCCAACAGAATCAAAAATGATTAACGACTTCCCATAAAAGTATAAAAGCGATGCACATGACTCTCTACCTGTTCTGTGACAAATGTTTTTACAAAAGTTTATTCTTCTATCTACTTCATGCTTATCAAGATCAACAAAGAGGAATGGAGTTTATGTTATTATTTCTAAGTACAGTCTATTCCTATTCTAGGGATTAAAGGAGGGGGAAGGGGTGCCACGTGCCAAACAACCCTACCTTTCCTCCCTTACTCCACCTGCTGTTGGAAAAGAATGCTAATAGACAATACAAGGGAATAAGAAAATACAATAAGGTAAAGCGATAGTCAAAACTTTTAAAAGCTAGTATTGATATTCCGTTCTCAATAATTGATCTGAATGATAAAAATATTGGAAATGTAAACCTATAACAAACAGTATCTCGGTAATTGTATGTTCTGACGAGATCTACATTTTTATACAAGTAAGCTTTTGTCTTTCTCTTATAGTTTAGCAGTTAGACAAAATCATCGAGAACGAAGAGGTTATTCCCTGAAAATTCAAGATATACATTTCGTTTGTCATGAAAATATCTTAAAACATATGATATTTTTATAAAAAGTGTCAGTTATTTTTGAGATAATAAACATTTTCAAAAAAATGTTCTATGTAAAGAATAGTTGGAGGGGTGGAAGAGCTTCTCTATAAACTTTATGTTTTCTTCCTTAGAAGATAATGAGCTTAAAAGCCAAGTTTGATTTTTGACCAATTTGTCGTTTTTAAGTTGTGCTGTGCACACAAAACCACGGGAATGTTTTTAAATTTTTTGGATTCAGGGGGGTCTTAAAACAAGTATTTCTGGTCAAATCTCAGTATCAATTTTTTTAAAATACAATACTACTACGCAAATTGTATGTACATATGTACTAGCGGAAGTAAAAGGGAAACAGGATTTTAGATAAGATCTAAACTTGGTATGTAATTTCAATATTTTCTACAGATGCATTCCAAAAATTGTAAGACAAACCCCTTCATGAAACATCCTATACATGGAAAGCATTATTTTGCTATATATTCTCTCAAAATGGTTTTAACGATCTGATGAATATAGTGCATATTTAAGATGATAGGTGAAAAAATAAAATATGTATTGGCTGACTTTTCTGGGATGAGCCTGAAAAATCATTGGAAATTAGTTTTATATAATTTTGGTAAACCAAAAGAGATAAACAAAACAAGAGAACAAAAGAGAAAAAGGATTCCTGTTTAAAATAATCACATTTTATGTATTCAGTCATATTTAAGATACTTTTTAGACTAGTTTGTTCAAGAATAAATAGAGAAACTCATGTGTATGTAACAACTAACTGATTATCTTTGTTTACTTTATGTAATGTATATTCCATTTTTATAAACCACCGTTACTTTATATTCCAACTTTAACTGTACTTGTCTAATCGGTGGTTTTTAAATGTTGGAACATGATTGTCTATCTACAATGATGTTAACTCATGTACAGTTGACATTAGATTTTATTTCTTGGGATTTCATGTTTTATATCACACATTCGCGCATACTTCCGTGCTCTGGGGAGGACAGGGGATAAATCTTGCTTAATGAAAACTTCCCACTCCCGCCGGCAATCGAACTAATGACCTCACGCACGGTATGTATGTTATTACGCACTTTTAAAGCTTAATTCCTTTAGGATTCCTTAGCGATGTTGTGTATCAAATAGCTTTCGGCCTCCTGAGACACCCGCGTGTACAACACGGAGCACTTTCATCACGTTACATAGAAAAAGCCTCTCAAATCCTGCTCAGGATGAGTGGTACCAAGATAAGAGAGATCATTACCTCAGCCTTATGAATATTCCATGTCCTTGTTTTTTTCCTGCACAAGTGGGCTGGGAGCGTGCCTCGGCAACTCAAACTCTTAATATTATCTTTGTACTTACACGGTAAAGAATTCGTTCCCTATGATGCTTGTGACACACGGAGGACGTATTTTTGGGATTATACCAGGTGGTCTATTGCCCCGTATTTTACGTATGCAGCTGTCCCTTCGTGCGTTAAAGGAGCTGCAGAATTCATTGGGGCTATTTCAAGTTAAAACTTGCCTGTGGAGAACTACGGAGAGTGACTATTGTGTACCTGTCTTGCTTATTAGCGGAGACGGTGAACATAGCAACAGTCTTTTAAAAGATTTTACTTATAGTCTTATCTCTGCTAATGCTTATCTTGATTATCATGAAGCAGATAGAAGATTATTGTTTTGTAAGACTGTTATAGAATAGATAAAGTCATGTGAATGGAACACATCAGATTTTTAAACTCTGCCTTCTGGTTACTGATTGATATTACATGGCCAGCTATGTATATTGCTTGCAATAAAATTAATTTTCTCTACTTTACGATTGCTACAACTATTTATATTGGGAAAGAGGAATCAGATTGAAAAATCCAATGTCATATTTGGGATTTAAACCACGAATCTCCCGGACACCGTCTGGTGTTCTTTTTCAATTTTTAATCTGACACTGTCTAGTCAAACCTCGACCTTACACACAGCTTATGTGGAAATAACAATTAATTACCAACTATTTATATTCTTTGGAGTAACACGTATTATTTTTACTCCTTGACATTCTCAAATAAAAGTCAAGGGATTTTTCTCAACTACGTGTTTCACAACTCCAATATGTTGTTATTCAAGTGCCAGACGTTTATAAATCTTGCTTGATCTTTTAGTAATTTATGACATGTAGGAACAATTCGGTTTTCAATATAGAAAGAAGTCTCAAAATTGTTTGAGTGTATACAAGCACTCAAATATTCCCTATTGATTACTATAGATTTACAGAATACATAAGAAAATAAAGGAGTTACTTAGAGTAATAAGGAAAACATGACATATAAACTGATACAGTAAAATTTTTCCTGTAGCGAACCTAGTATATACAAGGTGGTCAAGTATTTGCCGTGTACGGATTTCCTTATGTGTGTACTCAAGTTAAAACCGGCCAGTGACGAACTGGCGAGCGCAATCTTCGTTTTACTCCTCTCAATGAGCATCTCTGCTGATAAGCGAGAGTTGTGCAGCCAGTTCCTCACTCTCTTGCCAGTTCTTCACTGGCCAGTTTTAACTTGAAATTGCCCCGTTGAGTTTTGCAGTTCTTTTAATGCATGAAGGGATAACTGCAAATATAAATTACTGGACAGTTGGGACACCAGGTATATGTGTTGTTGTGTCTGCGGTCGTCGTATGTTGATAAATGCTTTTTTGAGATTGTTTTGCTTTATTGATATTAGTTTCCATAAGGGGAGTCGAAATGCTCTATTTTGCGAATGTTAAAAGTTTGACCCAATATCTCAGCAACCATTTAAGATAGTGAGCTAAATTTTCAAGGCAGATTCAGCAATGCGTTTACAGTTGATTGAGGAAAAAATAAAATACTTCCGTGGATAAGAAGGAAAGTTATGATTTTTTTAATGAAGCTTTTAAAATTTTATTGAAAAATTATGATTTTTATACACTTAAAAAAAATAATCCACATACATAAAATTTTTTCGTTAAAATAAAGCCCATTTCGGTACAAATGTGTGGTGAAAATTTCAGTCTTTAGTGTTAATTACTTTCTGAAATGATGGGGCATTTGTATAGACAATTAATTTTACTTGTTCAGAAATTGCTTTCAAACGTAACATTTAAAAAATCTGATGTGTTCCTTTCACATGACTTTCTCTACATCTCTACAATAAATTATTGTTAAAAAGCTTATGCTTCTATGTACTTCCTTCTAATCGAGAAAAAATTAGCAGAAATAGTCGTATTAGTTGCTTCCTTGTAAGTAGAAGTGAAATAAGGAAGTACCATAGGTTAAAGTGAAAGTCAAAAGCTGGTTGCTATGTGACTGAAGTTCCTTTGTTTGTATGGACACGAGTTCACAAAATACTATATGAGAAAAGTATGTTTTTTATAGCTGAAACTTAAAACAAGGAATATAACTTAAAAACAATCAACTCCACGAAAAAAATGTATATAAGATAAATTGTGTGTTTTAAAGTGTTCTACATTTTTTGTGTGGTAAGTTTTTTTCCATCTCTTACGGTTTAGCAGTTATATAAAATTCCGTAAAATTGACCCAGAATAAAGTAGTCTTCAGAGGCTATTCCCAGAAAATTCAAGATATACATTTTATTTGTTAGGTAAATGTCTTCAATATACGATATTTTAATCAAAATCGTTAAAGACATTTTTGAGAAAATCAAAATTTTCGAAAAAAGTTCCATGTAAAGGGTAGTTGGGGGTGGGAAGATTTTTCTCAAAATCTTCGTGTCACATCCCTGGAAGATATTAAACTTAAATACCAAGTTTGGTATTTTACAGACTTTTCGTTTTTGAGTTACCGTGTTCACAGACACACGGACAAATTGACACAGGACACACATACGGACCTTTTTCTGAATATACTTTTTTTTAGATAAAGGGGACCCCAAAACATATATTTCCGATGAAATCTCGGTATCGAATTTTTTGATGGAGTGCAATACCTTACACTAAGTACATAGTACGTATAGAGAAAGTGATAATATAACCTAACTTAACACAAATTCGCAGTATTTTGAAACTCTCAAAAGAAGGAAATATAAGCGGGATTCCAACGCTGCTAATAGCTGAAGTAAAACTTTCGGATCAAAATAAAAACAAATATTTCTTCTCTAGCACTTATATTTACAAAGTTATTGATGTTTTACCAAGTGAGTGTTCTAAATAACTACTACGTAGGATTATTTTCAACAATATTTTTAAACTATTTATAATTAGCGTACTTCTGTGAAAGTTATACCAATATGAGCGGGAAGTTCGAAATATTCATATGCAATTACAACATGAAAATAAAAAAAAAAAAAAAAAATTATGAAAATCCCATTTCGCTTCCCCTTTATGGATATCTTGAATTATCAAAAGTTCATAAGTGTGAGTTTGAATATCCAAAATATCCGATTTGTTAACAGAACGGTATCAGCGAATCATATGTTTCACACATCTGCTTACACAGAAGTATGTAACACACAGTTCAAATACTTTGCAAATGCAGTTTAATGTGTGTATCTCTATAACAATCTTACCAAGCGGGAGACCTGGGTTCGATCCCCAGTACCGGCGTGGGGATTTTTCCCTCGCTGGGAGACCTGGACCTGGGTACACTCAGCCTCGTTCGGTCCCTGGGGGGCCAATTGAGGAGCTAGTTGATTGAGAAGTAGCGGCTCCAGGTCATGAGGACCGCATTAACCGGCCGGGAGGGGCTCGAGGCGCTGACCACGTCTCACCCTCCAATACCCCATCCATGACATCTGTAGTGGACCGAGATGGGGGACGCAGCGGCTGGGCGGTAGGCCAAGGTTCCCCGTGAGCTGTCGTGTCATGGAGTTATTATCTCTATAACAGTGAATATTTGTACTGATGTTACACCTGCATTTGTGCCAAAGTTTTCTAATTCTTTGTATTCTTTTTTTGCAGGTAGGTGTCAAAAACATCATTGGGCAGTTCAATCTAGTCTAAACAACGGTAAGAAAAAACCTATTTATTGTTGTTGTTAATAATTATCTTATTTATTAGTAGTTTTTTGGAAATAAAATTTGCAGTACGTAATTAACTGAAAGTATCCTCAAAGAATTGGCGCACTAATTCTCCAACATCATGTTCTGGAAAACAAAGAGAAGTAATTTCCTAAGTTCTCAGTTTATAAACATATTAAGTTAACCAATTAGAAGCCTTAAATAACATGCTACCTTCATGTCTGATTTCCTAATCTCATGTCCTAAGTTTTTATTCTCTCTAATTTTACTTTCTCTACAGGCACTGTGTACATATTGTCATGAACCCAAAAATTCGATACTGAGATTTCACCGGAAATACATGTTTTGTGTTCCCTGAATCCAAAAAAAAAGCATTTTTGGCAAAACGTCCGTGTGGGTGTATGGACAGCAAAGCTCAAAATAAAACATACCGTTAAATACCAAACTTGGTATTTAAGTTTGGTATCTTTTAAGGATGCGACACGAAGATTTTCAAGAAAATCCCCCCACTCCTGACTACCGTTGATATGGAACTTTTTTCGAAAATTTTGACTCTCTAAAAAATGGCTCTAGCAATTTTGATTAAAATATCGTATATTAAAGCTATTCACTAGATAAATAAAATGTATATTTTGAATTTATAGGGAATAACCTCTGAAGACTGCTTTATTCCGGATGGATTTTACGGAATTTTGCATAACTGCTAAACCGTAAGAGATGGACAAAAATGTACCATACAAAAATGTAGAGCACGTTAAACCACACAATTTATATCATATACATTTTCCTTGTGAAGTTGATCGTTTTTTAGATATTCCTTGCTATTGGTTTCAGCTTTAAAAAATGTAAACTTTTCTCATACAGGAAGTTGTCAACTTCTGTCCATACAAATAAAGGAACTTCAGTCACATAGCAACCAGCGTTTGAATATCATCTTATCCCTTATTTCGATTCTACTTACAAGTAAGCAAATAATAAAACTATTTCTGCGAATTTTTTCTCGATTAGCATGAAGTAAATAGAAGTATAAGCCTTCTAACAATAGTTTGTTGTCGAGATATAGAGAAAGTCATGTCAATGGAACCCATCAGATTTTTTTCTTTAAATTCTATTTTATTTACCTCACTTTAGCAACTCGGTCGTATCGCGACGGCATTGTTCGGTAAAGTACCTCCTTTATGGTACGGGGTGGACGGTAGCCTTTTACGGTCTCATCCCCATTCTGTACAACCTTCGCTTAGCGCCAAACAGATAGTGTTAGAGGGCCGTCCAATGTAGCTGCACTACCATCGTAGTCAAATAGCAAACTGCAGCTAGGCTTCTAAGATCTTAGCTCGTCATTCCATTCTTGCCACTATCCTCCGCAAGGCAGATTGGTTAAGGATGCCGCCCAGTCCTCTGCTTGCACTCTCTGTGGAAAGTTGCTAGCGCAATCGCAATCACCATCTATTTTCTGTTTTTGCTAGTGTTTCAGACTGCAGAGGGAACTTGGGGTTGTGGTACTAGATATTCAATGCGGAGGAGCAGTCAGATTGGCCGGCCCATGAGATTTGAATCCAGGACCTTCCGAATGCGGGCCACAAACGTTACCGCTTAGGCCAAACCGCTCTCTTCTAATCTATTTGAGCTCACTAGTGATATATTTCGTAAACATTTGTGTTTAAAAGTCTTTCATAAATATGCTGCCGTTCATTATTATATATCGACATCATATATAGATGCTTTTCTCCTGCATATAATGCTGAGTGCCACATTCATATGAGTTTCATTACCTATTCTGAAACAATAGAAACTAATAGTTCTGAAAGTATTCTTACAAAAGCTTATTCTTCTATGTCACGCAAATCAAAGTAAACATTACCATAAATGGTTTATTACATATTTATAGTAGGGAAAAGAAGAATAAGAGAATACACCAAGCTAAACCAAAAGCCAAAACAAATATAGAGAACATGGATGTCACACGTTAAAGATGGTTAGTAAAATGACTAAAATTTTGATAAATAAACATTTTCTTTCGGAAGAAATATTTCCAATTGTATCCAATGTAAGTTTTTTTTTTAAATACTGTAATATAAAATTGTTTTCAATGTCATGTGGTGCGGAAGAAGAACACTTCGCGAAGAGTGCACAGTCATTTCGGCTCCCAATATATGCATTGCTTTACATATTTATATATGTTAAAATTAACATTTTCCCGGAAAAGGTTGGCTAAGAAAGGAATATATAAATACTGTAATAAACAAGAGAGGGAAGAATTTGCTAGGATGAGAACAGGAGCATTACGTTTGAAAAGAATGAGAGACAGTGGATTAAAACGTTGTATTGTGTACGGGAAGCAGAACAGCGTTGCTCACTTTTTAAATGAATGTAGAGGTGTAATAAATTGGAGGAAAGAAATTTGGGAATACAGGTGGCATTTTATGCCAGGAGAGACGGTCGTAATAAGCGTTGAATAAGAAGAGAAAGAGTAAAAATCTGATGTGTTCCATTCACATGACTTTCTCTACTTCTGTGTAACAAATTATTGTTAATAAGCTTATTCTTCTATTTATTTCAAGCTAACCGATAAAAATTTTGCGGAAATAGTCTTACTACTTGCGTCCTTGTAAGTAGAAGCGAAATATGGGAGTATATTAGGTTAAAGTGAAGTCAAAAGCTGGTTACTAGGTGACTGAAGTTCCTTTGTTTGTATGGACACGAATTGACAAATTCCTGTATGAGAAAAGTTTTTCAAAGCTGAAACCAAAAACAAGGAATATATAAAAAACGATCAACTTTTCGAAAAAAAGCATATAACATAAATTGTGTGTTTTAATGTGCTCTACATTTTTGTGTGGTAAGTTTTTGTCCATTTCTTACGGTTTAGCAGTTATGCAAAATTCCTCCAGAATAAAGTAGTCTTCAGAGGCTATTCCCAGAAAATTCAAGATAAACATATTATTTGTCAGGTAAATATTTTTAATATACGATATTTTAATCAAAATCGTTACAGCCATTTTTGAGAAAATCAACATTTTCGAAAAAAGTTCCATGTTTTTCTTGTAAATCTTCGTGTCGCATCCTTGGAAGATACCAAACTTAAACACCAAGTTTGGTATTTAACGGTCTTTTCGTTTTTGAACTGCTTTTTTTGGATTCAGGGGGACCCAAAACGTGTACTTCCGGTGAAATCTCTGTATCGAATTTTTGGGTAGAATACAATACGGTCTCTATACACTATGTGCATAGTACGTGTAGAGAAAGTAAAATAAATAAATAAATAGGGCAATATTGTAACAGGCCAATTGGGCTGGTTACACTAGGGGTTAGTGTTAGGTCAGATGGAGGAAGTGTCGGAGGCAGTCTCGGGTGAGAATAGGTACGTGCCATGCGGATTGAAGAATCAGGAATGTAGTAAATGGGAGTAAATTTGCATACTATAAAAGTAGCTCTTATTCAGGATTTATCATACAGTTAGTCTTAAGGCCAAGGTGCCCATAGAGGACACAGACCTATGATAGTCCTCCCAGTCTTACCTCCATTGTTTTCTTTGGCCTTCTAAGCACTGTTTAAATAAAAACTTGTATAATTTCGGCGCTCAGTCTTGTGTCTGACAGTGTCTGTTTCATTGATATAGTACCCTTTAACTGCTATGGTCATATCGGGGGCGTTTAACTTGCGAAACAACTCTACATTTCTCTAGGTTAACCATTTTATATCTTTAAACACACGCACATTACTCTCACATTTATACTGCCAGACTCTATGGGGAATAGGGAATAATTCTGGATAAAGAATAATTCCCTGTCTCAACCAGGTATCAAACATGGGATCTGCAGATGAGAAGTCGGCTCCATGACCACTCGACCACGTTTCCTTAATAGCTTTGTCAGCGTTTCACTGACTAATACGTCAAGTGAACTAATTTCCACATATAATAAAACATGATGTAATTTCACGTTGGATTCAAATCTAGCTCCGCATCATTGCAATTTTAGGGAAAGATAAACGAAAAGTGGATAAACAAAGAGAAAGAGAGAACCGCGGAGGAAACCCAGAGGATGATGTGGAATATATAGCACAAACAAAACGGGGCCACACGAGCTAACAGACAGGGAGTTAATTGGTTATAGTGCCTAAGGAGTACTCAAGCCTAATTTGTTCATTAGACTAAGACTAAGTAGGCAGTCAGTATATGTAATAGGCATGGCTTATGCAAAAGTATAAGTAATTAAAGAATTGAAAATGTAACATAAGGAAAATTAAAATTATTATTATCACTGTACTTTACATTTTTACATTCTATATATGTACTATGTACCAAGTGTATAGAGAAGGTATTGCTCTGCACCCAAAAATTCGATACTGAGATTTCACCGGAAATATATGTTTTAGGGTCCCCTGTTTTTTTCAGAAAAAGGTCCGTGTGTGTCCGTGTGCCTTTGAACATCATAACTCAAAAAGGAAAAGTCGGTAAAATACCAAAGTTGGTATTTAAGTTTAGTATCTTCCAGGGATGCGACAAGAAGATTTTGAGAAAAATCCCCACACACCAAACTATCCTTTTTATGGATTTTGGTTACAACGATTTGGATTACATTTCCGTATATTAAATATATTTATCTGACAAATAAAATGTATATATTGAATTTTCTGGGAATAGACTCTGAAGACTACTTTATTCTGGACGAATTTTACGGAATTTCGCATAACTGCTAAACCGTAAGAGATGGACAAAAACTTACAACACCAAAAATGTAGAGCACCTTAAAACACACAATTTATCTTGAATACATTTCTTTCGTGGAGTTGATCGTTTTTAGATACTTGTTGTTTTTGGTTTAAGCTTTAAAAAACAATTTTCTCTTACAGGAATTTGTCAACTCCTGTCCATAGAAACAAAGGAACTTCAGTCACATAACAACCAACTTTTGAGTATCACTTTAACCAATAGTACTCCCTTATGTCGCTTCTACTTACAAGGAAGCAAGTAATAGGACTATTTCTGCTGATTGTTTCTCATTTAGTATGAAGTAAATAGAAGCATAAGTTTTTTTAACAATAATTTGTTGCAGAGCTATAGAGAAAATCATGTGAATGGAACACATAAATTTTTTTCAGATTTGTATCGATATTTGAAAACTATACATGTTACTTTTAAAATCCGACTTATACTAAGGGGTAGGAAGTATACTAAAAGTAACACATTTTTGCATTGTTTGTTAAATCATGCGCATTCTCTTCCTTTCCCCTCCGCGGAGACACCACATTCTGAATTTACTGTAATGTTAAGTATTTGTTCGTTTTCTGTGTCACTGGCGGATGCTAAGTGACAAGAAAAGTTATTTTCGAAAATATTATCTCTGAAAATAAAATTCAGCAAAACCTGGCGGTATTGGCAATATTTTTAGACATTATCAAGAGACGGATTGTCATAAATGTATAAATGAATGAGATACATTTGTCATGAAGGACAATAATCTCATTACGGTGATTTTAATTCTATTGAGATGGATATGCTGAAGCCTGTAACAAAATTCATGACTCGGATTCAATATTCTCTGCCTTTTCAACATTATTCTGTCACGTGATATCGACGATATTACAAGTTGAATACCCCGGATGTGTGCCGTTATTCATTTAGCGTTTTAACGATTTTCACGGCCCATGTTTTATCGGGACAGACTTCACACTTCATCATTTTAACCATTGTATTAACTCGGTAGAGCGGGTGTGCTATCCATCATGCGCTTGATAAAATCACGAAACGTTCCTTTACAGCGCCACAGTCACTGTTTTAAAATGCCTGCCACATGGCAAAAATTAACAGTCTATTAGCTGCTTATAGGCTTTGCTGATAAACATATTCGAAAATGCTATTTAATTAATTCCTAGAACATACTAAAAAAAATTGGTAATCACAAAATAAGTCGCATTTTTACGCCATTTTTGTGTGGTCGAAGTTGTTAAGACATGGATTTTTGTCCACGGTTCAAATTCCGTCAGGATTATCCTCCATGACTCTTTTTACTTTTTTTAGCCCGGTATGTACAATGTACATAGGGATAGAGAAGTATTGTATTCTAACCAAAAATTCGATACCGATATTTCACCGGAAATACATGTTTTATGACTCCCCCTGTATAAAAAAAAAAAAGTATTTTGAGAAAAAGGTCCGTGTGTGTGTGTGTGTGTGTGTGTGTGTGTGTGTGTGTTCGTGTGTCCGTGAGCCTGTGAACAAGATAACTCAGAAACGAAAAGTCGGTAAAATACCAAAGTTGGTATTTAAGTTTAGTATCTTCCAGGGATGCGTCACGAAGATTTTGAGAAGAATCCCCCACCCCAAACTACCCTTTACATGGAACTTTTTTCTAAAATTTTGTTTTTCTTAAAAATGGCTCAACGATTTTGATTAAAAGTTCGTATATTAAAGATATTTACACGACAAATAAAATGTATATCTTGAAATTTCTGGGAAAAGCCTCTGAAGACTTACTTTATTCTGGATGACTTTTATGGATTTTTGCATAACTGCTAAACCGTAAGAGATAGAGAAAACCTACAATATAAAAATGTAGAGCACCTTAAAACGCACAATTTATCTTATATACATTTTTTTCGTGGAGTTGATCGTTTTTTGAGATACTCTTTGTTTTTTGATTTAAGCTTTAAAAAACATGATTTTCTCATACAGGAATTTAGCAATTCCAGTCCATACAAATAAAGAAAGTTCAGTTATATAGCTACCAACTTTTGACTATCACTTTAACCAAAAATACTCCCTTATTTCACCTCTGCTTACAAGGAAGCAAGCAATAGGACTATTTCTGCTGATTTTTTCTCGATTAGTATGAAGTAAATAGAAACATAAGCTTTTTAACAATAATTTGTTGCAGAGATATAGAGAAAATCTTGTGAATGGAACACATCAGATTTTTCAGTCCTTTCTCTCCCTTCACAGCTTACAAATTTCATTTCTAAGTTATTATTTAATGTTTTTGTTACACAGTGTCACCGCTATGCTTTCGTATATAGTAGGAATGGTCAGTGTCTGATGTATTACACTCACATTACTTTCTCTACCTTGTATAGATTATTTCTGCTTATACAAATTGTTCTTACGGAAATTTAAGTTCCCTTTGTTTAAACCTTTGTAGAAATAGCTACACTACATAGGTACTTTGTTATAGAAAATAAACTAATAGCGAGATTGACATTTTTTAGAATTGGTTGCTATTGATTGCTTAAACATCCATAGCTTTTATTCTTCTTTTTCTTATTTGATTGTAAGCTTCTCTTTCTGCTTTTATTTCTTTCATAAATTTATGCATTGGTGATTTTATCAAACAACCAATTTTCAGCATTTTCCTACAATGTTTCGAATGCGTCTTTCTGGTTTAAAAATTGACCAAGTTCCATACGAATATAACAGCAGATTCCACTCGTATGTATTCAACAAATTCCTCCTGATTTCTAAACTAATATCGTTTAATGTGTGCAATTTAGTTACTTTACTGAAGGAAAGTTTTGCTTGATATATTCTATTATATATTTATTTTTTAATTCTTCCATCAGATGTATTTTCCTACCTAAGTATTGAAGATCTTCAGCTTCATTTAATAATTTTCCGTTTAATCTAACTTGGCATTTTTACTTTCTCTATACGTACTATGTACATAGTGTATAGAGAAGGTATTGCACTCCACCTAAAAATTCGATACCGAGATTTCACTAGAAATATACCTGTATCCAAAAAAAAAGCATTTTTAGAAAAAGGTCCGTGTGTAAGTGTGTCCGTGTGTCTGTGAATACGATAACTCAAAAACGAAAAGTCGGTAAACTACCAAACTTCTTTTTTAAGTTTAGTATCTTCCACGGATGCGACACGAAGATTTTGAGAAAAATCCCCCCACCCCAAACTACCCTTCACATGGAACTTTTTTCGAAAATTTTTATTTTCTCAAAAATTGCTATAATGATTTTGATTTAAATATCGTATATTAAAGATATTTACTTGACAAATAAAATGTTATCTTCAATTTTCTAGGAATAGCCTCTGAAGCTTACTTTATTCTGGATGAAATTTACGGAATTTTGCATAACTGCTAAACCGCAAGAGATAGATGAAAACTTACTGCACAAAAAATGTAGAGCACGTTAAAACACAAAATTTATGTTATATACATTTTTTAATGGAGTTGATCGTTTTTTAGCTATTCCTTGTTTTTTGATTTTAGCTTTAAAAATCGTGTAAACTCGTGTCCATACAAACAAAGGAACTTCAGTCACATGGCAACCAGGTTTTGACTATCACTTTAACTTATGGTACTCCCTTATTTCGCTTCTACTTACAACGAATCAAGTAATAAGACTATTTCTGCTAAATTTTTCTCGGTTAGCATGAAGTAAATAGAAGCATAAGCCTTCTAACTATAATTTTTTGCAGAGATATAGAGAAAGCATGTGAATGGAACACATCAGATTTGTTATTTTCTTTGTTCCTATAAGTTAGAATTTTTGTTTTAGCTTTATTATCTAATATTTAAGTAATAATTATTGCTTAGCACTTTACGTATTACAGAAGTAAAAATTACATGGTAATTATCTAGAAACTTTAATAATACTATCTGATTTTAATTTCTCACACAGATTCTATTTTGATACTACGAGCTATTTAATGTAGATATGCTGAACGTTTTTGATTATGAAAGGCTATCACATATTTGTTTTCATTCGCGAATGAACCCCTTTCTCTTATGGCTGTTAATAATCCTAGCACAGAAAGGGAAACACGAGAGGTTAACTTAACTATGCACCCACGAGACAAACATATTCCTTTGTAGAACACCATAATATGCTACCATTTTCATGATACTAGAGACCTCTACTGTCACTTTGAATAAGACTGCAAACTTTTGCTTTATCTAAATGACCACCTGAATTAGGCCGAGCAAAGAGGTGGAGAGAAAATTTGCGTTTGCAGTTAGTACAAAGAGAGAAACTGTTCTCGGAATATTCAGAATCATAAAACACTGAGCAATAATCCACGTCTCTGTTTTACCACTGGCTTTGTGCATGTGCTGTGTTTTCCTTTCGCTGTAAACTTTGTAGGAAATGGAATTGTGTATCATTACTAAAGGAATTTCATACAAGATATGACTGGTTTTTGTTAGTAATTTCTATTTCTCCTTGTGTAAAACATAGTTTTCATTCAGATATAAAACGTAATCGAAACAAATGAAAAAAGAAAAGTATTTTACGATATTCTGGGCAAAGAGAAGCGGAATAATCTGGAGCAAACAGTTTCTGGTGGAGAAGCCCTTGTAAACACTGCTGAATACTTCTTATTAAATATATCGTTTTCATTTAAATACTTTCACAGGTCAATATGAAATTCATGTATATGTATATTATATATTTATATTATATATTCATATGATATTATTATATATGTTGGAAGAAATTAGCCCGCAAAAAAAATCCTATTTGTTCCATTCACATTACTTTTTCTACTTGTTCTGCAAACTATTCTTAAAAAAGATTAATTTTGTTATCTACATCATGATAATCGAGATAAGCATTAGCAGAAATCGTCTTATTTCTTAATTCCTTATACCAAGCGTCCAAACTGCACCGTATTTTACGTTTTACCCGTTTGTTTTATCCATCTTGCTTATCAGCACAGACGGTGAGCGGGTCGCGCTCATTTAGAGGATAAAACGAATGCCGCTATCTGCAAATCTCCAGTGCCCAATTTTAATTTGAAATAGCACCGTTGCGTACTGCAACTCTTTTAACGCACTACGAAAAACTTGCACACGCAAATACGGGTAGTTGGGTCACCTGGTAAGTAGGGAAATGATCTTGTTATTTGCTTCCTTGTAAGTAAAACGGAAATAAGGGAATGAACTGTTTTCTATGATATTGAAACAGGGATGACAAATAACCAACCCGAGTAAAGGTTAAATATTTCGAATTGAAATATATAACAGAAAAATATCTCGGAAATGGTGAACTCCACAAAAAATGTATATGACTAAAACTGTGTTTTAGGAGATCCAAATTTTTTGTGGAGTAAGTTTTTTTTATCTCTTATGGTTTAACAGTTATACAACAATTAACCAGAATGATGAGATATTCACAGCCATTTCAAGAAAATGCAATATGTAGATTTATTTATCATGTAAATATCTTTAATTCAGGGTATTTACATAAAGTCATTAGTCATTTTTTATAAAATCAAAAATTTTCAAAAAGTTTCCATGTAAAAGGTAGTTTGGTGTTGGGAGATATTCCTGAATTATGTGTTGCACCTCTGAAAGCTGCTGAACTTAAATATTAAGTTTAATATTTAACATTTTTTGACTTTTCGTTTATGAGTTATTGTGTTCATTCACACATGGACCTTTTCCTAAAAAAATCCTTTTTTGGGTTCAGGGGACTCTAAAATGTGCATTTCCTGTAAAATCTCGATAAGGAGTTTTTGGGTGGAATGATATACATTTACCAGCTATATACTACGCACTAAGTAGAGAAAGTAAAAGTGTACATATATGCCATAAATGTGGTGTATTAACGCGATCAACATTTTTAGAGTAGTAACATTTTTGTCTTTCTCTTACGGTTTACGAGCAGTTGTGCAAAAGTCCTCCAGACTAAAGAGAGCTTCAGAAGCTACCCAGCAAAATTAAGGCATATATTATATTTGCAATGTAGCTTTAATGTTTGGCATTTAATCCCAATTTTTAGTCATTTTTGAAAAAAATAAAACATTTCGAAAAAAGCTCCATGAGAAGGATAATTTTGGGGTAGACCGATCATTCTGAAAATATTCATGTCGTTTATTTGGAAAGTAGTAGTCTTAAATACAAGTTTGATACTTAACTGAATTTTTGTTTTTGAGTTGTGGTTTTTGGAGACGTGGACCTTTTTCTAAAAATGCTTATTTTTAATTCAGATGTCCTCAAAATATGTGTCACCAGTGAAATACCGATTATTTTTTAATGGAATGGGATACCTTCCCTACCTGCTGTGCGCATTGTACATAATTGTAGAGAAATTAAGATTTATTTTGGAATCACGAGACCTCAAAACGTGTATTTACAATTAAATCGCGCACTGAAGTTTTGACTGTAATACATTAGCAATAAGTAATAGAGAAATTAGCAAGAAATACAGCAAGCAAAAGAAAATTAATGAAATCTAGAAACCGTAGCACAAAAGCGTAAAGGGAAGAACTGCTCACGGAAATAAAAGAAAATAAATATTAAATTCAAGGGAACGGGTGAGGGAAAATGTGAGATAAAGATGTTAATAAAGATAAAGAAATAAAAATGTAATTAAAAGGCAGGTATAAAGGAGGAACAAAGGAACAAGTTAATGTCATCGTAAAGAAGGAAAATAAGCAATAAATAACATGAAATGAGAATAGAGTTGCAAATGCAGAGTGGCGAGAGAGACAGAGATTAAAAGATTATAATTGCAAGGAAGGCTATGTAGAAACAGCGACACAGCGCCTGTCGTTACCATGATACCAAATATAATGTTATCAGGCAGTAGCTAGGGAGTGTTCATAACAACACAGGCGAGTAATGATGGAATCGACAGGTACATACCTCACATTAAATATACCCCCTCCCCTCCCACCTCGCCCGCTACCTCTGCACAGCAAACAACAATGCGGATGCTGCTGTGGTTTATTGGAATGCTGAGGCGTGTTTGCTTTCACATGCAAGTGTTTTGTGTTGAGCTGTCGATAAGGTTCTAACAGCAGGATTAAAGCTAGACCTGCATCTACATCCTCTTACTCATTTTGGACAACACTATTCCTGTATGCTAGGACATAAAAGTCAAACCAGTTTTCAAAACACAATAAATGCTACATAAATGGAGGTATTAGCAGTGACTGAAATTGTTTAAATTAGTGTTGTGGTTTAAAAGAAACACATACGTTATAATTAGTTGCTTAATGAATCTTATAGAAATAACCGGTCATAAATAAGCATTTATTCCGTAACGGGGACAAAAATCGACTAGTTAGTAATGGGCATAGAAGTAGCTATTTTCTCATACGATTATAACAACAACGGGGAGAGAAAGAAATTAGCTACCCAGTAACAGTAACACAATAATAGGTATATAAAGTAACTAGTTACTCAGTAACGGTTAAAATAACCATAGGACAGAGAGTAAATACTACTCAGCAACAGTCCAAACAATAATGGAGACAAAAAGTAATTACGCAGTAACAGTTACAAATCATGGGAACAGAAAGTGACCATTTATTCAGTAACAGTTGAAATAATAATGGGGACAATTATTGGTAAAAGTTTAAGCAATAACGGGAACATAAAGTAACTAGTTACTGTAAAAGTTAGAACAATAACGAGGACAGAAGTAATTAGTTACTTAGCAACAGTTAAAGTAACTAATTACTCAGGAACAGTTTAAAAAATTATGGGAATAGAAAATAACTACTTAATAACGGTTAAAACAATAATGAGGACAGAAAGTAACTAGTTTCTCAGTAACGATTAAAAATAATGGATACAGAAAGTAACTAGTTACAGTTAAAACAATAATGATATAAAATGGCTAGTTACTCAGTAAAAGTAAAACAATCATGGGAGAGAAAGAAACTAGTTACTCAGTAACGGTTAAAAATAACGGATACAGTTAAAACAATAATGAGGATAGAAAATAACTAGTTACTCAGAAAAAATAAAACAAACATGGGAGAAAAAGAAATTAGTTACTCAGTAACGGTTAAAATAATCGTAGAACAGAACGTATCTGAAAGTAACAGCAAATTGATAAATTTATAATATTTGATGAAGGATTCAAAACTGAAAATAAAGTCAGTTACATTCAAAACGATTATAAGGACAACAATGATCTATTTACTCAACTATAGAATATCAGGACAAGTAACGTTACTTAATAACGGTTATAGAATATCAGGACAGCAAGTAACGTTACTTAATAACGCTTATAGAATATCAGGACAGCAAGTAACTAGTCACTCAATAACGCTTACAGAATATCAGGACAGCAAGTAACGTTACTCAATAACGGTTATAAAATATCAGGACAACAAGTAACTAGTCACTCAATAACGCTTATAGAATATCAGGACAGCAAGTAACGTTACTCAATAACGGTTATAGAATATCAGGACAACAAGTAACTAGTCACTCAATAACGGTTATAGAATATCAGGACAGCAAGTAACGTTACTCAATAACGGCTATAGAATATCAGGACAGCAAGTGACTAGTCACTCAATAACAGTTATAGAATATCAGGACAGCAAGTAACTAGTCTCTCAATAACGGTTATAGAATATCAGGACAGCAAGTAACGTTACTCAATAACAGTTATAGAATATCAGGACAGCAAGTAACTAGTCTCTCAATAACGGTTATAGAATATCAGGACAGTAAATAACTAGTCACTCAATAACGGTTATAGAATATCAGGACAACAAGTAACTAGTTACTCAATAACGCTTATAGAATATCAGGACAAAGAGTAACGTTACTTAATAACGCTTATAGAATATCAGGACAACCAGTAACGTTACTTAATAACGCTTATAGAATATCAGAACAACAAGTAACTAGTTACTCAATAACGGTTAGAGAATATCAGGACAGCAAGTAACTAGTTACTCAATAACGGTTATAGAATATCAGGACAGCAAGTAACTAGTCACTCAATAACGGTTATAGAATATCAGGACAACAAGTAACGTTACTTAATAACGCTTATAGAATATCAGGACAACAAGTAACTAGTTACTCAATAACGGTTATAGATTATCAGGACAGAAAGTAACGTTACTCAATAACGGTTATAGAATATTAAGACAGCAAGTAACGTTACTCAATAACGGTTATAGAATATCAGGACAGCAAGTAACGTTACCCAATAACGGTTATAGAATATCAGGATTACAAGTAACGTTACTTAATAACGGTTAGAGAATATCGGGACAGCAAGTAACGTTACTCAATAACGGTTATAGAATATCAGGACAGCAAGTAACATTAGTTAATAACGGTTATAGAATATCAGGTCAACAAGTAACGTTACTTAATAACGGTTAGAGAATATCAGGACAGCAAGTAACGTTACTCAACAACGGTTATAGAATATCAGGACAGCAAGTAGCGTTACTCAATAACGGTTAGAGAATATCAGGACAGCAAGTAACGTTACTCAATAACTGTTATAGAATATCAGGACAGCAAGAAACGTTACTGAACAACGGTTATAGAATATCAGCACAACAAGTAACGTTACTTAATAACGGTTAGAGAATATCAGGACAGCAAGTAACGTTACTCAATAACGGTTATAGAATATCAGGACAGCAAGTAACGTTACTTAATAACGGTTATAGAATATCAGGACAGCAAGTAATGCTACTTAATAACGGTTAGAGGATATCAGGACAGCAAGTAACTATTCACTCAAAAACGGTTATAGAATATCAGGACAGCAAGTAACGTTACTTAGTAATAGTTATAGAGTATCAGGACAGCTAGTCTCTCAATAACGGTTATAGAATATCAGGACAGCAAGTAACGTTACTCAATAACGGTTATAGAATATCAGGACAGCAAGTAACTAGTCACTCAATAACGGTTAAAGAATATCAGGACAGCAAGTAAAGTTACTCAATAACGGTTATAGAATATCAGGACAACAAGTAACGTTACTTAATAACGGTTATAGAATATCAGCACAACAAGTAACGTTACTTAATAACGGTTATAGAATATCAGCACAACAAGTAACGTTACTTAATAACGGTTATAGAATATCACCACAACAAGTAACGTTACTTAATAACGGTTATAGAATACCAGGACAGCAAGTAACGTTACTCAATAACGGCTATAGAATATCAGGACAGCAAGTAACTAGTCACTCAATAACGGTTATAGTATATCAGGACAGCAAGTAACGTTAATCAATAACGGTTTTAGTATATCAGGACAGCAAGTAACTAGTCACTCAATAACGGTTATAGAATATCAGGACAGGAAGTAACGTTACTCAATAACGGTTATAGAATATCAGGACAGCAAGTAACTAGTCACTCAATAACGGTTATTGAATATCATGACAGCAAGTAACGTTACTCAATAATGGTTATAGAATATCAGGACAACAAGTAACTAGTCACTCAATAACGGTTATAGAATATCATGACAGCAAGTAACGTTACTCAATAACGGTTATAGAATATCAGGACAACAAGTAACTAGTCACTCAATAACGGTTATAGAATATCATGACAGCAAGTAACGTTACTCAATAACGGTTATAGAATATCAGGACAGCAAGTAACGTTACTTAATAAAGGTTATAGAATATCAGGACAGCAAGTAACGTTACTCAATAACGGTTATAGAATATCAGGACAGCAAGTAACGTTCCTTAATAACGGTTAGAGAATATCAGGACAGCATGTAACTAGTTACTCATTAACGGTTATAGAATATATAACAAGGACAGAAGGAACTAGTTATACAATAACGGATATAGAAAAGCAGGAAAGAAAGTAACTAGTTTCTCAATAATGGTTATAGAATGTATAACAAGGACAGAGAGGAACTAGTTATTCAATAACGGATATAGAAAAGCAGGAGAGAAAGTAACTAGCTTCTCAATAATGGTTTCAGAATGTCGGGACAGAATTTATCTAATCATCAATAACGGTTACAGAATATCAGAATATCATTTAACTTCTTCTCAATAAGGGCTATGAATATCGAGGACAGAAAGTATCTATTTACAGAGAGTCGGTTGCAGAAGTATTTGGGATAGAAAGAAACTAGCTATTTCTTAATGGTTAACAAAGTAGCAGAATGGTTATAGAAGTAACGGGAATAGCGAGTATTTGCTCAATTGCTGAGTAGGGTTATAACAGTAATAGCGAAAAAACAAATAGTTACTTTGTATCGTTTTAGAATTAACGGTGACAGAAACTATTAATTCAGCAGCGGCTATAGAAGTAACTCAGTGCGGCTACAACAGAAACGGTTATAATAATAAGCGGACAGAAGATATGTGTTTACAGAAACAGTTAAAGCAGTAAACGGGACAGGAAAAAAATGGAGTTTTATTTATGAACGCTCTTTAACTGCTGTGGTTCTCAGCGTCACATTTTATACTGGGCGTTAATTTTGCTCAGAGGCCTCTCTATTTGGCTTGAGGTTCTTTTACGTGCCGTAAATCTACGACACGGCTTTACTTCCCGTCCGAAGGAAGCCATGCTAACGATTTTTACGCCCGAAAACATCCATCGTCTTCCTCCAGGTTTGAAACCTCGGCCTTGGGTATATGAAGTTAGCACGGTAACCATTACACCACGGAGGGCGACTAAAGGGAACAGAAAGGTAACCAGTTACTTAGTAACGCTTATAGAAACAACGGAGACCTAAATTAACTAGTTAGTCAATAACGGTTAAAACATAAAGGGGACATAAAGTAATTAATTACACAGAAATAACAGTTTATAGATTTTATTCAAGATACTGTATTTTCACTGTTTTTTGGAAATAGGTTTCAATCGGTTTACTGAAACCCAGTAGTTATCGCATGCTGTGCGCATTTTGCGCGGAGTAATACAGAAGTAAGTGTAATGGATACAGTATAGTTACTCAATAACGGTTAAACGGAAACAATATGTAATTTCCAAATAGATAACAAAGTGAATAACTGGGATTTGGGAATTCTTGAGCGGACGAACGCAAAGAGTGCGGATGAGAGATAAAGTTTCGTCCCCTACCCTGTAACCTCTGGTGTTCCCCAGGGAAGAGTATAAGGTCCGTTGCTCTTAGTAGTGTATGTAAATGATTTACAGGAAGGGATAACGTCTCCTATTCGCCTCTTTGTGGATGATTGTATAATTTATAGGAGTGTTCTGAGTGAAAACATTGCTCTTTGTAATGAGTTTTTTTTTTTTTTTGGTAGTGTTTAACGCCCGCTTTAACTACTAATGGCACCGCAGGCGGTCTTTGTAATGAGGTTATTAAAAGATAGCAACAGAAAATCGCGAATCTTAGCGTACACATCTTTAGTTACACCAATAATAGAATATAGTGCTGTATCGGCAGGGCAAAAATGATCACTCTAGATAGTTAGAAAATAAGCCGCTAAAGTTGTAGATAGAGGAAAACGAGTAAAAGAATCTGATGTGTTCCATTCACATGACTTTCTCTACACCTCTACAACAAATTATTGTTAGAAAGTTTATGACTCTATTTACTTCATTCTAATCAAGAAAACATTAGCAGAAATAGTCTTATTACTTCCTTTCTCGTAAGTAGGAAATAAGGGAGTACCTTACGTTAAAATGATGGTCAAAAGCTGGTTGCTATCTGACTGAAGTTCCTTTGTTTGTATTGGCACGAGTTGACAAATTTCTATATGAGAAAAGTAAAAGTTTTTCAAAGCTAAAACCAAAAATAAGGAATATCTAAAGCAAAACGATAGACTCCACAAAAATGTATATAGCATTAATTGTGTGTTTAACGGGCTCTACATTTTTTGTGTGGTAAGTTTTTGTCCATCTCTTACGGTTTAGCAGTTATGCAACATTCCGTAAACTTCATCCAGAATAAAGTAGTCTTCAGAGGCTATTCCCAGAAAATTCAAACATACGTTTTATTTGTCAGTAAATATCTTTAATATACGATATTTTAATCAAAATTGTTATAGCCATTTTTAAGACAGTAAAAATGTTCGATAAAAGTTCCATGTAAACGGTAGTTGGGGTGGGGGGATTTTCTTGAAAATCTTCATACTGCATCCTTGGAAGGTACCAAACTTAAATACCAAGTTTGGTATTCAATGGTCTTTTCGTTTTTGAGTTATGATGTCCACAGACGCACACACATGGACCTTTTTCTAAAAATGCTTTTTTTGGATTCAGGGGTACCGAAAACATGCATTTCCGGTGAAATCTCTGTATCGAATTTTTGGGTGCAATACAATGCCTTCTCTATACACTATGTACATAGTACGTGTAGAGAACGTAAAAATGTATTACAGAGTTTCATAATAATTTACTAAGTAGTTCTGAATTAAAAGGTATAACATACGTTAGTGAAAACGTAACAGATTTATCATTCTACATAGAGACAAAGTCACATGTAAACTGTGGGCATTGTTCTATGAATCTAAACTGTACAACTGTTATACTAGCAGTGTTGTGGAAGGTTGTATTATTTCCGGTTGTGTCAGATGGACCCGGGCGACATGCGGCAGAGGCGGAATTAAAGGCATGAGTCAACATTTCAATAACCCTTGTTGGCATAGGAGGAAATGCAAATAGGTTTTCTACAACTCGTAGCACCATTGGAAAGATGAACTAAACACCCTGGACTGTGTACCCATCGTCTCTCATGAGCTCTAAATGAGAAATGCTAATACTAGATTTTAATTCTGCGAGCGAGTGGTAACGTTCGTTTTGATATTACAAATACTAAATATGCTCAGACGAAAATTGCCAATCTTTAGGCCGGATATTCGCTTTTTCAGATCAGCGAAATCTCTAGAGCAGGGGAACGCTGGCTTTGTGCAGTTACGCGGCTACACTGATGTTAATTGGTGAAGTTTTTAAAAGTATACTGAAATTGGAACCTCAGGAGTATTGAAAAAGTAGGCGTCATGCTTATAATCAAATGTAACAAATAAGGTAATGATAAATTTAGTGTAAATATTATTAGTAGTATAGTAGTAATTGTGGTGGTAATGCTGTTGTGTTAAAATGTACATCTTATACTGCCTCCCGTTAGCGTAGTAATAGCATTCCTGACTCTGTTGCGGGGGACCCGGATTTTATTCCCAGTACTAGCGTAGGATCTTCTCCCTCGCTGGGAGGACTGGGCTTTTTACGTGGAAGGGAAATAGCAACACTACCGCGGTATATTCTTTCCTGAACGCCGCAGTGAGCTGCGCTCTCTCCATTCCTCCATTGGCATACCTCCCGGTTGAATGCTCATAGCTCAACATGACTTATCATTAAATACGAGTATATTTTTGGAAGAAATCCATTTTTACTTTATCTACACGTAGTATGTACATAGTGCATAGAGAAGGAATTGATTTACACCCAAAATTTCGATACCGAGATGACACCGGAAATAGACGTTTTAAGATCCCGTGTATCCATAGAAAGCATTTTTAGAAAAAGGTCCTGTGTGTCCGTGTGTCTGTGAACACGATAACTCAAAAACGAAAAGTATGTAAAATATCAAACTAGGTATTTAAATTTAGTATCTTCCAAGGATGCGACACGAAATTTTGAGGAAAATTCCCTCACCCCAAACTATCCTTTACATGGAAAAATTGTCGAAAATTTTGATTTTCTCAAAAATGGCCTTAACGATTTTGATTAAAATACCACATATTAAAGATATTCACATGAAAAATATAATTTATATCTTGAATATTTTGGACATAACCTCTGAAGACCTCTTTAATCTGGATCAATTTCGCTGGCTTTTGCATAACTAGTAAACCGTAGGACATAGACAAGAACTTACTACACAAAATATTTAGATCACACAATTTATATATCATATTCATTTTTTTCTAGAGTCTACCTTTTTGAGACATTCCTTGTTATTGGTTTCAGTTCTAAAATACTTAAACTGTAACAGATTATTGTTAAAAAGCTTATTCTTCTATTTACTGCATAGGAATCAAGATAAATATTATCAGAATTTGCCTTTATTACTTGCTTTCTTGCAACTAGAAGGGAAATGGAATACATTTGCTAAATCGGTAGTCAAATGTTTTAAAAGTTGGTTGCCATTTTTTTAAAAATAGTTAATCAGACCATTATTAATATTATTATGATCATTTTTAGCGATTAGCCAGACTCTTGTTCCCGTTTTCCGCACAATTTTACTTTGACTCTCGGATCTTGAAATCGCAATCTCGTTGTGTACATAACGGGAGCCAAATAATTTTTTTTTGTGGAATTAGCCATTTCAGAGCTTTCCCTTGTTATTAGTTTCAATAAGATAAGTATAAAGTAATATCCGGGGTTATGGATCATAGTGATAGACCGTGGTCCAAGCCCGGATGGATAGTACTTTGTCTAATATTGACACCACCGTGAAAGCCTGCGAATTTTCATACTTATACTTTTCTCAAATGAGTAATTGTTTTATTATTATTATTATTATTATTTTGTTTCCCTGATCACACAAAGACCACAGAATTTCAAAGTTATTTCAAAGACACCAGCTCGAAAACGATATAAGTGTCGCTTAAGCTTATGTTTTCCCCTATTGTCCTCATAGTCACAATTAAATATGTAATAAAACATTTTTACAAGTGTTTATCTTCTTTAAGTGAAGTAAATGGAAGAATATGCTTTTTAGAAAAAATTGTCAATTAAACACATCAGATTTTTTGACCTAAGAAGCAAGAATGATTTCGCTATGAAATGATCAGAAATTTCAACCAAGCATATGCAAATACATCAAAATAACGCATGTTTATACGTACCTGCTTTGCATTTTAATTAGTCTTGTTTAAAGTAAAGGTCAAGTTCGACAATGTGTTCTACATCTTACGCACTGACCTATAAAAACGTATTTCGCGTTAACATCCCCCACCCCCTCCAGGAGAAAGGGATGAAGTGAGGCAACCACAAAAGGCTGTAGACTACAGAGACGCGCGAACGGCTCTAAGTTTGTAGCTTTTTTGTTGTTGTTGTTGTTTTTACATAGATTGGCCTTCAAGCGTAATCTACTTGGCCACCAGGAGGATAGAATGGCTTATTTAGCACAGGAGCACAGAAACTCACAACAGCCATCCCCCTTGCGGGATTCGAACCCGCGACCCTTTCGCGGCAGCACGACAACATCAAACTCGCCAACGACCACGACTATGTGGCTGTAAGTTCATCCCGGCGCCAATATCCGCCATGCAGCCGTCAACACCACAGGTCCCGGTTTTGGTCAAACGTCACCGCAACGCCGTCCTAACGCTAAGAACAGCATTTACAGTTGCGTTTCCTTTCGCGCCATTTACTAGCCTGTCACACACCACGAAGGCACACCTGAAAAATCATAAGTAAATTGCACGAGAGGAAATCGTGGAGAATAAGCACCCCAGAATTTGTCTAAGTGACCAAGAGGATCCACAAAAAAGCATTAAGACGGAATGCGCGGTCAATGAGGACCGAACCCGCGACCTCCCAAAATCATGTTGCTCACGTTACCGTGGCGTCACTTCGGTTACTCTTTAGTTCTCTTCAAGATTACGTTTAGTGCAGAGTAAGCATTTTCAAAAAAAAATTATGGTTTGATTTTCTTTATTTATTTATTTATTATTGCTATTATTATTTTTAGCTTGACATTCTATAACCTGCTTGATCATATGGAACAATGATGCTTAAGTTTTCTCGGGGCATTAAAGTTATTCACATTCTTCTCAGGATAAGGGGAAAATCCGAAAAAATGTCCCTAGCCAAGTAACTCACCTTAAGCGAGATTCGAATTCGCGACCCTTGAATATAAGCCAGACGCGCTACTCACAGCACAGGATGTATCCTCTTGTCCGCGGGTGTACCTTCGATTGACGTGAATGCACCACGTTTAATTGAGCATTTGTCTGACTTCCATGTTCACGACTGCATTGCAGATAAAGCAACAAACCCTTCAACTGCACCCTCAACAATAACGGAAGCATGAAAGAGATCTTACTCTGGGGAACGAGGTCGAACACTTCTACCGCATTTCTATAAGGCAGTCAGCAATAACATCTGACAGGATCTCAACAATAAGGATCTCAGAGAAGCGATGTGAAAGAGGATTCTAGAAGATCCGTCCATTGTGACAGGTAGACCCAAATCTTACTCCAGCCGCTGTATTCTACAGGATAATACTCTTATCGGCAAGGCGCTGCTCATCAACGTACAACATATTTCGTAGGCGTTGTTATCTTCAGCAATTCAGGTTCTACCTTAATCTGAAATGTAATTAATTTCAAACAAAGGCAGGCATGATGCTGTTATGTTTCATGTGTAGAATTTAATTACCAGAAGTGAAACTGCTTAGAATAGATAAGCTTAACGTGAGATTTAAATTGAAAACTGTTACTGTAATAATTATTTTTTAGCCATTGGATATTTTGAAACACTTCCGGTTCATGCTGTTACGTGGAAGGTTAAATTCCTACATTCATTTTTGATAGTATTTAACGTCCGTTTTTACTACAAATGGCACCACAGGCAATGACGCTCATGATACATAGAATGAAGATGGAGTACGATGACGGGTGAAACCGGAGAACCCGGAGAAAACCCGCCCGGGCATAAAAATCCTGTTTCGGAAGGAAAGTAAAGCCATTGGTCCCCTGTGGTAGATTTACGGAACGTAAAAGAACCTCAAACCTCATAGAGAGGTCTCTGAGCAAAATTAATCTATCTCACGTCCAATATAGAGTGGGACGCTGATATCTGTTTCGCTTTGTCCACTACAAATACACATTCATCCTGCATTCAGTGCTAGTACCCTAACTGTGTTTCTTGTCTTTTTTACCTCACTGTGCAGAACTAAATTAAATCCACTTAACGTTGAAAGAGATGTGAAATTGATATATTTCATAGAAGAATTTTATCGTTTAAATCCTTAGTTTTCACTTCTTTTCAATTTTCTTACTAGCTGGCTGTCATATGTTGCCAATAGGTTTTATTTTTTCCACCTCATCCAATGTACATAGCAGATAGAGAGGCTACTGCATTACACGCAACATTTCGATACCGAGATTTCACCGGAAATACATTTTGAGGTTACCTGAAACCAAAACTTGCAGTTTTAGAAAAAGGTCCATTTGTGTTTATGAACATAAATAACTCTAAAATAAAATATCGGTTAAGTACCAAACTTTTATTTACGGATATCTTACAAAGATGCGACAAGAGAATTTTCAGGAAAATCCAAACTTTTATGTAGAAGATTTTTTGAAAGTTTCGATTTCCTCAGAAATGGCTGATAACGACTTTTTTTATAATACAATATATTAAATACCTGAGAAAATATATTTATTGAGTTTTTTTGGAATAGTCTCTGAAGTTTTCTTCCTTCTGAATTACTCATATACAACTGGTAAATCGTAAGAGATAAGACAAAATTACACTATGGAAAACATATTCGTTAAAACTCACAATTTGTTATATAGGTACCTTTTAGTGTCTAGTTACCTACCTATTTGTGAGATATTACTTACTTTTGGTTTAAAGTTCCCAATACGCACACTTTCAAATCAAAAGCTATTCGATTTTCTTTTCTTATACTGATCATGCAAATATAACGGAATGTTAATCCATTACATAGTGACGATATCTTAAAAGCGTTACTATCACTTTTTGCTTAGTATGTTCCATTGAGACATATAAGAAAATATCTAATAAGATACTTTCTGTTAATGCTTATCTTGTTTATCATGAAGCAGATAGTCAAGAGTTTGCTGCAAAATATGTAGAAAAAGTCATGTGAATGTAACAATAATATTTTTGTTAGAATGTTTATATTACAAGTGGACAGTGCTATTAACTGTAAAGCATGACCTAACTCTGAGAGTTAGTGTGTAAGGTTGATTAATAGTAATTGAGATTACTTGATATAGTAGTATTACCATTAGGAGTATGTGCGACTTCTATTCGAAAAGTCCTAGGTGCGATTCCCGGCGACCGCCCACTTTGACCAACTTTCTCCATACGCACTATGTACATGGTGTATAGAGAAAGTATTGGACTCCATCCAAAAATTCGATACCGAGATTTCACCGGAAATATGTTTTAGGGTCCCCAATATCCAAAAAAAGCATTTTCACAAAAAGGTCCGTGTGTGTGTCCGTGTGTCCGTGTGTCTGTGAACACGATAACTCAAAAACGAAAAGTCGGTAAAATACCAAACTTGGTATTTAAGTTTAGTATCTTCCAGGGATGCGACACGAAGATTTTGAGAAAAATCCCCCCACCCCCCAACTACCCTTTACATGGAACTTTTTTCGAAAATTTTGATTTTCTCAAAAATGGCTCTAACGATTTTGATTAAAATTTCGGATATTAAACATATTTACCTGACAAATGAAATGTATATCTTGAATTTTCTGGGAATAGCCTCTGAAGAGTAGTTTATTCTGGATGAATTTTACTAAATTTTGAATGACTGCTAAACCGTATGAGATGGACAAAAACTTACTACACAAAAAATGTAGAGCACTTTAAAACACACAATTTATGTTATATACATTTTTTTCGTGGAGTTCGTCGTTTTTGTGACATTCCTTATTTTTGGTTTCCGCTATGAAAAGCGTATACTTTTCTCATACAGGAACTTGTCAACTCCTATCCATATAAACAAAGGAACTTCATTGACATAGCAACCAGCTTTAGACTATCACTTTAACCTACGGTTGTCCCTTATTTCGCTTCTACTTACAAGGAAGCGAGTAATAAGACTATTTCTGTTAATTTTTTCTGATTAGCATAAAGTAAATAGAAGTATAAGCTTTTTAAGAATTATTTGTTGCAGGGATATGGAGAAAGTCATGTGAATGGTACACATCAGTTTTTTAAGGAATTTCTCCCTTTCCTCAGGTGATTGCTGTTTCTTTCATCACCCCCATCTCCTGCACCTCCATATCGATCCGTTAATCATTTACTTCACCCCATTTGATCTATTTCAATGTTGGAAGCATCAGGAAATTGTGTTTCGGTGCAACGTGGCGGGGGAGGGGGAAGGATTTTCTCAATGGAACTTGCTCCTTCCCTCGGCCTTCGGCTGGTTGCCGGGTTATACGGACTGCCCCCTTCCAACGCTGCCTCTACTGAGCGGGTTGGCTCGGTTTTTTCGTGGCACGCTTTCGGGAAGTCACGCGTTCGAACTGGCCTATTTTCTCCGTGTCAGCAGGAAAATGCTGGTTAGGTTCATTTACTCCCCTAATTTTCGATTCATCATTTTCTAGGCACCTTTTTCAGGTTTGAAGGAACAGGACTGCGGCTGAACACGATGATCAAAAACAAAAAGTCGGTAAAATACCAAACTTGGTATTTAAGTTCAGTATCTTCCACGGATCTCCTTCCAAACCAAATTATTCCTTATATGGAAATAATTAAAAAATTTTGACAAATAAAATGTATATCTAGAATATTCTGAAAACAGCTTCTGAAAACCTCTTTATTATGGATGACTTTTGTTGAACTTTGCGTCTGGTAAATTGTAAGAGATTAAAAGAAACTACACAAAAATGTAGATCTTGTTAAGACACGATTTATGCCATGTACATTTTTTTCATGCAGTTGACCATTTTTTTAGATATTCGTTTTTATTGGTTTCAGTTTTACCATACTTGCACATTTTCACATACAGGAATTTTTCAACTCCTAGCAATGCATAGAAACGGATTTCATCCACATGGCAACGAGCTTTTAAAATATTTAACTATCGCTTTAATCTAGTGAATTCGTATGTTTCTCTTCTATTTACAAGAAAACAATTAATAAGTCCATTTCTTCTGTTTATCTCGATTAGCATAAAGTAGATAAAAGAATATGCTTTTTAACAGTAACTTGTTACCGAGATGTGGAGAAAGTCATGTGAATGGAATAAATCAGATTCTTTTTTACTGTCATGGAATGATTTATCAGCATTCAATTACCCCTTAAACAGAACACATACCAACGTCGGTATTCGCTAAACTGAGGAAGCACATTGCAAAGAAACGACCAGAACTTTCTCGGACTGGATGGCACCTTCATCTTGAAAATTCTGAGTCTCTTGTCGCATCTCAAGTCATGCAGTTGCTAGCTCAATTCAACATTACTTGTGTACCCCATCCACCTTATAGCCCCGGTCTTACACCATGTGATTTTTATTTTCTCTACACGCACTATGTATATGGTGTATAGAGAAGGTATTGCATTCCACCCTAAAATTGGATACCGAGATGTCACCGGAAATACACGTTTTAGGGTCCCCTGTATGAAACAATTTAGAAAAAGGTCCGTATGTGTCTGTGAAACTCAAGAACGAGAAGTCGGTAAAATACCTGACTTGGTATTTAAGTTTATTATCTTCCAGGGATTTCACAGAAGATTTTGAGAAAGAACCTATACAAATAATGTAGAGCTTCTTACAACACACAATTTATGTATTGTTATTGGTAAAAACCTCTCATACGGAAACTTGTCAACTCCTGACCTCGCAAAAAACTGATTTCAATCCCATAACAGCCCCATTTTAAAACATTTGACTGTCGGTTTAGCCTAGTGTATACCCTTTATTTCCATCGCTAAAGCAAAGTTTCGGACATTCGAATTGAGAACTCTGAACTCAAGAAATATGAAACGAATCTCAAGAACTTGACAAAGAATGACTTACACCATCTGTTCCAGGACTGACGGAGCCGCTATAAATAGGAGGGAATTACTTTGAAAAATATAATTATAAACATTTAAAGGGAGTAATAAACGTCTATGAAAATAATCTGTCTCAGTCTTTGTTGATCAGCCCTTGTATATCCCTAAAAGCCTGTATACAAGGATGTTAAAGTCGATTTAGTTTGCAGAGCTCTAAGAATTCCTACTGAACTGTATGGGCCACTTAATTTGCTTATGTTTGGATGAAAACAAAGGAAGGTAGATAAGCAGTGGAAACATTGCTACTCTTTTGTTGGAAGTCCTGTCGCAACGTGCTCTGTGTAAAGGCAACGCAACATGTGGGATGGACGGATATTATTTCACAGAAACTGCGGTAATAGAACTGGCCTCCCGCGGGGATTAATTATTGTCATACTAAAGGGTAGTGGAGCGGAAGAAACAACAAGAAACGCCATCAGTAGCACGGAGACTTTGCTGTTGCGAAATTGGAAATGGCGGACGAAATGAGGAAGGTAAATACATAAGAGGGAAAATTGCGAAGCAATAGCTCGTGGCGTAATGGAAAATTAAGTAATGAATACGGGGAAATTGTAGCATTACCTACTAGAAGCAAGTAAAACTAGAGTTACAATGTGCGAAGTTGGTTGTGTAATGAAGAAACGCATAGTGATACATACAAGGGGGGAGTGTAATGGAATAGTCGAACTAATGGAGAATAGAAGAAGGCAATAATAGAGGCATTAAAAAAAATAATCCAAGAGGAGGAGTCTAACTACAGGAATTCCCCACCTCGATTTATAATAAAATAATAAAAAATTTACGTGCAAAATCTTCAGTCAAAAACACTTTTGTTATTTATTTTGTTTATTCTCTACCGAGAACTTTGTACGTACATAGTAGGTACAGATGTATCATATTGCACCCAAAAATTCCATGCCGAGATTTACCAGAAAGCATACTGTGAAAATCCCCAAAAGAAAAGTTTTTAGAAATAGTCGTCTGCACTGTGTATGTCTGTGTACCATAACTCAAAAACGAAATATCCGTTAAATTAAATATCAAAATTAGTAAGTAAATTTAGTATCTTCCAAGGACGCCAACGAAGATTTTCAAGAAAGTTCTCCCACCTCATACATTTAAATGAAAAATTAAAATATATATCTTGAATTTCCTAGCAATAGCCTTAAAGTTCTCTGGATGACTTTTGCATAGTTGGTAAACTGTAAGAGATAGCCAAACACTTAATATATCAAAATGCAGATCTCGTCAAAGCATACAATTTATGCTGTATATATATTTTTGTTGTCCAGCTAACATTTTCGAGATGTTCCTTGTTATTGGTTTCTATTTTTAAATATTTATACTTTTCTCAAACAGAAAGTCCACAAATGCGTTTCTTTCGTTTTATTCCTGGCCAGATATCGATACCAATCGCATACCGTCAGCTTTTAAAAAGCTTTACTGTCGTTTTAGCCTAGAGTATTCCTTTATTCCTTCTACTTAGAAAGAACTAAATAATATTTTTGCTAATTTTTTTTCGATGAAGTAAATAGAAGAGTGGTTTTTGTAAGAAGTTTGTTTGCAGATCAGGTAGAGAAATTCTATGTGAATGGAAGTAGAGAAAGTTCATGTGAATGGAACACATGTGATTTATTTTATTAACCTCGGACGGTGAATGAATGAATGAATGAAATGATGCTCAAATGAGCCTGAGGCTCATAGACTCAGTCACCCTATATTCGCCTTCTTAGGATAAAGAAAAACCCGGAGTAAAACCTTATCCGGGTAACCCAGTCTAACCGAGATTCGAAACTCAGGACCTCTTGAATGTGAGGCAGCTACGCTACCCCCAAATCACAGAAATGAGATTTAAAAGTGTTGCTGGGATACCTATTTGCATTATTAGCTTTCGATAAAAGCATAATTCTCTACATTAATCTAATTTTACATTCTTTAGCACACACACACACACACACACATATAGAGAAAAAGTACTGTCAAGAATTCTATATACAGATGTCACCGGAAATGCATATTTTTGGTGCCATTAATCTAGGGAAGTTCGTATGTGTTTCTGTGGAAGCATAACTCAAAAATACATTTTGGTTACACATCAAACTAAAATTTGAATTCAGCGGGGATGCGACCTAAAAATTTACTTTTTATTTTGTTCCAATTATACCCCGCCTTTAATTGCACGGTCACTTTGGCGGTATTGCTTGAAGATATTATTGGCTATAGGCAATTTTATTCATTAGTTCGCACACACTCATGTACACTTGAATTCATGTTTAAGACTCTGGAACACTTCAGAGAGCATTCAAGAGGACTAGTGACTGAGCTATGGGAAAAATATATTTATGTTCATTTCAAATTAACGTTTACATGGAATTTTTCTTGCATTATTTTTAATTTTCTTAAAAAGGGCTTTAGTGACTTTGGTTCAAGAACTTACACAGTCCAAAAAACATCGCAAATCACCCTTAACGAATAAATTAATTTATTGGCTGTTATTACTCAATTATATAAAAGCTGATGTGTTCCATTCACATGAATTTCTCTACAACTCTGTAACAACCATTGTTAAAAAAGCTTAAAATTCTATCTACTTCATACTAATCGAGATAAACATTAGCAGAAATGCTTTCTTGCAAACACAAGGATATAAAGAAATATATTAGGCTAAAATGATAATAAAATCTTTTAAAATATGGTTACCCTGAATATTAAATCCATTTTTATGCACAGCCAGGAGTTGACAAATTCCCATATGTGAAAAGTTTTAAGCATTTTAAAGCTAAAACCAATAAAGGAATATTTCGTAAATTGAATATCTCAACTCTAAATTGTGTGTTTTATCGAGGTATACATGTTTTGTGCTAAATTTTTGTCTATCTCTTACGGTTAACTAGCTATGCAAAATCCAACAAAATTCATCTAGAATAAAGGTTCTGCAGAGGCTAATTCCAGAAAATTCAAAATATACATTTTATTTGCTGTGAAAATGTTTTTAATACCTATACGCCATTTTAATCAAAATCGTTAGAGCCATTTTTGTGAAAATCCAACTTATATAGCAAGTTTAGTATTTTACAAACTTTTTGTTTTTGAGTTATTATATTCACAGACATATGGACATACACGGACTTTTTTCTAAAAATATTTTTTTGGGTACACTAGGCCCTAAAACGCCTATTCTTGGTGAAATCTCAGTATCGAAGTTTTGGGTGGAATGCAATACCTTCTCTTTACACTATGTATATAGTACGTGTAGAGAAAGTAATAACGGGTTTAATACAAACGTCATATAGTGTCTTTTCAGTGAATTTCGTTTCCCAAAAATCTTTGCGGTTACCCGCCAGACACACAGCGCAAACCTGGGGTGAAGAGAGAAAAAGCTTTTTAACTTCCGGAATCTTGTTTAATATTGCATATAGGCCTTGCACTACGTCCCACACAAACAAATCCCAGAGAGAATAGATTACCCACAAGACGGCTTAGATACGCATATAATATTGCTGTACTATAGGTATAAAACCTGGCCGCTCTCAGGGTGTTCCACGATAGAGCCGATTCTAGCTAGCTTACCCACTCCTTACACCCCACACTAACAAAAGGCTTCCTGCCCGCCTGGGTAGAGTGGTGGTAGTGTGTCTGCTTCACATTCAAACGGTCGCGACTTCGAATCTCGCTTAGGGTGAGTTAACCGAATAATTTATTTTTCGGGGTTTTTCCTTATCCTGAGAAGACGAATGCCAAGTAACTTTAAACTCCATAGACCCCGAGATCATTTGAGCATCATTTCACCAATTTCAATCATCGTCCGATATGACCAACTAGGTTAAAGGACTTTAAGCTAAAAAAAAGCAAGCTTTCTGTCCTTCAGTTACCACGTATCCATTAGCATTAATATTATTATTAAAACAATCTATATTTGTAGTAAATATTATTTTAAATTCGAATCGGCTTGCACTTGTGAAGAACTAATCATGAGGATTCTTGCACAATTGCCTCCTTCCAGATCTATAATTCATAATCTAGCCCGCGAGAGGTCGCGACTTTGAATCTTGCTTATGGTGAGTTATAGAGATAAGTTTTTTTTCTCGAAATGTTCCCCTATCTTCAGAGGACTAATGTCAAGTAACTTTAAGCTCCATGGACCCGAGATTATTTGAGCATCATTTTGCTGATTTCATTCATCCTCCAAATGAGTTAAAGAATGTTTAGCTAAAGAAATTCATAATCTTTAAATAAATTTGAGTCCATTAGTTCACGGAAAAACATTCAACACACGCTGACAGTAGAATATAAAAAATCGTATGTGTTCCATTCACATGGCTTTCTTTACCGCTTCTACAAAGAGTTTTAAAAATATTCCACTTTCTACTGCATACTAATTGAGATAAGCATTAGCAGAATTGTCTTACAACTTGCTTGTAAGTAGAAGAATATATTATGAGAATACACTATGCTAAATCGATAGTCAAATGTTTTAAAAGCTGTTACTATGCAATTGTCATTGAAATTTGCTTCTTTGCATGGCCCGGAGTAAAATAAAAGAAACCGGAATACTTCCTGTTTGAGGAAAGTATAGATATTTTAAAATTTAAACCATTAATAAGGAATATCACAGAAACGGTTAGCTCTACAACAAAAATGTAAGGAATATGCTTTGACGAGATCTACATTTTTTTGTATAGTAAGTTTTGTCTATGTCTTACGCTTTACTGGTTATGCAAAAATCTTTCAGAACGAAGGGGACTTAAGAGACTTTTCTCAGAAAATTCAATATATATATATATATATATATATATATATATATATATTTAATGTGCGGTGCTTTAATCAAAATCGTCACAGCCATTTTTGAGAAAATCAAAATTTTCGAAAAATGCTCCATGTAAAGGGTAGTTTGGATGGGAGGATTTTCTTAAAAACCTTCCTGTCGCGTCCTTGGAAGATACTAAACTTAAATACATAGTTTGGCATTTAACGGACTTTTCTTTTTTGGGTTTTGCTGACGACATTTACACACGCACATTCTGAAATTATTCTATTTTTACTTTCTCTAGCCCCATATGTACAATGTACATAGGGATAGAGAAGGTATTGTAATGCTCCCAAAAATTCGATACCGAGATTTCAGCGGAAATATATGTTTCGGGGTCCCCTGAGTCCGAAAAAACATTTTTAAAAAAAGGTCCGTGTGTGTGTGTGTGTGTGTGTGTGTCTGTGTCTGTGGACAGAGTAGCCCCAAAACAAAGAGACCGTTAAATACCAAACTTGGCATTTAGGTTTAGTATCTTCCAAGGATGTGGCACGAAGATTTTAAAAAAAAAAAAAAATCCCCCCACTACAAACTACCCTTTACATTGAACAAATTTCGAAAATCCCGTATATTCACCTATTTATGTCCGAAATAAAATGTATATCTCGAATTTTTTGGGAAAAACCTCTGAGGATCTCTTTATTCTGAATGAATTTTTCTGAATTTTGTTTAACTGCTAAACCTAAGAGATAGAAAAAAACGTACTTCACAAAAAATGTGCCTCATGACAAAACACACGATTTTTGTCCTTACGTTTTTGTTGTGGAGGTAACCGTTTTCGAGATATTCCATGTTTCAATTGTGAAGTACTTAAACTGTTCTCACACAGGAAGTGTCTTTCTTTTGTTCTACTCCTGGCCAAGCTAAGAAATGATTTGCAATGACAAACGCATAACGATAGCTTTAAAAACATTTGACAATCACTTTAGCATAGTGCATTCCCTTATTCCCTTCTACTTATAAGGAACTAAGTAATAACATTCTGCTTACATTTATCTTGATTAGTATTGTGTACAAAGAAGAATAATCTTTTGTAGGAGTTTTGTAGAGCAGCTAGAAAAAGTCATGTGAGTGTAACACATCAGATTTTTTTTTTTATTCAGTGAGTCTCAAAACATATATTTCTGGTGAAATCTCAGAATCGAATTTTTGAGTGAAATATAATACCTTTACCTACTGTGAGCGTTATATATAGGCTATAGAAAGTAATTAGACGAAATTGACGAAAAAACTTAACGTTCACCTCGCTCACGTGTAAGTGAAATTTATGGAAAACATACGAACTGAAATAGGAAACATTACAGTGGTTGAGCTAAATCGTTTCAATTTAAATTTTCTTACTTGATATGATACATGTTTAGCAGCGATAGGACTATATTTCCTGCATTAATATGAGGTAACAGTTAATATTTTATATTTTATGTACTTTTTGCAGGACCTCAGGTTTAAAAAATCTGATGTGTTCCATTCATATGCCTTTCTCTATCTCTGCAACAAATTATTGTTAAAAAGCTTATGCCTCTATTTACTTTATACTAATAAAGAAAAAATTATCAGAAATAGTCTTATTACTTGCTTCCTTGTAAGTAGAAACGAAATAAGGGGGTACCATAGGTTAAAGTGATAGTCAAAAGCTGGTTGCTATGTGACTGAAATTCCTTTGTTTGTATGGATAGGAGTTGACAAATTCCTACATGAGAAAAGTAAGTTTTTCATAGATGAAATAAAAAAAAGGAATATCTCAAAAACGATCAACTCCACGAAAAAACTGTATTTAACATAAATTGTGTGTTTTAACGTGCTCTACATTTCTTGTGTAGTAAGTTTTTATCCAAGTCTTATGGTTTAGCAGTTATGCAAAATTCCGTAAAATTTGCCCAGAATAAAGTTGTCTTCAGAGGCTATTCCCAGAAAATTGAAGACATGCATTTTGTTTGTCAGGTAAATATCTTTAATATATGATATTTTAATCAAAATCGTTAGAGCCATTTTTGCGAAAATAAATATTTTCGAAAAAAGTTCCATGTAAATAGTAGTTTGGTGTGGGAAATGTTTCTCAAAATCTTCGTGTCGCATCCCTGGAACATACTAAACTTAAATACCAAGTTTGGTATTTTACCGACTTTTCGTTTTTAAGTTATCGTGTTCACAGACACACGGGCACACGGACACACACACGGACCTTTTTCTGAAAATGCTTTTTTGGATACAGGGGACCCTAAAACATATATTTCCGGTGAAATCTCGGTATCGAATTTTTGGGTAGAGTGCAATACCTTCTCTATACACTATGTACATAGTGCGTATAGAGAAAGTAAAAACGAATACAGTGCTGGCACGACTGGCTGCAGTATACCGTGTTACCCAGACATAAAATCCCTGCGAGCGGTCAGGTTTTAAACTGAAGAACCTCTAAAAGGATCCTTATATTCTCTATTTGGAACTCACTGTAAATGTCTGCTACTTCTTTTGTAACGATGTTTGTTGTTCACGTAATCTAGTTGTGAAACGGTTTGTCGCGAGATCGGCGTCTCGTTCCTGAAATGTCCTCAGCTCCGGCGTTGATGTAGGTTCCACTCCTAATTTCCTAATTACACTTAATCTCAGGGGTTTGTGGGTGAGGCTAATACATTAAAAACACTGCATAATCCCACACGACATTAATTTATTCTAATATAGATTTTAAACCTTACAAATGCATTATAATAAATATCATCCCACAATTTGAATTACTAATGAGGAGCCTAAACTAGACCATGACCTATTGTAGCAGCAACAAGTATTATAATTGCAATAGTTGGATTTATTAAATTTTCCTATGAATTTAATGAAAAACTTATATTTACAGGTATAATAATTTTAACATTACCTTTGCACATCGCTCCCCCATTACGTGCACACAACACAATGTGACGTGGACACAATATCACTTTCAGAGTAAGAGTGTATGAGTAACCACATAAGAGATCTGCTTCTCCTTAAATAGTAAACCTGGGTGACGCTAACTTTCGCGCAATAAATGTAACAGCAGCTCTTATTGGTTCTTAGATAACATCACCTTACAAGCAATTAAAATAAATTGTGCCAAGTGCTGACGTCATAGGGTGCCCACGACGCGTTTGGAAATACCTAGTAGTTTCTTCTCACTTTAACATTATACTTTCTTTGTCTGTCTTTCCAACTCTCTGTGCTACTTGGAAGACAAGTCACTATTCCTGTCTCACTTGTTTATGTGTCTGTTCTTTTCTACCTATCATACATCCTTTAGCCTAAACCCTGTGCTCATTAGCATGTGTTTGGTGAACTTATACCCAGAATTAAGCTAGCCCGCCTCGCCTAATTACCTCAGTTACAGCTTGCATTTATAAATATTTCTACTCTGGAATATTTACAATTATTTTCACTGGCTTTCTATAAACTAGTAATACGAGGTACGTCCAGAAAGTAAGTTCCGTTTCAATTTATCTCCGCTGCAGCGCTGCGATCACAGTTCCGCACATGCGCGGTAGACGATCTGTATCAAGGAGAAGAAACGTGCGCCATTTTGAGATCGCTGTCAGCCACATGCGCTTTGTTGTGCTTGTTTACAATGTCAGTGTTGATTGAAAATCCCGCCGCTTGTGAAATCAGATCTGTAATTCGTTTTCTGAATGCTAGGAAAGTGAAACCAATTGACATTTATCGGCAAATTTGCGAAGTTTACGGAAAAAATGCGATGAGTGACAGTTCAATGAAGGACGTAGTGAAGTGCACGATGAAGAACGAAGTGGGCGTCCATCTTTGGTTACAGAAGAACTGGTTCACGCTATTGATGACAAGATCCAGGAAAACCGCAAGTTTACAATTAGTGCTCTCGCTATGGAATTTCCCCAAAGCTCACGGTCACTAATTCATGAAATTGTTACCGAAAAACTGAACTTTCGTAAACTTTGCTCACGTTGGGTACCAAAGATTCTTACTGAGCAACACTAAACAAAACGGATGGGTAGTGCACTTCAGTTTTTAACCCGTTATGATGAAGACGGCGAAGAATTTCTGACACAGATAGTCACAGGAGATGAGACTTGGGTTTCTTACGACACCCCTGAAAGTAAGCGGCAATCAATGGAATGGAGGCACACTTCATCCCCAGCAAAGGTTAAGCCGGAACAAATCTTGACACCTCAAAAAATGATGTGCACAGTACTCTCGGACAGGAAAGGCATCTTACTCATTGATTTCTTAACAAACAAAGCAGATGTTTGTTGCGAGACACTTAGGAAATTGCACCGCGCAATACAGAATAAGCGCCAAGGATTGCTGTCAAAAGGTGTTGATTTTCTTCACGACAACGCACGACCACACACTGCAAATGTGACAAAAAACCTCCTACAGGGATTTGGCTGGGACGTGTTTGACCATCCTCCGTACAGCCCTGACCTCGCTCCTAGCGACTTTCATCTGTTCTTACATCTCAAGTCTTTCCTTGGCGGTTAACATTTCAGCAATGATGAAGAGCTGAAAGAAAATGTTTCCAACTTTTTGAAGACACAGGCGGCAAACTTCTATGAAGAAGGTATACAAAAACTTGTGCCAAGCTATGACAAATGCCTGCAAAATTTCGGCAGTTATGTGGAAAAGTAGTTTAAGAGTTGTAGAATTTTATGCAATAAATAATTATTCTGCATCAATTTAATTTTATTACCAAACGGAACTTACTTTCTGGACGTACTTCGTATTATGTACATTTTCTTTTTTTATATAATTTGTGAGTATGTGGTATGCGCTCCTACAGGTTGCAATTTAGCTTATTCAAATAAACAACATTGTTTAAGACATATGTAATTCAAGAAAAAATCTAATGTTGACAGAAAACAGTTTCTAGCATCTACTCTATAATAGTATAAGCAATTTTATTGCATAACAACACTTTCTACAATATATCTGCTTATCTTCTGCATTTATAAAGGAAGCCTTGGGTTTCCAGAGCAATTTACCTGGTCTAGCACATACTCGTCAGTGATTCTTTTCGTTTTTTCTTTTCCTGCCTGAGTAGAAAATCTGTACCCTCACTGAAGGCTACCTTAAGAATGAGAGAAAGGCATTGGATTCTCTGAGGAAATTAAGTCTTGAACTTACAGTAGGTAAGCACACTTCCAGGCCTTGTATGCTTTTGCTCTTGTTATTAAGCCTCTGCCTGATATTCACAGACAAGCTATAGAGCTTTCCTCGCCTATCGTTTATTCGGCCATCCACTAAGTGTAATATATAATGGTATCACCATATTCGAAATAATTGAAAGGTATCTTACATATGCTTAAAATTCACATTTTACCTCCCATTTCCTTGAGAAAGGATATGCAACATCTCTCTAAGCGGCTTCATCTTGATTATTGATGATATACACCATCAGAAGGCTGCTATAAAAACAATGTATATACATTACTTACACCTATTTCATATTTTTGAACCTTAATGTTTATAAATATGAACAAAATATATTAAGAAAGAGCACGTTGCTTTGAGTGTTTTTTTTTTCAATAACATTTTTCCATAATGTATTGCGTTCTTGAGATAATTCCTGTTTTATTTTGCACAATGTTGTAACACAGGAAATTCAACAAGTTACATTTACATGCAAGTGGTTAACTTTTAATTCTTTAGCTTCTGCTGCCATGGTAACGAACAAATAAAGCAGACTCCTTCTTTTTCTTCTGTTAGCATTTTTTAATAGTCTTCCAATACTTCTGTGTCCTGCTGGTTGTTTGTCTCTGATATACCAATTTGTTCATTCTAATGTCTCTTTCTTTTACATCTTTGATTAGTATATCCATTATATCACATTATTTTATTATACGTGCATTCTTCATTCGATCCATTCTTGCTTTCACTTACCTACTATTTCCCTTAATGTATTTATTTCTGTTGTTCTGAGTAACAGTTTAGTTTTGCTGTTTTATGCTTATTTCTGTTTCATATGTCTTCTAATATAGGTCTTACCAATTGTTTGGTTTCTCATAGATAATTCGTTATTTCAGAAGAGAGAAATTGAGTGTTATTTAATGGCCATGTTTTAATTTCTGTGGCTCACAGCGTCCCCTTATATTTTAGGTGTGAAAAACCAAACATTTTAATCGAGAAGTGTATCAGCTTGAAGTCATAACTCTACAATACGGCACTACCAGCTTTACTTCCGTTCCGAAGGAATCTACGCTAGGGGGTTTTACGTTTGAAAAATCCATCACACTTTGCTAGGTTTGAACCCGCAACTTCGAGAATTAGAGGCTAGGTTTGTATCCCTAGACCATGGAAAATATATAAAATAAAAAAGACTTATGAGTTAATATCAGATGGCCCACTGCTCCATATTTGACGTGTACAGATATCCCTTTGTGTTTTAAAGAATTGCAGAATTCAACGCGCCTATTTCAAATTAAAACCGGTACGTATGGAACAGACAGACCTTTTTTACCCCTCTCAATGAGCGTGAGCCGTACACTGTCTCCGTTGATAAGCAAATGGTCGCTCTTGCCAGTTCTCCACTGGTCGTTTTTAACTCTCCGCTAGGCACGTGGGGTCTTTTGGGACCCCATGCCTCTTATTCATGATATGCGTCTTTACTTACTAATCCTGCAATGCTCATGGTCCCTCTTTTCTATTTTGGATTTAAAGAACTATTAGAAAAAATACCATTAAGTAGCCATTTGTTTAATTTATGACAGCCTAGTTTAAACATGAACGAAAGTGGGCACTTGGGGTCTTCAAAGACCCCAGCCAATATAACCAATCAATGTTACCAGCAAATGGCTGAAATTGGTAAAACTTACTAACAATGAAGGCTACTCATGTGTTGAGCCTCAGACAGCATTGTTGATGTGAGGGAAGCAAATGATGAGTGACTTTATTAGGTAAGCTCAGTTTTTTGTATTCAAATCTTGCAGTTTTTCATATACTTACATAATGCACAAGTAAATATATATCAGTTCCTTATACTGTAATACATAAATTATGAAAATTATGGGAATGATAGGAAAAAACTATTGTCTAATAAATTAGGTTGGAATTTAAATATAGGGTAAATTGTTTTCTCTAGCGTATATGGAAAACTTGTTCGGAGTGAAAAGGCCGATAAAATTTTTCTTCAGATGTGGGACAATGCAATACCGATAATGAAAGCATTATTGACCTGAATGATGAATACTTGCCCCCAGATAGTGAAGAGAAAGACAGTGACGCAAGAAGAGGAAAATAATGATGATGACGTCATTCATAGTGATGATGCAATAGTAAGGAATGAGACAGCTGTAAAATATCATTTCACTGGCAAAAATCTGTTGTATTCCATGGCTTTCTCTACATCTCTGCTACAAATTATCGTTAAAAACTATTTACTTCATGCTAATCGAGAACAAATTAGTAGGAATAGTCTTATTACTTGTTTCCTTGTAAGTAGGAGCAAAATAAGGGTGTACCATAGGTTAAAGTGATAGTCAAAAGCTGGTTGCTATGTGACTGAAGTTTGTTTGTATGGACAGGAGTTGACATCTAAAAAACGATCAACTCCACGAAAAAAAATGCATATAACATAAATTGTGTGTTTTAACGTGCTCTACATTTGTGTGTGGTAAGTTTTCGTCCATCTCTTACCATTTAGCAGTTATGCAAAATTCCGTAAAATTCATTGAGAATAAAGTAGTCTTCAGATGCTATTTCCAGAAAATTCAAGATATACATTTTATTTTTCAGGTAAATATCTTTAATATACGGTATTTTATTCAAAATCGTTAGAGACATGTTTAAGAAAATAAAAATTTCGAAAAGTTCCATGTAGTTTGGGGCGGGATTTTTGTCAAAATCTTCGAGTCGCTCTCCCGGAAGATACTAAACTTAAATACCAATTTTGGTATTTTACCGACTTTTCGTTTATGAGTTATCGTTGTACACAGATACACGGACACACCACAAACACATGGACCTTTTTCTGAAAATGCCTTTTTTTTTTTTTTTTTTTTTTGTTTGTTACAGGGGACCCTAAAATATATATTTCCAGTGAAATCTCGGTATCGAATTTTTGGGTGAAGTGCAACACCTTCTCTGTACTTTATATACATAGTTCGTGTAGAGAAAGTAAAAATGGAATGCTTTTGCACAAAGAGCCTCCAACTAGGTGCCAAATCCCATTTCATAATATAATTCAGGATAAACCTGGTCCTAAAGCGGCACCACCTGGCTCAATAAAAGAAGCCCTAAACCTCCTAATTACCCCAGGAATAATATCTGTCATGGTAAGGGAAACTAACAGAAGGCTAGGTGGGTGTACAAGTGGAATACAGATTATCCTAATAGTCCACCTAAGGTATGGAAAGAACTAAATGGGGAAGAATTAGAAGCGTGCGTGCGTGCGTGCGTGCGTGTGTGTGTGTGTCTGGTAGGCTCATGGTGAGCCTAGGTGTTGTTGCTGTGTAAGGGTTTAACCACAGGAATGAGGTGAAGGTTGAGGTTTTTAATTTTGGAGTTTTCGAGTGTTGGTGTTAAGGAGGTAGCGCTGGTAGGCTCCTCGAGCGGTTGCATTTTCAGGAGCAGCATCCCTTCCTCTGCTCCGCTGGTGCTTATTTTTATTTAATTATGGTGGTGAAATTTTGATAGACCTCTCCCAATGGGAGGGGGGAGTGCTTTGTTCAGCTATTACGCTGTTGCCTGGTTTAAAGCCGTTGTTACCGGGGGTGCCCACAAGCCATGCGGGGAACCTGGAACCGCCTCTTTCGGCGTTCAGAGGGTAAGTACTCCCCCAGAGATCTGACAAGTGCGTTCTCATGGTCGCCCAATCTGGCGTAGAATTTTTGAGCCCGGCACCTAATCACATCTTCCACATATGGGAGGGCCGAAGCCTCATGTAGTAGCCTCAAAGGGAAACGTCGACATACAGAATATATGGACCGGAGTCCTCTATTCTGTACCCGCTGTAACCAGAGAAGCCAGGAGTCTGCTGCCATACTCCACACTTCGCAGGCATAGAGCATCAGGGGGACTACAAGCGCCTTGAAAAGGCGTAACTTTAGGTGAACCGCCATCTGGGAGGCCAGTACAGGGTAATGGGAGGCTACCGCCCCCTTCGCTCTGTCCGACGTTCCCATCATGTGTTCACGAAGAATTAGAAGCCTACATTGGTTTACTTATAAATTCTGGGGCTTGCAGATCAGGGCGGGAAGACTTAGTGAACATGGAATGAGGAACATGGTAGGCCAATGTTCAGGGCAACAATGCGCCTAAAAAGATTTCAAGCTATTTAGTATTTTCTCAGGTTTGACAACAAGGTGTCTTCAAAAGGGTGCAAAATGTAGTCTTCTTTCCCTTGGATATGACTACAGGCTGAAAGGATAATTGCATATCTGAGTTACGAACCCACCAACAAAACATAGAGGTGTTCTTTGTGTCCAAGAAATCTAGACAAAAAAATAACAACAATTTGTAACAATTGAGGAATATTTGTTTGTAGTTCCCATTCCAGCCAGATTGTGATGTGCTTAGAATGGTTAAAAATGAATAAGTATATTTTGCTGAAATTGCCATGTTTCAGCACAGTGAAACTATAAGAGATATTATAAGTTATTGAAGCTTTTCTACTTTCTGTTTTGTTGTTATCATTACAATGACAAAACTATGATATGAAAATGTTTCAAAATAAAAGTTTATGGCCTGAAAATAGTTCATTGGAATAATATCAATAGCATGGATTGTACATTTTAAAAAAAATAATCAAACTTCTTGTAACAAAAATTGACATAAAACAAAATGTTGAAAAATGTTTAACCCTAAATTTTCTTCCATACAGCATTAAACACAATTTTTATTGATGTCTATGATAAATTAATAATAAAATCGATGAATAATATAATAATGTGATGTTATAACAAAGATTGTGATAAAACCCAAAAATAAATAAAGCGCTGAAGTAAAATAACCTGGGGTCTTGAAAGAATCCAAGTGCTAACTCAGCAACTTTTTCAACGTGCTCATCGCAGGGTTAACTTGAATTAACCCCGTTGAGTTCTGCAGCTCTTTTAAAGCACGGATAGATATCCGCAAATGTTAAATATGGGGCAGTTGGGCCACCTGATATATAAAACTCGGCCCGGTGGGCCTCGTGTTCCCAATATGGATTCTCGACCTGATAAGTATAGCTTACAGTTCTTAGTAAGCAATATACTATTGTTACAGTATATTTACATTATGGAAACAGGTTTAGAGGAACCAGAATGCAATTGTCACCTTCAAACAGTTGTTGGGTTACCTTGGGTTGAGGAGTTGTGTGCTTGTGGCCTCACCTTGTTGTGATCGAAGTACATTACTATTAAACAAAACGAGTTCCCGTTGGAGCGTCGACCGACGTAGCAACTAGGCCCAAGAGACATGTTTACAAAAGCAGGGGTATAAATATGATTTCCCCGCTGGGCCAATGTCCCTGCGATGTCAATTTGTGTTCCCTAGTTGCTACAAAATGTAAAGACGTGATAGTAAAGTACACACTTCAAGCGTAAGTCCCGCGTTGTCATCAAATGGGTAAATAATCCTCGAAGTGTCAAAAATCTTACTGAAATCCTAGTATGTATAAGGTCAACATTAATTTCTGGGTCTGTCTGCTGTGACCGAACGGATCACAGATGATGGACAAACGACTAACAACCTTGAAGACCATCTATTCAAAGTTTCAAAGCGATATCGTCATTGTATTTGTGTTACTCAAGTTTGCAATAGCTTGTGCACCCGCATCTTGGCGAAATCACGATGGACTGTAACAGAGAGCAAACTTCAGATTCTGGGTGAAAATCGAAAAATGGCATTGATATCCATTAAACGTTGAAACAAGCTTACGGGAGGGAAGCAACGAGTCGGATGAGATGTTTTGAGTGACATTGACATTTCTGAAATGGCAGAACATCGCCGAAGAAGAGAGCGCAACCAAGAATATAATCACTGCAACATTCACGGTGTACTGTGACGTTCTGAGGCTTCTCAGGGAGGCGATTTTCCGAAATGAACCATAAATGTGGGCTGAGAAAAATTTGCTGCTCCAAGACGACAGTGCACCAGATCGCAGAGCTCTCGTAACCCACCAGTTTTGTGCTCCTAACAACGTGGTCATTCTTCCTCACCGTATTCGCCAGATTTGGCCCCTGCGACTTCTTTGTTTCCTAAGATGAAATTGAAGTTGAAGGTTGCCGTTTAAGCACGGTATAAGCGATCCAACGAGAATCGCTCAACGAAACTTCTAGAGTGCATTCCAAAAATTGCAAAGTGGTCGGGATTGGTGCATACCTGTCCTCAGCTTTGAAGGATATAACAGCAAAATTTAAATCAGGTAATTTTATTTCCATTTACGGGAGCTCGATAATACGAGAGCGGCTCAATAGTTACCGTGTTAGGAATGAAGACGTCATTTGTTTTGAAACACAAATTATTTATTTCTTAAAATACTCCTCTTTTAATCTCTACAAAAAGGAAGCTGTCAAACTCTGGCCTCCTCAGTTACCCAATCTAAATTTTGTGCCCACGAGCCATTTCTGCATGTTTGGGAACAAGAAGAAATCGCAGTAAGCCAGGTCTAGCGAACCTGGCGAATGCCTGGTGTGGCATACAGTTTGATGGCGACAACTCCATGTGTACAGTGCATTGTTGTGGTGAAACAGGGCTTCCTTCTTGCCGAATGGAGCCGCGCCTTGTCAAATCGGACCAATAATTCAGTGTAATATTGTCCAATAATAGTTTTTCCTTTTACAGTCTATTAAACGGTGCCGTGGCCGAGTATTTAGAGCTCTCGCCTCTCTCCTGTGTTTCATCCTAGGTGAGCGGATGGGCCTTTCTACTGGGTTCTCCAGTTTTCCCCTTCATTCATTTCACCTCCTGTATCATAATCTCATTTTCTTTTGTCAATTTCAGCGCAATTTCATTCATATTCATTCCCACTGTCATATCAGGCTTGGTGTGATCATCCATAAGCCCCCCTGAACCAGAGTCTTTCTGTTCTTCATGCCATCTGACCCCTGGCGTTAGCTCGTAAGTCCTCCTTACGAGGAAGGAAGATGGTGAAAGAAAAAGAAGAAATAGAATGACACCCTTCGCCTCGCAAAAATCGTCACCATCTTTTCCGGCCAAGGTACCGCCTTTGCTTTCTCTGGAGTAACACATCATAGTGAATCCACATCTCATCAACGATGAAAGCTTGATGCAAAAAGTCCATCGGATTTTGTTTAAATAGTTCCAAACAGAGCTTCGAATTTAAAAGTCGCACTCGCTTATTGTCACATTTATGGCGCCCATTGGATCAATCTTTTCATCTCCAACTTATTATGAAAAATATGAATTGCGGTTCCTATCGTAACGCCTATAGAATCTACACTTCGAGAACTTTTGTTCGATGATCAGCAAAAATCTCATCTTGTACTTTTTCAACGATTTCCTCATCTACTGCATCTTGGGCAGTTCTAATCAAAACTGATGTTCTACCACATTTGCTGTTGCAACACTATCTAACTGTTGTCATAGATGGCGAAAGGCGGTATAAACAGCATTCAATTTCGTTATCTCCTGGCAAGTTTTCCCTTCTAAAAGTAAAAGCGAAACACTCAATGATACCACATTTTCCCCCTTTTAGGAAACACGTGTAAGACTAACTGAAATGCTTACTACGAGGTACTTCCAGAAAGTAAGTTCCGTTTCAATTTATCTCCGCTGCAGCGCTGCGATCGCAGTTCTGCACCTGCGCGGTAGACGCTTTGTACCAAGTAGAAGAAACGTGCGCCATTTTGAGATCGCTGTCAGCCACATACGCTTTGTTGTGCTTGTTTACAATGTCGGTGTTGATTGAAAATCCTGCCGCTTGTGAAATCAGATCTGTGATTCGTTTTCTGAATGCTAGGAAAGTGAAAACAATTGAAATTTATCGGCAATTTGCGAAGTTTACGACAAAATGCGATGAGTGATTCAATGGTGAGAAGATGGGTCCGACAGTTCAATGAAGGACGTAGTGAAGTGCACGATGAAGAGCGAAGTGGGCGTCCATCTTTGGTTACAGAAGAACTGGTTCACGCGATTGATGACAAGATCCAGGAAAACTGCAAGTTTACAATTAGTGCTCTCGCTATAGAATTTCCCCAAAGCTCACGGTCACTAATTCATGAAATTCTTACCGAAAAACTGATATTTCATAAACTTTGTTTACGTTGGGTACCAAAGATTCTTACTGAGCAACACAAAACAAAACGGATGGGTAGTGCACTTCAGTTTTTAACCCGTTATGATGAAGATGGCGAAGAACTTCTGACACAGATAGTCAGGAGATGAGACGGCAATCAATGGAATGTAGGCACACTTCATCCCCAGCAAAAGCTAAGCGGAAACAAATCTTGACACCTCGAAAAATGATGTGCACAGTGTTCCGGGACTGGAAAGGCATCTTACTCATTGATTTCTTACCGCGTGGTCAAACAATCGAAGCAGATGTTTACTGCGAGACACTTAAGAAATTGCGCCGCGCAATACAGAATAAACGCCGAGGATTGCTGTCAAAAGGTGTTGTTTTTCTTCACGACAACGCGCGACCACACACTGCAAATGTGACGAAAAACCTCCTACAGGGATTTGGCTGGGACGTGTTTGACCATCCTCCCTATAGCCCTGACCTCGCTCCTAGCGATTTTCATCTGTTCTTACATCTCAAGTCTTTCCTTGGCGGTTAACATTTCAGCAATGACGAAGAGCTGAAAGAAAATGTTTCCAACTTTTTGAAGACACAGGCGGCAAACTTCTATGAAGAACGTATACAAAACTTGTGCCACGCTATGACAAATGCCTGCAAAATTTCGGCAGTTATGTTGAAAGGTAGTTTAAGAGTTGTAGAATTTTTTGCAACAAATAATTATTCTGTATCTGTACACAATTTAATTTTATTACCAAACGGAACTTACTTTCTGGACGTACCTCGTATATCCAAACTAACCTATGAATTAATTCCAAATTTATTTTGGCAACGTGTTTTAAAATAATGAGTACACGATGTTAACAATAACTTGTTATAATAACTTCCCTTACTGAACCGCCGTCGTATCACAAATTATTTCGTCAGCACAATGTTCTTGCTGGCCCATAATAGTCGCACGTGTCTTAAGATTATGCTTTGGAAAGCTTCTAGCTTTATTGTTGTATGGTGAGGTCGACTTGCTTTAAGTAGTCGCATTCTGTCGCAGGGACCGTAAATGAGACCGTAAAGAGAGATCATGGTACTTCAAAGTTTCGGAATACAACACAATGGACACGTGCTAGAAATGTTGCCATTTCTGGAAGCTTCTTTCCAAGTCAACGACAGCTATAAAAGCCAGGCGAGTCGGTTTCTACTGAGAGAGAGAGAAAACAGTCTAGTCTATGCGTAGAATCGACGAGACAATCAAGTTTCAAGTAAATAATATTAATTATAATATACAATATTATCACGGTCTTATCTCACCGGAAATGTATATTTTCAGGCTATCTGAATCCAAGAAAATCATTTTTAAAAAAAGGTTCGTGTGTATGTGTGTGTCTGGGCAGCATAGCTCAAAAACGAAAAGTCCCTTAAGTACCAAACTTGGTATTTAAGTTCAGTACCTTCCAAGGATGCTTCACCAAAGTTTTTGAGAATATCGCCCCACCCCCAACTACCCTTTACATGGACAAATTTTCGAAAATTTTGATTTTCTCAAAAATGGCTCTAACGATTTTAATTAAAATATCGTATAATTTACATTATAATAAAATTTATATCTTGAATAGCCTCTGAAGACATCTATATTCTGGATGAATTTTCCGGAATTTTGCGCAAGTGCTAAACTTTAAGAGATAATCAAAAACTTACTTAATAAAAACTGTAGAGCTCGTTAAAACAATTTATGTTCCATACATTTTTTCGTGAAGTTGAGTGTTTTGAAGACATTTCTTGTTATTGGTTTCAGTTTTAAATTATACGTTTCTCATACGGGAACTTATCAACTCCTGGCCACGCAAAGAAATGGATTCCAATCCCATAAAAACCACATTTTAAAACATTTGACTGTCGGTCTATTCTAGTGTATTTCCTTATTACCCTTCTACTTATAAGAAACTAAGTAATAAGACCGTTTATCTCGATTAGCATGAAGTAGATAGAAGAATAAATTTACTAACAATAATTAGTTAGAGAGATATAGAGAAGGTCATGTCAATGGTACATATCAGATTTTTAATTTTTGTGTAAATACAGTACATTGTTCCCACATGTGTGAAAAATAAATATTTTAGATTCGCATATAACAGCAAGAACCTACTATAACATTCAGATTCCTCTCTGCAAACTGTTCTCTTTCATGCAATTCTCAGCTGAAGTGGAAATAAAAGGAAGTAGTATACCTGCCTGGAGAAGAAAATGGATGGATGTTATCAAACTCTGCACGTTTCTCACGCACTTTTTTGATGGCGGTGTTGTTCTCGAATAAATTGTTTTATTGCTGCTGCATCTCCTCGTTCCGAATTTTACCGTTACCTTTGGTCATAAATTGCTGACCTTTTGTTCAGCCTACTTTACTTGATTGCGTAGTTCTTTCATCTTGAGCTCTCGGCGAGATCACGTCGAGAAAATTGCTGCTGTATAATATTTTATTAAGGTAACAAACTTGGTTCATACTATTGCGTTATACATTGTATGTGTACCTATAAGAGCTAGAGAAAGGCAATAAACCATTTAAGAATAGTTTGTGTAGGGAAAGATAAAGGGTTAAAAAAGTCATGCGAGAACGCATTATATTTAGCAATATTCGGTTGATTTTCCACTAACACTCTGGAATGAAACAATTGAGTTGATAACATTTTACTGTCAAGTGTTTTGCAGGCAAGTGGAATGTTCAATGTAAGCAGTGTGCAGCACGGAATGTGTCTGATGGCGCTGGATGAGATCCAAGAATGGTGCATAATTTGGTGCGAGATTTACGTAGTTACGAGAGAATTCCCAAGACGAGAAGCAGTCAGCAGCCTCAGTGTTATCGACCGGCATCGCTCCAACATTTCCCCTTTCGTCTCTCTCCCTTCATGAACTACTTTTGTACCAAGTTTGGAGTTTCTGCCTTCAAAGGAAATCGGGTTATGATGGACTTGCACTTCAGCCCTACTGCCCCTGTTCTACTCCAGGTCAAGTGTAGAAGTATAACTTTCTCACAATCCTCCATAAATCAACATGGACACTTCATTAAGGCTGTCAACACAAAATCTCAATTCTCAAAAATAACTTTATGAATAAGGCATACCATATTAAATATTTATGCTACAGTATTTGGTCATAAAATAAATGCACAGCCTTACTTTTATGAGTAATATTTATTACCATAGAAACACCAGTTTAATATGCTATATTAAATCATTACATAAACTTCTATGTAACGTTTTCAGAATACAAGGTAAAACAACATGTGACTGTAATACAGTGAATCTCGTTATTACTTTCTCTACACGTACTATGTACATAGTGTATAAAGAAAGTAGGTATTGTAATGCACCCAAAAATTCGATACCGAGATTTCACCGGAAACACTACCCTGAATCCAAGAAAAGCATTTTAGAAAAAGGTCCGTGTGTGCGTGTTTGTCTGTATGTAAGTGTTTGTGTGTGTCTATGGACAGCATAGCTCAAAAACGAAAAGACCAATACCTACCAGATTTGGTATTTAAGTTTGGTACCTTCCAAGGATGCGACATGAAGATTTTCAAGAAAACCTCCCCACTCTCAAAAATACCTCTAACGATTTTGATTGATGTATAAGATATTCTTATGACAAACGTAAAGTGTATCTCGACTTTTCTGGGAATATTCTCTTCATTCTGGATGACTTTTATATAACTGGCAAACCGTAAGAGATAAACAAACATTTACTACACAAGAAATGTACATCTCATTGAAACACACCATTTATATCATATACATTTTGTTTCTGTAGGGTTAATCGTTTTCGAGATATTTCAATTTTAAGTGAATTAAACTTTTCTCAACCAAAAATACATCTATTTTCTCTTTTCTATTTGTTTAAACCTGGCAAGTAAAGAGATCGAAATTTCGATTGTTTCACATAGCGACCGGCTTTTAAAGGACAAGATTATCGCTTTAGCATGTGCATGTTATTTCCTTTCTACTTACAAGAACGCTAGTAATAAAACTAATTCTGCTTATGTTTATCTTGAGTAGCATTATATAGATAAGAGATTCAGGTTTTGAATAAAATATTTGTTTACCGAACAGCTAGATGACATAGTGTGATTGGGACACATTAGATTTCTACCCTTCTACTTACAAGGAACCAAGTAATAAGGACAATTTCTACTAATGTTTATCTCGATTATCATGACGTAGGTAGAATAATTTGTTATAGAGATGTAGAGAAAGTCATGCTAATGGAACACATGAGAAAAATTGGATTGTGGGTTCGAGTCATGCTTTGGGCATGAGCGTTTGTGTGTTTGTAAATGCTTATAATATGGCTGTGTATGTGTAAGTAAAAATGAAATAGTAAATAAACAGGTCAACAAAAGAAGAGTAGGAAACTGGGAAAAAAGAGGGGGAAAAAAAAAAGAAATTCAACAAAAAAAGAAGAATAAAGCAGTAAAGTTACACTGCTATTTAGCCTTAAAACTATTTGAACAACATAATAAATAGTTTGATTTTAAACTCAATATTCTATAACTTGCTCATAATATGTTCTGTAGGGAGGTTTCAGTAAGGGGTTGATGACTTAAATTCCAGTTCGTTATGCTTACGCTCTCTCTCCAACCCTAAGAGAAATAATTTTAAAATATATCTCAGATATAGTACTAATAAGTATTATATATAATTATGTATTAAATAAGTATATATGCACTCAACTTTTTAGATAAGTTGAGTTCTGGATACCTAATAAACTAATAAGAAACTAAACCCCTAAAAAGTGGTATCATATTGTCCCTTTTCTATGTTTACAAACATGAGTATTCAGAAACTACCTTTGTAAATTATAACTAAATACATGTAACATCATCAAAGTTTGCTTTTAGTTTCTTATCATTGGCGTTTTATATTGTAACGCTTTATATTTGTAATTTGAAATCCGCAAAATTTAACAGCAAACATTCATGTTTTTGTAAAATCTCTCCGCCACTTTTCATGAAACAGTTGGGCGTTTCGAAAGCAAAGGTAAAGCTGAACAGTAGAGAAGGGAAGGATGGCTGGTGATGTGAGACAAGAACGCGTTTCAGTGGAGTGGCCCTTTCGAGCCAATTTTGCCGATGCCTGCTACGGTGCATTCGCAACATATCACACCGTTATTGGTGCGTTCCGGTCAGTCTAATGTCCCTGTCGTTAGTGGTCATTTATATTTGAAGAACATGTGTATAAATACAACATTTCTTTAAAGAACAAATTGCTCACCGTGTACGCAGGGAGATTGTTGAAAGATTTCTAAATTCTGTAGCACTTGCAGGAAGAACGACACTTAAGTACAAGCTTCAGGCCAAATTTTATATAGAAAGCATGGAGGAGAAAATAATTTTAACAGAAAATAAACTGCATGTTGCATGTGCCAGTTTAGAATGATCACCTCGAAAATCACATAATGAATTAGATTACGTTTATACGTATAATACATAGTAGCTAGAGAAGGTGTTGTACTCCACCTAAAAATTCGATTTCGAGATTTCATCGGAAATATATGTTTTGAGGTCCCTACGTCCAAAATTTTTTTTACAAAAAGGTCCATGTTTGTGTCTGTGAGCAACATAGCTCAAAAACCGTTAAATACCAAAATTGGTATTTATGTTTAGCATCTTCCAAGGATGTGACATGAAGGTTTTCAAGAAAATTCCCGACCAGAAGCTACCCTTTACATGTAACAATGTTTGAAAATGTTGTTTTTCTCAAAAATGGCCTAACGATTTTGATTTGAATTACCCAAGAAGACTTCTTAATATAGATGAATTTTGGTAAATTTTGTATAACTCATAAACCGTAAGAGATAGACAAAAACTTAGAAAACAAAAAAATATACATCTCGTTAAAACATACAGTTGATATACATTTTTTCTTGAAGATGGACATTTTTGAGATAATCCTTGTTATTGGTTTTAGTTTTAAAATAAATTTTTCAATTACGGGAATTTGTCAACTCCTGCGAATTTCATCAACATAGCAACCAGCTTTTAAAGTTTTTGACACTCGCTTTAGCTTAGTATACTCCCTTACTTCCCTTGCACTTACAAGCGTGCAAGTAATAAGACTATTTCTGCTAATGTTTATCTCGATTAGCATGAAGTAGCTAGAATTAGAAGCTTTTTAACAATAATTTATTACAGAGATGTATGTAATGAGTTCTATAATGTGGATACAATGCAGTACTTTCTCTGCTTTTTATTATTATTATTATTATTATTATTATTATTATTATTATTATTATTATTATTATAAATACAGTTCCGGAGTCTATTCCTCTTTTTTTCCTTTTTCCCTAAATTTTCTTGTTTACCGTTAGCTGTTTTATGACAAATACACATCCATGCACACATTCACAAACACACAAACATTCATGCCCAAGGTGGGACTCGAACCCACGATTCCCTGCGCGAGCTTTAGCGTGCGCGGTCATGGGGACTGGTAATTGCTTACTGTAAGTACGCAGTAGAACGTGCAATATTCGTATTAAAATATTAATTTGAAGCAGGAGCATCAAAAAGGCTAAACCATGCTGAGTAAGAATACGATATTGAATAATGTAATGGACAAAGCACAGGAGATTATATATACTTGTCCTTGCCAGATGAGGGTGCTGTGGCGTGACGTCAGCTAGATATGAAAATTGTGAAGACTCACTGTATCCCAGAGGGTGGTAAGATACAATTGCTCGTGACTGCTACGCTGGGGGTCACATGGCGGAAGTCAGGGGGGTGCAAAGCAGCCACAGTTGGAGCCGTCTGTGTGGTCCGTCTAAGACCACCAGCTGTGGCAAATTTACATCCCCTACAACACAGCTTGCTTTACATCTGCATGATAAACAGCTGATGTGTTATGTTTGTTTATCGATTAAGTAATGTGTTACAGATGGTCGGAGGCGTACCTTAAGTCATATTCCTTTCTCTTCTATATATTTCTAATGGTTTTCCTGGATATGTATAACACTTTTCGTTTTATGATGATAAAAAGTTATATTGTGAGCACCTCTTCAATCTGGATGACTTTTGTATAACTGATAAACCGTAAAAGATAGACAAAAGCTTACAACAAAAATTTTATGTGTTCCATTTATATGACTTTCTCTATATCTCTGCAACAAATTATTGTTAAAAATCTTATGCTTATATTTACTTCATGCTAATCGAGAAAAAATAGCAGAAATAGTCTTATGTTTTTACAACTGAAACCAAAAACAAGGAATATCTCAAAAACTATCAACTCCACGAAAAAATGTATCTAACATAAATTGTGTGTTTTAAAGTGCTCTGCATTTGTTATGTTGTAACTTTTTGTCCATCTCTTATGGTTTAGCCGTTGACCCAGAATAAAGTAGTCTTCAGAGGCTATTCCCAGAAAATTCAAAATATACATTTTATTTGTCAGGTAAATATCTTTAATATACGATATTTTAATCAAAATCGTTACAGCCATTTTTTAGAAAATAAAAATATTCGAAAAAATGTTCCATGTAAAGGGTAGTTTGGGGTGGGGGGATTTTTCTCAAAATCTTCGTGTCGCATTCCTGGAAGATACTAAACGTAAATACCAAGTTTGATATTTTACTGACTTTTCGTTTTTGAGTTATCGTGTTCATAGACACACGGACACACTGACACATGGACACACACACGTGGACCTTTTTCTGAAAATACTTGTTTTGTATACAGGGAACCCTATGTATAGAGAAAGTAAAAAGCTATAGATCTCGTTAAAATACCAATTTATGTCATATACATTTTTGTTTGCAGAGTTGATTGTTCCTGAGGTATTGTTTCCATTTTAAGCTACTTAAACTTTTCTGAAACGGCAGGTATCCTGGTAAGCAAAGAGAACGGAATTTCAGTTTTTTCAAGTAGCGAACAGCTTTAAAAACACCACTATCGCTTTAGACTAATTATTCCCTTATTTGGTAGTATAATGTAGATGAAAGAATAATCTTTTGTAAGAAATTTTTGTTTGCGGAACAACTAGGGAAAATCATGTGAATGGAACCCATAAGATTTTTAGAAAAAGGTCTTTTGTGTGTGTGTGTGAATGAATGACTTAAACTTGGTTAACTATAAAACTTGTATTTAATTTCAAAACTTTCCAAAACTATGGCACAAAGATTTGAAGAAAATACCACCATCCCAGATTTCCTTTACACGGAAACATTTTCGTTATTTTTAGTTATTTTTACAAATGTCTCTAGCGATATTCATTAAATCACAAAAATGTTCATTTCCATTAGCATGAAGTTGATAAAAGAATAATCTTTTGTAAGAATGGTTTGTTTGTGTAACAAGTAGAGGAAGTCATGTGAATGGAACACATCAGATTTTTACTTTCCTTGTATACATAATCTATAGAGAAGGAATCCAAATATTCCATGTTTAGATTTCACCGGAAATATATGTTTTGAGACTCCTTAATACATAGAAAGCATTTTTAGAAAAAGATCAGTGTGTGTCGGTGTATAGATAGCTCAAAAACGAAAATACATATACATACCAAATTTGGCATATAAGTTTAATATATTCCCAGGATGCGACACGAGAATTTTCAAGCAAATCCCCACCGCAAACCACCTAGGGAAAATTTTTTTAAAATGTTGCTTTTTTCAAAATTGAACTTCATAATTTTGATTAAATACCTTATATTCATGATATTTACATCGTATATAAAATGTATATCTTGGATTTTCTGGGAACAGGCTCTAAAGACCTCTTCATTTTGGATGAATTTTGCGGAATTTGTCATAACTGGTAAACCGTAAGAGATATATAAAAGCTTACAAAAAAAAAAAAAAAAAAAAAAAAAAAGCGTAGATCTCGTTGAAACACACAATTTATGTCTCATGGAATTTTTGTTATAGAATTGGCCGTTTCCAAGATATTCCTTGTTATTGGTTTCAAGTTTAAACTAGGTAACTTTTCTCAAGGCTTTCCTTTAATCTCTCTTTAGTTTACTGCGGCCTTGTAAAGCGAACCGAACTTCAATTATTCATACAGTGACCAGATTTTAAAATATATAGCAATTGTTTTAGCCATATTTCCCTTATACTTACAAGGAATCAAGTAATAAGATCATTTCTGCTTATGCTTATCTCGATTAGAATTGAGGTGGATAAAATAATCTCTTTTATAAGCATAGAAAGGTGGGGAAAGTCATGTGAATGGTACACATCAGATTTGCTTAACAAATGGGATTTTCATTAAAGCACAAAAATGTTTATCTCGATTAGCATGAAGTAGATAAAAGAATAATCTTTTGTAACATTGGTTTGTTTGCGGAACAGGAATGTGAATGGATGACATCAGAGCTTTTACTGTCTCTAGGGCCGTATGTACAATGTACAGAAAAAGTATTGTGTTCCACCCAAAAATTCGATACAAAGATTTCACCGGAAATACCTGTTTTAGGACTTCTTGAATACAAAAAAAGAATTTTCAGAAAAAGGTCCGTATGTGTGTATGTGTCTCTGGACAGTATAGCTCAAAATCGAAAAGACGGTTAAATATCAAACTTGGTATTTAAGTTTGGTACGTTCCAAAATTACGACATTAAGCTATTCAAGAAAATCCCCCTACCCATAACTACCCTTGCATAGAAATGTTTTTCAAAAATGTTGTTTTTCTTAAAAATTGCTGTAGCGATGTTGATTAAAATGCCACACTTTAAAGCCATGTTTTATTTTACAAATTTTACAAATTTTACAAATAAAATGTGTATCTTAAATTTTCTGGGAATAGCTTCTAAATACCTGTTTGTTGTGGATGAATTTTGCTGAATTTTACATAACTACTAAACCGTAAGAGATAGACTAAAACTTAATACAAAAATATGTACATGTCATTAAAATACACAATTTATGTCATATACATTTTTTAGTGAAGTTTACCGTTTTTTTAAATATTCCTTGTTATTAGTTTCAATTGTAAAGTACTTTTACTTTTCGCAGACAGGAAGAACCCGTTTTTCTTTTGTTCTACTCCTCCAAGCTCTTAAAACATTTGACTATCACTTTAGCATAGCGTATAGTAGTAAGTAATAAGAGCATTCTGTTAATGTTTATCTCGATTAGCATGTTGTAGAAAGAAGAAGAATATTTTGTAAGAAGTTTGTTTGTAAAGCAGCTAGAGAAACTCATGTGAATGTAATACATAACTTTTTTTTTGTATTCGGGAGTCTCAAAACATGTATTTCGTCAGTTTTGAATTTTTTGGTTGGAATATAAAATTTCCCTACTTAATATAGGCAGGAGAGAAAGTAAAAATGTTTCTGTTTGTGGAAACAAAGGATAATGGAGGAGAATCTGCTTGGTCTGATAGATCGAAATAACAGTTTCTGAAACAAAGCGTGAAAACAGGGTAAGTTCAGCTTTCAAATGGAATCGACCCAGAAACTCTGAGACCTGCATCAGGTATGCAGTAGCTTCTGTAAAGCAGAAGGGGGAGTGTTTGGCAATGCGAGATGTACAACCTCTGTCTGCGGACCGAAATGAAAGCCTAAATAATTGAAATGCGAGTCCCATCAAGAAGGGATGGTCTGGCATCAAGAGTGAGTGTAAACTGAGGCCGTAACGGGTATTAATGTAAAAGCTTTGTCTTCAAGTGCTTTGTGTAATCGTCCAACCCTATTCACCTTAAGGCACGTTATTTAACACTGCCTGGTCAAACGAGCGTCACGTGTGGCTTTAGAGAGGCTATTTCAAATAAAGATCTAAATGTATCAAATCGTTAGCAATTTATTTCAGGAAATCGTTTATCCTTACTGTTAAGAGATAATACTAACCAGAAGCTTAGACAGAAGATGATTTAAGGTGTTTAATCTTTGAAACTCGACCCAAAATTGTGAAAAATTAAAATATTGCTTTTTTCTTTCTCTAGTCCACATGTGCAATGTACTAGTGGAAAGAGATTTTTTTTAATATAGTTTTAAAATCCTTTAACCTGGTTGGTCATATCGGACGAGGAATGAAATTGGTGAAGTGATGCTCAAATGACCTCGGGGTCCATAGAGCTTAAAGTTACTCGACATTCGTCTTCTCAGGATAAGGGAAAACCCCGAAAAAACCTTAACAGGGTAACTCATACTAAATGAGATTCGACTCACGACCTTTTGAATGTGAGGCAGACACGCTACCACCACACTACCCAGGTGGGCTCAGAGAAGATATTGTACTCCATCCAAAAATTCGCTGTCGAGATTTCACCGGAAATACATCTTTTGGAACTTCTTGAATCTCAAAAAAGCATTTTTAGATAAGTGTCCGTCTGTGTGTGCGTGTGAGCAAACAAACAAACTATTCTTACACATTACGCTAATTGAGATAAACATTAGCAGAATTGGTCTTTATTACCGGTTTCTTTGTAAATGCAAGAGGAAAAAGGGAGCACACTGAGCTAAAACGATAGTTAAATCTTTCTTAGGCTGTCGCGATACAAAGCAATTGAAGTTCGGGTTTCTTTGTTTGCTAGGAGTAAACAAAAGAGAGACGAAAAAAGGATGACTTCCCGTTTAAGTAAAGTTTTAAATAGCTTAAAACGAAACCAATAACAGGGAGTATCTTGGAAACTGTTAACTCTACGAAAAAAGTATATGAATAAATTGTATATTTTAATGAAATCTAAATTTTTTGTGCAGTAAGTCTTTCTATCTCTTATGTTTTATCATTTACACAGACTACATTCAGAATGAAGAGATCTTCAGAGGCTATTCTCAGAAAATATAAGATATAAATTTCGGTTGTCAAAAAATATATATTAAACATACGGTATTTTAATAAAAATCGTTAGAGTCATGTTTGAGTAAATCAAAATTCCGGAAAAATGTTCTGTGAAAATTTTTCTGAAAATATTTGTGTCATATTCTTAGAAGTTTGGTACTTAACTGACTTTTCATTTTTAACTATTCTGCCTTTATATATATATGGACATGTTTTAAAAAAATATTTGGATTCAGAGGTTCTGAAAACATGTATTTTCGGTGAAATCTAGGTATTTAATATCTGGTTGGAATACATTACTTTCTATATCTACTATGTACATTATGCATACCTGCTAGAGAAGGTAAAAATATCGTATGGCAGATCCATTTGTTGATTTAATTTATTGTAAAACTGGATTATTTTATGTGAATGAGTTTAAACATGCATAGCATGGTTCGTTTTTATTAGAGAAATATATTTAGAAGTAAACATTATTATTATTATTATTATTATTTAAATAACGATGCAAGCTTTAATTTTTATGCATAGCAAATATATCTTTATTATCGTGTGTAATAACTAGTATAACTTTCAACAAGATATTTTGCATACTGTGGATTTTCCAAATTCCACAGATAAATAACCTTAGCCACTGCGCCCTAAAGCATATTGGGCGTAAAGAATAAGTTGAAGCCCCGAAGGGTTGTTATCCGGACCAAGTGGTGGTCGGTGCGGATTTTGCGAGACCTTAAAGTTCACAGGTGGATACACTCCTGCAGAAATGCCCAGTACTTTTCCTGAGTAACAGGTCCGAACTGCCCTGGTTCCGTTCCAGAGGAAGAGGAAACCGATACAGAGCGCACCACCCGCCACCAAGCTATCAAGTCAAGCCCCGTATTTTGAAAGGTGGCAGGGAATAAACTGATAGAGAATGAGGGAAGGGTAGAATTCGTGATGTTATAAAAACCACCCCAGCATTCGCCTGACGACAAGGGAAACCACAAAAAACCTGTAGATCCCGGAATCGATACCCGGAAACCCATTTTAACTCATGCATTTTTCGTGGTGTCCCCGGGATCGGTAGGCGAAAGCTGGAGTGCTTTCTCATCTACTATGATCCCCTGGTTTCTCATCCTTCAGGCCGGATAGAGGGCGCGGATAGTGCTCAAAGGGATATTTGACGAGTCATTGATTACCCTCTCTGGGCAGCTCCAATAGTGGGAGAGTCTTCGAGCCTGGAAATGTTTGGGATTTCGGCGCATCTCTGTGACCTGTCTAGGGCCTTTAGTCTCCTGTGTAGTGCACATAGATGCAGTAAAATAGGCAAAATTGATAGGTTAAGTTACCAATAGTGAATGCATGAAATTCAGCTTTCCAACTTCCACTTCTGTTCATGATAGCATGGCCGGGAACAGAACAAAAACACTATCGTGAGGTATATAAAAAGGTGAATGTATTTTACCTATCCGTTGAAACATTGTCTCTCTGAAATACTTATGTAAAATTTGAATCACCCTTATAGAGTATATAAAAGATGTACACACCATTCATAAATTTCACTATGGTAGTTAACATTGAAATATATTCGAAATCAAGGCAAAATGCATTGCGAATAACTCAATGTGGATTGAAGAATGCATTTTTATACCATAATACATAAGTTATGTATGAGAAGCTTCTGTATCACGTATTTTCGAACCACGAGAAGAACGCGATGAAATCTGAGGTGCTTGCAGGAACTTAATACCCAGGGAAGAAAAGGTTTACGCGGCACATTCATTCCCGTTCCCAGCTTTTCCTTGCGATCACGCAGTAGAGAAGTTATCACCTTCCACCCAAAAGTTAGATACCGAAATTTCACAAAAATGCACGTTAAAACCAAAAATAAATTAGAAAATGATCGGTGTGTCTTCAGTGTGCCTCTCTGTGTGCTTGCATGTGAGTCGAAAAGCGGGATAAACGACAACTTGTTTTTAGTTCTGTATATTTAAAATATGCACACGAGGATTTTCAAGAAATTCCTCCACACCAACTATCATTTGCGTATGAGCAGTTACCCCCTTCCATAGTTCAAACAGCATCTTTTGAAAGCTACTGACGTCACACAGATATGGCTGAAACAAAATCGCCTACCACTTGCTAGAGTGAGGTAAATTGCGATATTGCTGCGATCTGGTGGGGAATAGCAGAACTATCGGTGCCCCAGCAAGCCCTCGTGGGAATGAAGTCGGTCAGTCAGCTGAAAAACTCGACGTGGGAAAGACCATCTTCAAAAATGCGCAGCGAAGTTTACTGCGTAGCCGCCTAGGGTAGACAAAAGTGGGGTTTCTTTCGGCTTGTTCAAAATTGGGGCTATACATATTTGGCAAGTCTAAATTCTTTTAATAATTGTGAAAACCCACTTCTTGCTTAGGATAAACATTTTGTTTCATTGTTTGTATGCATCGGATTTATAAATTGAAATTTAAAAATGTAATGGATATACTGAATACTAAAATGAGATATAAATTTAATGCCTGATAAAAAAAAGTTTGTTCTAATAAATATAGTGAAACTTTGCCAGTGTTTATGCAGTTTCCTAGAACATTTTCCCTGGATCTTTAGGAAACTTGTTTATTTAAAGATTCCCTCTGTTTTTTTTTTCATTAGTTTTGCTTAGGATTAGTATAATACACATAGAATATTTGTGAATTGCTTTACCTTTTAAAAATGACATGAGTTTGATTAAAATATCATATATTAAAATTATTTACCTCACAAACAAAATGTTTATCTTGAATTGCCGAGGAACAGTTCTGCAGAATCCAAGGAAGGGATTTTGTATAAACTTGTATAACTGTTAACCACTAAGCGATAGGCGAACACTATAAAAAAGTACAAATGAATAATAAAACAAAACAAAAATATATGTATTTAAAGAATACAATCTATTCCAAGTAATCCTTGTTGTTGCATACTTATTTTCCGATATATTCTTTATTAATTGTTCGAATTGAGCATTTCACTTTGTCATTCTTTTTGAAGTGCTGCCAGTTTTTGGTGTTTGTTGTAACTGTATAGAAAGAGTATGTATTTTAAGAGCCGAGTATTATAGTTCTTAATCATGCAAATGCCTCTGCTCGCCCGTGTAATTATGACAAAAAGATCACTGTAACCATTTCTGCAAAGACTTATCTCATTTCAAATGAAGTAGATAAAAGAGTAAGTTTGGGTAAGAATAAATAGTCTAAAAACTAATAAACGATAGAGGGTAGAGAAAATCATATGAACGTTATCCATTAGAACTTTTAATTATTTTATAACAATATCTTATTATTAGGATGCGGATTTTGTACTTATATAGTAGGTCAAGAAGATATTGTGTTCCATCTAGAAATTTGATACTAAGATTTCACCTGAAATACATGATTTCAGGACTTCATTAAAAGCATTTTTAGAAAATGTTCCTATGTATGTGTGTGTGTGGGGGGGGTGCGTGTGTGGACAGTTAAACTAAAAAAAAAAAAAAAAAAACCAAAGCTAGTGTCGTACCAAACTTGGTTATTTAAGTTTACTAACTTCCAAGAATGTGCCACAAAGCTTTTCAGAAAAATTCTCCACCACAACCTACCCGTTACGCTTTACATGGTAGATTTTCGATAATTGTCAACTCCTGGTAATGCAAAGAAACTGTTTTCGTCCACATTAACAATATTTGTAGCAGTTCATTTAATATTCTTCCCTCGACACTATTTAGGTTTAGCAGGAACACATCGACGATATTCAGATTATCCATATGCTTACACATCATGGAATATTGTATCATCAATAATCATCCAACATTTAAAAAAATTGACTATCGCTTTAGCCTAGAGTATTCTTTATTTGCCGTCTACTTACAAGAAAGTAAGTAGACAATTTATTCTTACTTATATCGATTAGTATGGAGATGATCTATGAATAAGTATTTAACAATAATTTGCTACAGAGATGTAGAGAAAGTAATGGGAATGGGACAGATCAGATCTTCTGTATCTGTCTTTACAGTGTTACCTCTAATAATGATTATGATTATTGTTTTGATGAAGTTGCTATGCAATTTCCTGCCGTGCAATGTCCAAGATATGCTTAATTAAATGGAATGAAGTGGAACATTATGGTCTAACGGAGCAGCATAGAATGCGGATTGACATACTGTCACCTGGAAACAACAACGCAGCGGGCATCTCTCACCAGGGGCACCAGCCCTTGGCATTCCTCTGTAAATGCGTTTGTCCGTATGGGGCATTAAAAGAAATTGGATTGCTGTGTTGAAGTGTCGACAAACCGCATTTTCTAGACCACTGTGGTCTTTTAGTGGCAAGAAACTTCCTAATGAAATTTATTTGAATGTTATAGAGTGGGAAGCTTTGGTACAAAAACAGCACAAGTTACATACTGACTGTCTACGAATATATAATTATTTCATTTTAAAAGATTGCATAATTTAAGAGAATCCTGCGTCGTGATTGGAGCTTCTCGGTCACAGAATGCGACCGGATCGGATTTTTCAGTTTCTTTTCTATTTCTTTTTTAACTTATTGGCAATTAGATATTATCCATAAAACCAAAGACAAAATAGCAAATAACCATTGGATATGGCTTTACAAAGAACATACATGTAATCTTCAAATATTTTTCAATGCACTGATGCATGAAATTTAATATTTAAATGGCAATTTAACTCAACTATTAAAGCGCCAATGCAATGGCTGAAATTAGGCAATTTCAACCAATCGTGGTCATCTGACTGGAGGGATATTGTCACAGCTGATGTTCATTTCTTTGAGATCTTATCGCACCTGACGTTCGTTTGTTTAATCTTCTGTCTTAGTTATTGGTAACAAGTTGGCAATCCAGTGAGCCAACCTTCACGTATAATAACTGTCAGTTCCACAATTGTACATTCAATAATTTCGGTTACAATGTTCATTAAAAGTTTCATCCAGTTCCTAAAGTATTTAGTTCAAAACAGGAGTGAGAATAATAATTATTATTTGTATTTTTGTATGAGATGAGTGCAATAACCTCAAATAAAATAACGGTTGTTTTCATTTCATGTTTTAGCTATTAAAAGCTGAAATAAAATAATTGTTCCCTATTTGTACAGTTGCTATCGACATTCGTGCATTGGGTATAGGCACGGCCGGCCATATCATAATTCAGAAGGCAGTGAAGAAAAAAACATATTCGCTAAATAAACAAGGTCAAATGTGTCATCCGCCATGTAAGTATTACAATCATAACCTGATAAAATCTGCCTTCCTATATATTATAAATTATTAATAGCCCATCTCGTTGAATTGTCTTATCATATATAAATTCGCTTCCTCCGTTAGTGAAGTATCGACAAGATGAAAACACTCGTAGTATTACTTATGATAATATTTACATGTTTAAAATTTATATCAATACAGTATATACATTAACAGTATCAGTCGCAAGTAATTGAGCTGCATTGCAGGAAGATGGATTCCATCGGAGCGCCCTCGTTAGATCTCTTGGGGATTACAATCCCACAAACCGCCGCTTCAGGCGATACCGGCTTCCCCGCATGGCTTGCGGGCATCCCCGGTAAAGAAGGAGCACCTCCAACAGCTGCTACGGCTAAGCTCCTTACAATATTTCAACAGTTGCTTGGACATTAACATTTAAAAAGCCCAAAATTAACATTTTGAAAAATCATTACACCAGCGGTACACAAGGGCCGTTGCACCATTACTGGCCGTTGCAAAACTGTCTCCTCCTGTCACTCCACAATCTCATTTTCCCCCGCCATCCTGCAAAGCTCACAATCCCGTGGTTAAATTCTCTCAAAGAATAGGAACACGTCTAACACTCCTCGGGCTGCCCTCAGCCTGCCAACTGCTCAGGTCAGGCCTAAACTCACTATGTGATTTTGTCTACATATACTTTGCAGGCAAAGAATGTCTTCTACTTATCACAATTAATGCAGAGAGGAGAACCTTTAAGATTAATCTTAACGATGTTTAGCGAAGTATCCATGATTGAATTTTGAGCAGGCGATAGTTATCATTTTCCTTAACGCTTTTGTATTGTTGTGTCATTGTTTTTGGATACATAGGGATGTATTGAAAAATAATGTTTGCCTGTAATTTGTGTTGAATTTTTCCACAAGTTGCTCCAACATTTCTTAACGTTATATGCGTAGTTCCCCCCTACTCGTCGTTATCTCTAATTATTTTTATATTGGAAATTATGTTTTTAATATACTGTTCATATTTGCTCCGGCTAGTTGGGGCCTCGGTCGAGCACCTATCTCTTACTAGGGCGTGACGGTAAAAGGAACTATTTCAGATATAAAACATTTGTAACTCTTAGTTAAAGCAATTTATTTAAACTGTTACCAAGAGATTTAATAATTTACGTAAGTAAGTTGTAATACCGAAATACTGAGGGAGAGTACTAAGTTTCTGTAAAATATAAAAAAACATCCTTGTTCTGCTTAAGCATTAAAACTGTGCTCTAATTGGCTTTCTTTCCCGCCTTCAGTACCGTCTCTCTTCATGGGCCAATAGAAACTATCCTACTATTTAACTTAGGCTGCTCACTCTCAGTAACTTTCACAATATCACCCCCCTAAGGCTTGCTTTATTTGTTTCTTTATTTTTTTGTGTTTTTTTTTTTTTTTTGGACTCAATAGTGTTCTTTTATACGCCTTACGCCTATACCTTCTCTTATGCTAACACCCTCTAATATAATTTTATTTCTATATTACATATATTTATTTACATTATTTTGCTTATTAATTATTAACAGCTTCTTGCAGTCTTAGTATTGCCTCATATATTTTCTAGGTGAGAGTATTTTGAGACAGTGGACACGCGTAACCGACCTAGGCATGAGCAACCTTTTTTGAACCATTGTCCTTTGCACTGTCTCAAAAGACTCGAGTATTCAGTTTTCCAGGTGTCATTGTCACATTGATATCGCAAATAGAGCTGGAATGTTTTTCTTTCTCTAGCATGTATGTACAATATATATAATAGGTGCATTCCACCCAAAAATTCGATATCGAGATTTCACCAGAAATACATTTTTGTAACCCTCTGAATAAAAAAAATGTTTAGACAAAGGCCCGGGTGTGTTGTGTGTGAACAGCATAATTAAAAACACAAAGCCGATTAATACTGAGCTTGACATTTAAGTTCTGCACCTTCCAAGGATAGGACATGAATTTTTTCAAGAAAATCTCCCGGGCGCCAAACTATTCTTTACGTGGAACATATTTCGAAAACGTTTATTTTCTCAAAAATGGCTCTAACGATTTTTATTAAGATACGTTTCCCACATTTTCAAGGCAAATGAAATGTATATCTGAATTTTCTGGGAATAGCCTCTGAATTCCTCTTCTTTCTGGATGGCTTTTGAATAAATAGTAAACAATAAATTCATATAATCCTTTCATGTAATCCTTGTTATAATTATATTATAAAAACTAATCCATTTTTCAAATTAGAAATAACATGCACTAAATATATTGGAATTATTCTAAGATATAAAAATTCACAAAAGTATGTTTATGAACTAAAATACTTTAGGTGTGAAAATAACTAGCTGGGAATCACTGCTAAATGAAGTTGCAAGAGTAACTGAATGTATGAATGAGTTGTATATTTTTTCTCTCGAACAACTTTTCCATTAAAAGTATTAACACTAATTCTAATTTAATTAAATTTAGCTTACTTTTCTGCATTTTGATATAAGGTGCACAAAAATGTTTGATACTTTAGGATTACAGTTTAATTCTGTTAAATATAAATGCAATACTAAAATAACGCAACTCTTAGCAACAAGTGAAATTAATAATCTGATAAAATTTGTACATAAATCAAGCAAAGATGAAGTTAGGAAGCCCTGGAAGGGGTTTCGCGTTCTATTCCGGCTAGGAAGTGGGGATTATTTCTTTAGCCCAGACAATACCCTAATCTCTCCAGAGTCTGGAAGTATGGATGTGTGTGAGTGTGTGTATGTGTATGATCTAACGATTAAAGCTAAATAATAACACAACGTCATCAATCCACAGTTTAGATCACTATATGTTCTAAAAGGAAATGCCGCCGATATGACCGTGTAGTTAAAGATGGAGTATAAATGGAACAATAAAAAAAAAGTCTGATGTGTTACTCTCACATGACTTCCTCTAGCTGTTCTACAAACTTCATACATAAGATTCTTCTTCTTTCTGCACTTTGCTAATCGTGATACTCATTAGCAATGTTCTTATTATTTAGTTCCGTATAAGTAGGGAGAAAATAAGGGAATACACTAGGCTAAACCAAAAGTCAAATGTTTTAAAACCTGTCGTTATGCGATTGTCATTACAAGTTGCTTCTTTTCTTGGCCAGGAGTAGAACAAAAGAAAAACGCACACTCCCGTCTGAGAAAAGTATGGGTACTTCACAACTGAAACTAATAACAATGAATACCTCGAAAACGGTAACCTCCACGAGAAAAATGTATATGACATAACTTGTGTATTTTAACAAGACCTACATTTTTGTATAGTAAGTATTTGTCTATCTCTTACGGTTTATTAGTTATGCCAAACTAAGCAAAATTCATCCAGAATAAACAGGTCTTCAGAAGCTATTCCCAGAAAATTCAAGGTATACATTTTATTTTTTAGGTAAATATCTTTAATATATATTTTAATCAAAATTGTTAGGGCCATCTTTAAGAAAATCAAAATTTTCGAAAAAAGTTCCATGCAAAGGGTAGTTTGGGGTGGGGGGATTTTTCTCAAAATCTTCGCGTCACATCCCTGGAAGAGACTGAACTTAAATACCAAGTTTGGTATTTTAGCTACTTTTTCTTTTTGAGTTATTGTGTTCAGACTCACGGACCTTTTTCTGAAAATGCTATTTTGGATACAGGGGGTTCTAAAACATGTATTTCCGGTGAAAACTCGGTATTTAATTTTTAGGTGGAATACAATACTTCTCTATCCCTATGTACATTTTACATATGGGGCTAGAGAAAGTAATAATAAGAAGGCAGCTGAATACCTAAACAATAGGCAATTGAGTAGATAAAAGAGGTTTCGAATGAAACCAGTATCTATCTCGTATATCACACAGGATCGTACGTAGAGTAAGACATAATTTGCCAGCAGAAGAAGAAGGTCACTTGGGAGACCGAGAAACGGATGAGGGGTTTTAATTATGGATGGAAAAGGGTACAGGCCTAGTAAAACGAGAGGAAGAAGAAGTACTCTGATTCAGCCGAGTAGAATTGGAAGTGTTTAGTCTAGAAGATATATTTATCGCTACTGGATGTATTACGACTTTGAACTTCTGTGATGTGTGTTTCTATTATTATTATTATTATTATTATATTATTTTACCATCAGAAAAGATTAAAAACTACATCAAAGGCTAAATGCCTTCAAGATGCTATTAACGAACAATACATAATATGAAATGGATGCCCATCCAAAGCCTTCTATACTGGCGTTCCGGTCCACACACAAAAGCTTTGTGAGTTTGATATTGCGTTATATCCGGACCTACAACGTCACTTGTTTATTTTACGAAAACTTAATTCACCGGGCTTTTAATTTCGTGTTTTTTGTGTCCGCGATACAAAGGGAGTCCACCCTAGGGACAGGGGCATAATCCCAGTTGTATATCAGTACACACACTGTGCTGGCTTTGGCAGACCATTGATTGCCTGCGTGCTTATATCAGTGCTACCACTCGGGGTACATAAATATACATTAAATTAAAAAGGGGCAATAATATCATCTACTAATTAAACTACGGATTTCAATAAGCATTTCACACTTATTAAAGTAAAGTTGACTTCTTTGGGTCTGATTTTTTGCTTAAAGGTGATACATTATTGGTATTAACTGAACGAGTACAAATAAGTAGCAATTTTTGATAAAACAGCTCAATACTTGAAACCACTTAACCAACATCATATACAACTGAAATAAACAAAATAAAACACAACATTAAATAATACTAATGCTGATACAATTACGTAAAGTAAGTACCGGTTTGGTAAAATGACATCATTGTTTTCATAATAACATTTATTTGCACATAAAATAACATTTCTTAACTTATTATTTGACATAGTTGTCAAATAATAGGTTCATTGTTCAGGCATTTGCCTAGCGGGTTATCAACTTTTGCATGTCCTTTTCAAAGAATAGCACTGAGCAGTTTTGGAAACATATCACAAAATATTTTTATTGTGAACCGTCTGCTTTCAGAGCTGCCTTATTCACTTGTTCAATCAAACAATCAGTAAGAACTGAAGACCGTCCAGTCCGTGCTTCGTCATGAACTTTGGATGGTTTTTTTAAAAAAAGTCTTTATAGTGTTTAACTCCCGCGTTTACTGCATGTGATGTCACTGATGATACATGGAATGAAGATGGAGCACCGGTGGAATGCAATTGCGGGGGAAACCGGAGATCCCGGTGAAATCCAGCCCTACGCCGCTTTTTCCACCACAAATCCCAAATGCGGTCGCCAGGGATCGAGCCTGGGCAGCCACAGCGCGGCTTTTAAACTTTGAATCGTCCATCATTGAATTACCTAATCCACTTTCTCACTAATCTATCTGTCATTACATTTTCACTACAACTCTGTATAAGTTGATAAATTTCAGCTGGCTTGCGTTCAAAATCCGTATTACGGAACGCACTTCACAGTCGGCATGATCAGAAATTTTCTTAAACATTTTGAACGGTCACTAATAGCTGATTCGAATGTAATATCGTCAATAAACAGACTATGAACTAGAGAGACGAGTGCGCATGCGTGACACTAGTTTTGCGGTGGTGGTAGAATGAAATGTTACTTTCCGGTCACGCTTCGAGTATTTGCAGCTGTAATCGGCAGAGATTCAGGGAAATATGAGAGTTTAACTCGAATGAGATATTAGAAGAATATAATATGTAATTTTCAGGATAAAAAAACAAAGGTAATATCTAAAATAGGTAGGGAACAATTCTGGATTAGGATTGTAATTAGAGGACTAATAATTGGGCAGGATAAGGAATTTGTGATCAATAATATCCGCAAATGAAGGAAAGCCAAAAATGGACGAAAACATTGTATTGTAACGGACACAATGGCATGTAATTAAGTAAATATTTATCAAAGATCAACTATAAATATGTCATCATAAAGTAAAGAAGTTATTCATGTAATTGTAACCTAAAATATTAATTGTTTAATATGATAGAATGAGATATATGCGATTTTTTTTCTTTTTTCAAAATAAGTTTGTAAGATGAGTTTAAAATGGAAGTGAAAAGGTCTGTGGAAGATGCGGAAGCTGACCGAAGGGAAGCTTATCTGGTAAATACTAAGAAGTCATCGAGGGGCAAGTTTACAGTGAACAGAACACGATATTTTTCTTTTAAGGGGCAATACAGATGTATGCTTTGGAAACCTTCTAAAAACTGTTTAACGTTACTCATTCTGAAACAAGCCAATCAGAGGGTAGGATTTTGAAAATAGCAAATAGACACTAGGTTTGATGTCAGAGTAATGTTCCAAATCCAAGTTTTAGGACAATTTAAACTAAGGTAAACATGATTGACGGACGCAAGTTACACGGCGTTGTAATAACGAATAACAGGGACCGCTTATTGAAGTTTAACGATAGGAATCACGCGTCAAGCAAATATATATTGTAGGATACCCAGTACGGTTTTACCCCTTCACTGCGTATACTAGGGAGCGGTAGTCTCAGGGTTAGAACTGTTCGTGCCTACGAGAGGGAAGCGGGTAGCCTCAAAATTTAAGTTGCAGGAGGGATAACTTTTTTTGAGCGGAAAGATCTGGAGTCATAAATAAATACAAAAGGTGCGAGGAGACCCGGGGATTTTATTGTAAAAATATAATATATGGCTAGGAAGAGGAAACCCAATGGTTCCCAACTCCATTCAAATCACTTGGTACATTATAAAAACTATACCGTCGATCATACGTCGGACTGTACGTTTCTCAACCTCAGCAGCTCGATGAACAAAGTTGGAGTAAAGGCTAAAAGATAAAAGCCCTTCTGACCTACTTACTCAAGATTTTATAATAAAACCCATGCTTATGGCAGCATTGCGTTAGGAGAGCACAGCTTGAGCCAGCTTTTCGAATCCTTGCCACTGAGAACGAATGCCACATTACCTTCTTATTAAATAAAATCTGATTTACTCAAAATAACCATACCAGGTAACCATATATATCTGGGTAGTGAGAGAGAAAGAGAGAGAGAGAGAGAGAGAGAGAAAGAGAGAACTACATTTAGCGGATATAGGGAGCAAATATAGATAGTTTTTATATATACGTAAAAACTTTTAGTTACTGCGTCCATTAGTGAAACAAAGAAACCATCGACAGCTTTTTGTTCGTCATCGTACTTATGTGTATTCCTTTTGTATGTGTTTGGAATTGTTCTGCAACAAATACAGTGAATGGAAATCAGGTTCCATGCATTACCTGTGAACAAATGTAATCTTTTTACCTTACCAGATATACCCAAGAGTCATGGCTACTGCCTAAACTGAATGAAAATTAACAGTTTTCAATAATCGAGTCAAGACAACCTTTAACTAATTAGTGTACATACTATCATTATTATTTTCTCCAACACATATGTAAAACGTTCATGGTTGGTAGAGAAGGTATTATATTCCACCCAAAAATTCAATACCGAGATTTCAAGGCCACCTGAATCTATAAGGAAGCATTTTTAGAAAAAAAAAATTGTGTGTTACATTCACATGACTTTCTCTAGCTGTTACGCAAACAACATTAGCAGAAATTGTTTTATTGCTTCCTTACTTGTAAGTAGAAGGGGCATAAAGGGAATACACCAGGCTAAATCGATAGTCAATTCTTTTAAAAGCTGGTTCTATGTGAAACAATTAAAATTCTGTTCGCTTTGCATGGCCTGCGGTAAAACAAGAGAGATGAAATGAAACGCACTTCCCAAATGAGAAAAGTTTAAGTAGTTTAAAATTGAAACCAATAACAAGGAATATCTAAAAAACGAACAACTCTACATACAAAACGTATATGACATAAATTATGTATTTTAACAAGATCTACATTTTTGTGCAGAAAGTTTTTTTCTGTCTCTTACGGTTTAACCGTTATACAAAATTCTGCAAAATTCATCTAGGGTAAAGAGGCCTTCAAAGGCTATTCCCCGAAAATTCAAAATAAACATTTTATTTGCGATGTCAATATCTTTAATATATATTTTAATCAAAATAATTACAGCCATTTTTGAGAAAAACAACATTTTCTGGAGATATTACCTCTAAAGGTAGTTTCTGGTGGCGGGATTTTCTTGAACATTTTTGTGTTGCATCTTTGGAAGATACTAAACATAAAGACAAGTTTGGTGTTTAACATTCTTTTGGTTTTTGAGCTGTACTGTCCATAGACACCCCCTCTATTACACATACACTCTCTCGCGCGCACATACGCGCAAGCACCTTTTACTGAAGTTGCTTTTTTTCGAACTCGGGGCCTCAAAAATATATATTTCCATTGAAATCTCAACATCGAATTTTTGAGTGGAATACAATACTTTCTCTATCCCTGTGTACATTGTAAATGCGGACTAAAGAAAGTAAAACCAAAAAGTCAATTAAATACGAAAAATATTTTAAGTTTAACAAGGATGCGACACGAAGATTTTCAAGAAAATCTCCCACTCCAAACTACCCTTTACATAAAATATTTTTCAAAAGTTTTGATTTTCACAAAAATGGCTCTAACATTTTGTTTAAAATATTGCATATTAAAGACATCTAACTGACAAATAAAATGTATTTCTTGAATTTTCTGGGAATAGCCTGTGAAGACCTCTTAATTGTGGATGAATTTTACGAAATTTCGCATAACGCTAAACCGTAAGTGATGGACAAAAACTTACCACACAAAAAATGTAGAGCACGTTAAAACACACAGTTTATGTTATATACATTTTTTTTCGTGGAATTGATCGTTTTTTAGATATTTCTTGCTTTTGGTTTCATATTTAAAAGACTTATACTTTTCTCATACGGAATTTGTCAAATCCTGTCCCTACAAACAAAGGAAATTCAGTCATATAACAACGAGCTTTTGACTATCACTTTAACCTATGACTCCCTTATTTAGCTTCTACTTACAAGGAAGCAAGTAATAAGACTATTCATGTTATTTTCTTCTCGATTATCATGAAGCAAATAAAAGCATAAGCTTTTTAATTTGTTGCAGAGATGTAGAGAAAGTAATGTGAATGGAACAGATCGGATTTATTGGTTTCATTTCTTAAATATTTGACTATGGCTATTTTTTGTATCTAAGGAAATGTGTATTGTAGGTATTTCTGTAAAGTTCATCTAGATTAAAATTAAGTACGAATAGAAAAACAGCTGTCGTAAGAATATTTATATAGCGACTAATAAACCATAGAGGATAAAGGAAGTCACTTGAAGTTAACACATTGGATTTTTTATTACATTGCTCGCAAACAAACGCGTAAACGACTTATTTTTGATAAAAGTACTTCAGGAAATTTATTTACTGTACAATCTCGGTGTAAAATGTTTGGGTCCAATGCAATACAGTTTTATATGATAAAACGCGATGACAGAAAACACGTGCTTCCTGTGAATTTCATTCGAATTACATTAATTTGAAATTCTATCTAGTTGTATTTCAGGAAAAGCCGCGTGTTTCCCCTCTTGATGAATAAAAGCTACAGTTTAGTTGCAGGACAACCATGCAAATAACATAGTGTGAACACACTTTTTCTGCAGTGTGCGTAGCCGCTCAGGTCTGGTTTGTTTTAGTTTCGATTGTTCTTGTTTTGGTTTGTATTCGGTGTTCGTTTTTTTTTTTTTTTTTGTGTAATTCCATTCGATACAAACAAATTTTCACCTCGTTCTGTTACTATCCCTTTTTCTGCCTTCTGCAGGTAATTTTATTTGATGTATAACAGTGTTATATTTGTGATTTTATGTCAATTTGCACTAGACTTTTTGACATTTTTTGCAATACATATATTTATTCAGGATAGAGGTTGTTATACAGAAGGACTTTTAGTTTTGCTTCCGCTTAAGTATGCTTAAGGGGAAGTGTTATAACACTACACCCAAAAATTCAATTCAGGATATCATGGGAAATTATGCTTTTTTTTTACTTTCTCTATACGTACTATGTACATTTTGTACATATTGTATTGAGAAGGTCGAGAAGTATTTTAGGCATTACAACCCAAAATGCGATACCAATATTTCATCGGAAATATACGTTTTAAAGTCCCATGTATCTAAAAAAGTGTTTTTAGAAAAAGTTCCGTGTGTGTTTGTGAGTGTGTCCGTGTGTCTGTAAACACTTTAACTCAAAAACGAAACAACCGTTAAACATCAAACTTGGTATTTAGGTTTAGTATCTTCCAAGGATGCGACATGGAAACATTTTCGTAAGTTTTGTTTTTTCTAAAAATGGCTCTACCGATTTTGATTAAAATCCGCCATATTAAAGTCATTTACATGAAAAATAAAACGTATATCCTGAATTTTCTGGGAACATCCTTTATTATGGATGAATTCAGACGAATTTTGCTTAACTGCTAAACCGTAAAAATAAACAAAAAGTTACCACACAAAAACGTAAATATGTGAGAACACAATTTATGACATTTACGTTTTTTTGTGGAGGTAACCGTTTCAGAGATATTCCTTCTTATTGGTTCCAATTGTGAAGTACTTATACTTTTCTCAGACAGGAAGTACTTTTAAAACATTTGAGTATCGCTTTATCCTAGTGGTTTCCCTTAGTTCCCTTCTACTTATAAATAACTAAGTAATAAAAACATTCGACTAATGTTTATCTCAATTAGCATTGTGTAGAAAGAAGAATAATCTTATGAAGAAGTTTGTAGAGCAGGTAGAGAAAGTCATTGAGTATAATACACTAGTTTTTTTTTTTTTTTTTTTTTTTTTTTTACTTCCACTCACCCCCAAAAATATAAATTTAAGGAAAAGCTATATGAATGTGTCTATGTATCTAAAAAGTGTAACTTAAAGACGGAACGTCAAATGAAACATTTAAATCAGACATTAGGTGGTTGCTCCATCCCAAAATACCAAACACCCAAAACAAAAATTCTGATGTACACGATCTTTTCTACCAAATCTTTAAGCTATTCTGAAAACCTGATCTTTTCCATTTACATGACTTTCTCCACATACATGCAGCATATTATTGTTAAAAAATTTATTCTTCTATTTCATAATAATCGAGATAAACTTTAGCAGAAATTATTCTTGTTACTTGGTTCCTTTTAAGTAGAAGGGAAAAATCGAATGTGTTTCAATCACATGATGACCTCTAGTTGTTAGGTAAACAAATATTTTATTCAAAACATTAATCTGCTAGCTACATCATGCTGATGAAGATAAACATAAACTTAGTCTAGCTTTCTTGTAAGTAGAAGGGAAATAAGAAAATGTACATACTAAAGCAATAATCTCATCCGATAAAAGTCGGTCGCTATGTGAAACAATTGAAATTCCAAACTTTTTGCTTGCCAGGGATAAACCAACGAGAAACGAGAAAATAGATGTCTTTCAGTTTGAGAAAAGTTAAAGTGGCTAAAATTTAAACCAACAATTTGAAATATCTGGAAAACTCTACAAAAAATCTGATGTGTTCCATTCACATGACTTTCTCTACATCTCTGTAACAAATTATTGTTAAAAAGCTTATGCTTCTATTTACTTCATGCTAATCCAGAATAAATTACCCAGAAAGAGTCTTATTACTGTTTCCTTGTAAGTAGAAACGAAATAAGGGAGTACCATAGCTTAAAGTGATAGCCAAAAGCTGGTTGTTATGTGACTGAAGTTCCTTTGCTTGTATGGACAAGAGTTGACAAATTCCTGTATGAGAAAAGTATAACTTTTTCGAAGTTAAAACCAAAAACTAGGAATATCTAAAAAACGATCAACTCCACGAAAAAATGTATGTAACATAAATTGTGTGTTTTAACGTGCTCTGTGTTTTTTGTTAACTAAGTTTTTGTCCATCTCTTACGGTTTAAAAGTTATAGAAAATTCTGTAAAATTCATCCAGAATCAAGTCTTCAGAGGCTATTACCAGAAAATTCAAGATATTCATTTTATTTGAAGGGTAAATATCTTTAGTATACGATATTTTAATCAAAATCGTTATAGCGATTTTTAAGAAGATCAACATTTTCGAAAAAAGCTCCATGTAAAGGGTAGTTTGGGGGGGGGAGATTTTCCTGAAAATCTTCGTGTAGCATCCTTGGAAGATACAAAACTTAAATACCAAGTTTGGTATTCTACGGTCTCTTAGATTTTGAGCTATGCTGTCCAAAGACACGTACACAGACACACACACAGACGCACACACGGATCTTTTTCTGAAAATGCTTTGTTTGGATTCAGGGAGACCCAAAACATGTATTTCCGGTGAAATCTCGTTATCGAATTTTTGGGTGCATTACAATACCTTATCTATACACTATGTACATATTACGTGTAGAGAAAGTAAAATTTGTATATGCAAAAATTGTGTGTTTTAATAATATCTACATTTTTTGTGTAGTAAGTTTTTGTATAACTTTCACGGTTTTCCAAGTATATAAAAGTCATCCGGAATGAAAAGATCTTCAGAGGCTATTTACAGAAAATTCAAGATACACGTCTTTGGTGATAAAAATATCGTAAACCTAAGGTATTTTATTCAAAATAGCGCTATTTTTGAGAAAATCAAAATTACCGAAAAATGTTCCATGAAAGGTTGGTTTGGGGTGGGGCGGATTTTCTTGTAGATCTTCATGTCGCATCATTGGAAGATACCAAACCTAAATACCAAGTTTGGTATTTAACAGTATTTTCGTTTTTGAGCTATGGTGTCCACAGATACACACGGACCTTTTCTAAAAATGTGTTGTTGTTTTTGATTCAGTGGAACCAAAACATGTATTTCCGGTGAAATCTCGGTATCATATTTTTAGGTGCATTACAATACCTTCTCTATATACTATGTACATAATATGTGTAGAGATATTAAAACAAACTAAATATTATCTTTTATTTATTGGAAATTATTTTATTCCGTATTTCCTACAGAACAGGATATGATAGGATGGGATACCGGAATTTAGGAGTCTAGCCAGTTTTAGGGGTGTTCCCACTTCAGCCACAATTAATCTTTTTGTTAAGTAGTTTTAGTTTTGTGAACCGGCTCATTCGGTTAAACCGATAGACACCTTCTGTTCTTTTTTCTTGATTTATTTTCAAACCATAAATACAATTAACTAGGGAGGACACTTTGTGTCATCTTTAATTAAAAATCTTATTATTCTTTTTTAATTAATTGATTCTTACCAAACCGGAGACCTGGGTTCGATCCCCAGTACCGGCGTAGGGATTTCCCCTGCTGGGAGACCTGGCCTGGGGTACACTTAGCCTCATAAGGTCCCTGGGGCCAATTGAGAAGCTACTTGATGGAGAAGTAGCGGCTCCAGGTCATGAGGACCGCATTATCCGGCCGGGGGGCTCGAGGCGCTGACCACGTCTCACCCTCCAATTCTGCACCCCATCCATGACGTCTGTAATGGGCCGAGATGGGGGACGCAGCGGCCGGGCGGTAGGCCAAGGTTCCCCGTGAGGTGTCGTGCCATGGAGTTGTTATTATTATAATTTATTGATTAATATTACTTTAACAAAACGTCATATCCCGACTACAATTACAGGAATTACATAATTACAAATTAGTCACGATATTTGCATCTTATCAACTGAATGATATTCAGGAATGTTAAAACATTTGTTCAGTATTGTGGATCTCCTAAGACCAGTTGAAAGTCAGCAGGAACATCGCATTGTGATCTTTGAGCTATGTATCTCGGCAAGGCTGTATTTATGTGGTAAACTTGAGAACAGTATCACACAGAGCAATATATCTTGGAGGTGGTTCATACGACAGCAGGTAGAAACGGGTAAGGACGGTACGTTCGATGCAAGCACTTGGTTTCTACTGGTAAGTGTCAGAAGAGCGAAAGCAAAGTATTTATGTTGGGCAGATTGAGTGTAATTTACTTCTAGATGTAGCTGTCCAATTTGTTCCCATTGGTGTAAAATAGTGTTCCTAAGATGCATAGATAGTAATTCATGAGGAATCTGGAGTATGATTCGTTGCTTCGTTCACACTAGCATCAGCCAGTTCATTTCCCAGTATACACAATAGGAAAATGTGCAAGTAAAGACCAAGCATCGCAAAGTACTTGTATGCCCCGTACAAGGATGTGGAAGAGAGAATGTTGTTGCATAGTTAATATAATCTATAAAGATTTTCTGCTCTCCGTTATAGTAGTTCAGCGCAAGTCGAATTGCAAAAAGTTTACAAGAGATGCTAGAGAGTATGTGAGGTAGGACATGGTGTGATTAAGAAAAACCACTGCACAACCATTTTATTATCCCATTTAGAACCGTCGTTGTATATTGGTTGCAAAGTCGTAAAAAGTTAACTTCTAGGTTATCTACTAGTACTGTTGATAACTGGAGTGCGTAGATTCCTTGGTTTAGCATTTATGTTAAAAGTATGCGGGATCAAGGAAGAAACTGTATATTGAATTTTTCAAGATATGCATTAAATTCTCCGGACGATGGTCAATTGATCAGATGTTTCAGAATGTGAATTGTCATGGAAGGTAATTGGAGAAATTATCCCAGAGTTTTATCTGCAAAGGACAGACTTAAGAACTTGCGCTGAAGAGAAAGACAGGTTCATTGGCCACTATTTGTAAACTCTCCGAGAACTAGTATGCAAGGCACAATTCTCAGTGGTGATGACTGAACAATATCTATCATTTTAAGGGTGGAATGGCTGGCAGAATTTGTAAACTATGGCACCATAATCGAGCTTGGACAGAATGATGCATCTATAGCTGCAAAGTAAAACACTGAAATCTGCTCCCCAGGTTTTGGCAGATAATGATTTTAAGCTCGCATTCAGTCACCTTAAGAGTTTTGAGATGAGGTATCCAAATGCCATGCCAAGAATGCGAACGGTATCAACAACTGGCAGTAGATGGTGATTAGTGTGTGAAGTAGGAGTCCTATAAGTCATTCTCAGTCTAGAGAACACTATTCATTGGCTTTTCTGGGAAGAAATCATTAGGTCTGAGACATCACATCACCGTTGAAGATTGTCCAAAGCAGATTGTATTAGTTTTTGTGTGGATACAATATTTCTGCTTTTACAGAATATTTTAAACTCGTCCACAAATAAGGCCGCTTTCACCGGAGGCTGAGCACGCGTAAAAACGTCGTTAATAGCTACTCAGAAAAGTGTAATGCTTAACATCGGTATGTCATTGTCTAGACAAACGCTGTGCGACAAGGTTTCATTGGCACTCCCTCACATTTGACGATGTAGAAGAAAGTTGTAAATGAATGTTGCCCTTAGCATTAGCTTCTAGAAGTTTCTGGGCGATGGGGAGCACCAAAACGTATCGTAAGCTGTGGGGATGTCAAGACTCGTAGTAATCAAAAGTTGACTGTTGTAAATGCATCGCATATTTCAGACTAAAGAAGAGACAGAGTGTCGAGAATGGAATGTATTGATGAAAACTGCTCTGAAGGTCGCTGAAGAAATGGCTAGATTCCAGGAACGTATGGTACATGTAAGTGAAATTAGACGATAGATACTAGGAAACGATCGGTCCTTATTTGTCTTTGTATAGGAATCACAATGGATTTTTGCCACTGATTGGGAAAGCGTTTTGCTCTCTAGATGTAATTGAAGAGGTGAGGCAAGAACTGTGACTCACTCTCTGGCAATTGCTTGAGCAGTTCTTAGGGGATATAGTCTGGTCCAAGGCTTTTGCTCATGCAGTGATATAATTTGACCAAAATTTCATTCGTTGTTAAGCCATTATTGGTTGGATGAGCATTATCGCAAAAGGAAGAGAGAGGACATCTTTGGCAATCACTGGAAGAAGATGTGACATACATGCAGTGGGGTATGGAGGAACTGGATATATTAGAAAAAGTAGAAGCAAGAGTGTTAGCGATAACCTGTCGTTGAGTGATAGCGTCGGCAGAGGTCGACATTTGGAGATGAGAAATTTGGTGCTGTTTCAGCATGCCACTTATAACTTGAGTTTTTTTTTTTCTCCATATTTCAAACTGTAAGTAAGGGAGGAAACGAACTGCATCAAAGATTCCCCTTTTCTGCGTTTCATTTTAATTAGAACAGTAGAGGACTAGAAATGGTCAACAAAATTGATATGTTATACTGAAATCGTATAATAATCAGTATTCAGGCACCTTAACTTATGACCGTTTTGTATGTGAAGTAGATAATCGATCGATTCCTTAGTGCTACAATCTTTGGAAGTTTATAACTTCAATATTAGCGCTAACTATGCATATATTTATTACTTAATGCGATATCGTTCGGTCACATTTCAATAGAGGAAGATCTGATGTGTTCCACATGACTTTCTCCACATCTCTGCAACAAATTATTGTTAAAAAGTTTATGCTCTTATTTAGTTCATATTAATTGAGAAAAAATTAGCAGGAATGGTCTTATTACTTGATTCCTTTAAGTAGAAGCGAAATATGGAAGTACCATAGGTTAAAATGACAGTCAAAAGCTGTTTGCTAAGTGATTGAAGTTCCTTTGTTGGTATGAACAGAGGTTGACAAATTCCTGTAAGAGAAAACTATAAGTTTTATAAAGCTGAAACCAAAATCAAAGAATATCTAAAAAAAGATTAACTCCACGAAAAAATTTATACAACATAAATTGTGTGTTTTAAAGTGCTCTCCATATTTTGTGAGGTAAGTTTTTCTCCGTCTCTTAGCAGTTATGTAAAATTCTGTAAAATTCATCCAGGATAAAGTAGTTTTTAGAGGATGTTCCCAGAAAATTCAAGATATACATTTTATTTTTCAGGTAAATATCCTTAATATATATTTTAATCAAAATGGTTAGAGCCAAATACCAAGTTTGGTATTTTACCGACTTACCGTTATTAAGTTATCGTGTTCACAGACATAGGGACACACAGACACACACACACATGGATCTTTTTGTGAAAATTATTGTTTTGGGTACAGGTGAGCCTAAAACATTTATTTCCGGTGAAATTTCGGTCTCGAATTTTTGGGTGGAGTGCAATATCTTCTCTATACACTATGTACATATGGTACGTGTAGAGAAAGTAAAAAAGCATAAAAGATAACAAAAACTAGCTGTAGAAAAATGAATATTTAAGTGAATTCCATAATTATGCTAATAACCTTCCTGAAAAATTCGTTGCCGTGTTATAAACTTTCTCACATTAGGCCACTATCTATGAACATAAAAATAAACGATTCTCCTATTTTTGCATGAAATTACGATAAAAAGATCCTAACTGTAATAAAATACCTTAATGTTGCTTCCGTTTCTTGCACATCAATAAATAAAATTGTCTGTTTTTAAATTAACAAAAAGAAAAATGCGTTACTCATTTAAAAGACAATAGAAAACCAACATTTTACAAAAAAACCGTATCTGTGAAATTACATGAAGTCGTGTTTGCGAACAGTTGAAGTTTGTTTTCCATATTGTTCATGCAACCAAATGCATATTGCTTAACTAGCTTGCCTGCATACGTTTCATGAATGACTTACTCATTTATACTCCCCCCCCCCCCAGATATGAAATTATTGTACAGTGATTTCGAACGCGTTTTTACGCCTTTGAGCTTTAATCTGGTAAAGCCGAATGGCATTCGTAATGTATAATCAAAATCCCCCGAAATTCATGGAAATGTGTGTGATATATCAGCAGATGCATTTAAAATCTTCTTAACTTATCACTGCCAATATTCCCAAATTTTAATAATTTTAAGCCTTATCTTTTATCCATGAAACAATTATTCAAAAGAGAATGATTCAGCAAACCTGGTATCCCGGGATAAAGGCCATTATCGAAGATTAAAATAATCTAGTATGTTCTATTCAAGTGACTTTCTTTACATCTCTGTAACAAATTCTTGTTATAAAACTCATTATTCTATCACTTCATGCTGAAATAAATGTTCTTATTACTGCTTCCTTGTAAGTAGAAGAGAAATAAAGGAATACACTAAGCTAAAGCGATAGTCAAATGTTTTAAAAGCCGGTTTCTATATGATTGAAATTAATTTCTTTAATAGCTAAGAGTTCACAAATTCCCGTATGAGAAATGTTTAAGTTTTAAAACTGAAACCAGTAACAAGGAATATCTCCGCGGAAAAAATGTATATGGAATAAAATGGTTATTAACCAGATCCACATTTTTTGTGCAGCAAGTTTCCTTCTATCTCTTACGGTTTGTCAATTATGCAAAAGTCATTCAGAATAAAGAACTCCTCAAAGGCTATTCACAGAAAATTCAGGATATACATTTTGTTTGTCATGTAAATATCTAGAATAACAATTTTAATCAAAATCGTTAGAGCCATTTTTGAGAAAATCAAAATTTTGGAAATGATTGAATGTAAAGGGTACTTTAGGGTGGGGTTTTTCCTTCAATGTCTTCATGTCACATTCTTGTAAGATACTAAACTTAAATACCAAATTTGGTATTTTAGCGACTTTTCGTTTTTGAGTTATCGTACTTACAGGCACACGGACACAGACAAATGGACCTTTTTCTAAAAGTTATTTTTTTTATCCAATGGACCCTATAATATCCCCCATACCATGGAGCTGGGCTCAATGAAGTTTAAACTATAATAAAAAACAAAAATCTGATGTGTTCCATTCACATGACTTTCTCTATATCTCTGTAAATTATTATTGTTAATACGCCTATATTTTATTTATTTCATGCTAATCGAGAAAAATTAGCAGAAATAGTCTTATTTCTTGATTTATTGTAAGTAGAAGCGAAATAAGGGAGTACCTAAGGTTAAAGTGAAAGCCAAAAGCTGGATGCTATGTGACTGATGTTCCTTTGTTTGTATAGACAGGAGTTGACAAATTCCTGTATGAGAAAAGTATAAGTTTTTCAAAGCTGAAACTAAGAAAAAAGGAATATCTCAAAAACGATCAACTCAACGAAAAAAAATGTATATAACATAAATTGTGTGTTTTAACGTGCTCTACATTTTTAGTGGGTTAAGTTTTTGTCCATCTCTTACGGTTTAGTAGTTATGCAAAATTCATCCAGAATAAAGTAGTCTTCAGAGGCTATTCCCAGAAAACTCAAAATATACATTTTATTTGTCAGGTAAATAGCTTTAATATACGATATTTTAATCAAAATCGTTAGAGCCATTTTTTAGAAAATCAAAATTTTCGAAAAATGTTCCATGTAAAGGGTAGTTTGGGGTGGGGGATTTTTCTCAAAATCTTCGTGTCGCATCCCTGGAAGATACTAAACTTAAATTCCAAGTTTGGTACTTTACCGACTTTTCGTTTTTGAGTTATCGTTTTCACAGACCCACGGACACACACACACGGACCTTTTTCTGAAAATTCTTTTTATGGATACAGGGGACCCTAAAACATATATTTCCGGTGAAATCTCGGTATCGAATTTTTTGGTGGAGTGCAATACATTCTCTATACACTATGTACATAGTGCGTATAGAGAAAGTAAAAATATGACGTTTCTTAACCTAAACTTTACGTCATATCATAATTGCCATGACATAAGAAATTCTCCTGTATTATCAAACTGCTAAATATAATGCATTTTACAAAGGACGCCCGAGGCAATGATATCATACGCATGATAGATGCGGACCCTCAACTCAGAGTAGAGGGCGCCTGGCAACCCACACACCATCCACGAGGTCAAGGACGGGCATCCGTTATTGACTTCGCGATCATCAAACAATTCCCTTTTCATACATCTCTCACTTCGATCAACGCACTTCATTCCGATCATAATCCCGTGTTAGCTGAGGTTAACACACGGGTTGCCAGTCATCACGTCTCGGTTCAAAACCGCGACGTTGACTGGGAATGCGACAGGGTTTGCCTCAATGACTCCATCCCGCCGAACCCTAGGATCACAGACATCCCATCCCTAGAGGCTGCGGTCCAATCCTTTACCTCCATCGTGGTGCGAACTGCCCATAACCTAACCGTTCACACTTCAGCACCTCTACACCCGGATGTCCTTCCCTTTGAACTCCATCTGCTCGTACGCCGTTCCTGGGCTGCCCGCAGACTTTATCAGCGTCACCGCACGCCGCATAACCGAGTACCCCTGAGGCGTTTACGCCGAGAGGTCCGGACCCGACTACGCGAGCACAGGGTGCGAGCGTGGGAGGATACGATGACCCGCTTGAGGCTCGAGGATGGCGACGTGTGGAGGATTGCCAAAGCTCTCCGACACCGCGGAGGTCAAATCACCTCCCCAATTCAAGGCACCCAAGGCCTGGCTTATGAACCCCGAGCCAAAGCCGATGTGTTCGCTGACTACCTCGAAAGGACTATGAGGCCACGAGAAGACTCCCAGGACGAAGACTTCTCGGACCGTGCTCGGCGGGAGGTGCGTCGATACCTTCGACGTCCCCTCGACGAGGCGGACCGACTTCCCGTCATCCGACCCAGTGAACTCCAGGGCGCACTCCGGCGTCTCAACCCCAAAAAGGCAGCAGGTCCTGATGGACTAACCCCCGCAATGCTCCGATGCCTTCCCATCAAAGCGGTACTCTTTCTAACCAAGGTTTTCAACATGTGCCTCACCTTGTGCCACTTTCCACGCGAGTGGGGGGAGGCCCGGGTGATATGCATCTTGAAGCCAGGGAAAGACCCGTTACACCCATCCAACTACCGATCCATCAGTCTCCTATTAGTTCTCTCGAAGGTTTTCGAGAGGCTAATACTAGTCCGCTTGTTCCCTCTCTTGGGCGACATTCAAGCCATCCCAGATCACCAGTTTGGTTTTCGTCCTGGGCATTCTATACCCCAGCAACTACTGAGAGTGGTGGAGGCCGCTGCCCTGGGTTTCCAGGACAGAGCCTACACTGCGGCGGTGTCGCTGGACGTGGAGAAAGCCTTCTCTACGACCTGGCACGCGGGTCTGCTCCTCAAGCTCATCCGACTGGAGCTCCCGACACACATCATACACCTACTACACTCATACCTTAAACACAGATATGTTGTAGTTTCAGTTGCGGGACACAAATCAACACCTAGGCCAGTAAGAGGCGAAGTCCCCGAAGGCTCTGTACTTTCCCCCACGCTCTTTAGCGTCTACATGGCCGACCTACCAACAGTGCAGCAAGTCAACATAGCTCAGTATGCTGATGACGTGCTGTTATACTGTACAAACAAACACCCAGGCAGAGCCTTCAACCCTATTCAGAGACACCTCTGCCTCATCCAAGAGTGGTGCGAGCGTTGGCGATTGTCCATAAATCCGGAGAAAAGCCACGCTATTCTCTTCACCAAGCGCCGCTTTCCCGCAAACTTCCCCACATTCACGTACCTCAGACGAAGAATACAATGGACCAACACCATCACCTACTTGGGGGTGAAGCTTGACAGGGGCGTCACTTTTAGGGAGCACATCAGGGGGCTGTGGTGCCGGGGCAATGGGGCTGCGGCCTCACTGTACCCGATGCTGAGATCCTCGATGACGGTTCCCCTTAAGTTGCGCCTTTTGAGGGCTTTCATAATCCCCTTGTTAATCTACGCCTTTGAGATCTGGGGCATGGCGGCAGACTCCAGTCTGCTGTTGCTTCAGCGGGTACAGAATAGGTGTCTTCGGACTATCTATTCTGTGCCTCGAGGCTTTCCAACGAGACTCCTGCACGAAGCCTCTGGTCTACCATACCTGGAGGACGAGATTAGGCGTCGGGCAACAAAATTCAACGAAGGGTTACCATTCCATCGGAGCGCCCTCGTTAGGTCTCTTGGGGATTACGATCCCACAAACCGCCGCTTCAGGCGATACCGGCTTCCCCGCATGGCTTGCGGGCATCCCCGGTAACGAAGGAGCACCACCAACAGCTGCTACGGCTAAGCTCCTTATAATCCTTCAAGAGTTGCTTGGATTCAAAATTAAAACCTCAAAAGAAACATTTTGATGAAAACACACCGGCAGTGCACAAGGGCCATTGCACCATCATGGCAACCGTCGAGGAGCAATATTTGCCTCCTCCTGTCACTCCACAACCCCAAAACACACCCGCCATCCTGCAAAACCCACAATCCCGTCAGAACGAGGTTAAGTTCTCTCCTAGAACAGGGACACGTCTAGCATACCTCGGGCTGCCCTCAGCCTGCCAATTACACTGTATTCAACGCTTCAGACCCAGAAAACTTCTCCTAAGGACGAAACGTCTGGTACTCCTAACACCAGCAGACCACGGCAAAACAGCCCGGAAACATTTCTTAGTTACACTGACTCCGGCCGTGAAAGCCTACGTTCTCTCAGGACTATTTCTGCTAATTTTCTCGATTAGCATGAAATAAATAGAAGATAAGCTTATTAACAATAATAATTTACAGAGATATAGAGAAAGTCATGTGAATGGAACATATCAGATTTTTATATAATGTTCCGAAAATTTACAAATGAAAACTTACACCATTTTAACATAGGTATACTTTCTCTATACGCACTATGTACATAGTGTATAGAGAATGTATTGCACTGCTCCAAAAAATTCGATACCAAGATTTCACCGCAAATATATGTTTTAGGGTCCCCTGTATCCAAAAAAGGTATTTTCAGAAAAAGGTCCGTGTGTGTGTGTCCGCGTGTCCGTGTGTTTGTGAACACGATAACTAAAAAACGAAAAGTCGGTAAAATACTAAACTTGGCATTTAAGTTTAGTATCTTCCTGGGATGCGACACGAAGATTTTGAGAAAAATCCCCCCACTCCAAACTACCCTTTACATGGAACTTTTTTTCGAAAATTTTGATTTTCTAAAAAATGACTCTAACGATTTTGATTAAAATATCGTATATTAAAAATATTTACCCGACAAATAAAATGTATATTTTGAATTTTCTGGGAATAGCCTCTGAAGACTACTTTATTCTGAGTGAATTTTACAGAATTTTGCATAAGTGCTAAACCGTAAGAGAGAGACAAAAACTTACCACACAAAAAATGTAGAACACATTAAAACACACAATTTATGTTGTATATGCATTTTTTTCGTGGGGTTGATTGTTTTTGAGATATTCCTTGTTTTTGGTTTAGGCTATAAACATTTATATGTTTCTCATACAGGACTTTGTGAACTCGTGTCCATACAAACAAAGGAACTTTAGTCACATAGCAACCAGCTTTTGACTATCATTTTAACCTATGGTACTCCCTTATTTCGCTTCTGCTTACAAGGAAGCAAGTAATAAGACTACTTTTGCTAATTTTTTCTCGATTAGCATAAGCTTTTTAACAATAATTTGTTGCAGATATGTAGAGAAAGTCATGTGAATGGAACACATCAGATATCTTTTCTTTTCACGCTATGTACTGTCTACTGGTAGTCTTCACTCTTAAATCAAGGTGATTTCCTTTTTGATGGAGACAACTTATTATTTGTTGGTTACATTTCGAATGTTTAAAATCTAAATGTTGTGGTTCGGATGATAGACCCTTCTCTCCGTGGAAAAAATTAGGGACAAATCCTACTGAGTAAACGTGGTCATGTGGCGTCTTTTCTCCCGCGTTCAAATATCCAAAGAAAATTCAAAATCAATGAAGGTAGAGAAAGTCTAGCAGTCCATTCAAAAATCTGATACCAGGACTTTACTAGAAAAATATGTTTAGAAGACACCTGAATATAAAAACAGTTTTAGAAACAGTGTTAGTTTGTGTGTGTGTGTGTTTCTGTGAATAACATAACTCATAAACGAAAGATCGGATGGATACTAAACTTGGTATTGGTGTTTAGTATCTTCAAAGAGCTGTTCGAAGATTTTCAAAAAAATTCTCCACTTCCATTTATCCTTTACATAGAACATTTTTCGAAAGTTTTGATACTCAAAAATGGCCTAACGATTTGGGTTAAAATAGCATGCATTAAGATATTTAGCGAAAAATAAAATTCATATATTTAATTACCTGGATATAGCTTGCACAGTTCACTTCATGCGGAAGGAATATTGTATAATCTGATATAACCAGTAAAATCTTAGACGAAACTGTATTACATAACAGTCGTAAAATTGGGTAGAAAAATGTGGTATCATAAAAATAAACGATTTGGGTAAAGAAATTCATGTGAAAATCACACATCGGATTTTTTAAATGATACACATCTATTCTGGTTTACTGCTTAATTATAAAAAATGTGACTTTGCTAGACTTCAGCGCAAAAAGGAGACCGACGAAGCTGTAGGCAGTCTGAGGAAAGAAGAACAGAATGCCTTGGGAAACATATATCACTTCAGTTATAAGAAAAAGTTTACCACTCGATGGAGTTAACGCTCGTTGATCAAGATGCGAAAGGATTGGTTGTGCTCCTCGAATTCGACACCGCCCTAATTGGCTTTACGCAGATTGATAGATGTGTTACAGGTCAGTGGAGGTTTGACAGGTTTTGGCTGCAGTGCCAGATGGTCAGCGAAACACGCTCTTTTGTTAGAGTGGAGGGTGTGGTTAGTGACCAGATTGTCCACCAACTTTATTGGCATAGGGCGCTCCATCTATGGGAAGACGCTCAGCAGATTACCGTCAAATGGATCTTGGACACTATATCGACTTGGCGCTTTTACAGAAAGCTTTCCTTTAACTCACAAATTGATAAGATAGTTGCCAAAATCAGTAAACATCTCTTTGTTCTCAGATATTTAAGAAATTCTATTCCTAGGTTTTGCAGTCAAAATTACATATTTTGGACTATGAATTCTTTCCTCTTCTATGGCACTGAAAACATAAAAAAACTGATGTGTTCCATTCACGCGACTCTTTGTGCATCTTTGCAACAAATTATTGGTTCTTTTTACTTCATTTAATTACTATAAATAGTCTTATTTCTTGCATCCATGCAAGTAGAACGGAAAGAAGGGAGTAGCATAAGCTAAAGTATTAGTCAAAAGCTGGTTGCTATATGACTGAAAGTCCTTTGTTTGTATGGACAGTTGATAAATTCCTGTATGAGAAAAGTATAAGTTTTTAAAGCTGAAACTAATAACAAGGAATACCTCAAAACTGATCCACTCCACGAAAAAATGTGTATATCATAAATTATGTGTTTTAATAAACTGTACATTTTCTCTTAAGGTTTACTCTATCTCTTACGGTTTGTCACTTATGCAAAATTCCGTAAAATTCATCCAGAATAAAGTAGTCTTCAGAGGCTATTCCCAGTAAATTCAAAATATGCATTTTATTTGTCAGGTAAATATCTTTAATACACTATATTTTGATAAAATCGATAGAGCCATTTTTGAGAAAATAACATTTTCGAAAATCTTTCCATGTAAAGGGTAGTTGGGGGTGGGGAGATTTTCTTGAAAATCTTCGTATCGCATCCTTGGAAGATACTGAACTTAAATACCGAGTTTATATTTAACGGGCTTTCCATTTTTTGAGCTATGATGTCCACAGACACACACCCGAACATTTTTCTAGAAATGCTTTTTTGGATTCAGGGGTCCCAAAACATGTATTTCCAGTGAAATCTCAGTATCGAATTTTTGGGTGCATTACAATACCTTCTCTATACACTATATATAGTGCGTGTAGAGAAAGTAAAAACTAGTCTTCAGAGAACATTTATATTGCAGAAAAAACATTAGATATCTTGGGGGTCTAAAATACAACAAATCCTGCAAAAGTACATTCACAACACATCAAATTCTTGAGATATAAATTGCCAATGGGACTGTCTGCTTGAGTGCTTGCCTGCGCAGCCAACGTTCTACGCTTTTTTCTCACCCTAGCTGGATGTCAAGGATATACGTTTTACTCAATTTAATTTGGTAGAACATAGAAAGAGATTTTTGCCTGTATCTTTAAATGTTTTATTTTTTTTATTTAAGTTTAAAGTTTTTCTTTTAAATGTTTGAGCCAAATCGTTCGAAAAGGAGCAAGGAATATACCGAACTATGGTTGAGCTGCTTTATATGCGTTCTCATGCGTAATTGGCATTTATTAGGCGTCCCTCCTAATATACGAACCTGGAAATGTAGTCGATGGTATTTAAATTATATATGTTCCAAGGATGCGACACAAAGATTTTCCCCCCTTCCAAACTACCCTTTACGTAGAAGATTTTTAAAATGGTAGACTAATCACTAAACTCACCAGAATCTCATTGCATGTATCAGAAAGTATACTTTGTTATATGGGAGCAAAACTTAATAATGCACTGCCTCATCATTAAGTAAAACTTGTGTGTACTATAACACATTTAAGAATCTCCTTAAGAAGTATTTAATAAATTAAGCTTCTTTATAGCGTAGATGAATATTTAAACTCAACATTTCTTATATAACTTGTATAGACCTACATGGTAACATAAATCTGTTAATTTATCTAAATCTTTGGATTGTATACCTGTTTGTATAATATATGACTTTTAACTTATAATGTTACAATATACTGCATAATCACTTTCTTCTTCCACATGGATTAGGTTAAATGACCCGTTCCGGCGAAGTTAGTTTGTTACTTAACTAAACCTTTAAAAGAAAAATTTTGAGCCCAAATAAAAAAATAAACAATTTAAAGATCTGTGGAGGAAATTAAGGGATGATGTTATAATTAATTGAAGGTAATTTTATTATATCGGTCTATAAATTTATTTGTTATTAATGATAGGATTATGTAGCCTACTGGGTCTGTGGTGTCCATCTTTTTCGGCGTCGGCCAACGTCTTGGGGTGTATTGGAAGACTTTTCTTGGTATCATTTCATTACTCATCCTCATTAGGTGTTCAGACCATTTCTTCTTGTTTGTTTTAATTTCATCTTCTCACTTGTATATAATTCTTCTCTTATTTGCTTATTTCATATTTTATCTACTCGTGTACATCCTTTCACATTCCGCAAAAGTAACAACTCTGCTACTTGGATTCTGCTTCTTTCCTTTGATTTTATCATCCAGGTTTCACTTCCACACAACAAAGAAGGAACAGCCATTGTCTTATATAGTTTTAAGTTTATGTTTTCTGATTTTCCTAAAGTTCTTTTTATGGTCCCAAATATTGCCTGGAATTTAGGTATTTTTTTTTCTTTATCTTTGTCTTTTTCATGGATAAAATCACATCCTAAGTACTTAAAATGTGATGCTTGTTCCATTATTTTATCTTCTAATATTTTAGTTCTTATTCTATATTTACCCATAAATTTCATTGTTTTTTCAGCTATTTATTGATATTGTGCAGTTATATCTAATGGCCACCATTTTGAGCTTCTGTTCTATATTTGGAGATCTCTTTTTGATCCTGCCATTAAGTAGGACATTGTCCGCAAATAATGGGACATTTATTCTACTCCTTTTGTCGATTAAAATACTTTCATTATTTAGTAAATCTTTTCAACTGTTTAGAATATCGTCTATATGAATATTAAATAAAACAGACGATAAAAGCACACCATTGTCTCGCTCCTTGATTTAGTTTAAAAAACTTCCTTATTCCTTTCGTTACATGGTGTCTATACACACACTTGTTTCAATATACAAGCTCTTAACATGCTCTATTTTTTCATACTATTCCATAAACTTTCTCTGTTTACTTTATCAAAACGTTTTTCTATATCTATAAATAATAAGCGAGTTTCTAAATGTCCTTCTATTCTTTTTTTATATTATTTGGTTTATAACAAATACTGCATCTGTTCAAGCACCTCCCTTTCGAAACCCATACTGTTCTTCTACTAATAGGTTTTCGGCTATTCTTTGTATTCTTCTTGATATTGTTCTAGCATAGATTTTATATCCTACTTAGAGAGATAATACTTAGATAATGTGATGGTTGATTTCTATCCCTTTTTTACATTTACGCACTTTGTACATAGTGTATAGAGAAGATATTTCACTCTACCCAAAAATTAGATATCGAGATTTCACCGGAAATATATGTTTTAGGGTCCCCTGTATCCAAAAAAGGCATTTTCGGAGAAAGGACTGTGTGTGTGTATGTGTGGCTGTGAACACGATAACTCAAAAACGAAGAGTATGCAAAATAATAAACTTGGTGTATAAGTTTAGTATCTTTCAGGGATGCGACACGAAGATTTTTGAGAAAAATTCCCCACCCCCAACTACTCTTTACATGGAACTTTTTTCGAAAATTTTGATTTGCTCAAAAATGGCTCTAACGATTTTGATTGAAATTTCAAATATTAAAGATATTTACGTGACAAATAAAATGTATATTTTGAATTTTCTGGGAATAGCCTCTGAAGAGTACTTTACCCCGGATAAAATTTACGGAAGTTTGCATAACCGTTAAACCGTAAGAGATAGATAAAAACTTACTAGACAAAAAATGTAGAGCACGGTAAAGCACACAATTTATGTTGTATACATTTTTTTCATGGAGTTGATCGTTTTTTAGATATTCCTTGTTTTTGGTTTCAACTTTAAAAAACTAACTTTTCTCATACAGGAATTCGTCAGCTCCTTTCCATACAAATAAAGAAACTGCAGTCACATAGCAACCAGCTTTTGACTATCACTCTAACCTATGATATTACCTTATTTCGTTTCTACTTTTTCTGCCTTTTTTTTTTTCTCGATTAGCATTAAGTAAATAGAAGCATATGCCTTCTAACAATAATTTGTTGCAGAGATATAGAGAAAGTCATGTGAATGGAACACATCAGATTTTTATATATAGCTTTAACTTCTCTTTTCCTCCAGGTGGTTGTTATATTGTGTTTCTTTTACACATATTGAATAGAATTAAAATCATATAAACTATATTAAAATGTAATGAGTGACATACTTTCTTATATTGGTCTTCAGGCATAACCTACATGGCCACCGTCAGTGGTTAGACCACTCGCCTCTACTAAGGCGGCCCAGTTTCGATCCCAGGCGAGTGGATTTGTGGTGGATAAAGCAGAGTAGGGGAGGGTTTTCTCCGGGCTCTCAGATTTCCCCCGCCTCCGGCATTTCACCGGTGCTCCATCTTCAGTCCATGTATCATCATCTAAGGTGGTATATTGATAAAACGGACATACTCATTATAAGCAAATATACGGCCATTAAGAGGATAGATTGACTTAGTACAGAAACACACAACATTAAATATCTATACCATAGCGGGATTCGAATCCTCGAGTCTTTCGCGGCAGATTACGGGGGCCGACATGGTTAATATTGTGCCTGCATAAACTGTATAAGAAATGTACTTGTATATACTCATACGAGGGTCTAAACCCTGGCATCAGCGCCGCATGTTTCGGAAATGTTCATGTTCTTGTCGCCTGCATTATAATTTGCTTATCTTTAATTTCCAAGATGCAAATGTTTCATAATCAGCAGAATTTAGGTTATAATGGCCATTCTGGTAGTGTAGTATTAGACCATTAATTTCTAGCATACTAAAAATATGCTGTCCGAACCAAGGACCTTATGAGTGGACATGTGGACTTGCGATAGCTTTTTACTGAAGAAAACTGTTGGCTAATTCGGGAATTGACAACATATTTAATTTCTCTTGGTATGAAAACAATTGATAGCAGTTACGGGAACGGAGAGAGAAGATTAAGCTATCGATTAAAATTAATGTAGAGTTCAACGGCGATAGGTAGAATGCAAAAGCGCCATCAATCTTTACTAACGCCAAAGCTCGTTTCTGTAGGATGTTTAATCTTTTCGCCCCAGCTGGCCCTTTCTGCCATGCTTTACTTACCTTGCGTCTCATTTTCCGCTCATTACCGACGTAAATGGGCCCCAAAGTGTTCTCGGCCATCTTCTTAGGTAAGATTACTTCAGTTTTATACGTTGTTGTGATGAACTGCCTGCCGAAATCGGCTTTTTACGAGGGTAATGTAATCTTCAATAGAGTGAAGCCTAAGTCAAGTTTTTTTCATAGCTTTAACCCCAGGTGCTCAAACTAATTGTTTAATGGAAATTTGTAATGAACTTGTACTAAAAATATGAAAGGTAAGGGGAGAATAAATAAAAGTGTTACTACTAATTTAATTTTTTTTTTCACACAAGCCATGTATAGGACAGGAGTTGTATAGGACTGAAAAATTCAATGCCACAGCCGGGATTTGAACCACAAATTTCCCGGCCTCTAGCCGATTGCTTTAGCATTGAGCTACCATGACTCAATGGCATTACATTTCTCAACTGACGTGGTTCAAATCCCGGCTATGGCATTGAATTTATCAGTCTGACTCTTATTCAACTCCTGTCCTATACGCAGATTGTGTGATAAAACAATTAAATGTATACTAATTGGCAATAATAGTTAGCTATGCTCTGAAGCCTGACTTAAAATAATTACGACGTTCTAAGTCACCATTGGGATACGCCACCTCAAGATAATTTGAGGTCACCTTGGTTTACCGGGAAACATGCAAGCAGTTGTGGAATTCAATGCATTGCAGCATGTTGCCATGGCAGCTCAGAAGTAGAGCAACCGGCTAGAGACCATGATAGCTCAGTGGTTATGGTTGGACGGAAACTAGGAGATCCATGGTTCAGAACCCGGTATGGCATTGAATTTTTCAGTCTGACTGTACCTCTCCAACTTATGTTCTACACAAGACCGGCGAGAAAAAAAAAAAAAACTATTCACTCGAATAATGCTTTCTTATTTGAGAAAAGTAATGCAAAATTTTGTACCAATAACAAGGAATACGTCAGAAATGACTAACTCCATAAAAATGTCCATCTGACATAAATTGTATGCTTTATCGAGATCTGTATTTTTTGTATAGCAATTTTTTCTCTATTTGTTAAAATTTACCAGCTACCCAAAATCGCCCAGAATGAAGAGGGCTTCAAAAAATTCAAAAATATATTTATTGAAAAAAATTCACAGAGGATTCAAAATAAGCGTTTCATTTGTCATGAAAATATCTTAAACATATTTAGGGTAAGGGGGGAGAAATCGGGTCAAAAATTTGAAAAATCTTAATGGGTGGCAAGTCTTTAATATAACCTCCTATTACTTTAAATACTTGCTAACAGCAGTCTTCTACTAACCTATTTCACTGTTTAAGAATAGATAAATATTGTCCAGAATTATATTTAATGAGTTTATTAATAGTTTATTAATATAATGACCCTATTCGCCTTCAAGTTGAATTAATCGGGTGAAAGAGATAGGCGAATATGACCAGTAGCAATATTAAAATATCATTAGAGAACAATGCATACTTAACAGTCAATGCTCTTGTTACCCACTGCACCAACACACCTCTCATGTTACTATTCTTTTCTCTTCCTCACACTGAATCCAGTCACCAAGTTTAACGTATATGGGGTCACTGTGTTTTATCTTGCAGGGTTCACAAGATGTAACGTTATCATCATTTTCATCCGTTCCTGGTGATTCTAATGATGACGTAGACCGTTTACGCTTTTGTTTATTACTGACTTGCCCAATGTCTTGTTGAGGAAATAACATTTTGTTTTGTTTCTTTCCTTTTGCAATCTTTCTTTGTTCTCTAGAATATTTTCTGGAGACGTCAGAAGAACTGCTGTTTGCTTCCTGCTGTTTGAACGTTTTGATGCCATTTTATTTGGAGATGTAACATCTCGTGGCATAATATCGAACGGTTTGAAAATTGGTTTTCTTCCTGACTCAGATTCAAGTCGCCTTTAAGACAACGAATTTCCACGATGTAACAGAACCAGAAGGCAAAAATTCATGTTCAGCCACTACATTTTCATTAACTAGATAGACGCTTACAGAACGAAATTCTGTTTCAGCAATGCTAACTTGAAAATTCTCCCAAAAGTAAGTTTGTTTTTCTTTGTTTCTCATTTTGTATTGATCATGAAGCTCACATTCATTGTTGTGGTAGGGTTTAAAAGCTTTAAAAACTACCTAGTATACAGCGACAGCAAGCGATGGTTGACAACATCATAATATGTTATTTACTGGTATTGCTTCGAAAGCTTTAGTGATGTATGACCATCTAAAACTAAAATGCAGTGTCCCTGTATCCGATAAGTGTTAAAGTGTTTCAGCTACTTCAGAAAATCCTCTTCATTAATTCATCCTGTTACTGGTTGCGGGTTCGTATCCCGGGCGCAGGTTATGGGTATTGGGAATGGTGTGGGTATGTGGGTGCCCTAGCTCAGGATTTTTAGTAGCATGGAAACTTTCAGGGTGTGGTGAGACACATGTGCTTTATTAGTTCGGCCTTTTTCCGCCGTAACAGACTCGTATTTCTATTAATTTTCTGCTACACTTTACCCGCCTGCGACTATTATTATTTATTAGTTTCTTGCAATGATAGGTTAACTATTTCCGTCACAACTCAGGGTTTCACCACGCGCTCAAATATCACATTTTGGTTCTCCCGATGCTCTGCGCCAAGTGCCTCACAATGTCGCCTGACCAGCGGAGATCATTGCTTTCTGTGCCGTTACTTCCCTCGGGCAGTGTATTCTCCACACCTTACCCTCGGTTCAATGCACGGACGTAACGGTATCTGCTGTTTGAACGTTTTGATGCCATTTTATTTGGAGATGTAACGTCTCGTGGCATAATATCGAACGGTTTGGAAATTGGTTTTCTTCCTGACTCAGATTCAAGTCGCCTTTAAGACAACGAATTTCCACGATGTAACCGAACCAGAAGGCAAAAATTCATGTTCAGCCACTACATTTTCATTAACTAGATAGACGCTTACAGAACGAAATTCTGTTTCAGCAATGCTAACTTGAAAATTCTCCCAAAAGTAAGTTTGTTTTTCTTTGTTTCTCATTTTGTATTGATCATGAAGCTCACAATCATTGTTGTGGTAGGGTTTAAAAGCTTTAAAAACTACCTAGTATACAGCGACAGCAAGCGATGGTTGACATCATCATACTATGTTATTTACTGGTATTGCTTCGTAAGCTTTAGTGATGTATGACCATCTAAAACTAAAATGCAGAGTCCCTGTATCCGATAAGTGTTAAAGTGTTTCAGCTACTTCAGAAAATCCTCTTCATTAATTCATCCTGTTACTGGTTGCGGGTTCGTATCCCGGGCGCAGGTTATGGGTATTGGGAATGGTGTGGGTATGTGGGTGCCCTAGCTCAGGATTTTTAGTAGCATGGAAACTTTCAGGGTGTGGTGAGACACACGTGCTTTATTAGTTCGGCCTTTTTCCGCCGTCGAACAGACTCGTATTTCTATTAATTTTCTGCTACACTTTACCCGCCTGCGACTATTATTATTTATTAGTTTGTTGCAATGATAGGTTAACTATTTCCGTCACAACTCAGGGTTTCACCACGCGCTCAAATATCACATTTTGGTTCTCCCGATGCTCTGCGCCAAGTGCCTCACAATGTCGCCTGACCAGCGGAGATCATTGCTTTCTGTCCCGTTACTTCCCCCTCGGGCAGTGTATTCTCCACACCTTACCCTCGGTTCAATGCACGGACGTAACGGTATCTTGTGCCACCAGCTCGTGATAACAACTCGGCTACCTATATGTGTTTAAAGTCTTTCTACGCTTCCCATTTTCACTGTACATTCATATTTTCTCATGTACTGTCTCAATCCGGGATCCGACATTATGACCAACGACCTATTAAGTGCATTTTGTAAGTGATCTGATCATCGAGAGATTGTTTTTCTCTTGTAGTCCACCATCTATAAAATAAACGAAAAAGAAAAGATGTCGATTTCGAAAATCTGGACCCATTTCACCGGCAATATTAGCCTGAAGTGCAGGACTTCATTTTCATTTTCACTGTGTTGGTACACCTGTACATGCATGATACGAAGTGTACACTGATATAACCTCGGACAGAAAGGATTAGCTTATCAGACATCTAATGTTTAGTAAATATTTGATAAAACTATTCAAACCAATTTGATATATCTTCTATATTATGTTAGAGAGGAGAAAAAATACGAACACACCTTAAACAGTACATATTTACAGAGCAATTAAATATATCTACGCTGATTGCTTCCAACTTCTGAACGGGATTGTAAGGGTTGCTTCAAAATATCAAGCACTTACTCTAAGTACTTCTTGTTTAGCAGCGAGGATGAAATATAAATAATTGACCTTATTTGCCTTCTGACCCAGTTCCCCCAACATTGCCCTATGGCATTTTAGAAAAAAACCCTTAGAGACATTTTTGAGAAAATCAAAATTTTCGAAACAAGGTTCCATGTAAAGGATATTTTAGGGTGATGGATTTTCTTGAAAATTGTCATGTCACATCCTTGGAAAATTCTAAATATAAATTCCGGGAGAACCATGTTCAAATCCGGGCAGTGGCATTGATATTTTCACTGGTTCCAATAATAAAAAATCATTGCCCAGTGTAATGTTCAATATATATATATATATATATATATATATATATATATATGTGTGTGTGTGTGTGTGTGAGAGGAGTATTACCATTATAATAAATAGCAAGTTTCACATTTAGCAGGCTTTTCATTTTTGAGTAATGCTATTTACAGATCGAACGAAGGACTGACACGGATCTTTTTCTAAAACTGCTCTCTTGGATTCAAGTATGCTCTAAACGTATTTCCGATGAAATTTTAACTTCTAATTTCGGGTGGAATACAATGTGTAGTGGAAGTAAAAAACATTCAACATAAATTATAGAACTCTTCAACTCTGTACTATTCTGCAGTTAATATCGCTGGAGCCCTCATATTTTTCTGGCTATGCTGCTTTCTACAGACATGTAAGGATGAAGAATACAACATTCATTCATAAAATAAACGTAGGATATTTATTAAAAATTGTTGGACTCTCTTGAGGAAGAAAAAACAATCGTAACTTTCCTTGTTAAGAGAAGTTTGGAATGGGGGAATTTTGTGCTGCATGATTTAAAAATCTGATGTGTTCCATTCATATGACTTTCTCTACATCTCTGCAACAAGTTAGTTTAAAAAGCTTATATTTCTATATACGTCATGCTAATCAGAAAAAAAAAATAGCAGAAAAAGTCTTATTACTTGCTTTAGAAGCGAAATAAGGGGGTACCATAGGTTAAGGTAATACTCAAAAACTGATTGCTATGCCACTGAAGTTCCTTTGTTTGTATGGAAAGCAGTTAACAAATTCCTGTATGAGAAAAGTATAAGTTTTTCATAGCAGAAACCAAAAACAAGGAAGGTCTCAAAAAACGATGAACTTCACGAAAAAATATTTATATAACATAAATTGTGTGTTTTAACGTGCTCTACATTTTTTGTGTGGTAAGTTTTTCTCCAGCTCTTACGGTTTAGCAGTTATGCAAAATTCCATAAAATTGATCCAGAATAAAGTAGTAGTCTTCGGAGGAAATTCCCAGAAAATTCAAGATATACATTTTATTTGCCAGGTAAATGTCTTTAATATACGATATTTTAATCAAAATCTTTAGTGCCATTTTTGAGAAAATCGAAATTTTCGGAAAAAAGTTCCATGTAAAACGTAGTTTGGGGTGGGGGATTTTTCTCAAAATCTTCGTTTCGCATCCCTGGAAGATACTAAACTTAAATACCTAGTTTGGTCTTTTACCGACTTTTCGTTTTTGAGTTAGCGTGTTCACAGACACACGGACACACGGACTCACACGCATGGACCTTTTTGTGAGAATGATTTTTTTGGATATTGGGGACCCTTAAACATATATTTCCAGTGAAATCTCGGTTTCGAATTTTTGGGTGGAGTGGAATACTTTCTCTATACACTATGTACATAATACGTGTAGAGAAAGTAAAAATGTTGAACTCAAAACAAAAAGTTTGCATTTTTTCGTCTTTTAGTTTTGAATTCTGCTTTTCGCAGATCATTTCCCAACAAGAACTCAAAACTTTATTTACGATGAAATAGATGCCGAATTTGTGGATGGAATGTAACAATAAATTCTGCTACTCAGTATTTTATGTAGAGATCTTTAGCTTCTCTACTACATATTGTAAGCTAGAAAAGTACCTTTTCATTCTACACAAAAATACGATACCGAGATTTCATATATTTGAGGCCATCTGAATTAATAAAAATAGTTTTAGAAAATGCTCCGTGTATATGTGTAAATATGTATGCTGTATGCGTGTGTCTGTGAACACCATAACTCAAAAACGAAAAGTCGGTAAAATACCAAACTTGGTATTTAAGTTTAGTATCTTCCACGGATGCGACACGAAGATTTTGAGAAAAATTCCCCTACCCCAAACTACCCTTTACATGCAACTTTTTTCGTAAATTTTGATTTTCTAAAAAATGGCTCGAACGATTTTGATTAAAATATCGTATATTAAAAATATTTACTGGCAAATAACATGTATATTTTGAATTTTCTGGGAATAGCCTCTGAAGACTACTTTATTCTGGATGAATTTTTCATAGCTACTAAACTGTAAGAGATGGACAAACATTTAGCCTACAAAAAATGTAGAGCACGTTAAAACACACAATTTATGTTGTATATATTTTTTTCGTGGAGTTGATCGTTTTTGAGATATTCATTTTTCTTGGTTTCAGCTTTGAAAAACTTATACTTTTCTCATACAGGAAGTTGTCAACTCCTGTCCATACAAACAAAGGAACATCAGTCACATTGCAACCGGCTTTTGGCTTTCACTTTAACCTATGGTACTCCCTTATTTTGCTTCTACTTACAATAAAGCAAGAAATAAGACTATTTCTGCTAATTTTTCTCGATTAGCATGAAATAAATAAAAGATAAGCATATTCACAATAATAATTTACAGAGATATAGAGAAAGTCATGTGAATGGAACACGTCACATTTTTAAAATTTGCTACAGGACTCAGTACACGGTATACAACATATAATCTACCTATAAGTACATTTTAAAATCTTTGAATTTAACGAAATTAACAGTCCCAAACTAGAACACGTAATACACTTTACAAACATTGTGTAATAATTTTACAATATTTTTCATACATATAAAAAAACTGTATTAACTTGGATACTTCATTGACAGGTTTACGTTGTCTGGAACCTTTCCTGTACTGTTCGTACCGCATGCAGTTTTCGACTGTGTGCTGGATGCTGTTCTTTGTATAGCAGGATGCGCCTTGTAATGGTTCCTCTTTAGAAATGGAAATGGAGCTTTATGTATGGACGCTCTTTAACTGCTATGGTTGTCAGCGTCCCATTGTATACTGGACGTGAAAGACTGCTTAATTTTGTTCAGAGGCATCTTTTATCCCGCTTGAGGTTCATTCACGGGACCAATGGCTTTTCTTCCCTCCCGAAGGAAACCATGCAAAGGATATTTACGCCCGAAAAAATCGATCGTTCTCATTATAGGAGTGTATAAGCTTCGCGTATTCAATTTGGATTCCGATTATGAGTACCTGGTCACCGCGATTTGGGAATTTTACTGAAACAGATGCTGTAGAAATACCTCCTCTGCAAAGGTTTATACCCATTAAAATAAAATTGAAAAATAAGCTTTCGTAACAGCAGTTGGATACGTAGAATCAGGCTAAAACATTTATTGTTATAGCCGGGATTTGAACCAGGGATCTCCCAGCTCAACTCCTCCGCTGACTCGTATGTTTCCTAGTAAACCACAAATTTACCTGGAAATCGCATGCCGGCATGTTGTCATGGGTAGAGCAACCGGCTAGAGACCAGGTTCAAATCCCGCCTATGCCATCGAATTTGTCAGTCTGACTCTACCTATCCAACTCCTGTATCCCTACCAATGCAACTCGGTCTCTCTACCTATCCAACTTGCGTCATACACACGGCTTGTATAAAAAATCTGATGTGTTGCATTCACGTGCTTATGCTTCCATTTACTTCATGCTAATTGAGGCAAAATTAGCAGAAATAGTCTTATTACTTGCTTCCTTGTAAGTAGAAGCGAAATAAGGGAGTACCATAGGTTAAAGTGATAGTCAAAAGCTGGTTGCTATGGGACTGAGGCTCCTTTGTTTGTATGAACAAGAGTTGACAAATTCTTGTGTGAGAAAAGCATAAGCTTTTTAAAGGTGAAATCAAAAACAAGGAATAACTCAAAAACGATCAACTCTACGAGAAAAAAAAATATATATAACATAAATGGTGTGCTTTAACGTGCTCTACATCTTTGGTGTGGTAAGGTTTTGTCTATCTCTTACGGTTTAGCAGCTATGCAAAATTCCGTAAAATTCATCCAGAATAAAGTAGTCTTCAGAGGCTATTCCTAGAAAATTCAAGATATACATTTTATTTGCCAGGTAAATATCTTTAATATACGACATTTTAATCAAAATCGTTAGAGACATATTTTAGAAAATCAAAAGGGTAGTTTGGGGTGGGGTGATTTTTCTCAAAAGCTTCGTGTCGCATCCCTGGAAGATACTAAACTTAAATACCAAGTTTGGTAATTTACCGACATTTCGTTTCGTTCACAGACACACGGACACACTGACACATGGACACAAGGACACACACACACGGACCTTTTTCTGAAAATGCTTTTTTTGGATACAAGGGACCCTAAAACATATATTTCCGGTGAAATCTCGGTATCAAATTTTTGGGTGGAGTGCAATACCTTCTCTATACACTATATGCATAGTGCATATAGATAAAGTAAAAAAAAACAAAAAAAAACCAAAAAAAAAAAACAATTAATTAACACTTTCGAAGCAATAGCTTGTAAAGTCACCAATAAACGATGGAGGATAGTGAAAGGTTATTGAATGCAACGCATCAATTTTTTAAATTCGGCGTTTATCTAAAAAGATTATTTACAGGTGTGTCATTACGAGCAGTTGAATACTTAGTATGAATTGGTACGGCAATTAATGCCTTTTTCTTATATATTATTTTCAATTATGATTTCACTTTCTTTCAGAAAACGAGGAATACTTCAAATATATAGATTTTCTGTATTTCTGTAGTAGAAGATGATATCTTCTCTATTTTTGAAACCGATGAAAAATGTTGCAATAGCTCTAATTAAAAAGTACGCTTGTTCACATCTCGTTTTAAATACCCTTTTATTGGATTGGTTAGTAGTAGTCGTTTTTTGTATCTGTGTTATAATTTGTTTTATGAACCGTTAAATAAGGCGCTAATGAACGCATGCTAACAAATAACCAGCGTTGTATGGAGATAGAAAGTGAAAGCTGGTAGTAATATTAATACAGCGAACAAGTGACTAATAGCGCCTTTTGTGTCACGTGATTTATTGCACATTCTGTTAAAAGCGGTAACAGTCGATTAGGTTTATTATAAAGTCTCAGTTACAGAGGGGAAATTCATTTCCATTTTATGTTAATAAAGCTATGAACTGTGTTTTATAATGACTAGTAAAACATGCGTTAGTAAGTTTCATTTTATTCTTAGAAATAGGATTTCAGCAAAATATCACGCTTGAATTATTTTTTTATTATTTATTTTAAAGAGACATCACACACATATTACGAGGGTCGGCTGATAAGTTCCGGGCCTCACACAGAAATGGTGCCACTAGGCCAGTTAGACGGTAGCATCGATAGTTTAACTCTAGACTAGCTTGAATCCATAGTTACAGGTCAATAGCTTGTTTAGTTTTCGAATGACAGCATTTTAAACTAGACAACTCTAGAGTTTTCACTAAAATGGAGGATTTGTAAAAACGAGCAGTGATTAAATACATCTATTTAAAAGACTTAAGGGGATGCATCATCCAAAATCCTAAAAAGATTCCTAAAAAAATGTCTTGCCTGATTAAATAATGTAATGCTTGTAATTCAATTGCCTGTTATTCTTATCACCATGCGGCGCTTTCAGTCGTATCACGTGACGATTTAAATGTATCACTGTAAGCAGGTGTGGTGTTTTAAACTTTTCGATATTGTGAAACATTGGTAAAACCCCTAAATTTGGTTTTGACTAATAATATTTGGCCTTAAATGTGAATATTTCAACTTGAAAATACAGTAATATGCAGTAATAACTAAAAGAAGTGAGTATAGTAATATGTTTCATAATTTATAATACACGTCTAACACCGGCTGCTTCTACCTGCCCCGTCATCATCCAAGTATGCCGTACCACCGATTATTTAACCTAGGCTCTCCCCATCCTAAATCACGGGCGAAGTAGAGCCACCCGGCGAACCTCCCCACACCCCACCAACAGCATACTTCTGGCCGTGAAATAGAGACTGTTTCGGCGGCAGAGTGCAGCTTGACTCGGGCCAAATGACTTGCAGTTTTTCTTTGCTTTAGGTATATTCCTTAATATTTGTGTAAACAGTCCATGAGAGTTGACGTATATTGTTGTTTTAAACATTTCTGCAGGAAATTATGACATTCTAAGACTTAAAGCGTTAAATTGTGTGTTAAACCTTAAAACATATTTTCTCGTGTTTTTATTTTTCAGTGTTTTTAAAACTTTAAAATATTTTACAAGCAAAAAGGATTTCTGTCATATGATTTTTTAAAATTCCTAATATTGGATTAGACATTGATATTTAAAGTCAATTGTATTATAAAAATGTCTTAAATTTTAGCCTGTTTCTTGCTTTAATTGTTTTACCTGTAGAACTAATTGTAGTATAATGAATTCATATGATAGTTCTGTTCCTGATACTGAAATCAACCGAGATCAACAACCAAGAATCAACCGCCAAAAGAATCAACCGTCAGAACACGGGCAAAGGCAGTATGTTTATAGCTCTGGGTCAATAGGATGTCGATGTCTCCAAGAATTCTAAATAGACAATTGAATGGCATTTAAAAGCAGTAGAGAACTTCGGCAACACCTCTTAGAGAGCAAAATGAAATGGAGTTTTATTTATGGACGCTCTTTAACTGCTGAGGTGCTCGTCGTCCCATTCTATATTGGGCGTGATTGATTTTGCTCAGAGATCTCTTTATCAGCTTGCGGTTCTTTAATGTGCCGTAAATCTACGACACGGGACCAAGGGCTTTACTTCTCTTCCTAAGGAAGCCATGTTAAAAATTTTTATGTTCGAAAATATTCCTCCGCCGGGTTTGAACCCACGAGCTTGGGTATATGAGATGGGCATAGTAACCATTACACGCCGGTCCCCATGGCCGCGCTCGCTAAGGTATCTCGCTTTGGGGCTTCTGTCGCAGGGGTTCGTGGGTTCGAGTCCCGCCTTTTTATGTTTGGACAAGTCTGTTTATATGTTTGTGTGTATTGGAAGAAAACAGCAAAACGGTAATCAAAACAGAAAAGGGTATTTTAAAAAAATTACGCCATGGAGGGGTGACCTCTTCCTAGAGTGTGAAAGGGGGTGCCCCAATTCCCACAAAAGTAAGTAATTATACTCCTTTCCCTAGCACCCAATAAATGGATCCTTGCCAAACATGATTTCAAGTAGTGAATGATGGGATATGATAAAAATGAATGTCACGGTGCCACCAATTCGGATAATCCCGGCACCTTTTTCTTGCACTAACCGTTGCAGAGTTTGAAATCCTTCCACACGTGCTAGGGAATTGTCCTCAGGGACAACTGTTCCGCATCAAAAGGCTTGGCATGTAAGAACTTTGTTGGCAAATGGACTCTGTTATATGGACTAATAAGTAGGAATGCATCTGCATCGCTGATGATGTCAGCAAAAGGCGTAAAGACATCATCTGCATCAACGGAAAGAACATAACATTGAGGTTTGAACAGACCACTACTCAACCTGAAGAACGTGATGCGGAAAAGAAGAGTATACATTTGGCAACCATCCCTTATTTTGTACAAAAGCATAATTAGGCAAATTATTGTGACTGGCCTCCTCCTTGGCGCATTTGGAACTATTACAAAATGGCGGGGAAAATAAAAATTAGAAAAAAACAATACAGACACATACTGTCACAAAAGTGATAAAATATATAGTATAATTTAAATGATATACTTATATGTTATTAATTATATCAGAATTTGTACTATTATTTATTATTATAATGTTATTATTATCGTTGTTTTGCCAATTTTGCTTTACACACCATATCTGTATGAGATTAACTAAAGTATTCTATGTCTTTTGGCAAACCTTAAATAGAATCAAATGTTAAATAATAAAATAGCAGTTTTCCTATGATTATCTAACTTTATAATCTTTTAAGGCTTCTTTTTAACACCTCTTTTTACTTTCTCTAGCCCCATATGTACAATATACATAGGGATAGAGAAGTATTGCATGCCACCAAAAAATTCGATGTCAAGATTTCACCGGAAATAATGTTTTAGGACCCCCTGAATCCAAAAAAAGCATTTCCAGAAAAAGGTCCGTGTGTATGTGTCCGTGTGTCTGTAAACACGATAACTCAAAAACGAAAAGTAGCTAAAATACCAAACTTGGTATTTAAGTTCAGTATCTTCCAGAGATGCGACATGAAGATTTAGAAAAAATCCCCCCACCCCAAACTACCCTTTACATGGAACTTTTTTCGAAAATTTTGATTTCCTTAAAAATGGCTCAAACGAGTTTGATTAAAATATGGTATATTAAAGATATTTACCTGACAAATAAAATGCATATCTTGAATTATCTGGGAATAGCTTCTAAAGACCTGTTTATTCTGGATGAATTTTGCTTAATTTGGCATAACTAATAAACCGTAAGAGATAGACAAAAACTTAATATACAAAAAATGTAGGCCTTGTTAAAATACACAAGTTACGTCATATACACTTTTTTCGTGAAGCTTACCGTTTTCGAGGTATTCATTGTTATTGGTTTCAGTTGTGAAGTACTTATACTTTTCTCAGACGGGAGTGTCCGGTTTTCTTTTGTTCTACTCCTGGTCAAGAAAAGAAGCGATTTGTAATGACAATCGCATATCGACAGCTTTTAAAACATTTGACTATTGGTTTAGCCTAGTGTATTTCCTTATTTTCTTCCTACTTATACGGAACTAAATAATAAGAACATTGTGCTAATGGGTACCACGATTAGCAAGGTGCAGAAAGTAGAAGAATCTTATGTATGAAGTTTGTTGAGCAGCTAGAGAAAGTCATGTGAGTATAACACATTAGATTTTTCTAAATTAATCTTAATTATACTTACTCATATATACTTTCTTTATATATTTGCTCAATAACTACAGGTTGTTTCAAATTAATAACCATAGGTCCGATAATAAATGGATAATAAATTATGTCATTTATTTGCTGTTTGGACCATACTGAGTATTAAATAGAACAAAACAGTGTCTATTAATAGCCGTAAATAATACCTACAGGAATTGGAAGGGTAGAGTCAGACTGAAAAATTCAATAGTATAGCCAGGATTTAAACTGGGTCACCTAAAAAACTAGAAAAAGGAGGTGTGTTTGTGTATGTATGTGTGTGTGTGTGCGCGCGCGCGCAGAAACGGTTAAACACCAAACTTGATACTTAAGTTTAGCTTCTACAAAGGATGCAACACGAAATTTTAAACAAAATATCTCTAATGATTTTTTTTTAAAATACCGTACCATAAAAGTAATTACATAACAAATAAAATGTATTCCTTAAATTTTCTGGGAATAGCCTCTGCAGTCTTCTTCATTCAGAATGATTTTTGCATAACCGGCAAACCGTAAGAAATAGACAAAGGCTTACTACACAAACATATGGATCTCGTTAAAACGCACAAGTTATGTCATATACATTTTTGTGTGTAATTAAAGATTTTCGAGACATCCCTTATTAATGGTTTCAATGTTAAGATATTGATACTTTTTCAAACAGGAAGTCATCACCTGTAAATTCTTTTGTTTAAATCCTGTCCTCTTAAAAGAAACCTAATTTCAACGTCCATTGCATAGCGACAACTTAAAAAGGTTTGACTATCACTTTAGCCTGGTGTATTCCTTATTTATTTTCTAATACAATAAAATAAGAGGTATAACTATTTTAATAATATTTTGCTCGATGAGAATGAAGTAGACAGAAGAAGCATATTTTGTAAGAGTTGTTTATTTACTGATCAGGTAGAGAAAGTCATGTGAGTGAAACACATCAGATTTGTTTAGTTTCTCTACTTAGTACATAATGCAGATAGAGAAGTATTACATTTGACCCAAAAATTTATATACAATTAGGATCTCCTAAAGCATTTTTAGAAAAAGGTTCATGTGTGTGTGTGTGAGTCTGTAAGAACGGTAACTCAAAAGCGAAAAGTCAGTAACATACCACACTTGTTATTTAAGTTTAGTATGCTCCGAGGATGAGAAAGCGGAAGATTTTCAAGAAAATCCCTCTATGCCAAACTATTTACTGCATGGAACATTTTTGAAAATGTTGTTTCTCTCAAAAATGGCTCCAACGATTTTGATTAAAATGCTGTATATTAAAGAATTATACATCACAAATAAACTTGAATTTTCTAAGAAGAGCCCCTGAAGACCTCTTCATTCTATTGCATAACCGATAAACAGTAACAGGTTCACAAAAACAAAAAATCAAGGCGTTAAAACACACGTTATTGGTACCAATTTTAACTTTCATCAAACAGGAAGTCAACTTTCGTTTCATCTCTCTTTGTTTTATTGTTTTCCCTGCAAAGCTAACCAAACTTCAATCGTTTACATAGCGATTAGCTTTTAAAAAGTGGACTATCTCTTTGGCCTAGCGCTATCTTTCCGCTTAGCAAGTAATAAGAGAATTTCTGCTATATTTATCTCGAAAAGTATGACATAGATAAAGGAATATTTTGTAAGAATAGTTTGTTTGCAAAACAGGTAGAGAAAGCCATGTGAATGAAACACATTAGATTTTTTTTCATAAAGGAAAAATCTAGAATGCGAAAGATGATATGCAGTAGCAACATATGCCGATCGCGTGCGATGACGTTTCCATGGATACTTGGTGTAGGCGAAGCATAAAAATATGAATGCAGTTTCCGCGTGAATAAAGAATCGGATAGAGGGCAGGATATGGCATATTGGCTAGGACTGATGGCAGGTCATCCATCATAATAAAGCAACTGTAGCCCAAGACTGGCAGTACGAGTCCCACCAAGTCATGCGTTCCGTCACTCCATTAATATCGAGTGCCTGCCAGTGTTCCATATCCGGTCACGGATTTTAAGGCCAATGGAACGTACCCCAGTTCATTAATTACTGGTCTAGAGCCAACGGAGGGTGCGATCGCACCGCTGATCGTTCATAGTGGGTGATTAAAACCTTGACGAACGGTGACGACCAGATTAATTAAACAGGATGATGAATGTACGCGCAGGGTTTAACTCAGGTGCAGTCGTTCTGTGGCGGAAACTATTCAGAAAGCCATTTAAGGGACTATCTTCTCAATGCTATTTGGACATTTTCATGAGTTTCGAAATCTTCGTTAGTGACGTAGTCACGAAAGAATTTCTATTTGAAACAGCAGAAGCAATCTGACGGAGGAGACTCGACACCAAACCAATACAGTTATTGTAGCTACGGTGTCCCGTGAGAGAAGGATAAGGTTAGAGATTACACGGGGTGGCCGGAACCAAGAATTACAGATCATTAATAACAGGGTCCCTACAATTTCCAGACGGACAGGCTGGCCGGGAACCCGACTCAAACAGGAGCGGTTTTAATCCCAGCAACCGCCGAATCCGCGGACGGAGACAGTCACAGTGAGCATCCTCATGCCACCAAACACCGTCGCCGACACTTCCACGTCTAAAAAAACCAACGTGACGAGGGATGAATGAAATGACTTGGAAACGACATGGACGAATAGGGAATTCGGGGGATGAAGGAAACCTACGCCTGACGACCCGGGAAAACATCCGAAAAAACTCATGAGTCAAGTTGGCCGGTCACGATTTCAAAACTGAAGTTCAAACTAACAAAATCACAGAAAACACACATTTCTGTGGCTATTGGGTCAGTGCAATATCACCCCTTCATTATAAAACCGTTGGTTTTCTTAAGTTTGAAGTTTGAACAGAATCTTGTGTGCTGTTAACAGCTCGTTTGGCTAATTTCAGGGCTAATCAATATGGAATGTGGAAGTGGAGAAAAATGAACATTTCCGTCACATTTTGCTCTTTCAGTTTAATCAAAGATCTAGTACTACAGAAGCGATGAGAAGGCTTTGAGATATGTACAAGCATTTGCTGAGAGGACGGTTCACCTATAATTTTCTCGGTTCCGAGAAGAAAACTGGTCTTGTTTAATGAACTGTGCTCTGAAAGAACTTCTCTTTTTTTATGAAAACTATCTAGTTAGTGGGTCAAAATGATAATCGCCAAACAACGCGGGAATTAGCACAAATTATGGAATGCAACCACAAAACCATTATGCGCCTTTGCATTCACGATATTGCATGCTCGCATATGCCAGAATCACCACAGATGCGATTCCTGGATTTGGTTGGGAAGCACTTTCTCATCCTCCATATTCACCCCTTCTGATTATCACTTTTCTGGTCTCTCTGCAACAATTCAGGAACTACTGTTTAATTATGAAATTTCTTTTAGCAACTGGCTAACACATTACTTCAAGTGATGAATATTCCGAATTTTAGACATTGAATTCAAATGCACATAATTCCCCAAAATGAACTAGATTCTTATAATAGTCGGCTTCTTGAAGTACATGATGGAACGGCATTGAAACCTTAACAGGAGAGACATTGAGCTCCTACTTGAACGCTGGCACGTGGACATTAACAAAGATGGTGAGTGCATCACTGAGTGAATGCGTGACTCATTATTGATTTATGACGTAGAGAACGGTCTTGCTATTCAGCGTCGTGTTGTGTATTTTTCTTCCATTGCAATGATTGGGTTTATTTCCCGTACCGAAGCCAAGGTGACTTAAAAATGCCGTTTCGGCTTACTGCTATGGCTTTACGAGTAGCTATTGTTTTTCTTGAACGAATTATCAAAGACCAAGGATGGTTCATGCACGTCTCAGTTGTTGACCTCCGTTAAAAGTTCCAAAAACTTTTCTTCGATTTTCCACACGTCTAGAGTCTGTGAGATTTAACTTGCCACTTAGAGCCCTTTCCTATTCTTTAGCTGCTCTGTCTAAATGTTTGGAAAGCCATGTTGTAATCTAGTATATTTCACAAGCTGTGTAAACAATTATGACGTTACAATTGAAAATAGTCTTCTTCAAAGCATCTGCCTTAGGAAGGAGCCGCAACCATCAGTTTTATTAATGATAGCAGTTTTGTAACATAGAAATTGGAATGATCTTCAGCTGGTTAGATACATCCCTTTGAATGTTATTCAGGGTCCCAAAACGATATTCCCAAAGGTATGTTTTCAATCTGCGGACGAGGTAAAATGAAGGACTCGGGTCTAGAAAAAGTTTATTGTTTCAGAAGGTGCATTGCCATGATGTAGCAGCCAATTGTTGTTGTTATTATTATCATCATTATTATAATGATCATCATCATTATCATTATTATTATTATTATTATTATTTTTTTTATGTTTGGTCTCACATACATGACTCTTTTGCGAAATCTTTCAAGACGTCACGATAGACCATTTGCAAGTACAAGATCCCGGACTCTTGCGGCATTGTATCAGTTCTTAAAACCGCAAGACTTCCACCATAATTCTCATTTCCAATTGACTCTCTGCCTTCTGAGAATACGAGATATGAGTTTTTGACAAAACACTTCCAGCAGGCCTGCTGAAGTTTTGTAAACGTTTCGGTTACACTGTGTCCAAGTCCAAAGCAATTCCTAATGGCACACCGCTGTTCAAAATTCTGGCACTCATTGTCAGAATGAAACACAAAAGCAGTCCCACTAAAGGAAGCGCTACAAACAACATGCTTGACCTAACAAGTCGAAATTTGTACTGCTGCATTATCACATGTTCACCGACCTCTCCACCAAGTCCTGCGCCAATAGTGTTGCCATATCGAACTCTACGCTATCATTAGCATTGCTTTATTTGCACACCTTGTATACTTATAGCATTATGGCCTTGCTTAGGCGCCGACCAATATATCAATAGGAGCATGTGTTTTCCCGAAGTCGGGTGCCTTGATCTCCCGCTGCTTTACTTTCAATGTCTTACAGTTTTCCAAAACGGGTGTGGAAAATAGTTAGGAGCACCACTTAAGCTTCCTACTTAAGGATGTTAGCAGCATTTTCAAGATATGACTCCCAGACCACTTGATCTCAAGATGCAGCAAGATATTCAGTAATTTGTTGAGCTTTGTATCTGGAGTCACGAGAAGTATTTGACGATTCATCCAATTCTGCATGTTCCACTTGCTGTCCAGGGCGCAGCGTATCCACATTTCGGACAGTTTGGATATTAGACAATTCTGAGTACATACTTTTTGGACTCTGTAATTACTTATTCATTCATAAGAGTGTATGAAGTTGTTTTCCATGTTGTGGAAAAGTGTGGAAAGTTAAAAAGAATAGCAAATCATGGTGCATTTAAAGCCTGGATATTTCACATAATATGACCTGCCCCTATTGTTTCGAATTCAGAGCCAGATGACTTATATTCGTGAGGTCCCGGGTTAGATTCCGGGGGCTGTCCGTTCTGACTATGGAGTATTCGTGGTTTTCCCGGATTAATATTTCCTCCCCCATTTCCTCTCACTTCATTTTCTTCTTTCATGTTTCCGAGGCGGAGCGGCAATCGGTGTCGGACAGCTGGCGCAGAAACATGCTTGTCGAAACGTCCTTTCGGACCCGACAGATGGCAGCCTTTTGAGCTTCCACTGCTGGGTCGAGTTTACCCCGGTTCCACTGGAAGGACGCCTCTGAGCTGCCCTCCAGTGGATTGGAGGGATGCATCTGAGCGAACTACCTAAGGCCAGATGGCCAAGCCTGGAGTTGCTAGGGACATCTGCGCATATGTGTCGGATGCACCCACCTGTCCTGCGCCTTTTTATTCTCCTTCGGTTCCTCTACCTCATCCGTTCCTCCCGGGAGTGTATGCCCAAAATATCCATTGTATGTCCAGGTGCTAGGTAACCCGTTTGATAACTGGCCATAGTCATTGTTTCAGATGCCGATAAAACACCTTCATCCTGCATGAGGAGAGATCCTCTTGAAGGATATTTTATAAGTTTTATATTCAAAACCGACAAGGTCTCATATCAAGTCATTTGGCGTCTAGCAACTCATGAAATATTGTATTACCGGCGTCTCTCTGCAATTTGGGCATTAGGAGCTTCAACAATAAGACTTTGTACCTCAGCGCCACATCTAAGAGTCCAAACAATTTTTTCGAGTGTCCAGGCGTAACTTCTCGGCTGCAACACGATTTATATATCCGAATGGACTAACCAGAGCCTTCAGAGTTACATTTTTTGAAAATGTTTCTCTTCTACTTTTCAACTTGATACACTCATAGAGAATCTGATGTCCATTATTACTGGGGCACATTAGACTGTCTACTCTTAAATCGGCGGTAATATGTCCGCAGTTTTCCATTTCCAGTTAATTGGTGGTGAGATTTATTTTAATTCTAATTCTTTCTTTAACCGAGGGAAAAAAATATTTTTGTTAATTGTCCGTTTGTGGAGTTCTTCCATTCCCTCTCTCATCTTTTAGTGCTAGCTTCTCTCAGTTGTTTTCTGATGTAACTTTTAGGAATTTTAGTGTATGAAATTCGAAGATTGGTGTCTTGGGCAGCTTCTTATGCCAATCTGTCCACAATTTCGTTTCCATAGTGACACGTTTATGCTAAAAATCCATGCAAACTCGATGGACGAGTTTTCACTTTCTAATAATATCGTATTTTCCATCTAATCTCTCTATTAGTGCTTTATGGTTTGTGCTGTTTTGATTGCATATATGGTAATTTGGCTATTTGTGTATATTGCAGTCTTTTTTATTTGTTCTTGTGGACCTTCAATTTCTTGAAGATGCTGTCCCTGGGCGAATGCTGGGGGACAAAGCGGCGCAGGGGTGGGATTCTCCGGTTTTCCTCGCCATCGCATTCCACCGGTGCTCCATCTTCATTCCATTTATCACCAGTGTCATCGCCTGCAGTGGCTTGGGAGTAAAAGCGGCCGTTGAACACTATCCAAAAAACAAAAAACAAAAAAAAAATGCCGGGGGAGTGGTGGCGGTTGCTGCGAAAACAGATTCGGCGACTCTGCGCTGATATCTTCTGAGCACTTCGAAGAGAAGTAAAGAAATAGGTGGCCACCCCATATCCATTTCTATTTTAAACACGGTTCTGTTGTTTAAATGTTCATGAAGAGAAGTCAGGAGTATCCAGAGGAAGAGGCCTCAAGTAACTGGAGTGCAGCACCGCATGTAAGACTTAATGGGCTCTTTGTGTTCTATCGTGAGCCCTGGAAAGAAGGGAGTTCCGAAGGGTGACCAGGTCCGGTCGACAATGTGCGCTACCAAGGACGGGTTCCTAAGGATTGCAAAATGACACCAATCCGATGCCGGCCTGTTACTTGGGAGTACACGAAACATCTTCCACGACGGAAAGGGGCCCCAGCAGTCTAGCAAAGCAACGGGAAGAAATCTGCCCGAATTACACTGACCTGCCTCAACATACAAACCGCTGTCATTTCGCTGCTACAATACTCAAACAGAAGAGCTGAAACAAATGAAAAAAAAATGATGGAGTAGCAGGGAAAACCCTCAGCAATGGCCTACCGATCTGGGAAAACAAGAAAGAGCATGTACAATGTGGTGTGCTAGACGGGAGTCAAATTCGGGATCCCACATATACAAGTTTACATTATTACTGCTCTCAACAATTTCCGCGGAGAAGATTTGAGTTTAAAACAAGTAACTACAATATGGCAAAGAGTTAATAATAGAAAATGACAATTTAAACATGTCTATAAACATGTCTAGCACAACATATGTTCTGTGCTGTATTAATATTACTTTATCTTTTTTCGTGTATTAGTGGATATGCAAATGCTTCTTACGAAAGTTAATATTTATAACTCATTCACTTAAACCTTTCAGAAATAGCTATGGTACATATGCCGAATTGATAAAAAGGGGATAGTGATGTTCAAATGTTTTTATACTAATTAGCTGTTCTTGTTAAACAATGAGAATCATTAATAATAAATATGTCGTAAACGGCTTACGACATTTAAAATAGTTTTTTGCTTTCGTTTGTCTCTGAACATTTACCAGTTACGCACACAAGGTTGTGGAACATTTCTTTCCAAAGAAGAGGACTTCAGAGGTTATTCGCAGAAAATTCAAAATATACTTTTTATTTTTCATGTAAACAGATGTTTTTAAGCCATGGTATTTTAATCCAAATCGTTCGAGGTATTTTTAAAAAACTGATAATTTAGAAACATGTTCCATATAGAGGATAATTTGGAGCTGTGGAATTTTGTTAAAAAATCTTAGTGTTACATCTTTAGAAGTTGTTTTTAAATTATTATGTTTACAGACACACACATTCTCACTCTCAGAAGGGTAGGCGAATTTTTTGTGTGTTTTTATTTTATCCAGGAACCTTCAAAACTTGTGTTTCCAGTGATTATCAGTATAGATTTGGGGTGCAATTTAATAAACTCTCTAACTGTAATATATGTGGTAGATAAAGTGAAAATCTGATGTGTTCCATTCACATGACTTTCTCCTCATCTCTGCAACAAATTATTGTTAAAAAGTTTAAACTTCTATTTACTTCATGCTAATCGAGAAAAAATTAGCAGGAATAGACTTATTACTTATTTCCTTGGAAGTAGAAGCGAAATAAGGGAGTACCATAGGTTGAAGTGATATCCAAAAGCTGGTTGCTATGTGACTGATGTTCCTTTGTTTGTATGGACAGGATCTGACAAAGTCCTGGTGAGAAAAGTATAATTTTTTAAAGCTGAAACCAAAAAAAATCTGATGTGTTCCATTCACATGACTTTCTCTATATCACTGAAACAAATTATTCTATTTACTTCACCTAATTGAGCAAAAATTAGCAGAAATAGTCTTATTACTTCCTTCCTTCTTAGTAGAAGTGAAATAAGGGGGGTACCATAGGTTAACGTGATAACGAGCTGGTTGCTCTGCGACTAAAGTTCCTTTGTTTGTATGGACACGAGTTCACAAAGTCCTGTATGAGAAAAGTATAAGTTTTTATAGCTGAAACCAAAAACAAGGTATATATAAAAAACAATCAACTCCACGAAAAAAAATGTATATAACATAAATTGTGTGTTTTAAGGTGCTCTATATTTGTCGTGTGGTAAGTTTTTGTCCATCTCTTACGGTTTAGCAGTTATGCAAAATTCCGTAAAATTGACCCAGAATAAAGTAGTCTTCAGAGGCTATTCCCAGAAAATTCAAAATATACATTTTATTTTTCACATAAATATCCTTAATATAAAATATTTTAATCAAAATCGTTAGAGCCAGTTTTTAGAAAATCAAAATTTTTGTGTCGCTTCCCTGGAAGATACTAAACTTAAATACCAAGTTTGGTATTTTACCGACTTTTCGTTTTTGAGTTATCGTGTTCACAGACACACAGACACACGGACACACACACACACGGACATTTTTCCGAAAATGCTTTTCTTTAGATAAAGGTCACCCTAAAACATATATTTCCAGTGAAATCTCGGTATCGAATTTTTTGGTGGAGTGCACTACCTTCTCTATACACTATGTACATAGTGCGTATAGAGAAAGTAAACAGTGCTGAAAAGTGCCACAAGAAGTGTTAAAAATCCGAAGTTCCTCTTTTGAGAAGAAAGCAAACCATAAAAGAATTTATGAACAACAAAGACCTTTGTGCCAATTCTAGGATGTTTTATGGAAAATCTATGCGCTGTTCAAACTATATTGCATGCAGACTTGGAATGCTGCCTAACTTCGCTCCATGAACTACAAATCGCATCGGAACGCCTTTACCAGCCGTGTTTCCAGTAATCCCTTGCAGTGACCACATTATGCAGATGATAGCCGAATTCCTAGTTTCCATTAAAGGCGAACGGCACTTCGTTCTTGTTAGAATTTCCTTTGGGAAGCAATATGTCAGAATAAGTATCTGCAGACATTGTCTGGGTTTTTGAACCTATTTCCGATGTGGTTCCCTTCTCGATTTCCAAAACGGAAATGAGATTTTACGCTTCGAAGCAAAATTCACTGATGTAGGAAAATGGAATTCAGTAAGTAGAAAGAAATGAGTGAGATTATCTTGAGAGAACGACCTCAGACGTTTTAGATTTCAGTTCCGATTTCCATGAAAAACCTTCACAAAAATTCGTGACGGGCTTCATTTATTCTGTTTCTCAATATCGATTATCGATACAGGTACTAATTTTTGAGCACCGTTATTTAATACTCCTTACTGCAAAAGGCAATAATTTGTTCGTTGAATTACGTTATTATTAATAGTTTTCTATGAATAAAAGCAGATAACACATTTTGGCGAATACTTTGTTTATTTGATTTGATGTTGCTGATGATGAAACTACATTATTGCATGCCTCTATTCTAATATATATTGTACCTATAGAGACATTACAAACAAACGAGCATTATGCATTTGTTCTGCGATCGGCACTTTAAAAATAATTATTTTCGAAATTGGATGGGGTATATGACGAGAATGTGTGAAGATAATAGTTTATTACTTTAAGATAGCTCCAGTGACCTATTTCTGAACAAGTTCCTAAGTAACTTTGTGCCTCAATACAGGGGGTTGAAATAATTAATAATTTTGCGAACATCATTTTGCAGACATAATGTGGTTGGATATATAAGCAACGTTGATAGATCAAGGTAGGTCAGTGGGAGAGCACCTTCCGGGGTTATAGGGATCATAGGGGTTACCAAAAAAAAAAACAAAAAAAAAAAAAAAAAAACTAAAATGGCTGGTGGGATATGTCAGGGGGGATACACCTTCTGATTTGAGTCACTAGATATATACATGACTAGACAAGCAAATACATAGGCAAAATAGGCATTATTTTTAGTCTTCTAGTATAATGAGCGATCTTCGTATTCATATATTACAGTTATTGTATTGAAACTATAAATCTGACGTGTTCCATTCAGATGACATTCTCTAGCCGTTCAGCAAACAAACTATTCTTACAAAAGACTATGCTAATCAAGATAAGCATTAGCAGAAATGGTCTTATTTGATTCCTTGTAGGCAGAACGGAAATATTAAAATACACTCGGCTAAAGCGATCGTCAAATTTTTTAAAAGTGAACGCTGTGAGAACAATTGAAGTTCAGTTCGGTCGAAAGTCCAGAAGTACACAAACGAGAGATGAAAGGAAAGGTAATCTCGTTTGAGAAAGTGAAAATTGGAACCAAAAACAAGGAACATCTTGGAAAAGGTCACTCTATAACAAAAATGTAAGTGGCATAATTGTGGGATTTACGAGATCTCCATTTTTGTGTCGTAAGCCTTTGTCTGTTTCTTACGGTTTATTAGCTATGCAAAATTCAGCAAAATCCATCCAGAACGAATAGGTCCATATTTACTTGATAAATTAAAATGTATATCTTGAACTTTCTGGGAATGGCCTCTGAAGAGCACTTTATTCTGATGAATTTTACGGAAAATTGAATAACTGCTAAACCGTAAGAGATGGACAAAAACTTACTGCACGAAAAATGCAGAGCTCTTCAAAACACATAATTTATGTTAGATACATTTTTTTTTTCATGGAGTTGATCTTTTTTTTTTAGATATTCCTTGTTTTTGGTTTCAGCTATTAAAAATTATACTTTTCTCACACAGGACTTTCTTAACTCCTGTCCATACAAACAAAGGAGCTTCAGTGACTTAGCAACCATCCTTTGAGTATCACTTTAACCTATGGTGCTCCCTTATTTCGCTTGCACTTACAAGGAAGCCAGTAATAAGATTATTTCTGCTAATTTTTTCTGATTAGCATGAAGTTAATAGATGTATAAGCTTTTTAAGAATAATTTGTTGCAGAGAAATAGAGAAAGTCATATGAATGGAACACATCAGATTTTTTTTGGTATGTATTGTATTATGAATAATATAATTTATTTCATTGGTTTGGTTGAAGAAGGGTAAATTGAGTAAAATTAAACAAAGGTCCTTTGGGCCCCCTCCGAAAAGCAATTTTGCCCAAAATGCAACTTTAAAAAAATCTGATATGTTCAATTAACATGACTTTCTCTACATCTCTGTAATAAATTATTGTTAAAAAGCTTATTCTTCTATCTACTTTATGATAATCGAGATAAACATCAGCAGAAATTGTCTTAATTACTTGCTTGCTTTTAAGTAGAAGGGGTTAGGTTAAAGCGATAGTCAAATCTTTTAAAAGCCGGTTGCCATGTGGATGAAATCCATTTCTATGCAAGGCCAGGAGTTTACAAGTTTCCGTGTGAAAAAAGTTTAGGTATTTTAAAACTGTGACAAATAACAAAGAATAACCCAGAAATGGTCAATTCAACGAAAAAAATTTATATGACACAAATTTTGTGTTTTAACAGATCTATATTTTTTGTGTAGTAAGTTTTTGTCTATCTCTTACGGTTTACCAGTTACGCAAAATTCAGAAAAATTTAATCAGAATAAAGAAATCTTTAGAGGCTGTTGCCAGAAAATTGAAGATATACATATGCCATATAAATATCTTAAATATACAGTTTTTTTAATCAAAACGTTAGAGCTATTTTTGAGAAAATCAAAATGTTCAATTTTTTTTTCGTGTAAAGAGTAGTCCCAGGTGGGGATTCTCCTCAAGCTCTTCGTATCGCATCTTTGGAAGATACTGAACTTAAATACCAAGTTTGGTATTTAAAAGGTCTTCATTTTTTAACTATGCTGCCCACAGACACACCCTTCTCTATACACTCTATGCATAGCACGTGTAGAGAAACTAAAAAGACATAACTTTGGTTTCATAAACAATGCTTTTAGTATATTTTTATGGCTCACAGATTCCATTTTGCCGAATTCACAAAAGCTTCCTCACAAAAGCTTATGCGAATTTCTCCTTCATAATAACCGAAATAGACATTAACGGAATTGGTCTTATTACTTGCTTCTTTATAAGTAGAAGGGAAATAAAGGAATGCACTAGGCAAAAGTGATCGTCATATCCTTTAAAAGCCGGTCACTATATGCAACAATTGAAATTCCGTTCTCTTTGCTTGCATGGAGTAAACAAAAGAGAGACGAAAAGAAATATGATCTCCCGTTTGACAAAAGCTTAAGTAGCTTAAAATCAATAACACGAAATATCCAGAAAGCATTTAACTCTACAAAAAATGTATATGCCATAATTTGTGTGTATAAACGCAGTCTATATATTTAGAGTACTAAGTTTCGTCTATCTCTTACGGTTTACCAGCTATGCAAAATTCAGGAAAATTGATCCGGAATTAAGAGGACTTCAGAAACTATACCCAGAAAATTCAATATGTACATTTCAATTGCTAGATAAATATCTGCAACGTAATATACAATATTTAATCAAAATCGTTAAAGCCATTTTTGAGAAAATCAAAAGTTTGCAAACTTTTTCCATGTAAACTAATTTGTGGGAGATTTTCTTGAAAGTCTTCCTTTGGCATCCTTAGGAGATACTAAACTTAAATGCAAAGCTTGGTATTTAACGGACTTTTCGTCTTGAGCTGTGCTGGTCAACCCACCCCTCATACACACACACACACACGCACAAAGACACACACTGACCTTTTTTTAAAAAAAATTTTTTTGGTTTCATGGGGTCTCAATAGACGTATTCCCTGTGAAATTTTGATACCGATTTTTTTCGCTGGAATACACTATGTAAATAGTACGTGCAGAAAAAGAAAAATGGCTTCTTCTGTGGATCAGAGGACTTTAAAACATGTATTTCCGGTGACATTTTGATATCGAAATTTGGGGTGAAATACAATACCTTCTATATATAACACGTGCATTGAACATATGTGCGAGAGAAAATAAAAAGGGACACGGACGACTTTGTGTCTCAGAAAATATAATATTTTAAAACTAAAATCAAAACTAAAAAACTCCCTGAAGCGATTAGCCCCACAGCAGAATTGTAAATTACATAAATTGTGAACTTTTTGTGTAGTAAGTTATTGTCTAAACCGTATGGTTTATCCGTTATGAAAAAGTCATCCAGAAAGAAGAGGACTTTATAGGCTATTCTCGGGAGATTCAGGATATACATTATATTTCTCATGTAAATATCTTTAATACCTATACAGCATTTTAAAAAACATGTAATCGTTTTTAAGAAATTAACATTTTTCGATTTTTTTTTTTTTTTTTTTCATTTAAAGAGTTGTTTGCTTGGGGAGATTTTCTTGAAAATCTTTGTGTCGCATTCCTGGAAGGTATCTAACTTAAATACCAAGTTAAGTGTTTAACGGACATTTCAATTTTGATTTACGCTGTCCATAAACACACACACACACAGCCACACACACACATACTGAACTTCTTCTAAAAATGATATTTTTTATTCAGGGGATCTCAAAACGTTTATTTCTGAAATATTGGTATCGAATTTTTGGGTGGAATACAATATCTTCTTTAACAACTATTACGTTGTATATATGCGCTAGAGAAAGTAAAACATGGTTTGGAAAAATCTTGGTAAAGGTAGTGCTTTAATAGCAAATGGGTTAGGGGACGTTTGAATCGCAGGATACATATTAAGGGAGTTTGGAAAATAAGAGGCTGGAAGATATGGATGGACGAAGTTATTTTCCCAAACAGGAACAAAATTTCACTTAGATTTTACAGTGAAAATCTGAATTGGAAAGAGAGGAGAGAGATTCGATTCCTTGGAAATGGAAGTTTGTTTAATCTGCAATGATTATGGCACTGACCATTGAAGGAACGTGGTTTTGGGGAAATGTTTAAGCGTTGCCGATGAGTAAACATGCTAAAGATCAGTTGAAACTGAGAAATGTTTGGAGTATGTTTATGGTTATAGGAAACAAATAAAAGTATTCTGTGAATAGGAAATTAAAGGATATTGATTATATTACAACTAAAGGTTTATTTCATAATTGTAAAGGGATTGTGTGCTTCTGGTAAATGACTAGGGGCAGTATCTACACATGTGTTATATTGCCTACCTTTATACTAACAAATAAATAAATAAAATATAAAACACAAGGCAAAATATATAATATTTTTTATGTATGCTAATGCAGTAACTAAACAATACACTCTTTGAAAAGCCAGATTTTTTCATGCAAATGTCACAATGAATTATATTAAATGTATGACAGTAGAGTGATCAAAATACGTAACAAATTAACACACACACAAAATGAATACTTATTTCAATATACCAGTTGAAGCCGGGCAGTAATTGAATAATTATACAAATGTCACAAAACAAATGAAAAATCACCTCAATCAAGTTATCATTCATGGTTTCACATAGCAATTTTAATTTAGTTTCTAATGCAATTCATATTGCTTTATTGCTGTTACAAAATAGTCAAATGTCTATTGATCTTGAGTATTAATTAGAGTTTCCGTAATTATGAAATATATCAACCTTATGACTTGTTTATAGTTGATGCTAACTAGATTTTTTCTTGTGTTTCAGGTGAGCGACAATGATTAACAATCCATTAGGTGAGTTCTTAACAGCTAAATTAGGAATAAAATTTATGTAGTCATACAGAAGCAATCAAGTAAATATTTCGGCACCAAATCTGTAGTTATATTATACTGACTCTTAGGGATATAAGTGCAGATATTTATAATGGTGATTAAAGACTTATAATTTTAATTATTAAGAGTAGTATATTTTCAGGTTGATTGGTGCCTCCAAGTAATCGTGGCACACATAAGACATGCTTGTTTATTTTCCCTGACACCACGCATCAGAAGGTATAACTTTGAGTAGGCGGGCGCGGTATAACGAATGTTGTGTCGGAACAATGCTGTATGTTTCAATGTTTTCTGCAAGACCAATGACCCTACACTGCCATGGCCAGCAGGTCACGTACTGAGGTGCGTAAATAAAACAATAGTCTATACTGACGGGCGTTATTCAATTCGCGGCGCAGTTAAGACCATGCAAAGCACATCAGGTGGTAAATTATGTGATTATTTTGGAAAGGTTCCATTCACATGACTTTCTCTATCTGCTGGGAAAACAAACTTTCTTACAAAAGATTATTGTTTTATTACAGCATGCTAATCGAGGAAAACATTAGTAACATGATATTATTACTTTTCCTTGTATGTAAAAGGGAAATAAGGGAATACACTGGGCTAAAACTATACTCAATCTTTTAAAAGCTTATCGTTATGTGAAACAATTTAAATTTGGCCCTCATTTGGATTCCCAGGTTAAAAAAAAAAAAAAAAATCAGACTTACTACCGGAGAAAAGTTTAAGCAGTTTAAAATTGAAACAAACAACAATTAATATCTCGGAAACGGTTAACTTTATAAAAAATGCATATGACATGAATTGTGTGTTTTTACGAGATCTATAGTAACCTTTTGTCTCTCTCTTTCTCTCTCTCTCCCTCTCTCTCGCCCTCCCTCTCTTGCTGTTTACCAGAAACTGGCAAACTTACTGTTTACTGTTAGACAAATTTCGTTCAGAATGAAAAGGTCTTCAGAGGCTATTCCCAGAAAATTCAAGACGTACATTTCCTTACTCATGAAATTATCATAAACATATGGTATTTTAAACAAAATAGTTGGAGTAATTCTTGAGAAAATCAACATTTTCGAAAAATGCTCGATGTAAAGGATAGTTGCGTGGGGGAATTTTCCCAAAAATCTTCGTGGCGCATCCTTGGAAGATGCTAAGCCTAAATACCAAGTTTGCTATTTAACTGAATTTTCACTTTTAAGTTACACTGTGCAGGCACACACACGGCCATTTTTCAGGGGACCCTAAAACATGTATTTCCGGGGATACCTCAGCATCGACTTTTAGCTGGAGCGCAATACTTTCTCTAGCAACGATATATGTATGTGCATACGAGCTAGAGAAAGTAAGAAATCAATTAATATACCGAAGAGCATACCCGTTTAAGTACCTTTATAACATATTTTTATCTCTACCCCTAACAGCCTGTAATTAAATAAAGAAACATATTTTGCATATCTGTGTTTGTATATTTAGGGTAATCTCAAAACCCACTAAAGTCTTTATTATGATAAGTATTTCACCTTTGAAAAACCCAAATGCCGGAGACGGCCGTCAGGTTATAAGGCACTTTTGAAATTTAATTTCATAAATTACAAAATATTAAAAAGAATTTAAAAACTCTTATACTTGAAAATGAACACATAAATAAACAAGCTTGAGAAGATGGCATTGATTTTTAGTTTAGACTGCCATGGCATAGAAAAAAATGTTGGTTTGTTACACCCACATAGCTTTCTGTAACTGTTCTACAAACACTTTTCTTACAAAAGATTGTTCTTTCTATACCATGCTAATCGATATAAGCATTAGAAGAATGGTTCCTTAGAAGTAAAGGGAACTAAAGGAATGCATTATGCTAAAGCGATAGTCAAACGTTTTAACAGTGTCTGCCGTTTGAGAAAAGCATAAGTATTTTGTAACTGAAACCAATAGCAAGGAATATCGAAACAGTTACCTCCACAACAAATATGTGACATAAATTGTGTGTTTTTATATACTATCTATTGCGTTTACCAGTTATAGAAACTTTTTCAGAATGAACGGGCTATTCTTAGAAAATTCGAGATATACGTTTTATTTATCATATAAATATAGTTAATATACGGTATTTTAATAAAAATGTTAGATCCATTTTTAAAATCAAATTTTTAGAGAATTTTCCGCATAAAGAGTGGTTTGAGGTGAAAGGATTATCTTTAAACATTTCGCATCCTTGGTAAATACTGAACTTGAATACTAAGTTTGGTATTTAACGTTCTTTTTGTTTTTGAGTAATGCTGTTCACAGACACAAAGACAGACTACACACTGACCTTTTTCTAATTTGTTATAATCAGAGCGTCTGAAGGCATATATTTCCAGTGAAATCAAGGATCGGATTTTTTGGATGAAATACAATACCTTCTCTAGCTACTATAACGTTGTACATGTGCGCTAGAGAATTAATAGTTGTTTTTACGCCACAGAATATAAATAACTGCTTCTCTCCGCAGAGTATACATCAATACCAGTTAATATTATCAAGGAATGAATATACATGAATGGCCATAATGTAACTTTCTACTAACAAAACACAAATTAAAAACCGTAATTTATTAAATACTGCAGACGTGTCTGTCCAAACACATTATAATCATAAACTACCAAGTTTATGAAAAAGGCCTTAACATTTGGTTGAGATTGCCTTGGTGTAGAAAAATAGTTATTACTCCACAAATATAATTAGTTGCTGTACGTCCTAGAGTATAAAAACAAAGTCCCGTTAAATTTCATTGCAACCAACATACATAGATGGCGATTAACTAACACTTAAACAGAAAACAGTTTAAAATGCGACGATCGATCCTGGTTATGTTTGTTTTAATTGTCATTTATTAAATACTGAAGATATGTATGTAATGAAGCAGTTGCAAACCTCTGAATGACCTCCTTTTTTTATTATTATTATTATGCTATTATCATTATTATACTATAGAGTATGCACTGAAGCTTGCTGGTTATCAGTTGTAATATTGTGGGCTTGTGGATCATACTAAATATTTGTATAAAGAGAGAAAGCTGATAATGTTAGAAAACATTGAAGCCATTCTTTATATTAAAAGAGAAGATTAATAGCCCATGACGTTTCTTTTCCAAAGAAATAAACTTGGTGGCCTGGGAGTGGGAAAAAATTATGGTATTAAATAACCATTGGATCAAAAAATTGCAAAGTTTAAATTTTAAGCTTATATTATATAATTATGAAAGACTCCACCATGACTTCTGCGGACTCATCCACGACCAAAGGGTACTGCAGCATTTACAGAAATTGGAAAAATTGAAGGAGGAAGAGTTTAAGGAAGTTAGAAGTTCACCGCTTTCACGTCCTTTTTCGGGCATATCAGATAATGTTTTTATCCATTTTCTGGATTATGTATTACAACCATAATGTATAAAGGGATGATTAACTATAAAATCTTCGAAATCTTTATACGAGAAAGATAAATAAAAGCAAATCGTTACTGCAGTTTTAAAAGATATCCGTGCAAAATTGATAAGCCAGATAGTAGGATATAAATTATCAAATCAAGCGCAGTCGAGTATATTTAAAATATTACTTACCTTAAGGTTTATTATTAATGATATCATTATTAAGTCTTCTAGAAGATATACTGCTGCAAAGGGTACGAAACTGTTCGCATGCTCATTATAATTTGTGCTCCATTAGACTTTTTTCATTCATAGTCAGGTAAATAGAAACGTTATTTACAGACACACACCCACACAAATAAGGAAGCAAGGATGATCTGAATACCAAGAGAGCCATTAAAACTTGATAGCAAATTAACTTTAGTATTTTGGGTTATTTAAGGTGTTTAAGAGATTTATAGCCAGAAAGTGTAGTTAAAATACTAATTTAAAGAATACGAAATAATTAATATGCATTTTAATTGATGTATGACGTTCTCCTTTTACAGATATACTTTCTTCTAAGTGCCTATATTTCTTAAAATGCAAAACATGGATTTCTAAAATCACCTTAAGGAGAACCACAAGAGTACCAAATTAGACAGTGATAACCCTAATTAGAGTGTTGGGCTATTATAAATAAGTGAATGGTAAAACTTTTTAACAAACTTTTGAATATCTTCGTGTCGTATTCTTGGAAGATGCTGAACTTAAATATCAAATTTTATATTTAACGGACTTTTATCTGCTGCCTCACTCTGCGTATCGCGGGATTCTAACCAGAGGTTCCAAGTGCTGATTCCGATCCCATCTCATGTTTGCTTTCTCTAGCACGTATGCACAAATGCTTATAGTGAATAGAGCAGGTATTGTATTCCACCCAATAATTCGATACCAAGATTTCACCGGAAATATATGTTTTGAGACCCCCCCAAATGTGTCTCCGTGTGTCCGCCTTAGTGCGTGTGTATGTATGTGTGTGATTCTGGGCGGCATAACTCAAAAACGAAAATGCGGTTAAATGCCAAATTAGGTATTTAAGTTCAGTGTCTTCCAAAGATGCAATATGGATATTTTAAGGAATATCTCCCATCTACTCTTTATATGGAACATTTTTCAAAAAATGTTTATTTTGTCAAAAATAGCCCTAACGAATTTCATTAAAATGTCATAAGTTTAATATATTTTAATGGCAAAAAGAAGACCTCGTTATTCTGAATGAATTTTGCTTAATTTTGAATAACTGCTAAACCGTAAGAGATAAACAAAAGCTTACATAAAAATGTAGATATTGTTAAAACGTATAATTTATGTCTTGTATGCTTTTTGTAGACTTGACCGATTCCGAGATATTTTTTTGTAAGTGGTTTCAATTTTAAAGCACCTTAAAAGATTTTCTCAGACAGAAAGTCAGCCGTGTTTCTTTTGTTTTATTTCTGACCAAACAAGAAGCGAATTTCATGACTATGGTATAGTGGCAGCTTTTAAAACATTTGACTATCGCTTTAGCATAGTGAATTCCTTTAGTTACCTTCTACTTATAAGGAACTAAGTCATATGCTAATGTTTACCTCGATTACTATGGTGTAGAAAGAAAACTAATCTTTTCTAAGATTTTTGTTGTTGAACAGCTAGAGAAAGTCATGTGAGTGTAATATATAAGATGTTTACGTCTGTAATACAGACTACTATATTAATTATAGGTTTATTTCTAGGCGTTTTGGGAAATGTTGTGGTATTTATTTAGAAGAATACGTTTCCAGAATAAAAGCGTTGGTTCTCTCGCAACTCGGCGTCATTCAACATCAAGGTAATGAAGAATTGGCAGTTATCTTATAACAGTTGCCAAGAATGGAAGAAACAAGAGGACTATACTTTCAACGCAGGACACGAGGTCCATCACAACAGGTGGCTCAGGCGTTGTCTCAGACGAAACTGGTCGTGGGATTGATTCCCGATCACTCCCACCCATGGGGGTTTTCAAGGTTTTTCCGGTCACTAGTCAAATGTCCCCATTTCATCCATTATCTTCCTGGTAATGACTGCAGTTCTTGGCGGCGGGATGGCGTTATAGTCGTCTGTAGACTTCGGGGTCCTAGTGCTCCCCGCGTCGAGATGAAGAACTACTTGTGTAAGAAGATGTTGTCTATTCTTATGGTTTACCATTATGAAAACCTCGTTTATAAGGCAGAAGATTTCAGCGACTATTCCGAAAAAATTGGAGATATATATTTTATTTGACAATATAAATATCTTTAATATACGTATTTTAATCAAAATCGTCAAGAGTAATTTTTGAGAAAATAGAAACCTCCGAAAAATCTTCCATGTAAAGGATAGTTTATGCTGAGGGATTTTCCTAAAAATCATCATCTCGTATTCTTGGAAGATTCGCTTCGTAGTCGGCTTACCCTCCCTGTATTTAGGACTGACACCTCTTTAGGGCTTACAAGCGGATGCTTATGGGTCAGGGGATCAACGGCACGAAACCACAGAATGGAGAACATGAACCTGGTCGGCCCATAGCCAGTCATGAGCGTGAGGAAGTGAATGATATGATATACGTACAAGCGAAATTGATGATGAATGGGAAACCGAGGACCCGGAGAAAACCCACTCAGACGCCGCATCATCGACCACAAGTCCCACATGTGGGCGCTTGAAATCGAACCCGGACCTTGGAAGATACTAAACTTAAATACCAACTTTGGTAGTTAATGGGCTTTTCGTTTTTGAGTTGTGCTGTCAACATATATTTCCGTTGATATCTCGACATCGGATTTCTACTTTCTCTACACGTTCTATGTACATAGTGTATATAGAAGGTATTGTAATGCACCCAAAACGCATGTTTTGAGACCCCCTGAATAAAAATACATTCTGTCTATCTGTTTGTGTGTATGTGTGTGTGTGTGTGTGACTTTGGAGAGCATAGCTCTAAAACAAAAAGTCCGTTAAAAACCAAACTTGGTGTTTGGGTTTGGCATCTTCCAAGGATGCGACAAAAAGATTTTCAAGAAATTCTCTCCACATCCAACTACCCTTTATATGGAACTTTTTACGAAAATCTTGATTTTCTCAAAAATGGCTCTAACGATTTTGATTAAAGACTACCGACGACTACTTTATTCTAGACGAATGTTACGGAATTTTGCAAAACTGCTACACCATAAGAAATGGACAAAAGCTTACCACACAAAAAATGTTGAGCACGTTAAAACACCCAATTTATGTGACAGACATTTTCTTCGTGAAGTTGATCGTTTTTGATATATTCCTTGTTTTTGGTTTCAGCTTTGAAAAACTTTTCTCATACAGGAATTTGTCAACTCCTGTCCATACAAATAAAGGAACTTCAGTGACATAGCAACCAGCTTTTAGTATCACTTTAACATATGGTAACCCCTTATTTCGGTTCTACTTACAAGGAAGCAAGTAATTATTTCTTGATTAGCATGAAGTAAGTAGAAGCATAAGTTTTTAATAATATTTTTGTTGCAGAAATTAGAGAAAGTCATGTCAATGGAACATATCAGGTTTTTTGGATCGAATACAATATTTTATTCTACCTGATATATATTTATTTTACATAGTACGTGTAGAGAAAGTAAAAATGGGTTGCAGATTAAATTAATTAAATTTAAAAAATCTGATGTGTACCATTCACATGACTTTCTCTATATCCCTGCAACAAATTATTCTTAAAAAGTTTATGCTTCTATTTACTTCATGCTAATCTAGAAAAATTAGCAGAAATAATCTTATTACTTTCTTCCCTGTAAGTAGAAAGGAAATAAGGGAGTAGCATAAGTTAAAGCGATAGTCAAAAGCTGGTTACTATGTGACTGAAGTTCCTTTGTTTGTATGGACATGAGTTGACAAATTCCTGTATGAGAAAAGTTTAAGATTTTCGACCCTGAAAACAAAAACAAGGAATATCTCAAAAACGAATAACTCCAAGAAAAAAATGTATACAACATAAATAGTGTGTTTTAATGTGCTCTACATTTTTTTGTGTGGTAAGTTTTTGTCTATCTCTTACGGTTTAGCAGTTATACAAAATTCCCGAAAATTCACTCAGAATAAAGTAGTCTTCAGAGGCATTCACAGAAAATTCAAAATATACATTTTATTTGCCAGGTAAATATCTTTAATATACGGTATTTTAATCAAAATCGTTAGAACCATATTTTAGAAAATAAAAATTTTCGAAAAAATTTTCATGTAAAGGGTAGTTTGGTGTGGGGGAATTTTTCTCAAAATCTTCGTGTCGCATCCCTGGAAGTTTCTAAACTTAAATACCAAGTTTGGTATTTTACCGACTTTTCGTTTTTGAGTTATGGTGTTCACAGACACGGACATACACACACGGACCTTTTTCTGAAAATATTTTTTTTTAGATAAAGCGGAACCTAAAACATATATTTCCGGTGAAATCTCGGTATCGAATTTTTTATGGAGTGCAATACCTTCTCTATACACTATGTACATAGTTCGTATAGAGAAAGTAAAAATTTGAAAAGTCACAATGTCGGGGAAGCCAGCCATTCATTTATAATCATGTGGGAACATTTGTCAACTCGCTGAACAGCTATAGTCTACCTGAGACTAATGTTTAATTAAAACCATCGTGAAGTTAGCAATCAGAAAGGGCAGGTGACTACTGGCAGTCCAGTAAACACGACGAAATTGCTAGAAAGTACTACACGTACGTTATGGAGCTATAGCTGTAGCGTGTAAATAAAACAGCTCAGTTGCAAGCTTGCTGCATTACAATTTTATATGCAGTAACGGCCCTGGCACTGAGTAAAACAATAACCACTCTGGAAAAGTCAATAAGTTTTGACCGTGGAGTATTTGCTTTTGACAGAGAGGCAACGATCATAAGCAAACACACACACGCACACTCGTCACTCTCTTTGTGCCAAAACACACGTCCATACGAAGTTTGTCACTATGTCCGTGGTAAATGTTTTTTTGGTTATTCTACACACTTTATTTAGCCTTCAGGGAACTTATTTCTTTATCTTTGCAACTAATAACATTTTAAAACACGTTATAACAGCAATAACACATTTGGAAATGTTGATATTTTAGAAATTCTCACCTACAAGAGGTTAAAAGTTTGTATTTCTAAAGTAGATATGAATCCAAAGAACGTTAAAACAATTTCAAACAGAGATCCAAAGCGGGGTGGCTCCGGCCGTGATGTCTAATACCCACATTAGGGCGGTTCAGGGTTCAAATCCATAGGCCAACCAATCTGGTTGAGGTTTTTTCATGGTTTCCATTAATTGCCAAGGTAAATACTGGATTGAATATTTAATACCACGACCCAAAGTTCCACCCTCAGTGTAATGCAATAGAAAAACTGAAAAATCGTATGTGTTCCATTCACATGACTTTCTCTGCACCTTTTTGTTATAAAGCTTATGCCTCTATTTACTTCATGCTAGTCGATAATAAATAGCAGAAATAGTCTTATTACTTGTTTCCTTGTAAGTAGAAGGGAAATAAGAGAGTACCATAGGTTAAAGTGATAGTCAAAAGCTGGTTGCTATGTGACTGAAGTCCCTTAGTTGTATGGACAGGAATTGAAAAAATTCTGTATGAGAAAAGTGTAAGTTTTTTAAAGGTGAAATCAAAAACAAGGAATATCTCAAAAATGACCAACTCCACGAAAAAACTGTATATAACATAAATTGTGTGTTTTAACGTGCTCTACAGTTTTTGTGTGGTAAGTTTTTTTCCATCCCTTACGGTTTAGTAGTTATGCAAAATTCAGCAAAATTGATCCAGAATAAAGTAGTCTTCAGAGGCTATTCCCAGAAAATTCAAGATATATATTTAATTTGTCACGTAAATATCTTTAATATACGTTATTTTAATCAAAATCCTTAGAGCCATTTTTAGGGAAAAAAATCGAAAAAAAGCAGTTTGGGGTGGAGAGATTTTTCTCAAAATCTTCATGTCGTATCCCTGGAAGATACTAAACTTAAATACCAAGTTTAGTATTTTCCGATTTTTCGTTTTTGAGTTATCGTGTTCACAGACACACGGACACACAGGCATACACACAGACCTTTGTCTGAAAATGCTTTTTTTGGATACAGGGGACCCTAAAACATATATTTCCGGTGAAATTTCGGAATCGAATTTTTCGTTGGAATACAATACCTTCTCTATACACTATGTACATAGTATGTGTAGAGAAAGTAAAAATGGGTGGTAATTGGGATTGTCATCCATCCACAGCTAGTAAAATCAGCGAGAGCGGACGGCATCCCAGCGCCATATTTGTCGGGGAACATAGTATTATAGGTATTAGACATTGAAGATTGGCTGGAGGCGTCTGTCACTTACAGATCAACAAGTATCAGAAGCGTACGCGATATGACCAAGCAGTTAAAACGATGTTAATTAAATATAATTAAACCCAAAAAATGGGGGATTTGATATTTCGATATTTCTATTTATAAAGCAAATATGAATCCAAGAGCCTAAACCGTTAAAATGTGTTTTAAATTGGAATACAACATTTTTAAGATTTGATATTTCAAGAGTCCGTATCGTAATTTACATAAGAAGTTTGCATTTATATACCTGCCAGTTCATTCTAACAGCCGCGATGACAGCTTTCCCTCAGTTCCAAGCTGTACTGCATATTGTAGCGAGTCATGAGTAATCCGCTGCTCTTTAGGCTCAGCGCATATAATCAAAGTAATATGGTAGGAATGAAACCTGTAACCGTTTGAGTGCAGATGGTAAAAAATCAGCCATACTGGATGGCCCCAAGCACCATCTGCTTGGTGCAAAGCAAAAGTGGTACGTGAATGGATACGGGGAAAATGGAAATGGCGTTTTATTTAAGGACGCTCTTTAACTGCTGTGGTTCTCAGCGTCCCATTCTATATTGGGCGTGAAAGATCGCTTAATTTTGCTCAGGGGCCTCTCTATCTGGCTTGAGGTTCTTTTACGTGCCATAAATCTTCCAAAGGAAGCCACGCTGAGGATTTCTACGTCCGAAAAAAAATCCATCGTCCTCCGCCGGGTTTGAAACCGCGACTTTGGGTATATGAAGTTAGCCTGGTAACCATTACACTATGAAGACTACTGTCTATTAACAGAATTGTCGCGATGATATGACCAATAAGTAAAACACAATAGAATTAAGCTAAACAGTTGGAGTAATTGTTATTTTGAAATTTACACCTACTGCTGGCTACAAGTTTGTATTTCTAAAGCAATTTTTATTATTATTATAATTATTATTGAATATTCATTAATCATATTTTAGAAAAGTGTATTAGGGTTATATTTTTATGCACACAATAACATACAATAACTAAATATGTAGTACGATAGATTGCAAAAAAGATAACTATCAACATATTTGTTTCAACAATATAAAATAATATAAAAGGAACCTAATAACCCTAGAATCAAAAAGTCCCCCGAATTGTTTATTTCCTCTTTAATGTATACTAAAGTAAATGATATATTATTTTAGGTGTTGGTAACGTCCACTTCCTTTCGACACTTAAAAAAGACGATGAAGACGACACTTCCTTTCATTTTCATGCTAATAATGACTGATGTCTCTGCGTGGCAACTAGTTTCTGTTGTGACAGCAACGGATCAGTTCAAACATAAAGTTGTGTATTTTATTAAAAAAATATCCCTCAGAGACCTTGAGGATGACGGAAGAAGTTTATGGTGAAGAGGAATTAAGAGAACACAGGTATATGAATGGCATAAACGTTTCAGTCAAGATAATCGAACGCCGAAGGAAATACTGAACATGGGATAAGGGCTCTATAACAGGTATCTAAAAATGCCTTCCTAAAGTGCTTCCAGCACGTGGTGACGGAAATATGTCACTGCAGAAGGGAACTTTTTTGAAGGAAATGTTGTATAATTTGGTAATTTGGTAATTTGTTTCTGTGTTATTTACACATTTCAGGAAGTTTTTTTAATGTAGTATGTATACACTTTTAAGTTTAAGAAAAATGACATTAATAAACATTTCAAAACCTTTTAAACAGCAATGGCTTTAAAAAATGACGTATGGCTGTTTATATCCTCTATTAGAGTTGTTTAAATGTATAATGTAAACAACGGTATGACATAACTCCATGGCAGACAGCTCACGGGGAACCTTAGCCTACCGCCCGGCCGCTGCGTGCCCCATCTCGGTCCACTACAGACGTCATGGATGGGGTGCAGTATTGGAGGGTGAGACGTGGTCAGCGCCTCGAGTCCCCCCGCCGGTTAGTGCGGTCCTCATGAGCTGGAGCCGCTACTTCTCCATCAAGTAGCTCCTCAATTGGCCCCCCAGGGACCTTACGAGGCTGAGTGCACCCCGGGTCAGGTGTCTCAGCGGGGGAAAAATCCCCACACCGGTACTGGGGAACACCCTCTTGATACATACACATACACACAGAGTATACGTTTTTAAAATTATTCTCAATCGTTCAGAATAATCTCCGAATTTTTCATGTCCAGAAAAAATTAGTCGAAAATATGGTTGGTTTTAAACTTTTTACGTCAATCTTGAATAGTATTAAAAAAACATAAAACAGCCGTCTGGTCAATGCACTTTTCATTCTATTTTCATAATTTGAATGTTATATAGTCGTTTTATATGGCATATTGGACGCTTGTATTCTGTAACTCTGTTTATAATAGCAACCTGTTTATCAAGTTGATCAGCCCTTTCATTTCCAATTGTACCATCATGTTCTCTTTCCCATCCCAAAAAAGTGTAAATTATTTTCCATAAATAATTTTCTAATACATATAGCCAGTATATCAATACATATAATTATTAACTGCATTCTAAAGCAAATGTAGTTAAACCGTGTTTTAAACAGGAATACAACATGTGATAAATTTTATATTTTAGAAGTTTATATCATAGTTTAGGTTAGAGACTTGTATTTCTCTTCTTACCAGTCCATTCCAACAGATAATTCATATTCGACGATAGCTGTATTGCAATTCCAAGCTGTATTGCAATTCCAAGCTGTATTGCATATTGCAGTGAGTCATGAGTAACTCGCTGCTCTTTAGATTCGCACCCTAGCGGAAACAGACTGTCTTGAGGTTTATCAGTTACTCAAAAATATTTCAAATGAAGATGACTTCAGAAGCTATTCTTAGAACATTCAGCATACAAATTTTATTTGTTCTGAAAATACCTTAAACATGTGGTATGTTAAACAATATTATTAGATCCATTTTTAAAGGGTAGTTTGGAATAGAGAAATTTTGTTCAATATCACCGTCGTATCTTTGGAAGATGCTGTACTTAAGCACCAAGTTTGATAGTTTTCGTTTTGCTACGTGACTGAAATTCGTTTCTTTGCATGGCCAGAATTTGACAAATCCCCTTATGAGGAAACTACTTAATACTGAAACCAATAACAAGAAATATATCGGAAAATATGTCTGAATATTTTCATCTCAAATGAAATTTATTCCTGAATATTCTGGGGATAGCCTATAAAGTCCCGTTCACTCTGGAATACTTTTCCATAACTAGTGGCTCTAACAAATGGAGAAAATCGTTATACAGAAATGCAGATACACATTTTATGTCTTGAATTTTAAAATAATTGTCGTTATTTGTGTTTCTTTCTTGTATTCAAACAAAGAGAATTTCAACACTTACATTGCGACCAGCTCTTAAAATATTTGACTATTACTTGAGCCCAGTGCATTCCTTATTACCGCTACAAGAAAGTATATAATAAAAGTGTTATATTCTAAAATTACCAGGCTGTTTTGCCGTCTCTGTAGGTTAATACATTTTGGCTTGTCAAAATATTTTGAGTCTGACAGTTCGTCCTTGTCTGTGAGGGACATCTTCAGAGATGTTATATTCGTGTCACAACTAAATACATTGTAAAATAAGAGACGGTATATATACTCTTGGCCCGATGGACGGAGTCGAGAGAGCGGGTTATGCTGCTATTTGTTTTCTGCATGCAGGTTTCGTAAATGTCGATGTTCTCTGTTTATAAATAATGTTAATTTTGGTAGTAATATTTGTAAAACCTGTACTTTACAGTATTCCATTTGATGGTTGTCCAGGGATAAAGTGTGTTGTGCCATGGCTGATTTGTCTAGGCGGGAGTTTGTTTTTATTCGGTTATGCTCGTACTGAAGATTCGTTTTGTTGTGCCGATGTATACTTGTCCACATGTGTAGGTGTCTGAAGTAATAAAATGAGTTATTGCAAAATATGCCCAGAAATTCGTGTGAATGTAGACATACAATTTTTACTTTCTCTACATGTACTATGTATATAGTGTATAGAGAAGGTATTGCATTCTTTCCAAAAATTCGATACCGCTATTTCACCGGAAATACATGTTTTGGGTCTCCCTGAATACAAAAAAAGCGTTTTTAGAAAGGGGTCCGGGTGTTTGTCTGTGTGTCTGTGACTGTGGACAGCATAGCTCAAAAACGAAAAGACCGTTGAATACCAAACTTGGTATTTAGGTTTTGTATCTTCCAAGGATGCGACACGAAGATTTTCAAGAAAATCCCCCCACCCGCAACTACCCTTTACATGGAATTTTTTTTCCAAAATTTGGATTTTCTTAAAAATGGCTCCAACGATTTTGATTAACATTTGGTATATTAAAGATATTTACCTGAAAAATATAATTTACAGCTTTAATTTTCTGGGAACAGTCTCTGAAGATTACTTTATTTTGGATGAATTTTACAGAATTTTGCATAAGTGCTAAACCGTAAGAGATGGACAAAAACTTACCACACAGAAAATGTAGAACACGTTAAAACACACAGTTTATGTTATATACATATTTTTCGTAGAGTTGGTCGTTTTTGAGTTATTCCTTTTTTGAATTGATAAGATAATAAAACAATTTATTCAGGAAAGTATCACACAAAATCATCAAATTTACATTGTTTATTTCAATATTGTCTCTAGGTGGTTTACCTCCATTCTTAGGATTTTTCCCAAAATGAATTGCAATTCAATTTATACTTGTTTTTGGGTTCAGCTTTGAAAAACTTATACATATCTCATACAGGAATTTGTCAATTCCTGCCCATGCAAACAAAGGAACTTCAGTCACATAGCAACCAGCTTTTGCCTATCACTTTAACCTATGGTACTCCCTTATTTCGTTTCTACTTACAAGGAAGCAAATAATAAGACTATTTCTGCTAATTTTTTCTCGATTAGCATGAAGTAAATAGATACATAAGCTTTTTAGGAATAATTTCTTGCAGATATGTAGATAAAGTGTTGTGAATGGAACAGATTTATTTAATTAGTAGGAGAAATATTCTCAGACACCAAAGCTTGCGTTGGTCGCTTTGTTGGAAAATTTATTTTCTTAAAATGAGGATGTCATTGTTTTCATTCTAAATGTCGCCGTTTCTTCATTCCTCCCTAATAATGGTTGTGATCCATGCTATACTGCACACACACAATGATCCCCACCTCGGTAGCTGAAAGCTTGTTGGGAAACTTTCCGCGTGTGTATGAGCAAAAGAAAAGGGATATATCCCGTGGGAGCTTGATCCCAAGAAATACTGATTGCTGTGGGATGGCACAGTGTCCAGTATTTGCTTGGCTGGCCACATTGTTTGCCTGGCGCTCTTATCGCCCCATATGCACTCTGCCTTCCACTTTTTTCTCTTGTTAGAGTTTGTATTTTTCAGATGGCTTTGGAAAAGCCTATATATGTCCGTGAGGATGTTTGGGGGTGTTTTGTATTGGTTTTCTTCACCTCCTCTTCTTCCGCACATTTTCCATTACTTGTCTCTTGCTTTCTGTCAATATATATTTTGCTGAGGTCGTAGAAATCTGGAACTTGTACACAGAATTCGGCGATAAACTTGAAAATCAATTTTGGGGTCAAAACTACCTCTCCGGGCTGAAGATAGCATCGATAATGTCAAATTCAAACTTGGGGAATTGATAGAGAAGTTACATAAGTAAAACTTCAGTTAATTTTGTTGTTCTAATAAATGTATTAATATTATTTTTTAGACAGTAGAAGGTAAAAGAAGTGCTTTTACTGTAGATGATATTAATTAAAAGGAGCAAATTATGGCTGTGGCAAGAAGTTATTGTTACGTGGATTTTACAGCTCGAGCTAGAATGTTTTAAGTGGAAGTAAATCGAAAGTAAAATGCGCATGCCTCTGCTATCTCTCCGAGGTCTACGATTACAGCCCGCCTGGGTAGTGTGGTGGTATAGTGTTTGCCTCACGTTCAAAAGGTCGTGAGTTCGAATTTCGCTTAAGGTGTGTTATCCGGATAAGGTTTTTATTTTAAGCCGATCCCGGTGGCCACGCTCGCTAAAGTGTCTCGCTTTGGCGCTTCGTGGTGCATAGGCCCGCCTTGGGCATGGGTGTTTCTGTGTATGTATATGTAAAAGGAAAACATTAAGAATAATAAGGTACTAAGGAAATATAGGAAACTGGAAAAAATGGAGAAAAAAGGAATATAGCGCCAGAGTCCTGACAAGCCTCCGGAACAGTATTTTTAAAAATAAAAAAAGAATTAAGATTAGGATACGGACGGAGAGGCCTCAAGCCCTAACCTAGTGGTTATTATATCTACACTCCACGAGGGGGCGCTATTTGGAAATATGGCTGAGATGATAGGATACACCGGGCGGTCGGAACCAGACGAGTTCAATTTCAGATTGAAGATTCACGACAGTCGGACAGCCAGACCGGGGACTCCGCCTCACATAGGGTTCAATCTCCGTGTCACGGGCAGTTCTGATACGCCAACCTGCCGAAATTAGGGGACGGAGATAGTCACTATGAGGATTACTTTTTTCCACGCTGCACCGAGTACCATCGCCGACACTTCCAGCCCTGAAAGAAACCAACGAGACGAAAGATAAATGAAATTAAATGCAGGGCCACGAAATTCGTCGGATCAAGGAAACCTACCCAAAATTTGATCCAGAGAAACCCGGAATAATCTCATGAAGCAGGTAGGCTGGCCACCGGGATCGAACCCACGACCGCCCGATTGCTGCAAACGAAACCTCCTAATCTAAACCATTCAGTTTCCCATAAGCTCTTGTTTGACAAAAAAAAAAAAAAAAAAAAAAAAACTTAATATTTAACGAAACCTACAAAAAAAATCTGATGTGTTACACTCACATGACTTTTTCTAACTGTTCTACAAACAGACTTCTTACAAAAGATTACTCTTCTTTCTGCATCATGCTAGTCGAAATGAGGATTAGCAGAATGTACTTCTTACTTCGTTCCTTATAAGTAGAAGACAACTAAAGGAATGCGCTATGCTAAAACGATAGTTAAATGTTTTAAAAGTTATCGTTATGCGATTGTTATCAAAATTGGCATCCTTGCTTGGCCAGCAGTAGCACAAAAGAAAAACATATTTTAAAATTGAAACCAATAACAAGAAATATCTTGGAAACGGTTAGCTCTACAACAAAAAATGCATTTGTGTGTGATAACGATATTTACATTTTTTGTCTAAATTTTTTTTCTATCTCCTTCGTTTTAACCGTCATGCAAAATTCTGCAAAAGTAAACCAGAATAAAGCGCTCTTCAGAGGCTATTCCTAGAAAATTCAAATTAGCATTTATTTATGTTGTGAATAACTTTATATATGGCATTTTAATCAAAATCATTACAGTCATTTTTGAACAAAATAACATTTTAAAAAATGTTTCCATGTAAAGGGTACTTTTGGGTGCAAGTATTTTCTTGAAAATCTTCGTCTCGCATCCTTAAACGCATTTTTAGAAAAATGTTTGCTTGGTCTATCCGGTATATATACACATATATACAGGTAGGTAGGCTGTGAGCAGGATAACTAACAAACGAAAAGTTATTAAATATCAACATTGTACAAGATGTGCAAAATTCTACTGTCCAAATTATTTTTAAAATACACAATTTACGTCTTTTTTTTTGGAATTAATAATTTCGATATATTCTTTGTTATTGGTTTGGATTTTCTAATACTTTTATTCCTGAAATGGAAGCCATTATTCGGTTGGCCATGGAAAGAGAACAGAATTTCAATTGTAAGATTTGATTCCCCTTTTGTCTACAACGGGATATGTAATAAAACCACTTCTACAAATACTTATCTCGACAGTCTCTGCGGTCGAATGGTTAGTGAGCTGACTTCTGACCCGGAGGTTCCGGGTTCGATTCCTTTAACCAGAATTCTTCCCTGTTTTCCACAGCGTCTGGAAGTATGAATGTGAGAGTGAATGTACCTGTGCTTAGTAATACGAGTTGTTTCACAAGCCAAAGCCCCCGATATGACCATTGAAGTTAAAGGGGGCTATAGAAATGAAGCAATAAAAAAAAAAATTGATGAAGTAAATAGAGGTGCAAGTTTTTGTATGAAAAGGGGGTGATGAATGGACAGGGAAGTCATGTAAATGTAACATATAATATCTTTAATATTAAATTAGTGCTTCAACTTCCTCAAACGTTTATCTCGTTTGACATCAAATAGATATGAAAAAGTAACATTATCTAGGAATAGTTTGTCGAAGAGTGAATGGAGAAAGTCATGTGAATGCAACACGTAATAATGCTTTTACTTTGATCCAAAACATTCTTAATAAAAGCGGCTTTACTATGACGGTCTTCCCTGGCCTATGAGATTTACTTTCGCGCATAACGCAAATAGCACTCGATAGTAAATTATCAGTGAAGAAGTAATTGGGAGTAGGGATAGGAACATCGTGCATGGCTCTCTATTGTGATCTTTGAAGACTTACGCAACTGGGAGGAAGGGATGAGGGGAGAGGCCTGAAGGGTAAAGAGACTAAGGTATAGATGAACGTGCACAAATATGGATGGATCCGCCAAAGTTTCAGGGCGCCCAGGCTCTACTCATGTGTACGAGGCTGGTTTCGCAACTCGCCCGGCAAGAAACGTTTATAGAGGGCACAACTACCGACCAGCCGCAACGCAGTGAACACCGTCAGCTGGTCCTTCAACTTTTAAACAGATAACAGTGAAGCGAATGTTAAAGGAAATGATGGACAAGTCTAGATAGAAGAATGATACACCGCAGTATTCACTGCCATTGAGGAGAAACCACGAAATATCCATAGGTCTACGACTGAACCCGGATCTCCCGCATGTGGGCTACAAACTTACCGCCTGAGCCATCGCGTTTGATGAAAAAGTAATTACAGTTTAAGTTCACAATCTTGGCAAATTAGTGACTATTATAATGGTCTGCTTTTTATTAAATAGTGAAATGGCCTCGGAGGGAGAGAAGGGAATTGAAATAAACTCCCACTTACTTCCTCTTTAAGCAAAATTGCATTTGCTCTGGAATAGATCGACATAAGGACGAGCGAGTGTGTTATGTTACGAAAATTGTGTTCAAAATCAATTAAAATACCTGTTTCCTGTAGTAATTGAGCAATCGGTAAACTGGTTACGTGACGTCAGTAACACGGCAGTCATTTGTTTTGCCAGCAGACGAGCCGAGAAATCCCATTATCCAGGACTACTATTGGCAACTCTGTAGGAAGATTTTAATTTTGCGAGAGGCACAAGTAGTTGGTACTTACTCCACGCAATGAGTGTATGTACTTGAGAAAACGCAATTATTTCTCTGTGCTGCTGCCTGCAGTGTTATTTCTTTCTGTGCTTGTAGTTCAAATGCTTCACAACGACCTCGTAAAAACCTTTAGGGCCTTCTAGGTGCAATGCAAAGAGTATAAAACAAGCGATATTGCTTTGCAAACTCTTAACTGCCTTACAACTGCACATAGAAATAAAAAGAATAAATATATGCAACAGAGGTGAGCTTTCTGTAAAATACTTCCAACACCTAGTAATATTATTGCTAATTTAAAACAAACTGGCATAAAATTAAAATACTAAAAATCTTATGTGTTTCATTCACATACCTTTCCCTAACTGTTATAAATACAAAGTGTTTCTGAAAAAGAGTATTCTTTTATCTAAATCATCATTTAAAACTAGACCAATAACAAGGAATATCTAAAAAAAATATCAACTCTATAAGAAAATCGTATCTTACATAAATTATGTGTTTTCTCTATCTCTTTCGGTTTAACCGTTATACAAAATTCTGCAAAACTCATCCAGAATGAAGAAGTCTCCAAAGGCTATTCCCAGAAAATTCAAAATGTACATTTTATTTGCGATTGAAATATCTTTAATGCACGGCATTTTAATCAGACTCGTTAGAGCCATTTTTGAGAAAAACAAAATTTTCAAAAATTTTCCATGTAGAGGGTAGTTTGTGGTGGGGGATTTTTTTTAAAAATATTCGTGTTGTATCCTTGGAGGATACCAAACGTAAATATCAAGTTTGGTATTGAAGTCTTTTTGTTTTTGGGCTATGCTGTCTACAGACACACACAATCACACACACGCACACGGGCATTTTACTAAAAATGTTTTTTTCGGACTCAGGGAGCTCAAAACATACATACATTTCCGGTGAAGTCTCGGCATCGAAGTTTTAATGAAACATAACACCTTCTCTAGCTATTATGTCATTGTATGTATATACTTCTAAAGAAATTAGAAATGTGTACCAGGAACACAAAATACACTATTACAGTCATGATAATAAAAAGGCGACTGGTAAGAGATAGACAACAGTTTACCACACAGAATATAGATCTTCTTAAAACACATAATTCATGCCATATTCTTTATCTTTATAGAGTTAACCATTTCCGAAGTATTCCATGTTATTGCTATCAATTTTAAACTACGTAAATTTCCCCAGACGGGAAGTCACCTTTCATTTCATCTCTCTTTTGTTTTTCTGCTGGCCATACAAAGTGAACCGAACTTCCATTGTTTCATATTGTGATAGCTTTTAAAATGTTTGACTGTCGCTTCAGCTTAGTGTATTCCCTTATTTTCCTTTCGCTTAGAAGGAAACAAATAAGAAGACAAATTTTGCCAATATTTATCTTGACGTAGATAAAGAATACTTTGATTGCAGAACAGGTAGAAAAAATATTTATTAGTTATGTTGCTCATAAGTAGACTTTTTTATAAAACTGTTTTTATTTTTTCAGGTGACCTTAAACCGTATATCTCAGATGAATCTCGGACTGGAATTTTCGGGTAGAATACAATACCTTTTACAAAATAGAGAAAGTAACAAGGTTTGTATATAGATACATTTAGAATGTATGAAAATAAAACATGAATGGACAAAATCCTCGGTCTGGTTCAGATAATACCTTTTATTTGCCTGATGTTAACACGTACGAGCACTTTCACTTATATATGCATACATATACATGTACTAAATCCCTTTTTAACAGGAATACCTCGAGAGAATTTTTAATGGTGATGTGAAACACTCAATATTGATGTTTGGTGGTGCGTCCCAGGGGAGAAAAAGGCGCTGCTTATCCTGCTCTACATTAAATTTCATTGCACCAAGTGAAGCAGTTCCTTAGGGAAATCTGGAGCTTGCAGGTTTGGTAAACCTTCTGCTAACTCTGCGCGCATTACCTTGCTGTTTAATTACTTAAGGGTGCGCACGAGAGAAAGAAATATATTAAAACTTTCTCTCTTACACGTGTGTGGTCATACATACAGGAAATGTGTTTCTAAACACTCCTCTGTTAACAAAGATAACTACCGTCGACCCAACCTTAGAACCGGACTTCATGTAAACAACATGTTTTGTATTCCTCCGCCTTAACCCCTTGTTCGTATCAGCGGCGAAGAACAAACACAAACAAGCCACAAGTAAATTTATGTGTCCTCTTTATAATTCAACTGTGCACTAAATAATAATAATAATAATAACAACAATAATAATAATAGTAATGTAGTGTTTATCTCCCGCTTTTACTACAAACGGCACCACAAGCGATAACATTGAAGATGCGCGGAATAAAGAGAGCTACGGTGGAATGCGAAGGCGGGGGAAACCGAAGAATCCGATAAAAGCTCGCTCCTGCACCGCTTTGTCCACCATAAATCCCACAGGCGGTCGCCTGGGATCGGACCCGGAGTGCCTTGTTGAGAGGCGACTGGTCTAATTACTCGGCCACGGCGCGTCTTATTATTATTATTATTATTATTAATAATAGTAATAATAATTATTAATAATAATAAACCAATTTGTAAAAATTCTTTAAAAGAAAGTTTGGGCTAAATTTGATTATTCTGAGCGAACAGGCTTTTGTCTTATTTATTCAGTCCACCCCTCGCAAACTGATCGAATACAATGTTAAATATTTTTTTTAAAAACCTAGGGTTTCGTATTATTATTATTATTATTATTATTATTATTATTATTATTATTATTATTATAGGTGAACCATGGAAGTCTGCTCTGGCGCCCTGTAGGTAGAGAAAACGTTTCTACTACCTACCTTCTTCCTCCATTAGGCGCGCGCATATAAATAGAGAGCATGTTTGCCCTTCGGTGACGATGAGTATGATTACAAACATCTGGGTGACGGGCAGCACGTCGGAACGGACAGGGTGGATGGAAGGAGAGGCAAGAGTGGTTAAGGCAGTCCAAAACTTCCCCTTTCAACATTCTTTTCTATGTTTTAAGCTATAATACTATATATAATATGGTATAATACTAAAGTATTATACGTGAACAACGGAAGAAAGAATGGTGTTCTGCGCACGTATCTGGTAAAAAAGGGGAACATTTCTCCTGGTGGGCACCTTCTTCCTTCTGCGTGCGAATACATGATGAATACGTTTCAATTACATTGACGATCGCTTTAGCAAAGTGTATTGTCATAGTTTCCTGGTTCTTATAATGAAGTGAGTAATACCGCTCTGGTCAGAGTGGACATTGTGGGGAATCTAACCAGGACCTCCGAATGCTCGCCTCTCTCTTTTGTGCGGAGCCAGTAGAATATGTAAAATGTACTCCAATGTGTGCAACACGATCATGAAGCTCAAATGTTCCATCTGCGATACTGAAAACACAAATTGGTTATGCATCAAAGATAGAACAAAGAAAAAGCATTTTATAACAATGACATTTTACTGCTGTTTCGTTAGCGCCATCTACCTACTGTGTCTACACTTTACAGCGTGCTTCACACACTGGACTATAACAGAGATCCTGCAATAAATTTAAATGTCAAGCTAGCAGAAGTTTTACGATCTATAGCTTTTCTCATTGTTATCTTTTTTCTTTTTTCTCGATTTCCCTCGTCCATATGCTGGAGTTGTAATTGATTTTTTCCGGTGACTGAACAGAAATAAAAAGGAGAACAGCCCAAGGACGTGCTAAAGGAGTTTCCCTGTGGGACACTTTTCTCCAGTGAATTTTCCTTGGTCTGCAGTTTGTGAACCCCCTCCTGTCCCGTGACACTCATCATGGCTGCTCCAGAGTACCCAAGGGGTAGCGGGACAAATTATGTGCTACCGTCGTGTCATTCTGCATTCCCAATGAGGCCAGACGAACCCACCATTGCAAAATTACAAGTGTCATAAGCTCGAGTTTGCTGAAAGCTCAAGCAGTTATTAGCTTATTAGCTATCCATTAGAATTTACATTGGACAATGTTAATGTTTTACCTATTATTATTATTAATATTATTATTATTATTACTTTCTCTATACTTTAGTGTATAGAGAAAGTACCAAAAAATTCGATACCGAGATTTCATCTGAAATACATGTTATGAGATCCCTTTAGTGAAAAAAAGTAATTTTAGAAAAATGTCCGTGTGTGTGTATGCCCGTGTGTGTATCTGTCTGTCTGTCTGTGGGCAGCATAGCTAAAAACAATAAATCCGTTAAGTACCAAACTTGCTATTTAAGTTTAGTATCTTCCAAGAATGCAACACGAAGATATTCAAGAAAATCTTCCCAACACCACTACCCTTTACATGGAAAAATGTTCGAAAATTTTGATTTTCTCAAAAATGGCTCCAACGATTTTGATTAAAATATCATATATTAAATATATTTACATGACTAATAAAATGTATATCTTGAATTTTCTGTTAATAGCTTCTGAAGACACCTTTATTCTGGATGAATTTTGGGGAACTCTGCATAACTGGTAAACCTTAAGAGATAGACAAAAACTTACTTAGCACGAATGTAGATCGCGTTAAAAGGGCCTCTGAGTAAAATTAAGCGGCCTTTCACGCCCAGTATAGAATGGGACGCTGAAAACCACAGCAGTTGCAGAGCGTCCATATCACAAAGCAACCAGTGCTTAATATTTGGCTATCGCTTTAGTGTGGTATACTGTTTTATTCCCTTATAAAGAAATATACAATAAACCATTCTGGTAAACGTATAAATCATTTAGCGTGAAATAGATCGAAGCTTTTATAAGAATTGTTTGTCGAAGATTAGCTAAAGAAAGTCATGTGAGTGTAATATGTGAGACTTTTTTTCGATTGCACTGAATCCTAAATGCAGAATTTCCAGCACAGTAGGTCATTAAGATTCGCAGTGCGTCCACAAGCATGGCGTTGACCGTTCGTTGTACAATAGAAATGCAATGTGTGGGAAATCAGCCCAAGCTCTTTCATTTGTCTCGTTAAGCCTTTCCAACTAGTGTTGTTGCTTGGAAACAGGAGTTATTATGTTTTCTTTTGCTTACTTCTTTGCTCTCCGCGCTCATGAAGCCCAGTTAACCACTTCTAATGCGCAGTGTTACCGTTTTTTGTCACTCTGTCAGGGCCCAAGCCAGGCAAACTGAAAGGCAGCACAATGAGTTCCTTTCTTTACACTTCTTGTTTTAAGCCTGCTATGAATGCCAGAATGTTGTTCCTTCCATTCGTCATATCCAGAAAGAGACTCCTTGTTTTGGTTTTTGTGCACATTCTGGGAATGGCGTGGTCATAAAAGTATATGCTGCCTACACTTATTCCGGGAAAAAATCCTTTCCTCTTCATCATCATTAGTCCAAAGAATGCTTACACTTTTGCTCTCTCTTGAAATAATTGTATTCTCTTCTCGCCTCGAATCTCATTCTCTACATTTTTTTTGTCTCCCTTCCTTACTGAGCGGGATGTATCAGGAGGTTTCGACCCCACATTCGGGAGATCCGGGTTCGCTTCCAATGGCCAGCTTATCCGACCCATGGATTTTGGAGGCGAATGCTGGATAGGTTCCTTTCATCCTCCGAATTTTCTATCCCTCTTCGTCGTTTCCATTGTCGTTTTATTCGTTCTTCATCCCGTTGGCTCCTTTTAGGGTTGGAAGTGTTGGCGATGGTGCTCGGTGCTGCGTAGCAGGTAAAAAGGTTCCTCTGAGTAAATATTCCCGTCCCCGGTTTCGGCTGGTTACCGGGATGCCGCTCCTGGCGGGGGAATTAGAAGGCGGGAGGCCTTGGTTTACTTATCCAACTGTCGGAGCGCTTCAGTCTGTAAACTATAGGGACCCTGCTGTCCTTTCACTCCTGGTTCCGGCCGCCCGGTGTATCCTCGCACATCATCCCTCCCTCCTGGGACAGTAGGTACAATAACCTCAGGTTCGGTGCCAGGTCCCCTCCGACAAGTGCGTTATCGTGTCCTCGCCTCCTTTCGACTCCTCCGAACACTATCGCTCTTCTTCCAATCCGTCCTCTTCTCTTTCCCCCTATTATTTATCTATTTTTGTCGTAGTCGGGGTAACATGCCTCAAGGTTGTGGGTTGAAACTCGGCGGAGGGCGGTGGCTTTTTCTGGGCGTAAAAGTCCTCAGAATGGATCCGTGCCGTAGACTTAGGGCACGTAAAACAACCTCAAATCTGACAAAGTGGCTTCTGAGAAAAATTAAGCGGTCTTTCTCGCCTAATATAGAATGGAACGCTGAGAACCACTGCAGTCAAAGAGTGTCCATAAATAAAGCACTAATTCCATTTCTATCGATATTCTTGTGTATTTATAATGAGCATTTTAATCATTTCCATTGCAGCCATTTCCAAGAAATAAAAACTTGTGACAAATGTTCCCAGTAAATATTAATTGGGGTGCGGAATTTTTGAAAATCTTCATGCACACTCATACACACATATAATATAAACATCACACGCAAACCTCTTCTAAAAATGCGTTTTATTCAGGGATCCTCCAAACATGTATTTCTGTTGAAATAATGAATATCAAATGTTTGTGCGAAATATAATGCCTTCTCTATCTACAGCGAGTAGAGTAATAATAAGCTTGGAGGTGTAAATTTTTACATCAGGCACTAATTGAAGTTTAACAAGTGGTCTAGGAGTGACATGCCAACCTCTGGTTCAATTCCATTGAAGGTCAATGTAGTTTTTCGGGTTCCTTTTGGAAGGGAAGTAAAGCCACTGATTGATTTTGTAGATTTATGGCACGTAAAAGAACCTCAAGTCTGATAAAAGAGACCTCTGAGCAAAAGTAAACGGTCTTTCACGCCAATACAGAATGGGACGCAGAGAACTACAGCTGTTAGCGTCAGTTTTCAAAAAGTTGGTATAAGTTTTTGGCGTAACCGAAGAGGTCTGCGGCCAGAGGCTGAATGTGCTATCTGCAACTCCGGGAGGAAGAAATGAAACAAAGGATCCGAAGAGTTGTTTCCGGGGAAAGTAGCGACAGTCCTAATATTTTAAGGCTCTAACAGTTCACGAATTGGACACTTCTGCAAGTGTCCCCAATGCTCATTCTTACGAACACGTCCGAACTGCTATGGGTAAATACCAGAGAAGGAGACAGCAGTTAGACGGAGCACAACATACCGATATGTCACCGCGGTAACGTGTGCGACTTGATTCTGGAGGTTCCGAGTTCGATCTTCGACGACCGCCCAGTCTGACCCATGGGGTTTTCGTGGTATCTCCGGGGACGGCAGGCAAATTCTGGGGTGGTTTCTCATTTATCACAATTTTCTTCCTGTTATATCTCTTTTATTCCGTTTCCCTCTCATTTTTTGGGGTTCGTAGTGCATGACAGTGCGGGCAAAAGCGCGGATGCATGTTCAATGAAAAGATCATTCCCCGTGGACACTAGGTGGCTGTCAGGTCGACGGGTCGCTTGCTGCTCGGCAGTGGGAAGGGTTATTACTCTTGGAAACATTAAGGAATTCTGAGCGTCTTTGTGGCCTGTCCGCCTGCGTCCTGTGGCCTTTTATGGGTCCTTCACCTTTTCTCTTCCTATTGGCCTCAATAGATCTGCATAGGTAGCAATGCACGAATAATCCCCTTCCATTGTATACCCTTTACATAACGCTATCCACTTTGTAACACATCAACAAACTAACTAGTCAGGCCCCATACCCATAAAAGTGGTGCGATATGAAAATAAACGATGGAGAATAAGGACCGGAGAAAATAACGAAAGGTATTGAAAAAACTACCGTGCATTCGCCTCGCGACAAGGGAAAACGACGAAAATAACCAAATAAAATTGGACAGTCGACAGGAATCGTACCCACGACCTCCCGAATGCAGGCCAGAGACGAATCCGCCTGTCATCCCACTCGGTTGATATAAATAGAGGTTGTAATGTTTTCTCGCAAACCTAGTGTTGTGATAGCAGCGTTTATATATCACAATGCTGTACACAGAAATATTTTTCTGCTTAAAAAAAAATTAATAAAGGATCCACATTTATTTTCATTTCCATCTTTTCTATTACCTTATTTAACAATTTTATAGGCCTATTCCCATATATATTTAGGTAAATGAAATTAACCTTTAATTAAATAATTGAAAGTGTTGCCTTATGAATACATTTGTATACCAATGTTCATGTTTCACATCATGGAATGAAAATAAGGCATTAATGTTTGCAACACAGTTTTCACTTGTCGACTCTTCCGTTGTATGGCTTTCTAGCTCGTTATAATTGCACCACTACGGATCTTCGGATCCTTGCTTTTGTTACTACACAACGGTGTTTGATATGCACGCCATTATTCTGACCGATACATATCTAAATTACACACAGAGGTATTTCAGATCCTACAAGTCGTTTAACATGTAAGATATCATCACACACTTTCACCGCCTACCACGTCATGCTTTTTCTTTGTTTGGAATTCAGAACTAATTCATTGTCAAAGTAAACAGAAGCTTTAAAACAGGCATTATCAATACGTAGACGGTGGGCTTTATCTGCTCCCGTCCCGTTGTCTGCCACGAGGAAAACTGAGCAGCGGGCCCGATTTGTGAATTCAGTGGGGTTTACGTAACAGTATTTTAACTTTCTCTACATAGTACATAAGTAGAGAAGGTATTGCATTTCACCCAAAAATTAGTTACCGAAAGTTCACCACAAATACAAGTTTTTCTTCTTTCGTTTTCTTTTCTCGAAAAAGGCCCGCGCGCACGCACGCGCGTGGTATCCAAGTGTCTTTCAGCACGATAACTTAAAAACGAAAAGTCGACAAAATACCAAACTTAGTATATAGATTTACTATGTCCCACACATGTGACAAGAAGATTTTTAAGAACATCCTCCCAACTCAAACTACTCTTTACATGGAACATTTTTCGAAAATTTTGATTTTCTCAAAAATGGTTCAAACAATTTTGATTTAAATACCGTATATTAAAGATATTTAGATGAAAAGAAAAATGTATATCTTGAATTTTCTGTTAATAGCCTCTAAAGATCTGTTTTTTGTGGATGAATTTTGCTGAATTTTGCATAACTGATAAACCGTAAGAGATATACAAAAACTTACTTAACAAAAAGTTTAAACAAGTTAAAACACACAATTTTTCATATACATTGTTTTTTTGTTTTTTTTTGGAATTGACGATTGCCAAGATATTCCTTTTTATTTATTTTTTTTATAAATATTTAAGGCGTTTCTCATTTGCAAATTTGTGAACTCCTGACGTTGCAAAGAAACGGACTTCAAACACATTGCAACCAGCTTTTAAAAGATTTGATTATCGCTTTAGTGTATTCCATAGTTTCCCTTTTACTCAAAGTAATTAGACTATTTCTGCTAATATTTATCTCAACTGGCATGAAGTAATTAGAGTAATAAACTTTTTAACATTAATTTGGTGCAGGACTGTTAAGAAAGCCATGTGAATGGAATACATCAGGTTTTTTTTATTGTTTCATTTGTATAACCACGTTAACTTCTACGTTACAAGACAACTTCTATGTATGTTTTCAAGAAAATCCCCCACTTCCTACTAAGCCTTACATTTAACATCTACCGAAATTTTCTATTTCACCAAATTAATTTGATTAAGCTACCATATATTAAGGAAATTTATACCAAAATGTACCTGTACCTTTTTTTAATATTGTTCTATTTAGGGAACCTCAAAATGGGTTCAAGCGAAATCTTTGTATGCAGTGTTTTGGTGGAATGCAATACCTTCTCTACCTACAATGTACATGGTAGAGAAAGTAATAAGCGGCGATATGTAGTGTAAGTGTACGTGTAAGATAGATGGAATTTAAAAGCCATCGCAGTGTAATTCGCTTTTTAAAAATCTGACTATCTCTTTAGGCAACGGAGTTCTTTATCTAGAACAAATGTGTAATAAAAGTTTCTCTCTCTTAAGAAGAAAATAGAAAAATAATCGGTAAGAATAGTTTGTAATAGAGTGAGTAGATAAAGTATATTAATCAACACATCAGGATTTTAATAATAATAATGATAATAATAATGATAATAATAATAATAATAATAATAATAATAATAATAATAATAATAATAATAATAATAATAACGGAGTTCTTTATCTTCAACAAATGTGCAATAAAAGTTTATCTCTCTTAAGAAGAAAATAGAATAATCGCTTATAAGAATAGTTTGTAGTAGGGTGAGTAGAAAGTCATATTAATCAACGCAACAGGTTTTAATAATAATAATAATAATAATAATAATAATAATAATAATAATAATAATAATAATAATAATATGATATTATTATATAATTATTATTATTATTACCCGCACGTTTCTTGTGATTTAAAGAAAAACTGCTTTGTAATCTGTTTTGAAATTAACATTTGTAACTACGTATATGTAGATGTAGAGTCGGAGCAAAAAATAAATTAAAAAAATTGCCGATGCTTTTGGTTTTGTGTAGTATTCTTCTTCATTTAATATTGACATATTCCCACTATTATAAGTGTTCCACACCTACAAATCGAAGACTAAAGGGGAAGGCAACTGAAGCAGTTTACCTAAGTGGCTGAAAGACACTCGCAATGCTTCCGTCTCCTGTTGGTTTATTGCCAAAAATAAACGTGTACTTTTAAGCCCTAACCAATGAACAGGGATTGTAGCCCAGGTTAAGAACGAAGGAAAGGGTAAAGTTTTAGACCAAAATTATAGGAGTGGAATGTATTTGTCTCGTAAACATTGTCCTGCTTATTATATGTCTTTCGAAAGGAACAAAGGATACGTACAATAAATCGAAAATTGTTGCCCTTATTGAGCATGGTTATAGCGCTGCGAGGCCTTCAAAGCTATATGGAGCACAGCATCATCAAATTGGAAAAAATACCACGAAAACGGGTTACTGGATAAGTTTTAATTTATGACAAAAATAAAAATATTATGGTAAGGAAGTAAGTTATATACGAGGTACGTCCAGAAAGTAAGTTCCGTTTGGTAATAAAATTAAATGGGTACAGATACAGAATAATTATTTATTGCACAAAATTCTACAACTCTTAAACTACTTTTCCACATAACTGCCGAAATTCTGCAGGCATTTGTCATAGCGTGGCACATGTTTTTGTATACCTTCTTCATAGAAGTTTGTCGCCTGTGTCTTCAAAAAAGTTGGAAACATTTTCTTTCAGCTCTTCGTCATTGTTGAAGTGTTCACCGCCAAGGAAAGACTTGAGATGTAAGAACAGATAAAAGTCGCTAGGAGCGAGGTCAGGGCTGTACGGAGGATGGTCAAACACGTCCCAGCCAAATCCCTGTAGGAGGTTTTTCGTCACATTTGCAGTGTGTGGTCGTGCGTTGTCGTGAAGAAAAACACCTTTTGTCAGCAATCCTCGGCGCTTATTCTGTATTGCACGGCGCAATTTCCTAAGTGTCTCGCAATAAACATCTGCTTTGATTGTTTGACCACTCGGTAAGAAATCAATGAGTAAGACGCCTTTCCAGTCCCAGAACACTGTGCACATCATTTTTCGAGGTGTCAAGATTTGTTTCGGCTTAACCTTTTCTGGAGATGAAGTGTGCCTCCATTCCATTGATTGCCGCTTACTTTCAGGGGTGTCGTAAGAAACCCAAGTATCATCTCCTGTGACTATCTGTGTCAGAAATTCTTCGCCGTCTTCATCATAATGGGTTAAAAACTGAAGTGCACTACCCATCCGTTTTGTTTTGTGTTGCTCAGTAAGACTCTTTGGTACCCAACGTGAGCAAAATTTACGAAAGGTCAGTTTTTCGGTAACAATTTCATGAATTAGTGATCGTGAGCTTTGGGGAAATTCCATAGCGGGAGCACTAATTGTAAACTTGCGGTTTTCCTGGATCTTGTCATCAATCGCGTGAACCAGTTCTTCTGTAACCAAAGATGGACGCCCGCTTCGTTCTTCTTCGTGCACTTCACTACGTCCTTCTTTGAACTGTCGGACCCATCTTCTCACCATTGAATCACTCATCGCATTTTGTCCGTAAACTTCGCAAATTTGCCGATAAATTTCAATTGGTTTCACTTTCCTAGCATTCAGAAAACGAATCACAGATCTGATTACACAAACGGCGGGATTTTCAATCAACACCGACATTGTAAATAAGTACAACAATGCGTATGTGGCTGACAGCGATTTCAAAATGGCGCACGTTTCTTCTCCTTGTTACAGAGCATGTGCGCAACTGCGATCGCAGCGCTGCAGTGGAGATAAATTGAAACGGAACTTACTTTCTGGACGTACCTCGTATAACCGAACCAGGTAACCACATTACTTGAAAAGAGTTATATTAATTCTCAAGCAAAACTTTGATAATAACACTTATGTAAGCTAATGTTCATTCCGAAGTAATTATGGAAAGGTAGAATGCATTGCCATGATGAGGATTTAAACGACCATATTAGTCATCTAATGCCGTTCCTGTGCCGTTTGAGCTAAGTACGATGTTAATGTTAGCACGTCATGAAATTCCCTTTGACTCGAATTTTCGCAGCATAACGCCATTCTCAACTTCAACCTACATTATACTTTTTCATTCTGATTCTATCGTGCCAACTTACGCAATAACAATGGTTAATATTGAATTATGTTTTCTCAAAGAATATAAAATTGCCTTTGGTCCTAGCCTGTGTTCCACTCCGCCATCCTGAAAAGAAGATATGGCAATCAATGATTTCGTTAGAAGCAGCTGAAGCCTTGATTGCTGGAGGATCTGTTTTATTAATTCCTTACCAACTTAAAACACAGGTCATCTATATTGACACGTTTTTTGCACCCAGTTTTCACTTTTTTAAAACTGGTAATTCAGTTTTGTTCAAGAAAATGGTTTTATTATGAGAACCAATATCGGTCATTCCCCGATAATTTCACGTGGAACCTGTGGTGCATGATATTCCTATAGTTAATTGTCCATATTTTTAGTAATTTCTTGAGATTGAACTTAAAAGACTTGGTGCTTCCGCAGCTCTCTAAAACATGGGTAACAATATTTAAGGCACTCATTTTATTAGCACTTCTCTATTAAGTACGTAGTGGCATCTCTTTCTGCTGCCATGTGGCCCATTATAAGGTAAGCTGGCTTCACATTTCTGAGGATTTCTTGAATGCTTCGGTTTCTGGAAAGCTCCACTAGTATCTTCGGATCTCTTCCTTCTCCGGTACCGCAGTCTGTGGGTGAGCCGCAAAATTAACCCTCATAAACCACTCGTCTCCTTGCCACAGTAATTAATTATGTCAACATGATTTTGTCCCTGCAACAAGACTGATTTTGTTGTTTAACGGAAGCTTTCGCAGTCTGATTATTCAATTCTAAATCTCTAAAATCTGCGTTTACTTTTCAAACAAATTTGCAGTTATAAAAACCAGTTTCAAGTAATTTCTTTAAGACCTAATCTGTATACTCTTAAAAATCTGATATATTTTATGGTTATATACTTAAAGATGCAGGAGAAATAAGGTAACATATTAGACTAAAGTGAGGCAAATCATTTAAAAGCTGGTCACCAAGTGCAGACAAATAAAACTCCGGTCAGGAGTAGACAAAAATAAAGATTACTTTGAATTTCCCATTTGAGTAAAGTATAACTATTGGGAAATTTAAACCAACAAAAGGGAATATCACGGAAATGGTTAAGTCAAATAAATATTTATTGAACATTAATTGTGTGTTTTAGCGAATTCTACATCTTTTGTGCCGTAACATTGTGTCTACCTCTTAAGGTTTACCAGCTATGTAAAGGTTATCAAGAATTATATATAATGTAAATATGTTTCATATTTTAATGTAAATCGATGCTCAATTTTGATGAAATAAAAAATTGTGTGAAGTCTTTCAAAAATGGGGTAGTTTGGGTTGGACCGTTTCCTTAAAATATTCGTACTACAACCTTCGATTTGTTTCATTGATAAATTAATAAAACAATGTATTTATGAGAGACTTTCATTTACAGAAGAGTTATGCTAATGTTAGTCACACACACATACATGGACCTTTCACTAATGCTGTTTATTCAGGGGCCACAAAAACGTGTATTTCCGTTGAGATATCGATATCAAATTTTTGGTTGGAATGCAGTAGGTACATTACATTTACTTTTTAAAGTAAATATATTATTAAATGAAGAAACGAAACAATAAGTCTTGACGAAACCGTCGCCCTCCATGGTATAGTGGTTGCCATGCTAGCCACGTATACCCTAGGTCGCGGGTTCAAACTCGGAGTAGGACGATGCATTTTTTCGGGCATGGCTTCCTTCGGAAGGTAAGTAAAGCCGGAGGTCCCGTGTTGTAGTTTTTACCGCACGTAAAAGAACCCCAAGCCTAAAAGAATAGGCCTCTGAGCAAAATTAAGCGGTCTTAACGGCCAACAGAATGGGACGCTATGAACCACAGCAGATAAAGAGCGTCCATAAATAAAGCTCAATTTAAATTCGACGAAACCAAAAATCCTCCGAGTTTTTTCTTTCTTTCCCTTATTCTTTCTTCTTCGCTTCTGAACTTTTTAATCTTATTTATTCTTTTAATTTATAAACACAAAGAATACAACAAATTTCTGCATCTGCTTTTTGAAGGACACTCATTTTACAGGGCTGCGGGTAACGAATACATCATTTTAATGTTGCGTCGTTTGTTCTATTGAACGAGACTAATTATATTGTCATCGTTAAAGTGTTAATATCTCCATTTGTTTGCGCAGAGTTGTATTACTTGTATGGCAGCTTTTGCTTTATCACAAGCTTAGCACACGGTGGATTATATGGCAGGTAAATATTTGGACAGCCTTTGCCTTAAATGAAGCACTAAATTTGCTTCCAGATAATAACCAAACATAGACATGACGGGAATATCTCTGTTTAATGTCTGGCATTATCACATCACAACTACATGCCTGTGTTTCCGTCTGATGCGATATTGTTTTCTACCAGTATCTGAATCCGTTCCCTTCATAAGAGAATTCGCTAGTGAAAGAAGATATGAGGCAAGAGCTAAAAGCAAGATTTTATTCCAGGAGCAGAATAAAATTGAATTAAACATGACTAACGTACATTACTTTCTCTTCTTCGTGCATATTACTGCATTCCACCCAAAAATTCTATACGGAGATACCACGGAAAATACATAAACAAAAATCTGTTGTGTTACATTCACATGACTTTCTCTATATCTGTGCAATAAATTTAACTTGCTTACTTGTAAGTAGAAGCGAAATAAGGAAGTACCATAAGTTAAAGTGTTAGTCAAGGCTGGTTGCTATGTGACTGAAGTTCCTTTGTTTGTATGGACACGAGTTCACAAAGTCCTGTATGAGAAAAGTGTAAGTTTTTATAGCTGAAACCAAAACAAAGAATATCTCAAAAACAATCACCTCCACGAAAAAAATGTATGTAACATAAATTGTGTGTTTTAAAGTGTTCTACATTTGTTGTGAGGTAAGTTTTTGTACATTTCTTACGGTTTAGCAGTTATACAGAGTTCCGTAAAATTGACCCAGAAGAGGCTATTCCCAGAACATTTAAAATATACATTTTATTTATCAGGCAAATATCTTTAATATATGCCATTTTAATCAAAATCGTTAGACCCTTTTTAGTACATCAAAATTTTCGAAAAAGTTCCAATTAAAGGGTAGTTTGTGGTGGGAGGGGATTTTTCTCAAAATCTTCGTGTCACATCCCTGGAAGATACTAAACTTAAATACCAAATTTGGTATTTTACCGACTTTTCATTTTTGAGTTATCGTGTTCACAGACACACGGACACAATGACACACAGACACACACATGGAACTTTTTCTGAAAATACTTTTTTTGGATACCGGGGACCCTAAAACATATATTTCCGGTGAAATCTCGGTATCGAATTTTTTGGTGGAGTGCAAAACCTTCTCTACACACTATGTACATAGTACGTATAGAGAAAGTAAAAACTACTGTCCACTGGATACTGTCAACGAGGTATCTTATGGAACAGTTTAATTGCTCACGACCAAGTTGTTAAAGTGACGTAAAATAAAATAGGATTCAACATCTGGTGAGTTCCATTCACGTGACTTTCTCTATCTGTTTCACAAATATACTTTGCTTGCAAACGATTATTCTTTTTGTCTACGCCATGTTAAACAAGATAAACTTTGCCAGAATTGGTCTTATTACTTGCCTTTTTAGCAGAAGGAAAATAAAAGAATGCAGTTGGCTAAAGGGAAACCAAGACCGTTTAAGTGAAACAATTTGAATTCAGTTTTCTTTACTTGCTAGGAGTAAACATAAGAGAGATCAAAAGAAAGCCGTCTGCCGTTTAAGCAAAGTTTAAGTACTTTAAATATGAAACAAAATCTCGGAATATCTCGAAAACGGGTAGCTCTACGAAAAAAAAAACATATGACATAAACTGTGTGTTTTAATGAGATCTATAATTGTGTGCGTTAAGGTTTGGACTATCTCTTACCAGTTATTCAAAAATAATGCAAAAGTCATCCAGAATAAAAGGATCTTCAGAGACTATTCCCAGAAAATATAATATATACATTTCGTTTGTCATGAACATATCTTAAACATGTGATATTTTAATAAAAATGGTTAGAGGCATTTTAGAGAAAATCAACATTTTCAAAGAATAGGCCATCTAAAGGATAGTTGAGGGCGGGGAATCTTCAAGAAAGTCATGCAACTCCAAAGTACCTTTTACATGCAAAACTTTTCGAAATGTTTGATTTTCCCATAAACGGTTGTAACGATTTTGATTAAAGTCCGTACATTGAAGATATACCTATACGTGACAAATAAAATGTGTTTCTTCAACTATCTAGGAGTAGCCTCTGAAGACTAGTTTATTCTTGATAACTTCTGTATAATTTGTAACTAGTGAAAAATAAAACTACTACACAAAAAATGCATTTCTCTTTAAAACATACAATTTATGTCATATAGCTACATTTTTGTAAAGTTAGCGGTTTCCTAAATATTCCTGTTTCAATTTTTGAATACTTAAACTATTTTCAAGCGGGAAGTGATCCTTTGTTTCATAGCTCTTTTGTTTTACTTCTGGTCATGCAAAGATAAGTGAATTTCAATTGTTTCACATAGTGACCAGCTTTTTAAATCTTTTATTATCGCTTTAGCTTAGTGCGTGCTCTTATTTCCCCGAAACTTATAAGGAACTAGGTACAAGACGATATCTGCAAATATCTATTTCGATTAGCATAAAGTAGATTTAAGAATAAGCTTTGTATGAATAGTTCGTTATAGTATAGATAGACAGTCATGATAATTTTTTGTTTTGTTTATATGTGTTTGTTTGTTTGTTTGTTTGTTGTTGCTCCTTTCCTATGTGGTGGAATCTTTGCTACAGATTTCTAATTTTACTTTTGACAGGAAACCTGTGGCAACAATGTTACCTAATGTTTGCTACCAGTTAGTCATCTCATCTATGTTAAAATATAACTCGTTACATTTATATGACCTTCTCTACCCAATCTTCAATGATTATTCTTAAAACTGTTATTGTTCTATTTTCTTGTTCTATCGGTATAAACATTTGAATTATTAAGTATTTCCTTAGGCAAAATGGCAATAGCGGAATGCAAAAGTCTTTAAATGATAGTCAAAACTTTTAAGAGCTTGTCACTATGTATAGATTTGAAAGTTCGTTCTGTTCGCATGACAAAGAGAAAGAATAAAAGAAAAGCGACTTCTTATTTTAAAAAAGTGAAAAAATCTCCCCTTTAAAGGGGTATATATATCTATATATATAGTTATTGACCCGGATACCAGATATGCCAGTAAAAAACATTACAAACCATGTATGAGGCAATGGTTAGGGCTTCATTACTATATGGAAGTGAGAATAGGGTAGATAATCTAAATAAAATACAATATCGTTTCTGGAAACGTATTCTGGGATTGGGGAGGGGTATTTCTAATCACGGTGTTCTTCGTGAGGTAGGATGCTGGGAAGATGCTGTATATGCTAAATTAAGTGCAGTTAGATACTGGCTGCGAATAATTAAAGGTGATCAAACAACTCTTAGAGCAATATGTTATCGGCATGAGATGAATAACATAGAGCATCCAAATGGTGGGCGGCGGGGCTACGACGGGGATTATCAAAGATTGGCTTAAGCGATATTTGGCAAAGGGGCAGCGCAAATAGATATAACGTTGTGAATAAAGTAAAAAGACGACTATGTGATATAAACAGGCAGGAAATAGAATCTCAATGTTGAAACAAATCGTCATTGCACTTAGAAAACGAAATAAAAATTGAGTGGGGTAAAGAAACATATATTTTAAAATTGGGTATGGAACAAAGATCGGGAATAGCGTGGCTCAGGTTGGCAGGATGGAAAACCCGTAAGGTAATTGATGAAGTGGTAGGCCGATTTGCCCATTATGTGGGGATCAGGAAGACTGGACAAATATTTTGGCAGATTGCGTGCAGATGGAGGGTGCCAGGAAACAATTATTGCCGGAAGCATTTTTAGCTTCAAACAGACGAACGACACATCATTCTAGGATTTGATTTTAAACAGCCAAAATTGACCAAGCCTGGGCACATACTTTATGGAAGTACGTGCACTAAGAGATAAAATATTTGTGTAAATATTTTAAAGACTTATTTGGTGTTTGACTATTACGTGGTGTAGTTGTGAGTGTGTGGGTGTATGTTATCAGTGTTCTTTCTCTTACTATTCTGTGGTTCTGTTGTCGCGCGCGTGTGTGTGTGTCTCTGTGTTTGTATGTATTTTCAATGTTGTTAAGAGATATAAAACATACATATAGGTAATATTTTATACTCAAGTATATTTCGACAGCATGTATGCCATGATTAATGTTACAGTCGCATCCTTGGAAGACGAACTTAAAGTTTAATGTATAACTATCATATAGTTTCTGAGTAACGTATTCATATACTCGCACGGACACGGTCCCTTTTTCTAAACATGGTTTTTAGATTCATGAGGTCTCGGAACATATATTTCCGGTAAAATTTCGACATCAAATTTTTGGGTAGATGCAATTCTTTTGCTGCGTGCTATTTGTAGTAGAGGATGTAAACATTCAACATAATATCTTATAGAGCTGTTAGAGGTAAAAGTGCAGATATTTGTATTGGTAATTGAGGTCAGTATAAGGAACAAACTTGCATCAATATTTGCTTCATTTGCGAACTAATAAGTTTATTATTAAGAGAAGTATGTTTTCAGGTTGGGTGGCAACTTCAAGTTGCTTAGCACATACAAGACAAACGTATTTATTTTTCTCGAGAGAGAGAGAGGGAGGAAGGCGTAACACAGAGTGAGCAGGCTTCGCGCTAGCGAATGTTGCATCGGAAATGATTTCGAATGCTTTCTGTAAGACCAATGATTCTGCTTTAGCGAGGCCAGCAGGACACGAATTGAGGTGTGAAAACTTTAAGTAGAACAGATAGGTTTATTGAGAGATATTGTTCATTTTGTGGCGCAGTTATGATGATGTAAATGAGCATGAAGCAGTAAATTATGTGAATAGTTTGTGGAAAACTGTTAAACGTAATGAGAAAACAACTACCTCACAGATACATGTTAAGGGCAATTTATCAGAACATCTGCATCTATATCCCTAACACCCTGTATGATTGTTAAAAGCATTTTTGAGATAATAAAAATTTAATTAAAATGACGCAGGGTGGAGTATTCTTGAAAGTCTTCGTATCATTGAAATATAGTTTGTTGGTGGCGTGTCTGCCTCTCATTCAAGAGATCCCGAGTTCACATCTAGGTTAGGGGCTCATTTGAGTATCATTTAACCCATTTCATTCATCGCAAGATATGATCTATCAGGTTAAAAGGACCTTAAACTTAAAAAAGGTATTTATTCCACGTTGTGGATTTACTAAAATAATTGTTTGTATTCGAGGAATCTCAAAACTTGATTTTTGTAATGTTTTTGCATAATGCAATATTTCCTCTACAATACGTATCTCTGGAGATAGGTGGTTGAGAAACTAAAAAGAAATGAAACGAGAAAAAGAAAGAATACCAAGACCGCTCCTTAGCTAACAGGCTGAGCTAAGTGAAAGATTGAACTTGTTTTATTTTTTAAAATTCTATATTACTTTTATTTTACGTTACATTAACAAATCGGTCAAGTCGCGATGTAACTGTTTGATAAAATACCTCGTTAACGGTAAATGTTAGAACCATACTAACTTCGTTTTGCGTCATGTAGATTGTGTTAGGGCTGTACTACATCCGTAGTCAGATGGCAAAGTCTCTTCTCTTCACACCAAATCTACCACGAAAAGCAAATGGGATTAGGGAGTCATCCAATCTACTGATTTTACTATCAGGGGACTTCATAGACTATTGCTAGAAAATTCAATATTTACATTTAGTTTGTCATAACATTATATTAAGCATATACTAGTTTAATCAAAATCCTTGGAACCATTTTGAGAAATTAAAGGGTAAAGGGTAATTGAGGGTGGGGGATTTTCTAGAAAAGTTTCGTTTTGCACCCTTGAAAGATACTGAACATAACTACCAAGTTTGAAATTTTGTTATTGAGTTATGCTGACTACAGATAGACAATTTCACACACACGCGTGCGCGCGACCTTTTCCTTAAAATACATTTTTACTTTCTCTACACGCGCTATGTACATAGTGTATAGCGAAGGTATGGCATTGCATTAAAGAATTCGATACCAAGATTTCACCGGAAATCATGTTTTGGGAAACCTTGAATCCAAAAATGATGTGTTCCATTCACATGAGTTTCTCTAGATCTCTGCAACAATTTATTGAAAAAGATTATGCTTCCATTTATTTCATTCTAATCCAGAAACAATTAACAGAAATAGTCTTATTACTTGCTTCCTTGTAAGTAGAAACGAAATAAGGGAGTACCATAGGTTAAAGTGATAGTCAATAGCTGATCGCCATGTGGCTGAAGTTCCGTTGTTTGTATGGACAGAAGTTGACAAACTCCTGTATGAGAAAAGTATAAGTTTTTCAAAGCTGAAACTATAAACAAGGAATATCTCAAAAACGATCAACTTCACGAAAAAAATATATACAACATAAATTGTGTGTTGTAACATGCTCTACATTTTTTGTGTGGTAAGTTTTTGTCTATCTCTTACGGTTTAGCAATTAGCAAAATTCCGTAAATTTCATTCAAAATAAAGAAGTCTTCAGAGGATATTCTCCGAAAATTCAAGATATACATTTAATTTGTCATGTAAATATATTTAATATACGATATTTTAATCAAAATTTTCGAAAAAAATTCTATGTAAAGGTTAGTTGGGGGTGGGGAATTTTCTTGAAAATCTTCGTATCGCGTCCTTGGGAGATACCAAACTTAAATACCAAGTTTGGTATTTAACGTCTTTTCATTTTTGAGCGACACACACACGCACACACGGACCTTTTTCCAAAAATGCTTTTTCTGGATTCTGGGGGAGCGAAAACATGTATTTCCGGTAAAACCTCGGTATGAAACTTCGGGTGCATTGCAATACCTTCTCTATACACTATGTACATAGTACGTGTAGAGGAAGTAAAAATATTTCTTGAAAAAGGCTCGTAGGGTGTGTGTGTGTGTGTGTGTGTGAATGTGTATATGTCTGTGGACAGCATAGCTGAAAACCAAAATGTCCATTAAATATCAAACTTGGTATTTAATTTCAGTATCATCCAAGGAGAAAATCCCCCCACTTTCAACTACCCTTTACATGAAAATTTGTCGAGATTTTTGACTTTCTCAAAATGGCTTTAGCGAGTTTGACTAAAGTATCATATATCAAAGATATTTACGTGACCAATAAAACGCCGTGGCCGAGTGGTTAGACCACTAGCCTCTCACCTACACGGTCGGGGTTCGATCCCAAGCGACCGCATGTGAGATTTATGGTGGACAAAGCGGCTCTGGGGCGGGTTTTCTCCGAGTACTCCGGTTTCCCGCGCCATCGCATTCCACCGGTGCTCCAACATCATTCATGTATCATCAGTGTCACCGCCTGGGGTGCCATTAGTAGTTAAAGCGGGCATTAAACACTACCAAAAAAAAGGACGAATGAAATCTATATCTTGAATTTTGTGGCAATAGCCTCTTTTAAGATTTCTTTATTGTGAATGATTTTTGCGAAATTTTGTATAACTGGTAAACCGTAAGAGATAGACAAAAATTTACTATAGAAAAAATGTAGAGCTCGTAAGAATACACTATTTATGTTATGTGCATTTTTTTCCTGAGGATGCCCGTTTTTAAGATACTCCTTGTTATTGATTTCAGTTTTAAAAGACTTGTACTTTTTACATACGGGAACTTGTCTACATCTGGCCACGCAAAGAATCGGATTTCCATGCCATAGCAACCACATTTTAAAGCATTTGACTATTGCTTTAGCTTAGTGTATATCCATATTTCCCTTTCTACCTTTAAGGAACTAAGGAATAAAACCATTTCTGCTAATGTTTATTTAGATCAGCATGAAGAAGACAGAAGAATAAGCGTATTAACAACAATTAGTTACACAGATATAGAGACAGTCATGTGAATGGAGCACATCAGATTTTTCTCTTTAATCAGAGGACGCTAAAATATATATTTCCTGTGAAATCTCGGTATCGAATTTTGGAGTGGAATACAGTACCTTCTCTTATATTTACTTTGCATATACGTCCTAGAGAAAGTAATATAAATAAAAAAGTAAATCAATAAACTTATAACTGTTTCACGTGTTAATAGTAAATAATCCTTTTCCTCCTTTATGGAAATCTAATGTTTCATTCATATGGCTTTCTCTACATCTCTGCAACAAATTATTGTTAAAAACATTGTTCTTCCATTTCTGTCATGATAATCCAGAAAAAAATTAGCATAAATGTTATTTTTACTGCCTTTCTTGTAATTAGAAGTGAAATACACTAGGCTAACGAAATAGTTTGAAAGTGCCTTTGTTTGTATGGACAGGAGTTGAAAAAGTCCCGTATGAGAAAAGTATAAGTATTTTAAAGATGAAACCTTAACAAGGAATATCTCAAAAACTGTCATCTCCAAAATAAAAAGTTTAGAACATAATTTGCGCGTTTTAACGAGCTCTACAAGTTTTATATAGTAAGTTTTTGTCTATCTTTTGCGGTTTACCAGTTATGCAAAATTCCACAAAACACATCTAGAATAAAGATGTCTTTGGAAGGTATTCCCAGAAAAATCAAGATATACATTTTGTTTGTCATGTCAATATTTTTAATATATGATATTTTAATCAAAATCGTTAGAGCCATTTTTAGAAAATCAAACTTTTTCCATGTAAGGGTAGTTGGGGGTGGGGGATTTTCTTTTCGTTTTTGGGCTATGCTATCCACAGATACACACGGGCCTTTTGTTTTGGATTCAGGGGGACCCAAAACATGTATTTCCGGTGAAATCTTGGTATCCATTTTTTGAGTGCATTAAAATACCTTTTCTATAAACTACGTACGTAGTACGTGTAGAAAGAGTAAAAAAGTGAAGTAAAGTCAAGAGGAAATCACGAAAATACGCTAGCCATATAGGTCAGTCCTGTCGAATGCGGGCCACGGATTGCGGATTCTTGCGGTATGTCAAAAGATTATACTTTGGAGAATAAGCCAGGAGGCTGTGACACTTAACTCCTGGAACACATGTCGTCTGAGAGAGGATAAAAAGGCAGTGAGTGGAGGCAATGGACTGTCAAGATGAGCCCAACGATGGGGTTTGCAGCCAGAGACTTTTTTGAGTTTTTCCTCAGAAACGGGGCTTGTTGGAAAGGGTAAGGAAGTTTTCTGAAAGAGAAATACCTCTCCCAACTTTCTGTGGTTATTTCTCTAGTTGTGGTTCCTCCAAGTTTTAATTGTGTTTCCTTTTATTGTAAACAAAAGGCAACCGAGCTAGAAGTTTGTTTTTAACTGTATGTTATTACTCCTAACCAAGCTCATTTTCTCACCAGCCTTGGTTTTTGAAAGCGTGCTGGAATAATATAACGAGTTGGCTGCAATAAGTTTACAAATATGATGTTTGCGTTTGGGAAGCGTGCTTCTGAAGGGTATTAAATTAAAAAGGATACGTTTTATTTATTTTTTCATTCAGTTTAAAATATTATTCACGTTTTCCATCGGCCAAATAAAAAAAATCTGACGTGCTCCATTTAAAGTAATTTCTCTGCCTGTTCTGTAAACAAACTATTCTTACAAAAAATTATTGTTTTGAATACGTCAAGCAGAATACGTTGAATTTAACAGAAATAGTCTCATTTCTAAGTGCCTTCTAAGTGGTAGGGAGTTAAAGGAATACGTTAGGCTAAAAGTCAAGTTTTTAAATTATAAAATTTTTGAATAAATAAATAAAATATGTACAGAATGTTTTACTGGATGTTTCTGGGAACTATCTCTTTATGCTAAACTGCTTTTTTTATTCGGATTTTTAAATAAAACTAAGAATAAAGTACTATTTATGAAACAAGTATTGACCTTTTTATGTTACATAGATTTAGTTATTTTTTATGATTCACAAATTAAAGACTTGGAAAAATATTGTGTTCAGAGTATAAAATTATCTTTTATATGATTTATGGCAGAACTAATGAGCTTAAACTAATTGGTGCACAAACATTGCCACCCTTCCTTTCATATTCCATTGTGCATGTTTGGAGCTGTATATGCGAATAATTACAAACAGCGAACAGTCAACGACATTTCGATCACAGAAATTATCAGTATGAAAAAACATTTGGAACCGCTTTGCAGCCCATGTTTTCAATATAAGAGATGTCCCACGATTGCACCTTACGAAGTGTTGCCTGGCAATACATACCCCAAATTAAGAGATTTTGCAGCACGTGTTGTTGCAAAGTTTGGTTCCAAATATACATGCGAGTAATAATAATTGTTTTCTAAATTGAACTATTCTGAGAATGATACAATTAAGTTTTGAATGATGATATCCTTAGATCAATACTACATATTTCTGAGTCAATAACTATTCTATACTATTTTCTACTTCTATAATATTTGTAACAACAGCGTCAATTCCCAGAATCGTATGAGTGTCCCAGAAAGTTTTTGCAGAAATTTGGTCCCGCAAGAGTCCTTTTACATCCCGGTAAATCTACTGACAATGGGACTTCACTTTTAAGCACATTTAAAAAACCATCGGTCTGGGCCGGGTTTGAACCCACGACCTTGAGATCAGGCGGAATGCTCTTAAATACTGAGCTATCCAGACAGACTTTACTTTTATAGTGTGTACCATTAAGAACGCGGGTTTTTAACTGTTGAATAGAGTACTCTATTTTTACTTTCTCAATACGTACTATGTACATAGTGTATAGAGAAGGTATTGCACTCCACCCAAAAATTATATACCGAGATTTCACCGGAAATATATGTTTTAGGGTCCCCTGTATCCAAAAAGAGTATTTTCAGGAAAAGGTCCTGTGTCTGTGGACACGATAACTCAAAAACGAAAAGTCGGTAAAATACCAAACTTGGTATTTAAGTTTAGTATCTTCCAGGAATGCGACACGAAGATTTTGACAAAAATACCCCCACCCCAAACTACCCTTTACATGGAACTTTTTTCGAAAATTTTGATTTTCTCAAAAATGGCTCTAACTATTTTGATTAAAATATCGTATATTAAAGATATTTACCTGAAAAATAAAATGTATATTTTGAATTTTCTGGGAATAGCCTCTGAAGACTACTTTATTCTGGGTCAATTTTACGGAATTTTGCATAACTGCTAAATCGTAAGAGATGGACAAAAACTTACCACACAACAAATGTAGAGCACTTTAAACACACAATTTATATTAAATACATTTTTTTGTGGAGTTGATTGTTTTTGAGATATTCCTTGTTTTTGGTTTCAGCTATAAAAAACATACTTTTCTCATACAGGAGTTTGTGAACTCGTGTCCATACAAACAAAGGAGCTTCAGTCACATAGCAACCAGCTTTTAACTATCACTTTAACCTATGGTGCCCCCTTATTTCGCATCTACTAACAAGGAAGCAAGTAATAAGACTATTTCTGCTAATTTTTTCTCGATTAGATGAAGTAAATAGAAACATTTGTTGCAGTGATGTAGAGAAAGTCATGTGAATGGAACACATCAGATTTTTATGAAATGTAATTATTTCAACACCAATACAAAGGATACGTGTTGCCAATACATATGAAAAATTACATCTGGCAAATGGTCCCATGAGTTGCTCTCTATATTGTAATAATTTATGAATGAAATTTCTTGTCACCTTCAGACAAATGTGCTCTTCCATTTGGGCGATGACATTTTGATTCCCTTTGTTAGTTGTGGTATTGTTCGGGGATTATTGATATAAACCTGTGATTTTAAATACTCCCAAAGCAAGAAGTCACATGTGCTAGGACACTGGTTAGTTCTGATTGCTGTTCGGTGAAGGAACTCGTTCTAGAAATTTATTCAACATGAGTGAAGTATTGCTGGTAACGCAATCCTATTGGAACCATAATTGCTCAATAGTTATATCATTAAGGTCAAGTTTCTACCACATTCCGGTAGCGTTGTCCTCCATTCTTATCTTCAAAGAAGTAAGATCCCATGCCCCAACCACCCCAAAATCCACACCAATTTCTCTTTGAATATTGAAGGGATACGCAAGCATTTTCTACCCCCCCCCCAGAAGCGGCAATTTTATTTTTACCTAACCGTTTAAATAAAAATGTGCATTGCCATGTCTGAATTTTCTCCCCAAAATCCATTCACATCTACGTTGTGAACTGTTTGCCTACAAGTTGGTATTCTGCAGTGACGAAACCTCCCAACATCTTCATAGCGATATATGCGAAGACATTCAGCTGCAACTTGGTGGGGTAAGTTCCTACTACTCATTCCTTCCCCCCTTCGGCGGGCCACTGTGGGATATAGTTCTTCAATCTAGCTGGAAATTCGCCCAGGGATAGATAGTCTTTAAAGTTTGACTGCCTAGCCGCCATGGATAGGCAAAAAAGGGTTTTCTTTCGGTTTGGGCATATTGTGGGGTTATATGATTTGGTGAGTCTAAATTTTTATTTTGAAAAACCTATTTTGTTAGCCAGGATAATCAGACGGTTCTTTTATTGCAAGATTTAGTTTTCAAATTGTTAATTTAAGGCCTGTAACTTACAAAAGTGTAACAAATGTAAAATTTATTCTAAGCAAAACGCATTAATATTAAAATTAGTTATACTTTTAATGGATGCTTGCTAAAAGATTTTAAGTTAATAAATAAAGAAACTCTGCTAGTGTTTTTTGCGGTTTCCGGAATCGTTCTCTCTAGGCCTTTAAGAAAACTTTGATTTACATTTTTTTATTTAAGATTTACTCTGGGTTTTTGTAGCCAGTTGTTTGCCTAGAATAACGACAGTATAGTTACAAATGGTTCACCCCATATATATTATAAATCTGCAACTTTGTGTACTTTAATTTTGATAAATGAGATGCTTCTTTTTATAGTCATTTTATTTCTTTTTTCAAACATATTAGCTCATGAAAACCCCCAGAGTAGGCCCGGGCGGTTACAACTGCTAAGTAAAGATGAGATTTAGCCCTCTAGAGGACAGATTAACCTACATGCGCAAGCATTTGTGAAAACATCCGTCCCCTACAATTTTCTGTGACCTGCTTGGAAAACGTAATTCTCTTTTGTAAAATTGTTTGCGCTTGGCCAACTCTCACATTCCCCGCCTCCCACATATCTCTACGAGTATTGCATACCGTTCTGCCTTCCACAAACAACATTTGCCGGTTTTAAAAATTACGTAGACGAGAGGAGGGGAATCCGCTGCTAACTCGATTAGGGTGCCCTCTGCAGACTGCCGAAATGCATTACCGGAATCCCTTCCAATAATCATTATTCTCATCACATATGAGCAAACTCACAGGTAAGGACGTGGCCCAGTTTCCGGGTAGGTACATTCATTTGCTTACTGAATATAGGATGTTTCAAAATAACACCAACCAAGATGTGAACGGTGTAACTCAGATCCTTTGTGATATGAAAATATAGTAAAAAACGAAAAGTCGGTAAAATACCAAACTTGGTATTTAAGTTAAGTATCTTCCAGGGATGCGACACGAAGATTTTGAGAAAAATCCCCCCACCCCCAACTACCCTTTACAAGGAACTTTTTTCGAAAAAATGGCTCTAACAATTTTGATTAAAATTTCGGATATTAAACATATTTACCTGACAAATGAAACGTATATCTTGAATTTTCTGGGAATAGCCTCTGAAGAGTAGTTTATTCTGGATGAATTTTACTAAATTTTGAATAACTGCTAAACCGTAAGAGATGGACAAAAACTTACTACACAAAAAAATGTAGAGCACGTTAAAATGCACAATTTATGTTAAATACATTTTATCGTGAGTTCATCGTTTTTGAGACATTCCTTATTTTTTGGTTTCTGCTATGAAAAGCTTATACTTTTCTCATATAGGAACTTGTCAAATCCTATCCATATAAACAAGGGAACTTCATTGACATAGCAACCAGCTTTTGACTATCACTTTAACCTATGATAGTGCCTTATTTCGCTTCTACTTACAAGGAAGCAAGTATTAAGACTATTTCTGCTCATTTTTTCTGATTAGCATAAAGTAAATAGAAATATAAGCTTTTTAAGAATAATTTGTTGCAGGGATATAGAGAAAGTCATGTGAATGGTACACATCAGATTTTTAATTTTAGCCTAGTAGAGTATGTTTTAACATTTGCTAAAATAGAATGGACCGTAATCTGCTTCACTATAATGAAATACCACGTCTTTCCTGGAAAGTATGGAACCAAGCGACAAACAACATATTTCATCTGACTGCTTTTGGTTAAGGATGTGCTATTAAACAAGGTTGTTGAAATGCAAATAAATAGTAATAATCTCGATGTCATGTTCCCTAAATTGCATTTCACAAACTTACAACATATTCATTGGGGAGCAATGACAATGAAGGGGTTATATTGTAGCACTTTCCAAGCGTTTACTTAATGATTTGATATTTAGAAATTGGTAAATAGTTCTAAAAGTGTTAAAAACCTAAAAAAATAGTTTAAATACCTTGGAATTATCTGTAGAAACAAAATTCTTTCTGTAAGTGGCACTAATTCATTTAGATTTCAGATCTTCAACTTCTCATAATTACCATTAAAATTTGGTACACTACATTTCGAGGGCAGTCGTCTCCTTAGCGCGTTTGCAGTGCGGCTGCTTGCCAAGCTGGAGACCTGAGTTCAATTCCCGTACCGGCAAGGGGAATTTTCCCCCCAGGGAGACGTGGTTGCACTCAGTCTCGTGAGGTCCCTGGGGAGCCATTTGAGGAGCTACTGGGTTGAGAGGTAGCGCCTCCAAATCGAGAAGACCGCTTCAACCGGCCGGGAGGGACTCGAGGCGCTGCTCACGTATCACCCTCTAGCATTGCACCCCATTCATGACGTCTTCGGGCCGAGAGGGGGGGCGGAGATGCACCGCCCGGGCTGTAGGTCATGGTGCCTTGTGGACTGAGTGATGTTACATTTCTGGTCATTATTCTTTAATAATTGTTTAAAACTGACTTCTCACACGGAGGTCCCGGGTTCGATTTCCGGCGGGGGCGGGGCGTTGATCTTTAAGCAGAATTATTCCCTATCCCCCACAGAGTCTGAAAGTATGAATGTGAGAGTGAATGTGCATATGTTTAGTAATATAAAGTTTATTAACCCAGTGTTCTGAACCTACAGTTTCACAGTCAAAGCCCCCGATATGACCATTGATGTTAAAGGGGGCTATACAAGTGAAACAATAAAAAAAAAAATTAAAACTACTGATACGACAATAAACCTACAATTTTACACAAATCAAACACATAATGTATGACAACGTATAAAGAGTATGACGTCACCCATATGCTAATGTCTGATGAAAGGCTTTTTTTCTAATTGCTGTTGGCCTGACTCACGCTATCACAGGCAACGCAAGTAGGGTGGGAAGCAACATGTCGCCTGCTTCAGCAACGTATTCGTAAACATATCCATATGCTTACGAAATCTCGTTAAAGAAGCAATATCATTAATTAATTATTTATTTACTCCTCCAACAAACAATTTCATTATAACAGACAATGAATGAAAGGAAATGACTGGGAAAATACTCTGTGATTCATACGCCGCTAGCTCTGCCTTTTACAACAGGACCTCTCAGGTTGCATCCACCGCTGCTTTGCAAGCCGCAAGGTGCAAAAGCGAGTTCGCTAAGTTGACCACAATGCAAAGCCAAACTCATGAAACTCGCGCTCCACCTGTCTCCCTGACCCCTCAGTTTCTCCACTGTTTCTTCCTCACTGCAAAATGTTCGGGCCGAAACGAAGCGCAGTGATGCACGGTGCTCAGCATTTCTGCGCACGGGTTTGTATACGTGCAATTTTATGCGATTATTTTAGTGATACTTTAGCATTAGTGAGCTTGAATATGGAGGCAAGGAATTGATAAAGACAATAAAGACAATAATACTCGGAGAATACTACCAAAGAATTGTGGATAAAATTAACCAAAAATAAATCCCTTCTGTAGTGAGACAAGATGCTTAAATGCACATTTGTACAGTTCAAGCGACATTAATAAATAAATGAAAAAAGAATCTTATTTTACTGTCTTTAATTTCTAATGTTATATACAAAATATGTGCATTTAAAAATAGGATCTTCTTGATATTTACAAAACATTGTTGGTAATTTAATACTAATAGGACAAGTATAAGTTTATTAGGATAAAGCAAAATAAATATGTTTTGCATTCAAAAGCGACCTAAAAATCGTTCGAGTCATAAGTTGACTTTTGAGTAAGAAAGCTAGGACAGATTTTCTAATACGAACGAGGAGAAACCCGTTTGTTTTCATTAAACGTGCTTACCAAGAGTACCCCTGAGCAGTGAGTATATATTCATCCTAGTTAGTGCTTTTTGCGCTATATAACCTCAAAATGATGTGATTTCTCAATGTTACATAAAACGAAGAGTTTCGAAGTAATGACATCAAAGTTTGGAACAGTTAAAGTTTATGCTATTTATTCGAAGAACGGCAAGTAAATGCTTTATAATGAGAGTATGGTATAATTCTGTGGTAGCAAATCAATTTCTGGGAGTCTCTTAATTGAGTAACAATTTTAAAAGAGTATCACGTGATCCAAAAAAAGATACCATTCTTTAATGTGTACTTGTTTAAAAATCTGATGTGTTCCATTCACATGACTTTCTCTACATCACTGCAACAAATTATTGTTAAAAAGCTTTTGCTTCTATTTACTTCCTGCTACTCGAGAGCAAATTAGCAGAAATAGTCTTACTACTTGTTTCCTTGTAAGTAGAAGCGAAATAAGAGAGCACTACAAGTTAAAGTGATAGACAAAAGCTGGTTGATATGTGACTGAAGCTCCTTTGTTTATATGGATAGGAGTTATCAAATTCCTATATGAGAAAAGTAAGTTTTTCATAGCTGAAACCAAAAATAATGAATATCTCAAAAACGATCAAATCCACGAAAAAAATGTATATAACATAAATTGTGTGTTTTAACGTGCTCTACATTTCATGTGTAGTATGTTTTTATCTAAGTCTTACGGTTTAGCAGTTATGCAAAATTCAGTAAAATTCGCCCAGAATAAAGTAGTCTCCAGAGACTATTCCCAGAAAATTCAAGATATACGTGACTGTGAACACGATAACTCATAAAGGAAAACTCGATAAAATACTAAACTTGGTATTTAAGTTTAGTATCTTCCAGAGATGCGACACGAGGATTTTGAGAAAATCCCCCCACCCCCAACTACCCTTTGCATGGAACTTTTTTTGAAAATTTTGATTTTCTCAAAAATGGCTCTAACGATTTTGATTAAAAGTTCGTATATTAAAGATATTTATTCGACAAATGAAATGTATATCTTGAATTTTCTGGGAATAGCCTCTGAAGACTGCTTTATTCTGGATGAATTTTTCATAACTACTAAACCGTAAGAGATGGACAAAAACTTAACTCAGGAAAAATATACAGCACGTTAAAACACACAATTTATGTATCGTATATACATTTTTTTCGTGGAGTTGATCGTTTTTGAGATATTCCTTTTTCTTGGTTTCAGTTTTGAAAAACTTATACATTCTCATACAGGAATTTGGTAACTCCTGTGCATACAAACAAAGGAACATCAGTCACTTTAACCTATGGTACTCCCTTATTTTGCTGCTACTTACAAGGAAGCAAGTAATAAAACTAATTCTGCTATTTTTTTCTGATTAGCCTAAAGTAAATAGAGTACAAGCTTTTTAAGAATAATTTGTTACAGGGATATAGAGAAAGTCATGTGAATGGTACACATCAGATTTTTTTTATTTTCTTTGACATTTTCCATAGGCTGGGTTTTGATGTTTCATATCTTATTGTTGGATCAATAATTTCAGCTCGATCTCTTGCCGAGTTAATCAAGACGACGTCAATTCAACTACTGCTACACTTCTCAGCAAAGCAGTGAACCTTTTCATTAAACTTAATTCGAGGCAATGTGCATGTAGGCTGGATCTCTTGATTCTCAGCAGCTTTTCTCTAGGAAAACTTCCCAGCACATCTGGAAAGGTTTAATCTTCAACGTTTAACACCATCTTCAACATACCTCCCCAACATAACTTGACAGGCCTTTAATTCAAAAAGCATTGACCAGAACTTGATTATCAGTAGTTCTCCCATGCGGTAACAGTGCGTGTTTCATTTGTTGCATGATTTGTCGAGAACTTGCCTCAGGCTGCCAGGCACTTCGTAGAACAAGGGTGTGAACGTTTCCTATTCGGAGTCATCTCGCTCTACTTATTCTTTAACTTGATCCAATTGATCCTGTCCAATGAAAATTTCAATTTCATTTCTACACGCCATAGATACAGGTGTTAATATTAGGTTGTAGTAATGTCGGCTTTAAGTAGGTTTATAATCATATATACATATGCTTTTATTTTTACTTTCTCTATACATACTATTTACATAGTGTATACAGAAGGTGGTCGTCTCCTTAGCGCGGTGGTAGCGCAACTGCTTACCAAGCGGGAGACCTGGGTTCGATCCCCAGTATGGGGATTTTTCCCCCGCTGGGAGGCCTGGACCGGGGTGCACTCAGCCTCGTAAGGTCCCTGGGGGGTCAATTGAGGAGCTACTTGATGGAGAAGTAGCGGCTCCAGGTCATGAGGACCGCATTAACCGGCCGGGAGGGACTCGAGGCGCTGACCACGTCTCACCCTCCAATACTGCACCCCATCCATGACGTCTGTAGTGGACCGAGATGGGGGACGCAGCGGCCGGGCGGTAGGCCAAGGTTCCCCGTGAGCTGTCGTGCCATGGAGTTAATACAGAAAAAGTCGATACCGAGATTTCACCGGAAATGTATGTTTTAGGGTCCCCTGTATCCAAAAAAGGATTTTCAGAAAAAGGTCCGTGTATGTGTGTGTGTCCGTGTGTCTGTGAATACAACTCAAAATCGAAAAATCGGTGAAATACCAAACTTGGTATTTAAGGGATGCGACACGAAGATTTTGAGAAAAATCCCTCACCCCAAAGCACCTTTTACATAGAACTTTTTTCGAAAATTTTTATTTTATAAAAAATGGCTCTAACGATTTTGATTAAAATATCGTATATTAAAGATATTTACATGACAAATAAAATGTATATTTTGAATATTCTGGGAATAGCCTCTGAAGTCTACTTTATTCTCGGTCAATTTTAAGAAATTTTGCATAACTGCTAAACAGTAAGAGATGAACAAAAACTTACCACACAACAAATGTAGAGCACCTTAAAGCTCACAATTTATGTGATATACATTTTTTTTCGTGGAGTTGATTGTTTTTGAGATATACCTTGTTTTTGGTTTCAGTTATGAAAAACTTACTTTTCTCATATAGGAATTTGTCAACTCCTGTCCATACAAACAAAGGAGCTTCAGTCACATAGCAACCAGCTTTTGACTATCACTTTAACTTATGGTACTCCCTTATTTCGCTTCTACTTACAAGGAAGCAAGTAATAAGACTATTTCTGCTAATTTGTTCTCGAGTAGCATGAAGTTAATAGAGGCATAAGCTTTTTAACAATAATTCGTTACAGAGATGTAGAGAAAGTGATGTGAATGGAACACATCAGAGTTTTAATCTTTTTATTAGTTTGTAAATTATTAATTTATACATTATAAATATTGTGAAACATGACTCAAGTGATCATTAGTGCAAATTAGATCGCTCGAAACCAAATTGCATTAAGTTGTAATATGAAAATGCTTGTCTGAAAAACGAAAGTGATGGCTTTAATGCAAATTATAAAGTAAAGTGAAGTTGGTTTCAGATTTCAAAATAATGGAACGTGCTCACACTTTTAAATATTCTCAGCAGAATATGGGAAAATATGAAGTTGATGAAAAATTGAATAAATTTAACCATTTATCTGACAACCCGTAGCACAGAAAGAAATACAATAACAGAAAATTTGCTGCAGTACTTTCCAATAGCACTATGACTGGAGCTTTTGCATTCGCTTTTCTTATTCTATAGCATATTACTGGGTATATAATTATTCTCATAAAGGTTTAATTTTCCGTTTATTTTATTTTAATTCAGATAAATATTTCTGAAATAGCTAAGTTACCATTTCAGTACAGATACATACAAAGGGAACAACATTAATAACTAGTCGTTTTTAACTGAATGATGTACTCTTTCAGGAAAATCCCATATCATTTTCTATGAAATCTCAACCGAAATCTGACGGTTCTTTAAAAGAATGCTTGGCCATTGAACAGTTCGAATCATAATAACGGATATCTCGGAAATGGCTGATGCTGCAAAAAAGTTGTTTGAACTAAATGATGCGCTAAAAGCGCACTCACCCGGTTTATTTAATATGTGTATTTGTTTATTCATAGACATTTTATAGAAGCTATTTTAATTTAGACATAGTTTTATTGCTGACGACAAGGCTATCCTCTCAGATTCTGAAGAAGATTTACAAAACGCTGATATAAATTACAACATATAAAGTAAACTATAATTTAAATATATCTACAGCTAAATCCAAAGTTATTGCTTTTAAAGGTCAGAAGTAGAACAAAGCATATATTTCTCATTAAATTTCGACATCGATTTTTTGGAACGAATACAATACCTTCTGTATCTAATATGTACATTATTATACGTGCTAGGGAAATTAATATATAGTATTATATAACTTGTTAAAAATAAAATAATAACTGTAAATTTAATTTTAACAGAACATCAATTACACTATAGAAAGAGCAGCTATGAATTTAAAATCCATTAGAAAGGAGGTCATGGGAAGGCCAGTAAAACGTGGCGAGACAGTGTAACGGAAGCGAAACGGATCTAAGAGTCCAAAATTTGCAGAAGAAGAATAAGAGAGAAAATGCAGTGTATATTTATGAAGATAAAAACAATTGTATATTTTGGATGGTACGGTAACCTTGGAAACCACACTCAACTGATTTTGATAATCCTTTCATCAATGGTTATGTGCTTTAAAACAGCTTATAATTTCATTTTCGAAAGGCTTAACACCTGGAATGTTGAAGTTATAAAAGAGGTTTGTGATGATCATTCCTTGAGAATGATATAGCAGAGAATATATAACTGTGACTTCTTGGAAAGGCATATAAAATTAGACAAAGCAGTGAATATTTCATTCAAAGTACGAGTATTGGACATAAATGGTCCTGATTATGCACCAGATAAAGCAGAAGACATAATCGGATATTCTTATTACAGTATGCTATGCATCTGATGCTGAAACTTTCAGATACCATAATACAAGAATTGTTTTGTGTGTGTGTGTATGTATGTGTGTGTGAAATGTCGGAGGGGATTCCGCACTGAAATCAGTGGCTTATTGTACGTTAGACCCCAGGAGGATAGGATGAGATGATAGTAATTTCAAAGGACTACCAAAACCGGACAGCGGGGAAGAGCCACCTTGGAGGGTCCCGAATGTATTCTAATCAGCTAGCATCTTGGGGATCGTAGCGGGACACATGCGGATACCATTTGCATACTTACCGAGAACAAACCGACCTACATTGGTGACTGCACGCGCCGCATGTAAACAACATGTAGTAATGCGTTGGGGAACGTGGCTCGACGCAGCAGTATACAATGCTGTATATTACAATACTGTTTTACAGTAAAGTAATGCCTTTGATCTTTAATCAAAAATTTCTTGCTTCAAATGGATTGTACTAAGATTTGCAATTCATACAGAAGAACTTTGCAGATATATCTACGACAATAACACATATTTGGAAACATCGAACATTGAAATACCTCAAGCCCTGAAAACTGTCGATGAACTTATGCAAGTAATTAATTAGAGTCCCGTGAAACCCGTTTTAGACCGTGGGAAAAAGAAAGTGAAGACAGTGTTTGGAAAAAATGTTGGATTGTCAATAACGCGTGAAATACGAAATGTGCTACGAGGTGATGCTACGGAAACAATTGCTGATGGAGAATCTTATGATAGTCGATGTTGTCTCCTATTTCCGTTTAGCTCCAATCACATCTTGTGATATAGAGCGAAGTTTTTCACAATATAATGCCTGTTTACGTGCCAATCGGAGACGATTCCTTTTGGCACGTTACGAATATATGTTATTGTGCATGGTATAATCTATGTATCTTGAGATAAATTATGAAACGGATAATAATGCTGAGAACCTGTTGCACAACACCAATTGAATGTATGTAAATATTAAAATTGTTAGTTCCTTAAATAAGTGGTATTTATGTTTACCACCTCAATCGCCTTCTACTGCTAATGAAACATCACAGTCTACCGCGCAACCGTTGCCACATTTTTCGTCTCTATTAGTAGCACTACGCACATACTGTATTGTCAACACATCACAGCTGTATACCATGCTGCGTTAAATTTGATTCTGTCCCGCTATCTGTCTCCAAGATGCTATCCCTATTAATCAATTTATCTCAACCCGGAAAGCGTAAGAGCCTGCGCCGCAGGTCTGGCTAAACACCCTAACATTAAGAATTATTGTAATCGAGTTCATTACTCTGTATGTTAAATAATTGTAGGCCTGAATTCTCAAAAGTACTGAAGCGCCAAAATATCCAAAAGTGAGATATTTCTTTAGAAATGTGCTTTAAGCCAAGGCATTTCCCTCTTAAATGTTGGTCATTTTCATATACCGCACCACATTTTAGAAGAAAACCAAATGTAAGTTTATTACTTTTCCTAATTCCAGATTTAAATATTAATTTATATGCTTTTAGCTCCAATATATGCTTAATATGGTAAATAGTCTCTTACGAATATTTCAGTATGATATAATACCTTGATTCAATGAAAATATTTAATTAAACATTAATTATTCATAACTATAAAGCAATGTTTTGTCACATAACATGCTTGAGGATTCCAATACTCAATTATATAAAGCAAGGGCCGGGAACTCGCAATGGAGGAGAAACAAGGTAACAACCTAGCTCCACTATGGAGTACAGAAAAAGTCAGTGTGTGGCCACCCCATGAGTCAAAATAAAAGTGCAAACTAACCGGTTTGAACAATCGAAGGTAGTAAAAGGTGTAATAGTGAGAAAAAGCGCCCTGCGCTCAATGAGTGCCAGTTACCGTTCCGTGATGAAAGTTTTTTGTCAGTATTCCCTGTAGGGTCAGGTCTCGAATCGTATATTCCGAGAATGTTGTCGGATATTGCACTCTCTTGTAAGCAGTGTATAGAAGGTTTTGTATTTGCCCTTCAATGTAGTTTAAGATATTAATTAGCCTTCAATCACCTTATTACGCAAGCTGCCAATCAAGCATCGCTCTTGCTTGTTTCCATTATCACATATCAGTTATGATCCAAGCAAATGCCTGGCGTGTGTTAGTTTATATCAATACCAGCTGTATTACCCGGGATTACACGGATATGATTTGATAGTTAAAATTGTATATCTGAAATCATAAAAACCAAAACACACATAGGTAACTAAACAGCGATAGATATTGAATTTTGTCAGCATTTTTCATAATATTTAATGCTGAAAGAACTGTTCTGAATTGAATATGAAACACTACCTGGTCCCGATTTGGAATCTCGGTTAGGCTGAGTTAACCGGATAAGGCTTTTTCATCGGGGTTTTCGCTTATCCTGAGAAGACGCATGTCGAGGAACTTAAAACTCCATGGACCTCGGGTTCATCTGAGCATCATCTCCACTCCGTTCATCGCCCGATACAACGTATCAAGATAATAGAAGTAAAAGCAATGAAACAAACAAAACAGACATTATTGCTTTCCTATAATACAGTATTTATAGGTTATGTATTACCCTGAGGACAAATATCTTTTTGAGGGGCCACGGTCGGGCTCCAATTCAGGTCAATAAAATTACAATTATAACTATGGCTCAGAATATAAATTGGTTAATTGGATAGTATTGCAATCCTCGTGAATTTGTAATAGTTAAAGGTATAAAAAATAGAATTGCAATTGATATAGCTAAAGCAATTACCCCGCACAAATGTTCACATGCTCTCTCTGTTCATAAATAACGATATCTTATTTACCTTACCTCTTATAAGAACTCCACATTCTAACATAATTACTTTCCTTACACGTACTATTTACATAGTGTATAGAGAATGTATTGCATTCCACCCAAGAATTCGATACCGAAATTTCACCGGAAATACATGTTTTAGGTCCCCGTGAATTAAAAGAAAAGCATGTTTAAAAAAGGTCCCTGTGTGCGTGTGTATGTCTGTGTGTGTGTATGTAGATAGCATAGCTCAAAAACGCAAAGACGGTTAAATACCAAACTTTGTATTTAAGTTTGGTATCTTCCAAAGATGCGACACGAGGATTTTCAAGAAATTCTCCTCACCCCTAACTATCCCTTAAATGATAATTTTTTTCAAAAACGTTGATGACGATTTTGATTAAAATAATGTACATTAAAGATATTTATCTGACAAATAAGATGTAGATCTTGAATTTTCTGGGAACAGCCTCTGAAGAATATTTTATTCTGGATGAATTTGACGAAATTTTGCATAACTGCTAAACCATAAGAGATGGACAAGAACTTAAATAAGATAACTCCATGGCACGACAGCTCACGGGGAACCTTGGCCTACCGCCCGGCCGCTGCGTCCCCCATCTCGGTTCACTACAGACGTCATGGATGGGGTGCAGTATTAGAGGGTGAGACGTGGTCAGCGTCTCGAGTCCCCCCGGCCGGTTAATGCGGTCCTCACGACCTGGAGCCGCTACTTCTCCATCAAGTAGCTCCTCAATTGGCCCCCCAGGGACCTTACGAGGCTGAGTGCACCCCGGCCGGACAAAAACTTAACACACAAAAAAATGTAAAGCAGGTTAAAACACGAAATTTATGTAATATATATATATATATTTTTTTTTTTTTTGTGGAGTTGATCGGTTTTGACATATCCCTTGTAATTAATTTCAGCTTTAAAAACATACTTTTCTCATACAGAAATTTGTCAACTCCTGACCATACAAACAGGTGTACATGTTGTTTGTTAGTAACATTTTGTCTGTTTGCGAATTATGCAGAATTCGTCCAGAATAAAGAGGCTGTTTCCAGAAAATGAAAGATATATATTTTATTTATCATTTAAATATGTTTAATATGTGATATTTTAATCAAAACCATCAGAGTCATTTTGAGAAAATCCCCAATTTCGATCTCATGTCAAGGGTAGTTTGGGTTGGAGGTATTTTCCTGAAAATCTTCGTGTTGCATCATCGGATTTAACTGACGTTTCTTTTTTGAGTTATGCTGTTCAAAAACACACAGACACACTTTAGGGGGATTTAGACAGCCTGAGAAATGCATTTCCGGTGAAATCTCGGTATTACATTTTTGGCTGTATTACAACGCACTCTCATGTATATTGCACATGGCAAAAAAAGTAAAAAAGGATTAATTTTTAATTCCTCCACCAAGCACTGTGTACGGGCATAAAAGATAGAGAAGATATTGTATTGACACCGAGAATTTTCCAGAAATGCGAGTTTTGAGAGCCCCAGAAAGATATTTCTATAAACAGATCCGTGTGTTTCTGTGTGTGTGTGTGTGTGTGTGTGTGTGTGTGTGTGTGTATATATATGGGCAGCTAACTCAAGAACTAAAAGTCGGTTAATACCAAACTTGGCTTTAGATTTCGTATCTTCCAAGTATACGACGCCAAGATTTTCAGAAAAGTTCTCCATCCTAAACTTCCTTTTGTATAGAAAACTTTTCGAAAATCTTGCTTTTTTCAAAATTGGCCTAACGATTTTTATTAGAATGAAGTACGTTAAAGATATTTACATAACAAATAAAACGTATATCTGAATATCTCTTTATTCTGAATGATTTTTGTATAACTGTAAAACCGTAACAGATATACAAAAATGTATTGCACGAAAACAGCAGATCTCGTTAAAAACACAGTTTACATGTATATATTTTTTTATTTGTGGTGTTAAGCATTTCCGAGTTATTTTTGTTATTGGTTTCAATTTTAAAACACTCAAAACTTTTCCTAAACGGAAATTAATACTTTCATAGAGAACTGAATCTCAATCACATAGCAATCAGCTTTTAAAATATTTGACTGACCTTAGTGCAGTATACTCTCTGATTCCCCTTCTTCTTATAAGGAATTGAGTAATAAGACTATTTCTGCTTATGTAATCGTGATTTGTATGAAATAGAGGACTAAGCCTTTTTAAGAATAAATTGATACAGAATGATAAGAGAAAGTAATGTGAATGGAACACATCAGATTTTTAGAATAAGCCCAAATATGTAGACTTTTTAGATTTTGAGTTTCATTCATACATAATCCCCAAAATGAATTAGATCCTTATGCTATTCGATTATTTGAGTGTGTTTCCGTATTTGTCTGTCTGTCTGGCACTGAACAGCACAACAAAAATATCAAATTTAGTATCTAAATTCACCTCGCTAAAATCCCATACGGAACTTCACTCTGCGACCACTCTTAAGTGGGTGATGAACTGAGAGCCGCACTTAGGCGCTCTGAGCTTGTAACAATTGCAAGGAGCAGAGCCAGGAAACGCTGTAAAAGTCATTTTGAAATACAAGCTCTTTCATTTACCTAAGTTCCGCTAGAGTATCCCACCAGAGTTCCTATGTTCTATGTTGCCAAATCTCTATATGTTTTATTCACACCTCTTAACACATTTTCACCCTTTGCCTTGGTAATCTTACTATAATTCTTCAATTTTAATCCTCAGAAATTGTCTGCTTGCTTTTTCTCGCGCCTTTTAGATTTCTAAACACTATTTCTCATGAAATGGACCTTCAGTTGCTGGATTTTCTTATAGATTGAGATCACCAAAATACCTAATTACCCTACTGTTCTGACTTAACTGTTAATGTCCCTTATAGAAGCAGATTTGTAATCTGTGCATATTACATTATTCGTTGGCATTAAATATATGAAATTATTTTTCTATACGATAATAAGGCAAAATTCCGACACCACTGTTTTATTTTACGCATACATGAATAAAGAATAAGGTTGATAACAGAAAGTGCACTCCAGAACGGTTTTGTGACATGCGGAGGGTCTTTAGTGAAAACATCGGAGAGAAGCTACTGAATATTCCATAGAGGCATGCTCGACAATGCACAACTCTCGCTCTACAGGAGAAACACACGACAACTTTCGTGTATCAAATTGAAGATGTGGGTTTCGTAAACTGCAGGCCACCAGAGAGCGGAAAGTTTCCCTGCACACATGTGTGGGTTTTCCACAGCCTTGCGAAAGTTCAACCCTAGGATACCAATATTCATAGCTGTGTTTTACTGAAACTTTCTATCTACATAGGACTGTGCAGCAAAACTTTCGGGTGTTTCTGAAAAACCAGACTGCCCAAATAAAAACCAAAAAAATAAAATTTTTAACAGCTGCTATTTTATAAACCCTGAAGAAAAATAAATTTTACTAAATTCCATTCAATTTGTGTTAAGTCGGTAATTTATGATAGTTAATTAAATATTGATTAAATAGGCATAAATATAGGATATATATAATTTATGAGCTGAATATTTTCTGACTATGAAATAATTAGGTTTTCTTCCACTTTCAATTATTGTATATCCGTTCTTACCACACTTTTTGTATTACTTTTGCACCCCCGTGCACAAGCGTATGTGACAGACGACAATGTCCACTTCACCAATGTGTAAGGATAAACTGTTAAAGAGTGGCGAGAAGCAGATTGCTTTAAATGTGTTTCATAAGTTAAAGGAGCACGTTCCGAATATTTTGGTGAATTATCTGGTGAAAATGACGGCAGAGTACACCGGTGTGTCAGAAGCGAGTGCTGTTCACGTTCACAAAGAATTAAAGAAATTTGTAGTATTAAAACACCTTGTAGAAAGAGGAAGAGAACTAAAACCGTTATAGGATAAATGGACGGCTTTGTTAAGTGTGCAATTCGTTCTAAAGTGCATAAGTTATAAGCTTTATTTTGTGCCAATGAGCCACCTACAATAAGTTTTAAGTGCTGCTAATGGTGACCCTAATTTGCCAGATTTTAAACGTTCGAGCTTCCATACATTACTTTTAGAAATGGAGTTTTCGTTGTGAAACGAAGAAATGTCAACATAATGGTAGATAGGGATGATATTTCGCTATGAAAACAATAAAGCTTTCAAACTGAAAGTGGTGCGTATATTATATTCAAAACAAGTTCTAAGAACAAGAATTGTTTACTAGTAGGTTTTGCTTCTGTAAATAAACTTTTCTTATTAAAAAATCTTCAGAAATACACCAAGAACATAATATCAAGGTATATGTATTCAAACGAAGGAATGTAAGGAACTGTCGTTACCTAAATTTATCACTAAACTAACGACGACAATATCAGTGAGACAGTCCAGTTGCTTTTCTTCTTCCTTGTTGACACGTGTGATGTCAGCCTACCACATTTCCGCCGTCACCTGAGCCAATGCTTCGTCTAAAAGCTGACGTACCACTTTCAGTTTGAAAGCTTTGTTGTTTCCAAAGCGAAATATCATCCCTATCTACAATTATGTTGACATTGCTTCGTTTCACAACGAAAATCCCATTTCTAAAAGTAATGTATGGAAGCTGAAACGTTTAAAATCTAGCAAATCAGGGTCACCGTTGGTAGCACTTAACACTTTGTTTATTGTAGTTGGCTATTGTCACAAAATAAACCTTATAGAGCTTATAGCTTATGCTCTTTAGAACGAATGCACACTTAACAAAGCCGTCCATTTATCCTAAAACGGTTTTAGCTCTCTTCCTCTTTTTACAAGGTGTTTTAATACTACCAATTTCTTTAATACTTTGTGAACGTGAACAGCACTCGTTTCTGACACAGCGGTGTACTCTGCCGTTATTTTCACCAGTTAATTCACTAAAATATTCGGATTGTGCTCCTTTAACTTAAGAAACACACTTAAAACAATCTGCTTCTCGCTTCTCTATAACAGTTTACCCTTGAGGGGCTATAATATTCGTGATCAATCATTTTTGGCATTACCGAATTGACACCATTCGCACGCTTGCTGCCATATTCCTCATTAATATTTTGTCTGCTTTTCTCCGCCAATTATACCGCTTATTTGTTGTGAAGGAATACATGTGTATCTTCAAACGCTGAAAAAAAGTATAGCACATTATAATGCTACAATTAAAATTATTGATATCCTATTTTACAAGCAATTATATTAAGTAAAGATATGTCTTTTTCTCTCCTGAAATTGGGCGTTTCGTTCTTTCACAGGTATCAAGAGACAATACTGGATCCTATTGTGAAGTCTCTGAGTAACATCTTCGTAATCGGCTTACCCTCCCCGTAATTGTAAGTCTGGCACTCCCCTAAGACTTTCAAGCCAATGCCTAGTGGTCAGAAGCCTATCAGAGAGCCTACTGCACGAAAGTACATAATGGAGAACTGTTACGAGGGGTCGGCCCCTAGCCAGGCATGAACATAAGGAAGTGGATGAAATTAAATGCAAGCGAAATTGATGAATGGAAAGGTGATAATTGAGCAATTGGTGAAGTGAGTAGCGGGGGAAACAGGAGGATTCGGAAGAAACCCGCCGAGACGCCGTTTCTCCATCATGAATCCCACACTCAGGCGCTAGATGGCAGGCGAGCGGTCTAACCACTCATCCACGGCGCCGCCTCTGACTAACAAACATGCTGTACAATGATATGAATTTCCAGCACGACTCAGCGTCACTTTGCAAGCTAATACAGGGATGGCTTCAAAACAAAGACCCGGATTTCATTGCTCCAACTGATTCGACTTACAGATCTGAACCTACTGATTGGTAGTGCTTCAAAGCTTGACCTACACAGACATTTCAAGAGTCTAAAGCTGTCTCTCATGGAAACTCTGCGTGCAACAATTGATGTATGGCGTCAGACGTATGGACTGTGTTAAAGCAAAGGGGTCATTTTGAAAGTAATATTATGCCTTTTGTTAGAAAAACATGGAAAGTCCATTTGAGCTAAAATCGGGATGACTTTAAAATGTTCCTGTAGTTCATATATTAATAAACTTGTAATAGTATTTATGGATCGACTAGATAATACTGTCATGCCTGCTGTTATAATTTCAATGAACTGCTTGGCTACGTGAGGGATTATCCGGGAAAATGTATTTTTACTTCAGCCAAGCGGACTTAAGGAACGTAGCTCTGTTCTATCAGAGACCACAGGGATTGGAATCTGACATAGTATTATAATTGAGGTGAATGGGCTAACTAAGCTACCTACTACTTTAGAAGAAAGAAAAACATGTTTAATAACATTGTATTTAAAAGTTTACCCTATACATTATGAGGTGGCGTCCTTCATGGTGACCTAGGTGAGTCCGCTCCTGTACGTGGCAATTTCTAACACAAAATAGAGAGTCATCCCTGCTTTACACTTCCTTTTTGTTAACAGCAAAGTTGGCAGTGTCACCAACATGTGAAATAACTCTATACAAGATTAGCACTCTCCTTCCACGCAGCCAGGATGCGACACCTCCACCAGATCACCAAGTTTGACGACCACGGCATAATAGAAATGTTGAAATGGTACATTTCACAAGTTGACACTTTCATATGAATGTATAAAGACGAATTTATACAACGCCTGAAGAGATCTCCTTTTGGGGGGGGGATATTGGTGCTTCAAAGAATATTGTTGTGGTTAACATACATTGATAATAGAAATGCATCTATATACAGCAAAAGGAATCGTAATAGTGTCCTGCTCAAATAAAAATTTAAAGTACTATAAAGAGGGGGGGTTAAACCTCTCACACACATGATAAAATCAACTCATCACTCCACCTCTACCTATTCTGATAGGCGGGAAAGTTGCTGTATTTAGGCCTCTTTTCAGATTTAAATTTTTGTCACCATTCACAAGAGAAAAATAAATCTTCACAGCATTTGCTGATGGATGCAGTTCCCGTAACTGTGAGGAATATAAGAGAGGTGCACCCTTACCTAGGCGCCTTCACCAAATATGTCACGCCTGCTGTTATAATTTCATTAAACTACTTGGCTACGAGAGGGGTTATCCGGGAAAATGTATTTTTTACTTCAGCCAAGCGGACATAAGGAACGTAGCTCTGTTCTATCAGAGACCACAGGGATTGGAATCTGATATAGTGTTATAATTGAGATGAATAGGCCTAACTAAGCTACAGAAACAAAAAACTTTTAATAGCATTGTATTTTAGGATTTTACCTTATACATTACGCGGTGGCGTCCTGACGTATGTCCTGTTCGTGCTAATTTCTAACACAAAATGGAGAGCCATCCCTGCTTTGCACTTCGTTTTTATTAACAGCAAAATTGGCAGTGTTACCAACATATGAAACACTAACTCTATACAATATTAACAATTCCCTCCATGCAGGCATGTTGTGACACCATAACCAGAAAGACATGTGTCCTGTAATCATATATTTTATCATGGATTTTATGATAACATTATCTTTTACATATTCCAAAACGTATCACCCTGTATTTCATATCACTGTGAGTTTACAGTGTAATCTAATTTTTAGAGCGGATGAAATAAAATCATGGCCTAATTAAAAGTAGAGAGGCTGAATCAGCATTAGGTTAGTTCCATCTTTAATATTAGTTTTCAATTTGGTCCACTTAACAGTTGCAATGTGGTCAACTTATTAAACCAATTAACAAGCGCCACTAATTTTATTACATCTCAAATCGCTTATATTATCCGGCCACGTTTGTTCTAGAAGCACCCTGCATTTACTATAAAATAATTAAACCGCGAAAACAAGGGTTATAAACGAGCAAATAATGACTAAGTGAGACTGACAACACCAATAATGACATTCCAGAGTGTAATGTTTTTATCACCCTCGGTTTAGCGCCGCTCACGCACTTGCTAATATGTCAAAAATTATGAACGAAAAAGTAATTCAATCCAAAGCTCATTGAATATAATTATTGGTCTTTGAAAAACGGTGAATGTAATTTTCTACGTTGTTGGGTTTTGCTGTGGAGTAGGGAATAGAATTATTTTTTTTTAAAAAAAAAAAAGTCTAGTTCGGCTTTGTTATTTGTTCAGTGCTTATCCCCTATAAGGGAAAATGGCTACTATTATAAAACTAATGTAATAATCATTGTCAATAGTTTACTCGTTTATACATTTATGCTGACTGGACAAAGGTAATGAAAACAAGTTTATTAAAACCCGAAGTTAATAATTTATTTGTATATTGGTTATCAAAATACAGTTTAAGGGACATCAACGTGATAAAAGTAATTATATCAAGTATTAAAGTTTCTCTACACATGTACAGTAATTGTAGAGTATTGTAATGCACCCAAAAATTCGACATTTCACCGGAAGTACATGTTTTGGGACCCACTGAATCCAAACAACAACAAAAATTAGTGCATGCTGTGTGTGTGTGTGTGTGTGTGTGACTGTGGACAGCATAGCTCAAAAACGAAAATACCGTAAAATACCAAACTTGGTATTTAAGTTTGGTATCTTCCAGGGATGCGACACGAAGATTTTCAAGTAAATCCCCCTACCCCTTTACATTCTTCGACAATATTAATTTTCTTGAAAATGGTTGTAACAATTTTAATTAAAATACTTTATGTATAAGATATTTTTATGACAAACGAAATGTATAATATGCATTTTCTGGGAATAGCTTTTGAAAATCGCTTCATTGAGGATGACTTTTATATAACTGGAAAACCGTAACAGATATACAGAAACCTACTACACAAAAATGTAGATCTCATTAAAGCACACAATTTATGACAAACACACATCTTTTTTGTAGAGTTAATCGTTTTCGAGATATTCCGGAATATTGGTTTCAATTTTAAGTCACGTATACCTTTCTCAAACGGGAAGACATTTTTTTTTTCGTTTCTCGTTTGTTTACTCCTAGCAAGCAAAGAGATTGGAATTTTAATTGTTTCACATAGCGACCGACTTTTAAAGACCATCGCTTTAGCCTATGTATATTCTTGTTACCCTTCTACTTATAAGGAAGCTAGTAATAAGATCAACTCTGCTTAGCATGATATAAATAATAGAATAATCTTTTAAATAAAGGGTTTGTTACTGAACAGCTCGAGGACATCATATGAATAGACCACAGATTTTTACCCTTCTACTTACAAGATACCAAGTAAAAATGTTTATTTTGCTAATGTTTATTCGATTATCATAAAGTAAATTGAAGAATAAGCTTTTTGATAACTTTTTACAGAGATATAGAGAAAGTCATGTGAATGAAACACATTATTTTTGTATAAATTTTATCAGTAACAAAAGAAGTTCCATTCAAATTTTTACTTTCTCTATACGCACTATGTACATAGTGTATAGAGAAGGTATTGCACTCCACCCAAAAATTCGATACCGAGATTTCACCGGAAAGACATGTTTTAGGGTCCCCTGTATCCAAAAAAAATCACAAAAAGGTCCATGTGTGTGTGTGTCCGTTTGTCTGTGAACACGATAACTCAAAAACGAAAAGCCTGTAAAATACCACACTTGGTATTTAAGTTTAGTATCTTTCAGGGATGCGACACGAAGATTTTGAGAAAAATCCCCCCACACCAAACTGCCCTTTACATGGAACTTTTTTTTCGAAAATTTTAATTTTCTAAAAAATGTCTCTAACGATTTTGATTAAAATATCGTATATTAAAGATATTTACATGGCAAATAAAATGTTTATTTTGAATTTTCTGGGAATAGCCTCTGAAGACTACTTTATTCTCGGTCAATTTTACGGAATTTTGCATAACTGCTAAACCGTAAGAGATGGACAAAAACTTACCACAAAACAAATGTAGAGCACCTTAAAACACACTATTTATGTTATATACATTTTTTTCGTGGAGTTGATTGTTTTTGAGATATTCCTTGTTTTTTTTCAGCTATAAAGACTTATACATTTCTCATACAGGACTTTGTGAACTCGTGACCATACAAACAAAGGAACTTCAGTCGCAGAGCAACCAGCTTTTGACTATCACTTTAACCTACGGTACCCCCTTATTTTGCTTCTACTAACAAGGAAGCAAGTAACAAGACTATTTCTGCTAAATTTTGCTCCATTAGATGAAGTAAATAGAATAATTTGTTGCAGTGATATAGAGAAAGTCTTATGAATGGAGCACATCAGATTTTTTAATTATTTTACGTTAGAAAGAAGAAAAAACTGCAGACTGCCTCCGTGGTTGAGTGGTCAGTGAGCTGACTTCTCACCCGGAGGTCCCGGGTTCGATTCCCGGCTGGGGCGGGTAATTTTTCTTTAACCGGAATTATTCCCTATCCCCCATAGAGTCTGGAAGTATGAATGTGAGAGTGAATGTGCGTGTGTTTAGTAATATAACGTTTAACCTAATGTTCTGAACCTACAGTTTCACAAGTGAAAGCCCTCGATATGACCATTGATGTTACAAATGAAGCAATAAAACGAAGCTGCATGATTATACTAATTAATTTTAAAATCTAATCTATGACAAATATTAACATTCCAAACAAACATTTTATTACACACGTTCTGCAGCTTTGGGGAAAATTTTCAGAGGTTTTAGCTGTATTTTTGTGGGAGAAGGTAGATTTTGAATATTGGAAAATAACAACAAATTTTAATCCGAGTGAAATGGCTCTATAGTTTGGCATACAGAGTCGTTGAACCAGCGCAGCACATTAAAATGGTTTCCAAACCAGTATTACATCCGCCCTAAGATAATCTAACATTGCACCAAAAATCGACAATTTTTACAAATATCTCTATAAAAAAAATACTTGTGTCCCCTTAATCCCTATTTTAAACAAGATAACCGTACAAATGGCGCAGGCGGAAGCTCATGTGTAAGTTGTAGTTCCTTTATGAACCACTGGTTTTTTTGTGAGTTTCCACGGCGAATCCTGAAATTCTTCAAGTACCTCCATTTCACCTCACTTCTCAATTCACTTCATCTAGTTGGTCTGTTTCTGGGTTGAGTCGGCGGGAGGTCTCAGCGTGGCATGGCAAGGCAAAAAGGATGCTCTTTGGTCACCTTTGCGTACAGGCAAAACGGTTTCCAAGCCCCTCAGTGGGTGGGGGATTAACCTCGTAGAGGGTAGGTAACTGATTTTGCTTAACCACCGCCGGGGAGTTTTACTCCCACAGTGGTAAGGCCTCTGATCTGTCGTGATTTCGTTGGTTAGCCATCTTCTGTCTACTTCGCCTCATCCTTGCTCCCAGGGGAGTCCCGCAAGGAGCACAGCTACTAAAGATCTTCTAGGTTGAGATGCCAAAGCCCCTCCGTGATTTATCCCATCATAACCTTTCCTAACATAAACATGAATCAGGTCTATTTACCCATAGTTGAAATACTAAAAGTTTGAAATTTTTACTTTCTCCACACTTAAAAGAAATAGTGTATAGAGAAATCATTGCATTCCAAAAAAAAAAAAAAAAAAAATCGATCCCGAGATTTCGCCAGAGATACACGTTTAGGGCTCCCTGTATTAAAAAAAAACAGTTTTGCTTTCTCTACACGTTCTATGTACATAGTGTATAGTGTATAGTGTATAGAGAAGATTTGCATTCCGTGAATTTCTACCCATAAATACCCCTCCCCCAAAAAAGAAAAAACATAAGTATTGTAGATCTAACTTAAGCCACATTAATGTCTTAAGACCATTTCTGAAGGAGGTAAAGGAATAAACTTTTTAACAATAATTTGTTACAGAGATGTAGAGAAAGTCATGTGAATGGAACACGTCAGGTTTTTATCTTATTGTTACTTTCTCTAGCCACGTATGTACAATGTACATAGGGATAGAGAAAGTATTGCACTCCACCTAAAAATTCAATACCGAGATTTCACCGGAAATATATGTTTTAGGGCCCGCTGTATCCAAGAAAGCATTTTCAGAAAAAGGTCCGTGTGTCCATGTGTCTGTGAACACGATAACTCAAAAACGAAAATTCGGTAAAATACCAAACTTGGTATTTAAGTTTAGTATCTTCCAGGGATGCGACACGAAGATTTTGAGAAAAATCCCCCCACCCCAAACCACCCTTTACATAGAATTTTTTTCGAAAATGTTGATTTTCTCAAAAATGGCTATAACAATTTTGATTAAAATATCGAATATTAAAGATATTTACCTGACAAATAAAATGTATATCTTAAATTTTCTGGGAATAGCTCCTGAAGGCTACTTTATTCTGGATGAATTTTACGGAATTGTGTATAACTGCTAAACCGTAAGAGATGAACAAAAACATACTACATGAAAAATGTAGAGCACGTTAAAACACACAATTTATGTCATACATATTTTTTTTCGTGGAGTTGACCATTTTTAAGATATTCTTAGTTTCTCGTTTCTGCTTTCAAAAATATACTTTTTGGCTATCATTTTAACCTATGGTATTCCCTTACTTCGCTCCTACTTACAAGGAAGCAAATAATAAGACTATTTCTGCTAATGTTTCTCAATTAACATGAAGTAAATAGAAGCATAAGATTTTTAACTACAATTTGTTGCAGAGATGTAGAGAAAGTTATGTGAATGTACACATCAGATGTTTTTTAATTGTGGTCACTATATCACAATTATAAACGTGTTTAATTTCATATATATGTGATTGGTGACACCAGTTGGATCCCAAGCCACCGCATGTGAGATTTGTGGTGGACAAAGCGGCGCTGGGGCGGGTTTTTTCCGGGTACTCAGGTTTCCCCCGCCATCTCATTCCACCGGTGCTCCATTATCATTCATGTATTATCAGTGTCACCGCCTGCGGTACAGCGGGCGTTAAACACTACCAACCCGACACCAGTTCTTGGTGTAATATTTGATCTACGTGCCTTGCATTCAGCTATTCTTCTGTACGTACTATATTCTCTAAAAACTCAGCAGTTTACCGTATCTATCACGTGAAGCATGATCTTACTTGGTCTTCTTTTCCGTGAATTTCCACCCATAAATATCTCCCCCCCCCAAATGACTAACTATACGCCATTGCGGATCTAACTACTGTCCAATTAATGTCCTAAGCAGTGTTATAAGCATATTTGTACGTAGTTTTCATAATTTTCAGATCCCCTTTGATTTTGTGTTCATTTGAATAGTCAAATCCAAGTATACAAATTAAAGTATTTACATTGACCATTATTTGGCACAACTTTACTGATTGATACAGGAGTTGAAAACAAACAGTTACACTCAACAAGTACGGAAAATATTTTTAAAGCAGAGTCAGCTTTGCAATAACGTACGAATTACTAAATATTTACGATAGGTTTTTAACAAACTGTAAACCTTACACTAATGTTCTACCAGGTATCAATATTTTCAAAACATCACCTCGGTAGTGTGAAGGTTAGCATGTCTACCCTTCATTCAAGAGGTCGCAAGTTCGAATCTCCCTTAGGGTGAGTTACCCGTGCAAGGATTTTTTCGGTGTTTTCCGTTATCCTGCGAAGATGAATGTCGAGTAACATTAATCTCCATGGACCCCGAGATCATTTCATCGATTTCATTCATTGTCCGTTATAACCAATGAAGTTAAATGACGTTAAGCTACCAAAGATAATATCATACGGGTTTTCAGACTTCTTCCGCCATTCATTTAGGAAATGTGTAGCTGTTTTCGGAGTGAAAAATTTCTGAATTTAAAATAAGCTTTGATAATCTCCTTGGAGATATACACGCATTGTACTTGAAGGACACAAATAAAGAGCCAGATGCCTCGGCGCACAACAGATTAACAGTAATTGTTTTCGGAATTGTGATGAAGTTTCAATTCCTGTCAACGATATCAATAATTCATGTTCTACTGTCATCACATCTTAAATATACAAAATGCACTTAACAGTACACCAGATGGCAGCGAAATTCTACCTAAAGCAACCATTAAAATGTCTTCTTCAGTCAATAAGAAAGTAAATGGTTGTGAAGGGTGAGGAGAAAGAAAAATCCTAAGGATTCAAAATGAAAAGAGCATGATGGTTACATTCACATGCTTTCTCTACCTATTCTCCAACAAACTGTTCTTACCAAATAGCTTTACACATATTTTCTGATTGATTTAAGGGGAATAAGGGAATACGCTACGTGAAAGTAAGTCAAACCTTTTAAGAACAGGTCGCTACTGTTTGGAAATTCTATTCTAATTGCATGACCAGCATGAAAAATAACAAAAACAAGTGACACCTTCTTATTTGTAAAAAGTATAAGCATTGGTAAATTTAAACCAAAAGTAATGAATATTTTGAAATGGTTAACTCCGCAATACTACATTGTTTTTGTAATAAGATATTATCCATATCTAATGGTTAATCATTTCTGCAAAGGTCATCCAGAATGAAAATAGATTCAGAGAATCTATTCAATTCAATATATATATATTAATTGTCATGAAATATCTTTCATAACTGCCATTTTAACCAAATTCGTTTAAGCAAGTTTTGATAGAATCAAAAACATATTCCATATAGAGGGTAGTTTAACGTGAGGGTTTTTCCTGAAAATCTTCGTTCTATTGTTTGAAAATACTGGAGTTAAATGCCAAGTTTGGTACTCAAACGACTTTTCATTTTTGAGTTGTGTTGTTCAAAGGCACGGATGTTTTAATCTCCAAGCTTGTATTTTCTATGAAATCGCGATATCAAAATATTTAGTGGAATGCAGTGCCTTTGTAACCTACTAAATACATTGTACTTGATAGAGAAAGTAAGAATTAACTATCCAAAATAAACAATATCACCCTCCATGGTGTACTGTTTATTATCTAGTCTCTAATATTCAACGTTGCGGGTTAAAACACGTAAAAGATCCCCAAAACTTCACAGATATTTCATGTTTTTAATAAACGAATTTAATTCGGGAAATATTTTAACTATTTTTTATTTAATTATTAGAATATAAAATATTTCTAATTTTATAGGGGAATAGCTTTTTAAAAAATAAGATTATAATAAGGTTTTTATGAGGTGAATTGGATCAGTAAGGGAGAGGTGAACTGAGTAAAAATAAACAATGGCCGTCCGTCCCTAAAAAGAATTTTTGCCCAAAATTCAAACTTTTAGGAATAAAGAAAAACATTGGTCCTAATTCCGCAATTTTTACGTCCGCAAGTCGTGATTTCATTTTATGTTGCCATCTATTGGCGACGAACTGATCCCTCTTCACCTTTGCGCATAAAGCCAAAATTGCAAACTAGAAATTCCAGTGCATCAAGAAGACACCGATAGGTGTTCCTGTTGCCAACATGGCTTGAAAAGAAATTTAATTGCACTTAAGTAGCTGAACGTTTTACTCCAACTTTAGTTTTCGTTGATTTCATTACACGTACTGAAACACATACAGAAAATGAACGCCACTACTAAAGTGTATTGCACACTGAAATCCTGATCTCACTTAATGGAAAGGCATCAAATAAAAGGGAAATGCCATTTTCCGCCTCCATCTAGTGCACTCAGATCTAATGGAACTGAAGCGTGCCTTGGCGCCAGAAAATGGATCATGTAATAGGTATTATTAGTCTTTATAAGGAATGATAAAGATAAAACAAACAGCTTGGTTCACGGAAAGTTTAATGCGAATCACTGATGATATTAATGGACTTTCCGCACCGTATAAACAAGAGTCAAATGGTTCAGAAGAGAGCATCAGAGGATGTGTTCTAAATTCTTGGAGAATGAATTGTCTGGGCTTTACTGGGTTGCTTCTGTATGTGGGTGGCACACAGAAACTTCAAACACATTATTTATATGTGTGTGAGCGTGCGTGCATGCGTGTGTGAGATAGAGAAGAAACAATTCCATCTCTTTGCGGTCTCCACACCAGGTTTTGTTCAAAATCGTCATGGGGGGGGGCGACGATCTACATCTAGAAAAAACACATACACATAACTTTCTCTACCTACTTGAGCGGTCTTTCACGCCCAGTATAGAATGAGACGCTGAGAACCACAACAGTTAAAGACTGTCCATTTCATTTACTCTACAAATAACCTATATTTTGTTTTTTAATAATGTAAATACAGATCCGGAGTCTGCTGTATACCCTACTTTTTATTTACCTAATTTGTTTACTTTGATAACTGAATTTCTGTTTTACTTTTTACAACTTTTACAAACACATACACAAACATATAACACCCATGCCACTCGAACCCACGATCCCCTGCACTGCGAGACGCTTTGGCGAGCGCGGCCATGGGGGATCGGCTCCTATTCGTACTCAAGGTTTCATCTTCTACTTTATGATAATCAGGATAAACATTAGCGGAAATGATCTTATTAACTTAGTCCGTTAAGTAGAAGGGAACGAAGGAAGTACACTACGCTAAAGGAATGTTCGGTACGCTTTGCACGGCTATCAGTAAAACAGAATAGAGCTGAAATGAAATGAATCCTCCGGTTTGAGAAAAACTTAGCTTAAAACTGAAACCAATAATAAGGATACCTCGGGAACGGTTAACTCTACAAAAAAAGTATATGCCATAAATTATGTGTCTTAACGAGATCTACATTTTTGTGCGTAAGGTTTTGTCCACCTTTACGCTTTACTAGTTATACAAAATGCACCCAGAATGATGAGAAAAATTCAGAAAATTTCCTGAAAATTCAAGATATAAATTTTATTCACCATGTGAATATCTTTAATATACTCCAAAAAATGTCAAAGTAAAGGGTTGTTTAGGGTGGTGAGATTTTCTTAAAAATATCATATGGCATCCTGGAGGATACTTAACTTAAATACCAAATTTAACGATCTTTTCGTTTTGAGCTATGCTGTATATAGACACAGATGAGCGCGCGCTCGCGGACATTTTTCTAAAACATTTCTGATTCTGCAGCATTATTATGTGATAAATTATAGTCAGGAAGTGTTACTATAATGCGGTATTGGATTTTGCACCATAAACTGGAGTAATTTGGCGCTTAATGGGCTGGTTACTTTGGCTCAGCTTTTGAAAATATATTATTTTATAAATATACATATATAATGTTGTATTCAATGTGAACGTCGAAATTATTGCTCTCATATTACATAGAGGAGTTCTAAGGTTTGCAAATCTAGTTTGTGATTATGACGCTGCAATACCATGAGCAACACTTTGAACAGCATAATCTTAAAAATACCGCATTTCCCCTATTTTGAGCCCCCTTGTGTAATAGGGGGAGCCCAAAACTGTGTTAATCTGGTATTTTAAGATATGGTATTCATGGCGTTGAATTGTCATAATCCAAAAATTAAAAGACTTCTTCAGATATTGAACTCCTCTATGTAAATGAGAGCAATAAATAGCTAAAATGTAAAATAAGAAATATATATATATATGTATTTATAAAACTATGTATACACACATTCTAAAGCTGAGTCGAAGTTGCTCACCTTTATGATAAAAGGTTCACAATGTATTAAAGTAACACTTCTTATCAGATAAGAATGAAGCTGAATGACACTTGATTGCAATATTCAAAGTTGAGTTATTACTTTCTCTATATTCACTATGTACATAGTGTATAGAAAATATATTGCACTCCACCAAAAAATTCGATACCGAGATTTCACCGGAAATATATGTTTTAGGGTCCCCTGTATCCAAAAAAAGTATTTTCAGAAAAAGGTCCGTATGTGTGTATGTCCGTGTGTCTTTGAACACAATAACTCATAAACGAAAAGTCGGTATATTTTGAATTTTCTGGAAATAGCCTCTGAAGACTACTTTATTCTGGATGAATTTTTCATAACTACTAAACCGTAAGAGATGGACAAGAACTTAACCCACAAAAAATGCAGAGCACGTTAAAACACACAATTTATGTTATATACATTTTTTTCGTTGAGTTGATCGTTTTTGACATATTCCTTTTTCTTGCTTTCAGCTTTGAAAAGCTTATGCTTTTCTCATATAGGAATTTGTCAACTCCTGTCCATACAAACAAAGGAACATCAGTCACATAGCAACCAGCTTTTAGCTTTCACTTTAACCTATGGTACTCGCTTATTTCGCTTCTACTTACAATAAAGCAAGAAATAAGGCTATTTGTGCTAATTTTTCTCGATTAGCATGAAAAAAATAAAAGATAACCTTATTAACAATAATAATTTACAGAGATATAGAGAAAGTCATGTGAATGGAACACATCAGATTTTCTTAAAAAGTGTCCCGAATTGATGTAATACTCTAGTAACAAAGTATGGTCATAAGTAATTCATCCATACTGTCACCAACAATATTACTACTACTATTAATAACATTAATACCGCTGTATTACTACTACCACTACTCTACTACTATGATTGCTATAATTACTACTATTACTGCTACTATTATTACTAATAATACTACACCCACTAATATAACATTACCTGCTACTACCACCACCTAGTTGTTGCTTTCAGCTCTATTTGATTGCCTTGTTCTAATGCTGGCGGTTTAGTTTCCCAATCTCCCGTGTGGTATCGATGGAGCATTTGCTACTCGAACACGTCGCTGAATGGGTTAGGTTCGGGGACTGGAGTTTTGAAGCACACAGTTGTCACCGAAATACTTGGAACCAGTGTTTCTTCTTGATTTTCGTGAGTGTTACATCTGTTCCATTTGTTTTCATGTTAGTTACTTGGCCACTATGCTGACTGCCTTATAATTTCTGCGAGCATTTTCGGATTTATTCATAGCTCTCATCTTGGGCATGCATTTCCTGTCCAACCGAGAGTTTAAATGTGTTTCTTCTTGATTTTCGTGAGTGTTATATCTGTTCCATTAGCTATCATGCAAGCAATATGTAGATACTTGGTCATTATGCATTTCCTGTTCAACCTATAGTATACGTTATCTGTTTAATATCTGGGAGCTACCTAAATATTTTCAAGAATAGTTTCCAAAACTCTCAAGCCAAATTTTCAGTTTATTGTTACTGCTCTTTAGAACGTCAAGATAAAGGTTGTACTTGCTATTCTATTTAAAGACTTATTCCACAGCAGCAAGACTTTTTCAATATTTTATATTAGCAATTGCATGTATATGCTGTTTAACAAAATACATTGAAAGAAATGTATCTCGCCGTTAATTTCTTATACACCTCTGCTCTATAAATTATCCTCTTCTTTCAAATAACGTTATTCATAGTTAATAAAAATAAACAGGATATGACACTACTACAAATACTATCATTAACTCTTCTATCATTTCAGCTAAATGATTCAATCAATATGACTTAGGGGTTGATAGAAGCAACTTATTATATGTTTTTGGTTGTTTTTATGAAAAAACACTATGCAAGTTAAAATAAATGTACTTAAACTTTAAAATCTTATGTCACCTGCAAATTGCCCTAATTGCATCATATTTAAATTCCACCTGCAATATTTAAATACCTCCTGGTATGCGTATTTAAAGTTATTTTTAACATTTTAATATTTACAAAATATTGCAGTTTCAAAACGATGTAACCCACAAACATTTACCGCACCTTCCCAAAATTATTCATAATAAAAACCATGCGGAGAAAAACATGACATTAATTAGTGGTTTTTTCCAGACAAGGCATGTGTAAGGTATTACAGTTTTGAGACCGTCTTATCTATTTTATTATTCCTAATATTATGTTTTGAAATAAAGGAATAAAATGTGAGCAGAGTCAGTCAAAACTGCAGAAGTTTTGCTTTTACAGGGAATATGAATGTTTTCTCACTTTGAAATGAAATGAAATTAGATTGAGTTGTATTTATGGACTCTCTTTAACTGCTGCAGTTCTTAGCGTTCTGCCTTAATGAGAGTGAAAGAGGCAAACCGCCTAATTTTGCTCAGAAGCCTCTTAATCAGGCTTCTATTACGCGCCTTAATTTACGACACGGACCAATGACTACTTTATAACCAAAAATCTGATGTGTTCCATTCACATGACTTTCCCTACATGTCTGCAATAAATTATTTATAAAAAGTTTATGCTTCTATTTACTTCCTGCTAATCGAGAAAAAGTTAGCAGAAATAGTCTTATTTCTTGCTTACTTGTAAGTAGGAGTGAAATAAGGAAGTACCATAGGTTAAAGTAATAGTCAAAAGCTGGTTGCTATGTGACTGAAGATCCTTTGTTTGTATGGACAAGAGTTCACTAAGTCCTGTATGAGAAAAGTATAAGTTTTTTATAGCTGAAACCAAAAAAGGAATATCTCAAGAACAATCAATTCCACGAAAAAAATGTATATAACATAAATTGTGCGTTTTAAAGTGCTCTACATTTGTTGTGTGGTAAGTTTTTGACCATCTCTTACGGTTTAGCAGTTATTCAAAATTGACCCAGAATAAAGTAGTCTTCAGAGGCTATTCCCAAAAAATTCAAAATATGCATTTTATTTGTCAGGTAAATATCTTTAATATACGATATTTTAATCAAAATCGTTAAAGCCATTTTTGAGAAAATCAAAATTTTCGAAAAAAGTTCTATGTAAAGGGTAGTTTAGGGTGGGGGGATTTTTCTCAAAATCTTCGTTTCGCATCCCTAGAAGATACTAACCTTAAATACCAAGTTTGGTATTTTACCGACTTTTCGTTTTTGAGCTATCGTGTTCATAGACACACGGACACACACACACGGACCTTTTTCTGAAAATACTTTTTTTTTGGATACCGGGGACCCTAAAACATATATTTCCGGTGAAACCTCGGTATCGAATTTTTGGGTGGAGTGCAATACCTTCTCTATACACTACATAGTATGTATAGAGAAAGTAAAAAATCCATCTGCCTCCGCGATTTTAAAACCGCGTCCTTGGACCCCTAGACTACAGAGGCAACTTTGAAATGACGATATTTGAAATCTAATGCTTGAATATTTTCTAAATGCTTCTATGCATTGTCAAAGATAGATTTTAAATATACCAATTTTTAAACCATAATATTAATTACGCAAGGATTACATTTGGAGGATGAAATGAAATGCTACAGTTACATATATATGTAGCATTATAATTGTGGAAAACAAAACCCAAAATAGATAAAACCAGTTTGTAAATCCTATAAACCAAGGGAGAAAAGAAAGTTTAATTCATCTCCCGTCTTTATTCTCTAGTTTGCTTACCGACAGAAAAGCTTCTCACACATTAGCAACATGTGGTCGTAAATTCTTGACCACTCCCAATAACATGAAGTTGGAGATAGAGTAGAGATAACAGCGAGTGTCACAAAATGGCATGCCTGCAGTTTAAACAGAGGAAGCAACAACTGAAGCGTGCAAATTGAACAGGCCAAAAGGTCTAAACATAAAAGTTGATGATACTAGTTTGAGACGTGTATGTTGGAGCTTTTGGTTTCAAACTCGCTAAAACTAGACAAAAGCTGCAACGCTGGTGTCCAATAGGATGGCGACTTTGTTGTAGTAGTTGATTTATTCCTAAATTCTAATGAATGTGCAAATGATTTATCGGGAGGAGTGGAGTTGGAAATTCTTTCATAGTTATTAATATATTTCGAAATGTGAAGTCATTCTTAACACATTTTAGCTATTGGGTAGAGTGCTGCAAATTGTTCAATAGTCCAAAATTTAATATTTTAGATTGTTCTTTATTTTAAATGTGGTTTTATTTGGTATTTTTAAACCTTTTACATTCCCTCGTTTTGAACTGAACATAGAATAACGATCTGTTTATCTTTATGGAATGTAATTTTACAAATTATTTGGAAGTATATTATTTCTGAAGTTATAATAATTAACTCTTGAAGCATATAATTACTAATTAAGTACTTTTTAGAATTGAGGTTAACTTTTTTCTTTTCTTTGATGTTTCAGGTGGGTGACAAATGTATTGAAGCCGGTCATTAGGTGAGTTAATAACCGTTAAATTGGATGCGAATTCAAAACATGCCAGTCAAAAAACGACAAGAAATATCTTTCAGTAAAGGCAAGCACGCTCTTCCTACATTAGCAATGTTAAATTTAGCAAATTTGATGTGTCTTTTGTAAAAAAAACTGCTGGTTCTAGAGCTGTGATATTTTTATATAACATATCTATTACAAGTCATTCTGAACACTTTACCAAGGCTCTTTGGGGACATTAAAGTTTTCATTTTGTTATCTATCATTTTTTTTAACTCCTCTAGCCCCGTATGCACAATGTACATAGGGGTGGAGAAGGTATTGTGTTGCATCCAAAAATTCCATGTCTATATTTCACCGGAACTATATATTTTGGGGTCCCCTAAGTCCGAAAAAAGTCATTTAGAAAAAAGTCCGTGTGTGTGTCTTTGGACAATATAGCTCAAAAACGAAAATACCGTTAAACACCAAACTTGGTAGGTATCTTCCAAGTATGCAACACAAAGATTTTCAAGAAAATCCACCCACCGCAAACTCCCTTTACGTAGAAATAATTTTCGAAACTGTGATTTTCTAAAAAATATCTCTAACGATTTTGATTAAAATCCCATGTATTAAAGATATTTACATCCCAAATAAAATGTATATCTTAAATTTTCTGGAAATAGCCTCTGAAGACCTGTTTATTCTAGATGAATTTTATCGAATTTTGCTTAACTGCTAAACCGTAACAGATAGAGAAAAACGTACTATACAAAAAATGTAGATCTCGTCAAAACACACAACTTATGACCTTTACGTTTTTATTGTGGAGGTAACCGTTTTTATCATATCCTACCTGCAATTTTTTTTTTCTAAATTTATCACCACGTGCATTTGTTTTCTCTCTGAACTAACATAATAATAGTACCAGTGCGCAGTGATATTCCCGTACAGAATGGTGGAAGTTCCAAAACGCTTTGGGGAAAGGTCTATCGCTGTCCATATAGGCTAATCACTGTTATTTTAATCACGAAATAGTCTTATTAAATACAACTCGAGCTACAACATTTCTCTCGATAAAATCGCTCGTAGACAGTTGGTCGCAATTTATCGATAAAAGTTGGAGCTCTCGTTGTATTACTTATGCTAAATATAATACCATTTATTTTTAATATTGCTGTAAAATAACTAGGAAAATATTTCAAAATGTATGTTGTTAATATTTAAAGTTGTCATAAATATGTCATTTAGCATTAAAATATCAGAATTGTATTTACATCCCCAATAAAAACAGTTTATTTTCATCAGAATGCTATGAAACGTGTTTAAATTAAAAATCTGGTGTATCCATTCGCATGACTTTGTCTACATCTCTACAACAAATTATTGTTGGAAAGCTTATTCCTACTAATCAATATAAACATTAGCAGAAATGGTCTTATTACTCGCTTTCTTGTAAGCATAAGATGAATAAGGGAATACACTAAGCAAAAGAGATAGTCAAATATTATAAAATCTAGTTGCTACGTGATTGAAATCCATTTCTTTGCATGGCCAGGAATTTACAAATACCCCTGTGAGAAAAAGTTTAAGTATTTTAAAACTGAAACTAATATAAAGAAATATCTCTGAAAATTGTAACTTTTACGAAAAAAAAAGATATATCACATATATTATGTGTTTTAATGAGATCTACACTTTTTGTTTTTGTCAGTCTGTTACGGTTTACCAGTCATGCAAAATTCAGCAAAATTCATCCAGTATGAAGAGCTCTTCAAAGGCTATTCCCTGAAAATTCAAAACATATATTATATTTATCAGTAAATATCGTTAATATACGGTAGTGTAATAAAAATCTTCGAAAAGTTTTCAATATAAAGGGTAGTTTGGAGTGGAGGATTTTCTTCATAATCTTCATGTCACATTCTTGGAATACTAAACTTAAATATCAAGTTTCGCATTTTATAAATATTCGTTTTTGGGATATCGTGTTCACAGACATACGGACACACATAAGCACGTGGATCTTTTTCTAACAATTTTTTTATAGAGTGGTCCCTGAAACGTGTAATTTCGGTGAAATCTCGGCATCGAATTTTTGGGTGAGGACAATACCTGCTCTGTACTACCAGGCACTAAATAGAGAAAGTAAAAATGGTGAAGGGAAAGCTACTTATAACCTTCACTGCTTGAAAATGAAACCAAAACCTTTTTTCCAAAGTGCAGTTCTGCACAATTCAGTTTCTGAAAGCAGTGGACTTTTATTAAAATGTTTTCAGAGAATCTACGAACAGTAATTAATTGCATTTTAATTAAAATTATAGAAAGAAAGTAATAGAACACTCCTTCTCTAACTTACTTCTAGAGTCAGCACTTTCGTATTACCTACTTGTTGAAACCTAAACGCTGTGAAATCCAGAGCGAATGAGAAAAGTAATAGAAGCGAAACGGAGAGAAAAGGCGGAAAGAACAGGAAAGGGGAGAACTATGCTAAAGGTACTTTGTGAACGGCATAACAATTTCTGGTTGAATCAATTCTGCTTCTTCTTCTTCTTCTTCATGGTACGCGAAGTTGTCAAAAGTTCTAAAACTCGAACTGCTATAACGCTGTTAAAATTTAGCTATAAAAGTAATCCTTTCTCTCGGGGAGGAAGAAAAAAAGTTTGAATAACGTTCTGGGTGAGATAACTTTTCCAAGTTGGTCGACGACTTCACGACAAGGTTGGAAATTTCACACCAAACGCTTCATTACAATTTTACTTTTAGTGTATAGAAAATAATTGGCAATTAAATTCTTTTTCTTTCTTGCTTTCTTTATTGCAGTACTCATTTTATATTCTAGACAGATATAAGAGAACATTTCCAAACAGTTAACTTCTTAGCTTGTTACCTTTGTGTGAAAGGTGAGTAGCGTTTCCAGACGACAGTCTCTTGTGACATACCGTGCGTGTAAAAGTGTGTTTATTTATACAAGATTATTTATTTACGAATGTGACTGTGGGCAGTGCTTAACACATTGGTTTGACCTCTCGCCTTCCACTTAGGCGGGCCGGGTTCAATCTCAGTTGACCGTATGTGGGATTTGTGGTGAACAACGGGCGTCCGGGTTTTTTTCTCTCTCTCCAGGACCTAGTTTCCACCGCCATTCTTTTCACCAATTGCTCCATCATGAGACAGTACATGTCTTGTCCCGGGGCACAGAAGGGAAATATAAATCGTAGCTAATAATATAAATGATATCAAGAAGAGAATATATAAAGGTACAGTGAAAATGGGAAGGGAATAAAGACTTTAACACGTATAAGTCACGAGCTCGGGGTACAAGATACCGTTACGTCCGTGCATTGAACTGAAGGGATGAATGGATTCTGCCCGAGGGGACATAAACGGACAGCAGGCAATGCTCTCCGCTGGTCAAGGTGACACTGTTTAAGGCACTTGACGATGAACCTCCGCACGATTAAGATGTGATTTTTAGAGTCCGTGGTGGAGCCGAACAGGCTACCTGTGAAAGAGAGGGAAATAGTTGTATTAATACTGACCAGAATACAAAAGCATATCACTGCATCATACTAATAAATAAAAATGGTCGCGGGCAAGTCAAGTTCAACTTCATAGTTGAAAATTACGAAGTATACGCATGTGTTCTATGGCGGAAAAGGCCGAACTAAATTAATAAAGCATTTGTGTCTCACCACGTACCCGGAACCAAAACCGCCACAATCATCACCTTGCCTATCATTCAAGGCACCCACATTTTATATTATGACAACTAGAGCTCGGTTTTGGCTTCTGAAGCGCACACAGTTATGAACACACAGAGGAATCAGAGGTATAAAGAGAGGGTAGTGAGGAGGGATTTGTAACGTTGAAGTTTAATCTAAAGGCAGCTCATTACATGTATTGACATATTATGCATCGTTCATTTATTATGTATGATAATATGATTAACCAATAAAAAAGCTTGTACTTTTACAAATATAAAACATAGATTTTTTGATACAAAAAATTCAGAATAATAATATGCTGAGCTATTTAAAGATAATGAACATAAATTAGCCAAACTGACTCAGAATTCATTACACTAACTTAAAAGACACATCATCACTATATCGAAAGAGAAGGCTCTCCTTCTGTCACTTAAAATATGTTTGAATCATCCACAAGTTTGTTCAGTGTCAAACGCCTACCGTTTTATATTTTCGACATTTTTCATTCTGCACTGTTTTTCAGTGTTCACTGATTTATCTATTAGCTGCCGATTCGTATGGCCTCGCCCGCTAAAGTGTCTAGCTTTGGTGCTTCGTGACGCAGGGGATCACGCGTTCGAGTTCCGCCTTGGGCATTGGTGTTTTTAAATATGTATGTCTGTGTATCAGTTTGTGAAAGAAGGTAAAAATAAAACTAGCAGGAACTGCACGAGACCAGGCATAGTGCAACCGTTTCGAAACGGGCTGTAGAGACCACGCCTACTCCACTCGTCATAGTTATACTCTGTGTGCACCGAACTTCAATCCGGCAGGTTCGTGACCACGGACCGAGCTGTATGAGTGGCTTGATTCGGAAGTCATAGTTGATTGTTTCCGTGCATTTTTACTTTCTCCATACGCACTATGTACATAGTGTATAGAGAAAGTATTGCACTCGACCAAAATTTCGATACCGAGATTTCACCGGAAATATATGTTTTAGGGTCCTCAATATCCAAAAAAAGCATTTTCAGAAAAAGGTCCGTGTGTGTGTGTGTGTCCGTGTGTCCGTGTGTCTGTGAACACGATAACTCAAAAACTAAAAGTAGGTAAAATACCAAACTTGGTATTTAAGTTTAGTATCTTCCAGGGTTGCGATACGAAGATTTTGAGAAAAATCCCCCCACCCCCAACTACCCTTTACATGGTACTTTTTTCGAAAATTTTGATTTTCTCAAAAATGGCTCTAACGATTTTGATTAAAATTTCGGATATTAAACATATTTACCTGACAAATGAAATGTACATCTTGAATCTTCTGGGAATAGCCTCTAAAGAGTAGTTTATTCTGGATGAATTTTACTAAATTTTGAATGACTGCTAAACCGTAAGAGATGGACAAAAACTTACTACACAAAAAATGTAGAGCACTTTAAAACACACAATGTATGTTATATACATTTTTTTCGTGGAGTTCGTCGTTTTTGTGACATTCCTTATTTTTGGTTTCTGCTATGAAAAACGTATACTTTTCTCATACAGGAACTTGTCAACTCCTATCCATATAAACAAAGGAACTTCATTGACATAGTAACCAGCTTTTGACTATCACTTTAACCTACGGTGGTCCCTTATTTCGCTTCTACTTACAAGGAAGCGAGTAATAAGACTATTTCTGCTAATTTTTTCTGATTAGCATAAAGTAAATAGAAGTATAAGCTTTTTAAGAATTATTTGTTGCAGGGATATGGAGAAAGTCGTGTGAATGGTACACATCAGATTTCTGTACCTGTGTCTGTGACACCTGCGGTAGTTTGCATGTTAGACTACTTCTAGAAGTTTCTGTCACGCCATCGACATATATAAAAAGGTACTGCTGCTTCCAAGAGTTACTTGAACCTAAAACTTTAAATAACAACCCCAAATAATGGACATTTTGAAACAAACTTACCCAGCGGTGCACAAGTGTTTTTGTTACAGGATTGGCAATCGTTGAGGAGTAACCTTGGTATCTCCTTTCGCTCCCCAATCTCCTGACATCCTGCAAACCCCACATTCCCGTCAAGACCTGGCTAAACCTTTGCAAAAATGGATACACATCTAACACATATTCTGGCTGCCCTCGACCCCGCCAACTGCTCGTCGTCGTCATCGGCGAGACTCAAGTTTCAACTGAGATTGCACAGCGTGCATGAGCTGATGCAAAGTTTCGACTGGAAGTTTCGAGTCGAGCGTCGAGAAAAAACTGCATGGCAGAAATGTTACGAGCTAATCGAATAAAGACGATAATTTGAAAATTAATTTTTATTTATAACCAGTGGAAGAAATAAAGGATTGCTTGTTGCAGTAATAAAGAGAAGTTTTTGTTATGCTTATTACAGGTAGATCCCTGTGTATTCCGAGTTACTCGCTGCTGTTTTGGTGACCCCCAAGCTGTAACAGCCTGTTCTACAGGTTCTTTCCTGAGAGAGTTCTTGTGGGGTATTTTCCGTCTGTCCTTTCCCTTGAATACAGAATAGTCAAATATATTTATAATATATTTAACATTTTCCCAAACGAGAGGGTGCCTTTAGTTTCACATCTCTTTTGCTTTACTCCTGGTCCACGGAAAGAGAAGTGAATTTGAATGACAAACGCACAGTGACAGCCTTTAAAAGGTTTGTTTGTCGCTCTAGCCTAGTGTACTCTCTTATCTCCCTTGAACTTACTAGGAAATATGTCTACACAAGCAAATTTAAGTTTACATAGTGCTTCACGTTTAATAGATAAACTATGTATTTTATGATCATTCAATATTTATTATTATAGTTGTTTTGAATAACTATTTTGGGATGAATTAAAATAGTTCAAATTACTTCTAAGTTTGTAATTATTAATGTAGTGTATATTTATTTGTATATAATAAATATTCGTAAGAAGACCATTTCTAGTAATGCTTAACTTGATCAGCATTATATAGATAAAATAAATTATCTGTTGTAAGAATAGTTTATTTGCAGAACATATAGAGAACACATCACATCTATTTTGACTATATTGATTTTAATTATATTTTGTCTAATTCCTCACGTTCCTATTTGTCAGTTGGCTGGTTACTTTAACTGATCCACACCCTGTTTGCTCCACAACTGTCTTATGACCCCAGGTATTAGTTTGTAAGTTTTGTGGGGTGGTAATCAGGTAGAGAAGTAGAAGAAGACTTTACATTATGAGAAACATATATTTCGATGTTTACTTTCTCTGTTGCTTATCTATACTAAGCTTTCCATCCCAAAACTCAATCCGTTATTTCAGTGGAAATGCATGCTTTAAGGTTCCATGATACTAAGAAAAGTTTTAGAAAAAGATCCTTGTATATTGTGTTACGTCCGCCCGCTGTGAACAGCATAAGTCAGTATGAAATTCTGATGAATTACTAAGCTTGGTGTTTTAAGTTCAAAGATGCAACAGAAGATTTTCAATAAAATTCCCACCCAAACCACATTTATATAGAAAAAACCTCGATATTCTCTATTTTCTCAAAAATGGCTCTAACGTAATGTATATTATTATTGTTATTATTATTATTATTATTATTATTATTATTATTATTATTATCATCCTAAAGATATTTACTTGTCAAATGAAATGTTGGTAATAGCCTCTGAAGTTGACATCATTCTGAATGCAGTTAAATAATATGCAAACTGTAAGGAATAGAAAAAATTAGAATACTAAAGATGTATGTAAAATGTGTTTATATATATATATATATATATATATATATATATATTTAAATCAGACCATTATGGCTAATAAACATAACGCATATTTTGGCAGATTGCGTGTAGATGGAGGATATTAGGAAAAATTATTTCCGAAAGTATTTTTAGCTTCAAACAGACGAAGGGCAGCATTCTGGGATTTGATTCTAAACAGCCAAAACTGGCCAAGCCTGGGCACATACTTAATGGAAGTACGTGCACTAAGAAATAGACTATTTGTGCAAATATTGTATAGACTTATTTGATGTTGAGTAATCTATATGTGTGAATACGTGGGTGTAGGTGTGAGTGCAAGTGTGTGTGATATCAGAGTGTTCTTTCTTTTATTGCTCTATGGTTACGTTGTAGCCCGCGAGCGTGTGAAGTATTTTTAGACAGTATGTATGGTCACCCGATCCATGCAACTGTGAGAAGCAAATATTGTATTATTGTAAACTTAATAAACTCTACTACTACTACTACTACTACTACTACTACTACCACTACCACCGCCACCACCACCACCACCACCACCATCACCACCACCTCCACTACCACTACTACCACCACCACAACCACCACCACCACTACCAACACCACCACCACCACTAACACCACCAGTACCACTACCACTACCATCACCTCCACCACTACCACTATCACCACCACTAACACTACCACCACCACTATCACTACCTCCACCACTTACACCATCACCACTACTACCATCACCTCCACCACTACCACCAAAACCACCTCCACCACTACCACCACCACCACTACCCCACCTCCACCACTACCACCACCACTACCACCACCTCCACCACCACCTCCACCACTACCACCACCACCACTACCACTAACACAACCACCACCATCACCACCACCATCACTACCTCTATCACTACCACTACCACCACCACCACCACTACCACTACCACCACCACCACCACCATCACTACCACCATCATCACTACCACCACCACCACCACTACCACCACCACCATCACTACCACCACCATCACTACCACCACTACCATCACTACCACCACTACCACCACCACCATCACTACCACCATCACTACCACCACCACCACTACCACCACCATCACTACCACCACTACAACCACCATCACTACCACCACCACTACCACCACCATCACTACCACCACCACCATCACCACCACTATCACTACCACCATCACCACCACCACCATCACCACCACCACTATCACTACCACCATCACCATCACCACCACCACTATCACTACCACCACCACCAGCACCACCACCACTATCACTACCACCATCACCACCACCACTATCACTACCACCATCACCACCACCACTATCACTACCACCACCACCATCACCACCACCACCGCCACCATCATCACCTCCATCACCACCACCATCACTACCACCATCACTACCACCATCACCACCACCATCACCACCACCATCATCACCTCCATCACCACCACCATCACCACCACCATCACTACCACCATCACCACCACCATCACCACCACCATCACCACCTCCACCACCACTATCACCACCACCATCACCACCACCACCACTACTATCACCATCATCACCACCATCACCACCACTATCACCACCACGACCATCACCACCACAACCACTATCTCTACCATCACCACCACCACCATCACCACCACAACCACTATCTCTACCATCACCACCACCACCACTATCACCATCACCACCACCACTATCACCACCACCACCACCATCACCACCACCACCACTATCACCACCACCACTATCATTACCACCACCACCATCACCACCACCATCACCACCACCACCTCCATCACCACCACCATCACCACCACCACCACCACCATCACCACCACCATCATCATCACCACCACCATCACTACCACCACCACTACCACCACCATCACTACCACCACCATCACTACCACCACCACCTCCATCACCACCACCATCACCACCACCACTATCACCACCACCATCACCACCACCACCACTATCACCATCACCACCACCATCACCACCACCATCACCACCACCACCATCACCACCACCACTATCACTACCACCACCACTATCACCACCACCACCATCACCACCACCACTATCACTACCACCACCACCATCACCACCACCATCACCACCACCATCACCACCACCACTATCACTACCACCACCACTATCACCACCACCACCATCACCACCACCACCACTATCACTACCACCACCATCACCACCACCATCACCACCATCACCACCACACTATCACCACCACCATCACCACCACCATCACCACCATCACCACCACCACTATCACCACCACCATCACCACCACTATCACTAACACTATCACCACTAAGATGTATATATTTCTGTAAAGAAAAATATTCTGACCACTGCCAAATGATGCACTAGAGAGAATGCTCCTTTGTAGAACGAGGAAATTTCTGCAAAGCTCTTAACGCGCATATACTGCACACATAGCATTTTTTATGTTAGTGGGCAATAGAATTGCTTACCTGAAATAAAATTAATCATTGTCAGCTTTTAAAAGCAGGATCAAGATCGCATGGTTGCCTCTGAGACCTGATAGTCTCCTATTAATCACCTTGGTAGTGTTAGCTATAGGTGATATGGTTGCTTGCGCCAAAAGAGTTGTATTTAAATATGCATGAGTTAAACCGTAAGTAAATTATGAAAAATAAAGGAATGCAAAGAAGGTGGTATTTAAATGGTAAAATCAATGTAGTGAAGATGTTCAACCTCATGCCTGCAACTATAAATATCCATATCAATGATTGGATGATGAAATATATTCTAATAACATCTGCGGTAAGAGTGAAAAATGCACGCAGTACAAGAATTTCAACTTCCTAAGATAGCATGAGCGGAAGTACATAAAAAAATCTGATGTGTTCCATTCACATGACTTTCTCTACGTAGCTGTAAGAAATTATTTTTAAAAAACATCAAGTTAATAGATAATCGAGATAAGCTTTAGCAGAAATTGGCTTAATTACTTGATTCCTTGTATGTAGAAGGAAAATAAGGGAATACGCTATGCTAAAACAATAGTCAAATATTTTAAAAGCTGGTTGCCATGTGGTTGAAATACGTTTCTATGCAGGGCTAGAAAATTACAACTTTCCGTGTAAGAAAAGTTCAAGTATTTTAAACCAGAAACAAATAACAAGGAATATCTCAGAAATGATCAAAATAAAAATCGTGTAACTTAAATTGTAATTTTAACGTGATCTACATTTTTTGTGCAGTAAGCCTTTGTCTATTTCTTACGGTTTACCAGATACGCAAAATTCAGCAAAATTCATTCAGAATAAAGAAGTCTTTAGAGGCAGCTCCCAGGAAATTCATGATATACATTTTATTTGCCATATTAATACTTTTAATTTACGGCATTTTAATAAAAATCGTTAGAGCCATTTTTGAGAAAATAAAAATTTTCGAAATTTTTTCCATGTAAAGGTTTGTGTGGGGTGTGTTTCAAAATCTTTGTCGCATCTCTGGAAGATACTAAACTTAAATATCAAATTTGTCATTTTATAGACTTTTCGTTTTTGAGTTATCGTGTTCACAGACACACAGGGACTTTTTTCTAAAAATGCTCTTTTGGATACACGGAATCTTAAAACATATATTTCCGGTGAAATATCGGTATCATATTTGGATGGAATCCAATAACTTCTCTATACACTATGTACATATACGTGTAAAGAAAGTAGAACACTATATTCGATAAAGGTTATTGGGTATACAGTCCTACCATGGAAAGCAATTACAATGAAAATAACGCAAAGGTTGCCTAGAAATAATGACGTAATAAGTCTATTGAAATCAATTCGTCCTCGACTGCATGTTAATTTCCTCTAAACGTGCTAAGCCTTCTATAAAAGCGTCCTTTTGTTTGATATGGGTAATAGAAAACAACGTTCATGTGAACTGAATGTTGAAACAATGTCAACCAAAGTTGGACATTAATTCCTATAGATTATGTTTCTCTTATACAATCCTTCCATTGTTTGCTGAATCAATGTTAACTCTAGTGAAAGGCTATAAATACAAAACACAAATGAATGATTTCAAACTGATTTAATTATACTTTAACCTTCCCTTTTTGTATTGATGGAAAGCATTATAGCAAATTTTACGAATCTTTTGGAGTAGACTTTTGCCGAATCCATCGCAAATATATCAGAATATACGTCATGATTATAGGGACGCTAAAATAATTATCTGTGCTAAAAGTATTTAAATTCATATTTAATGTGAATTTTATGAAACGAGGCGTAGCCAAGTTTATAACCAAACCAGAATCGAAAAAAAACTTTGCATGTGCAATACAATTCTTTTCTGCACAACAGTACGATATTAAAATAAATATTAGAAAAGGGTTACTATTTTCACGCACATATAAAACATTTGTGTGGCCATGTTGATTAAATAAACATTGGATATGCTTGAATAAAGATGACCATGGTAATTCTATGCCCGAGAAAACTGTTTTACTTGTTTCAATAAACATTGAAGAATTAAAGACTCTGATGTTGTCCATTCACATGACTTTCTCTGCATGTCTGTAACAAATTATTGATTTTGAACTTATCCTTCTGTCTATTTCATGCTAAAACAGCAGAAACGGTCTTATCACTTAGTTCCTTATAAGTAGAACGGAACTAAGGGAATACACTAGACTAGCCCAACAGTCAAATGTTTTAAAATGTTTTAGCTATAAGATTGAAATCCGTTTCTTTGCGTGGCCAAGCGTTGACAATTTCCCGTATGAGAAAAGTTTTAAGTTTTTTAAAAATGAAATAATTAACAGGAATATCTCGGAAATGGCGAACTCCACCAAAAAAAAAGGCATATAACATAAATAGTGTGTTTTATCGAGATGCGACACGAAGATTTTCAACAAAACCCCCAAACCACAACTACCCTTTACATGGAACATTTTTTGAAAATTTTGATTTTCCCAAAAATGGCGCAAACGATTTTAATTAAAATACCCTATGTTTAAGATATTTTTATAACAAACGAAATGTATATCTTGGATTTTCAGAGAATAACCTCTAAAGACCTTTTTATTCAGGAAGGTTTTTATTTAATTTTGCATAACTTGAAACAGTATGAGATAGACAAAAACTTCCTGCACAAAAATTGTAGATCTCGTCAAGGTAGAGTTAATAATTTCCTAGATATTTTCTGATATTCGTTAAATTTCCCCATACTTATAGTTTCTCAAATGAAAAGTTAGTTATTTGGTTTTCCTTCTGCTATTCAAGCAAAGAGAATGAAATGTCAAAGCATTCCTATAGGGACCAGCTGAGAACCTATTTGACCATCGCTTAAGCCTACAGTAATCCGTAATCCCGTTGAAAATATAAAATAAAGTATTTGTGGAAACGCTTAGCTCAATTGAAGTGAATACTAGATAAGATTATTTTTTATGAAGAATATTTTGCTGCAGAATGAGCAAAGAAGGTGATGTGAATGTAACGCAACGGAGCTTTGACTCAAAATTCAGTTTTTGGAATCACCGACGCAGATCCATAGGCGTGACGTCTCCCATTCTAAAATCTCGCCAAATTGATTAATTTTGTAAATGTGATAACGTGCAAGTAATGGCGTTTGGTTCAAGTGTAGTCTAAATAAATAATAATTAGCGAAATGTACGATTAATGTACACTAATTTAAAAATAATAGAAGTTCTGTTTTAAACAATTTTCGCGCAAAAACGGCAGTAAAGTTCAAAATTACTGCAAATTGACAGAATGGAAAATTGGTGAAATAAAAACAAAATTGCTCGTAATAGACAACAGTGTCTAAAAGTCATAAATTTGATGCAAAGACAATGAAACCAAAGCTTAGTGCTTGAAGCATCTATCTACGAAGTCTTTAGTGTTATAAAGTGTTTGACAATAAATTCGATAACTGCGAGGCCCTTTATATTATGTAATAGTTTTTCTCATCCTTCTAATACAACGCGAAACGACTCGATGTAACCTTGTGTGAATTTAATATTCCAAGCATAGACTCTCAACTCCTCTGAGCAATAAATGAGACATCTAGAGTTATGCAATCTTTTCTGATGTTTTATACTCAGCGTAAATGTTAAGGAAACCTTCTTCATACTCAACGGTGATGTGCAGTTCAAGCCAGGTTATATCAGACAAATACTTATTCTCTAATCCCTGGTTCAGACTTAACTTTTCCCTCTCATTGTGTATTCAAGTGCTGCTTTCGGAATTCATCTCTCATATCTTCATTTTATCATTTCTTATATCGTACATTCTTGTGTAGAATTTTACATTCTTGGGAATTTCATTTCAACAGGTTGTATTTTACTTGGCTCACTCTGAGTCGGAACCCAGATTTCACTTCCTGTGTCAATGTCGGCACCGTCATTGCTTAAAAAGTCTGACGTGTTTCATTCACATGACTTTCTCTACATCTCTACAACAAATTATTGATAAAATGCTTATTCTTCTAGTTACTTCATGATAATCGAGAAAAATAGCAGAAATGGCCTTATTACTTGTTTCCATGTAAGTAGAGGCGATAAAAGGGTGTACCATAGGTTAAAGTGATAGTCTAAAGCTGATTATTATATGATTGAAGTTCCTTTGTTGTAATGGACAGGCGTTGACAAATTAGTATTTTAAAACTGAAACCAATAACAAGGAATATCTCAAAAACGATCACCTCCACCAAAAAGTGTATATAGATAACATAAATTGTGTATTTAACGAGATCTACAGTTTCTATTTGTAAGCTTTTGTCAATCTTTTTACGGTTTACTAGTAATGCAAAATTCCGCAAAATCCAACCAGAATAAAGATGTCTTCAGAGGATACTCCCAAAAAATTTAACTATACATTTTAATTGTCATTTAAATATCTTTAATATCCAATATTTTAATCAAAATCGTTAGAGCTATTTTGGAGAAAATCAAAATGTTCGAAATTTTTTCCATGTAAAGGGTAGTTTGCGGTGGGGGGATTTTCCTGAAAATCTTCGTGTCACATCCTAGAAAGATACTGAGCTTAAATATTGCTTGGTATTTAACGGACATTTTGTATAAAGCTGTGCTATCCGCAGACACACACAGTCACATACGGACATTTTATAAACCTTTTTTTGATTTAAGGGGTAAAAACATGTATTTCCGGTGAAATTTCTTTATAGTATTTTGGGTGTATTACAGCATCTTCTCTATGTACTATGTACATAGTACGTATAGAAAAAGTAAAAATCGGTTAGTTTCCTTTTTAACTTTCTCTACACGTACTATGTACATGGTGTATAGAGAAGGTATTGCAAAAATTCGATAGCGAGATTTCACTGGAAATATACGTTTTAGGGTCCCCTGTATCCAAAAAAAAAAGTATTTTCAAAAAAAGTTCCGTGTGTGTGTTTCCGTGTGGTATTTAAGTTTAGTATCTTCCAGGGATGCGACACGAAGATTTTTAGAAAAATCCCTCCACCCCAAACTACTCTTTACTTGGTACTTTTTTCGAAAATTTTGATTTTCTAAAAAATGGCTCTAACGATTTTGATTAAAACATCGTATATTAAAGATACTCCTCTGACAAATAAAATGTATATTTTGAATTTTCTGGGAATAACCTCTGAAGACTACTTTATTCTGGGTGAATTTTACGGAATTTTGCATAATTGCTAAACCGTAAGAGGTGGATAAAAGCTTACCACACAACAAATGTAGAGCACTTTAAAACACACAATTTATGTTACATAACTTTTTTCCTGGAGTTGATTGTTTTTGAGATATTCTTTGTTTTTGATTTCAGCTATGAAAAACTTAACTTTTCTCATAAAGGAAATTATCAACTCCTGTCCATACAAACAAAGGAACTTCAGTTTATCCGTTTAACCTATGGTACCCCTTATTCCGCTTCTACTTACAGAGAAGCAAGTAATAAGACTATTTCTACTAATTGTTTCTTGTTTAGCATGTAGCAAATAGAAGCTTAAGCGTTTTAACAATAGTTTGTCGCGGAGATGTAGAGAAAGATATGTGAATGGAACACATCAGATTTTTAGTGAGCCGTTTGCGCTCTGCCCACGATCCCCTGCCCACGAAGCACCAAAGCGAGACGCCTTATCGAGCGTGGCCATTGGGACCGGCCAAGGAGGTTAAGATTCACTCACTATTGCTATTGAGTTGGGCCTGGGCTTGCCTTGGATGAGACAGACAAATCAGAGTGCAGTTGGCTCTCCTGGCAGGTTGTGTAGTTGCTTGGGTAACTCTTGGCGTTTACTTAAAATGACAATTTGGGGGCTTATCTGACTTACCTTGAACTCGGAATTCTGTCCAAATGCTCCCATTCGTGGGCAATGTGAAAACACTTCTAAATTGTCACACCTTTTATTTTTGTATTTTTTTATGTTTTAATGTGTGTGATATATTTTCTCAAAGGTTATAATTGTTAAAGGTCCAGAGTTTATAGCATTTCTTTGAGAATTTGATTTAATTTGTATTATTTGCTGCCCGCAACACTTTCTACAAATCAGGTGTCATGGCATGTCATATTACGCCGGGGTTAGATTAAGTTTATGTGACTTGGTGTGAGGTATGTTGTATAGCGTACTGTAAATGCTCTAATGCATGCTGTGTTACACAATTTTAATTGCTTATATTGAACATTAACGTATCCATCAATAGCAACCTAATATTGCAGCACGCGGGTTTACCCATACGTGTTTTTGCAGTCTATAATTTTGCCGTAATAAATGTAAGTAAGGACCATGTTGTTTTAATGAAGGGAGGCATTCTTCTTTGAGCATATGTTTGTCGATATAATAAGAATGATGGCGTTTACTTAAAATTTTGTATCGTAAGCTAAGACCTGCTAGTAAGCGTTGAATTAGTTTATTACTTTCTCTACACGTTATATGTACACAGTGTATAGAAAAGGTATTGCACTCCACCCAAAAATTCGATACCGAGATTTCACTGGAAATATATGTTTTAGGGTCCCCTGTATTCAAAAAAAGCATTTTCACAAAAAGGTCCGTGTGTGTGTCTGTGAACACGATAACTCAAAAACGAAAAGTCGGTAAAATACCAAACTTGGTATTTAAGTTTAATATCTTCCAGGGAGGCCACATGAAGATTTTGAGAAAAATCCCCACCCCACATTACCCTTTACGTGGAACTTTTTTCGAAAAGTTTGATTTTCTTAAAAATAGCTCTAAAAATTTTGATTAAAATAACGTTTATTAAAGATATTTACCTGACAAATAAAATGTATAATTTGAATTTTCAGGGAATAGCCTCTGAAGACTACCTTATTCTGGATAAATTTTATGAAATTTTACATAACTGCTAAACCGTAAGAGATGGAGAAAAACTTACCACACAAAAAAATCTACAGCACGTTATAACAGATAATTTAAGTTATACCTATGCATTTTTTTTCGTTGAGTTGGTCTTTTTTTTTTATATATATCCCTTGTTATTGGTTACAGCTTTAAAAACTTATACTTTTCTCATACAGGAATTTGTCAACTCCTGTCTACACAAAAAGGAACTTCAGTCACATAGCAACCAACTTTCTACTATCACTTGAACCTATGGTACTCCCTTATTTCTCTTATACTTGCATGGAAGCAAGTAATATGACTATTTCTGATATTTTTCTCGATTAAATGAAGTGAATAGAAGCATAAGCTTTTTAACAATAATAATTTGTTGCAGAGATGCAGAGAAAGTCATGTGAATGGAACACATCAGACTTTTTTAATCGTTATTTGAATTAGGCTGCAAATTATTTGAAATTAATCAATTTCTTTTTTATTTCACTATTGTAGTCCAAACATATATGACAAACTAGACATTTAAAATGTTATCTGTTGTAAATGCTCAACAAGAATGTATGAATATGTTTATGATCTATTGGAAGAGGCATCTAAATGCGCCTGAGACTGGAAGTCGTGTATTTTACTACACATTCCTTATAAGTATACTGCCCGCCTGGGTAGTGTGGTGGTAGCGTGTCTGCCTTACGTGCAACAGGTCGTGAGTTCGAATCTCTTTTAGGGTGAATACACGGGTAAGGTTTTTTCTTAAAATGAGAAGACAAATGTCGAGTAACTTTAGCTCTATGGTCCTCGAGGTCACTTGAGCATCATTTCACCAATTGCATTCATCGTCTGATACTATGACCAACCAGGTTAAAGGAGACGGAATCGCGTTCGCTGAAGTGCCACGCTTTGGTGCTTCGTGGCGCAGAGGGTCGTGGGTTCGAGTCCCGCCTATGGCATGCGTGTTTGTGTGTTTGTTAATCTGTATTAGAAACAAGAATAAAAGCAGTAATAAAACAGAATAACAAAGGCAATTTTGCAAAATGAAAAAAGTGAAAAAATACTGTTAAGCTACAAACAAAATTAAGAGCTCAATGATGGCTTTTGAAATTTCATTATCTTTGAATGGCCAAGAAAAAAACATTTTCCTATTTCAGAAATTCAAACCAACAACAAGGAATATCTCGGAAATGGTTTACTATACAAAAAGAGTATTTTGTGTACAATTTTTGTACAGCATCTTGAATTTTCTGGGAATAGCATCTAAAGACATCCTTTTACCGTATGAATTTTGCTGGATTAAACCGTAAGAGATAGTCCAAAACTTACTACACACAAATTTTGATCTCGTTGAAACACACACTTTATGTCATATACATTTTTTTCGGGGAGTTGGCCATTTTTGAGATATTCCTTGTTATTGGTTTAAGCTTTAAAATACTTTTCATATACGGGAATTTCTCAACTCCTGGCAATGCATAGAAATGGAATTCATCCACATGGGTTTTAAAACATTTGACTATCGTTTTAGTCTAGTGTATTCCCCTATTTCCCTTTTAATCACGAAAAAGCAATTGTGCTTGTTTTTAACAATAATTTATTACAGAGATGTAGAGAAAGTTATGTGAATGGAACACATAAGATTTTTACTTTTCTTTCTTGTAGCCATCTATCACTGGGTAAAACATCTTATGTGTTCCATTCACATGTATTTCTCTATCTATCCTACAAACGAATTATTCTTACAAATATTATTCATATATCATGCCAAAAATATAAATATAAACAGAAACAGACTTATTACTTGCTTTCTTGTAAGCAGAAGAGAAATAAGGGAATACACTAGGCCAACCCGATAGTCAAATATTTTGAAAGCTATCGCTGCACGAAACAATTGAAATTCGGTTCTATTTGCATGGGTAGGAATAAAATAGAAGAGGTGTGAAACGAAAGCTACTTCCCGTTTGAGAAAAGTTAAAATAGGATAAAATTGAAACCAATAGGAAGAAATATTGTCGAAGCGGTTGCCTCTCAAAAATATATATGACATAAATTTAACGAGATCTTCATTTTGTGTCGTAAGCTTTTATCTATCTCTTACAGTTTACCAGTTGCACAAAAATCATCAAGAATGAAAAGGTCTTCAGCATATATACACATATTGTATTTTAATCAAAATTATGCGGCCATTTTTGAGAAAACCAAAATTTTCGAAAAATATTCCACAAAAAAGGTAGTTTGGCATGGGGGGTTTTCTTGAAAATCTTCATGTATCCTTGGAACTGATCTTAAATACCAAGTTCCACAGACACACACACGCGCACATACAAATGCGAGCGCGGGTGCGGACCTTTATCTAAAACTGTTTTATTCAGGGGTCCTCAAAACATATATTTCCGGTGAAATCTCAGTAACGAAATTTGCGCGGCGATACTTGTTGCGGGAGATGTTCATTTATCAGCGTCTGACATACTAACAGGCAGCAGATCGTTTAGCGGGAGACAGACCTAAAAGTAGCTGGAACATTATTTTTTTTAATCCCCCCCCCAAGAATAGAGACTCTATGGAATAGGAAAAATTACTATAAAAATTGCAGCTCAATCTGCGACATCAATATGACAATGGCTCTTTGTATTTCTTACTTTCTCTGCACGTACTATGTATATAGTGTATCGTCGTACAAAAACTTACTACATAAAAATGTAGATCTCTCTAAAACAACACAAATGTATGTTATATGTGTTTTTTTGATAGAGTTAACCTATTTCGAGATATTCCGGATAATTTGTTTCAATTTTAGCTACTGAAAATTTTCTCAAACGGGAAAATATCTTTCTTCTCGTTTCTCGTTTGTTTATTCCTCGAAAGCAAAGAGATTGAAATCTTCATTGTTTCACATAGCGACCGGCGTTTAAAGAACGAGAATATCGTTTTAATCTGTGCATTTGCTTATTTCTTTTGTACTTAGAAGGAGTTAGTAGTAAGACTAATTCTGTTTATGTTTATGTTAATTAGCATGATGTAGATAACAGATCAATGTTTTGAATAAAAGGTTTGTTTGCCGAACAGCTAGACGACATCGTGTGGATGGAACACATTAAAAGTTTTCCCGTCTAATTATAAGGGAATAAGTAATAAGAATAATTTCTGCTAATGTTTATCTTGATTGGCATGATGTAGATAGAAGAATAAGCTTTTTAACAATAAATTGGTACAGAGATGTAGAGAAAGTCATGTGATTGTAACACATCAGATATTTTTTATAGTGTTTAACGCGCGCTTGAACTACTTATGGCACCGCAAGCGATGACACCGATTATATATACGAGGTACGTCCAGAAAGTAAGTTCCGTTTCAATTTATCTCTGCTGCAGCGCTGCGATCGCAGTTCCGCACATGCGCGGTAGACGCTCTGTATCAAGGAGAAGAAACGTGCGCCATTTTGAGATCGCTGTCAGCCACATACGCTTTGTTGTGCTTGTTTACAATGTCGGTGTTGATTGAAAATCCAGCCGCATCTTACTCATTGATTTCTTACCGCGTGGTCAAACAATCAAAGCAGATGTTTATTGCGAGACACTTAGGAAATTGCGCCGCGCAATACAGAATAAGCGCTGAGGATTGCTGTCTAAAGGTGTTTTCTTCACGACAACGCATGACCACACACTGCAAATTTGACGAAAAACCTCCTACAGGGATTTGGCTGGGACGTGTTTGACCATCCTCCGTACAGCCCTGACCTCTCTCCTAGCGACTTTCATCTGTTCTTACATCTCAAGTCTTTCCTTGGCGGTCAACGATTCAACAATGACGTAGAGCTGAAAGAAAATGTTTCCAACTTTTTGAAGACACAGGCGGCAAACTTCTATGAAGAAGGTATACAAAAACTTGTGCCACGCTATGACAAATGCCTGCAAAATTTTGGCAGTTATGTGGAAAAATAGTTTAAGAGTTGTAGAATTTTGTGCAATAAATAATTATTCTGTATCTGTACACAATTTAATTTTATTACCAAACGGAACTTACTTTCTGGACGTACCTCTTAGAACGAAGATGAAGTATCGGTGGGATGCGACGCGGAGGAAACCGGAGAACCCAGTGAAAACCTGCCCCTGCGCCGCTAGCTCTTTTTGAGTCAGAGCGTTCCCAATACTTGGTATTGACAAGGGTTAAGGAAAAGTAAGTGCAAAGGCTCTTGTATGAGGTAACAGCCTAAATTTCACTCATTAAGGGTTTCCAATCCACAGGTATCCAGCGATATTAGATGTGTGTATTATTATTTTGGAATGCCCTTCATTTGGAAAGGCTCTCTCAAGCGACAGTTGAGCCTTTGTTAACTGCTGCTGCATACGTTAAAGTGAAATTAGACCTGTTAGCAGCCCACTTGTCGAATAGGAGGCAATTTTCTCTTCCCTCTCTCCAAAGTTACGACAAAGGCATGTACTGGGTTTTTATGTCGACAGATCCAAATGGCTTTGCTGCTTTTATGGTAGCCCCTTTATGTCTCCGAACTGTATCTATCTCTCTTACTCGCATCCCAAAATTGCTACGAGAGCAGTAGCTCTACCTATCTGATGACCTCAACCCTTTGACCTGGTCACGCTCTAAAAAATATGTAACCGTGTACAGACTGTTTCAAGCTACATGTTTCATCTCAGTGCATGTCAAATATTCATTTTAGGAAACTTTCTGTTATCAACGCTATGGATCAACAAATTAGTTTGACAAAACGAAATGGCTCAAGCTGTAGCCATGTGGCTAACATTCGGGAGTTTGCAGGTGGGGCGGTATTGGTTCCGGGTTCGTTTCCCGGGCGCGGGTTATTGGTATTGGGAATGGTGTTGGTTTTTGAATGGCTAGCTCAGGATTTTTAGTAGTATGGAAACTCTTTCAGGTTGTGGTGAGACACAAGTGCTTTGTTAATTTAGTTCGGCCTTTTCCGCCGTAGAACACACGCGTATACTTCGTAATTTTCTACTATGAAGTTGTATTTTACGCGCCCGCGACTATTTTTATGTAATAGTATGGTGCAGTGATATGTTTTTGTATTCTGGTCAGTATTAATACAACTATTTCCCTATCTTTCACAGGTAGCCTGTTCGGCACCACCACGGACTCTAAAAATCACATCTTAGTCGTGCGGAGGTTCATCGTCTAGTGTCTTAAACAGTGTCGCCTTGACCAGCGGAGAGCATTGCTTGTTGTCCCGTTATGTCCCCTCGGGCAGAATCCATTCGTCCCTTCGGTTCAATGCACGGACGTAACGGTATCTTGTACCCCGAGCTCGTGACTTATACGTGTTAGTCTTTCTACCCTACCCATTTTCACTGTACCTTTATATATTCTCTTCTTGATATAATTTATATTATTAGCTATGATTTATATTTCCTTTCTGAATATTTCTTTGCCCCGGGACAAGACATGTACTGTCTCATTGGTTCAAATCCGTATCCATGAGTATCTTAGAGGACTGTTTGCGAGATTACTTATGCCACCAAAAAATTACGCTTTGAAGATTCACTACCATAAAACAAATTGTCATTTATAAAATTAGGAATGGGTCTTTGATAGCATGAATGCATCATATTCTCGATACTCGTTTTAAGCTTTGCATTATTGGAAGTTGTTGAATGCTCTATGCTGGATAAGGAAAGGAAGGAGTCGAAGCTTCAGGTTATTGCCTTGCACATGTCCCAAAACACCTGCTAGGCCAAAATTGTTAATAAAATTAGATTTCATTATCTGTAAGCGAATGAATGTAACATTCCATTTACTCATTTACTGAATGAAGTACGCAAAACAATGGGGAAATGAGTTCACAAAGTTAACCGAGTTGTAAATGTAGCTGCTTTAATTCACGTAGCAAATCGTGTTTCTGGAATAACCTGATTGACAATTCATTTTTAGCCATTACATTTACTTGCTCCGGTTGAAAATGTAAACTCAGCAGAAAAAATCAGAACTTTGGTTATAAGACAACACATAGATAGAAGCCGAGTGGTTAGACCACCCGCTTCTCACCTAGATGATCAGCGTTTGATCCCAAGCGACCACATGTGAGATTTGTTGTGGGCAAAGCGGCGTAGGGGAGGGTTTTCTCCGGGTTCTCCGGTTTCCCCCGCCATCGCATTCCACCAGTGCTCCATCTCCATGTATCATCAGTGTCATCGCTTGCGGTGTCATTTGTAGTAAAAGCGGGCGTTAAACACTATAATACTAAAGTAAATAGAGATATTTGATCTCACCTCCCATCCGTTAGTTTGTCTTTATCCAAGAGAAACTCAGATCACGAGTTTAGTTTTCAGATATACGCTGAGACTGATTTCCATAAATGTTTTGTTTTACCAATGCACAACAGTGATTTTGACTAAGTGTAGAACTATTTTGAAGCATACATTATAATAATAACAGGCAGTATGTAAAATGTACATAAAATCATTTTGTGATGGTTAGTCGAAATATAAAGAAGTACAAGTAAAGTTTACAGGAACTCTATTTAAAAAACATTGTAGTTTCCCTGTGGTGTAACATCTAAAAATCTGATGTGTAACATTCGCATGACTTTCTCTACATCCCTGCAACAAATTGTAGTTGAAAAGCTTATGCTTCTATTTACTTCATGCTAATTGAGAAACATTAGCAGAAATAGTCTTATTATTTGCTCCCTTGTAAGTAGAAGCAAAACGAGAGAGTACCATAGGTTAAAATGACAGCCAAAAGCTGGTTGCTAGGTAACTGAAGTTCCTTTGTATGGGCAGAAGATAACAAATTCCTGTATGAGAAAGTGTGTTTTTCAAAGCAGAAACGAAAAACTAATAATATCTTAAAAATGATCAACTCCACGAAAAAAAATGTGTATGATATAAATTGTGTGTTTTAACGTGCTCTACAGTTTTCAAGCAGTAAGTTTTTGTCCATCTCTTACGGTTTAGAAGTTATGCACAATTTCGTAAAATTCATCCAGAATAAAGTAGTCTTCAGAGGCCATTCCCAGAAAATTCAAGACGTGCATTTTATTTGTCAGGTAAATATCTTTAATATACGATATTTTAATCAAAATCATTAGAGCCATTTTTAAGAAAATCAAAATTTTCGAAATTTTTTCCATGTAAAGGGTAGTTTGGGATGGGGAGATTTTCCTGAAAATCTTCGTGTCGTATCCCTGGAAAATACTAAACTTAAATACCAAGTTTGGTATTTTACCGACTTTTCGTTTTTGAGTTATCGTGTTCACAGACACACGGACAAACGGACACACTAACACACACACGGACCTTTTTCTGAAAATGCTTTTTTTTGGATACAGGGGAACCTAAAACATATATTTCCGGTGAGATTTCGGTATCGAATTTTTGGGTGGAATGCAATACCTTCTCTATCCCTATGTACATTGTACATACGGGGCTAGAGAAAGTAAAAATGAATGATAAAAGCGACTGTATGCCGCTATATAGCTCCAACATTAGGCATATCAAATAAAATCGTGCAAGGCACTCAACAAAATTGGTTACTAGCGTTTATATACAAAATCTGATATGAAAACAAGTCATCGGCTTTACTCTTTATGAATCGAGTATCGGTGCTCAAAGGTATTGAGTATCGAGAAGTAGTGGTATCGTCCCATCACTATCTAAAATAAAATAAACACAAATAAGATAGAACAGCACAGCGAAAACACTACCAAGGATACCCGTTACAACAGATTATTCGAGAAGATAAGGAAGACTGATAAAGCCGTGTATCATTTTCATTTCTAAAATTATTCATTTCAGAATTTAGCAGGTCTCAAAGCATGTATGTATATCCGACGAAATCTCGAAATGGACTTTTTAGGTGGAATACAATACTTCCTCTACATACTGTAAAGTACATAATGATATAGAAACTAAACAGAATATATATAAGGTTTACATTCACATAACCTTCTCAACCCTTTTTGTAACAAACTGTTTAAAAAAAAAAAAAAAAAAAACATCTTCTATCTAGTTCACATTAATCCAGATGAAAATTTGTTTAAATGTTTTATTATAGATTTTCTTATAAAGATACTAAACAATAAGAAAACAAACTAGGTTTAAGCGATAGGCAAATATTTAAGAACTGGTTGCAATGTGATGGCGCTTTGCTTGATCAACAATAAGAAAAACTAATAACGACACCCCACTTGAAGAAAGCATTTTAAAACTGAGATAAATAAAAAAAATTGGTTGTTTTAACATATCTGATTGTTAATGTGGTAAGTTTGTTCTATCTCTTATAGTTTACCAACTATACAAAAGTCATCCAGAATGAAGAGAACTTCAGAGGCTATTCCCAGAAAATTCAAATTATACATTTTATTTGTCATCAAAATGTCTCAAGCATATCGCATTTTAATCATAATGTTTTGAATTATTTTTGAGAAAATTTCGATCATTTTCCGTGCAAAGAGTACTTTGAAAATCTTCGTGTGGCATCCTTGGAAGATGATGAACTTAAATATCAAATCTGATGCTTACCCGATTTTTCGTTAAGCTCAGTTAAGCTGTTCAGATACACACGCACACACATACACACACATACTCACCAAATGGGTGTTTCTAAAATTATGTTTTTGTTTGATTTAATTAATTGTTCAGGTGTACTAAAAGATGTATTCCATATCAAAATTTTGAATGGAATTCATATTATAAAATATTTGAAGAAAGTTGGACAGCACGTGATAGTGTCACAGACATGAACATTATATAAATATAGTAGTTAAGGGTCATTTTGGTAGAAGATTTCACTTCAGCCTGAATTTTTAAGCGTAACTGGATAAAATGTGAAGCACATGAATCGATGCCAGGCACTCTACGAGAAATACCAACATTCCAACCTCGTTTTTATTTGCAGTGCAATGTGCAGCAGCCAATAAACGTAACAAGCACATTTCCGCTATATGAAACAAGCGTATCACCACGCAGCGAGACCCAGCTGCACAGTATGAAGTAACAACAAATAATAACGACACAGAATGGCAAGAAAAAAACTCCATACGAAACGGAAATTTCGCCGATACATGCAGTAAATACAAATACGAGTATTTACATTTTGACCGTTAGCGCCAACACATGCGGCGAGATTTGTAGCCGGATGGACGAGCATTTCTATGTGTGGCATCAAAACAAAACAACATCAACTACATCTGGGGTGTCATAGTTTATTACACAGGTAGGTGCACTGCAAACAAAACACATCAGCACATTTTAGACAATTCAACAACAGCGTTTATTTTATTTAACAGCATTCATCAAAAGCTTACAAAACTTGGTCAAAACAAATACAATGATCTCAATACCAATCAAAATATACAGGAGTTAAATTTACACATCACCTAATTTTGTTTCGGAATATGAGTTTCATTTGTTTTAAAGTTGACGTTGCACGGGTGGCTTTTTAAGCTTGAATCACAAATTAATTTTCTCTAACCTCCCCCATTCTTTATGAAGTTATATATTATTATCTATAAGATGCTGTTCACTGACACATACTCAGACAGTATTTTTATAAAATCCCTTTTGTGGCCTTGAGTATTTCTAGTGAAATTCTCGATTTTTAAATACTTGTGTAGAATGTAGTGCTTTCTTATCTTAGGTAAAAGATAGAGAAGAATCCTGAAGGGAAAGGGAAACAAACGCACTGAAAAGTCCGATGTGTTTCATTCATATGTCTTTCTCTACCTGTTCTGCAAACATTTTTATTCTTACAAAAGACTATTCTTCTATTTACTTCATGCTAATTGATATTAACATTAGCATAAATTCTCTTATTATAATTAGAAGGGATCTAAAGGAATGTACTATGCTAAAACGACAGTAAAATGTTTTTAAAAGCTGTCACTATGCAATTGACTTCGAATCTCTTTGGATGATTAGAAGTAATACAAAAGAAGAAACAGATGGCGATTTCCTATTTGAGAAAAATGATAAATTGTGTGTTTTAACTAGATCTACATTTCTTGTGTTGTAATAAGTTTTGGTCTCTCTTCTACGGTTGTGCAAAAGTCGTCCAGAATGGAGAGTCATCAGAGGCTGTTCACAGAAAATTCAAGATATACATTTTATTTGTGATGAAAATAACTTAAACATACGGCGTTTTAATCAACACAATGAAAGCCATCTCTGATACCAAAAATTTCGAGAAAGTTTTCATGTTAAGGGATAGTTTAGAGTGGGGTGCTTTTGATAAACTTCATGTCGCATCCTTAAAAGATGCTGAACTTTTCGGTTTTGGGATGTATTATTCATACATTCACACACGGACGCACCCTGACCCTTTTCCAATTTTTTCAGGGATCTCAAGAAATTTTACGATGATATATTGACATTAATTTTTACTGCAATCCAATACGTTCTCTATATACTAGGGAGGATTGCCCCTCTCAAGCTCGGACGACTTTGGATCGCCCTCCCATCCCTAAACTCCATGTCAAAATACTTAAATTTAATGTGGCAACAGCTCACTGCGTTTGCTAGGATGTTGTGAGGCAAAGTTTATTCCGTAATGCAGGCGTCTTCTATCTTCACCAGATATACTATACTGTACTACATAGATATTGGGAGCAGTTGGCGGGAAGGGAAAGCATCGCAGTTTTGTACTGTGCCACAGGTCCCAATAAAGAGTGAATTTCATAGCGGAGTTATGGCACAAGGTTAATCAAATCTACTTCACAGTCACAGGCGATTAGTTTTATCTGCGCACATAGTTTTGCGCAGATAAAATGTGGTTTTACTGTTTTCAATTCCAAAAAATTCTTCAGTTTCTGAAGTTGTATTGTACTTTCCATCCCTATAGTATGATTATGAATTATAAACTTTTATCGTCTCTTTTCTACATTCCAAAGAAAATATTCAACTTTCATTTTCAATGCCTTCTAAAGTATGTTTAAAACTCCATGAATTTATTAAATTATTTTCGTATAGAGCATTTAATGATAATGATAATGCTAACAATAATGGTTATAGTAATATAGACTAATAATAATAATAATAATAATAATAATAATAATAATAATATATCTGGGTACGATAATCACAGTACTAACACCTGATATTAATGCCTTTAAAATTACTGGAATGTAATGTTTACTGCTCTTTGTGACACGAAATATTATGATGTCTTATATTAAACCTTATATGTCCGCGTGAACTCCTGAACAAATAAAAAACTTTACATTTTCTTCAGGAGCAGTACAGGAAATTCTTCCTCCCATTCGTCCTTAAATGTTAATACACGTTTCACTACAATAGACAATCTACAACTGCAGTCTCATAGAAGGAATGATTGGACTGTAAGGTCATAGCCCACACCGTCCTTACCCTCATTCAGTGGCCGTATTCCCGAGTACAGTTTTGGAGGCGTCTGCTGTAATGGTTTTAAAAGTCGCTGACTTATGACAGGGGTACATTGTTAGGCTTTCTATACTAGTTACAGCCATTCGATGATAGTGGAAATGTGCAAACAAAAAGGTCTTACCATAAGTAAGTCGTATGTGGTGTAACACAGCTACACAAAACTGAGTTCACTTCTGAAGTTGAGTGTAAAAATAACAAGAAAAAGCTCACCAATAGCACGACCTAAAGTAGTAGCCAAGGTGAAGGCAGCAGTGACTCAAAAAGCCGCCAACAAAATGAAGTGTTGGAACAAAAGAGACCAATTCTCTACACGTATTGCGTACATAGTGTATAGAGAAGGTATTGTAATGCACCCAAAAATTCGGAACCGAGATTTCACCGAAAATACATGTTTTGGGTCCCCCTGAATCCAAAAAGAGCATTTCTGGAAAAAAGTTCGTGTACGTGTGTGCGTGTGTGTGTCTGTGTCTGGACAGCATAGCTCAAAAACGAAAATACCATTAAATACCAAACTTGGTATTTACGTTTGGTAAATGGAACTTTTTTAGAAAAGTTTAATTTTCTCAAAAATGGCTCTAACGATTTTGATGAACGTACCGTATATTAAAGATATTTAAATAAAAATAATATGTATCTTGAATTTTCTGGGAATAGCCCCTGAATACTATTTTATTATGGATGAATTTTACTGAATGTTGTATAACTGATAAACCATAAGAGATAGACAAAACTTACCACACAAAAAATGAAGAGGACATTAAAACATACAATTTACATTAGTTACGTTTTTTCGTGGAGTTGATCGTTTTTAAGATATTCCTTGTTTTTGGTTTCAGCTTTGAAAAACTTATACTTTTCTCATACAGGAATTTGTCAACTCGTGTCCATACAAACAAAGGAATTTCTACTTCCCTTATTTCACTTCTACTTACAAGGAAACAAGTAATAAGACTATCTCTGTTAATTTTTTCTCAATTAGCATGAAGTAAATAGAAGTATTAGCTTTTTAACAATAAAATCTGCTTTCCTGTGTTTAATATTTGTTTTCCTTACATATGTTTTGCGAATGTGATTGTTTTTATGTGTGGTTAACTTACATTTTTGTTTTAGATATTATACACTTTCTAGGTTAATAGCATTCACATATTCACAGAAATATTTTATAAACTCTCCTACTAGTGCTGGTTTACTTTCTGACCATTTTCCTTCTTTGTTTCTTATTTGTGTCCTTAATTTTTTCCTATGGTTGTTCAACATGTTGAAGTCGTATAATATGTGATTTGTTGTTTGGTCTCCTCTTCTACATGTGCAAGTAGGGTCGTCGTATATGTGAAATCTATGTCCTGAATCTGCCGTGTCGTATAACGGCGCCATATTGCACGCGGACATGTCTCAAAAGAGTGGCATATCAGAGAACATATCAGCAATGCAAGGAAGCTCTATGTACACCATCTGACGGGTGAAAAGTGGAAATGGGTGGTTTCTTTAGACGAAGAAAAGGTTTATATAGATTACACAATCAAACTCGGGCCATTTATTACCATCAAGTGGCCAAAAAGGGCGCTCCAACTTCATTCAACAACGATGTTTTCCAAGGTATTCATGGTAGTTGCAGGTTTACAGCTTTTGGGAGGTAAGTTGGCATTAACAAAATTGCCAGCAATCCAAAAATGAATGTCCCCTACTATGAAAGGCATGTTATGGATCCAATTTTAATGAAGAGATTCCCCTTTTGTATGGTAAGTACCACCCAAATGTTTGGGTCCATATCGTTAAAACCTCCAGATTACATTTATCAGCATTACTATCAATTGAAAGCTGTGAAAACGGATGTCAACATAACATTGTTTAAAAGGAATCCTGTGAATTCACCGATGTTTCACCAATTTAAGAGGACTCTATGTACACCATCTGGCAGATGAAAAGCGGCAACGCATGGTTGCTTTAGATGAAACAAGTTTTTATCTAGGTTATCAAACCTCAGGCCATTTATCATCAAGTGGCCAAAAGGGGCATTCCAACTTTATTCGTGAGAACAACGATGTTTTCCAAGGTATTTATTATAGTTGCAGGTTACAGCTCTCGGGGCAAACTTAGCATTCACAAAGTTGCCAATAATGTAAAATTTAATGCGCCCCGCTATCAAAGCAATATTATGGACCCAATTTTGATGAGGAGATTCCCCGTTTGTATGGTAAGGAATCCCAAAAGTTTGAATCCATATGATAAGCATCCAGTCACACTTAACAGCATTATTGTCACTTGAAAACTATGAAAACATGATTCTATTTAAAAGGATTCCTGTGAAGTCACTGATGCTTCCCAATGGATTTTTGCGGATTTTGTCTCCTGAAAAAGCTGCTTGGAGGAGAGAGCTAAGATCCTCAATGTTCTTAGACACAATCTTCTACAATTAAATTGCACTGCAGAGGTATATTTAAAGTCTGTAGAAATCACATTAAATACAATAGGTGCCGGCGAAAATTATCTTACCATGGAAAAAACAAAATGTGATGTTTTCCGATCACATGACTTTCTCAGCAAATTATTGTTAATAAGCTGATTCTTCTATCTACTCCATGCTAGTCGAGATAAACATTAGCCGAATATTACTTAGTTCCTTATTCCTAGAAGGGAAATAAAGAAATACACTGGGTTAAACTGACAATCAAATGTTTTAAAATGTGGTTGCTCTAGGATAGAAATCTATTACTTTGCGTGGCCAGGAGTTCACAAGTTCCCGTATGAAAAAAGCATAAGTATTTTAAAATAAAAATTAATAACAGGGAATATCTCAGAAACGGCCAATCCCACGAAATGATGTATATAGTATAAACTGTGAGTTTTAACGAGCTCTACGTCGTTTGTTAAGTAAGTTTTTTTTTTCTATCTCTTATAGTTTACAAATAATGCAAAATTCCGCAAAATCATTCAGAAAAGGTGTCTCCAGAGGATATTCCCAGAAAATTCAAGTTATACATTTTATTTTACATGTCAATATCTTTAATATACGATATTTTAATCAAAATATTTTTGAGAAAATCAACATTTTCATCAAATGTTCCATGTAAAGGGGGTGAGGGATTTTCTTGAAAACCTTCGTCGCATCCTCGGAAGATGCTGAACATACATACCAAGTTTGGTATTTAACGGTTTTTTTGTTTTTGAGCTATTCTGTCCGCAGACACACACGCAAATTTTTCTAAAATGCTTTTTTTACATTTAGGGGGTCTCGAAACATATATTTCCGGTGAAATCTCGGTATTGAATTTTTGGGTGCAATACAATATCTTCTCTATACACTATGTACATAGAACGTATAGAGAAAGTAGCAAGTAAACATCTCCGAGCTTAGTGGGGTAACCCTCTGTACATAGTACGTGTAGAGGAAGTAAAAAAGAACTAATGTGTTCCTTTCACATGATTTTCTGTACCGCACTATAACAAATGATTCTAAAAAACTATTCTAATGTACACTAATCAAGATAAATATTAGCAGAAATTATCAATTACTTAGTTCCTTATAAGTCGGAGGAAAATGAAGAAATACACAAGGCTAAAGCGATTTTTACTCCTGACTAAGTAAAGAGAGCAGAATTTCAATGTCATCACTTGGCGATCAGATTTTAAAAGAATGTACTATCTACTTAGCCTAGTGTTTTCCATTATTTCTCTTGTACCTATAGGGAAATAAGTAATATGATGTTTATGCTAACATTTATCTTGAATAGTATGGAATGAATGGAAGAATAAGCATTTGTAAGAATAATTTGTTGCAGAATGCGTTATTAAAGAGTATGTGAATGTAACACATCAAATGTTTTTACATCTATGTTTACAAAAGCGTATTTTTCTGTCTACTTCATTTTAATTAGAATAATGGTTGCATTATACACTTCATTGTCAGTACAAAGAGAATACAACAGCCTGAAGCTTTAGTCAAAGCTTTACATGATGACATCACAGAAAGCAACCGAATGATGAACGTTTCATAAATGACAAGACTTAAACAAGCAACGAATAATCTCTTTCTCTCTCTCTCTCTCTCTCTCTCTCTCTATATATATATATATATATATTTATATTGGCTGCTTTGACATAAAAGAAAATAAAGATAGAGGTGGAAAATATTAGGAGTAAAGAAAAGATAGAGATTCGGAAGCGGCATGAATGTTACTTTGTGACTTTCTCCTTATTGAAATTCATTTGCTACTTCAGGTTTTCCCCGCCACACTATGGAAGCGCTGCAATTACTGTTATTATGCCAACGACACCCTTGCTTACCCAAATTGTTAACTGCATACGTCATCTTTTCCACACTACCTTATGGTTGCCGGACTTCGTCCTTTTCGCAATGTCAACTATATATGCTATGTTGCGCTTTGCAGGTGCAAAGCTATTATTAGACATTGGTAATTGGAACATTCTTGTTGAGACTTCTACCAAATGTTTATCATTTCACAACTTCAAAGAAAGGATTAACATCGAAAGTGTTCCCAAATATTGGTGCAAATTACAAAAACTCTGTTTGCTTGAGCGAACGAGCCATTTTAGCAGCAACTAATAATGAATATGATTTGAATATCACAATTCCAGAGTAAAATTGATGGACAAATGTATTCATTTAAGTCGAACGACTCCATTACCGATCCAAATTAAGTCAATTATCTATCTAAATTCCTAAATTCATTGGATTTGGCAGGTTTGCGGCTACACAATTTACAGCTCAAGGTTGACTCGATAATTATGCTACGCAATCTCAATCAGCCGAAATTGTGCAACGGAACAAGACTCACTGTTAAAAAAATTATGACATTTTTGATTTAAGCTACTATAATCATAGGGAAAGTTGAAAGGCGAGGTTATGCTTATTTCAAGAATATCAACCGACTTTCCTTTTGAATTTAAGTGTGTTCAGTTTATGGTGCGCCTTGCATTCGCAATGACAATAAATCCCAAGGTCAATCGTTAAAAATGTGTGAAATATAACTTGAATTGCCGTGTTTTTCGCATGGTCCGTTGTACGTTGCTTGTTCGAGAATCGGCAAACCATCTGGGCTATTTGTTTTCTCTTCAGAAGGAAAATTGTACATTACAGGGCATTACAAAGGAGTATTGTTAAATTATTTAATTGTAATTTCATTTCATGGTCGTATTGTAAACGGAAGATTTTTTTCTCATTTTTCATTAGGTACATCATCCATGCGAAGCCGGGGCGGGCAGCTAGTAGGAAATAATTGATGCCATAAAATTATTTAAGTTTTTTGCATACACATTTTACGTTCGTTACATAGTACATAGATAGAAAAAGTATTGCACTCCCAAAAAACTCGATACCAAGATTTCACTCGAAATGAACGTGCGTCCCTTGTATAAAAACACTTTTAGAAAAAGATCCGTGTGTGCGTGCGTGAGTCTGTGATCACGATAACTCAAAAAGGAACAGTCGTTAAAATACCACACTTGTAATTAAATTTAGTATCTTCCAAAAATGTGACATAGATTTTGAGAAAAATCTTTCCACCTCAAATCGACAATTTTGGTTTACTCAAAAATGGCTCTAGCGATTTTGCTTAAAAAATCCTTTAATAAAGATATTTAAATGACAAATAAAATATAGCTCCTGAATCTTCTGGAAATAGCCTCTGAATACCTCTTTATTCTGAATGAATTTTTCTGGATTTTGATTAAGTGGTAAACCGTAAGAGATGACAAAAATTTACTACACAAAACATTTGGATCTCGTTAAATACACAATTTATGCCATATACATATTTTGACACTTTTTGAGATATTCCTTTATATCGGTTTCAGTTTTAAAATAGTTACATAACATTTTTCTCATACGGGAATTTGTTAACTCCTGGCAATAAAAAGAAACGATTTCAACCACATGGCAACAACTTTTAAAACATTTGACTATCACTTTAGCCTAGTGTATTCCTTATTTCCTTTCTTCTTATAGGAAAGCAAGTCATAAGACCATTTCTGCTCATGTTCATCTCGATTAGCATAAAGTTTACTCCACACGAGAGCAGACTGCTCTTCAGAAATTCAGCTGCGCTTGTCTCGCTGTTTTTTTTTCTATGTTTTTACGTGTTCAAGACTCAAATTTATTTTAATTATTTTCAAATATAATAGAGATACTCCCAAACGTATAAGTATTAAAATTAAATGCTGAGAATTATTTTTATTTATCGGATATCATTGGAGAAATAATATTTAGAATATATATCACACTAAAAGTATTGAAAAATGGTGTTTCTCATTAGTTTCTTTTTCATAAAAACTAAATCACATATAAAAATCTGTTTCCAACAGATGTTTTTTAATATTTCTTAGTATAAAAGTATATATTTTTAACAGTCAAGTTTCAATTTTTTCATCGTGTGAACCATTTTTTGTTTACATTGAAATAATCAATTAAAAATAAATAATGTGTAAACTACTCTAGATAATCCAATGATAATGTGTATACATACTTAAGATTTATGTACAAGGTTAAAAACATCTGATGTTTTCCATTCACTCACTTTCTCTATATTTCAGGCATAATTTACTGTTAAAATGCTTATTCTTCTATTTATGTCATTCTAATCGATATAAAGATTAGCAGAAATACTCTTATTAGCTGCTTTCTTGTAGTAGAAGCAAGATAATGGAATACACTAGACTAAAACATGTTAAAATCTTTTAAAGGATGTTTGCCATGTGGTAGTGTTTAACGTCCAATTTTACTACTTGTGGCACCACAGGCGATGTCATGTGGATGAAATCCGTTTTTGGGCATTGCCAGGAGTTTTAAGTATTTCAAAACTGAAACCAATAACAAGGAATATCTCAAAAATGGTCAAGTTTACGAAAAAAAATTATATTACATAAATCGTGTTTTTTAAAAAGATCTACATTTTCTGTGTAGAATGTTTTTGTCTATTTCTTATGGTTTACTATTTATGCACAATCCAGAAAAATTCATCTCAGTTAAAAGGTCTTCAGAGGCTATTTCCAGAAAATACAAGATATATATTTTGTTTGTTGTGTAAATATCTTTAATGTACAGTATTTTATTCAAAATCGTTAGAGCTATTTATGAGAAAATCAATTTTTTTTTTAAATTTTATCCAAGTAAAGGGAGTTTGGGGTAGGGAGATTTTCCTCAAAATTTTCGTGTCGCATCCTTGGAAAATACTAAACTTAAATACCAAGTAACGCCTTTTCATTTTTAAGTTATCGTGTTCATGGACACACGAACACACACACAAACATTTTTCAAAAAATACTTTTTTTTTGTTATAGGGGACACTAAAATGTGAATTTTCGGTGAAATGCAATACCTACCTTCTCTATACACCATGTACATAGTATGTGCAGAGAAAGTAAAAATATGTTCATAAATATATGATTTATAAATTTCGCTTGAGTTGACGAGGTAGAAGATTCTGACATAATATTGTTTTCAATGAAGATGAACGGAATGAGTAAGATAATACCATCTGGAAACTTCGCACGTCTTGCCTCTAAGACATGCCAAGACAGCATGTGCTTCAGTAACGCGGCGTTAATAGTTAATAAGGCACTGGAGTGAGATAATACATTAGCTACTTGAAGTGGCTAGCATAACAGCAGTTGCACTGTCAGTCTCTGCGGCTTACTACAGTTGTGTGTGGCGCAATACATACCTCTCAGGCGTATCGCAGCCAACTCTTGCAGTAGTAACGTTTCCGCGTTAAAGATGAGAGAGGTAGAGATACAAAACTTCAAATGAACAGTTCAAGTAGTAGTCCTTGAATAATCCGATGTGTTACATTCACATAACTTTCTCTAACTGTTCCATATACAGACTATTCTTACAAAATAATTTTATTTTATGTACATCATGCTAAATGAGATAAACATTAATATAAATTGTTTTTTTTTTTTACTTTTCTTTGTAAGTAGAAGCAAAATAAGGAAATACATTATGTTAAAGTGTTAATCAAACACTTAAAAATCTGGTGTGTTTCATTCAAATGACTTTCTCTACATCTCTGCAACAAATTATTATTTTTTTTAATTGTTTCATTTATATAACCAACTTTAACATATACATATAAGGTCATATCGGGAGCTTGACACTTGAAACAACTCGTTGTCTGTAGGTTCTTTTACGTTTGGTTTAAAACATTTTATTTTCCTCAAACACACACACATATTTACTCTCACATACATACTTCCAAACTCTGTGAGGGATAAGGAATAATTCGAAATTCCCCGCCCCAGCCAGGAATCGAACCCGGGACCTCCGAGTGAGAAGTCAGCTCACTGACCACTCGACCATGGAGGCAGTCAACAAATTACTGTTAAAAAGCTTATACATACTTTTACTTCATGCTAATCGAGAAAAAAAAATAGCAAAAATAGTCTTATTACTTGCTTCTATGTAAGTAGAAGGGAAATAAGGGAGTAGCATAGGCTGAAGTATTAGTCAAAAGCTGGTTGCTATGTGACTGAAGTTCCTGTGTTTGTATGTACATGAGTTGACATATTACATAATATGTGCCTGAAATGCAATATCAAATGCATTGTCAAATTTCGGTTGAGTAGTAAAGATTTGTACATAAGAGGTTGAAAAACATAGGTATGGATGGATTCTTGGAGTTGTATGGTATTGCATAATTTTTGCTAAGCGCTAAAAACCAACTGCATAAATTTCTGCCATGGTTGAGCAGCTTAATTTTAAGTATAAGGATTAGAAAATAAAGTAGGTGCAGCTTAAGATTGTTGAATAATTTTCCCGCCTCTGTAGTGTGGTGGTAGCAATTCTGCGTCAAATTCAGGAGGTCGTGAGTTTGAATCTCGCTAAGTGAGTTAAAAGGAAAAGGATTTTTTTGGATGTTTCACCTTATCCAGAAGACAAATGACGAGTAACTCCATAGACCCCGAAATCATCTAAGTATAATTTAACATTTTTATTCAACGTCCGATATGACCAACAAAGTTAACATGGAAATAGAGTTTTATTTATGGACGCTTTTTAACTGCTGTGTCCCATTTACTCAGCGTCCCATCATTCTATACCATTTAATTTTGTTCAGAGGCCTCTATATCAGACTTGGGGTTCTTTTACGTGCCGTAAATTTATGAGACGGGACCAACGGCTTTACTTCTCTTCCGAAGGAAGCCATGCTAAGGAATTTTACGCCTGAAAAAATCCATCGTCTTCCGTCGGGTTTGAACCCCCGACCTTGGGTATATGGAGTTAGCATGGTAACCATTATACCAAGGAACAAACCAGGTTAAAGGTCATTAAACTAGAAGGGATGAGGGAACACACAAATTGTAATCCAAATAAGACTTAGGTGTATTTGTCTGGTGTAATGTAACATATCTAATCCGATTACTGTTGTAAAATTATGCAATATGTTTACTAAATGCTTTAAACATCACATAAAAAGTTGAGGTGGTACCGGTATTAATCAATTTCATCGTTGTTTAACAATCTATTCATGATTTTTTTCAATTCTTGTTGTAACATTGTGCAATATTTTACCAAATAGTTTAAACATTACATAAGGATTTGAAAATATGGTAAAGTATTAATTGATTAATGAATTTTATCGTTTTTTACTTTTTCTACACGTACTATGTATATAGTGTATAGAGAAGGTATTGCATTCCACCCAAAAATTCGATACCAAGATTTCTTCGGAAACACATGCTTTGCGTGTGTCTGTGTGTCTGTGGACGGCATAGCTCAAAAACGAAAAGAACGTTGAATAGCAAACTTGGTGTTTAAGTTTGGCATCTTTCAGGGATGTGACTCGAGGATTTTCAAGAAAATCTCCCCACCCCCAACTACCCTCTACATGGAACTTTTTTCGAAAATTTTGATTTTCTCAAAAATGGCTCTAACGATTTTGATTAAAATATCGTATATTAAATATATTTACCTGGCAAATAAATTGTATATCTTGAATTTTCTGGGAATAGTCTCTTAAGACTACTTTATTCTGGATGAATGTTACGGAATTTTGCATAACTGCTATACCGTAAGAGATGGACAAAAACTTACCACACAAAAAATGTAGAGCACGTTAAAACACACAGTTTGTGTGATATATATTTTTTTTCGTGGAGTTGGTCGTTTTAGATATTCCTTGTTATTGGTTTCAGCTTTAAAAAATTGTCAGCTCTTGTCCATAGAAACAAAGGAACTGCACTCAATGGCAATCAGCTTTTTACTAGCACTTTAATCCATGGTAGTCCCTTATTTCGCTTCTACTTACAAGGAAGTAAGTAATAAGACTATTTCTCCTAATTTTTTCTCAATTATAATGAAGTAAATAAAAGCATAAGCTTTTTAACAATAGTTTGTTGTACAGAAAGTCATGTGAATGGAACACATCAGATTTTTCATACAAGTTATGTATAAATACACAAATTGGATAGGTAGAATTGTTCAATGCCATAACCGGGATTAGAATCGCGGATCTTCCAGTCTCTAGGCAGTTGTTCTAAACGCTGAGCTACTATAGTAACATATCAGCACATACCATTCAAATTGACTCGCATGTTTCCCGGAAAACCACAAGGTGACCCAAATTATTATGAGATGACGTACCTAAATGGGACTTGAAATGTCGTACGTACCTTAAGTCCCAGGCTGCATAGTTTAACCAACTATTAGTCAGTTATGGTTAATTTTTTTTTTACACACAAGCTGTTTGTAGGCCACAAGTTAGAAAGGTAAAGTCAGACTGAAAAATGTCGGCTATGGCATTATATTTTATAACATGGTGTCTGTAGTTTGTTAGGGTTGTATGGTAGTTTATAATTTCACTGATATAATAAGTTATAATACATATATAAGCCAGAGAATTCTGGTTTTCGAAGTGGTGCCTGAGCGGGTTTTCTCCGAGTTATCCCGTTTCCTCCGCCATTCATTCCACAAATTGCTCCATAATTATCCTTCCTATCATCCTTTTCACCACTATTACATAGTATACACTTCCTCACCTGTATACCAGACATCCATCCTGGCTTCTCTCTCATCCAAGGTCTCTGCTCCGCAAAAGGCGTCTGACCCATGGCCCTGGTTTGTAAGGCAAGCGGGGGGGGGGGGTCCTACATACGAGGAGGATAAACAAATAAATAATGAAATAAATAATAGAAAGAAAGGCATGCTAGGAATTAAAAAAGCATACCAAAATATTACCTATTTAATAGCATTCTAGTGAAATGTGCAACTGTTATGGGTGGTTTTGTTCCGAATAATTATTTAAAATGGTAATGACAAAGTAGCGTCGGCGTTATTGTGTGGGTCAGTTGGTCCGGTTAGGGTGGAACCTAGTGACATTTCCCTACCTTCTGTCTGTCTTTGCTGCTCCGGTGTTAGCTCAGGTTTTTCTTCTTCATCGGCGAGCATGAATTCCTCGGTACAGGGCGTGGTACAGAAGGAAATACAAGAGGTAGTAAGAAAATAACAATAATCACTAGTTCGTAAAATATTATTGAAGAAAATTGCATGGTATAATATTACACTGTATAAACCCTAACCGTTAACAACCAAGTGACACCTGCAAACATGATTATAAACTGGGGAACGCAAAACCATGACTTCTTGGTTTTAACCGCGGTGAGCAATGTGGCGCGATTTTGCTCCAGCGACCGACATAGTGTCGCCCATGGAATCTGGCGAAGAACTGCCCAAAACGGTTGTGAATTTTAAACTTAAACATCCTTCTGTATGAATAGCGTCCCTTCTTGCTATTGGTTGCAAGTACTTATGCCTCTATTCCCTAAAGTAACTCAACAAAAGACAAATGACAGAGCAATAACCTTTTTAGAATGTTTCCTTTTGAAAGCGCCACTAACAATACTTCAAGGTTTTGCTAACGGAAATCTGTGCATTTACAGTTAAAACCACGTTTCCAACCTTGTCGTCTTAGCGTATAAAATACTAACAAAACTACAAATATTCAATAAAATAATAGTTAAAGCAAAACTTATTCTCCTTACTATGATTATTACTACATTACTATATACAAAGGCTATCTGTTTAATTATAATTATTGACCTACCGCCCGGCCGCTCCTTCCCCCATCTCGGTCCACTACAGACGTCATGGATGGGGTGCAGTATTGGAGGGAGAGACGTGGTCAGCGCCTCGAACCCCCGGCCGGTTAATGCGGTCCCCATGACCTGGAGCCGCTACTTCTCCAAGTAGCTCCTCAATTGGCCCCCCAGGGACCTTACGAGCTGAGTGCACCCTGGACCAGGTCTCCCAGCGGGGGAAAAAACCCCGCCGGTACTGGGGATCGAACCCAGGTCTCTTGGTAAGCAGCCGCGCTACCTCCGCGCCAAGGAGACGACCGCAAGAAAAATGTATTTGACATAAAGTGTTTGTTATAACGAGAACTACTTATATTTTGTAATACTGTTTGTTTTTACGCTTTATCAGTTATGTAAGGACTTCAGAGGCTATCGATGTACAATCAACACGTTTGTGTAATGAAAATGCCATAAGCATGTGGTATTTGTGTTACATCCTTGGTATATGCTAAAATGAAATATCAAGCACGGTATTCAACCAAGTTTTCGTTTTAAAGTATTCTGTTCTCACGCATACTTTTGGTAAATTTGCTTTTGGGGGTTCAAATGACCCCAAAACGTGTTTTTCCAATAAAGTATCGAATGTTTAATGAAATACCTTCTCTACGTAATATAGGATAGAGAAAGTGAAAATATAGTCCTAAACCCCAGCTGTCAATGTTTGAAAACGTTATATAGCCTATAACCATCTGAAATAATAGAACTTTTCAAGAATTATCAGATTATTTTGAGCAGTTTAAAAATAACTCTTAATACATACACATTTAGTTTCTTTTTTGTATAATAATATATAAACTTTATCGTCCCCCTTTGTAAACATTTAAATGAAATTTTACTGTATTCCCTTTAATGAAGCAGCTACTATATGCTAAATAACCTTTTCAACTTCAAATCCATTACGGGAAAGATTTACTTTTATTTAATTACCGTTTAGGAAGCTGCGTACGAGGAAAATGAAGAACAGGTATAAGGCTACCAGACAATCTTTGTTTTATGCTGAACGATAGCTGGTTTACAGAGCACTTATCACGAAAATAATTCTCAATTGCTATATTATTAGACTGAATAGAGTCTCTTCTTCATTTTTCCCTCGAGAAGTATGCCCCCAAGAGATAAAATAAAACCCGTGGAAGCAGAAAAGAGGGGGGGGGGGAAGGGAGCGGACAGAAAATAAATAAAAATGAGAAGGAAGAAAACTCCTCTCCCAAGCGTTTTAACACACAAGACCTTGAGGCTCTCCTCTAATACATTTTAATCGCTTAAAGGTTTGTGTAGCCATAAGAAAAGGAGTAATGGAAACAAAGGAAGAGAAATAGAAAAGAGAAAGCAGAGAAAGGAAGCTGAAGAACAAATACTATTATGTTAATTTACCAAGATGCCTCTCAGAAAATCCCTAAATCTCTGCATTTCATGTGGTTATACGAGCAAAAGGATGCAGCCCTCTTACCTCACAGACACCCTGTGTTGTGTTAATTCAAGTTTTTATTTATCTTCAATTTCCTGACACTGGAAGCCTTTATGCTCCAGAGGATCGAAAGCAAAACAAAAGCAACTGGCCAGCAAAGGAAGTGATGTAAGTTTCTTAGGATCATGTTACAAATTTCATATTCCATTTCCTATCCAATGTATTCTATATCCGATACTCTCATTCTCGCGCTCTTCGCTTTCCATTCTCCGCCTCTTTCCGTCGACATTCATTTTCCTTTCTCTGCTCACAGTTCCCCAACCTTTGAGCTGTCAGAGATAGTGCTTTAACATTATTGATGATATTGGCAGGAGAAAATAGTCTGAAATATCACATCAGCTAGTATTTCAAAATGTCATTTTTAACCATTTCTGAGTTTGTTAAGATTCATTACAAAATGTCAATCTCATAGTTAAATTGCAAAATTCCTGAAGATGTAAATCTAAGGAAGAACTTCAGGTTTCAAACTATTTTACACATCTCATCTGTTTTAATTCCTCCATTTCGTACATAGTACATGAGTAGAAAAGCTACTTCCCCTACTTCGTACATAATACATAGACAGTGCAGCTACCTTATTTACTTCGTACATAGTACATAGTAGAAAAGCTGCTTTCTGTACTTGGTGCGTAGTATATAAGTAAAGAAGTTACTTTCTCTACTTCGCATATAGTACATTGGTAGAGAGGTAACTTTCTGCACTTCGTGCTTAGTAAATAGGTAGAGAAGTTACCTTTCTATGTCGTACATATTACATAGTTAGAGAAGTTACTTTCTGTACTTCGTACATAGTGCATAGAGAAGTTACTTTCTCTACTTCTAGATAGTATATAGGTAGAGAGATTACTTTCTTCACCTCGTACATTGTACATAAGTAGAAAAGTTACTTTCTCTAAGTCGTACTTAATACATAGATAGAGAATATGCTTTCTGTACTTGGTACATAGTATATAAGTAAAGAAGTTACTTTCTCTACTTCGTATATAGTACATTGGTAGAGAGGTTACTTTCTGTACTTCGTGCTTAGTAAATAGATAGAGAAGTTACCTTACTATGTCGTACATATTACATAGAGAAGCTACTTTGTTTACTCCGTACATGGTGCATATATAAGTTATTTTTTCTACTTTTACATAGCATATAGGTAGAGAGATTACTTCTTTCACCTCGTACATTGTACATAAGTAGAAAAAGTTACTTTATCTAAGTCATACATAGTATATAGGTAAAGAAGTTACTTTCTCTACTTCGTATATAGTACATTGGTAGAGGGTTATTTTCTGTACTTCGTGCTTAGTACATAGGTAGAGAAGTTACTTTTCTACGTCGTATATAGTACATAGGAGAGAAGTTATTTTCTCTATCTCGTACGTAGTACACTGGCAGTGAAGTTACTTTCTCGACTTCGTACATAGTACATTGGTAGAGAAGTTACTTTCTGTACTTCCTATATAGGACATAGGTAGAAAAGCTTCTTTCTCTATGTCATACATATTGCATAGATAGAGAAGCTGGATTCCGTTCTTCGCAATTAATATTAATGAACGTAACAGGAACACTGATCCAGAAATACTATTAAGCTGTATAAGACATGTGCCTGGTTGAACAAACTGCACCTGCTCTTTTGATGTTTGTTAAGATATCTTGAATCTCTAATGTTTAAGCCACATCAGGCACATGACAAATGACTGTCATGATGATGATTCTTGACACCATACCGATAATGATTGATTGGATCTTCTCTCATAACAATTAGTGGGGGCAGGAGAGGGGCTCATCAATCATATCGACCTTCCTACCCATGGCGTGTTCGTGATTGCTTTAAGACCTAAATCTGGCTACATAGCGATAGGTATCTTCCCGTTTTACACATTAAAACACTATTATGTACACTTTAAACAAAATAAGATGTTTGCAGATGTAGATTTAAGCCTAAGTTAAACTTCGATAAAAACACCATGTTATTTCAGGGGTGAATAATATCTGCAATGTTGAATAAGCTTTCAGGGTCCGAATTTGAAAGACTTCACTAGTTTATTAATTGATATATATATATATATTGTTTTTCTTTAAAGTATGGAAAACTGACAAATTAGCAAACCAGAATCATAATCATACTGACTTTTTTTAAGACTAAAAATGACAATATCTTATTCTATTTTTTAAATTTGTTTATTTGGCATCTAGTGACAAACCATACAGCCAACACAACTGCATATGAGCAAAACATATGGGCGAATATACAGAGCTATTATATAAAATAAATATACCCAGGAAATGGGCTTAGGCAGTAACGCTGTGGCTCGTATTCGGGAGGTGCTAGGTTCAAATCCCATGATTCGAGCAATCTGGTGGAGATTTTTCCATGGTTTCTGTCAGTTGCCAAGGTATTGGATATTTAATACCACGACCCACACTTTCACCATTAGCTTAAACAAATGTAATGTGCCCCGTACTCAAACATATAAAAAGCAATAAAGCTAATTTTAAATAAAATATAAATGAATTTAAATTTGCACAAAAATGGTAATTGCGATCTCGCTGCCATCTATCCATAAATGTTACAAACAGTAGACTGGACCGCACCCTTTACCTCGTCTGTCTGTCGCGGAGCTAAGTGATAAGAATGGTGTGAGGAGATGATACCTTAGAAGGATATCTATTCTTTGTTCTAATTACGAGGGTCAGTCAATAAGTAATGCCTCCTATTTTTTTTTTTCTCCTAAACTAAGTTATGTGAAAACTTTAAGTTTTGCACAATTTCTCAAAGCTTCTTCTCCACTCTACTGCAATAGCGACTTCATATGTCTACCATTAGCAGCACTGTTTCCTGTTGCAAAATGGCTGACATTGATGTTCGTATTAGACAGCATTCTTGAACGTGGAAGGTGAAACGCCCATTCGTGAAAGGCTCACAGTATGGTGGTGCAACAGTGGATGTCAGCACGGTTAGAAGATGGGTTCGTCATTGTAATGAAGCTGAAGGCTGATGAACAGCGGAGCGGTAGACCGGTGACTGCAGTGACTCTACGCAGCATTGAACGAGTGGATGAGACCATTCAGCGGATAACAACGGATGAATTGTGTTGCATTACACTCAGTAAAGGCAGTGTAATGACAATTATTCAAGAACTGGAGTACTCAAAAGTGTGTTCGCAGCGGTTACTCCGAATGTTAACCGAGCAGATTAATGAGACAAAAAAAAAAAAAAAAAAAAAAACAACAGCAATAGCCTCAGAACATTTGCAGTGTTTCAATTTGGAGTAATAAGGAAGCTCATTGCAGGATTCACTTTCCAGATGCTGAGGCCACGAAAAAATCTGTTCGTTAATGATTTCGGAAGCAAGTGCATTTTACCACAAAGGAATGCATGCACTTATTAAAAGGTGGACTAAAACTGCAGAAAAGGATAGGGATTATGTTGAAAAGTTACAATTTAATCCTCAATATTGTGGCTTTCATGGTGTAATCAATGTTTAATTTTCTTGCAAATTAAAAGGAAAAAAAAAAATAGAAGGCATTAGTTATTGACTGGCCCTCGTACATATGGCACTATCTGACTACCATAAAAGCTAGACTGGACGCCCCTCTAACACCTAAACGGCTATTGTTCACCACATACCGTAAACGAGGTACTTACCGAACATTTCTGTCATGATATGACCGAGTTGTTAAAGCTAGTATAATAAAATAGAATTTGAAAAACAAAAATAATACTAGTAGAACAATCCCTTTTGTTATGGAAATAATGTTATACAAATCAGACGCTCACATTAACTGAAAAATTAATATCTTCCCTTGTGTACACATAAATATTTCACAATTATGGATACATTTCACGTGTATGTTGTTAACAAGTAAAATTTGTGTGTGCAGGGGTGTCTTCATGTTAATGGGTAACTGAATTCTATCTCTAATCAGTGGAGAAATATACTCTATATGTTGCCATGGGAATCGAGAACAATTTAAAGTATTATCAATATAATCAATGGAGGAATAAACCATCAGAGCTCATTTATATAACAAAGATGCTCAAACGTAGCTTTGAAAAGATTTGATGATTGTTTTATCTTAGTGTACTCTTCTTATACCTACATGAAATGTGTAAAATGTAGATTTATCTGTATTAACAAGAATAGGGTACAGACTGCATCCGTGATCGAGTGGTCAGATTTTGAGCAAAATCCCCAAGTATTCCCTTCTTTCTCTTCTACTATTAATTAACTAAGTAATAATATATATCTCGACTAGCCTGAAGTAAATAGGTGAATAGGCTAATTAAAAAAAGTACAGAGATGTAAAGAAAGTCATGTGAATGGAACACATCAGATTTTGCATGTGAGATCGCGTAGGTAATGACTACAAATTGGTAAAGTACGTACAGTTCAAACATGTGACTAACAAACATGGCTGCCCTAAATTAGGTTAGTTCTTAATACATAATCAGCCCGCCTGGATAGTGTGGTGGTAGCGTGTCTGCCTCGTTTTCAACACGTCGTGAGTTCGAACCCGGATAAGGGCGTTTCTCTTATCCTGAAAAAACGAATGTTGAGTACCTGAGATCGTTTGAACAACATAATTTCACCAATTTCATTCTTCATCCGATATGACCATCCAGGTTAAACGACGTTAAGCTACAGAAAGAAATCTGATGCGTTCCATTCACATAACATTTCTCTACATCTCTGCAAATTATTGTTAAAAAGCTTATGCTTTACTTCATGTTAATCGAGAAAAAATTTGCAGAAATAGTCTCATTTCTTGCTTCCATCTAAGTAAAAGCGAATTAAGGGAGTACCATAGTTTAAAGTGATAGTCAAAAGCTGATTGCTATGTGACTGAAGTTCCTTTGTTTGTAAGGTCAGGAGTTGACAAATTCCTGTATGGAAAATATATGTTTTTCAAAGCTGAAACCAAAAACAAAGAATATGTCAAAATCGACCAACTCCACGAAAAAAAGTGTATAACATAAATTGTGTGTTTTAACGTGCTCTACATTTTAATATGTTAAGCTTTTGTCTATCTCTTACGGTTTCGCAGTTATGCAAAATTCCGTAAAATTCATCCAGAATAAAATAGTCTTCAGAGGCTATTCCCAGAAAATTCAAGATATACATTATATTTTCATGTAAATGTCTTTAATGTACAATATTTTAATCAAAATTGTTAGAGCCATTTTTCATAAAATCAAAATTTTCGAAAAAAGTTTCATGTAAAGGGTATTTGGGGGTGGGAGCAGTTTCTTCAAAATCTTCGTGTCACATCCTTGGAAGATACTGAACTTAAATATCAAGTTTGATATTTAACGGACTGTTCGTTTTTGAGCTATGCTGTCCAGCACACACACGCACACACATGGATCTTTTTCCAAAAATGTATGGGTTTTTTTTTTTTTTTGGATTCAGGGGGACCCAAAACATGTATTGGCGGTGAAATCTCGAATTCTAAATTTTGAGTGGAATGCAATGCCTTCTCTATACACTATATACATAGTACGTGTAGAGAAAGTAATAATCACGAAAAGAAGCATTCGAAATCCTCAATGAAATTGTCGGGTAACTACACACACTTGTGCTGCTACTTTTGATAATTTTACAGTGACATCAGAACGTATTTGGCCGAAATTCATTTGTAAAAATACTGTTCCAACAATTACGTGACTATTAACGCAGCAACTTGTGTTTTCGCTTTACAAGGCTTAAAACTTTGATTGTTTCTTTGCGGAACGATTTTAGTCTCCACCTTTCGGCTTTTTGTTCGTAATCCATGGCCAACTCCATGTTCTTCAAAGCAGAAAGCTGTTAATACAAGATCTTGTTTTTGCACTTCATGTTTACTATGACGTATTTAAAAAGATAAAAGAGAGTTGCCTGGCTTAAGTCAAATTTCTTCCCTCCGCTCCCTTTATGAATATTCTCTAATTTCCTTCGTTCTCACCAAGTTTCACTTAATCCTTTTCGCAGAAGCGCTAGCCTGTGAAATAAATCAAAACGTTGTTTCTGCTCCGCGCAAGTCTTTTGTTCGCGAGGCGCCTTTTCTTAAGCTCTAATCCGTTATTATTTTGTTTCGTATTACTTCGGAGACATTTTCTGTAGTTCAATAGAAAAGCATATGGAAAATGGTTTATTCTTGCATTAATTAATTAGCTTCTTATTCTCCAGGGAATTCGGTGACCTGGAAAATTGCTTCTTCGTAGAAGTTCGTCTTTTCATAGCTGCATCAAAAAAGCTTCTTAAAGAAGGGTAACTCTTTCATGTGTTATCAGAGTTTTAATACAAACAATGCCTCTTTACATAAGAAGAAAGCAGTTAACAGTACAATATGCTCTCAGAGTAGTAGCAACCAGTTGTTCACCTGCATTGAAATATCTCTTTTCAAAGAAATATAAAGATGAATACACAACATCCAAGATAAATCAGCTACCACCTCACCTGAGAGTCACCAAATATTGTGAAGAAATAAATCTTAATATACCATTAACTGTATCTAAGGGAATTCACAGCTCTGCACCCTGGACCCCGTTTAATCCACAGATAGTATTGGAAATGGCCAACCACATTAAAAGTGACACCAACTCAATTCAGTTTAAATGCTTATTTCATGAGTTGATAAGTAAATACTCAAAGCACTGTGCAATATATACTGACGGCTCAAAAACTACAGATGGGTGTGGCTGTGCAATAGTATCTGCTGATAAAGTTTCATCCTTTAAGCCTCCAAAAGACTTCTCAGTATTTTCCTGTGAACTCTATGCAATTAAACATGCTCTGATACAGATACATAATTCAGATAAAAACCATTTTATCATCCTTTCTGATTCCATGAGTTCTCTAAAGGCAATATATAACCCATGGACTACAGATAAATTGATTCAAGACATACAAATTCTACACCATAAATTGAAAATCCAGGGTAAGGAAATTATTTACATATGGATACCCTCTCACAGGGGTATAGCTGGTAATGAGGAAGCTGACAAGGAAGCCAAAACAATAGCAAAGGATTTAGTTTCTACCTCTCACATCCCTACACCTCATCGAGACCTTTCATCAGTCATAGTCACCAAATTCAAAGCAGCATGGATAAATAATTGGAGTGACACATCCTCCAGCAAACTACATGAAATAAGGTCAATAAATAACCAGAGTGTTCTCTATAACAAATTTCACAGAAAAGATCAAGTTAAGATACTAAGATTAAGACTAAATTATTGTTTTCATATGTCATAAGCATTAGAGGTATATTTTAAACCCTGAGTATATAATGATTTACTTATGTTAAAAATTTTCATTGTTTTAGGGATGTAAAACTGTAAACAAGATTTCTAATGTGGTCGCTATAAGACCTTGTAGTTCTGCGACCTAAAATAAAGAATGAATAAATAAAAAAAAAATAAATCAACGTTGTGAGTCATATTACAGTTGTCAAGAAAGGAGTAACAATAATCTTCACCGAGCCAGATATCTCCGCGGTAACATGTAAAACTCGTGATCGGGAAGTCCCGGGTTCGATTTCTGATGGCCGCCCACTTTGACCATGGCTTTTTGATGATTTTCCTATGCTGTCAAAGAAAATGCTGGGTGTCTTGGTGTATTCTACCAATAACTGCCTCTCTCCACAAATTCCTCTCTTTTCGTTTCCCTCTTTCAAGCTTCAGGGTGCCTCCGGAGCCCCATGACGGTCAGTGACGGTCAGCAGAAACTTGCAAATTGGTTTTTCTTCTCGACCCTGACAGATGGCAGCACTTCGAGCTCTCGGTACCGCTAGAGGGAATCCTCTGAGCAGCCTATACATCTACTGCGTTTCTTTTTTGATGGAGCACCGGTGGAATGCGACGGCGGAGGAAACCGGAGAACCCGAAGAAAACCCGCCCCTGCGTCGCTTTGTCCATCACAAATCTCACATGCTGTTGCCTGTGATCGAACCCGGGCCGTCTAGGTGAGATTCGAGCAGTCTAACCACTCGGCCACGGCGCGGCCTTACTACGGTTCGTTCCTCCCGGGGGTGTATACATATAAGCAGAGCCCGGATTTGTATGCAAAAACGAATGCCAAAATATGCATGCAAATATGCACTAAAAACTCGTAAAATATGCATAAACGATATGCAAAATAACTGTTCTCATAAGTTCACCATTTAATTAAGTTTAAAGTATTAATTATTGTTAAGTAATTATTTAAGTTATTAATTATTATTAATTAATTAATAATAACTTAATTATTACATTTTATTATTACTTATTTGTATTATGCTGTTTCAATTTTAAGAATGTGTTATATTAGCGACTCGGGTAATTCTGCTTTCCAGCTCTAAATATTATTCCGTCTGCTAGGCGAAGTACCAACATCGGAATACTGAATCCACGTGGTGCGCCTTTACCAACGTTATATTTTAATACATCGCTACATATGAATGTACGTCATGGTGTCTAGTGGGAAAGGAAAGTGAAATGTACGGATTGTGGTGAGGATAGAAAGTAATTTAAAATCAAGCATACGTAAACTGCACAGCGAGTATCGGTAGCGGCTGGCACCAAGCCGATACAGTATTCCGTGCTGGTACTCCGCCTAGCAGACGGAATAATATTTAGAGCTGGAACGCAGAATTATCGCCCTATTGTCCAATAGACGAAAAATGTCATCCTGAGGTTCTCTGCAGTGAAACTTTTTCGTTTGTCACTAAAGAAGGTTTTGTAGAGATCTCTCTACATCACAATATGTCACCGGTGCATAAGAGAAACTCCAAATCTCTTCTTAAGCGAGTTCTTCTTGTACTTCACACGTTTCAGCTGTTTTGCAATTTCACAAATTGTGTTTTTACCAAGAACTGCGTTCAACTTACCAAAAAGCAATTTCTGCAACTCCGCGTGTTTTGAAGGACATTGCTTGATATACCTGATTCACTAGGGACAATGAGTGTTGTAATGAATTATTCTTAGCCTGCAGTTCCTTTATGATTTCCGGTAGCACTGAAAAGCGGCTACATGTGTACTTCAATTTATTTTCTATATCAACTGAGTTGAAGCACTCTTGAGCTATCCTTATAGAATCTGCATCTTCCGGATCTAAACTATCTACTATTCTTTTCACATCATTGAAATAGTTAGCACAGTAACATGGAGCCTCCAACCACGAACCCCACCGTGGCTGAGGAGGTAATGCTAACTTTGGAGCCAATTCCCTGAAAATTGAAACTCTAGCAGGTGCTTTAATGAACATTTTCTTGACATTGTAAACAAGACGATCAACCTCCGGATACTGGGATCTAACTGTCTCTGCTACGCGATGTAGCCCATGGGCTAAACATGTCAAATGTTCTGGTTTGGGATAGAGAACGTTTGCTGCTTTTACAATATATGGAGCGGCATCTGTAAGAAATAACAGCACACTGTCGTATTTTATACCATCTGGCCACAAAAAGGCTAGGGAATCGAAGAATTTTGCAGTTGTAGAATGGTTTACCCTCTCTAATATCTGAACATTTAATAGGTAAGTTTTACTTCCCGGTTTCATTGCACTCAGTACTGCACTACACACACAGTGGCATGCAGCGTCTGGGGCCGCGCCGTGACCGAGTGGTTAGACCACTCGACTCTCACCTAGACGGCCGCAAGTGAGATTTGTGGTGCACAAAACGGCGCTGGGGCGGGTTTTCTCCGGGTACTCCGGTTTCCCCCGCCATCGCATTCCACCGGTGCTCCATCATCATTCATGTATCATCAGTGTCACCGCCTGCGGTGCCATTAGTAGTTAAAGCGGGCGTTAAACACCACAAAAAAGAATGCAGTGTCTGTGGTCTCGACCATCGAAATCCAAATCTTTTTATGTTTTAACGCTTCCCGAATTTCTCGAATAACTTCGTTGAAACACTCGGGTACACACATTTTGCGAAGGGTAGGTTCGTCAGGCACTATTTTATCAGTGTTCTGTTCTAAAAAAAGCTTTAATATGTATATTATTTATTTTCCAGAGAGGAATGTTTGCATTTATAAATGCTGAACACAATTCCTTGGCGAATGAGTCACGTGAACCTCTGGGTACCTCTAAACCAGCTCACTAAATGACGTACTTAAACATTTTTGACGTAAAGCAGATTTTCTGGCTGTAATTGTTTTGCTTCACAGTGTTAAGATGCTGTACTACTTGAAAATTTTTGTCAGAAGCAATACTTCGTTCACAAGACAAAAAAAAAAGTTATGCTTGTCCATCCTCACTAAAATTATTCCTCCCGAACTCCGTAACATATTTACGTAACACAGACGAACGTGGCAATTTTACCGGTTACATAACGAAGCAAAAGGTTTTTCACCCCTTACTGTTACTTCAGAACTGTGATTGCAACTCCAAATAAACTTGACCAAACACATTCGGCAGATATGATGTTACAACATACCTCAGATGACGTCACGCTTGAAGGGCAACGCTAGCTGCTGTTGCAACACACGTAAACAATTAGCTGTTAAATCGAAATCGGATAAGTAGTCACTAGTCGTCATTTCAAGAACATAAAAAAGTTATTGCATGTGTGGACCAACTATAGTTTGTATTCAGGCTAGAAATTGAAAAAGCATCTCATTACCTGTTAAATTTTAAGAGATATGCATTTTGCATACAAATCCGGGCTGTGCACATAAGTAACATTGGGAATCGAGGTGCTAGGTGTCCCTTTCCTGGTCATAATCATAGTAAAGCGACAGTAATTATCACAATTATTATTTCGCCTGTCGTTATAAAGTGACTGTTAATATAAATATTGAGATATTGTGTTCATTTTTTATTAATCAGAATATTTATTTATGAAATATACACGTACATAAAATCCTATTCCCCCGAAGGCATATTAGGATAAACTTAAATTACCCAGAGAATCTGTTCTAATATTAGAGGCCATAAAACTAAATTAACTCTAAAAGTACCTTATTTTAAAAAAACATTAAAAAACTATTAATTTTAGAGATTATAATTTCTAATTTTTTAAAAAAGAATATCATAATTCATTAATCTGGCTTACGAAATATCACCACGTAAGACTTTTGTGTAGATATGACTTAAGGTTCCAATTTAAAAAATGGCAAACAATTAACTCAAATTTGGAAGCGCGTGGAATATTTTGATTATGCAATGTACTTTCGTAATAACATTTATTAAATACATTTATATCCTACAAAGTATATATCCTATTTGAAAGGATTTTGATAATCATATGAATATATCACCAAACCATCATAAAAATCTATACCAAAATACAGAAATTTGAAATTTCACTCCCATGTCACTTTTATTATAATACGAGATTACACAAGTTATTTTGCTTTTAAAAAATGTTTGTTAAACTATACTGGGAGTACTATGTACCAGTCAGAGTCAGTACGGAATATTGCACACATCCGCAGTACATAAGATTTTATATTTTAAGTTTATAATGTGTGGGTGTATGTGTATGTCGGAGGTGATTCCACACTGCAGCCAGTGGCTTATTGTACGTCAGACGGGTAGGATGAGAAGAGAGTAATTTCAAAGGAGCGGGGAAGAACCACCGTGGAAGGTCCCTAACATATTGCAAGGAGTTCTTCATCTTGACGCGGGGAGCCCTGGGAGCCCGCGCTCCAGATCTCACGAAACTCCCTGAGTCTACAGACGACTTCCAACGCCATCCCGCCGCCGAGAACTTTATTTCCATAGCGAAGTCAACACCACATGAGGGTGCCACTTCTGCAATTCTCACCGACACTTACAACCCTGAAACAGACCGGTTGGATGAAATGGACAAGAAGTGAAGGGACAGGTATTTCTGGGAAACGAAGAAACCTCCTCAGCATTCGTCTAGTGACCCAAGAAACCCCCCAAAGTACTATTACAATCAATTTGCTTCTTACATAATTTAAACCAAGTATATTTATAAATCAAAATGTGTGTAAATGCAAAATAGGGATGAGAGGGGATTGTAAATATTTTAAATCATAATTTTAAGATTATTGCTTAGTTTTATATACTGCAAAATGTAGGTTTTTAAATTGTACAATACAATGTATCATACCTGGAATAAGCTCAAAGTTAAAAATAGTAGTAAACGCTCTTGTAATATTAGTCATAAGCATTATTGAAAATAGTAGTTTTCTCTGACGTAGCCCAAATCATATACTGATCAACGGTTTGTATAAAGAGTAAAGAAATCAATATTTTTGTGTCAGAGAGGCCCGAACACCAATCACAGACGAAACGCCTGAGCCACCTGCCTCGGTGAGTTTTTAATGTAAAATAGGTTTAGAATTTTCATGCGAATAGAAAGTAAAGCAATAAAAATTATACAGCAAATATTATTAATCCTAATATTCCATAAACTATTATTCTTTTACACTCTAAATTTAAACATCGGTGCAAAGTAGTTACTGCTTGCTTGATGCAGTAGAGCTGTTTGTTTAGGCCGCTAACAGCAGTTGAATCACTCGAGTACTATAGTGTAATGAAAGCAGACATCATAGTGAACAATTCAAGTACTTGAGCTTTCCTTTAGATCCATTTGTAGTTGTTGTAAATCTCACAACGCTCTCTACCTCTAATGGATGAACCTGGAGAGAAGATAACTGCTTCGCTTTGTAGAAGAGTACCTAACAGACGGTCCTTTTAGAGCTTTAAGGATAAATAAGATTCCCTTCTTGCAGTAAATCACCAGTAGAAGTGCTGACCAAGATAACAGCTTTACCTTAAAATGGAACAGGGACATTTCTTGTGTGTAAATTGGGACCACACGTGTTGTTACAGTCTCTTCAAAGATGATGATGTTTGTGGGTCTACAAATATAACCTTATTGTTCAAGGCTGTGCTCTTGATTATCCATTACTTGAAGACATAGTGTTGTGTTTGATATTTATTACTCGTATATCTTCACAGAGAAGTAAATCTTTGAACACTGAGAGTGACTGGACTCATGACAAATAAGGGAATCGGGGTTAAGTTTGGTGAAACAGACTATAGGGGATTTAAATATCTGCTGAGATGAGCGACCATTTTTACTTTCTCTACACGTACCTAGTATGTGTGTAGAGAAGGTATTGCATTCCACCCAAAAATTCGATACCGAGATTTCGCCGGAAATACATGTTTTGGGTCTCCCTGAATCCAAAGTAAGCATTTTTGGAAAAAGGTCCGCATGTGTGTGTGCATGTGTGTGTCTGTGTGTCTGCGGACAGCATGGCTCAAAAACGAAAAGACCGTTAAATACCAGACTTGGTATTTACGTTTAGTATCTTCCAAGGATGCGATACAAAAATTTTCAACAAAAAAAAAATCCTCCCACTCCAAACTAACCTTTACATGGAAAAATTTTCGAAACGATTTTGATTAAAATCTCTTACATTTAAGATATTTACACACCAAATAAAATGTGTATCTTCAACTTTTCTGGAATAGCCTCTAAAGACCTCTTTATTCTGGATGATTGTTATTGAATTTTGCATAACTGGTAAACCGTAAGAGATAGACAAAAACTTAAAACACAAAAAAACGTAGACCAGGATGAAACACACAATTTATGTCATATACATTTTTTTTTTTTTGTGGAGTTGATCGTTTTTGAGATACATCTTATTAATGGTTTCACCTTTGAAAAACTTAAACTTTTCTCATATTTGAATTTGTCAACTCTTGTCCATACCAACGAAGGCACTTCAGTCACATAGCAACCAGCTTTTGACTATCACTTTAACCTATGTTACTCCCTTATTTCGCTTATACTTACAAGGAAGCAATTAATAAGACTATTTCTGCTATTTTTTTTCAATTAGCATGAAGTAAATGGAAGTATAAGCTTTTTAACTATAATTTGTTGCAGAGATATAGAGAAAGTCATGTGGATGGAGCATATGAGATTTTATACTCTCTTCTTTATTCTAGCCACTTGATTGATCAGTTCCTTACATCATTTCAAACATGGGCGGAAGGTAACACTGACAATGAACTGTCCTATGCTCTTGCTAGTACAATTACGTTAGTAATAATAATAATGGATAAATAAATAAAAACTTTTGAGTGTAACATTTTTCTTGCCAAAATTGGGTCTAGGGAGAGAGAGAGAGAGAGAGAGAGAGAGAGAGAGAGAGAGACGAGACACGAGTATTTTTATTTCCGATCTACTTCAGTAAAAACAAGTCCCACACGTATCTGTAAAATCATGTGAAAATGGCCTCTTTATTAGTAGAAAAAATACAATGTCATGTGTTTCATTCACTGATTTTCTCTACCTGTTCTGCAAACAAACTGTTCTTACAAAAGATTATTCTTTGATCTACATAATGCTAATCGAGATAAATAGCAGAAATTGTCTCATTACTTGCTACCTTCTAAGCAGAAGGGCAATAAGGGAATACACTAGGCTGAAGCGATAGTCAAATCTTTTAAAAGCTGGTCGATATGTGACCAATTGAAGTTCGATTCACTTTGCATTACCATAAAACAAAATGAAAGGTGGCCCCGTTTGCGAAAAGTAATGTGGGTTAAACCAACAACAAGGAATATCTCGGAAGCAGTCAACCCTACAACACAAATGTATATGACATAAACTGTGTGTTTTAATGAAATCTATATTTTTGTGTAATATGTTTTTTCTTACGGTTTACCAGTTGTGCAAAATTCATCAAATCCATCCAGCATAAGCAGGTCCTCAGAAGCTATTCCCAGAAAATACACATTTTATTTTGTTGTAAATATGTTAAGTATACGGTATTTTAATCAAAATCTTTAGAGTTAATTTTGAGAAAAACAACATTTTCAATTTTTTTTTCCATGTAATGGGTAATTTGAGTGTGGGAATTTTGTTGAAAATCTTCTCCTTGGATGATGGTAAACTAAAATACCAATTTGATACTAAACAGTTTAGCTTTTTAGTTATATTGACTACAGCACACACATACATATGGACCTTTTTCTAAAAATGCTTTTTTTTTTTTTTACAGAGGATCTTAAAATACATATTCCCGGCGAATTTCGACTTTGATTTTAGGGTAGAATACAATACGTTCTCTATTTGCTGTAAATAGTACGCGTAGAGAAAGTAAAAAAGAAATATCAGTGTGCATTCGGTAGCAGAAGTCTAGTATGTGCACATTATATTTTTCTTTCTCGGACTGCGAACGTTGTTTTGTTACTCTATGTGTCGTTAAAGTGACCAAAAACTGTTTCATTGCTCTTTGTGGAGTGGTTCTACTTATTAACGAAGCAACACTAAAGGTACAGTAAATTTGCGGCTTCTAACTTTCGACTTGGCCGTTATTTACGGAATAATGTGGGTGCTCTTTGGTGGCTCAGAAATGCGGTTTCCTCTACGTTAATGTAAAAGCCAAGAAGAAGGTATCGAACTATGCTAAATAAACGGAAATAACTGGCATACCCAGAGCGAAATTCCCAGGTGAGACAATATCTAGGCTAAACAAATTCTTGAAACCAGCCGCGAACAGCACCTTTGATGCGGTTTAAGGCAGAGAACAGCGTTAAAACAGCACTGAAATAACATTCCAGGCCTGGCAGATAATTTCGCTTGAACTCCGCTTTGTATAACCGACAGTGACGGGCCGATTATCATACCTCCGCCTCCCTTTTATCTCTAGGAATTTCCTAACTTCGGATTCATTTCCGGAGTTACACAAGGGGGTAGTTAATGCTGTAATGGAATATATACGGGCGTCTAAGGGAAGAGCATTTATCTGCCGGCGCGTTCATACTCAAACAACTTTCAATGTCCAGGAAGTAAAGAAACACCACTGATACAGATTGTTAAGTTGGAGATAACGCTGGTTTTATTGTCGCTTAATTGTCTTCCCGGATAATGTGTTGGTTCAACGTCTTGCTAAAAGAGAAATTCATACTTGATACGCTTTGTCATTTGCAATAGCCTTGAAGATAAGTTATGATGGGTTGCATTCACATAGCCTTCTGTACTCACCTTGTGCTCACAAATTAATGTTACAAGTTGGATAGGTAGAGTCAGATTAAAAAATTCAATGCCATAGCCAAAGTATAGTTTTCTCCAAAACATGATGGCCCTCAAACGGGAATGCTCCCCGCTACCGCTGGGTAAAAACCATATGGCATTCCACAAGGCTCAATTTTGGGACCACTTCTGTTTACAATCATGATTAATGATCTAACTTCTTTCATGGATACACACACTGTTTTATATGTCGAGACACAACTTTTCTTAATATTAACTTCGAATATAGCTAACTTATAAAAATGGCTCGAGCAGACGTATGTTTAGGGCTAAAGGGTTTCTACTCAATAACAGCAAAACGCAGCAAATTGTATTCAGTTTGAAGGATATACCTCCTAATCTCTGTGAAGTAAATGTAAAATTCTTGGGTGTACCTATAGTAATAAACTAACTTGGGCCTCGCACATCAGAAATATCTCGTCTAAATTGTCTCGAGTAATCTAATTAATAAAAAACTTAAAATACCAAGTACCAGATGCTTATATAAGATCAGCACACTTCGCCTTCTTTCATAGCATATTATCCTATGGCATTTTATTATGGGGAAGCAGCAGTCATGTGCCTGAGATACTGATTTTACAAAAAAAATGATCGATATAATATCAAATGCTGGCAAACTTGAACACTGTAAACCTAGTTTATTAAACTAGGTATTTTGGCAGTGGTAAACTTGTACAGGGTTACTACAAAAGAAATAGACAACTTCAACTGCCTGTAAAACAAAAACTATTAGAGATAGCAAACCTAATTATTTTGGAGGTATGTTGAGAAACTCTCAAAGTTTCGTTTGTTACTATTGGTAACGCTGTAGTGTTTTGTTTGTTGTTGCAGAAGCTGAAATGGCGGAAAATCCTGTGGAAAAGGCATATTGCGTGTTGGAATTTGCTAGAACGCAATCAACAACAGTTGTCCAACGACATTTTAGAACACGTTACCACAAAACGCCACCGACTAGACAGTCAATCTACAACTGGTATAGAAAAGTCGAGACAACGGGATGTTTGTGCAAAGGGAAGAGCTCGGGAAGACCAAGAGTTTCGGAAGAAAACGTTGAACGTGTTCGTTCTGCCTACATAAGAAGCCCACAGAAATCGACATCTAGGGCAAGCATACAATTTACAAATTCCACAGCAAACTGTATGGAAAATATTGCGGAAGCGACTGCACATGATGCCTTACAGATTACAGATGTTGCAGTTTCTGAGTGAAGAAGATAAGGTCATACGGCGTGACTTTTGCATCGACATGTTGCGACATGATGAAGACGATGCTGGTTTTTGTGAGCGCATCATTTCATTTTTGTGGTAACGTGTTCTAAAATGTCGTTGGACAACAGTTGCTGATTGCATTCTAGCAAATTCCAACACGCAATATGCCTTTTCCACAGGATTTTCCGCCATTTCAGCTTCTGCAACAACAAACAAAACACTACAGCGTTACCAATAGTAACAAACAAAACTTTGAGAGTTTCTCAACATACCTCCAAAATAATTAGGTTGCTATCTCTAATAGTTTTTGTTTTACAGGCAGTTAAAGTTGTCTATTTCTTTTGTAGTAACCCTGTATATTTATACTGTAGTTAATTATGTGAGAACACACCTATATGAGCTGGCTTATAGACAGGACATACGTACACATAATATCAGAAATAGAAATCAAACAACAGCAAAGAGCTTTAAAGTGATAGGGTTCAAACTATACAACAATCTACCACAGACAATAACAATGCTGCCTGCGACAAAATTTAAACAAAAGACATATGATTGGTTAGTTGCTACACCATATTATTCTGTTCAAGAGTTTTTAGAGGTTAATAAGAATAATAATTTCAACAAATAAAAAATATATATTAATTACTACTATTTATTCCACATTGTTATCTAATATGTTAATTTAACTTGATAACAGAATACATGATTTATAATTTGACAATGATTGTTATAGCCCAATGTATGTATTTTAATTTGTTGTACATAGTACTGTATTTCTCTTGACGTTGTCTATTGCTGTTCATAGCCTAATGACAATAAAACTCTGTTGTTGTTATTATTATTATTATTATTATTATTATTATAATTAGCAAACAAAAGAAAAACCTGCATCATAACTAAAAACGAAGCCTGGTTTTTAAGTTACAGTATCGTCCAAGGATACGAAGATTTTTGAGGAAATCCCCTCCCTCCAATGCATATTGCCCTTTACATGGTAAATCTTTTAAAGTTTTCTATTTTCTCAAAAAATTGTCCTAGCAACTTTTATTGAAAATACCAAACCTTAACGCTATTCAGATCTAAAAAATCTGATGTGTTACACTCACATGACTTTCTCTAGCTGTTCTACAAACTTCTTACAAAAGATTATTCTTCTTTCTGCACCTTGCTAATTGAGGTACTCATTAGTACAATGTTTTTATTCCTTCGTTCCATATAAATAGGAAAAAATAAGGGAATACACTAGGCTAAAACCATAGTCAAATGTTTTAAAAGCTGTCGTTATGCGATTGTCATTACAAATCGCTTCTTTTCTTGGCCAGGAGTAAAACAAAAGAAAACCGCACACTCCCGTCTGAGAAAAGTATGAGTACTTCACAACTGAAAATAATAACAATGAATACCTCGAAAACTGTATGTTCCACGAGAAAAATGTACATGACATAACTTGTGTATTTTAACAAGACCTACATTTTTTGTATAGTAAGCTTTTGTCTATCTCTTACGGTTTACTAGTTATGCCAAATTAAGCAAAATTCATCCAGAATAAACAGGTCTTTAGAAGCAATTCCCAGAAAATTCAAGATAAACATATTATTTTGCAGCTAAATATCTTTAATATACGATATTTTAATCAAAATCGTTAGAGCCATTTTTAAGAGAATCAAAATTTTCGATAAAAGTTCCATGTAAAGGGTAGTTGAGGTTGAGGGGATTTTTCTCAAAATCTTCGTGTCGCATCCCTGGAAGATACTAAACTTAAATACCAAGTTTGGTGTATTACCGACTTTTCGATTTTGAGTTATCGTGTTCACAGACACACGGACACACGGACACACACACACACACACACACACACATGGACCTTTTTGTGAAAATGCTTCTTTTTTTTGGATACAGGGGACCTTAAAACATATACTTCCGGTGAAATCTCGGTATCGACTTTTTGGGTGGAATGCAATACTTCTCTATCCCTATGTATATCATAATTTTCTAGGAATACCTCTTAAGCCCTCTTCATTCTGGAGGACTTGTGTATTACCAATAAACCGTAGGAGATAGACAATAGGTCTCGTTAAGACATATACTTTATGTCATATATATTTTTGTGGAGTTATAAACAATTTCGGAGATATTACTTGTTATTGGTTTCAATTTTAAAATACCTAATACTTTCCTCAAATAGAGTATCGTTATTCGTATTTCTTACTCCTGGTCTAGCAAAGAATAAAACCCTCAGCACAGTGATCGGCTTTCAAAAGTTTGACTTTTGCTTTAGTCTAGCGTTATTCCTTTGTATTTACAAGGAAATATGTAATAAAATCAATTATGCAAACGTTTATCTGGATTAACGTGAAATAGAGGAATACACTTTTTTAATTTCTCTATACGTACTATGCGCATAGTATATAGAGGAAGTATTGTTTACCATCCAAAAATTCGATATCGAGATTTCATCGGAAATATGTCCAAACAGCATTCTTAGAAAAAGGTCCGTGTGTGTCTGTGGACATAATAGCTCCAAAACTAAAAGAGCGTTAAATAGCAAACTTGGTATTTAAGTTTGGTATCTTCTAAGGATGTGCCACGAAAATTTTCCACAAAATCCCTCCAACCCAAGCTACACTTTACATGGTAAAATCTTTGAAAATTTTATTTTTCTCAAAAATGGCTCTAACGATTTTGATTGAAATACCGTATATTAGAGATATTTACATGGCGAATGAAATGTATATTTTGAAGTTTATGGCAATAGCCTCTGAAGACCTCATTCTGGATGATTTTTGTATAACTGAAGAGATAGACAAACGTACTACACAAAAAATGTAGATATCGTTATAAAAACATAATTTACATCATATATATCTTTTTCGTAGAGTTGACCGTTTCCTAGATATTAGTTTTAGTTTTAAAATACTTAAACATTTCTCATGCGGAAACTTGTCAACCCCTGGCCGTGCATATAAACGGATTTCAATCCTATAGCAGCCACATTTTAAAACAGTTGACTGTTGGTTTAGCCTAGTGAATTCCCTTATTTCCCTTCTAATTATGAGGAATTAAGTAATTACACCATTTCTGCTACTTATTATCTCGATTAGCAAGAAGTAGATAGGAGAATAAGTCTTTTAATAATAATTTATTAAAGAGATGTAGAGAAAGTCATGTGAATGGAACACGTCAGAGTTTTAAAGAACAGATGTTGTTGAATAAGTAGAGAAAGTCACGTGAATGTAACATATAAGATATTTTAGATATGTCACTATATATAGTGATTACCAACACTATATATTTGTAACGATTTTCAAACTTTGTTCAGGTTGTATGTCTCATGTACCAGACTTCACGTTGGTAGTCAACAGCTTTTAGTTATTGGTTCGGGAATTGAAACAGCTGCCATGGAAGATCACACGTTTTCAATGTATGTATGCTGGAAGGCAGCGCGTTTGTACCAGGAGCTTTTCCATACATACGTGATATAGGCAGATCAGGTACACATCAGCCCTGAAGGGAGCAATTTGGTATGAAATTCCTGATGGACTATAGTTGCAGACGCATTAGCTCACCATTCGACGAATTATGCATACACAACTGTTGCATTTATAGATAATACAAGGCTTGTAAACCTTCAAAGTATAGTTGCCTTAAATCATAGCTTCTTGGATAATGTGAAAATTATATTTTTACTTTCTTAGCACGTATGTAAAATGTATATAGTACATTGTATTACACTCAAAAATTCGGTGCCGAGGTTTCACCAGAAATAACATGTTTAGAACAAAAGGTTAGAGTGTGTATGTATGTATCTGTGAACAGCATAATTCAAAAACGAAAAATTGGATAAATACCATGGCATTTAAGTTCCTTATCTTCCGAGAATGCGATAGGAAGATTTTCAGGAAAATCCCCAACTCAAACTACCCTTTAGATTGAACATTTTTTGAAAGTTTCCATTTTCTAAAAAGTTACTAACAATTTTGATTAAAATTCTGAACATTAAAGATGCATGACAAACCAAGTTTATACCATGAATTTCTTGGGGAAAAGCTTGCTACACAAAAATGTAGATCTCATTAAAGCACACAATTTATGTCATATACAGTTTTTTGTGGAACTAACCGTTTCCAAGATATTTGGTGCTATTGGCTTCAGTTTTGAAGTATTGAACTTTTCTCAATGGTTAGTCCTCCTCCGTTGCATCTCTCTTTTGTTTTATTCTTGTCCTCGAAGAGTACCGAATTTCAATGACACTCGCATAACGACAGCTTTTAGAATATTAATTCGCTGTCGATTTAACCTAGTATATTCCCTTATTTCTCTTCCACTTATAAGGAACTAAGTAATAAGAACCATTCCCGGTAAGATTTATTTTGATTAGTATGATGTAGAGAACATGGTTTGTTTGCAGAACAGATAGAGAAATCCATATTAATGGAGTATATCAGAATGTTTTTATTTATTTTACTTTAATTTCGCTTTAAGTTCTGTCATATCGCGGCGGATCTGTTCCTAGGACATGTCGACGGTATGTGCTAGACGGCAGCCTTTGAGAAATCTCCCCGTACCATATCATATCACTTTTGCTTCGTCCCAAAGCAAAAGGCGATAGAGTGCCACTGAGTTCTCCATCTGGCGCGTAGAGTTCAGCCAGCCCTTCGAAACAGCATCCCCACATACCAATACTGCTTCCCTCAGCGACAAGCAGATGTCGTTAGGGTGCCTTTTTCATCTAACTGCTTTAACTGTGAATAGATGGAGGCGTAGCTCCTATTTTCAATTTTACAATTTTTTTTAGGCAGAACGTGAAACTTTGGTTCTTGGTTATAATGTATGCAATCAGATATTTCCCTTGGCGGTTGAAGGAAACTACGAGAAAACCCCAGCCAGATTGGTCGGCCCACGAGATTTGAACACAGGATCTGCTGAATACCGGCCACAGCCACAGGTTCGGTGCAAATAATCTGTCATTTTACCTCTTGCAACGATGGTTATTCTCAACAAGTCATGAAGATATTACATAACTCCATGGCACGACAGCTCACGAGGAACCTTGGCCTACCGCCCGGCCGCTGCGTCCCCCATCTCGGTCCACTACAGACGTCATGGATGGGGTGCAGTATTGGAGGGTGAGACGTGGTCAGCGCCTCGAGCCCCTCCCGGCCGGTTAATGCGGTCCTCACGACCTGGAGCCGCTACTTCTCCACCAAGTAGCTCCTCAATTGGCCCCCCAGGGACCTCACGAGGCTGAGTGCACCCCGGTCCAGTCTCCCAGCGGGGGAAAAATCCCCACGCCGGTACTGGGGATCGAACCCAGGTCTCCCGCTTGGTAGGCAGCTGCGCTACCACCGCGCCAAGGAGACGACCTCATAAAGATATTGGAGCATCATTGCTTGAGCAGGAATATTAGAAATCTTTAAGAATTTTAATTCGAATTGAACTAGGACAACCTCTATTCCTAAAGCTAGGTTTTACTTGGTAAAGTTCCATATCACAAGCGTTTTAGTGCACGTAAATTCATTGAAAGGGCTCATCAGCGGAGAAGATTCCGTTAATTACAGGGGCGTTCAGTAAGTCCTTTAGAACAAGAAGAAAAATAAATTATTTTTGTAGATTTTTCAACATAATCTCCTGTTAGCTCGATACATTTTTCTCAGCGTCTCTCCAACTGTTTTAATCTTTCTAAAAAGTAGGATTTTGGAAAGTAGGTACTCAAACTAGGCAATCTGTTTGGGAGATTACCTCTTCGTTGGACGTGAATCGTTTTATGCCGAGTCAGTTTTTGAAGTTTGGGGCTAAATCTAGTGAATACGGTGATTTTGTAGTGATCTGAACCTTAATTCTACAATTTTCGCCACCAAAACTGCGCAGATGTGCACTCTTGCATTGTCTTGATGGAAGAGAACCTGTTTCTTTGCCAGATGAGGGCGTATTTTTCTGATTTCTCCATTCAACTGGTGCAACAACGATGCATAAGACTCTTCATTTATGGTTATTCCTTTCTGTGAGTAGTCAATATAGATGATTCCACTGCATTCCAAAAAACAGAGGCCATCACTTTGTCTGGACGTCCGAAAAGCTGTTCATCCTATGTGAATGCAAGGCCATGTTTAAATTCATTTATCCAGTCGTGAATTGTTGCAAACCCAGGAGCAGATGTGCTATAATCTTCATCCAACTCGGCTTTTGTGTTTTCGGTGTTAAGCCTTTTAAATAGAAGTGTTTAATCACCGCATGGAACTCATTATTTTTCCATCTTTCTCAAGAAGTATAAAATTGTTGATTCAATCGCCTATGGCAAGGAAACTACGTGATGGATATAGCTAAAACTGTAACTGCTAGTAAGAGACGAACGTTACTAAATACAAACTTCTTCCGAAGCTACGAGCATAATTTCTTGGATTTTCTAAGAACTTAATGAACACTCCTAATATGTACTTTAACTGATTGATTATTCAGATATCTCCTTACTTGGCAGTTATTAATGGCGTGCGTACCTACCCGCATTTTTACTTTCTCTACACGAACGAGTATGTGTACAGTAGGTAGAGAATCTATTGTATTCCACCCAAAAACGATGTCGAGGTTTCACCGGGAATATGTTTTGTGGTTCCCTGATTCCAAAAACAAAAAAGCAATAAGAAAACAAAAAAGCTGGTTAAGAAAAGATCCCTGTGTGTGTATGTGTGTGTGTGTGTGGGGGGGGGGTATGATAACTCAAAAATCAAAAGTGTGTTAAATACAAACTTGATATTTAAGCTCAGTAACGTTCAAGGATACGACACGAACATTTTCAAGAAAATCCCGCACCCCAAACTATACTTTATATAGCAATGTTTTTCGAATTTGTTTATTTTCTCAAAAACGGCTCTAACGATTTTGATTAAAATACGCTATGTTAGAGATATTTTATAATAAATAAAATGTATATCTTAAAATTGCTGGGAATAGCGTTTGAAGACTCTTCATTCTGGATGACTTGACTGGTAAACTATAAGATATAAACAAAAACTTATGTACTGCACAAAAATGTAGATCTCATTAAAACACACAACCTCTCATATATATTTTTTGATAGAGCTAAGCATTACTGAGATATTCCTGTTATTGATTTCAATTTTAAAATACATAAACTTCTCTCAAATGGAAGTTCTCTTTCCTTTAATATATCTTTCTTTTTAACTCTTGGCCATGCAACGAGAACCGAATTTATTTTTATCACATAGTGACCAGCTTTTAAAGGATTTGACTATCGTTTTAACCTAGTGCATTCCCTTATTTCCCTTTTACCTACAAAGAAGCAAGTAATAAGACCATTTTGCTAATGTTTTTCTTGATTAGCATAAAGTACGAGAATGAATAATTCTTTGCAAGAATAATTTGCAGCACAGGTAGAGAAAATCGAATGAATGGAAAACAGATGTTTTTGTATCGTGAACTACATAAAGATTTGGAACACATGCCTCTTCCGACAGGCAGCATTTTGGCGCATGTATGACGGAGCTACGTTAGACACTTCTTATTCAGAACCTTCCGGATGCATCAGCCGTAGCTTACAAGCACCATAATTTTCAAAGTTTCCCAATTTGAACTCTTTCTTCTTTTTCTTTTTCCTTTACAAGTATTAGACACTCTGGACCTATTACGAAGTAAATGAGATCTTCGTCTTATATCTCTCCGTCGTATAGTTTATATAATACTGCTTGCCTAGGAAATCTTGAAGTCGAATTCTTTGCTCAGCTAGGGACCAAGCAGTATTGGCCGGAAGGAATGCGATTAGCTTTACGTTAAGAAAAAATCTGATGTGTTCCATTCACATGACTTTCTTTACAAGTCTGCAGCAAATTATTGTTAAAAAAGCTATTTACTTCATGTTAATCGAGAAGAAAAGAGCGGAAATAGCCTTATTACTTGCTTCCTTGTAAGTAAAAGAGAAATAAGGGTGTACCATAGGTTAAAGTGAAAGCCAAAAGCTGGTTGTTATGTGACTGATGTTCCTTTGTATGAACAGGAGTTGACAACTTCCTGTATGAGAACAGTGTAAGTGTTTTAAAGGGGATACCAAAAACAAGGAATACCTAAAACGCAATCACATTTACGAAAAAATGTATATAACATAAATTGTGTGTTTTAACGTGCTCTACATTTTTTGTGTGATAAGTTTTGGCCATCTCTTACGGTTTAGCAGTTATGCAAAATTCCGTAAAATTCATCCAGAATAAAGTAGTCTTCAGAGGTTATTCCCATAAAATTAAAGGTATACATTTTATTTGTCAGGTAAATATCTGTAATATACGATAATTTAATGAAAATTGTTAGAGTCAGTTTTTAAGAAAATCAAAATTTTTGAAATCTTTTCCATGTAAAGGGTAGTTTAGGGTAGGGGATTTTTCTCAAAATCTTCGTGTCGCATCCCTGGAAGATACTTCAATGAAGGTGTAGAAAAAAAATAGTGCAACTAAATGTTGAACCTCATCGTACAGTGTTCTTTGTCTAATCATGAATATGCTACATCGTCTTAAGGTAGATTGGCGGAATTTCAGGCAGTGTCATTCAAATATATTAAATGATACTAAATATATACCCTTTAGTAGGCTATTTAAGCAAGTTTTCTATATTTAAACTCTACAATGTATTCAATCTTAATGTAATGCACAAAATACATACTACAAATTTGAAACTTTTGTTGCCATAGCTTTGGTTTTTTCAGTTCATATTTCTATACTATATATTTTTGTGTTTTTCATTCAATTTGGATTTTGAGGTAGGTATGCAACTTCTCTTTAGTTAATAAAACATGATCATTCGCCAAACAAGATGGTATTTATTTTAATTTCATTTAATATAAATCCCTTAGGTTTGTTGCTGCGTCTCCATTCAATTACCGAGCCGGGTGACTCAGATGTTTCGTCTGAAATTGACGTTCGGGAGGTCGTGGGATCAATTCACCCCTCTGGACCATGTTTTTTTTCGGGTTTTCCCCAGGTCTATCATTCCCCGAACTTCCTATCCCTTCATTTCATCTCTAGCTCATCCAACCGATGTCTTTCTGGGTTGTAAGTATCGTCGATGAGAACTGCGGTAGTGGCGCTCTTCCGTGGTGGTGAATGCGCTTTGGAAGTACAGTTCACGGTGCTGGATGACGTTGGAAGTAGTCTGCAGACCCAGGGAGTTCGGTCAGACCTGGGTCGCGAGCTCCTAGTGCTCCCCGCGTCGAGATGAAGAACGGCTTCGGACCCTCACCTGCCGTCCGGTTTCGGCCACCCGTTGATATTACTCCCATCTCATCTTACCCACCTAGGACTTGGCGTACAATAAGCCAATGGCAGTGTGGAATCCCCTCCGGTATCTCACACACACACGCTTTGATTACTTTGTTCAGATATAGTTAAATCAAATAGTATGGGTACCAATTTGCATCCTAATCTCGGTCCTGTATTACCTTATCCCCCCTTTGTCCATTTTTATTTTTGTATCCCTGTATAATTTTATACATAATTAATGAAACTAAAGGGTAGTCTAATATTTACCATAATTTCATGCCATCATCTCTATCACTTATCCCTTTCTTATGATCCAAAGCAGTATATAAGTTTGTAGATGTTATTCGCTTGTTTTCTATAAAATGTGTTTTACGGTATAGATTGCATGAGCTCCCTCGCCTTTTTTCTTGGAGACATGACCTACCCGGACCAATTCTCTGGACATTTTCTTTATGGACATTTGAAAAGTTTATTACACTGTGCTACTAAAGTTAGCGAACTCCGAGGAAATATTGTCTTACTTTTCAACACGCCTGGGATACTTGGACGTGTACAATTGTCAATGGGGACTTTTTTGTCATTCCTGCCTATAATTAACGGTGATCATTTTTGTGCATTGTTATAACTTACATCGTTCCATTTATTTCCTAGAATCCCATTTTTGCTGCATGAATTCGGAGCGCAAGAAATAAGGTAATAGGCTTGTTTGTTGGTGCCCATGGGATGATCACCACGATGCCTCTTCGAAAGCGTTCGGCCTGACGAACAAAATAATGGATATTTTAATCACCGTTCGTGCATAGTAATTGTTCTTCGCAATCCTTTGTACACATTTTAATTTATCATTAATCCATAAATTATTATTATCATTATTATTATTATTATGATCATCATTATCATCATCATTATTTGCTTGTTAACGACCTGTCAGTTACCAGGATCATATTTGCCCTGACGGTGTGCCGGAATTTTGTCCCGCATGAATTATTTAACATGCCAATAAGCCTATTAACATGTGGCTATTGCTTTTAAGCATACTTAAGAACTATTGGTCTGGGTCGAGTTTGAACCCACAACCCTGGGATCAGAAAGCCAGCACCTAAACAATAGAGCCACCCAGACAGATTATTATTATTATTATTATTATTATTATTATTATTATCATCATTACTTAACTGGTTCAAATTAATTCGCTATCCATTTACAAGTTCCTTGTTTTCCTAATTTAATTACTTTCTCTACACGTAATATGTAAATAGTGTATAGAGCAGGTATTGTTTTACACCCAAAAATTCGATACCGAGATTTCACCGGAAATATATGTTTTAAGACTCCATGAGTAAAAAAATCATTTTTAGAAAAATGTTCATGTGTGTGTTTTTTTGTTTTTTTGTTGTTTTTTTTTGGTAGTATTTAACGCCCGCTTTAACTACTTGTGGCACCGCAGGCGATGACACTGATGATACTTGAATGAAGATGAAGCATCGGTGGAATGCGATGGTGGGGGAAACCGGAGGACCCGGAGAAAACCCGCCCCTGCGCCGCTTTGTCCACCACAAATCTCATATGCGGTCGCTTGTGATCGAATGTTCGTGTGTGTCTGTCAGTGGTGTGTGTGTCTGTCAGTGGTGTGTGTGTCTGTCAGTGGTGTGTGTGTATGTGTGTGTGGACAGCATAGCTTAAAAATCTGATGTGTTCCATTCACATGACTTTCTCTATATCTCTGCAACAAATTATTGTTAAAACGTGTATACTTCTATTTACATCATACTATTCGAGAAAAACAGCAGAAATAGTCTTATTACTTGCTTCCATGCAAGTAGAAGCGAAATAAAGGAGTACCATAGGGTAAAGTGATAGTCAAAAGCTGGTTGCTATGTGACTGAAGTTCCTTTGTTTGCTTGGATAGGAGTTGACAAATTCCTGTATGAGAAAAGTATGTTTTCCAAAGCTGAAACCAAAAACAAGGAATACCTCAAAAAACGATCATCTCCACGAAAAAAAAAATATATATAACATAAATTCTGTATTTTAATGTGATCTACATTTTTGGTGTTTTAAGTTTGTTTACATCTCTTACGGTTTAGCAGTTATGCAAAATTCCGTAAAATGCATCCAGAATAAAGTAGTCTTTGAAGGCTATTCCCAGAAAATTCAATATATACGTTTTATTTGTCAGGTAAATATCTTTAATATATTATATTTTAATCAAAATCGTTACAATAATTTTTTAGAAAAGCAAAAGTTTCATGTAAAGGGTAGTTGGGGGTGGGGGGGATTTTTCTCAAAATCTTGGTGTCGCATCCATGGAAGATACTAAGCTTAAATACCAAGTAGGTATTTTCCTGACTTTTCGTTTTTGAGTTATCGTGTTCACAGACACAGGGACACACGGACACACGTACCTTTTTCTGAAAATGCTTTTTTTTTTTTTTTTTTGATAAATGGGACTCTAAAACACATATTTCTGGTGAAATCTCGGTATCGAATTTTTGGGTGGAGTGCAATACCTTCTCTGTACATTATGTACGTGGTACGTATAGAGAAAGTAAAAATGAAAATTTCTTTAAATGCCAAACTTGATTAAAAATCGTATATTTAAGATATTAAATGGCAAATAAAGTTTATATCTTGAATTTTCTGTGAAAACCTCTAAAGATATATTTATTCTGGATGAATTTTGCGGAATTTTATTTAACCGGTAAAGCGTAAGAGATAAATAAAAACTTACTCAACCAAAAATGTAGATGTTCCACACAATTTATGTTATACACTTTTTTCGTGAAGTTCAGCGTTTTTGAGATATTCCTTGAGATTTGTTTCAGTTTTAGAATGCTTATACTTTTCTCATACGGGAATTTCCAACTCTTGTCCATACAAACAAAGGAACTTCAATCAGATAGCAATCAGTTTTAAACGATTTGACTATCGGTTTAGCCTATAAGGGAGTACCTTATGTAAGTAGAAGCGAAATAAGGGAGTACCCCTTATTTCTCTTCTACTTACAAGAAAGGATTGAAAGCATTTCTGCTAATAATTTCTCAATTAGCATGAATTAAATAGAATAATAAGATTTTTATCATAGATGCCGAGAAAGTCATGTGAATGGATCACATCAGATTTTAAATTGGTATTGTCAAGAATATTCTGTACATAGCAGCAGCCTGCTCTTGCAGACAGCTTGTTACAGTAAAATATAGCGTAACCGCTGTTGACACTGACAACAAATCTTGGATGGTTTCCAGACCTAGTTTATTTGGACTTTTTGTTTTGTCTCAGTATGCTCTTCTCAGCCTTGAACTTTTTATCTTTAGTTTTATATTGCTTCCATATGAAGTTTAATACAGTAGTTTTTATATTGGAGACGGTTGGCTTTTTGCATATATACCATTCTGTGGGTTCACAACTGAAGATTTTTGTTTTTGTGTCAGATGACTTAAGTTTGCTTTTCTGAAATCAAGGTGTTTATTACTGCGTTTTATTGTCTCTACACACCTTTCTACTGCAACAACAGCAGCAGGTATATGAACTTTTATAGACTCGCGATTGCAAATATTCTTGGGAGACTGTAACAAAATCGATAGTTGCAGAACACGTGACGACCATAAGACGAATCCACAAGAAAAACAAGCCGCCATTACATCAGCCCTCAGTCGAAATGTTAGTTCTTATAAAACCTAAGGAAATATCTCTAAAACCACGAAAATAACAATTCAGAAACCATTATCACTCGTCTGAGAATTGGCCACACAGCAATGACTCATGCCTACTTGATCACCAGAGATGCCCAACCTCAGTGTACAACTTGCAATACTCCACTGACTGTGTCTCACATACTTTCAGAATGCCGCCGTTATAATCCCCAGAGGAAAAAGTACAAAATCACTGGTGATTTAAAAGTACTAAATAATGAAGTCATGCATAAAAATGTTGTTATGTTCCTAAAAGCTATCAATATCTACAGTTTAATCTAAAATTGCAATAAACATTAACACAGCTTTTATTTGCTTTCGTTCACAAAAATGTTAGTAATATATTATAGATCATTAAAATTAAATATATCTGTACAGTTTAATATTACTCTATATTAACTTCATGAGATGTAGTTTTGTATTTATTGTTACCTGTTAATTAGCAAAATTTTATTATATTCCAATGTATCTTTATCCATCCTGTAATAATTATTGTTATCACAATGTATCAGTGTTTCAGTCGCGATAAGACTCTTATGAGTCAAAGCGACTATAAATAAATATTAATAAAAAAAAACCAATTAAGAAATATAGAATCTCGTTCATACTACTCGTTCTGTTTTATGCTCTGGGCTCATGAACCCCACAGGTTAAGGTGTGCGTCGAGGGGAAAGCGAGATCTGTTTACCAGGCGAGCTGTTATGCAGTAATCATTCCTGCAGATATGTGTATTAACCTAGCATAGCTTACTTAGCATAATAAGATGTTGAATGCTGTAAGAAGATTTGTATTCTTTTCACTGTGTCTGAAGCTAAGCAATGGGCATCAAATTATAAGTAGTATTATAGATAAATGTGATGAAGAAGCCCTAAATAGACCTGTTTCATCCAGAGTCACAAGCTACACAACAGGCTGCATATTATACTGGTGTCTCCATGTAAATAATAAAGAGAATTCGTAAGCGCCAAGAGAAGGAACTAGTGTATTGAGCACTTCTGGAAAAAGAAGAAAAACTAGACAAGAACATGCTGTTGTGCAAATCGTGTGCTGCCGCTTTACGAAGAATAATACATGATTTTTGTGTTCCGGAGAAACGGTCAGAAAATTGCTGCCCGTTGTGAAAGAGAATACACTTTTCTTGGGGGAGAATCATTAAAGCTAAATGCCACATGTACACGCTAATGGGGTATTCGTATTTAACGAGCTTTTCGTTTTTGAGCTATGCTGCCCATAGACAGACACACACACATACGCGCTCACCCTCCTCTTCATCTTGTTCTTCTTTAGAAAATGAAACAGCGTGGTCAGAATTGGATACAGAATTAGCCCGGCCACCACTATTTTAAGATAGGCTGCATTTATATTTGCGTGTGTCACCATATCTTTACTAATGTGTGTGTGTTGTGTGCGCATTCCTTTCAGGGTTCACGAGTTGGGAACACAAGTATAAATAACTTGACAAAGTTTTGACTAGACTGCCTCCGTAGATGACTTCTCACCTGAAAGTCCTGGGTTCGATTCCCGGCTGGGGTGGGAAACTTTTCTTTAACCAGAATTATTCCCTATCCCCCACAGAGTCTGGAAGTATGTATGTGAGAGTAAATGTGCGTATGTTTAGTTATATAAAATGTTTAACTTAATGTTTCAAAACCTACAGAAATACAAGTCAAAGCCCCCGATATGACTAATAAAGTTAAAGCGGGCTATACAAATAAAACAATGAAAAAAAAGGCTTCGACTGCAGGAGCACCACTGCTCGATTCTAGCTCCCTGATATCCAGTAACAACATTTATATTCAAGAGAGGACAGTTATATTTTATTCAAATTCTGACATAAAATTCTAATGGCATTCGCACGACGTTCTCTACGATTAGTAATGGGTTATACACACTATTCTTACGAAAGTTTATTTTTATATTTATTTCATTTTAATAGAAAAAAACCTTATCTGAAATAGTTATGTTACACATTTTGTTATAGATACTAAAAATCTGTTTTTAAATGTTTAAAATCCGGGCGCCATAAACTGTCCAAAAATTCCCTACTCTTTCCATATCATGACTAGAATATCGACAGGATTTTTAAGGAATGACAAAATATTGCTGAATATCAACAAGTATAATAACGGATATTTGGGAAATAAACTTTGTCACAAGAAAGGTTATTTGGAATGAATTGTATATTTTTAAACAGATTTACGTGTTTTTCTGTATAGTTTTCGTCAATTGCTTAACGTACACCATATACAAAATTGCTTCCGAATCAAGTGGACTTTATGGGCTATTTCCAGCAAAGTCAAGTCAAACATTTTATTTTTCATTTAAATGTATTTAATATCTGATATTTTAAACAAAATCCTTAAAGGTATTTTTTCAGAACATCAAATGTATCGAAAAAATTCTCCAATTAAAGGGTACTCCGGAGTGGGGGATCTCTTGAAAATCTTCTTGTCGAATTTGTAGAAGATATTAAAGACTTTTCGCGTTTGAGTTATGTGTTGACAGACACAGACACACACGAAGGAAATACGCAATTGACAGCGTTGTTAAGAAATAAAATAAATAAAAAAACAAGAAGAAGATATTTCAGTTATTAAAATGTAGATTTTATGGAGCAATGGAACTGGTTTCATGTGTTAACATTATATAATTCATTTTACTCAGTCTTGGGTGTTTTGACTTCCTGTGTAATTCGCCATGTACCTTTAACAACCCAAGTGACTAATGTTTTTCTTAACGTGGCCATTCAAATTGTTAACTTATTCTTAATGGTTTTAATAGTTATTTAATATCTGTATATTATTCTTTGATCGATCTTCTATTTCTCTATTTACCCGCGGGATGTAACTTGAACTTAACACGTGCATCTAATTAGGATACACACGTAACGGGAATGATTCTTGACTGATAGTTCTTTTATTAATTCTTGCTACTAATTGGTATTGTACGCCAACTGGTTCTAATTACCTCGTGAACATCAAACTTAACGTAACGAGAAGGAAAAGTTTGCTATTGGTAAACTCTTAAGTTACGCTAAGTCAACCCGAAATAGCTCTATAGCTCTATAGAAATTGTTAGACTGTAACGCATAGACAGCATAGCTTAAAAATCTGATGTGTTCCAATCACATGACTTTCTCTATATCTTGCAACAAATTATTGTTCAAAAGTGTATACTTCTATTTACATCATACTAATCGAGAAAAATAGTAGAAATAGTCTTATTACTTGCTTCCATGCAAGTAGAAGCGAAATAAGGGAGTACCATAAATTAAAGTGATAGTCAAAAGCTGGTTGATATGTGACTGAATTTCCTTTGTTTGTATGGATAGGAGTTGACAAATTCCTGTATGAGAAAAGCTGAAACCAAAAACAAGGAATACCTAAAAAACGATCATCTCCACGAAAATAATGTATATAACATAAATTGTGTATTTTAACGTGCTCTACATTTTTTGTTTAGTAAGTTTTTGTCCATCTCTTACTATTTAGCAGTTATGCAAAATTCCGTAAAATTAATCTAGAAGATATTAAAGACTTTTCGCGTTTGAGTTATGTGTTGACAGACACAGACGCACACGAAGGAAATACGCAATTACGCACCTAACTTTGAAATGAAATTCTGTATTTTTAATAAGTATACAAAATAAATGTGTTTATCCTTTTAAAGTTCTCTACCTGATACAGAATAATTATGTGCGGTTACACGTCAGTAATTTGAGGTTATATTATGCAGGTTATATCTTATAATTGTTTCTTATCATTTGATTTCAGATTAAAATGAATGAGCCAAAGATTATACCCTCGAAATATGGGGAGACCCTGATTTAGTAATTAATTTTCATTCTGTATATGCGGCACTCGGTCCTATTTTGGTTTGAATTGCACTGCTAAGATTCTAAGCTCCAAAAACAAATGAGAACCGACAGTGGTTTTCGTGGCTGTTAACTAGCTAGAAAACATAAAATAGCCATATTAATAAGTTTCAATTTCTGTTATGCAAAAAATAGATTGCATTAAGGTTTGGAATTAACGTTTTGGTTTTTATTTGGAAGCACAACAATCTTCTCCTTCCACCACTGGATGACTGGTGCATCTGCCATAAAATGGCTATCTCTCCAGCTATCAATATTAATGCACATTAACCGATTTATATTTCTTCATTGGTAGTCAGTGTGTAGCATTTTTAGTGTAATCTTTATGAATAATTTCCAAAATGGTTAAATAAATAAAATAAAACATTAGATACTTTGTACTCTTTGGAATGGGGTTGGCATTAGTTAATTGATAAAAGCGACTTGAAAAGTGCTTAGGGGCTATCGACTGCCAAGCAACCAATAGTACAGTGACATTTTAAAATCGAATTTTTGGGTAACAATAGCACTACGATTAGTTAGGCGACTATCGAATAATTCAATAGTGCCCGTCATTACTCTCGAATACAAGCCAAAGGAATCGTTTGAGCAGTAACCACCTGGTTTCTTTCTTTTTTATTGAGCTTATAATGAACTTTGTAATCAGAGTGCATAAATTCACATTCTAAAATAGATACTCTGGTAAACTTGACCTTCAATATAACAGAGTAGAGTGTTTGCGGTCCGGGCGCATGTATTATATCACGTCCCGACAGCGATGTTTAGCCCCAAAGCGAGTAGTTGGCAGAACTGCGCCTCTGGTGGTGTTAAATCATGACAACGGACTTTGTTTACTACGCAAACACAGCAGCACACTGTTCTAACCACGTAAAGTGAAAAATAGCGCGTCATAAAACAATCAGAGTTTTTCTCGCGCCATTCATCTTGTGAAAGAAGAGATGGTGGCCGCAGGGATTTCGATCAACATCAGTTACAATGTCGCTCGCGCTTCTAATCAAAAGGCCCGTGCTTCGAGTTAAACCAAGCCAATCCCTACAAAGCGTTACTCATTAGCTATGAATAGCTGTCAGCTGCGGGTTTCAAAACATCGCTGTAACAGGAATTAAGTTGTCTGGGCCCGAGGAGAAAGTGACTTCGGGATATATGGTACACAGACGAGTGATAGGGTAAAACGGGTGAGGAAGCTTCACTTTTTACTTTCTACACGTACTATGTATATAGTATATAGAGAAGGCATTGTATTGCACCAAAATTTCAATACCGAGATTTCACCGGAAATACACGTTTTAGTGTATTAAAAAACAACATTTTTAGAAAAACGTTCGTGTGTATCAGTGTGTCTGTGAACAGGATAACTCAAAAACGGAAAGTCAGCAAAATATAAAATTTGATACTTAAATTTAGTATCTTCCAGGGAAACCGCACGAAGATTTTCAGAAAAATTCCCCTACTCTAAATGTTCATTTACATAGAAAACATTTGAAAATTTTCATTTTTTTCAAAAATGTCTCTAAATACCGTATATTAAAGGTATTTGCATGGGAAATAAAATGGACATCTTAAATTTTCTCTATATTCAGGACAAATTTCGCTGAGTTTTGCGTAACTGGTAAACCGTAAGAGATATAAAAAATTTACTACACAAAAAAATGAAGTTCTCGTTAAAACATATAATTTATGTCATATACTTTTTTCGTAGAATTGACAATTTCTGAGAATTCCTTGTTATTTGTTTCAGATTTAAAATATTTAAACATTTCTTACACGGAAAGTTATGAACTCCTGACTCTGTATAGTAAGAGATTTCAACCACATGGTAGCCAGTTTTTAAAAGATATGACTATCGTTTTAGCCTAGTGTAATCCCTTTTTTTCTACTTACAAGGAAGGAAGTAATTTCTGCTAATGTTTATCTTGATTATCATAAAGAGATAGAAAAATTTTGATTTTTAACAATAATTTGCTACAGCGATTTAGAGCGAGTTCTTTGAATTGAACACGTGAGATATTTATTCTAATATTTCTCCTGACTAACGACATTTGAACAATGCAATAACTGACAAACATAAGCAGGTATGTGCTGCCATTATCGCTTATGTTGATTTGAGCAATCGAAAGGAAACCGGGAGGTCCGTGGTTCAAACTTCAGCTATGGCATTAAAATTTTCAATCTGATTCTACCCTTCCAACATTTTACTACACACGACTTGTGAGTAAAAACAATTAATTCCTTGTCTGACCTAGCCTTAGCAGAGTGATTAGACCGCTCGCCTTCTACCTAGTGGCCCAGGTTCAATATCAGAGGGGCACATGTGCGCTTTGTGGTGAACGAAGCAAACCTGGGCTGGGTTTCTCGAGGGTCCTTCGGTTTCCCCTGCCGTTCCTTCCACCAATTCCTGTATCATCATATTTTCCTATCATTCATTTCCTCACGTTCATATCTTGGTTTCCTGATCATCCAGCCCTGGATACTCTTATCTATAGTTCCTCAACAGTTTATGCCCAGACATTAGCTGGTAAGTCCTGCATATGAGGAAGGTAAGCAGATGGGGAAGAAGAAAACAAGATTGACCTAATAGATGGTTAAACTATGACGCCCGGTACTTGGAGCACTTACGACATGTAAATCGCCATTGGGATGTGCCATTTTAAAACGAATTGTTGTCCTCCGTGGTCTAGGGGTATCATGCTAGCCTCTAATTCCCTCAAACCCGGCGCAAAGAAACGTTATGTGACAAGAAAACTGAACAAAGCCACAACAGACACATATGAGTTTGTTATTGATAGAGAAAATTGTCTGAATGTTCACGTTAGGGTGTTTTGTCCTGTGACTTGTTTACACAATGTTCCTCTCGCATTCGCCTCAACCAAAACAGCGAAGTTGTCCACGTTATCATAACTCTTCTATGAGCTCAAAGGTCTTCCATCTGTATAATATCAACGGTTGCAAGTTTTTCGCATTTAGAGCAGCATTACTCATCTTAATGTTTTAAGAAATACTGTAGCAGATCTGTTGGAACTGTTGATCTTTGCTTAAAGATGACAAAGGTACACAGTGATCGACTGGCCTTGTCGTTTTTCCAATGGTCTTGCTCGTTTGTCACTCTCCAACCGGCTGCCTCTTGAACTGGGGCGGCTTTTAGCGTTATCAGAAGTAGTCGCGAAATGCGATAGCGTCGTTATTGGATGCTGGAAGCACCACTTCACCATAAATCTCCCGTCGCAAAGACATTGGAACAGCCTCTGTTTTTGTTCCATGATTCATCCATCTGCTGAGAATTCAGTTTCTCTCAATAGCACGGCTTGTACAACCACTGCCTTTTTTATAAGCTTGCTGACACAGTTGCTATTCCTACAAGATTTGTATCAACATTTGTCATCAATTCTGTAACCAAAAGAGCCAAGTATTTATTCTTTTATTAGCATTTTTACTTAGAAATATAAATCTGCAGCCGCAATTGCTTTGTTTTACCTGGATGCCTCTCTCTCTCTCTCTCTCTCTCTCTCTCTCTCTCTCTCTCTCTCTCTCTCTCTCTCTCTTTCTCTGCCTCTCTCTCAATTGTTCAAGGGATTTTTCCAAATTTCTGTTTTATTGCTGATAGTCATGGATAGAGATAGCAGAGAGGCTATAATTTGAGAGATTGCAAGTTAATAGCGTTACATAGATTGATGGTGTCAGGGACGGGACAGGGTGCGTCGGTATGCTCACTATCTGCTCACAATTAGTGTGCCATACTACTGGTAAAATATTTTCACTAACATTGAAGGTGCAGCATTCGCAAAAGCAGTCATTGGTAGAAGAAATATTTGTGATGGTTGTTTGTAACCATCTCAGTACAGATAGCTTCATTTGAATAAAAAAAATGAAGAAACAGCCTCATTGGATGGCACTCTAGTACCATCTTCTTGGGCGAAGCGAAATGATATGGGATAAAGATCACCGCACTGGTACAGATCTACATAACCGACGTCATATGACCTTAAATAAATATACTATAATAATAGCAATAATAATAATGTCATGTTAAACATGTTTAGTTTGGTTATGAAGCTAGTTTATATCATTTCTGTCAATCAATACCCTGCCCTTTAACATTCTCCTAACCGTCTTTAGATTTACGGAGTAGGAATGAGTATTTTTGTACTATTACTAGCAACTATTCAAATTATAGAAAACCATAGTCTTATTTATTTATATGTTTCTTGCTACAATTTTGTTTATTTTACATATATTCTTACGTGTCAAAAATATATTATGTATTACATGGTTTTCTCTACTTCATTCGTTTATTAGTAGCTATACAAGCATTTGTGGGCAAGTTTATAGTTCTATTTATTTCTTCTTAATTCACATACACCTTGGGTGAAGTAACTGATCATTTCACTAGGATTTAAAGGGAACAGCAATAGTAAAACGTTTAGGAACTGGACGCTATATGCTGGCTATACGATTCCATACTCTTCCTATAGAATTGCGAGAGACAACCGAATAAAATCTTATTTCACCAATAAGATTATTTCAAATAAACTGAGTGTTTAAAAAATCTACTTTTCGTGTAGTACATTTTCGTCAATCGCGTAATGTTAACTAGTTACACAAGAGTATGCAAATTTTTGCCAAATGAAGTGGATTTTAGTCTACTCCTCAAAAATGTAATAAATAAGTTTTATTTTACGTATTAACATTTTTCATTTTAATTATAACTGTAAGAGCTAATTTGGGTTTGGAGAATCTTCTTGAAAATCTTCGTGTCGCAATTTTAGAAAGTACTGAACATGATACTAAGTTTGGTATCTAGCCGTATGTCCGCTTTTCAGTTATTCTGTTCACAGATACACACATATACGCACCTTCTACAAAAAATGCTATATGTTTTATTCTATTTTGGTAAATAATGTAAGAATAATGAGTTTCAAACTATCCTTAACTTGATGAAATAAAAAACAAACTAGCATTGAAATGCTATACCGGTTCCTTTGTCATTATATTGTATAAGATCCTAATTACAGTTGGACCAACTGCCCGTACTTGATATCTGCAACATTCCGTCGTGTGTTAAAAGAGTTGCAGAACTCAACGGGACTATTTTAATTTAAACCGGATCAGTGGGGAACTGGATTGAGCGCCCTTCATTTTACTCATCTCTATGAGAGCGACCTGCTTACCGTCTACGCTGATAAGCAAGTTGCTTAAAACGAAAGTCATTCATGCCAGTTCCCCACTCAACCAGTTTAACTTGAAATAACAACCTTTTTAACACAGGAAAGGATATCTGCACACATCAAATACGGGACAGTTGATTCATCTGGTACAGGTGCTTCAGCTGAAAACCATATAAAGTGCAATTTTAGGATTTTACTTAAAATAACCCAAAGATTGGATCGGTAGAGTCAAACCGAAAAATTCAATTCCATAGCCGGGATTTGAACCACGGCTCACCCGGTGTCTAGACGGTTGCCCTTCCACTAAGCTACCATAGCAACATGCCGGTATAACACTGAATTTCTCAACTGAACTCGCATGTTTCTCGTAAACCACAAGGTGATCTCAAATTATTTTGAGATGACATACCCCAATGGTGACTTACAATTTGGCAAGTATTTTAAGTCCCAGGATTCATAGTATAGCCAACTATTATGGTCAATTAGTATTTATTTAATCTTTTTTTTTTCACACCAGCCGTGTGTAGGACAGAAGTTGGGTAGGTAGAGACAGACTGACAAATTCAATGCCATAGCCGGGATTTAAGGCACGTATCTCCCGATCTCTAGCCGGTTGTTCTACCACTGAGTTATCAAGGCAACATGCCGGGATAGCATTGAATTTCTCAATTGACCTTGAGGTTTACCAGGAAACATGCGAGTCAGTTGAGAAATTCAATACTGCCATGTTAGCTCAGTGGTAGAACAATCGTCTAGAGACCGGGAGATCCATGGTTTAAATCCCGGCTATGGCATTGAATTTCTCAGTCTGACTATGCCTATCCATCTCATGTCCTACACATGGCTTCTATGAAAAAAATCAAACCCAAAGATTGTTAAGTTGGAATTATTGCTGGGGTCATTCAAATGACCTTAGCTCGCCACTTTATGTAGATAATTACTAAAGTTAAAATGCATGGAACTTAATAGTGAACTTAACAGCAATTTGGCAGCAATGATTTATTTAGTATCATGTATAACATAGTATATCATCAACTATAATATTGCTGTACTGGTAATGTAATGAGGAGCAAGCCACGCGACAGAGGCAGCAGAGTGACGTCATGACGTCCCAGCAGGACTTTAATCTATGTGTTACAATAACACATTGCGCTAAATGGGGTAGATACTAAACATAACACCACCCCAGCAATGCTGTCAAATAGGACGACGAGGATAAGCTAGGATACGTCACGTTTGTAAATCAGGCGTGGAAGACTCAGGTTAGTGATTAGAATTACCCAAGGTGTGGTCGTCACTCTCTCCGGCTTAATTATACGCTAAATTAGATCATGAAGATATGGAATATGCGCTCCGAAAACTAAAAGAAAAATTTGATGTGTTCCATTCACATGACTTTCTCTACATCTCTGCAACAAATTATTCTTAAAAAGCTTATGCTTCTATTTACATCATGCTAATCGAGAAAAAATTAGCAGAAATAATCTTATTACTTGCTTCCTTGTAAGTAAAAGCGAAATAAGGGAGTACCATAAGTTAAAGTGCTAGTCAAAAGCTGGTTTCTATGTGACTGAAGTCCCTTTGTTTGTATGGATAGGAGTTGATAAATTCCTGTATGAGAAAGGTATGTTTTTTTTTAAGGCTGAAACTAAAAACAAGAAATATCTGAAAAACGAACAACTCCACGAAAAAAATGTATGTGACATAATTTGCGTGTTTTAATGTGATCTATTTTTTGTGTGATAAGTTTTTGTCCATCTCTTACAGTTTAGCGGTTATGCAAAATTTCGTAAAATAACTCCAAAATAAAGTAGTCTTCAGAGGCTTTTCCCAGAAAATTCAAGATATACATATTATTTGTCAGGTAAATATACGATATTTTAATCAAAATCGTTAGACTCATTTTTGAGAATATCAAAATGTTCGAAAAACGTTCCATGTAAAGGGTAGTTTACAGTGGGAGGATTTTCTTGAAAATCTTCGTGCCGCATCCTTGGAAGATACCCAATTAAAATATCAAATTTGGTATTTAACGGTCTTTCCGTTTTTGAGCTACGTATGCTGCCCACAGACACACACACACACACAGACACACACACACACACAGACACTCACGGACATGTTTCTAAGAATGCTCTTTTTGGATTCAGGCGGACCCAAAATGTGTATTTCCGGTGAAATCTCGGTATAGAATTTTTGTGTGCATTACAATACCTTCTCTATACACTATGTACATAGTACGCGTACAGAAAGTAAACATATGATATTTTACACTCACAAGGACTTTCACTGATTATTTTCCAACAAACTATTCCTACAAAAGTGTATTCTACTATCTATTTCTAATTTATCAAAATAAACCAGCAGAAATGGTTTAATTATGGTATGATTTCCTTGTTAAGTGAATAAGGAAATACCTTAAGCTAAACCGATAGACAAATTAGAATCCCGTCGCTATGTAATGTTATTGCTTGAGCAACATGAAGACATATTATTAACGACTTCCCATTTGAAGAAACTATTATATTAAATGGAATCTGTGTAGTTAGAAACTAATACTTAAAGTATTGTAAAGCAAACCAATGTTTTAAAATATTCTTGAAATTGAATTTTAGGCACATTTGATTATTTAGCAGTACAGGCCTTTGTTCTCTTTTACTTTCTCTACACATACCATGTACATAGTGTATAGAGAAGGTATTGCACTCCATAAAAAAATTCGATACCGAAATTTCACCGGAAATATATGTTTTTGGGCACATGTATTCAAATAAAACATTTTTGGAAAAAAGGTTCGTGTGTGTGTGTCCGTGTGTCTGTGAACACAATAAATCAAAAACGAAAAGTCGGTAAAATACCAAACTTGGTATTTAAGTTTAATATCTTACAGGAATACGACATGAATATTTTGAAAAATATCCCCCACGCCAAACCACCCTTTACTAGGAAAAAATTTCAAAATTTTAGATTTTTTTAAAAATGGTCCTGGCAGTTTTGATATTTATACGACAAATAAAATGTATATCTTGAATTTTCTGGGCATAGCCTCTGAAGACCTCTTTATTCTGAATGCATTTTGCTGAATGTTGCGTAACTGGTGAACCACAAGAGATTGACAAAAACTTACTACACAAAAATGTAGATCACATTAAAACACACAATTTACATAATTTTTTTCGTGGAATTGACCATTTCTGAAATATTCCTTGTTATTTGTTTCAGATCCAAAATACTATATACACATGTTTAGGAGAATCGTAAATTGATATTCAAGTGTGAAATGAAACAGTTAAGCATTGCAGACAATTTAAATATTTAGGGACTATTACCAGCAGGAATGGTAAGAAGATGCTGATATGACCACACGAGTAGCTATGGTTAAAAGTACTTACACAGAAGTCATGTTCCAATTGAAGCAATAGAGGAGAAACCGCAGTCATTCATGCCACTTCGTATGAAGCATAGGCGCATGCCACTATTGAATAATTTTATTATAAAAACAAGCCCTTCTAAATCTAGTGCTGTCTTTTTTGTAACTTCGGCGATATTTTACTTTGGACAAGTCCATCAATATCTGCTCCTAAGGTGATGTAGAGATACTAAATAGTGAACCAAATGACTTCGCGTAGTCGCGATTTAATATAATTCATTTTGGAGAAGCGTTGCTCCCAAATATAGGAAGTGTGTTCAAAATATAACGGCAATTTTTGTTTTCCTTAAACAATCTTTATTTGTGCATTTATATCAACTTTTTGCCCTTCAAAATAAACTCCCTCGTATATAATACACTTTTGCCAGCACTTTTTCCAATCTTGGAAGCAACTCTGGAACTCACTTTTCCTAATATTGTTCAGCTACTTCAGTGATTCTTTTTTAACTCACCATAGTGGCTAGACGCCATTCTTTCATGTTCTCTTCAGCCTTGGGAATAGAAAGAAGCCCCAGGAGGCCATGTCCGGCGAATATGGTGGCTGAGGCAATATAACGTTTCTGGTTTTTACCAAAAAGCACAGACAGGCGTTGGGTGGAGCAGGAGCACTATCCATGAGTGCTTTTGCGAAAATTGTGGTCGTTTTTTTTGGATTACTTCATGCAAATGGTGCATAAGTTATAGGTTTTCCTTATTGACTGTGTAACCATTTGACAGAACCATGTCTTTGTATCTTCCACGTTGTCATCACTAACTGATGCGTTAAGACGACCAGAGGATCGTCGTCTTCGGAGTCTTTTCGACCCTCTTTGAAACGTGAATACCACTCGAAACCACTTGTCTTATATTAGCTTTTTCAGAAGCCACAGCCAATATTTCGAACACTTTACTTCATGTTTCAAGAAAAATGTAATGCAAATTCGCTGAGCCTTTGAAAACACGCATAACCTTTTTTAACTGTCAACAATAAACTAAGTATTTAAAACAGCTGAAAATGCAAACATACATAAGGGACATGCGTACCTACGAGATAAAATGTGATGCGTTCCGATTCACATGACTTTCTCTACATCTCTGCAAAAAATTATTGTTAAAAACTCTTATGCTTCTATTTACTTAATGCTAATCGAGAAAAAATTAGCAGAAATAGTCTTATTACTTGCTTCCATGCAAGTAGAAGGGAAATAAGGAAGTAGCACAGGCTAAAGTATTCGTCAAAAGATGGTTACTATGTGACTGAACTTTCTATGTTTATATGGACGGGGGTTGACAAATTCCCGTATGAGAAAATTATAAGTTTTTTAAATCTGAAACCAATAACAAGGAATAGTTAAACACGACCCACACCACGAAAAAAAAGGTATATAACATAAATTGTATCTTTTAACGTGATCTACATTTCTTTTCTCTTACGCTTTGCCAGTTATGCAAATTTTCGTAAAATTCATCCAGAATAAAGTAGTCTTCAGAGGCTATTCCCAGAAAGTTCAAGATATACAATCGTTAGAGCCATTTTTTAGAAAAATAAAACTTTCGACAATTTTTCCATGTAAAAGGAAGTTGGGTGTGGGGGGGGGGATTTTCCTGAAAATCTGCGTGTCGCATCCTTGGAAGATACTGAACTTAAATATCAAGTTTGGTATTTAACAGACTTTTCGTTTTTGAGCTATGCTGCCCACAGACATACACACACACACATACTCACAGACACACTCACGGACATTTTTCTCAAAATGTTTTTTTTTTTTGTATTCAGGGTGTCCTAAAATATATATATTTCCGGTGAAATCTCGTATCCAATTTTTGGGTGCATAACAATACCTTCTCTATACACTATATACATGCCTAGTATGTATAGAGAAAGTAAAAAACAAAGTTTTGAAAATCGGTTGTATAAAATCCGCGAAATTAAAAAAAAAATCCGGTTATTTTTTATCACATCTCGTATGCAGTAAACATTGCATTAAATGGGAAGCAAATAATCGCAATTTAAAAAAGTAATCCTTTGGCAACGATCTTTTTCTTTAGAGTACTATATGTTCGTGCAATTGCATAGATTAAACAATTCCATTTGCAGTTCTATAAAGCCTCTGAAAGTTATGCGTCTTCCGTGGTCTCAAGATAACATGCTAGTCTCTAGTTTCCAAGGTTGGGGTTCAAACCCGATGGAGGGCGATAGATTTTTTCAGGCATAAAATACTTAGCATTGGCTTCCTTTGGAAGAAAAGCAATTCTGTTGTTCCCGTGTCGTAGATTTACGGCAAGCCTGACAAAAAAGGTCTCTGAACAAAATTAAATAGTAGCCAGATGCTATTATTTTAGTATATGTCACCCATCAGCATTTCTCTTCTTGACTGGAGTAGGGCAAACTACGTTCTGACGTCAGTAACTCGTGAGTTATTTTGTACATGCCGTACTAGATGGCCGAGTTGGCGCAACGGCAACGCGTGTAACTAACTTTTTTTTTAAATAAAAAAAAAATGCAGTTCTGGAGACTGACTACAGCGCTATATTATTTTTTTCTTGTTATCCCATTTGTTTACCGTTTACTTACAAATACGCAGACTTATACACATTTACAAACATACAAACACCCATGCCCAAGGCGAGACTGGAACCCACGATCCCCTGTGCCACGAAGCACAAAGCAAGGCACTTTATCCAGCGCGGTTATGGGTAGCGGCTCAGATTCCCTAATTTATGGGGTATTTCCGGCTGGTTAAGCGAGTTACTGGGAAGGTTAATTAATTCCCTAATTGTCCATCATTTCCTGTCATCATGGTTGAAGGATCATTGTAGCAGTGTTCGACCTTGAATAAGCCCGTCGTCATCCGCCTCTTCAAGTCTCATCTAGCATCCCTCCCTAGGTCACGTGAAACCTAGATCATCAAAGGCCTCCGTGCAGTGCTCTGCCATAGTGACTTAGAACTCCATCCGTGAATTATTCTAATCCTACATGATATAATGTGGAATATCTCTTGAGGCAGAAAATAAGGAAGGAAACCTTCCACAGTATAGTAGAAAATATGAATCTAATTTAATTTATAGTCCGTACATTATAATACATATAGTATGCATTGAACATTTTTACTTTCTCTATACGTACTATATACATATTGTATAGAGAAGGTATTGTACTCCACCCAAAAATTCGATACCGAGATTTCACCGGAGATATATGTTTTAGGGTTCTCTTTATCTAAAAAAAGCATTTTCAGAAAAAGGTCCACGTGTATGTGTCCGTGTGTTTATGAACACGATAACTCAAAAACGAATAGTTGGTAAAATACCAAACTTGGTATTTAAGTTTAGTTTCTTCCAAGAATGCGACACGAATATTTTGAGAAAAATTCCCCCACCCCAAAGGGTAGTTACCCTTTACGTGGAAATTTTTTCGAAAATTTTTATTTTCTCAAAAAAGGCTCTAACGATTTTAATTAAAATATCCTACATTAAGGATATTTACCTGACAAAGAAAATGTATGTCTTGAATTTTCTGGGAATAGTCTCTGAAGAGTAATTTATTCTGGATGAATGTTATGGAATTTTGCATAACTGCTAAACCGTAAGAGATGGACAAAAACTTACCACACAAAAAAATGTAGAACACGTTAAAACACACAATTAATGTTATATACATTTTTTCGTGGAGTTGATCGTTTTCTTAGATATTCCTTGTTTTTGGTTTCTGCTTTGAAAAACTAATACTTTTCTCATACAGGAATTTGTCAACTCCTGTCCATACAAACAAAGAAACTTCAGCCACATAGCAATCAGCTTTTGACTATCACTTTAAAGTATGGCATTCCCTTATTTCGCTTCTACTTACAAGAAAGCAAGCAATAACACTATTTCTGCTATTTTTTTCTGATTATCATGAAGTAAACAGGAGCATACGCTTTTCAATAATAATATATTGCAGAGATGTAGAAAAGAATGGTACACATCAGATTTTTCATACTCTTTTCCTTTTACAGTATCTATTATACCTACAAAAGGTGATGTTAACTTTATGCCGCCGTCGACTTATTGTGGATAACATCCTCTTTTCCTCTTAATTTCTGTTCCTCTTAACCTACTCTTCGTCTACTTTTTTATTAATTTGCTTTTATAATCATTTTTATTTTATTTTACTTAAAAATTGCATATTTTGCCTTTTATATTTAGACTTTTATAAGTGTCATATTCTTGTCACAATTGCCCCATTTTATTCCTGTTTCTTTTCTGGTGGAGAAAATAATATCATATTGGGCAGAGTGAGCATTAACAAGGAAACGACGGGACAAAATGAGAACTGTGGAGCAGGATTTTATGAGAAGTTTACACCTCACAAGGCTCGACAAGGTGCGGTATGAGGAAGCATGGATGAGGGCATGAGTAATAATTCAGTAACAAAAAGCCTAGAAAACAGGGTAGTTCAGGACATATAAAACAAATGAAGGAAACGAGATGGCCTAGGAAGATACTGGAGTGGTGTCCCAAAACAAGACGTAAAAGAGAACTTCCATTACTGAAGTGGGAAACATATTAAAGAAGCTATGGAAGAAACCTCCCATATGTTCATATGCCTTTCTCTACCTATTCTACACACAAACTATTCTAAAAAACTATTATTCGTTTATCTGCATCATTCTTATTGAGATAAACGTAGCAGAAATGGTTCCATTACCTGCTAAATGATAGTTCCTATTATCAACAACACACTATACCCTTTAGATATGAACAAAATGAAAAAGCTCATATATATATATATATATATATATATATATATATATATATAGCCCCGTATGTACAATGTACATAGGGATAGAGAAGTATTGCATTCCACCCAAAAATTCAATGTCGAGATTTCACCGGAAATACATGTTTTAGGACCCCCCTGTATCCATAAAAAGCATTTTCAGGAAAAGGTCCGTGTGTGTGTGTGTGTGTGTGTGTGTGTGTGTGTGTGTATGTGTGTGTCCGGTGTCCGTGAACACGATAACTCAAAAACGAATAGTAGCTAAAATACCAAACCTGGTATTTAAGTTTAGTATCTTCCAGGGATGCGACACGAAGTTTTTGAGAAAAATCCCCCCACCCCAAGCTACCCTTTACATGGAACTTTTTTCGAAAAATTTGATTTTCTTAAAAATGACTGTAACGATTTTGATTAAAATATCGTATATTAAAGATATTTATCTGACAAATAAAATGTATATCTTGAGTTTTCTGCGAATAGCTTTTGAAGACCTGTTTATTCTGGATGAATTTTATTTAATTTGCCATAGCTAGTAAACTGTAAGAGATCGGCAAAAACTTACAATACAAAAAATTTAGGTTTTTTTAAAATACACAACTTATGTCATATACATTTTTTTCGTGGAGCTTACTGTTTTCGAGATATTCATTGTTATTAGTTTCAGTTGTGAAGTACTTATGCTTTTCTCAGACGGGAGTGTCCGTTTTTCTTTTGTTCTACTCCTGGCTAAGAAAAGAAGTGATTTGTAATGACAATCGCATAACGACAGCTTTTAAAACATTTGACTATCGATTTAGTCTAGTGTATTCCCTTATTTTCTTCCTACTTATAAGGAACTGAGCAATAAGAACATTGTACTGAATACCTCGTTTAACAAGGTGTAGAAAGAAGAATAATCTTATGTAAGAAGTTTGTAGAGAAAGTCATGTGAGTGTAACACATCAGATTATTTTATAATGGCGGCTGCTCATGAAACATGCACAAAGTAGTGTCTGTGAATGATTGATTTCTTTCTGAGGAGCAGGAGATAAAAACTGTCTATGGGAATCAAGTGGTGGATAGGAGTACTGTCTGTCGTTAGGCTAGCAGCGTGTCACGGGTAGAACGAAGTAAAGCAAGTCTGTCAGATCTCCCACACTCGGGAAGGCCAAACGATGCTGTGACACCGGAAACGTACCTTAGGGCTTATTCGGTATAACAACCTAACAACTTGCTGCTCTCTTGGCAACTCTGTAGATAATGGCATCGTATTTATCCTGAGCAAGTAATACTAGATGCCAGGAATTGGCTGAGAGCGAGACTACTGAGTTGTACCGAATTGGCATACACAATCTGATCTAAATGGCGTATGGCTATAGATTTGAATGGGTATTATATATAACAAAGATATTTGCAGCCATTAATAGGGGGGGGGTAATATAGGGTATTTTTATTTGTAATAAAACAAAGCTTGAATAAAAAAAAGAAATCATGTATTGATTATTGAACGACCCTCAACTGTTGTATCAACGTGTTAAACCTGTCTGAAGAATGAGTGCAGTTTTCAGGCGACGTCGCTAGTATGCCAAGGCAGTATTTAGACCGCAGAGATAACGTCAGAGCGAGAAGGGACTTCCTAACCTGTTATCTGCACTATTTCGTCAGACAGGCTTATACAGAGTGTATTTGTAAACTGTATCAAGGCAAGCACCAGGGAAGACACATGTTCATTCATTCTTTGATCATTCACTCTTAAAATGTAAGAGGTACAAGGCCTATTCCAAAATATTTTAGCAGTATTTGTGGTGGTATCCGTTATTTTATAACCATACCTTCCACAGAAAAAAATCCGATGTGTTACAATCACATGACTTTCTCTATTTCTCTGTAACAAATTATTGTTAAAAAACTTATTCTTCTAACTACATCATACTAATCGAGATAAACATTGTCCTTATTATTTGGTCCCTGTAAGTAGAAGGGAAATAAGAAAATGTACATGCTAGAGCGTTTCATTCTTTAAAAGCCGGTCGCTATGTGAAACAATTGAAATTCCAATCTCTTTGCTTTCCAGGAGTAAACAAACGAGAAACAAGAAGAAAGATGTGTTCCTATTTGAGAAAAATTGAAGTGGCGAAAATTGAAACTAATAATCCGGAATATCTCGAAAACTGTTAACTCTACAAAAAAATGTATAAAGCACATGTTGTGTGTTTAATGAGATCTACATTTTTTGTGTAGTAAGCTTTTGTATATCTCTTACGGTTTTTCAGTTATTCAAAAGTCATCCAGAATGAAGAGGTCTTCAGAGATTGTTCCCAGAAAATCTAAGATATATTTCGTTTGTCATAAAATATCTTAAACATACGGTATTTTAATCAAAATCGTTATATCCATTTTTGAGAAAATGAAAATTTTCGAAATTTTTATGGATTCAGGGGTATTCAAAATATGTATTTTCAGTAAAATCTCTATAAGCTAAGCCTTTCCAGTCAAAAGTGACTAACTTCGTCACTAATTAATAACACTAAAAAGTACGAACAGTGCACTCACATGCCTTTGTTGACTTCAAAACAGTAGCTGCATGACAACACAAGCAACTGCATAATTAGTACCTTCTCTACCATTATAGGATCATCTCTGGTAATCTGTTACAAACTGATTTTGAAACACTTGCACGCAGATGTCTTAGTTTACGGTGAAATCGTACACTGCCAACCCTCATCAACAAATTTCCAGGGATGTTGTTCTCATTCCGAAGTAATCGAGTTAGTACGTTTGACGCGTAACCGTTGGCAACCTTGCTTCCGTTCACCAGCCCGCTGTCACATGACAAGGGAAAGGCAGCATCATTGCTTCATCTTCCGAGCAAGGCAGATACAAATCAAATTATGTTCCAGCAGGGAGGAAGCACTTCATTTCTTGGATGGATACCGTTCCAAGTAACACAGCCAGTACCTGAAACTGCCCAACAAAGTTTGTGTTCACGACGGTTTTGTCACATTCTCATCAGCTGATACTTTCTGTATTGATTGATAGTGATTATAAGATTCAGAATTATATTCCTGGCTTGGAAGAATCTATATTAAAGTCACCAAGTATCTGTGAAAAGTCTTCTAACATTTTATTCAATTATAGTCAAATGATAGCTCCAATTATCAATCCGATTATTTAGGTATAAACAAAACGAAATGCCATTGTAAGAGCCAATATATATGGTATTTTATTGCTGGTTATATTATACTTTAAAATCCGATGTGTTTCGTTCATATGATTTTCTCTACCTGTTCTGCAAACAAACTTCTTACAAAAGAGCATTGTTTCTACTCGTCAAGATAAATATTATCAGAAAGGTGCTACTACTTAGTTCCTTATAAGTAGAAAAGAAATAGAGCAGAACACTAGGCTGGTGCGTTGGTCAAGTTTTTTAAAACCCTGGTGTGAAAAAAAACAACTAAATATTGTACTTTTAAAAAAAAATCTGGTGTGTTCCATTCATATGACTTTCTCTACATTTTTGTAAGAAATAATTGTTAAAAAGTTGATTCTTCTATTTCATGCTAATCGAGATAAATATTAGCAGAAATGCTTTCTTGTAAGTAGAAGGGAAATAAGGGAATACACTACTCTAAAACGCCAGTCAAATCTTTTAAAAACTGGTTGTCATGTAGATGAAATCCATTGTTCAGTAGTAAGTTTTTGTCTATTTCTTATAGTTTACCAATGTTGCCAAGCTCACGTAGAATGAACGATCTTCAGAGTTTATTCCCAAGGAATTCAAGATATGCATTTTATTTTTCATCTAAATAGCTTTGATATACAACATTTTAATTATAATACTAAGGTCGGTTAATAAGTCCCAGGCCTCTCTACATTTATGTTTTATTTTTATTTATTTAATTCTTTTTTGCTTTATTGCTCAACTTAATCTCCAGAAGGGCTAATACATTTGTCATATCGGTGTTCTAATTTAATTAAACCATCTCTGTAGTGCAATTTATCAAGATCCTCAAAATAGCTGCTTACCGCATCAATGACCTGCTCGTTGCTATGAAATCTTCGAGATCCGAGAACTTTTTTGAGCTTTGGGAACAGGTGTTAGTCACTGGGTACTAGATCTGGTGAATATGGTGGATGTTCAAGCAATTCGAACTTTATTTAGCACATTTGTTTTTTCATTGTAATGACTGAACGATGGGCCGGAGCATTATCTTCTTTTTTTTCTTTTCCAAGTAATCTGCATACCAGAAAGCACCCACCATAACCTTGTTAGCTGACAAAATTGACTTTGCCTTTTTTAGAATTCATCTGGCGCAAACCACTGTTTTGACCGTGATTTACTTTCTGGAGTGTAGTGATGTATCCAAGTTTCATCCATCGTAATAAGCCGTTTCAAATATTAATTTTTACGGTAGAGCTCCACATTGTTAACAAAAACATTTTTTCTTTGTAACTTTTGATCAGGTGTCAACAAACGCAGCACCCATCTTGCACAGACTTTATGAAAGCTCAAAGCATTTCTTAAAATATTACCTGCACATCCTTTTGATATGTTTACAGAGACTACTATCTCAAATAATTTTAATCTGCGGTCTTCCAGTACTAAACGATGAATTTTTTCAATGATCTCTGGAGTTGTCACTTCTACAGGGCGACTAGAGCGAGGCTCATCACTGGTGCTCGTACGTCATATTTTAAACTCTGCAACTCATATTTTAATCATTGAATATGAAGGGACAGAGTTTTTCCATGTACTGTCCATTTCCTCCTTGATTTATTTAGGCGTTAAGCCTTTCAAACGGAAGTATTTAATCACTGTTCGTTTTTCTAAATCCTCCATTTTCGTGAAAACTCTAAAGTTGTCTTGTTTAAAATGCTGTCATTCGAAAACTAAACAAATATTGGCCTGTAACTATGGATACAAACTAGCCTAGAGTTAAAACTATGGGATACTACCTCTAACTGGCCTAGTGGCGCCATATTTAGGTGAGGCCCGGGACTTATCGTATTTGGAGCCATTTGTTTAGAAAATCACACATGTCAAAAAATATTCCACGTAAAGAGAAGTTTGCGATTGAGGGATTTTCTTTAAAGTCTTAGTGTCGCATCCTTGGAAAATGCGGAGTTAAGCTTGGCATTCAACCGAGTTATAATGTTCTCAGGCACACCGATACACATACACACACTCATGTACGTGTGGAGCTTTTTCTATAAACATCTGTTTTTATTCAGTGGAACGGTAGTTTCGGTGAAATCTCGGTATCGAATTTTTGAACGAATACAATACCTTCTTAACTACCAAGTGGTCCAACTGCTATGAACGCAATGGGAAAATGTGCACTCACGTGTTCTACGTCTTGTGTATAATGCGAGTTCAGTGAGTGGTTAATTGTGCGCTGAATAGTACACAGACATGGAGAATTAAGTGCATGGGAAATGCTGAATAGCTAAGCTGAGGAAGGATAGAATGGCTGCTGAACAAGAACTAGCATTTGTTCCTACAAAGTGTGTATCACTTATCAAGCCGAAAATTGATTTTCAATAGTAATTCATAAAACCAATAACAAATCTTATGAAAAAGGACAAACTGCCAAGAAGCTCAACAACAATGGTGATAGTGATAAAGCAGGAAAACTGAAATGGACATGAAAAAAGTAAGATTTGAAGTGTTTAAGTTTGCTATGTCTGGCTTAAGTTCAGAGAAGAAAGAAGAGCCATAAAGCTTGGTGCAAAACCTCCAAAAAGGAAAGGATATAACTACAAGGAGTATAAGCTGATGAAGCAAAAGGAAGCAGAAGAGCGTAAGCAGCAACAAAAATTGTTATTTGCGGGAAGCGAGATTGCAGATTCTATTTTTTTTTTTTTTTTTTTTTTTTTTGTGTTTAACGCCCGCTTTTTACTGCTCTGGCACCGCTGGCGATGACACTGATGATACATGAAGATGGAGCCCCGGTGGAATGTGATGGCGGAGGAACCCGGAGAAAACCCGCCCCTGCGCCGCTTTGTCCACCACAAATTGAACCCGGGCCGTCTAGGTGAGAGGCAAGTGGTCTGACCACTCGCCCACGGCGCGGCCCTGAGCATTTCCTATTTGCCACGGAGACAATATGGCTACGTGACAGGTGAACGACAGGTTTCGAGATTTCGTCGAGGTTAGGTTAGGTGTATGTAAATGAACTGGATCGAAATCTGTTCTGCTCTCCAATGCGAAATGCACAGTGTTCCGTTCGTTCTGTCTTCTTGCGCATGGGCATCCATGTTGGTCAATCGACCAATAGCAGAGTCAAATCTAAAACTGAACTAGAATCTGCAATATCTTTGCGGGAAAGACCAAACCTGCAAGGCCAATGTTAAAACTAAAAGAAAAATTCGTGCGAGGAAGGGTTAACCCAAGAAGGCACAATAAAAAAAAAAAAAATAAATAAAAAAAAAAACTGTTCCATATATATTTTTTTTTTAACAGTACCGGAGTCTGGTGAGGACTCCGGCGCTTTATCCCCTGTTTACATCCCCCCCCCCCTAAATTTAACGTATGATTACTAGTTTTACTGTTCCTTTACTCAGACATATACACATTGCACAAACAGATAACACCCATGCCCAAGGCGGGACTTGAACCCACGATCCCCTGCCCACGAAGCGCCAAAGCAAGACGCCTTAGCGAGCGTGGCCATGGAGACCGGCTATATTTGGCGTGTGGAAATATCCCTAGATGCGTTAAAATAATTGCAGAACCCAAGGGGGCTATTCTAAGTTATAATCCGCCAATTTTGTAGGCGTCAATTACGGGCAGTTGGACCACGTGTATGTACTATGTAAAGCAAGTAAAAAATCTGATATGTACCATTCACATGACTTTCTCTACATCTTTGCAACAAATTATTCTTAAAAAGCTTATACTTCTATTCACTTCATGCTAATCAGTAAAACATTAGCAGAAATAGCAATATTAATTGCTTCCTTGTAAGTAGAAGCGAAATAAGGGAGTACCATAGGTTAAAGTAATAATCAAAAGCTGGTTGCTATGTCACTGAAGTTCCTTTGTTTGTATGGACAGCAGTTGACAAATTCCTGTATGAGAAAAGTTTGTGTTTTAACGCCGAAATCAAAAACAAGGAATATTTAAAAGCAATGAACTGCACGAAAAAATGTGTATAACATAAATTGTGTGTTTTAACGTGCTCTACATTTTTTGTGCAGTAAGTTTATGTCCATCTCTTATGGCTTAACAGTTATGCAAAATTCTGTAAAATTCATCCAGAATAAAGTACTCTTCAAAGGTTATTCCCAGAAAATTGAAGATATACAGTTTATTTGTCAGGTAAATAGCTTTAATATACGATATTTAATTAAAATCGTTACAGCCATTTTTGAGAAAATCAAAATTTTCGAAAAAAGTTCCATGAAAAGGGTAGTTGGGGGTGGAGGATTTTTCTCAAAATCTTCTTGTCGTATCCCTGGAAAATATTAAACTTAAATACCAAGTTTGGTATTTTACCGATTTTTCGTTTCTGAGTTATCGTGTTTACAGACACACGGACACACACGGACCTTTTTACGAAAATGCTTTTTTTAGATAAAGGGAACCCTAAAACATATATTTTCGGTTAAATCTCGGTATCGAGTTTTTGGTGGAGTGCAATACCTTCTCTACACACTATATACATAGTACGTATAGATAAAGTAAAAATGCGTGCGAGGAAGAGTCAAGCCAAGAATAAAATAAAAAAAAATGCTCCGTATTTGGAGTATAGAAATCTCCCTAGATGTGTTAAAAGAACTGCAGAACCCAAAGGCCTATTCAAGTTAAAATCCGGCGGTTTTGTACACGTCAATTACGGGGCAGTTGGACCATGTGTATTTACTACGCAAAGAAAGTAAGGAAAAAAAAAAACAGATTTGTACCCCAGATTACATTCCAAGTTAATGATGTATTGTTGAAAGATTTTAGGAGATCCAAGTTTTCTCTGTTATTTCAATTTTTAACAAATATTGTGATATCTTCGTTCGCTCTCCTCAGAAACGTTTCCGGTTGGTTTCTCTCGCTTTAGGGATTGAAGCTCCAGAAAATGTTATCCCGTACACAGAGGATCAAGCAGAGAAGGATGCCCTCAATTTGGAAGTGAACCTCGTGACTGAGGCTATTTGTTCCGTGATCTAGCGTCAAATCGTCTATCTCTGCCCCATTAACCATGTTTATTTGCAAGTCACGTCTCTCCGATGGGAAGCACTTTCACCTGCGTACTGAATTGCGATCTTCAAGATTACATGTTAGAGTCACAAGGCTCTCTAGAGGGAATTTTTATCATTTTCCAGCACTTGTCTTTGAGATTTCCTTCTCCGCCTCCTCTTGAAACCCATCAGAAAAAATTGCAGTGTTCTCCAGACGAGTATAGGTACTCTCTTCTGCTTCCTTTACACCTTAGGTGAAGCGCTCATACCCTTTTTTCGTTCTGTCTACATGCTGCCTTTGAAAAAAGAAAAAAAAAAATCCTTTTTACGTACTCGAGCTTAAGCCTCCGCAACTGCCTTACTGACTGACATTTTGAATTCAATGTCGTGCCGGCAGGTAGTCATGGCAACTAGTTGGCTGGAACAGAGGCACCGTAAATCGAGTATCCCGGGTATTTGCTGTTTTAGTCTGACGCTACCATTACGACTATTTCATTTTCTCTGCATATACGCAGGTACAGAAGGTATTGCATTTCACTCAAATCTTCGATACCAAGATATCACTCAACCCCTGTATAAAAAACTAACAACAACAACAACATTTTTAGAAACAATTCCGTGTGTGTGTCCGTGTTTCTGTGAACACGATAGTTAAAAAACGAAAAATTAGTAAAATACCAAGCTTGATATTTAAATTTCGTAATTTTTAAGTTTACGACATAAAGACTCAGGAAAATCCCCTCACCCCAACCTTTAAATGGGGTTTAACTGCTGTAGTTCCTATCGTGCCATTCTTTTAGAGATAATCAAACATGTATTTCGGTACCAAAATTCGGGTGGAACACAATACTTTCTCTACTTACTGTTCTACTTGATAGAGAAAGTAATTTGCTTTCAAAAGAATAGTTTGTGTAGTCAGTAATAAACGATACAGGAAAAAAAGTCATATGAAAACTAAACAGGTCAAACTTTTTTAAAAATTAGTTGTGTTCAATTCACGTGATTTCTCTAGCTGTTTAACAGACTTTCCTACAAAAGATTATTCTTTTATCTACCTCTTTTTCTTTTTTGGTAGTGTTTAACGCCCGCTTTAACTACTTATGGCACCGCAGGCGCTGGCACTGATGATACATGAATGATGGAGCACCGGTGGAATGCGATGGCGGGGGCAACCGGAGCAACCGGAGCCCCAGCGCAGCTTTGATCCCCACAAATCTCACATGCTGTCGCTTGGGATTGAACCCCGTTCGTCTAGGTGAGAGGCGAGTGGTTTAACCGCCATTATCTACCTCTTGATAACCGAGATAAGCATTATCAGAAATGCTCTTATTACTTGTTTCCTTACAAGTATAAGGGAGTACATTATGCTAAGGCGATAGTCAAATCTTTTAAAAACTATGTGTAGCTTTTGAATTTCGGCTCTCTTTTGCATTCATGGGAGTTGACTTTCCGCTTGAGAAACAAAAATATTTAAAACTGAAACCAAAAACAACGAATAACTCTACAAAAAAGCTGATGTGTTCCATTCACATGACTTTCCCTATATCCTACAAAGTATTGTTAAAAACCTCATTTTCTATTTATTTCATGCTAATCGAGAAAAAAATAGCAGAAAGAGTTTTATTGCTTGCTTTCGTGTAAGTAGAAGGCAAATAAGGAAGTACAAAGGCTAAAGTATCAGTCAAAAGCTGGTTGCTATGTGACTGAAGTTCCTTTGTTTGTTTGGACAGGAGTTGACGAATTCCCGTATGAGAAAAGTATAAGTTTTTTAAAGCTTAAAATAATAACAAGGAATATTTAAAAAATTACCCACTCCTCGAAAAAAATGTATATAACATAAATTGTGTGTTTTAACGTGCTCTACATTTTTTGTGTGGTAAGTTTTTGTCCATCTCTTACGGTTTAGCAATTATGCAAAATTCCGTAAAATTCATCCAGAATAAAGTAGTCTTCAGAGGCTACTCCAATAAAATTGAAGATATACATGTCAGATAAATATCTTTATTTTAATCAAAGTCAGAGCCATTTTTGAGAAAATCAAAAATTTCGAAAAAAGTTCCATGTAAAGGGTAGTTGGGGTGGGGGGATTTTCTTGAAAATCTTCGTGTCGCATCCCTGAAAGATACTGAATTTAAAGGCCAAGTTTGGTATTCAACGGTCTTTTCGTTTCTGAGCTATGCTGCCCACAGACACATAGACACACACACACGCCCACACGGACCTTTTTCAAAAAATGATTTTTTTCGATTAAGGGGGACCCAAAACATGTATTCCCGGTGAAATCTCGCTATCGAATTTTTGGGTAGAATGCAATACCTTCTCTATACACTATATACGATAGTACATGTAGAGAAAGTAAAAATATATATAACATAAATTATATGCTTTAGTGAGATCTACATGTTTATGCAGTACGCTTTTCATCTAGCTTACGATTTACGAGTTATATAAAAGATGAAGAGGTTTTCAGATGCTATTGCCAGATATCATTCCGTTTGTAATGAAAATATCTTAAACATATGGTATTTTAATCAAAATCGTTAGGGCCTTTTTAGAGAAAATCAAAATTTTCAAAAATTTTCGATGTAAGGCTGTTTGGATTGGGGGGGGGGAGATTTTCTTGAAAATCATATGGTCATTTTTCTAATAATGTTTTCTTTCTTTTTAATCCAGGGGGTCTCAGTTGTTTCCGATGAAATTTTGGTATTGACTTTTTGAATACAATATACCTTCTCTGTCTACTATGTGTATTGTACATACATGGATCATCTACTGCACAGCACAGCACACTTTATTTGTTATCATCCGTTGATATCGAACGGCCTTCTACACTAGAGTCTGTTTAAAATCTCGTAAAAGGAAGTTAAATTTCCTGCATCAGCTTTACTCCGCTGAAAGCTTCCCTGTAGGTAGTAGTAGTGCAGAGCAAAAAAAAAAAAAAAAAAAGGCAGTATAGTACATAATAAAGCAAACACAAGGAAAGAAATAAAAACCCAAAGTACCACAGCAAAGGCTGACTCGGATGTGAAAGATAAAAGTTGGCGTTATTATCCTCATAACGCTGGTACCTCCAGGGGGGGAAAAATCCACGTTATTATTTATGTGTTGACACGAAATAGGCAGCTACGGAACATGCTTGTTAAAGCAAAGCTAGCTTTAAATGAAACACATCGCAATGACATTAATGTGCCAGCGATACTATTTTTATTTTCGTAATATTTAGAAACGGCTCAGTGTTTCTGGCATAGTAAATATTTCTGTGGTACCTTATTTAGCTATAAACGTTATTAGTTGGTATTAGAAAAGTTTAGTATCCTCTTTAGAAATTAGAAATTTACAAGAAGTCATGTTTATGTATGGGAAACCAAATTAGGTTAAATATGTAAGGAAACAGTAAAATTTGCATGGCCCACATTAAATACTACATTTTTGACCGAGTATTTCAGAAACTATTTAAGATAGTAGAATGAAATTTGTTTATAATGCAGATATATGCGCTATAAGTAGACCTATCTACTTTTGGCCAATAAGTTTTGTATACTACTATGCAAGGTAGCGTATTTCTCTTACCTATACTTTATTTTTATTAAAATCTAGCAACAATTATTTTACCTTCTCTACAACGTACCAATTAGCTAGAGCAGATATAGCTTTCCACCCAAAAATTCGATATCAAGATTTCACCTAAAAGGGACACTGGGAATGAAGTTCCAGGTTCTATATTTATGTGTACGTTTTTCTAAAATTTTGCTGTGATTGATTTAGTTATGTTCATAAGAATACAAAATGGCATTCTAATTAATTTTGCAAGATTTACACTTTTCAGAAATGTTGTTATATAAATATATCGTATAATCAAAATGTTCAGAAAATTGATAGGCATTGTTTAAATTGGAGCGTCTTGCTTTGGTGTTTCGCAGCGCAGGAGATCGTGGGTTCGAGTCCCGCCTTGGGCATGGGTGTTATATGTTTGTGTATGTGTGTGTAAAAAGAAAAACAGAAATTCAGTAATCAAAGTAAACAAATTAGGTAAATAAAAAGTAGGTATACAGTCCCGATCAGACTCCGAAACTGTATTTAAAAAAAAAATTGTGCGATGATATTTAAATAACATTCATTACTGAAATTATGATAATATTTAATAGGTTAGACATTTTCTTCTTCTTTTTTATTTTTCAACGCTCATGGAAAGGCCTGTTTCCAATCAAGAGAGGTTCAATTCTTGTTGGTCTATTGTGCAGTAATATTTGGGAGAATTTCTCATTTGCTATTTTTTGTGTATGTGTATATAAGTCGTGTTTTAAGTTATTTATTTTTTTCATTAAATTATATATGTTTAAGGTTTCATTTATTTGCTTATCTAAAGTTGTTAATTTTCCTCTATCGGAGCATTTTACTATCTAGTTTTCATTTCTGTAAGTGAGCATAAAGACTGGTATGATTTTGTTAAACTTAATTTGCATACATGACCTTATTTTTCCTTTTAATATGTCAAATGATACTACATTCTATTAAAGTGTTATATTGAAATCTTCAGTTTTATATTGGAATGATTTGCATCCTTGATAATTAAAACTGTTTACCGGTTCAACAATTTCCCAATGTATTACCGTGTTTCACCTTAAGTTATGTATTGCCCAGAATGCCATAGGCTTTGTTTTTGTTGTATTAAATTTCATATTATGAATGATGACTGCTGCATTAGTTTTTCTGCCATTTGCCTTCCGTTTCTCCAACAAAGCCTGATCATTTCAAATAAAATGTTAAGGCTTTAATCACAAAATAAATCATTTTCTCATAAAAGAACTAATGAAAAATTATATTGGTGTTAGGATAATGTTGTCACTTGTTATAATGCAATAGTCAAGTCTGGAAATTCTGAGAAAATTTTGAAAGTTTTGAGAAAAAAAACTGTTTTATAAAATAGTATGCTAGGAAACATGTATTGTACAATTTTAAACGGCTTTCGAGGTTGAAGCAATATGGGACAGCTACGTGGTACCCAAAAGTTCAAGCAACTATTTGCTATAAAAATGTTATTTTCGATTTTTTGACTGATTAATTAAAATGTCATTACTATATATAACGATTAACGAAAACTGAATATTTTCTTTATGCTGTAATTTACAGAAGAGTAAGAGGTTATTGTCGTGAATATTTATTATTAATATTACATTTATTACCTTTAAATTTATTAATTTTAAAAGGAGCTTTTATGGTAATTTTATCGTCCCTTAAGAACCTTTAAATCCCAGAAAGGCATATTTAGAAAGATGTTCGTGTATGTGTTCTCTTTGCCCGTCTGTCAGTCAGTTCATCTATGTACGTCTGTGAACAACATAACTGAAAAACGAAAAATCAGGTAAGTACCAAACTTGGCATTTATATTTAGTACCTATACGACATAAAGATTGTAAAGCAACCCACGACTACCCTTTACGTGGAACATTTCTCGAAATTATTTATTTAATCCAAAATGGCTATAATTTTTATTAAATTACCATATACTTAATATATTTATATTTACATGAAAAATAGAATGCACATCTTGAATTTGCTGGAAATAAATAACAAAGACATTTATAAGAAAATAGAATGTATATGTTGTATTTTCTGTGAATAGCCTTTTAAGTTCATTTCATGCAAAGAAATTGTGTATAATTTTGTATAAATGGTTTTACGTTCAGCTATAGACGAAAATATGCTACTCAATAAACATAGCTCTCTTTAAAAATCACATTTCTTCCACTAATGTTTTATGACATAAGTCATTTCTGGGTTATTCGTTATTAATCGTCCAATTTATGCAATAAGGTTTTAAAGTCTTCTAGATATATAGTTGTTTGTCGAATTGCATGCAAAGATATGACATTTTGAGCCAGTATATAGCGTCTTAAAACATTAGACTATCACTATTCACGTTATATTTCTAACGAAATGTGTAAGACAACTATTTCTACAAATGCTTATCTCTTAAAAAAATAGAAAAATATACATTCTTAAGATTAGTATTATACACTTTAAGAAATGATAGAGGGAGGAAAAAAGTCATGTGAATGTAATAAATCCGATTTTTTATGCTCATCACATTCTCTCTCTCTCTCTCTCTGGCACTTAGGGATTTTTTCTAAAATATTTTGTTTGGTTTCTGGGAATCTTAAAATATTTATTTATAGTGAAATCTCGTACAGACTTTTTGAGTTGAGTAAATATATAGCAGAACAAGTGCATATATGGCTTGAACAACGTACCCGCTGTACTAATTTAAAACAATCAAACGCTTATTGCATCCCCGGAAATTTTACGATCTGTGAATTTATGACATGCACAAATTGATGCAGTATCCGTAAACTTTCTGTTAGCATTATACCTGTGAACATGTGCGTTATTCACATTTAATGTAATCTACGGGTTTAGTTAATTATAAATTTAGTTTCAAACAAACGGATGTTTATTACAGTAGCGCATTCTGCATGTGACAAAATTCCCATTAAAGCGCGTCCTCTTTCAATAAACAAGTAATCGATCCCAGGACTAAACCACAGAAAGGCAATTACGTTTTATAGAGTTGTCTCGAATATGCCGAACCAAAACAAAATACACATTTTGATCAACTTCCGCTGCCTAACAACAGATGGTTATTAACAATGCGTTTTGAGAGCTTGGTGTACACAAAACGTATTCAAAACGAGGAAGGGCTGTGATTGGCCGGATGAAAAACGTGGATCGATGAGGATTACGAGGGGAGTACGATGTGGCATGTCGCTTCACAATCTTCGATAGCACATGCAGCCTTTGTCCTGAGAGTGACGTGGCAATACCGAGGATTAGTTTCTGGATATTGAGGACTTTGGTGACAAGGCTTAAAATGGGACATCGGAGCTAAGCCAACCCATCCAACAGGTACAGACATCTGTCGAAAAAACGACTAGCTAACAAGCCCAGAATTCCCATTTGCTGTACAAGATATTGTGATCGAAATTATTGAACATAATAAAATATATTTGATTAGAATCATTAAAGAGCTGTATAAAATATAAAAAAATTGCTAATCTTGGAGTCCACTTCTCCTAAATAGTATATTGCGTTCTAAGAACTGTAAGTTATACTTATCAGGTCGAGAATCATGTTGAGAATACCAGGCCCGCATGGTTTTCACAAGCACTCAAGATCTAATAAATAACTTACAGTTCGTGGTTAGCAAATTACTTTTTGAAGTTCTTGAAAAAACTGTAAAGAAAACAATAATAAATCAATCTACCTATCAATATTTTATTGAACATTAAGAAAAAATGAATGATATGAACAAATGAAAGCCAACATCTAAATTATTTGGACAAAGCCTTATACACTCTTTTTGCATTCTTTACTTGAAGTAGCACATGTTTTTGCTGTTGGGATATTTGTTTTTGTAGCCGAGTTTAATGTTTTCGACTTTTTTAAGTTATTATCACAGTAAAAGTTTATAAAAATGTGCGAAAAAGCTGCGGATCTGGCTTGTGTTTCACTTTTACCAGCGAATTCGAAGCCAAGATATGTTGATGGTTACGTATTTTCTTAATTGTACTGTAAGTATTAATGTCCTCTCAAACTCTTATTGTAAGTACTTGCACTACTTGTTGGCATGGTAACAAATGAATTGTAAATTTAGCTTACATCACCAAATATGTGTTCAGAATGATTAACTTACATATCAAGTATTTCAAACCAATGAAACATATGTATCTTATTTACTTTAAGACATATTATGAATAGTCTTTATGGTAATCCGAAGATTTATACACTATATCACGGAGCATAGTTCATATGGTGTCTTGTCTCCTCCGATTTGGCCAATCGGACACAAACCAATGTAAGTGTAGCTGGGAGGATACGCCCTAACACTCCCTCTGGGAATGTCCGTTTTATTGGGGTAGCAATGCTAATATAACGTGGCACTACAAAACAGGCTATTATTCGAATTGATAAGGCTTATAAATACATGAGATATAATAATCAGTTTAGCAGATCGTATAGTTGATGAGTAGGCAAGCGGGTTTTTAAGCAAACTTTATTTCAAATGAGTTGTTATAGGAAATTGTTCTAATCTTCAAAGTAAAGACCACTAGACTCTGTAGTCCTGAGTCAACTTTCAGCAAGATTTGCTACCCTGCAACAATACCATTTTTTTGGGTTTTAATGCTTTCAACTTCTTGAATGTAATTTTTAAAATTTCTTCTACGTATTAAATGGGTCATGGATCTAAAAGAATGGTAATCTGATGGCGCAAACTCAGGGATATATGCTGGATGTGGTAACAGTCGATTCCTTCCAATTCATGAAGTTTGTTCATGTTCTTTGAGCTATATGATGTCTCCAATTGTCCTGCTGCAATGAGAACTCGTTTCTATTAACTAATGCCGAGTGGCTCTCCCTCAAAACTTGATGAAGTCGTTCCAGTTGTTGAAAATAAAGATCCGCATTAACTGCACGTCCATTTGGAATAAATTACCAGTGAATCACAGCTTCTCCACCAGACGCATATAATTATTTTGTGGCGGAACGGGTGGTTTATCGACAACGTTTGCAGGCTAACTGGTATCGAGCCGCTGTTTTCAAGTGTTCGGTAATACACCCACTTTTCATCAATGTGACAATTCTCCTGATAAACCTACATCTCAGTGATAAGCTGACGACAGACATATATCCATTGTATGTTAGACTTAATCAGATATAAATTCATGTGCTACAGATTTACTGATTTTGAACAATTTTTTAAAGTTTCTTAATATGACGATGTATTGTATCTTTTGAAACATCAAAGTTCTTCCGAACCTCCGAATGCTTGTCTATGGATTTTAACCCAAAGTTCTGCATGTATTTTCAGTATTTCATAACTGTATTCCAATAGTGCTTCAGGATTCTAACCATAATGTTCACTCATTTTAAATCATTGTATTACGAAATTCTGACTGCCAAAATTTTAACAATACGGAAGAATAAACAAAGTACTCTATAAACAGTATTGCCAAAAATAAAAGCATATATATACATAAATATTCGTATGATAAAAACACAATTAAAAAGCCGTCAATAGTTAAGAGACAACCTAATACATCAAGATTAAGACATCCAGAATTTATAAATAATTAAAAAGTTAATTTGGTAGAGTTTAAATTTGATTGATATTTATTTGCAAGTATACTAAGTTTTGTTTAAATATATTATTTAGTTTATCCTGTTTAATGTTGCTAATATTGTAAAACTGTTAATTGTATAATTATGTTAAATCTGACATTTTACAGTCCAGTTTATATTAAAGGCTTAAGAATAAAGGAGCCCCCTAATCTGTGCTTGCACAGGAAAGGGAGTTTTTTCTAAGTTTTGTATCGCAATTTTTCTCACATCATTATGACGCTCGTACAGTTGACTGCTAATTCCAATGTAACTGCACGATCAGAGCACACAATCGAAACTTACTCTGGCCTACATTGTTTCCTTTTTATACCTGTCGATCAGGTGGCAACAAATTCCCAAACGTAGGTCATTATTGCGCTTGTAAGTCACACACAGGTATAACCTCTTCACCCAGGCGCGACAATCGATGCTTTGATGTAATGGGCTTGCCGACCACACACATGTTCACTCATACAAGTGTGACAATGGATTCAATTTAAATGGAAAGGAAACAGCCATCAACAACTATGACAATCAAAAACAAGTCGCTCACACTCTGCGACGAATACGGGCCGGCAAGTCACAGGCACGTGCCAGGAGCCAGGAGCAGGAACTAGTCGCCCGAGTGTACTCGGGCGGGGGCAAATCACCACGGTACCTATCCGCTTTTCTTGCGGATTTACCCGTGTGATATAAAAGATGTAGTCTTATGCAAGCGTTTTTGTCAATGTCAAAGTAATTGGGCAGGGTGTTCCCTCTGTGCAGCCGGCGCGGGCTGGTTTACCTATCTGAGTGGCCACCCACCCAGAGAGGGACCAGGCCCGATGCTGCTTACCTTGGCCAGCCGCTTGCGGGCTGTCAAGGAAAGCAGTGCCGGCTAGCGGGGAGACCTGAAGGGATGTAGGTACGGGGTGGGGGAAGCCAGTGTTGCAGATCTGGTCGGAGTACAACTGGATGGTCACCCGTCCGAGTCGTGACCATGCCCGATGCTGCTTAACTTGGCGGGTAGAACAATAAAGGGAGAGGCGGCCGGAAAACTACCATCCCAAGGCGTCCTTGGGAAGGCGGTAGCTTACGCGTCTCCTTGGTAGCGTGTGGTCGTAAAGACCGAGAGTGTTCACCTGGGGATTTGGGTGGGGAGCAAGTTTAGTGTAAATTGTGCGAGCTCTTTCTCGCACAACGTCCACTATGTAAGGGATTCCGGAGTGGGAATGGAGAATGTGGGACGGGAATCTGCGGTCTGTGCCGTATATCATCCTCAATGCCCTGTTCTGCACGGCCTGCAGCCTGCGGATGGTGGAACGAGCCACCGAACCCCAGACCTCACAACCGTACAGCATCAGGGGCGGGATGACTGCGCGGTACAGCCGTAGTTTTAGGTGTGTAGGCATGGTGGAGCGGAAGATGGGAAACAACTGCCGCAGGGCAGCGTGTCCCAAGCCGACCTTCTCCCTGACATGTGGAGTGAAAGTAAGGCCGTGGTCGAGGAGGACTCCGAGGTATTTGGCGGAGCGGACCCAGGGGATCCGCCGCCGCCGCAGCCTCAGCGACCTCTCCGGTCGCCAGCCACGGAACAGGCACGTGCATTTTGGCGCTTAGTATATATGTGTGTGTCTGTGTATGTGTTGATTCTGCTGTTGAACTGTTGAAGAATGGCAAAAAAAGCTGTGCAGTGGTTTTAAAATTATAGATAAAGTTTAAAATATGTGCAATTTTATTTGCTCACGATTAGCATATTGGGTAAGGTGAAGAAATGCTTTTTCAAATAGTGGTATCCAAATTACGCAAAATCGTTAAGATGCTACAGAATGGAAAATCGAGAGGGCCGGATAATATGCCTACGGAAATTTTCAAAATCTGATGTGTTCCATTCACGTGACTTTCTCTATATCTCTGCAAAAAGTATTACTAAAGAGCTTATGCTTCTATTTACTACATGCTAATCCAGAAAAAAAGACTAGCGGAAATAATCTTATTACTTGCTTCCTTCAAAGTAGAAACGAAATAAGGCAGTGCCATAGGTTAAAGTGATAGTCAAAAGCTGGTCGCTATGTGACTGAAGTTCCTTTGTTTATATGGACAGCAGTTGACAAATTCCTGTATGAGAAAAGTATGTTTTTCATAGCTGAAACCAAAAACAAGGAATATATCAAAAAAATCAACTCCACGAAAAAAAAATGTATGTAACATAAATTGTGCGTTTTAACGTGCTCTACATTTGTTATGTGGTAAGTTTTTGGTCCATCTGTTAGCAGTTATGCAAAATCTGTAAAATTGACCCAGAATAAAGTAGTCTTCTGAGCCTATTCCCAGAAAATTCAAAATATACATTTTATTGGTCAGGTAAATATCTTTAATATGCGATATTTTAATCAAAATCGTTACAGCCATTTTTTATAAAATAAAAATTTTCGAAAAAAGTTCCATGTAGAGGGTAGTTTGGGGTGGGGGGATTTTACTCAAAATCTTCGTGTCGCATCCCTGGAAGATACTAAATTTAAATACGAAGTTTGATACTTTACCGACTTTTTGTTTCTGAGTTATCGTGTTAACAGATACACGGACACTCGGCCTACACGGACACACACGGACCTTTTTCTGAAAATACTTTTTTATTTAGATACAGGGGACCCTAAAACATATATTTTCGGTGAAATCTCGGTCGAATTTTTGGGTGGAGTGTAATACCTTCTCTATACACTATGTACATAGTACGTGTAGAGAAAGTAAAAATAGGGGCAGAAGCCATAATTTCCTTTGTAATGCTCTTGTTTGATATATCAGTTCACGACTGTGCTATACCGGAAGACTGGAAAACCGCTATTGTGGTTGTAATATTTAAAGGCGGTAAAAGAAACAGAAATAAATAATTATCGACTTGTTAGTCTAACTTCAGTAGTGTGTAAAGTAATGGGACAGTTAATTACAGAACACATACGGGAGGAGTTAGAAAAGAAGAAATGAATAAAAAAGCGCATACATCTGAGTTTTCGTGTGAAAGTCTGATAACCTCATTATTTCAGGATTTGTAAATGAATATAGGGGGAAGAACTGACGCTGTGGTGATAGACTTTTCTAAAGTTTGTGACGTAGTGCCTCATAATTTACTCATCCGGAAGCTAACAAAAATAGGAATCGATAACCGCGGATACAACATGTTTTGAAAGGGAGGACATAATGAGTATGAATGGGTAAAGAACTGTCTGAAAGTGGTGTTGCAAACTTGAGAGTGCCCCAAGGCTCGGCACTGGGTCCGTTACTTCTTATCTTTGTTAATGATGTACCTATAAATATTAAATAGCAGATACGATTGTTCGCAGACAATTGTATTATTTACAAGAAGATTCGAAATACCATGCATGAAATCGCTCTTCTAGATGACCTAAATGAAATAAGTAGGTGGGCCGCAAACAAAATGACAATTAATGTTGGAAAAAGTAAGTCCATTGTATTTAGTAGAACCAAAGAGGAAGTTCTTCATAGCTTCATATGGGCGGGGAACAAATTCCACGGGTGGACAGCTGCAAATATTTGGGAGTGTACCTGTCAAGTAATGCCGGATGGGAGGATCAGATAAATTCTACATCTAGGAAAGCGTGGAAGACATTGAACTTTATAATGAGAATACTGAAAATTAGGAGCGCAAATGCCAGGAAAATTGCCTAAAAGTCCTCAGTGTGGTTGGACGTGGAATTAGTTTAATTAAACTGATTCGCTGGAAAAGATACAGGGAAGGGCTGTAAAATTCATAAAGATAGTAAAGCTTTTGCGTTACGAAAGTAAGAGAATGAAGGGGAGCCGCTAAAACTTAGGCGAAAAAGACAGGTTAGTCGCACTATTTAAAGCTTATGCTGGTTTAAATGCATGAGTGGATGTTAGAAAGAGGTTAGAAAACCCGGTACGCTACAGATGAAACGGTCATTTGTTTAAAAGTAAGGAACAGAACCGACGTAGGAAAACTTTCTTTTGTTAATAAGACTATTAAAGAATGGAATGAATTGCAAGTAGCAGCCTTTCACGGCTGCCCTCTGACCTTAAAGAAGTTTAGGGGTAATTTAAAGACAGTAAACGTTAGATAATTAAAGTAAATATTGTGATGTAATGAGTGACCTCAAAACTGTTTTGCTGAGGTTTCATGGCAACTGTTTATAAACATGCTGGTAATTGACATAAATATGCTATATTGACTTATAAGTAGCTAGGTATTTCAAAAACCATGTATATATGTCAGTTGCATTACTATTATTAATTTGTGTTTACTATTATTAATTTGTGTTTACTATTATTCATTTGTATTAATATTACTAATTGCAAAACTATTATTGTAGTGAATTTTGTATATTTAACTCTCCCACCGGGTAGCACCCAATTGCAAATACATACATACGTACACACACACATACATAAAATCATTCTTTCAGCTTTTAAAGAATATCTTCAGAAAGAGTAGGAAACTAATCACAAGAGAAATTTAAAAAGTATAATTCAAAACTATCTATACAAAAGTCTAAAGTGGCCTGTGAGGATAAATACTTAGTCAGCTCAAATTTTTTTCAGAAGACTATAATAAAAGAACATCTAAGCAATTTTAAGTATATAGGGTGCTGGATTTCCTGTGATCAAGAGAGAGATCGTGATCATAAGCTGAATCAATTTAAACATATGTGCGGAAGTATCCACAGAATTCTAAAGGGAGAAAACAAGAAAAGATATGATCATTAAATTTTATAAACTATTCGCTTTCCCTGTGTTTATATGGAAGTTAAAATTGGAGTCTTAATAGAACTCTGAAAAGAAGAATAGAAACTTCCAAAATGCAATTTATCAGGGTTCACATCTCAAATGCACAAAGATAAGAGCTAAAGATAAATAAATTAGAAGATAAAATTAACAATATGAAATGGAATAGTTCCAACATATAGAAAGAATGGATGACAACAAGCCTACCAAACAAGCTTCTAGGTCAACGTTCCATTGGACCACTAAGGGCCAGATAAGAAGCTTTCTATCAATGGTAGAAAAGTAATAAAATATTCTGTTTTACCATCGGTGTTAAAATTATGTTGTAGAGGAAACCAGAGGCTTCAGAACCTAGCCTATATTAATTTCGTCTAAAGTTTAAGGAATACTCAAGTGACAATGCTGTGTGTGATTGTACAATCTATCAATTGTTTATACAACAAACATTGTTATGATAACCAAATAAATAGTTGAAAGATAACATTTATTGTGTAGGCCTGCCGCACAAAATCACCGCTAATGTTAATTTCTGTTAATAAAGCACCAATAACAGCAGGATATATTTAAGTATTTGTTGTTGACCTTAGCAAGTTTTGTTGTATCAAACAAGTGATGGTTTGTACAATCATTCATAATAGTAACAGCATGGTGTTACTTAAAAATGTTTACGATGCACAAAAATTATATTAAGAATAGCGTTGTTACCATAATTGTACAAGATATCAATATGTTTATACATCAAACGTTACTATGGTAATCACAAATACACTGAAAGAGACAGGACTTTAAAAGAATGATCAAGTATTGAACAATTCGAATCACAAATAATGGATATCTTAAAAATAGCTTATGCCACAAAAAGTTATTTGAATAACTAAATTGTGTGTTTTAAAGAGACAGTTATTTTGTGCAGTACACTTTTGTGCATCGTTTAAAGTTTAGCAGTTAAAAAGATATCATAAAATCCTTTTGAATGGAGTGGGCTTGACAAGCAATTCCCAAAGAATTAAAGATATACCTTTTGTTTGTCAAGAGATATCAGCAGAGTTAAAAATGAAAAGTTGATTGACACACACACACACACATCGAAATGTTTTAGAGAAATCAAAATATAACATGTGCATTGAAAAGCCGGTACCGTCTGACAATAAACACTTTCATAGCAATGGCGATTAATTGAGAAATAGAGTAAGGCACTGTAAGTTTATAAATAAAATGTTGTGTTGATATCTTTCGTTATTATGTACTTACGCAAAATTGTTCGTTACTTTATGGATGGCTCTCGTACTATACGAGAAAGTAAAAATTAACGTATTTAGACGCTGGTAATAATCTGATAAAGTATGCAAGCTTTATTTTATTTTGTAGGAAAGAAAAGTTTACTTTTAGTATAAACGATGATACCATTTACACGTTATCAACCTAATTCGCCCTTAATCAGATATAAATCCAAAGTTAGTAGCCTTAAGGGAGTTTCCAGCTCCAGGAAATGTAAGCAAGAACTTCGGTAACTAGACAGCGAAATAACATAAGCTTAACTACATTGTGTGAACTCCGAGAAATGTTCACACGTCTTGGTGGTGACCATGTTTCGCGGCTTAACATCCACACTAAAACATGCATGAATGTTACTACACAACACGATATAACTGTGAATCGTTCGTTTTTTGAATTTCTATAAAGGTGTTACCGAATCGCTGTCCACTTCTTGAAGTTGTATGTTGTAAATGCGCATGGCGCGCCGGTAAGTGGTTTACATGTTATAGGGCTTTAAGGGGTGTACAAAGTGTACTGTACTCAATTATAAGTTTATGGTTCTTTAAGTGTAGTGGCGTGTGTTCGTTAAAATAGGTTGTGATGAATTGTAAAGAACTAATTAAAATACAGGTGAGGCATTAATACCTGACAGTTTTTTTTTTTTTTTAAAGCTTAACCTCGTTTAACCTGGTTGGTCGTATCGGACGATGAATAAAATTGGTGTAATAATGCTCAAATGATCTTGGAGTGCATGGAGCTTAAAGTTACTCGACATTTGTCTTATCAGGATAAGGGAAAACCCCGGAAAAAACCTTATCCGGGTAACTCACCCTAAGCGAGGTTTTTTTTATAACAAAATACAGTTCCGGAGGCTTGTCAGAACTCCGGCGCTGTATTCATTTTTTCTACATTTTTTCCTATATTTCCTTAGTAGATCTTATTATTCTTAACGTTTTTCCTTTTACATATACATACACAAACATAGACGCATTTACAAACACAGAAACACCCATGCCCAAGGCGGAACCCGAACTCCTGTGCACCACGAAGCGCCAAAGAGAGACACTTTAGCGAGCGCGCCCACCGGGATCGGCAGATTCGAACTCACGAATATGAGGTAGACACGCTACCCAGCGGGCCTGACAGTTTTTAAACAAATCTAAAACTAGTTAAGTCATGTTCCAATGTATGTAATGACATTGAGTTTCAGATGACGATTTTCTTAAAGTTGTTGACATAGTTGACAGTTATGGTTATGGTCTGATAGAGCGCTGTTTCCAATTCAATTAGGATGGAACAGGAATCCTGTAGCAATCGTTGGTCTCATAAAATGGCTTCAGAATTCACCTGAACAACTGTAATTGAGTTTTTCTGATAAACTTTCTACTGAATGAATATACTCCGGTACAGACCAACGCTTCATCGCAGCTGAACTAGAAGGAGTGTACTGTCAAACCATAACCACAACTGTCAACCCCGTTACTAATCTAAAACAAAGAAATCAAATTATCGATGAACCATGTCATCCGAAACTCCATACCATGCTGTACATTGCAATATGACATTATATCTTTGACCATAAAATGTTCCAATTGGTTTAAAAACCGTCACGTGTGTATGCCCCAACCTGTACTTTCAATTAATTTAATTAATGTGGTACTGAAAAAACTTCAAGGCGGGTTTTACAGTAAACTGAAACAGCATGACCCCTATTTTGTTTCCTTAATGAAGTCTGACATATGATTATAATCAATAATTATGCATCTGTGGTTTCTCAACATTTTGAAATTCAATTAAACAACAGAGTATAGCACTTATTCTTCGATTTCTTTAAACATCTCTGGTGTCACAATACGGCAAGCAGCGATTATGCGTCTGCGTAGAACTGCAATGTTTCTTGCCCTGTTGTGATAGACGTTGTGGAAACCAATGTTGATACAGTCTTCGTGCAGCAGAAAATTTCCTCCAGTCTCACCAATTATTTGTACCATGCTTAGATCTCATATTCTTCGTTACTGTATATCTTCGTTGCCTTTCTGTTAAGTGACGCCCTAGTTCGAGAGAACCAGCGCTTGTATATCAGTAAAGAATGTTCTGGAAATATATTCTCTAGACGAATAACACAATATTTCTGCAAACGCCTAGAAACAGTTGACGCGAGAGGGATTTGAACTTAGAACCTCTTTGTTAGAAACCTGCACAGATGCAGTGATGTAGGTTAGATCAGGTACCTAAAAGTTAATCTTCAGATTTATAATTAATAATAATCGAAATTATTATTATTATTAGTTTTAAAATTTAAAATTTTCGGGCTATTTTGCCGTGGTCTGTAGGTTAAAATATGTTTAGTTAAAATATTTCTACCTAACGTTTCGTCCCTGTCTGTGAGGGACATCTTCAGAGGAAAAGTGCTCACGTCGCTAACTCGAAAAGAACACGCAAAATAGCCCGAAAATTTTAAATTTTAAAACTATGGACACCGGCCGTGAAAGCTTACGCATATATTATTATTATTATTATTATTATTATTATTATTATTATTATTATTATTACTATTTTTATTATTAGTATTAATTGTTACACTATAGGTATTATTGAACATTAAATTACTATTCAGAATTATAAACATTATACTTTTCAACTAACATAATTATTTAATCGAAATAACAATTAAAGCTAAATGTCAGTACTATGCGCGTATTCGAGCACTCGGCTCACGTCTTCCTTCGGTAGATTTCGCGCAATTTCGGAATAAAAGAGCCACGTTGAGACGCAGATGCCCTGTCATAGCGGCTTCAATAATAAGGTTTCATTCTTTCTGTAGATCCCACAGTTCACGCACATGCACGTGCGTTGTGTCTCGTTTAATAGATAATCTGTTCAACATTGGGGCCTCAAAGAAAGTAATTTTCTTCGATTGGCGACAGGTGGGCTGGTTCTGTCTTCTTCCTCCCGGCCCGTAAACTCAGCGACCAAGAAAAGATGCGCGTATATTGTCTATCCTTTCTTAAAAACACACTTTTTGTGTTACTCCGCGCCCACGTGCTCATATGTGACAGCAGTCACCCTCGCCCAAGTGTTATGCATATTACATTAAAAACAAGTTGTATGAATAAGAATTGCTTACTAATAGGTTTTGCTTCAATAAGTAAACCTTTCCTATTAAATGATATTGAGAAATATGTCAAGAGCATAATATAAAATTGAATACATTCAAACGAAGACGTGATTATAAAGCACTTTTGTACTTACAATAGTCAAATTCAGAGACCTCATCGCTAGCAGATAATGCTGCAACTCCCAGGTAGGAATCTGAGGATGATCCTGAACTGTCACCTAACTTTTGACGAAGTATCAGTGAGGCAGTCCAGTTGCCACGCTTTTTTCTTCCTTGTTTACACGTGTGATGTCAGCCTTCCACATTTCCGCCGTCACCTGAGCCAATGCCTCGTCTAAAAGCTGACATATCTCTTTCATTTTGAAAGCTATATTATTTCCAAACCACAATATCATCCCTGTCTACAGTTATGTTGACATTGCCTCGTTTCGCAAACGAAAACCCCATTTCTAAAAGCACGGAAGCTCGCACGCTTAAAATCTGACAAATCGGAGTCACCGTCGACAGCACTTAACACTGTTTATGTAGGTGAAGCATTTTCATAAAAAACTATGCAATTTAGAACGAACTGTACACTAACAAAATCATCTAATTGTCCTAAAATTGCTTTAGTTCTCTTCCTCTTTTTACAAAGCTATTTGACACCATCGTTTCCTTTAATTCGAACGTGAATAATACTCGCTTCTGTACGCCGAGGTACTCTGCTGTTATTTTTATCAGTTCATTCACTAAAATATCCGGATTGTGCTCCATTACGTTGTGAAACACATTTAAAACAACCTGCTTGTCGACACTCTTAAACAGCTTACCTTTAGAGCACTTTTTATGTTCATGATCACTCGTTCTTAGCACTACCGAATTCACACCTGTCGTAAGCTTACCGCCAATTTTCTCACTGACATTTTGTTTGATTTTCTCCCACCAATGTAACCGCTTATTTCTTGTGAAAGGGTGTATTTGTACTAGGGTCATTTTTTTTTCAACCTCCTATAGGCTGTAAATAAAAGACAAGTTCATAGAAAACAATTATTTTATTACTTAAAGTTTTGTACACTTATGGTTACTTTTCAACATAATCAACGAAAAGATTGAGACATTTTATCGTACCTGTGCACAAACTTTGCAATACCCGCTTTAAAAAATGTTGCCACCGATGATTTCAAATGAACATTGACGTTGGTTTGAAAGTGCTGCCCTCCTAGCCACATCTTCAGTTCAGAGAAAACGTGAAAGTCGCTGGGTGCCAGGTCAGGACTGTAAGGCGGATGATCGAAAATGCCCCATTGAAATTGTTCAGGGAGCCGATGGGTTGTGCCAGCAATGTGTGTGTGGACGAGCGTTGTCATGAATCAACACAATTCCTGAAATCAGCATTCCTCTTCGTTTGCTTTGAAAGACTCTCCGCAAACGTCGTAAAGTTTCACAATAAACAGCTGCATTGATAGTGGTTCCGGGCTGCATCATTGGCGGCAACATTTTTTGAAGCGGGTATTGCAAAGCTTGTACATAGGTACGATAAAATTTTCTGAATTATGCATAACTGGTAACAGATAGATGAAACCTTACTTCATAAAATATGTATATCCCGTTAAAACTCACAACTTAGTCATACATATAATTGGTCCTTATAATTGGTTTCAATTTAAAATACTTAAACTTTTTTTAATACCTAAGCTTTTTATATTTGTCAATTTCTGGTCATGGAAAAAAATGGACATAAATTACATAGCAACCGGCTTTTAAAAACTTTGACTATCGTTTTAACCTAGTATATTTCCTTATTTCTCTTCTACTTACAAGGAAGCAAATAATAAGGTCATTACTGCTAATATTTATTTGGATTAGCATGAAGTGGATAGATGAATATGCTTTTCAGAATTATTTGTTTCAGAGATGTGAGAAAGTCGTGCGAATATAACACATCAGATTTTTAAATAAGATTGAATACGCCTTGAACCAGAAATTTACTGGAGAGCTTCAAGAAATACAGATTTAAGTCTGGAATTATACTATCTACTATCTCAGTCGACTTACCTTCCCCCTATAGAGGACTTACACTTCCTAGAACTTTTATGTGGATGCCTAGAGTCAGAAATCTGTTGTAGAGGCAACGTAATTTAACCATAGAATGACGACCTCAGAATGAGGGATCGGCTTGTAGCCTGGTAATAAAAGCGAAAAGAACGATAGGATAGCTGATGATGGAGCAGTCGATGGAATGAGTAGAGGGGGAAACCTGAAAAAAAAAAAAGCCAGTCAGATATCTGTTTATCCATTTTATCTCACATGCGGTCCCTTGGCATTGAATCTGGACCTCCTAGGTGAGAGGCGAGCGGTCTAACCATGCGTCTAAGGCGCTGACATGGACTAACTAAGGAATATAAAATAGTTTAGCTGAAATAAACTATTTTCCATAAATCAAATTGAAATTTTTGAAATATACTTGGATTAAGTGACAGTGAAATCGTTTAAAAGCTGCTAGCTATGCGATAGATTTTAAATCTCGTCTTCACTGCTTGACCAAGAGCAGAAAGAAGAACGAATTACGACTTTCCATTTTGGGAAAGTATAAGTATTTTAAAATTGAAACAAATAACAAGGACTATCTCGGATTTTTTTAATACTTTAACATCCTTTAACCTGGTTGATCATATCGGAGATGAATGACATTGAAGAAATGTTGCACAAATGATCTCGGGGTCCATGGAACTCATTTACTCGACATTCGTCTTCACAGGATAAGGGAAAATGTCGCGACCTGTAGAATATGAGGCGGGCTTGGAAATTAACTTCACAAAGATATGCATAGCGATTTTTATGTAATAATTTTGGTCTATTACGGTTTACTAGTGGTATTCAGATAGGCGAGGACTTCAAAGGCTATTCCGAGTAAATCAAGCTATAAATTTCAGTTGTATAAAACTATCTACCTTAAACATGTTAATCAAAACCGTTACAGAACTTTTTAGAACATTTAAATTTTCGGCCAATACTCCACGTAAAACGCAGTTTGAAGTGAAAGAATTTACTTAAAAGTCATGTTGTATCTTTGGAGGACACTGAAATTAAATACCAAGTTTGTTATTTAATTGACGTTTCGATTCTGAGTTATGCTGCCCAGATAAAATACACACGGACATACCAACACGGACTTCTTTTCTATTTTGTTTTTTATTCAGGAAGCCTCAACAAATTTCTTGGTAGTGAGTTTTGAGATAGAAAGATTGCTTCACTTACCCTACGTAGTAGAGAAAATAAAATTGAAGTAATGGAAAACAAAGCTAAAAGAAGTATAGCCTCATCAAGTGCGTAAGCGCCAAGCCTAGAAAGTAATTTTCTCATATTTAGTCAAATTTACTCGGGGCGGCTAAAGATATGCTCAAAGTATTTCATGCTTCTTAGGATGTAATGGGAAACTCATTAGCGTACGCCAGTTGCTCTAAGGTCCACATGTTTCTGCAGCAGATAAATTGGGTTTTAATTGTACCAAAGGTGATGATAAAAGTATTAGTAAGGCTGAATTAATGATAATACCGGATTAAATTAAATAAAGTTTATGTAACTTGGTGATACCTACGCTAAGACTTGGAATAAATTCACATAAAACTTGTAAGTGATGTCTCGATATGTATAGTTTCGTAGCATTTTCAAAATCCTGAGAAAACTATAGCCAAATGTCTCATTCAAAGCATTATTAAATGAAAAGGTTCGAACATTACTAAAAGACTCGAAATCCTTACTTTTGTAGCTTAATTATGCAAATAAACTCAAAATAAATGTCACGGCAATCAGGATACATAGAGAAAATCAGAAAAGTGTCGCGTTTCGGAGGCGGTGTTTGAATAACTTATTTATTCTGTTTTCATATTCCGCTATTTCATGGCTGCCAAATATCCTCTACCTTTTATATTTGCTTTACAGCTGTCAGAACTATCAGAAAACGCGAAGTGAAAGAATTGCTTAAAAATTCAAGTTTTGAATAAAACATCTGAACATACAACTGTTGCAATCGCATTCGCTTTATCATCTGCCACAGAAAAGGATAATTCAAGTAATGGTGCATAGTGTTTTAAGGTAACATTTAAGAAATGAAGCTAATCTTATTATTCACCGCGGAGTGTCTAGGAGCAAAGAGGTCGTATGTACCAAGATACTTTATTAAATATTAAAATTTACAAAACATTTCCATAGGGGGGAAGTACAACAGCAGTTATAGGCGGGAAGCAACTGTTTCCGGGCCAAAAGCAATAAAATATAGATACTGCCAACGTATAAGCAGTCACCAAAGAAGAAACCAGTAGAACTTATTAAAAATTAAGCCCATGAAAATCAGTTTGACACACACACCCACCCACATATACACTGACCAGACCTAACACAATGCATACCTCTTCGCTCGCATACTTTGATGCAATCAATGGAAATTATTATTCGTGTACGTGCATTAACTGGATCTAACACAGCGCTTGAGAGTGTCGCATACTTTGGTGAAGCTATTTACACCTAAGTACAGAAAAATAATTTATTTACGCACACTATCCTAACCTAACACGGCATTTCGTTGTATCCTTTACATAATGGCTAATGATAATTTGTATTCAAATATTGGCAGTAATACATTTTGCGATATGAACGCCAACTTGAACGATATGAACAACTTGAGCACCACTTGTCTGATAGTAAAACGGAATAAAATTTGATGCGTGTTTTATTGAAACTTACAGACCAAAATAAACCTGAGAAATGCTAAAATCTTTTAATAGGATATTATAAATCCATTTTAAACCATAGGATATTACGGTATCCATTTTAATTGTAGTCAAAGAGGTGTAACTAAGTATATAAATGATTCTACTAATGTACGTTAGTATTATGTTGTGAACTAAATCTTACAGAATAATTAATTATATTGATTCAGTGAAACTTATTCACACATTCTACAGCATGTCAAGTTGCATCTGTATTGTCATTACCAGATTGTATTATGTAATTAAATTAAAGTAAAAATAGTATATATAAATAAAATATATTCCGTAGTATAAGATCAGAATGTATTCCTTTAAGTTGGCTGGGTAATAAAATAAAAAATCTGATGTGTTACACTCACATGACTTTCTCTAGCTATTCTACAAACTTCTTACATAAGATTATTCTTCTTTCTCCACCTTGCTAATCGAGGTACTCATTAGCACAATATTCTTATTACCTAGCTCCTTATAAGTTGGAAGAAAATAAGGGAATACACTACGCTAAATCCATAGTCAAATGTTTTAAAAGCTGTCGTTATGCGATTGTCATTACATATCGCTTCTTTTCTTGGCCAGGATTAAAAGAAAAGAAAAACGGACACGCCCATCTGAGAAAAGTATAAGTACTTCACAACTGAAACTAATACCAGTGATACCACGAAAATTGTAAGCTCCACGAAAAAAATGTTTATAGCATAAGTTGTGTATTTTAACAAGACCTACATTTTTTGTATTGTAAGTTTTTGTCTATCTCTTACGGTTTATTAGTTATGCCAAATTAAGCAAAATTCATCCAGAATAAACAGGTCTTTAGAAGCTATTCCCAGAAAATTCAAGATATACCTTTTATTTGTCAGCTAAATATCTTTAATATACGATATTTTAATCAAAATCGTTAGAGCTATTTTTAAGAAAATCAAAATTTTCGAAAAAAATTCCAAGTAAAGGGTAGTTTTGGGTGGGGAGATTTTTTTTAAAATCTTCGTGTCGCATCCCTGGAATATACTAAACTTAAATACCAAGTTTGGTATTTTAGCTACTTCTCGTTTATGAGTTATCGTGTTCACAGACACACGGACAAACACACACGGACCTTTTTCTGAAAATGCTTTTTTTGGATACAGGGGGCCCTAAAGCATATATTTCCGGTGAAATCTCGGTATTGATTTTTTGTTGGAGTGCAATACCTTCTCTATACACTATATACATAGCACGTATTGAGAAAGTAAAAATAAAAAGTTTTACTTCTTAAATTCGTTACATTAGATAATGTAACCAACGGTAACTGTTATATAGTGTGTGTGGAGTTCCGTTTTGTGAACATTTTGTTGTCAGTAAGACGTCATAGAGCAATTATTTCTTCAATAAAAAGCATTAAACGGGGATGCAATACTGCCTGTTGTGGCGTTTAAACAGAGGTAGAATTTTTAAGTAGTTTATGCTTCATTCTTTATTACTACTACTGCTGCTGCTACTGCTACTACCATTATTTATTACTATTATTATTATTACTATTACAATTATCATCATAATCATCATTATTTTTGTTTTGTGTGTTTCTTTTTCCCAAGTTTGTAAACTGTCACCAACCAAATAGCAACTACAGGCCCCTGGTGTATTATTTATCACTAGTATTGACGCTATTACCGAGCGAGATGGACTCACGGTGTGAGGCTCAGATTTGGGTAGCCCCGGAGTCGACTTCCGACGACCGCACACTCTGACTTTGGGTTCTTTTGTGGTTTTCTCTTGGTAGGCAAGGTGAATGTTGGGGTGGTGTGTTCTACCTCGAATTTCCTTTCCTCATTCCCTCCCATTTTATTTCCTTTTCACGTTTCAGGTGTACTTTCAGTTTCTGCTGTGTTTGCGGTGCCACTATTGCTTGTGGTAGAGAAAGATTATTCCCTGTGAATGCCAGAGAACTATCTCCCAAGCCAAAATCGCAGATTTTTACTTTCTGTACACGTACTGTGTACATAGTGTATAGAGAAGGTATTGTCTTCCACCCAATAATTTGATAGCGAATTTCACCAGAAATACATGTTTTGCATCCTCCTGAATAAAAAAACAAGATTTTGGAGAAAAAGGCCCACGTGCGTGCGTGCGTGTGTGTGTGTCTGTGGACAGCATAGCTCAAAAACGAAAAGATCGTCAAATACCAAACTTAGTATTTAAGTTTCGTGTCTTCCAAGGATGCGACACGAAGGTTTTCAAGAAAATCCCCCACCCCAAAATACCCTTTACATGGAACTTCTTTCGAAAATTTTGATTTTCTCAAAAATGGCGTAACGATTTTGATTCAAATCTCTTATATTTAAGATGACAAATAAAATGCATATCTTGAATTTTCTGGGAATAGCCTCTTTATTCTGGATGACTTTTATTGAATTTTGCATAACTGGTAAACCGTAAAAGATAGACAAATACTTACTACACAAAAAATGTAGATTACGTTAAAACACACAATTTATGTGTATGCATTTTTTTCGTGGAGTTGATCGTTTTTGAAATATTCCTTGTTATTGGTTTCAATTTTGAAAAAAAAAAGTTTTACACAGGAATTTGTCAAATCCTGTCCATACAAACAAAGAAACTTCAGTTACATAGCAACAAGCTTTTGATTATCACTTTAACTTAAGGTACTCCCTTTTTTCGCTTCTACTTTAAGGAAACAAGTAATGAGACTATTTCTGCTATTTTTTCTCAATTAGTATGAAGTAAATAGAAGCATAAGATTTTTAACATTAATCTGTTGCAGAGATATAGAGAAAGTCATGTGAATGGAACTCTTCAGATTTTTCCCTCTATTTATTTGACATCGCTTTAATTACCAGTCATACGGATGTTTTAGTCACACCGTGGATCGGCGTGTGACGGATATTTAGCCTTTTAGATCTCATCCCTTTACCTTCTTGCTTCGTCACTGACGTGCTTGTCCACAGAGACCTTATTACCAGGCAACTGAATCCCTGCTAAGCCGCTGATCCCGTGTCGATTTATGACACTAAGAAAACATCATATCGTCTCCTTGCTAAGCGGGAGACTTGGGTTGGATTCCCGGTACAGGCGTGGGGAATTTTCTCCCGCTGGAAGACCTGGTCCGGGGGCACTCAGCCTCGTGAGATCCCTGGGGAGGGGAGCCAATTCAGAAGCTACTTGATTGAGAAGTAGCGACTCCAGATCGAGAAGACCGCATTAACCGGCCGGGAGGGACTCAAGACATTCTTCACGTCTCACCCTCCAGCACTGCACCACATTCATAATGCCTTCGGGCCGAGATGGGGAATGCAACGGCCATAGGCCATGGAGTTTAAGAGAACCTCAAGCCTGTTAAAGAGGCCTCTGAGCAAATTTAAGCGGTCTTTCACGACAAATATAGAATTGGACACTGAGAACTGCAACAGTTAAAGAGCATCCACAAGTAAAGCTCAATTTAATTTAATTCAATTTGTATACCTATGCTTCTACATATGATTTCTACATATACTTTAACACTGTTTTCAGTTTACTATAATCGAACACAGAGGAAAACCACAAAAAGCCGAATCAGAAGCCAGGACCTCACAAATGCGGACTTCAGACATTACCGCTTGAGTCATCCGGTTCAGTACGAACCCGTTTTGTGCCATGGCTACAGAGCTGGACCAGTAGCTAGACTCATTAACATCATGTGATCAGAAAGGTAACAGAAATCGTTAATGATTTGGAAAATTTAAATGAAGTCTTTCATTAAAGCCGTTGCTAGACGATAAGCTTAGTGCAGACGGTTTAAGCAACACAAAAAGCCTGTAATTGCTAGAGGAGTAAAATCCTATCGGAAAAGCGATTTGCTGCACGAAACATTTACTTAGAAAATTACAGGCGTCACACGCTAGAAGCAACTTTTAGTTTGTAACAATAAAACAAAGGTAGAGCATGCTTTTGATGCCATCATGTCGTCGCACATTTGCGGTTTATGATGCTCGAGTTGGCGGAGACAATGTTAACATTAATTGAAGTAAGAAGTCAAGTGAAGCGCTTAGATTCAGAGTAAGCATTTACATTTAACTTTAGGAGGTGTGGTAATAATTGCTTTTCGCTCAAAAATACGCTAACAGGCGTTTGTAGGAAACGCACGTTTTGAGACCCACTGAACTCAGAAAATCATTTTTACTTTCTCTACACGTACTATGTACATAGCGTATAGAGAAGGTATTGCACTTCATCCAAAAACTCGATTCCGATATTTTACCGGAAATATACGTTTTAGGGTCCCCTATATCCAAAAACAGTATTTGCAGAAAAAGGTCCTTGTGGGGGTGTGTGTCCGTGAACACGATGACTCAAAAACGAAAAGTCGGTAAAATACCAACCTTGGTATTTAAGTTAAATATCTTCCAGGGATGCGACACGAAGATTTTGAGAAAAATCCCCTCACCCCAAACTACCCTATACATGGGGAAAATTTCGAAAATTTTGATTTTCTCAAAAATGAGTCTAACGATTTTGATTAAAATTTCGTATATTAAAGATATTTATCTGACAAATATAATGTATATTTTGAATTGTCTGGGAATAGCCTCTGAAGACTATTTTGGATAACTTTTGCATAACTGCTAAACCATAAAAGATGGACAAAAACTTACAACACAAAAATTGTAAATTAAAAATTAAAACACACAATTTATGCTATATACATTTTGTACGTAGAATTGATCGTTTTAAAGATACTTCTTGTTTTTTGTTTCAGCTTTGAAAAACTTACTTTTTTCATGCAGGAATTTGTCAACTTCTGTCCATACAAACAAAGGAACTTCAGTCACATAGCAATCAGCTTTGGCTATCAGTTTAACCTATGGTATTCCCTTATTCCGCTTCTTCTTACAAAGAAGCAAGTAATAAGACTATTTCTGCTAAGTTTTTCTTGATATCAGAATGAAGTAAACAGAAGCATAAGCTTTTTAACAATAATTTGTTGCAGAGATGTAGAGAAAGTCACATGAATGGAACACATCAGATTTTTCTAAAATAAAACTGAATGATGACGACTTACTGTTTGAAAACAGTATAAGCTTTTTCAAACGAAACCAGAAACATGAAATATCTAAGATATTGTTAACTCAAAAAAAGTGTATATGGCATAACCTGTGTGCTTTAAAGATCTACATTTTTGTCTAGCGCTTACGGTTCACCAGTTATGCAAAAATCATTCATAATGAAGAGGAATTCATAGGATTTCTCAGAAAATTCAAGATATACATTTTTTTTTAAATATTCGTTAATATACGGTGTTTTTAATGTTGTTAGAGCCGTTTTTGAAAAAATCAGGATTTTTGGAAATGTTTATGTAAAGGATAGTTAGATGTAGGGAATTTTCCCAATACTTCTGGTGTCATATCCTTGAAAGATAAAATTGGATGGTCTCAGGGTAAAAGCGAATAAGTCATTTATAATTTTTTTCCGTTTTCAATTAATTAAAGTATTTTGCAATGTGTATCTCTGGGTAAAGGGAATAACTGAAATATGTATACCACATTTTGATAATTAACCGTCTGAGATGATTCATATATATGTGTAACCTGATATTCAGTTTAGTTCCTGTAAACTGGATGAAAATGACTTATTCCCTTTTACCCTGAAACTTTTCATTTTTAGTTATGCTGTCCACAGCAACCCACACACACTCACACACACATACACACCCTTTTCTAAACATTTTTTTTTTTATTCAGCGATTCTCAAAACGTGTGTGTCCGGTGAAATCTCAGTATCGAATTTTTGGGTGAAGTACAATACCTGATCTACCTAGTCTGTACAGTATACACACGTGCTAGAGAAAGTAAAACTCTTGACACTTAGTTTTATCAGTCACAATTTTTAGACTTTTCAATAACTTTAAAATTGTAGGATGAGATGAAAAACACGCTGTTTTAGAAGAACATAAATATTAATAATTGAAAGTCTAATGTGTTGCAAACACACATCCAATTTACTTGTTCAGCAAACAAACTTTTATTACAAAAGATTATTCTTTTATCTGCATCATGCTAGACGAGATAAACATTAACACAATTGGTCTTACTACTTAGTTACTTATGAGCAGAAGGGGATATCCTAGTTTAAAGCGATAATCAAATCTCTTAAATTTCGATCAATATGTGAACAATTGAAGTTCAGTTCGCTTTGCATTTCTAGGAAAACAGAAAGGAGAAGAAACGAAGGGTAACCCCGTTTGAGAAGATACGTAGTTCACAATTAAAACCAATAAAAAGAATATCTTGGCAATGGTCAACTCTACAATAAAAACGTACAAGACATAAATTGTGTATTTTAACGAGATCTAAATCTTCGGGTAGTAAGTTTTTGTGTATCTCCTCCGGTTTACCAGTTATGCAAAATTCAGCAAAATTCGTCCAGAATGAACAGGTCTTTAGAAGCTATTCCCAGAAAATTCAAGAATAAATTTTAATTATGATGTCAACAGCAGTAACATACGGTATTTTAATCAAAATAGTTACAGCCATTTTTGAGAAAAACAACATTTTCAAAAATTATGCCATGTGAAAACTAGTTTGGGGTGTGGGATTTTCTTTAAAATATTCATGTCGCATACTTGGAAGATAACGGTATCTCAGTTTTTGAGCTATGCTGTCAAGGGGACCTCAAAACGTATATTTCCAGTGACATTTCTGTATCAAATTTTTGGGTTGAATACAATACTTCCTCTACACACTATGTAGAAATATAATACGTGTAGGGAAAGTAATTATGTATTACAGCTTCAGGTTTGAAACTTCAATGGCTTTATAAATATTTACCACCTTAATTGTTTGAGTAAATGAATAAATATACATATTTTGATGTAATAATGTGAAAGAATATGGAAATTTATCACCAATAATATGAAATATACACACTTTAAGATTTGCTAAAGAACTAGTAGACCGCTTATCATAAGTAATATAACGGGAGCTCAAATTTTTATAGATAAATTTATCCAGAGAAAATTGTAGCTCGAGTTGTACTTAATAAGACTATTTCGTGAATAAAATAACAGTGATTAGCCTATGTGGACTCGAAGAATAATATCCAACTACACTTCCTCATATTCGTTGCCTAATCTTTCAAAAATGAGGCAATCTCCTAAGTTGAAGTGTCTGGCAAGAAATCATGGCCTCTTTGCTTACAGAATTCGTTGAACTGGTTCCACTCACTCTCTGTCGTTTTTAGTATTCTATGGCTTTGAGTTTCCAATTAATATGCCTATTTCAGCGATAGACCTTTCCCCAAAACGTTTTGGAACTTCCGCCATTATGTACGGGAATATCACTGCACACTGACACTATTATTACTATTATTATTATTATTATTATTATTATTATTATTATTATTATTATGAGACGAGCTTTAGTTCATAGAAAACAGATGCACGTGGGTACAATAAATTTAGAAAAACAATTGCACGTGGGTGTGATAAAAAAAAAACATTAAAATACAAATATAATGGGTTCCGATTGATTGGAATTTTACGCACCGATGTACGAGGTACGTCCAGAAAGTAAGTTCCGTTTGGTAATAAAATTAAATTGTGTACAGATACAGAATAATTATTTATTACACAAAATTCTACAACTCTTAAACTACCTTTTCACATAACTGCCGAAATGTTGCAGGGGCGTTTGTCATAGCGTGGCACAAGTTTTTGTATACCTTCTTCATAGAAGTTTGCCGCCTGTGTCTTCAAAAAGTTGGAAACATTTTCTTTCAGCTCTTCGTCATTGTTGAAGTGTTGACCGCCAAGGAAAGGCTTGAGATGTAAGAACAGATGAAAGTCGCTAGGGGCGAGGTCCGGGCTGTACGGAGGATGGTCAAACACGTCCCAGCCAAATCCCTGTAGACAGTGTGCGTTGTCGTGATTGGCCACTTCCTACGAGGCCGCGCCTCTCACCTCTCACCTAGACGGTCCGGGTTCGATCCCAAGTGAACGCATGTGAGATTTGCGGTGGACAAAGCGGCGCAGGGGCGGGTTTTCTCCGGGATCCCCCTACATCACATCCACCGGGGCTCCATCTTCATGTATCATCAAAAGCGGGTGTTAAACACTACCCAAAAAAAAAATCCTACGATCAAGTGTCATGAACGAAATCAGCTAAGCTCTTATACATAGACTTTTAGCACCAGTAGGGTTTATTAAACGACGATTCTCAGAATTCTGAGAAGCGCTTGATATGACGGAACAAGCAGAAGTGCTGGTTGTTTCACGCACAAGTTAATGTTACAAGGCGACTGACTGGCTGGCTATAGTAGAGCATCCAGCAGAGCATGAGCTGCCATGTGTTTGTATTCAGCACGTGATGAAACCACAAGCTGCAGCATATATGCACCAAGTTTACCAAGTTTTGCTTCATCTGTATACAGACAAGCAGCGGAAAAGGAAGGTACGCTGTGACAGATTTATGTATATGGAAATTGTATAACTATATCGCTAACAAGCATGCAAAACGCTCTAGTTTTAACCTATATATTAAACTGAGAATTACTGCTGTACTTCAAGATACAAACCATCATCCGCAAACATACACGTTGCAAACTATTTACTGTGTTGTTCACCCAATAAAAGTTTGTATGGGATAATTGTTTTTTCACACAAACCGTGTATAGGACAGTGAATTTAACGGGAAACAAGCAGAGCAACCGGCTTGAGATCGGGAGATCCGTGGTTCAAATCCCGGCTATCGCATTGAATTTGTCAGTCTGACTCTACCTATCCAACTCCTGTCATACACACGGCTTGTGTGAAAAAACAATTACTGCATACAGGTTGGCCATACTATGAATCCTGGGTCTAAAGTACTTACAGCATTGCAGGTCGCCATTGGGGTTATCATCTCAAAATCACCTTGTGATTTACAGGGAAACATGCGAGACAATTGCGAAATTCAATGTTATGCCGGCATGTTGCCATGGTAGCTCAGTGGCAGTGCAACCGGTTAGAGATCGGGAGATCCGTGGTTCAAATCCCAGCTTTGGTATTGAATTTTTCAGTCTGACTCTACCTATCCAATAAAAGTTTGTTCTTATAAGGTTGCCCCGCTAATATGTATCATTCAATTGTATTATTTTCTCCACACAGTGCAGGTAGAGAAGATATTGTATTGCACCAAAAATTTGATACCGAGGTTTCACTGGAAATATCTGTTTTAGATTCCTTTGAATCCAAAAAAAATACCATATCTTTTTAGAAAAAGCGCCGTGTATGTGTCTTAACAAAATAACTCAAAAACGAAAAATTGGTTAAATACTAAACTTGACATTTAAGTTCAGCATCTACCAAGGATGCAACACAAAGATTATCATAAGTAATACCACAAGTGTTTTCACCTTGCTTCGCTCCGGTCGCGAATTGTCCTAAGAGATGAAAACACCAGTAGCATTTGGTAATAAAATTCAGCGAAATTATTAATCATTTTTAATATATAGGAAGGGAGATTTTATCAGGATATGATTCTAATACTTAATTAGCTCTCAAATGGTAGATGGTGCATTCGACCATTTTTTTTTTTCTTTCTTTCTTCACTGCCTCTTGAGTATTGGTATGACCGACACCGTATCTACACCCAGTGTACGAATATCGATAGCAACAATAGAAATTAGAAACAATGATTTTATTTCGCTTTTAAAAACTAATTCTTGAAATGGAAACAAACGTTGTTTTATTTGAGGTTATTGCACTCATCTCATGCATAAGACATAGAAATAATAATTATTTTCACACTTTTTTTTAATTAAATACATTATGAACTGGATAAAGCTTTAAACAAACATTGAAACAGAGTTAATTGAGGAACTGACAGCTATTAAAAGTGAAGGTTAGCTGACTGGATTGTCTCCTTATTACCAATAAATCAGACAGGACATTAAACAGACGAACGTCAGGTGCGACAAGGTTTCAAAGAAACGAACATCAGCTGCGATATGTTTTTTCGACAATATCGCTCCAGTCATATGACCGCGATTGGTTGAAATTGTTTAATCTCTGCCATTCCACTGGTGCTTTAATAGTTGAGCTGAATTGTCAAAAAAATCTCCTCACCCCAAACTATCCTTTACATGGAAAAAGTTTGAAAATTTTGATTTTCTCAAAAATGGCTCTAGCGATTACGATTAAAATACCATATTTTTAAGGTATTTTAATAAGAAATAAAATGTATATCTTGAACTTTCTAGGAATAGTCTCTGAAGACCTCTTAATTCTGGATGGTTTTTACTTCTGGTAAGGCGTAGAGAGACAGAAAATAAACTTGCTACACAACGAAATGTAGATGTCGTTGAATACCAGAAATTATGCCATATATACATACTTTTTGGAGAGTTAACAATTTCCGAGACATTCCTTGTTATTGGTTTCAATTTTACTCTCACAAAAATTATCATTTTTTTAATATTAGCTTATCGCTTTTGACTAGTGATTTACTTTCTACTTATGAGGAAGTAAGTAATAAATTTATTTCTTCTAATCCCCAACCTTGGGCAAGAAAGGGGAGGGTAAATTACCTCCAACGCGGATTTGCAGCCCCGAACTTCTCTAATGCCAGTCGTAAAAGTGGTGGTGGTGGATTGAGTCATTTTATGTTATTTGTGATTATTTAAGTCTATGTTTTCATCTATTGTCAGAAAAAAGTGTTACATTCACAAGCCTTTCTCTACCTATTCTGCAAACAAACAAATTTTACAAAATATTATTCTTTTATGTAAATCAAGCTAATCGAGATAAACATTAGCAGAAATGTTCTTATTACTTGCTTACCTTTAGCAGAAGTTAAATGAGGTAAGACATTATGCTAAACCGATTGTAACATCTTTAAAAGTTGGTCGCTATGTGAACGATTAATGTTCGGTTCTCTTAACATGGCCAGGAGTAATACAAAAGAAAAATAAAACAAGAGGTACTTCCTATCAGAGAAAAGTTTAAATATTTAAAATTGAAACCAATAATAAGGAATAACTCAAAAACGGCTAACTCTACAAAAAAAAAAAAAAATGTATAGGTATGATGTAAAATATGTGTTTTAATGAGATCTATGTTTTTGTGAAGTAAGTTTTTGTTTATCTCTTCCGGTTTACCAATTACGCAAAATTGATCCAGAATGAAGACGTCCGCAGAGGTCACTCAGAAAAATCAAGATATACATTTTATTTTTCATGTTAATATCTTTTATATGGTATTTTAATCAAACTGTTGAGAGTAATTTTTGAGCACAACAACATTTTCAGAACAATTCCATGTATAGGGTAGTTTGAGATGGAGGAATTTTGTTGAAAATCTTCCTGTCGCATCCTTGGAATTTTGTTGAAAATCTTCCTAAATTTCAATACCAAGTTTGGTATTTAACGGACTTTTCATATTTCAGCTATGCTGTCCAAAGACAGACATACAAACACACGTGTACACATAGGCGCACACCCACATACACGGGTCTTTTTCCAAATATTAGTTGTTTTTTATTCAGGAGACCTTTAAATATATATTTTCGGTTAATCTCGACGTCGAATTTGCAATGCGTTTAGCAATTCTACAAAAATTTAACAATAAGAGAACGAAGACCATCCATAGTCGGTGTTTTATATGTTTTAGTTTCTGTATTGTTATTCACTTGCAAGTGAAATATATTAATTGCACAATTGCACAATCAGTTCAGAAGTTATCTCATATATTCAAATTATAACAGTAAGGACTGATTGCTTACCTAATAAAACGTGTTTTCCACAATCAGTAGGAAGGTACTTTTCAACCTTCTGTTTTATATTATATCGCATATAACACGATAATGAGGTTTGCTAATAAGATATTTTATCGGTTTTTCCTCAACAAAAATATGTTTCTTCCCATTCTTTCTGGAATATGACAGTTTGGATTCCTTGGATCATCAATTCTGTAGAGCTGTGAGCGAGTGAATGCTTTATACCATGGATATCGAGCTGATTACCCATCCTGGCTACTCTCTCTCTGATCCAGAGCCCCTACTCCTCATCAGCCATTTGTTTCCAGGCGCTGACTTATAAGTTCTTTGGGTGTAAGAAGAGCGGATATGACGGATATGCCACAAAAACCATGCATTAGGTATCTAAAGAATTTGTGTCTTTTAAAGAGATCTACATGTTTACTCTCTGTACCACTTATTATTTACATAGTAGCTAAAGAAGGTATTGTATTCCATCCAAAAATTCAGTGTGGAGATTTCACTGAAAAGATACGCTTTGAGATTTCTTGGGTCAAAGACAGAGTGAGAGAGAGAGAGAAAACAAAAAGAAAATGCGTCATGAAGATTTTCATGAAAAAAAAACTTCCACTCCAAAATAGCCTTTACATGAAACCTTTTCCGATAAAAATAAAAAAAAATTAATTTCTTCCAAAAATAGCTCTAACCATTTTCCTCACAAATAAAGATACACAAAAATGTAGCGCTCGTTAAAACACACAATTTATGTCCAATGTACTTTTTTGTACCGTTAACTATTTATAAGATACTTTTTAATTGATTTCAATTTTGTAATACTTAAAACTTTTCTCAAATGGAAATTTGTTACTCATTTTTCTTTCTTTAACTATTGCTTTAGCCGCGTATCCCCTTATTCCCGCATATCTACAAGGAAGTATGTAATAAAAGTATTTCTGCAAATGTTTATATAGATATACAAGAAGTAGATAAAAATCTGATATTTTCCATCCACATAACTTTCTCAAGTTCTCCCATATACTAACAATTCTTACAATAGATTATCCTTTTATCAACGCCATGCTAATGTAGATAAACATTAAGATAATTGGACTTATTACTTGATTCACTGTAAGTATAAGGGAAATAAGGATATGCATTAGTCTAAGGTGAATGTCAAATCCATTAAAAGCGGGTCGCTAAGTGAAACAATTAATGTTCGGTTCGCTTTATATGGTCCCGTTTGAGAAAAGCTAAAATTGAAAGCAATAACAAGGAATATCTCACAAAGGACCAACTGAACAAGGAAAACGTATATGATATAAATTGTGTGTTTTAACGAGATATACGTTTTTTTACGGTTTAACCATTATGCAAAACTCATCCAACAGCTCTTCAGAGACTGTTTCAATAAAATTTAAAATATAAACTTTATATGTGATGTAAATATCTTTAATATACAGTATTTTAATCAAAATCGTTAATGCCAAAAACTTTTCCATGCAAAGGGTAGTTTGTGGTGGGACTATTTTCTTGAAAATCTTCGTGTCGCATTCTTGGAAGATAAAACGTTAACATAACGCCATGGCACGACAGTTCACAAGGGACCTTGGTCTACCGTCTGGCCGCTACATCCCCTATCTCTGCCCGAAGGCTTCATGAATGGGGTGCAGAGCTGGAGAGTGAGACGTGATCAGCACCTCGAGTCCCTCCCGGTTGAGACTCCCAGGGACCTCATGAGGCTGAGTGAATCCCGTACCAGTATTCCCAGCTGGGAAAAATTCTCGAAGCCGATACTGGGAATCGAACCCAGGTCTCCCACTTGACTATCTTTGGAAGATCTAAACACAAATACCATAGTTTAAAAATTATCCTGTAGTTTTTTACTTTCTCTACACGTATTATGTACATATTGTATAGAGAAGGTATTGCAGTCCACCAAAAAATTCGATACCGAGATTTCACCGGAAATATATGTTTTAGGGTCCCCTGTATCCAAAAAAAGTATTTTCAGAAAAAGGTCCCTGTGTGTGTGTGTCCGTGTGTCAGTGTGTCTATGAACACGATAAATCAAAAATACAAGTCGGAAAATCCAAACTTGGTATTTAAGTTTAGTATATTCCAGGGATGCGACACGAAGATTTTGAGAAAAATCCCCCCACCCCAAACTACCCTTTACATGGAACTTTTTTCGAACATTTTCATTTTCTAAAAAATGGCTCTAACGATTTTGATTAAAATATCGTATATTACAGATATTTATTTACCTGACAAATAAAATGTATATTTTGAATTTTCTGGGAATAGCCTCTGAAGACTACTTTATTCTGGGTCAATTTAACGGAATTTTGCATAACTTCTAAATCGTTAGAGATGGACAAAAACTTACCACACAACAAATGTAAAGCACTTTAAAACACACAATTTATGTTACATACATTTTTTTCGTGGAGTTGATTGTTTTTGAGATATTCCTTGTTTTTGGTTTCAGCTATGAAAAATGTATACTTTTCTCATACAGGAATTTGTCAACTCCTGTCCATACAAACAAAGGAACTTCAGTCACATAGCAACCGCTTATGACTATCACTTTAACCTATGGTACTCCCTTATTTCGCTTTACTTTCAAGGAAGCAAGTAATAAGACTATTTCTGATAGTTTTTTATTTTTTCTTAATTAGCATTAAGTAAATGGAAGCATAAGCTTTTTAACAAAATTTTTTGCAGATTATAGAGAAAGTCATGTGAATGGAACACATCAGATTTTTAACTATGCTGTCCATAGACACACACACGAGCCCTTTTCTAAAAATGCTTTTCTCGGACTCAGGGAATCCTAAAACATATATTTTCCGTGAGTTCTTGACATTGAATTTTAGTTGGAATACAATACCTTCTCTAGCTAATATGTACATTGTATGTACACATGTAGTACAGAAAGTAATAAGCTATTGTAGGAATAGTTTGGTGCAGAAGAGGTAGACTTTTTATGTGAATTACGTTCTCGTGTATTGCTTAAGTTTACCATTTATACAGAATTATATAAAGGAATGAAAATACGGATCTGTGAGATGGGAAAAAAGACAAGAGAGAAAAGCACGTGTTGCTGTCAGCACAACATGCTCATCTGCCTTTCCCAGTTGTTGATACTTGTTGCACGGTTGAAGTGCGACTCTTGCGAGATGGACCTAGAGGCAAATATTATCGCTGTGTTAGGAAAAAGAGAGAGAAAGGTGTTAATTTAAAATCAATAGCTCATTCAAAGAACAGCTACAAATGTGCAGAGAAATGAAAGGCAATTAAACCTTCACTTTCATGCGGGTAAAGCTGCATATTGTTTGCTTTTAAATCATAAGCATTAGTTTTCTCCTTAAATATACTCAGTTGCGGCTGAAGCATGATTACACTAGGAGTGCCAAAATTGCTTTTACTATATTTTTACTTTCTCTACACGTACTATTTACATAGTGTATAGAGAGGTATTGTAATGCACCCAAAAATTCGATGCCGAGATTTCATTGGAAAAATATATTTTGACACACCCTGAATCAAAAATGCATATGTGAATGCGTGAGTGTGTATCTGTGGACAGCATAGCTAAAAAACAAAAAGTCTGTTAAATACCAAAATTGGTATTTGAGTTCAGTATCTTCCAAGGATGCGACAGGAGGATATTCGAGAAAATCCTCCCCCCATTCTCAACTACCCTTTGCATGGAAAATTTTTCGAAAAGTTTCATTTTCTCAAAAATGGCTCTAACGGTTTTGATTGAAATGTCCTATATTAAAGACATTTACACAGCAAATAAAACGTATATCTTGAATTTTCTGGGAATAGGCTCTGAAGACATCTTTATTCTGGATGGATTTTGTGGAATCTTGCATAACTGGTAAACATAAGAGATATTCATAAACGTACTTAATAGGAAATGTAGAGCTTGCTAAAACACACAATTTAGGTTATACACATTTTTTTCGTGGAGTGGATCGTTTTTGAGATATTCCTTTTTATTTGTTTCAGTTTTAAAATACTTACTTTCCTTCCCCATGTGGGAATTTGTCAACTCCTGTCCAATTTTTTCTCAATTAGCATGAAGTAAATAGAAAAATAAGATTTTTTATTTATACTTTTTTATGATACAGTATATATTACTATTACTACAACTATGCATTACAAATACTACTACCACTTGAAGAGGGTTATGTCTAACAAACAGATCGCATGAAAAGCAGGATAAAGCACATCACCTCTGATTCTTCTTCTCATTGTATTTGGCCTGTGTCCTGTTCCATTCAGAATTAAGAGTCCTTCCATCTCTTACTCGTTCCCTGAGATGATCTTCTGAACTGCTGGCAAATTTTCTCTTGCTATTGTTATTCTCATTTTAGTTGGTTTCAATTTTAAAATATTTACGTGGTTTCTGTGTGTGTCTGTGGATAACATAACTCAAAAACGAAAACTCTTGATATTTAAGTTCGGTATCTCCCAAGGATGCGACGCAAAGATCCTCAAAACAATCCCCCACCCCAAACTACCCTTTAAATGGAAAAATGTTTGAAATGTTTTTATTTTCTCAAAAATGGCTGTAACAAGTTCGATTAAAATACCGTATGTTAAATATGAATAAAATGTATATCTCAAATTTACCGGGAATGGCCTCAAGTCTTTTTCATTCTGAATGACTTTTGCATAACTGGTAAACCATAAGAGAGAGACAAAACTTACCACAGCAAATTTTATATCAATTACATTTTTGTTTTTCGTTGAGTTGAGCATTTCCAACAAATTGAGCATATTATTGATTTCAGTTTTAAAATACTTAAAACTTTTCTCATACAGGGATTTGTCAGCTCCTGGTCTTGCAAAGAAACGAATTTCAATCACATAACAACAGCTTTTAAAAATTTTAACTATCGCTTTAGCCTAGTGTATTTCCCTTGTTTTCCTTCTTACAAAGAAGCAAGTAATAAGGCCATTTGTGGTAATGTTTATCTCGATTAACATGAAGAACATAGAAGAGCAAGAAAAATAATTTGTTACAAAGATCTAGAAAAGGTCATGTGAATGGAACACATCAGATTTTGTTTTTCCATATAACCTCATTCATATATCTGACACGCTTGCCCTTTATTAGCTTGATGTCCAAGCTTCCAGCTGGTTATTTCCACATCTATGTATTTGATTACCATGACCTGATCAATCAATTTTCTTTCTAGCTCTAATTTACATCTTAAAGGAGCTTTATTTGTTGTTATACCTTTAGCTTTTGTTCACGTTAAAATTTCGGCAAATAAAATAAAATACATGATAGTAATCTTTGTAAATCACCTTTACCGTTCGCCTTCTTCTACATAGCATATTTGGTACGTTCCACAGATCCCCCACCTTCAACTGCAATTTGGAAATATTGTCACCGATAACGGTGTTTACTTCTGCATAGTTGTCATTGGGTTTCTTTTTTTTTTTCTATGGGTTTCATTAATTACATCGCGCTGATTTATTATGATTTTCGACGCGGATTATCAAGACAAGAATGCTTGATCAACTTACTACTACATTTGGGGATGAAGTTCCATCCTTTGCCACTGTGAAACGCTCCATTCTTTGCCACTGGTATAACGAGTTTAATCCTAACCGCCGTTCGTGCACACACACACACACTCTCTCTCTCTCTCATTCATACTTCCAATCTGACATTGAACCCGCTACCCCTCACATAGCAGACAGTTCCGCTACCAACTGAGCTAAGAGGCCTGCACATGTCCATTTGGTTTTCGTGAAAGCATCCCTATTGAATTTTCTAACGCGATACATTATATGTAGATCAGGAATCGATCGATTCATATATTTCACTTTTACCTTATACTTAAACGATAATATAGAAAATGGCTTGCTTAGTAAAGAACTACTTTAATTAAATAAAGAAAATAGCATATCGCACACGTGCACAACTTTCTTTTCAATCGTCAACTGGACTCGTAACAGTACAGGAAACATTACTACAAAACAATGGAAGATAATGATGAATTTGATGTAATAAAATACGATTTCCCGCTCCTACATTGCAAATTATTTACTAGTACTTTAGTTCTGCGTTCTCCGATGACTTAGAGGAGAAATGTGTAATAATGCTTATAAATGAACTAATGATTGCCTCTGCTACCAACAACAAGCCGTGACAGATATTAATTAACCCACAAGGCCGCTCGTCTTGTTCCTCCATTGCTAGAACCAGACGTCACCAACCCGCCTAATTTTGGTGTTGAGCAAATGGACTTGCTCCGTGCAAATAGTGAGTCCAACATGCAAGCCATCGACTACTGCGTTTAAGCCTGCTTAAGAGGAATATTTATTATTTATAGAAAGTGTTAGAATTCTCGGCACTCTGAAAAATATATTTGCAGCGACATTATGCAGCCCATACAAGTGGGTATGACACTTATCAGGAGAAGAATGTTTCTTTCAAATTGTGTTCGGTCCCATGTGATCTATAGCATGAATATGACTATTGGAAGTTTTACGTTACCAAATAATTCTCATATTGTTGGCGATAAACTGTGATTACACTGGTATTTACAATTAATATAATAATTGGCATTTTTGTATGACTTATATTACGACTATTAATTGCCACTAAACCTATGGAAATATTTAATTGTTCATATCCGTAGTATTAATATTAATGCAGCAGATATAATGGAGCAATTGTTGTACATTCATGAGCCGAAAAATAGATTGCGTATTTTAAACGCAAAATGTTGCAAACGGCCAAACATAAAGGATGTGGTCTTGCTTTCTGCGCAGTAGGCGATTTACAGGAGCATATAGCAAACTTGCTATCTTTGCTTTAGTCATAGGGCAACTACATAGATGTTTACCCTTGTGTATGAAATCCCAGAATACTGCAACTCCTTGCCCGGCCAGCATTGGCACGGATCCATAGAATAGTAACAATGGTGCAAACTTATGACTCGTATAGCTTCTATGGTTTTCCATTGTCAAGCTAGTCGTTTCATTGCATCTCGGTGAATAATAAGCCTGACTGTGTTCTTGATATAATCGTTCAGCATTATAAGCAGTGTTATACCTATTTTTTCATTTTATTATGGTAGTGCCATGGCAGCCGCCCCGAATTATACCACCTAAGTATACTTAAGCATATAATAACATGGAATTTTCCATTATTATCAACTACAGGTGGAACGTAAAATTCAATTAAAAAGCTTATGTATTACATTTACATTACTTTCTTTATCTGGGCGTAGGATAGTCAATCTGAGAGAAATGTATGACCCATAATTTTCCTTAAAATAATGTCAAAATTTATGTCAATTATAATGTTGTGGTCCATAATCGTTTTAATGCAAATAAAAATCTAGGTTTCCTAAATATGATTTGAATTCACGCTTTGATGCAATGATTTATACGTAGTTTTGACGGTACCTGCCATCAGCAATTGGAAACTGCCCAATAATAATAACATTTATGGTCGTGAATATCCAGAATGAAGAGGTATTTAGAGGCAATTCCCAGAGAATTTATGATGCCTATACACTTTATTTGTCTTGTAAATATGTTTAATATACAGCGTTTTAATCAAATTATTGAAAAAATTGTAAATTTTGAAAAATGTTCTATGCAAAGAATAGCCTGTGGTGGGGAATTTACCTGAAAACTTTATGTAGCGTCCTTATAAAATTCTGAACTCAATTATGAAGTTTGTTATTTAACGAATTTTCGTTTTTATTTATGCTATACACACACGGATCTTTTTATAAAATGCCTTTTTATTTTATGCCTAAAACGAGTATTTTCAATGAAATCCTAATATCAAATTTTTGTGTGAAATGCAATACATGTTCTATATATTATGCATTAAGAGAAATAAATATGTTTTCGTAAAAATAGTTTGTGTAGCCACTAATAAAGGATGGGTGAATGTAACGGATTAGACTTTTAGAATAGCTTTTTCGAAGCAACAAATTTAACAAATTGTTGGTACAAAGCGCATTTTCTACTTAAAGAAAGTAACAAGTAAAAGCGCCTCAGGAAACAGTCAATTGACACAAAGATCCAATTTGTTGGATGCAGCAACGGTCTGTCACGCAGAACAGTAAGAGGAATCAATAGTTTAAGGGTGGAGGCGCAATTACGAAAAAGCAAAAGGTCGCTCCAAGGACTTACTTTTTCTTCACACTCTTCTTGTAAATTCCCTGGAGCGAATCTTTCCATTAGCAGGAGAAGAATTTCCAAGTAACACTTGCCCTTAGCAACTCAAGTTACTTTAAGATCTGCCACGAACACAAATGTAGTTAAATATTTATTCATTGCTAAACATGTTTCACTTGAAAAATCCAATAATTTAAAATAAAATGAGGATATGATTGCAAAAACAGTCGTCAGTTTTAACAAAAATAATGTGATGTGTTCTATTCACACGAGCTTCTCTACCAGTTCTGCAACACACTATTCTATGAAAGAATATTTTTCTATCCATTAAAGCTAATCGAGATAAACATTAGCAGAATTTGTCTTATTACTTACCTCCTTTGCATAGAAGGGAAATAAGTTAATACACTAGGCCAAGTCGCCCTCCGTGGTGCAGTGGTTACCATGTTAACTTCATATACCCAAGTTTGCGGTTTCAAACCCGGCGGAGGATGGATTATTTTGGGCGTAAAATCCTTAGCATGGCTTCCTTCGGAAGGGAAGTAAAGCCGTTGGTCCCGTGTCGTAGATTTACGACAAAACCTCAAGCCTGAAAGAGAGGCCTCTGTGCAAAATTAAGCGGTCTTTCACGCCCAATTTAGAATGAGACGCTGAGAACCACAGTAATTAAAGAGCGTCCATAAATAACGTCATTTACATTTTACACTAGGCCAAAGAAACAGTCAAATTTTCTAAAAACGGATTGCTTAGTCACTGTCAGGATTAAAACAAAAGAAACACAAAAGATAACGTATTGTAAACTTTACACCATTAACCTGGAATACCTCGAAAATCGTTAACTCTACAAAAAAGCATTCATACATACATATAAAATTAATATATAAATTGCGTGCTTTAACGAGATCTACACCTTTGGTGTATTAAGATTTTGTGTATCTCTTACGATTTACCGATTATGTAAATTAAATTAAATTGAGTGTTATTTATGGGCCCACTTTAACTGCTGCGGTTGTTAGTACCGCGTTTTATATTGCGCGCGTAAAACCGCTAAATTTTGCTCAGAGTCCTCTTTATCCGGCTCGAGTTTCGTTTAGGTGCCATAAGTATACGACACGGGCCCAGTGACTTTTACTTCCCTTCCGAAGAGAGCCATGCTAAGGGGGTTTATGCCCCCCCCCCAAAAGCTGTCGTCCTCCCCCGACTTAAATCCGCGACCTAAGGAACTTGAGGCTAGGGTATTACCCCTAGACCACGGAGGACTAGCTACGCAAAAGTCATCTCCAGTGTGAAGAGTACTTCAGAGGCAAATTCGGGGGATGCGTTTCATTTGTAATAAAAATATCTTAAACATATGGCATTCTAATAAAACCGTTAAGAGCCATTTCTGAGAAAATCAGTACTTTCGAAAAATGTTCCATATAAAGAGTAGCTTAGGGGAATTTTTATCTTGAAACCTTCGTGACATATCCTTAGAAGATGAACTTAAATATTAAGTTTGATGACTTTTCGTTTTTGGGTTATGCTATTCATAGACGCACACGAATATTTTTGTATTTATTGTGGGTTCCTCAAAACATGTGTTTCATTTATGAATGAGAAGGAGCATGGATAATATTAGATATTTTCTCATGTCCTGCTCGTGCAGGAGAACGGAATTTCATAATCATTATATAGTGACCAGCTGTTAACAGATTTGGCTATTGCTTAAAGTATTACGCATTCCGCTCTGCCAGAAATAAGCTTTGGTAAGAATGGGTAAAAAGAGTCATATGAATATTTCACATTAGATGTTTTTCTAAAACCATCTTCTTTTATTTATTCTGAGAAGCTGAAATTGTGTACTGATGGAGAAACATTTAATCGAACGTTTTATAATAATATAATGAATGTTGGAGAAGATTGAAGTTCCGTGCACAAAATTAAATATCAGACTGGTGGGAAATATATTCAAATAATAACAAAAACATATGCTTAATGTGCTCAAGTGGCGAGTCATCTATTTTTTTATCTTCTCTAGCACGTATGTTCAATCTACATAGTAGATACAGAAGATATTGTATCCCACCCACAAATTGATACAGAATCTTCACCGCAAATGCATGCTTTAGAGGCCTCTGAATCCACAATAAAAGATTTTTAGAAAAAGATCGGAAAGTGTATGTGTGTATTTATGGACAGCATAACTATAAAACGAAAAGTCGGTTAAATACTAAAGTTGGTATTTTCCAAAAATGCGTCACGAAGATTTTCAGGGAAATCCCCCCCCCCCATCCCAAATACCCTTTTATGGATAATGTTTTGAAAAGTTTTATTTTCTCAAATATGGCTGTAGCGATTTTGATTAAAATATCAGATGTTTAAGATATGCGAACGAAATGTATATCCTGAATTTTCTGGGAATAGCCTCTTAAGACCTCTTCATTCTGGATGACTTTAGTATAACTTTTGTATAACCGGCAAATTGTAAGAGATATAAAAAAAAACCTATTGCACAAAAAAATTATATCTATTAAAACACGAAATTTATATCATATACATTTTTTTTTTTTTTTTTTTTTTTTTTTTGTATACTTAACCATTGCTGAGATATTGGTTTCGATTTTAAGTTACTTAAACTTAATTCAAAATCTTCTCGGGCTTCTAGCCAGGTAAAAACTTGGCTTGACACCAACGTTTCGAAGAAGTACATCTTCCTCGTCTTCAGGGTGAACGAGGAAGATGTACTTCTTCGAAACGTTGGTGTCAAGCCAAGTTTTTACCTGGCTAGAAGCCCGAGAAGATTTTGAATTAACACGTCGCCAGGAAAGCTTTAGTTCTTATTACTTAAACTTTTCTCAAACGGAAAGTCATTTTTCTTTTCTCTTTCTTTGGTTTGACTCCGGGAAACAAAGAGAACCGAGTTTCAATTGCTTCACATAGGATCGGTTTTTAAAAGATTTGACTTTCCCTTTAGCCTAGTGTGTCCTCTTATTTTTCCTTCTACATGCAAAGAAGCAACTAATAAGAACAATATTTATCTCGATTGGCATGACGTAAATCAAAGAATAATCTAATAATAATTTAATAATCTTATTAAAATAAGAAAAGTTTGTTTGCGGAATAGCAAAAGAAAGTCATGTGAATGGAAAACATTAGATTTTTTGTAACAACTTTATTTTCAGCATGTTACGTTACCTAATGTAATAGTACATGTGGTTATTTGAACATTTTGCAGTCGGCTTACCCAACCCATATTTAGGACTGACACCTCCCTAGGATTTATAAGGGGATGTCTAGGGGTCAGAAGCCTGTCGGAGAGCCAACGGTAAGAACCAGTGGTCGGCCCATAGTCAGGCATGAGAGCGAGGAAGTGGAAGATAGGGAAAGCAAGAGAAATGGATGATATGCAGGGTGATGACGGAACAATTGATGGAATGAATGGAGGAGAAACCGCAGGACCCGCCTTGACGCTGCTTTGTCCACCATAAATCCCACATGCGAGCACTTGGGATCGCACCCAGGCCACCTAGGAAGGAGGCATTATACCCACTTGGCCACGGCACCGTCCTGTTTGTAAATATTCAGATAATTTTAATAATATATTCTGTTATTACAATATTGGATAATATAGTAGTTTATCTTAATATAACTTTAAATATTCAATTCTAGCAACTGTTAGCAAAACAATATTTCATAGGAATAATTGATTCCATTAACAAAGTTCCAAATGTTGTCTTGTATAATGAAACCATATCACATTTTAGTGCTGGATATTTTCCCCCTCTCTTTTAAACCTGGAGTTTTAGCTCACTTCGTTCTTTCACCAACAGCTTGCAGACATATATAAGATGTTCTGATGGTTAATCACCTGCTTTGCAAGGGTATTCTGGACTTTCTATGATCTTGAAACGATAGTAATAAGAGCTGAGTCGTCCGAGATGAATGTAAAATTGGGTGTTAAGTGCTACTTTACTTTTATCCTTTATTTCTGGGAGTCACCTCCGTGGTGTAGTGTTAGGTTACAGGTTTAAATCTGGCGGAAGCAAAAATCCTCACGTGGCTTCCTTCGGAAGAGAAATAAAGTCGGTGGTCGCGTGTAATGTTCATTTGTACATAAAAGAATCCCATATCTTGAAAGAAGAAGATTCCTGGACAAGATGTTCTGCCATTTCGCGTCCACAAGCCATGCTTTCGTCCTGCAGTGCCATCTGTGGGCGACGAGCTGATCCCTCGTCACCATGGCGCAGAGTGGCGAACTCACGAACTAGAAATTCAAATCCGATCATGGGAGCATCGTAAAAATGCCTACAGGAAATGATATTACTATTTTTGGTAGGAAAGTTTTTGTAATTTGTTCTTTGGTGGCTGCTTTCCATTCCTTTTTCCATTTATTTATGCTTATTTCATGTATTTCTCTTGTTAAATTGCCTTTCGAAATGTTTACATAAATATTCTCTGTACCATCCATTTGAGACGCTACTGTTTCACAAGGTTTGCCATATATACCACGTAATTAACTGCATAATTAACCTTTATTTGCAGGTAGAGCGAGCGGTAGAGGAAAGCCAGCACGCTGACATCGTGGATTCTGCACCGTGAACAATCAACAAGAAGCCACGGATCCCTAGCAACGCAGCCCGAGGATCTACAAACAAAAGTAAGTCGAGTTTAGATCTTTGTTCCTTATGGCCGCATGCACCATTCGCGATCAAGATCCGCAGAGGCGTGTGGTTACATAATATGGCAAGCATGTCCAAATTAAAGGAACAAAAGCGAAAGCATAGTAACTCATCCATTCCGTGTGAAGCATTAGGGCATGCTGCTATGTGACGTAATGGAGTGTGTTTAAACATATGGTCTTCCTGACCTGATTTAATGTGGTATTTTTCTTCTTTTTTTAATACTTCAAATATGCTTTTACTTTGTACGAGTCCATCAATATCTTCTGCAAGGATGATTTACAGAGCATTAATGGTTAAACTAATTGATCATCGCGTGGTCTACGGTGATGCTGATTTTTAATATAATTTATTTTAAAGAAATTTTGCTTGCAAATGTATGTGGAGCCTACCATTGTTGCTAAACGTGATGCAGATAATCGCAATTGGAAAATGAATCATTAGGAAATGCTTCCAATGACTCCCAAGCTTTTTCTTTCGAAAATTTTACGTTTGTGCGATTTTGTAGAGCAAGTAGTTCTATTTGCAATTCACGCGAAGTCTTAAAATGTTATGAAAATGATACTGCCTTTCGAAGTATATGTGACTCAACAACATTTCTCCACCTTGATTGGAGTCGGGAGAAACAAGTTCTGTCGTCAGTACCTCACAAGAGCTACCTTTGGACGTGACTGATTTATGGTATGGAAAAAAGCGGAAGTGTGTTTTTATTTTTTTTTTTACATCGACACTGACACTGTCATAAAATTAATATTTTCCAATCAAGTTTTAATTAATGATTTTATTTACCTAAAAATGCCAGATTTCAGGAATTTATCTGCAATTTGAATATCTTTATTCAACTTGTGTACACTATTTCGGCCAGATAATCTTTGTACTATTTGCTACAAACTTTTCTGTTGAGAAGAATGTACTTTAATTCAAAATCTTCTCGGGCTTCTAGCCAGGTAAAAACTTGGCTTGACACCAACGTTTCGAAGAAGTGCATCTTTCTCGTCTTCAGGGATGTTGATCAGTTGTCAACTGATCAGTTCACCCTGAAGACGAGGAAGATGCACTTCTTCGAAACGTTGGTGTCAAGCCAAGTTTTTACCTGGCTAGAAGCCCGAGAAGATTTTGAATTAACACGTCGCCAGGAAAGCTTCAGTTCTTATTTTAAGAATGTACTTGACCAACAAAATAACTTGGTTCTACTTTTACTGTAAATGTCTTTATTCAAATGTTGCGTATAAGTTTTTATTTTTTTATCGAGTTCTCTTATGCTCGAGTTTTCCAAAATTTTCGATTATTTTTTCTTCTTTAAACCAAGAGAAACTTGATTTAATATCACTCACATAAGTTCACTATTCAAGTTTGAAGCCTTCTTGGAATATGGTGCAAAATCAAATCTTGTTTGGGGATAATATATATTTTTCTATCTCTCTCTCTCTCTCTCTCTCTCTCTCTCTCTCTCTCTCTAATGTCGATTGAGCTTAATGGAACAGTAACAGTATAACAAAAAGGAAAGGAAAGAAAAACTCCATGACAGTTTAGCATTATTTAAACTCATTTGTAAAGACAGCTATAGGTATTGCATCTTTATGTTCTATCTTTTCTTGAAACGAAGATACTTTTGTTTTCTTCCATTGCACTTTGAACATGTGTATGCATCTGCTTCTACAAAGGTGAACAATTGGGTGAACATTGTGCATTTGGTAGAATTTCCCTGCAATAATCGGTGCGCTCAACCAAAGTGAGCACCTGCTTTCTGATTGCGATCAACTAAACTTTGGTGAACTGGTGCAATGTTGTGTGTTCATTCTACTGGTCACATTCTTATCCTGATAAGGTGAAGGTCCTCGAAGTTTTTTAACGAAAATAATGCTTATGTCCATTAGGGTAACAAAATGATTTGTACCTGCTTCTTTTTGTTATCTTCTATTTGACTTTACTTGACTATCGAAGTAATGCAGCGCTTTGTAATTGTCCTTAACACTGAAACTAAAGGATTAGTTATTTCATCCTCTATCACTAATGTTTTATTAGGCATGCCCCTTTAATTAGGGACATTAGTTTATTGACTAAGTTTTATTTAGAAAAATCTGATGTGTACCATTCACATGACTTTCTCCATATCCCTGCAACAAATAATTCTTAAAAAGCTTATACTTCTATTTACTTTATGCTAATCAGAAAAAAGTAGCAGAAATAGTCTTATTACTCGCTTCCTTGTAAGTAGAAGCGAAATAAGGGACAACCGTAGGTTAAAGTGATAGTCAAAAGCTGGTTGCTATGTCAATGAAGTTCCGTTGGTTATATGGATAGGAGTTGACAAGAGAAAAGTATGTTTTTCATAGCAGAAACCAAAAATAAGGAATGTCACAAAAACGACGAACTCCACGAAAAAAATGTGTATAACATAAATTGTGTGCTTTAAAGTGCTCTACATTTTTTGTGTAGTAAATTTTTGTCCATCTCTTACGGTTTAGCAGTCATTCAAAATTTAGTAAAATTCATCCAGAATAAACTACTCTTCAGAGGCTACTCCCAGAAAATTCAAGATATACATTTCATTTGTCAGGTAAATATGTTTAATATTCGAAATTTTAATCAAAATCGTTAGAGCCATTTTTGAGAAAATCAAAATTTTCGAAAAAAGTTCCATGTAAAGGGTAGTTGGGGGTGGGGGGATTTTTCTCAAAATCTTCGTGTCGCATCCCTGGAAGATACTAAACTTAAATACCAAGTTTGGTATTTTACCGACTTTTCGTTTTTGAGTTATCGTGTTCACAGACACACGGACACACACACACACACACGGACCTTTTTGTGAAAATGCGTTTTTTGGATATTGGGGACCCTAAAACATATATTTCCGGTGAAATCTCGGTATTGAATTTTTGGGTGGAGTGCAATACTTTCTCTATACACTATGTACATAGTGCGTATGCAGAAATTAAAAATGGTCATTTGCGTTTATCAAACTCAGAAATGTATATATTTTCTTACCCAGTACTTCACACTTGGGAATGTATTGAGAGACGGTCTGATCCGTTTTACTTTCTCTACACGTACAATGTACATAGTGTATAAAGAAGGTATTGCACTCCACCAAAAAATTCGATACCGAGATTTCACCGGAAATATATGTTTTAGCGTCCCCTGTATCCAAAAAAAAGTATTTTCAGAAAAAGGTCCTTGTGTGCGTGTGTCAGTGTGCCAGTGTGTCCGTGTGTCCATGTATCTGTGGACACGATAACTCAAAAACGAAAAGTCGGTAAAGTACCAAACTTGGTATTTAAGTTTAGTATCTTCCAGAGCTGCAATACGAAGATTTTAAGAAAAATCCAAACTACCCTTTACATGGAACTTTCTTCGCAAATTTTGATTTTCTAAAAAATGGCTAACGACTTTGATTAAAATATCGTATATTAAAGATATTTACCTGAAAAATAAAATGTATATTTTGAATTTTCTGGGAATAACCTCTGAAGACTACTTTATTCTGGGTCAATTTTACGGAATTTTGCATAACCGCTAAACCGTAAGAGATGGGCAAAAACTTACCACACAACAAATGTAGAGCACTTTAAAACACACAATTTATGTTATATACATTTTTTTTGTGAAGTTGATTGTTTTTTAGATATTTCTTGTTTTTGGTTTCAGCTTTGAAAAACATACTTTTCTCATACAGGAATTTGTCAACTCCTGTCCATACAAACAAAGGAACATCAGTCACATAGCAACCAACTTTTGACAATCACTTTAACCTATGGTACACCCTTATTGCAGAGATGTAGAGAAAGTCATGTGAATGGAACACATCAAATTTTTATTACATAGTCTTTATGCGTAATATACATGTCCCGTCAAGAGGCCGGTTTATATCGGTGTAGCTGCAGATCCATATTTACCTTTGCAGGTTCGATATGTATAGGATTTACAAAAATGTCAAATGGTCCAGACAAATGGTCCAGTCTTTAGATTTTCTGATAAGGGAATATAATTATAAATGTACTAGTTCTTATTTCTACTTTGTAGAGATTGCAAAGAAAGAATATGATATAACTATCCTTGTAGGAGTACCTTTCACGGTACCAACGGTTTTAATTGCATCTTAAAATGTCACTCTCTCTTAATTTTGTTACTTATCAGTTAACCTCATTTATTTATTGATTTACTCCCTTTAACAGGGCAAAAGTCGTAACTACAGAAAGTATTTGATAACACGGAAATTCAGAACCTTATTATACAGGCTCAGGATCTCCCATGACCAGTTTCCAATTTTAACTCTGCCTTGGCCCGAAGTGGTTGCTAATACCTGCGTATTTATGGATATACACTTATCACATACTCCGAAATGCCACATCTTGTGCGTATGTGGAAGGCCGGGGATTACAGAAAGTAATTTTTAACAAGGAAAGCCAAATCTTTATTATACAGGCTCAGAATCTCCATGACCGGTTTCCAGTTTTAACTCTGCTCTGGTTGCTAATACCTGCGTATTACATGGATATATACTTATCACGTACTCCGAAATTCCACATCTTGTGCCGTATATGGAAGGCCAGAGACCAGTTGTATAAAGGATCACTGTAAATACATATGTTCCCTCCATTCCAGTCGCCCTCCGTGGTGTAATGGTTACCATGCTAACTTCATATACCCAAGGTCGCGGGTTCAAACCCGGCGGAGGACAATGAATTTTTTTGGGCGTAAAAATCCTTAGCATGGCTTCCTTCGGAAGGGAAGTAAAGCCGTGGATCCCGTGTAGTAGATTTACGGCACGTAAAAGAACCTCAAGCCTGATAAGAGAGGCCTCTGAGGAAAATTAAGCGGTCTTTCACGCCCTATATAGAATGGGACGCTGAGAACCAAAGCAGTTAAAGAGCGTCCATAAATAACACGCCATTTCCATTTCCATTCCTCCGCACGCTTATACCTTGCCAAGATGTGCAGCCATGCCTCTTCCTCTTAAAACTGGGTCAGATTACCCTCCATTTTTATCCCAATCTAACCTACTTGAGCCCCTGTCCAACGAGGTCTTGTTTTGGTGTGTTAGTCTACATTTGACTGCAAGTTTAGCTCAGATTGCACTTCCAACTAAACCTTTTACGTGCATTGTGTAATTATTTGTTGCCTTTTAGCGCTAAAATCGTCATAGCAACCCTTGGCGGCGTTTTACACAAAATCAACACGGCGGCGTGCCAAATCAGTGCTTCTGGCTCGAACTGAAATGTTCATTGGATTATCATAAGTTATACCACGGGGGAGTTGAGTTTCGTCGATAGCTGTCCGAACGTTTGGCAATTATATGACTAATATCGACCTCCCTCGTGGTGTTGTACAAGCCTGTTTACCAAAGGAAGCATGTAATAAATAACATTAATAAAATGAAAACAACACAGATATATATAATATAGATTTAGTATATTGCAGGGAAAGTACCTATGGTATTCACCCCAAAGGCTCGGTGTCGAGATTTCACCGGAAATATATATTTTGAGGTCCCTCAAACACAAAAAAAGACACTGAAAGATCCATGTGTGTCCCCAATGTATGTGTTTGTGTATCTGTGAGTGCGCGCGGCTTGTGTGTTTCTGTGAACAGCATAACTCAAAACAAACGTTCCGTTCAATACCAAACTTTATGTTTTAATTTAAGCATGTATCAATGCGCCAAAAAGATTTAAAGAGAAATACTCCCACCCCATTTACCATAAACATGGAATAATTTTTCACATTTGTTTTTAATTTATATGAGTATATTGTGTTTTGAGATCGCGTAGGCCATGACGGTTATTACAATGCGCTTTGTACTTAAATTGGTTATATAACAGCAACTGTGGACAAGTTAACCCCAGTAAGTACTAAGAACAACCAGACTATAGTGTGGAACCAATTCTTGGAATTCTGTGCAGTGAGAAATTATAAAATTGGTGGCTTAGTTACTAACAAAGAGACTTATTCTATTTTACATGTGCCTACGCGAACTCACACAATGTTTTTGGGAGAATGACATTCAGATTCTTTAGCGATGGAATTTTGAAACGTCCAAACTTTTTTTTATCCCTATTTACTTTAAACTCACTGGCGGCAATTAATCGACGACTTTCATTGCAGGACAGACTCTATGAATTTAAAGAACATTAGGTTATTTATAAATGTTTACTTTCCCTACACATACTATGAACATAGTAGGCACAGAAGGTCAGTGAAATAAAGTCAACCCAAAAATCTATTCTAAAAATTTCATCGGAAATATATATTTTGAGGACTCATGGATCCAAAATAAGTATTTTTAGAAAAAGAGCAGTGTGTGAATGTTTTTATGGTGTGTGCTTTTGTGTCTGTGGATAGTAACGAAAAGTCCGTTAACTGCTAAAATTGTTATTTAAATTTAGTATCTTCCAGATGTGCAAAAAAGATGTTTAGAAAAATCCCCCAACCTCAAACTAACTTTACATGACATTTTTTTGAAATTTTGTAAAAGGCTCTGACGATTTTAACTAAAATATATTAAAGATATTTACATTACAAATAAAATTTATATACTGAATCTCTTGGAATAGCCTTTTAAGTTCTCTTCATCCTAAATGACTTTTGCATAAATGATAAACAGTAAGAGCTAAACAAACACTTGCCGCACAAAAAACGTAAATTTCATCAAAACACACCATTTATGTCCTATACATTTTTGTTGAGGAACTTGCCATTTCCGAGATATTCCTTGTCATTGGTTTCAATTTTAAAATACTTATACTTTTCACAAACAAGAAGTCGTCCGTGTTTATTTTGTTTTACTCCTGGCCATGCAAAGGAGCGAATTTCACTTACAACCGCATATTGACAGCTTTTAAAAGGTTTTACTATCGTTTTAGTCTAGTGTATTCCCTTAGCTTATTCTACTTATAAGGAGCTATAAAGTAAATTATAAGAGCATTTCTCCTAATGTTTATTTCGATTAACATGCAATAGATAGATGAATAAGCTTTTTAACATTAATGTTTTAAAGAGATGTAGAGAAAATCATGTGAATGCAACAGATAAGATTTTTTAATAGTTTATCTTTTATGGACATATCGAGGGCTTTGCTTTAGAAACAACTGCTGGTGTTTTTCTCGAAGAATTGTATGGCTTCTTAACATTGTTTTCTTTCTCTCTCAATATTATACTGTTAAACATACACATTCACTCCCACATGCAACTTCTGACTCTGTGGGGGAATGATTCTGGATAAGAAATGTTGCCCTTCCCAGCCGGTAATCGAAACCGGTACCTCTGAGTGAGAAACAGTCTTTTATCAATTTTGTAAGAGGTGGTAAAGGCAGTTATTGAATTTTTGATGAACCATTTTACTGATTCCTGGCTCTTTATCTAACGCATTCTCACATACATGATGATTTGACACAAAATGAGTGACATATCATGTCAATGAACGACATCACAATATTCTCACCCTATACTCCGGTATATTAGATTATAGAAATCCTAGTTTAAACGTTTTAAACTGAGATTAATGTTTCAAAAGGATATTCACGTCAATATCGTATTTTACAAACTCACACCGATGGTAAAAGGGTAGAATATAACCTTGTTTGTATCAAATTGATTGTATTAGGACATTAATTTACTGACATATGCTTAGTTTAAAAGCGTTGCCGATTATTTTGAAATTTCAGTTGTTTCCACATTCATAAGTAAAAAAAATGTAGACGTCTTCAAAACACACAATGTATGACACATTTTTGTTAAGATAACCATTTCCGAAATATTCCTTGTAATTTGTTTCAATCTTAAAACACTTATACTTTTCTCAAATGGGAAATCGTCATCTATTTTTTTACCCCTGGCCATGGAAAGAGAACCGAATTTCAAACTCAGTTGCACAGCGGCATCTTTTAAGGAATTTGACTGTCGTTTTAGCCCTTAGTTCCCTTTTATCTATAAGGAACAAAGTAATAAGATAATTTCTGATAATGTTTATCTCGATTAGCCTGAATTAAACAGAAGAAGGATGTTTTGTAAGAAGTTCGTTTACATATCTGTTAGAGAAATGCATGTGAATGGAGCATCACTTCATCGGGAGATCCGTGGTTCAAATCCCGGCTATGGCACTGAACTTTCAGTCTGACTCTACCTATCCAACTCCACGGCTTGTATGAAAAACAATTAAAACCAATTTTTTAAATTTATGTTTTTCTCAAAAATGGCTCTAACGATTTCGATTAAAATGCCATACACTAAAGATATTTACATTACACATTAAATGTACACCTTAAATTTTCTGGGAATAGCTTTTGAAGACTTGTTCGTTCTGGAGAACTATGCTGAACTTTGCATAACTAGTAAACCGTAAGAAATGCAAAAAAACTTCTATATTAGATATCTTACTTAATGCAGATCTCGTTAAAACGCACAATTTATATTATACACATTTTTGTTGTAGAGTTGACAGTTTCCAAAATATTCCTTGTTACTGATTTCAAGTTTAAACTAGGTAACTTTTTTCAAACGGGATTATCTTTCCTTAATCTCGCTTTTATTTTTACTACTGGATTTGCAAAGCGAACCGACATTAAATTGTTCACATGGAGACCAGCTTTTAAAAGCTTTAAACACATTTCCCTTCTGCTTACAAGGAATCAAGAAGGAAGACCATTTCTGGTAATTGTAAGAATAGTTTGTTTGTAGAACGGGTGGAGAAAGTCAGATTTTTACTGCATTTTAATTGATATCTCCCCGTAAGGACAATTAAATATATAAACATCACGTTATGATGTTGTACGTAGGGGATTTCACATGTTTTTTATTTTCTTATTATTTATATAGCCCTCTTTAACATCTAAGGTCATAACGGGGGCTTTGCATTAGAAAGAACTCGTTGTTTGTAGGTTCTTTACGTTCCACACACACACACACACACACACACACACACACACACACATTCTTCCAGACTCTGTGGGAAATAGGAAATAATTCTGGTTTAAGAAAAATTCCCTGCCCAAATCGGGAATCGAACCAAGGGTTCGCTAACCGCTCACCATGGAGGCAGTCGTAGATATGAGTGAAGAGAAATTGGCTTCTTTCTGTAGATATTGTTTTGTTCCCCAAAAAGCCTTCAAGTCACGCACATACGTGTACAGCGTCACATTTTGACTTGGAGCAGTTTCCATTTAATATCGTGAAGAAAGAGGATCCTCCAGGACATCAGCAGGCGTGCATTATAATGAAGTCGTTAGCAATAAGGGGAAAACTTGCGGAGGTGCCATTGTTTTAACACACTGCTGAAAAAATAATAATCAGAAGCGGAGAGTGATGTTAACAAGTAGTTAGAGCCCAGAGAATGTACTAGAAACGTGAACCTTGTCCTTTCTGGTATTTCTGATTATAACGTACCCTTCCGGCGACCTAGTTAAATGAGGGTTGGCGTCGTATTCTTCCCTTCACTATCTACTAACTTTTTCTGCAGTATGGGTTACCGTGCCACAGCGTTCAACTAACCGAACGGTATCGTTCAGTATCGTTTGGCCCGCATTCGGGAGGTCGTGGATTTGATCCTATGGTTGGCCTACTGACCCATGAGTTTTTCGTGGGTTCCTCTGGGTTGTTAGGTGGGTTCAAGTAGCACCAGTTTATTATCATGAGCCGCCTCTGACTTCGGCATTCTTAACCGACCTATGTCAGGTAGAGGAAGTAAGCTACGGTCAAAAATTCGATTATAGAGTTAATATGTACACTTTGGTGGATAAAAAGTCGCACCTTCCCCTAAATTACAATGGTGTTGTTCTGCCTGTAAGGTTTCAACTTTAAGTAGCAAAAATTTGACTTCTCCCAGCTGGTATCAGCTCTTCTCAGGCCTGAACCGTCTGGGTAGTGTGGTGGTAGCGTGTCTGCCTCACATTCAAAAGGTCGTGAGTTCGAATCTCACTTATGGTGAGTTACCTGGATAAGGTTTTTTCAGGATTTACCCTTATCCTGAGAAGACAAATGTCAAGTAACTTCAAGCTCCATGGACCCCGAAATCATTTGAGCATCATTTCACCAATTTCATTCATCGTCCGATATGACCAACCAGGTTAAAGGACGTTAAACTACAATAAAAAAACAACAACAAAAAAACAACAAAAAACAAAAAAGAAAACGACATTATAATCGTTGTGAAATATCTTTTACTTTCTGTATACGTACTACGTACATAGTGTATAGAGAAGGTATTGCATTGCACCCAACAATTCGATACCGAGATTTCACCGGAAATATCTGTTTTGAGACCCCCTGAATCCAAAAAAAGCACTTTTAGAAAACTGTCCGTGTGTGTGTGTGTGTGTGTGTGTGTGTGTGTGTGTGTGTGTGTGTGTGTGTGTGTGTGTGTGTGTGTGTGGGCAGCATAGCTCAAAAACGAAAAGACCATTAAATACCAAACTTGATATTTACGTTTCGTATCGTCCAAGGGTGCGACGCGAAGATTTTCAAAAAAAATCCTCCCACCCCAAACTACCCTTTACATGGAAAACATTTCGAGAATTTAGATTTTCTTAAAAATGGCTCTATATAACTTTGATTAAAATATGTCTATTAAAAATATTTACCTGAAAAATAAAATGTATATCCTGAATTTTATGGGAGTAGCCTCTGAAGACTACTTTATTCTAAATGAATTTTACGGAATTTTGCATAACTGCCAAACCGTAAGAGATGGACGAAAACTTAAAAACACAAAAAATGTAGAGCATGTTAAAACACACAATATATGTATATAATTTTTTTTCGCGGAGTTGATCGTTTTTTAGATATGCCTTGTTTTTGGTTTTAGCTTTGAAAAAAATACTTTTCTCATACAGGAATTTGTCAACTCCTGTCCATACAACCAAAGGAACTTCAGCCACATAGCAACCAGCTTTTGATTATCACTTTAACCTATGGTACTCCCTTATTTCGCTTCTACTAACAAGGAAGCAAGTAATAAGACTAATTTTTTGTCAATTAGATGAAGTAAATAGAATAATTTGCTGCAGAAAGTCATGTGAATGAAACACATCAGATTTTTTTTTTGGATCGCATGGCATCTCTATGAAATAATTGCTAAGAATGATATCAAGGAACGCACCAATCGCAGCAAAGTGAGCATAATTCAGTACTCTAGGCGAATGGTAAAGAATTATTTGCATGTGCCGTTTCACAAAACAACAGCTACAATGCTAGCTCACATGAGAGCACTGGCTCAGCCACAGAACCATAAAAGAGGGTTATAGGAGCGTGCTCTTCATGCCCTGTGGAGAGGTTCTCTATAAGATTACCTCCCTTAATGAGTCTTTTTGAGTTACCTTCTGTTATGAGAATAAACATACGGCCCAAACATATCAACAAATATAATTATAATACATGTTATATACAGGCTGTTTCAAAAATACGGGGCATAATTTCAGGTATGTATTTCCCACATGAAGACAATCAAAATAGTTCATTATAACATGTGTCCGGAAATGCTTCATTTCCGAGTTATGGCCTTCACAACATTGGAATTCACTGGAACGTTTTTCATTCCGCAGGTCTTTGCCTGCAAAGGAGTTATGAGGGCGCTCTGATAGTTCATTCTGAGAAAGGTTACATTCAGTGTTCTTTAGGCGTTAAGACTGTGCGACATGTATTCAAATCAAGAGCTGGCAGAGATACACTTCATGTACGGTAAGGCGGACGGCAATGCTGCGCTGGCTCGTCGTTTGTACCAGGAGAGGTACCCACAGCGACAATGTCCAGATCGGAAGACATTTGTACGTCTCCATTCCCGTCTGTGCGAGTATGGAACATTCACCTCTCCTGGTTTGGGAAGGGGAGGACCAAGATCTACAACCCCAGAAGTGCAGGAGGAGATTCTGGAGGCTGTGGACAGGACTCCTTCTATCAGCACACGACGGTTAGCGTTGCAAGTCAATGTTCCTCATACGACTGTCTGGAGACTGTTGAACGAGTATCAATTGTATCCTTATCATTTGCAACGTGTACAGGCCCTGTCACCAGCAGATTACCCTGCATGAGTTAGGTTCTGTCAGTGGTTCTTGCAGCAGTGTGGTGTAAATCCGAACTTTTCTGCCGACGTATTATTTACAGATGAAGCACAGTTCACAAGAGATGGCATAACAAATTTCCACAATCAGCATGTATGGTCGCATGAAAACCCACGTGCAACTGTTGTATCTCATCACCAGGTGCGGTTCTCCCTCAACATGTGGGCCGGTATCATTGGTGATCGATTAGTTGGACCCCGTGTACTTGTAAACAGACTTACGGGGCAGGCGTACACAAGCTTCCTGGAAAACACCATACCTGACGTTTTCGAAGACACTCCACTGATCAATCATCAACACATTCACTTCTTGCATGATGGCGCTCCTGCACACTTCAGTCTTACGGCTCGCCGGTACTTGGATCGAAGGTTTCCTGATCGATGGATAGGTAGAGGTGGCCCAATTGCTTGGCCTCCACGCTCACCTGATCTGAACCCTCTCGATTTCTACTTGTGGGGCCATTTAAAATCATTGGTTTATTCGTCTCCGGTGCCGGATTTGGAATCCCTTCGGAATCGAATTGTGGCAAGTTGTGAGATCATACGCAACACTCCTGGAGTTTGGGATCGTGTTCGCAGGTCAATGAGACATCGATATGAGGTCTGTATTCAAGCAGGAGGTGGACATTTTGAACATCTTCTGTAATGACAACAACCTGCGGAAAGAAAAACGTTCCAGTGAATTTCAATGTTGTGAAGGCCATAACTCGGAAATGAAACATTTCCGGACACATGTTATAATGAACTAACGTGATTGTCTACATGTGGGAAATACATACCTGAAATTATGCCCCGTATTTTTGAAACACCTGTATACTGTAAACCCCGTAATTACGCAGAATATGATTTATTAAGTATGAAAAAGCAATTTTGACATACTTTAATAGACAATACAATAAATGAATGTTTCTGAATATTCGGGTGGAATGCTGTGCAAAATGGACAAGAGATCATTTCTTATGAAAAAATATTCGATGGTTAATTGCCGTGCACTCTTACTGCTAATTATGACATTTTTATTTGCCATGTTTACTACTGAACACCTCTCTATACACTGCATAGAATTCAAAGAAAGATTATTATAGTACGTGAGGTTTATGTTGAAACAAGGCCATTTTTCTTCTACCTGACTGGTCTAGAGGATGGACTACTATGGTGGCCCGGGTGATGGAAAACCCTGTCCATACTCATCCTTCACAGCCTATTACTTTCTCAGCATCAGCTGTAATTGTGCTACTACCAGTTGTACTTGTTTTCTGGCAATAAAATATGGAAAATGTACTGATATCTTTCGCCTTCCTTGCTTCGCTGGCTTGAGCATTATTCCAAGCGGGTGTTGGGAAACGAGGGAAGTCTTTGTAATCAGAAATTGAGATTAAGCAGTGAAACTTTACCAACTTGCATGTGGAAGTACTGATATCCCTTTCTGCTTATAATGTTTCCAGTGAGAGCAAAATAAATAAAAGGATAAAACACTTTGACAGGAAGCCTTTTGAAAGTGTGAATTTCTTTCAAGAAAAGGCGGCCAGATAATGTTGATCGTAGGGGTTTTCTAGGTAAACTGCTCGAGCCCTCGGCCACCGAATACAGTTAAACTAATATTTTCTCATGTGAATGAAAATTATGCTTTTAAAATATTCAAAATTTTACAATTTATTAACAATATTTGTGTTATTATTTACCCTAAAAATCGCTAATAGAAGCGTTAAAGTGGGTCAACTCGTACAGTATTAATGTGGGACGTTCTGCAACTTTACAAATAGAGCCTAATGAGGTGATAGCGTTAAAATTGGGAGTTTAATCACGGGGCTTTACTGCGTATATATACAGGCCCACATGATTTTAAAAATAGTGAATTATAAATAATAAGATTTATGCTTGTGTATATAATTGTATTTTACGTGAGTGAATGCAGAATTGGGAATGAATGTCTCTTGTATTTATTCACCGTAATCCTCGCAACATAGAGAGATAATGAACAGAAAGATCTAAAATATAAAGTTATGAATTGTAAGGAATACATTGGAATGCTTTTGTCTCATGATCTCTGGATTTGGAAGCTACTTTGCTAACCACCACTCCATGGAGGCAGTCAGTGTAGGCATTTTACAAAAACTACCTTAAGTCATAACAATTGATTTTAATGAGAGAAAATGGCGCCGCCGAATATCATCAGAATTGGGTATGAAACCAACGACTATTGTAAAATTCCTTAAAATATGTCCTAACTTAAACAGAATTTCCCATATCAGCATACTGAGTCTAAGTTAGAAAGCATTTAGTATCTTGAGTTTGTTGATCACACAAAAGTTTATTTACATTTCCGTTCCAACAATGTTCCTAAAATAGTTCTTTCTTCGCTATTATAGCTGTTATCCATTACATGAACCTTGAATTGTACTGTCTGTACAGTATTTTCCTCGCAGAAAACTCAAAACAATTTCAACTTAAATTTGTTTTAATACTAAGTAACCAAGAATCCAAACCATGCTAAAAACTTCATAATTGAAGAAACTCACGTACAAAAAACAAAACAACTCGGAAATTTCTCCCTATTTAGGACTATAAATACAATAATAAGCTGACATTTCTTAACATGTAATGTACCTATTCCAACTCAGTACAAGCTACGACACCAGCTTTCTCGAGCTTTGTTTCAAAAAAAAGTTCAATTCATAATAATTTTCTCTACACGTTCTATGTATAGAGAAGGTGTTGTATTCCACCAAAAGTTCGATAGCGAGACTTCACCAGAAATATGTTTCGATGTACCCTGAGTAAAAAAAACGATTTCTAGAAAAAAGTCCGCGCGCGAGCGTGTGTGTGTGTGTCCGTGTGTCTGCGAACACGATAGCTCAAAAACGAAAAGTGGGTAAGATACCAAAGTTGGTATTTAAGTTTGGTATCTTCCAGGGATGCGACACGAAGATTTTGAGAAAAATCCGCCACCCCAAACTACCCTTTACATGGAACTTTTTTCGAAAATTTTGATTTTCTCAAAAATGGATCTAACGATTTTGATTAAAATTTCGTATATTAAAGATATTTACACGATAAATAAAATGTATATCTTGAATTTTCTAGAAATCGCATCTGAAGACTACTTTATTCTGAATGAATTTTACGGAATTTTGAATAACTGCTAAACCGTAAGAGACGGACAGAAACTTACAACACAAAAAAAATGTAAAGCACCTTAAAACACACAATTTATGTTATATACATTTTTTTCGTGGAGTTGATCGTTTTTTAGATACTCCATGTTTTTTTGGTTTCAGCTTTAAAAAACATACTTTTCTCATACAGGAATTTAACAATTCCAGTTCATACAAACAAAGGAACTTCAAAGACATAGCAACCAACTTTTGACTATCACTTTAACCAATAGTACTCCCTTATTTCTCTTCTACTTACAAGGAAGCAAGTAATAAGACTATTTCTGCTGATTTTTTCTCGATTAGTATGAAGTAAATAGAAGCATAAGCTTTTTAACCATAATTTATTCAGAGATATAGAGAAAGTCATGTGAATGGAACACATCAGATTTTTGTCATTCTGTTCATGCACATGGATCTTTCTGATACAGAGCTTAATTTTACCTTTTGTACTTGGTACGTAGCTAGAAAAGCTATTGCGCTCCACCCAAAAATTTAATACTGAAATTTCACCGGAAATACACGCTTTAGGGTCCCCTGTATCCAAAAAAAAAGAGAAGTTTTTTTTTTGAAAAAGTTCCGTGTGTACATATGTCCGTGAATCTGTGAACACGGTAACTCAAAACCGAAAAGACTGTAAAATACCAGATGTGGTATTTAAGTTTAATATATTCCAAAGATGCGACACGAAAGTTTTGAGGAAAATCCCCCTTACCGCAAACTACCGTTTACATGCAAAAATTGTCGAAAATGGCTGTAACAATTTTGATTAAAATAACTATATTAAAGATCAAGGCAAATAAATTTTATATTTTGAGTTTTTAGAGTATAGCCTCTGAAGAACTGTTAATTCTGAACTTTGCTGAAAATTGCATAATTGTAAATTGTAAGAACTTACTTTAAAAAATGCAGATCTCTTTAAAAACTCACGATACATGTCATATATATCGTGAGGTTTTGGCCCACTTTAAGATATTCCTTGTTATTGATTTGTTTAAAAATGCTTTAACTCTTCTCAGAGCGGAATTTGTCAACTCCTGCAATGCAAAAAAAAATATTTCAACCACATGTCAACCAGCTTTTAAAATATTTGACTCTCGCTTTAGCCCAGTGTTGCGCTAAAACTTCGGCAGCAAATATTTGATTGGTGCACCTCTTATAGTTTAGACAGAAAAAGTGAAATGGCATTTCATTTTTCGAAATGCTATTGTAATGGCTGTATTACAAATTCTCACCGCAAACGGCTACTGAAGCGCAAATGACGTAATTATGAACCTGTGGGTGCGTATTTGTTTGCTTTTCCCCTTTACATAAAGTTCCTTTAGTCGAGATATTGTACACGCGTTAGCAGCGTGGAGCCGGTTTGAGGACTGAATAATTCTGTGGGGTAATGAACTGACGTCACACAGGCGGCGAGCAAACAACATTTCAACAATCAATCACGCGCTATTCAATTAGGTAGCGCGCTCTTGTCGTGAATATCGTTTCTTGCCTGCTTAGGTGTGTACCAAGTGACAAACAGGCCTGTGGAGTTGATATAAGATGGATTGGTGTATTAGAGGGTTTCAAATAATTTACCACGGCCTCGTGTTGCACATGCGCTTGTTGATGACGTTCAGAAGTAAATACAGTGTTGCCAACTGACGGCGAGAGTAGAGCAAACGTGAGCGAGTAGTCGAGAACAGAGAACATCGCTGCATAAACGCTGCAATACAATGTATCGATAGAATCGACTAATTAAACGTAGTAACCTTTCTTCTTCTTCTTCTCCTCCTTCTTCTTCTCCAAATTAGAAGCATTTAACCTCTTGCGGCTCCTTTATTTGTTGTATTTAACTTTTTGCTTGTCGGCCAATATTCCTATGTTAGGTACGTGTTTAGAAACTATTTTTTTAAATTTATTTAGCTCATGCATTGTAATGCACAGCCATCATTTTTACTTTCTCTACTAAGTACATATTAGGTAAAGAACATATTGTATTCCAGCCAAAAATTCGATACTGATATTTCACTAAAATACATGCTTTGAGAAACCCCTAAGTCCTCCTCCCAAGACCCGTGATTGTGTGTCTGTGTGCGCGTGTGTGTGAGCAGCATAACTCAAAAACGAAAAATTCTAAATTTGGTATTTAAATGTAATATCTTCCAAGAATGCGTCATGAAGATTTTCCGGAGAACCCCTCACCCCACTTTATGTGGATTGATTTTGGAACACTGGCTTTCTCAAAAATGTATCGATTTTGATTAAAATACCGCATATTAAAGATACTTATAGACAAATAAGCTTTATATCTTGAATTTTCTGGGAAGAGCCTCTTCATTCTTGATCACTTTAATGACAAACACCTACATACTAGACAAAAAATCTGATGTGTTCCATTCACATGACTTTCTCTACATCTCTGCAACAAATCATTGTTAAAAAGCTTATGCTAATATTTACTCCATCCAATCGAGAAAAAATAAGCAGAAATATCTTATTACTTGCTTCCTTGTAAATAGAAGCGAAATAAGGGAGCACCATAGGTAAAACTGATAGTCAAAGACTGATTGCTATGTAATTGAAGTTCATTTGTTTGTATGTACAGGATTTGACAAATTCTTGCATGAGAAAAGTATAAGTTTTTCAAAGCCGAAACAAAAAACAAGGAATATCTTAAAAACGATCAATTCCACAAAAAAAATGTATATAGCATAAATTGTGTGTTTTAATGCGCTCTACATTTTTTGTATGTTAAGTTTTTGTCTATCTCTTATGGTTTAGTAGTTGTGCAAAATTCCGTAAAATTAATCCACAATAAAGTAGTCTTCAGAGGCTATTCCCAGAAAAGTGAAAATATGCATTTTATTTGTCAGGTAAATATCTTTAATATACGAAATTTTAATCAAAATCGCTAGAGCCATTTTTGAGAATATAAAAATTTTCGAAAATTTTTCCATGTAAAGTGACTTTTCGTTTTTGAGCTATCGTGTTCACAGTCACACGGACACACACACGGACCTTTTTCTGAAAACACTTTTTTGGATACAGGGGACTCTAAAACGTATATTTCCGGTGAAATCTCAGTGCAATACCTTGGGTGGAGTACAATACCTTCTCTATACACTATGTACATAGTACGTGTAGAGAAAGTAAAAATGTAGATCGTTACAACACAATTATATACGTTTTACTTATGGAGTTAATCTTTCCGACAGATACATTCTAGTTGGTTTATTCAATTTTAAAACACTTAAACTTTCCTCAAACAAGAGTTTGTCTGTCTCTCTTGTTTTACACCTGGTTATGCACAGAGAACCTAATTTTATCCAACTCTCAACCAGCTTTTAAAGGATTTGTCTATCGGTTTAGCCTAGTGTATTCCCTTATTTCCCTTCTATATATAATTAACTAAGTGTTAAACAATTTCTACTAATGTTTATATTGATTTTTTAAATAGATAGACGAATAAGCTTTTGTAAAACTATTTCGTTACAGAATAGATAGTGAAAGTCAGTAAATCAACACTTTATATGTAGGCTGAACAAAAATAATAGAATATTGAACAAAACTTTTAAATTGATCAATATAATTATGTGTTGAGTGTTTTGTTTCTCATAGGAGGTTGAGAGCCACCAGACGCATAAGGAGTAACATCTCATTGGGCCCCACCGGGGTGAGGGAGTAAAATTCAGAATTTTAAATAAAACCATGGTATAAACTTTAGATATTACACTTCCTAAATTTTTCTTGTTCATTATCTGAATTTTCAAAAATTTATACTTTTCTTAAATAGAAAGTCGTTATTCGTTTCTTTCTGTTTGTGTCAAAGTGAACGAAATTTCAATGCCATAATAAGCGAATATCCTTACAAAATTTTACTAAAATTGAAAGCCTACTGAATTCCTCCATTTCCAGCGTGTCTGCATGTTATAAAATAATTTCTATAAATGTTTATCTGCATTAAAATGCAGTGGAGGAATAGTACATAATATCGCTTGTAAGAATAGCTTGTGCAAGAGTGAGCAGGGAAGGTCATATGAGTGCAGCACTATTTTATAGCTTTCTCTACTACGTACACATAAGCTAAAGAAAGACCGCATTTCACCTCAAAATTCCATACCGTAATTTCATACGTTTTGATGACACCTCAATCCAAAAAGGAGTTTTAAAAAAGGTGTACATTATAAACAGTATTACTAAAAAACGAAAAGTCGTATAAATATAAAACTTGGTATTTGTGTTCAGTAGCTCCCAAAGATGCGAAACGAAGATTTTCAAAAACATCTGATGACTTTCCATCAATTCTAAAACAAATTATTCTTACAAAAATTTTCACTTCTCTCTAATCCTTCATGCTACCGTCTAGATAAGGATAAAAAGAAATGGTTTTAATGCTTAGTTCCTTCTAAGTAGGATAACGATACTTAAATCTTTTAAAAATCGGTCGTTATGTAATGCATTTGAAATTCCCATTCATTTCCAGGTCCACGATGAAAAAACAAACAAAAGACATATGAAACAAATGAGGACTTTTGTTTGAGTATTTTAAGTACTCTAAAATTTGAACCAGGAAATGTTTCGGAAATGGTTAATTCTACAAATATGTATAGGATAGATTGTGTGTTTTAACGATATTATATTTTTTGTGTAGTAACTTTTCCTGTGAAACCTGGGTATCAAATTTTTGTGTGGAATACAATACTAGAGATAGTAAACATGGGTTTTCTAAGTTTAGTTTAATCAGCCATTAACGATACAGAGTAGGGAAAATAATTGAATGCAACACATCCTACTTCTATTCTACAAAATAATGTCCCTTTTTACTCACATTAGTTTGATTGTAAGATGCTGAAATGTGAAACCATTAGAGTGATACCAAATTTCCGTAGAAGACAGTGTACTATGAACATTGCTTTATCGCTGGTATTAGGAAAGCAGTGCGAAACTTCCTGGAGCTTGAAGGAGAATGTAATAGAAACTCAAGAAACTGTCAGTAAAGAAAACACGTAGCATTACAACAGAGAAACGTGTTAAACGCATTCATATGCAAGGGACGACAGTCACAAACTGCAAACTTTATGTTCCGCTTGTCTCCTGGTTACATCTGTACGTTATTAACAATTTATACGCATCCTTTCCCTTTATGTGTTAAAATATGCGATTCTCCTCATCGCTGCAAAAATATTAAGGCCCTGTTTTGCGCTGTCTACAATAAGAAGACAGGAAACTGTGACGAACTGGGAAATATACGTCTAGGCTTATAGTAGATATATCGATGTTTCTGTTTTTGTAAAGTGTTTTCTTTATTTAACATTGGCAGAAGCTCCTTATTATCTGTCCTGGATGAACCAATCTGCATTTGTTTGAATTCAGGTTCGACACACACGTATCACCCAAAGAACGTGGGTCAGAGCTAGGTGAGTGGCAACAGGAGAGGAGTACGTAAACATTTCACCTATTCTGTATTCACTCGTAGGTTGATCCAGGCCAAAACGACCCACGTGGCCGGTGTACCCGGCACAACACAGTAACAACGTAGCTAAGTAATCTTATGCTAATGATCTACATTTTAGAATAAATATGTTATAAATGGTAGAATAATATTCTAAGGTTTAGCAAATGCTGATTTATGCGGTTAAACAGAGCTACAATTCGTATGAATCACCTATTATACGGAATATTGTTTAAAACAATTGCTGTATCATGGAGGAAGGTCATCGTAAATTTCCTCTTGCGTGTTCGTTAACTTAGTAAACCATAAGGCCAGTATACCATTGACCAGTAGTGAAAAACAACAGTGTTGATTGCGTTTTTAAGTTTTCTGAGAACTATTCAACACTTCCAGTAAAATAAGTGGCGAAATTAATTTCTGAGCTCACCGATGTTTCAGCAACAAGTACAAAAGTGCTCGCAAAAGAAAAAACTGATAAGCAAGTAGAAGGGAAATAAGTGATTATCACTAAAATGATTGTTAAATATTTTAAAAGCTGGTTGCTATGTAATTGAAACCCCTTTGTTTATATAGCTAGAAGTTGATATTCTCCTGTGTGAGAAATGTGTATTTTTAAAAAACTGAAACCACTAACAAGTAATGTCTCAAAAACAGGCAACACAACGGAAAAAGGTATATAACATACATTGTGTGTCTTAACGAACTCTACATTTGTTGTTAAGTAAGTTTTTGTCTATCCCTTACGATTAACCTGTTATACAAAATTTCGCAAAATCCATCCAGAACAAAGATTTCTACAGAGGCTATTCGCAGAAAATTCAAGATATAAATATTTACTTTCTCTACACGTACTATGTACATAGTAAATAGAGAAGGTATTGCATTGCACCCAAATATTCGATACCGAGATTTGACCGGAAATGTTTTGAGACCCCCTGAATCTAAAATGTTTAGAAAAATGTCCGTATGTGTGTATGTATCTGCAGAACTTAAATCCCTTCTCTATACACTGTATATAGTAAACGTAGAAAAAGTAAAAATGTAACGGTAAAAATGATTACAGCTGGGCAGAAAGAAAGCATGTGAAATACGCGATGCAAGAATTTGACGGCTTTGTGAAGCATATATTTTGAATAACAGTTCACAATTTCTTTTTTAAAAAAGAGCCATCAACTGTTGATAATGTGCTACAGCAAGTTAATGTTGATTCTGATTTTCCTAATTTCAGAACAGCCACATATTGTAAAGGTTTTTGTAAAATGGCTTCGACTAAATAGGTGCTACAATTGCTAGGGAGGATATTACTCCCTCCCTAGCAAGTCACCGTTTAAGTTGTTGGAATAAGCGATCTGTTCCTTTTGCATTACATGCCTCGGGTACTCATATACCCAAGGCCGCGGGTTTAACCGGTGGAGAACAATAGATTTTTTCGGGCGTAAAAATCTTAGCATGGCTTCTTTCGGAAGAGAAGTAAAGCCGTTGGTTCCGTGCTATAGATTTGTGACATACGTACAGAACCTCAAACCTGATAAAGAGGCTCTGAGCTGTATTTTACGCCCAATACAGAGCGGAAAACTGAGAAGTTTTGTAGTCAAAGAGCGTCCATAAATAAACCTCCATGTGATTTCACGGGTACTCAGCACGTGGTAGTAAAAGTACGACGGTATTTCTGGCTCGTATGGCGGAAAGTTACATTATAAAGGTGCAGTTGTCGTTTGTGTTTTGTTCTGGCGCAGATCAACTTAATGTTGAATAGATAATAGTGGTTGGAAGCAATTCATAGTAACGAACGATCCACATAAGCCCCTAGCTGTGTCCGTCTCGTATTGGTTTTATGACAAACCTGACGTTCAAACTAATATCTGAACATAATTAGGTTTCAGGCTGTAAAGGAAAAGTGGAGTGTTAATCAAACTATTAAGCGGAGGGCTATATCTTGTTTCTTAAAACCTTGCCCCGCTAACATTTATCCTTTCGGACACCATGTCCTTTCTTCCGGTGGTTGGGTAATGTATAATTGGAAGGCAATGCCATGGGAAGGCACTAGATGTTATATAAGAATTAGTATTGCAGGTAGGGTACTGCGTGAGTGTAAACACGCTATCTGAACCAATATTAATCTGTGATCTGAGCAGTGTGTTACAGATAGGTGAAGTGGCTGTGGAATAATAATCAATGCAAGGCGTATGCGCCATAGCATATCGGAAGTAACACAAGAATTCGGTTTTTTAAGGTAATTTTGTTTAGGGTGGATCTTCAACATCGCGGAAGCAATGTTTTCACATACATAAATCGTCGCAGCTAGAGGTGTTTGATGAACGGACGTCCCGTCGCCTCATCAAAGTCATTCAGAGCCAGAAATAGGACACTTCCAACATCTCTTATATTACGGTATGCGTTTATTGTCATAATTGTAACTATGACTACGACAATGAAAAGCGATTACGGTGATACACTACGGCGGTAGATCGAGCAGAGGCGTTCAGCGCGCGGGCAACCGTGCGTTGGCCATAGTGTGTGAAAAAGCACTGTACTTTCTGTTTATCTTTCACTTTCTCTATACATACTATGTACATAGTGTAAAGAGAAAATGCACCCAAAAATTTGATACCGAGTTTTCACCGGAAAAATATATGTTTTGAGACCCCCTGAAACAAAAAAAAAGCATTTTTAGAAAAATGTCCATCTGTGTGTCTGTCTGTCGGTCTGTCTGTCTATCAGTCTGTGTGTGTGTGTGTGTGGGGGGGGGCAGCATAGCTCAAAAACGAAAAGTCCGTTCAATACCAAATTTGGTATTTAAGTTCAGTATATTCCAAGGATGCGACACGAAGATTTTCAAGAAAATCCCTCCACCCCCAATTAACCTTTGCATGGAAATTTTTGCGAAAAGTTTGATTTCTTCAAAAATGGCTCTAACGATTTTGATTAAAATGTCGTATATTAACGTCATTTACATGACAAATAAAATGTATATCTTCAATTTCCTGGGAATAGCCTCTGAAGACATCTTTTTCCAGGTGAATTTTGCGGAATTTTGCATAACTGGTAAACCGCAAGAGATAGACAAAAACTTACCTAGCAGGAAATGTAGAGCTCGTTAAAACACACATTTCATGTTATATACAATTTTTTCGTGGAGCTGATCGTTGTTTAGATATTCCTTGTTATTGGTTTCAGGTATAAAATATTTATACTTTTCTCATACGGAAATTTGTCAACATTCTGTCCATACAAACAAAGGAACTTCAATCACATAGCAACCAGCTTTTGACTATCACTTTAGCCTTATTTCCCTTCTACTTACATGGAAGAAAGTTATAAGACGATTTCTGCTAACTTTTTCTCGATTAGCATGCCATAAATAGAAGAATAAGCTTTCTAACAATAATTTGCTGTAAAGATGTATCTCTTTGTAACGTTAATGTAGCTAGTCTTATAAAAATCTTTAATCTTGGCGTCTTTTTCTGTCCTCTTCTGAAGTATTCCACAATTAGATAAAAATATAGTAATTATTGCTATCCAACTTACAGAGTCACCTAAACAGTTAAAAGAATATTTCTTGTGGAGCCTCTTCCTTTCCCACGAACGCGTCGGTTGCTTTCCAAATGGACTTTTGTTTTCTTCTTCGATATAATTTAATTATACAGTAATTTTACTGTTTTGTTTATTTTATGCACTTATATTTTGTACTATTGCTACATAATCAGCACAGAAAAGTATATTTAGATACCTTGCGCGCACGTTTTCTTGGTGGCTAGATTTACGGGGTAGCGAGGATTAGGAGGAAAAAGGGAGAACTGGTCCACAGTGTCTTTCCATAGTGTTTTTTTTTTTTTTTTTTAATTTATAAGCCCCCTTTAACATCTAAGGTCATATCGGGGGCTCTGTATTAGAAGCAACTCGTCTGTAGGTTCTTTACGTTATTGACCCTGAACTAGCTGAATTATTAAACGAAACACAGAGCACGTTCATGTGCGTGAACTCTGGGATCTACAGACAAAATGAATCACCATTGAAACCACTAGATGTCAACATGTATAGCGTACATGTCAATGTTATCACTCTGCTCTGCTTCCGAAATTGCGCGAAACCTACTAGCACATAGTAGTTTGTATTTTCTCTAAAAAAGGGCACCACAGTCTTTGAGTACTGTTTCTTTCTTCGCAACTTGTTACGCAGCTGTCACGCTCTTAGCTGGTCCAGTTTCTCTTCAGGTTAGTTAGCTGCTTTTTGGTTCTTCGACATCTGTGTCCGGGTCCCAGATTAAGTTTCCTCTATTGGTGTAATCGCCGCAGTATATTAACTTGAAAGGTTCTTTGTGACGTTACCCTTAACTTGGGGTTTATCTGTTGCATTTCGCGGTTCTCTCATTATAATTTTCTTAAATATTAATGTACATATGTGGCGCCACAAATAGTAAATGGCCATGTTAGATATCTATTGTAACAGTTGAATTTTAAATGTACTTTAAACACATTTATTTAGTGTGTATGTTTGTGTTATATACATTATCAAAATGTTTTTAAATTAATTGTGACGATTAATATTTCCAGTTTATTAAGTTGTTATAATATTCATTACGTTTTTTTAAGTTTATCTAAATAGCTGTAATGTGCTGAGTTAATTTGAACGACTATGCAGTATAAATGGATTGTTTCCTTAGCGCGGTGGTAGCGTCGCTGAACACTAAGCGGGGAGCTCGGGTTTAATTACCGGTGCTTGCGTGGGGATTTTCCCCCGCTGGAAGACCTTGTCAGGAGCTTAGCCCCTGGGGGACCAATTGAGGAGGTATTTGAAAAGGTAGCGGCTCCAGGTTGCGTAAACCGCATTAACCAGCCGGGAAGGATTCGGGCACTAATCACATCTCACCTGCATGTCGCCTGTATTGGGCAGAGATGGGGGCGCAGCGGTCGGGCGGTAAGCCTTGGCCCGTCTTTGGGCTATTGTGTCATGGAGTTTTTTTATGTTGTGTATATATACTCTAATCTTTTTTGCCGCTCATAAAGTTTTCTGTTCAATTAATTACGAGAGATGTGTCACTTGGTGTTATGCCGAATTTTTGTAAAACCTTGTATGGAATATGCCATGTCTTCGTCCTAGAACCGAACGTTTTTCAAGAATAGGCACATCTGTGAATACATATAAGTAAAATAATAGCTGGTAAATATTTCTATTAAGCTGAATTCTGGAGTTAATATCATTCTAAGATTACATTATGTCGTAATCCAGATAAACATTAGCAGAATTGGTCTTCGACAATTTTTCCATGTAAAGGGTACTTGGGAATTATTCAAAATCTTCGAGTCTCATCCTTGGAAGATTCGTTTCGTTTTGTAATCGGCGTACCCTTCCCGTATTTGGAGGGCTGACACCCCTCGAGGATTTATAAACTAATGTCTAGAGGTCTAAAGCCTGTCGGGGGCACGAAACCGCAGAATGGAGAACATGGTACAAGGGATTGGCCCGTAGCCAGGCATGAACACGAGGAAATGAATGTAAGCGAAATTGATGATTGGAAAGATAATGATGGAGCAATTGGTGGAATGAGTGGTGGGGAAAATCGGAGGTCCCAGAGAAAACCCGCCCAGACGCCGCTTCTTCCACCATAAATCCCATATGCGGGCACTTGGGATCCCTGGGCGACTAGATGGGATGTGAGCGGTCAAGTCACTCAACCGCGGCGCCACCTCCTTGGAAGATACTGAACTTAAATACCAAGTTTGGTAATTAACGGACCTTTCGTTTTGAGCTTTGTTGTCCATAGACCTACACACACCCACACACACGGGCACACACGGACATTTTTCTAAAAATGCCTTTTTTTGGATTCGGGGGGTCTCAAAACATATATTTCTGGTGAAATCTCGGTATCGAATTTTTGTTGCAATACAACACCTTCTCCATACACTATGTAAAGGTATATGTAGAGAAGCTAAAAATGCTTTATAAATTAAAAAAAAAAAAAACACTATGGAAAGACACTGTGCACCAGTTCTCCCTTTTTCCTCCTAATCCTCGCTTCCCCGTAAATCTAGCCTCCAAGAAAACGTGCGCGCAAGGCATCTACGAATCTACGAGACCTCAAAAGTTATATTTCCAGCGAAATCTGTGCTGATTATGTATCGATAAAACAGTAAAATTACTGTATAATTGAATTATATGGAAGAAGAAAAGTATATTTAGATGTTACTATATACATTGTATATACATACTGCTAGAGAAAGTAATAAAAAGACTGCACCTGGTCGTAATAATCCTGCAACAATTTATATGGACCATGCTATACGTTTATTGATAACAGGTATACCCTCGGATCGACTGCACAAATAGTGAAACATTGATATAGGATTGTCTGATTCCCTAGCCATTTGATAATCTGTGCTTTTGTTCCGGTGATTCCAGATAATGCGTTTGGGGACCGTTTGCTATTATAGGATGTTGCAGGTCTTATTGGCGATTAGTTAGCTATCTTCTGCGGCCGTAATGGGCACATTGCTTCCACAGGATTCGCCATTTAGCACAATTAAGCGCCAAATCGTAGTGCCTTTTATTGAAATGCAATATTACTTACCGTTAGGTCTTTGTTTCCAGGAAATAATTTACTGCTTTGTTAACCGAAAATACAGGGTGGACAAAAGTAGACATACATAAAATATAAAGCCTACAAATAAACAAATGATAGTGATTTATGAAGGAACAATAATGGCTCAGGCAGTAACGTCTGTGGCCCTCATATCCCGGATTCGATCCATGGATTTTTCGTGATTTCTCTGATTAGCAGGCAGATCTGATATGATTCTTCTTTTACCAAGACTTTCCTGTACCCATTTGTTTCAGCGACCTTTTTTTAACGCCGGCTTTTACTACTATCACACTACAGGCTATGACACTGATGATACATGGGATGAAGATGGAACATTGGTGAAATGCAATGGAGGGGGAAACCGGAGAACCAAGAGAAAACCCGCCTCTGCGCCGCAAATCCCAAATGCCGTCGCCTTGGTGAGAGGTGAGTTGGTCTTCTCGGTCATATCTTTATTAGTAGTGTGTGCTCGTTAAGCACATGTACGAGCCACTCTGCAATTATAGGGCTGTGTTAAGGAGTTCCTGGCGGATGATACCGGTGCCATGAATAGGATCTAGGATCTACTATTAGGATCTAGTTTTATTTTATTTATTGTGACATGATCCTGCTGTGGTAGCTGCTGTTTTTAACATGTTAACACGTGTGCATTTTAAGAATGGGATTTGGTTTAGCTCCTCCCCTATGGTTCCCGCCAAGGGCAGTTTTAACTTTATTCGATTTTATCTTTAACTATTAAGTCCATTGTATTTTATTGATTTTATCTTTTGATTTTAACACTGATTGTTTTAAAACAGGGCGCTGATAACTCTATAGTCAAGCATCCTTAAACGCACTTCATCACCATCGGCCACAGCGCGGCCCCTTCAGCGATCTGATGAAGTATTCCAGAGGTTACGGCTGGACGATGGATATGCGCTTTATACAACTTTCCTTTATGACGCCGTTGCGGGTTAGGAATTGCCCCGGAAGCCTTCGAATATGTGTCGCTTACTCGCTTTATGCAGGAGCTTGGTAGTGTGCCGGGCCATGGTTTACACGTTCTATTTGGAAACGTTAGGGACTCCGTCTATTCTTACGACCGCCGTTATCCGGATCTGATTACTCTTCGGTCTCTCTCATCATCGCTCCCTCCAGGGGTCACGTAACAACAAGCCTACAATTCTCTACGTACGATGCTTCGCCCCCACCTAGACGGCCCGGGTTCGATCCCAAGCGACGGCATGTGAGATTTGTGGTGGATAAAACGGCGCTGGGGCGGGTTCTCCGGTTTCCCCCGCCATCGCATTCCACCGGTACTCCATCTTTATTCATGTATCACCAGTTTCACCGCCTGCGGTGCCGTAAGTAGTTAAAGCGGGCGTTAAACACTATAAAAAAAAAAGATGCTTCGCCCCGGTGACTTGGGCCTCATTCATTTGATAACCGTAATGTTAACCCTAACACCCAAATTTGGAATATCCAAACTGTTGCTCTTCAATATTTACAGACCGATATAGTCTAGGTTAGACACTAAGCTTAGTTTAGTACTCAATTCTTTATTTTTATACATTTATTGGCCTGCCTCCTTAAAGAGCAGAACCATCTCATTAATTGTAAATGGTCTTTTTTCAAAAAAGTATCTTTAAGAACATCCCTAAGTAAGACAAATTATTGGCATAAATCATATTATAAAACCTGAAAAAAATTATCCCATAATATTTAAATACATTAAAATAATAACGTTATCTATATTCTAATACAATTCTTCATAAGCTAAAATAACTTCGTTGCTCGTGCAGTTTTCCATTAATGATAGGGGTGTAAAGGGAACAAACATACAGTCTAAACAAATTAAACATTATTGCAATTATTTATACTATTATAAATTATAGTTATTATAATACATTCGCAAAGGCAATTTTGTAAATAATTAACGAATTATAAGTAATTTAAATCTAGACGTAAATAGCGATCTGTTCCTTTTGCATTACATGCCTCGGGTACTCATATACCCAAGGCCGCGGGTTTAACCGGTGGAGAACAATAGATTTTTTCGGGCGGAAAAATCTTAGCATGGCTTCTTTCGGAAGAGAAGTAAAGCCGTTGGTTCCGTGCTATAGATTTGCGACATACGTACAGAACCTCAAGCCTGATAAAGAGGCTCTGAGCTGTATTTTACGCCCAATACAGAGCGGAAAACTGAGAAGTACCCGCTATTTACGTCTAGATTTCTTGGCTCTCACAAACCGTAAGGCGCAAAGAGATAATGCACTTTGCACTTTCTGCAGTTTCCTTGCTTACATTGTTTTCAGTATTTTGGTAAAACAATTATTGTATATAGCGTCAATTGTGTGTATATAATCTGTGTAACCTGTGCATTCATTTATAAAAGAGTTACTGAATTTTGTTATTGAATTTGAAACATACAGATGTAGAAATCGTGCCAACTTTTTGCGTTACGCTTATGAATGCATTGTGAATAGAGTTCCCACACGCTAACGCTGATGCTGTGTTACGTCTGCGGCTGAATCTCATTGTGAATGTAGCTTAAGTTTTATTAACGTATTCAATTTTTAATTTTGTTGCTTATGCTATAAATTACGCTAATTTCAATTAACCTGAATAGTACATTCCAGTAGTAAACACACAGTCGCCCTCCGCGGTGTAATAGTTACCATGCTGACTTCATATACCCAAGGTCGCGGGTTCAAACCCGGCGGAGGACGATGGATTTTTTCGGGCGTAAAAATCCTTAGCATGGCTTCCTTCGGAAGGGAAGTAAAGCCGTTGGTCCCGTGTCGTAGATTTACGGCACGTAAATGAACCTCAAGCCTGATAGAGAGGCCTCTGAGCAAAATTAAGCGATCTTTCTCGCCCAGTATAGAATGGGACGCTGAGAACCGCAGCAGTTAAAGAGCGTCCATAAATAATAGGCCACTTACATTTTTTTTGTGATCAATAACTTATCAAATATTATATATATAATTTTTCGAGGTATCAAAATTTGTTTCGGTTTAACCTTTGCTGGGGGATGAAGTGTGCCTCCATTCCATTGATTGCCGCTTACTTTCAGGGGTATCGTAGGAAACCCAAGTCTCATCTCCTGTGACTATCTGTGTCAGAAATTCTTCGCCGTCTTCATCATAACGGGTTAAAAACTGAAGTGCACTACCCATTCGTTTTGTTTTGTGTTGCTCAGTAAGAATCGTTGGTACCCAACGTGAGCAAAGTTTACGAAATTTCACTTTTTCGGTAACAATTTCATGAATTAGTGATCGTGAGCTTTGGGGAAATTCCATAGCGAGAGCACTAATTGTAAAATTGCGGTTTTCCTGGATCTTGTCATCAATCGCGTGAACCAGTTCTTCTGTAACCAAAGATGAATGCCCACTTCGTTCTGCATCGTGCACTTCACTACGTCCTTCATTGAACTGTCGGACCCATCTTCTCACCATTGAATCACTCATCGCATTTTGTCCGTAAACTTCGCAAATTGCCGATAAATTTCAATTGTTTTCACTTTCCTAGCATTTAGAAAACTAATCACAGATCTGATTTCACAAGCGGCGGGATTTTCAATCAACACCGACATTGTAAACAAGCACAACAAAGCGTATGTGGCTGACAGCGATAACTCAAAATGGCGCACGTTTCTTCTCCTTGATACAGATCGTCTACCGCGCATGTGCGGAACTGCAATCGCAGCGCTGCAGCGGAGATAAATTGAAACGGAACTTACTTCCTGGACGTACCTCGTATTTGCGGCAAGCAACAATATTGGGAGGGAAGACTTATTTCCGGCAAAGTTGATAAACTGCTGTTTAAAATGAATTTCTCACGGACAGTTGCAGTTTGCAGTACAGTCCCAGGAGTAAGTTCCAAAGATGTTTGTGGTCATTCAGTGGATTCGACGGATGTGGACTAGTTCAACTCAAAGAGTATTAAACACATTTATTCCCATCGGTGCAAGATAGATTGAAGATGGGCCGACCACTTACACCAAACTTTACAACAACATCAATTGAGCATGGTAAACTGAAGTCATGCTTCTACGGCTTCAGAAATTCTGAAAGGGCAGATTGCCCCTATGGGAGTTCTGTCCAAACAGTATATCGTCCCCTGTCTGAGCACAGAATTTTAGAACGGCAGCGAAGTGACTTCGTGTTGCAAGGAACTCTGTAGGAAGGAGACACTGGCATATGGTTTATGCGAAAGTAATGAAAATACTATGCGTAACATTCACATGCATTTCCCTACCTATTCTTCAAAACTTATTCTGAAAACAAATTTATTCCTCTACCTTCTTCAAGTTATCCAACATAAATAGTTGTAGCATTCCTTTACTACACATTTCCTTGTAGATTATATAAGAAAAAAGGAATCAGTAGCTAAGAGATATTCAAATATTTTAGCGGTTGTGGTTATATGATGGCTCTGAAACTATTTGATTTTTACTTGACCACGATAAAGAAAAACAAATAACGACTTCCCATTTGAGAATAGTATAATAATATTAAATTTAAAACCAATAAGCAATATCCCAAAAATGGTTGCCCTCAAAAAATATATTTGGCATAATAATACGATGTAATGAGCTCTAGCTTGTTGTGTAGTAGCATTTTGTCTATCTCTATAGTTTATCGTAAATTCAAAAGCCATTCATAGTAAAGACAAGTTCAAAGATCGTTCCCAGAAAATTCAAGATATACATTTTATTTGTCATAAACGTATACATATGGTATTTTAATCACAATTGAGAAATTTCACTCATAATGTGACTTACTACTCCCCAAAAATTTATATTCTATTTATCATGAAAGTGTCAGACACATAATGGAACTTTTACCAAAATCATTAGAGCCATTTTTGAGAAAATCTGAATTGTTATGAGGCATTTTCTTCGGGGTGTAGGGAATCTACGTAGCGTTTGGTATTAAGCTACTTTTATTTTCCGAGTAATACTGTGCACAAACACACAGACACAAGCACAGACACGCAAAGAAGATGTTTCTAAAACTGTTTCTAAAAATACTTTTTCATCAGGGAACCCCAACACGTGTACTTTCTGCGAAATCCCGGAGTACAATAATATTCCTGCTTACTATATATACGAAGTAAAGATATTAAAAATCACATATTTGGAAACTCTTTGGCTAGAAAACATAGCGCACTTCATGCGCGAGTAGCAAAGAGTTCTTTATCTTTGTGTTGTACACTTATGAATATATCCATTGTATTTCTGCTTCTCCCACGTCTAAATTTTTGAAATATTAGTGGTTTCTCATAAATAGATATTGCCTGACAGACAATTATTTTATTATTTTCTCTATACGTATTACCCATATAGTAAATATGGAAACTATTGTATTCCACCACAAAATCCTATGTCAATATTTCACCGCAAATATGTTTTGAGATCCCTTGAATCCAAAAGAAAAGAAAAATATTTTTATAAAAAAGGTCCATTTGTTTATGTCTATGAATATCATAACTCAAAATCGATAAAATCTTAAGTACCAGAATGGAATACGAAAATTCTTAAGAAAATCAATCCCCCTCTCCAAACCACCCTTTAAATGGAATCTTTTTTGAAAATTTTGTTTTTTTCAAATCCTTAAAATGCCTATATTAAAGATATTTACTTAAAATATAAAATTTATATCTCGAATTTTCTAAAGATATCCTCTGAAGACCTCTTCATTGTGCAGGAATTTTGCATAAGTAGTAAACCGTAAGAGATAAACAAAAACTAACCACACAAAAATGTAGAATTCGTTAAAATACACAATTTATACACATTTTAACCTTTTCCGAGCTATTAGTTATTATTGGTTTAAATTTTTAGCGACATTAATTTTGCTCAAACGGGAGGTCATCTTTCCTATCATCTCTCTTTTGTTTTAACCCGGCCCCTGCAAAGTGAACCAAATATCTATTGTATAAGTTAGCGATTGGGTTTTTTAATGATTTGACAGTCGCTATTGCCTAGTGCATTACTTCATTTCTCTTGTACTTATAAGGGTTTGATACAACCATTTCTTTTAATGTTTACCTCAATTATCAGATTATGAAAAGAAATTTAATAATCTTTTGTAACAATAGTTTTTAGAAAAAATAATGTAAATTTAACACATTTTTTCTCTTAATATTCACTCAGAGTTCCTATTCCTTTAAGTTTCTACAACACACAATACCCTATGCCTTATAAATAAAAGTAATTACGAACTAGCAAGGTTTTTGCGAGTTTTCATCTCTTTTTAAAATGTTTGGTTTCACAATAAAATAAATCTCATTAGCAGAAGTGTAATTTAAATGCAAAGTGAGTCGTTGCTATGCGGAGATTTTAATTCCATTTCAGGCATTGTTTTTCTTTACTCAGATGTAAAATACATCTTAAAATATTCTCTTTCTTCTTCTCTGCATTTATTGTAAACTTTATTCCGTATGGCGTGACTCACTTCAGATGGTTATGGTCTGTCCTACATCTCAAAAAGCACTCGATGATCGCGCGCCAATTTGTCTCTAATTGCAAATGTATAAATAAAATTAATTTTACCAGGAGTACGGTATTTTATTGAAAATATAGCCTATAGAAAAAAAATCTGATATATCCCATTCACATTAAGTTTGTCTAGCTGCTCCATGTAAAAACTATTCTTACAAAAGATTATTCTTTTATTTATATCATGCTAATAGAGATAAAAATAGCCAGAAATTGTGTTATTACTTAGTTCCTTATAAGTAAAAGGGAAATAATGGAATACACTAGGCTAAATCCTTAGTGAAATCTTTTAAAAATGACCACTATTTGAAACAATTGAGTTTCGATTCGCTTTACATGGCCAGCAGTAAAACAAGAGAGATGAGACGAAAGATGACTTCCCGTTTAAAAAAGTTATGTAGTTTGTAATTGAAGTCAATAACAAGGAATATTTCGAAAAGGTCAACTCTACAAGAAAAATGTATATAACATAAAATATATATATGTTTAGCAACATACACATTGTTTGTAAACTAAGATTTTATCTCTTACGGTATAAGCGTTATGCAGAATTTAGACGTCTGCAGAGGCCATTCCCAGAAAATATAAAATATACATTTTATTTGTAATGTGAATATTTTTAATATACAGACGGTACTTTAATCAAAATAATTACTAACATTTTTGAAAAAACAACATTTTTAAAAATCATTCCCATTTAAAGGGTAGTAGTTTGTGATGGGGGATTTTTTTTTTTTTTAAATCGTAGAAGGTACTTAACATAAATATCAAGTTTGTGTATTTAACGATCTTTTCGTTTTTGAGATATGCTGTTCGCACGGACACACACACACACACACACACACACACACACACACACACACTGACTTGTTTCTAAATTATTATGCTTTTAGACTCTGAGGAATGAAAACATATACTGTGTGTTTGAAAACTAATTTACCGTATGCGTCCCGTATCTGCGACTTTATGGTTCTTAGGCCCCATGAACATGAAGCATTAGCTTAAATGCAACGCAAACACTAAGACTTGTGGACTTGTTATTAAACGACGGTATTATAAATAGATTTCGATAAGACATGACCTTGTCATCTTCAAGGTTCCACGTTAGCGTTGATGTGATTTGAGACAAACGATATCACGCTACATAGAAACAGAAAAAATCTTATGTGTACCATTCACATGACTTTCTCTACATCCCTGCAACAAATTACTGTTAAAAAACTTATACTTCTTTTTACTTCATGCTAATCAGAAAAAATAGCGAAAATAGTCCTATTACTTGCTCCCTTGTAAGTAGAAGCGAAATAAGGTAGTACCATAGGATAAAGTGACATTCAAAAGCTGGTTGCTATGTCACTGAAGTTCCTTTGTTTGTATGGACAGCAGTTGTCAAATTCCTGTATGAGAAAAGTATCATAGCAGAAACCAAAAACATGTCTCAAAAACGATTAAATCCACGAAAAAAATGTATATAACATAACCCTTGTGTTTTAACGTGCTCTACATTTTTGTGTGTTAAGTTTTTGTCCAGCTCTTACAGTTTAGCAGATATTCAAAATTTCGTAAAATTCATCCAGAATAAAGTACTCTTCAGAGGCTATCCCCATAAAATTCAAGATATACATTTTATTTGTCAGGTAAATAGCTTTAATATACGATATTTTAATCAAAATTGCTAGAGCCATTTTTGAGAAAATCGTAATTTTTGAAAAAAGTTCCATGTAAAGGGTAGTTATGGTGGGGGGATTTTTCTCAAAGTCTTCGTGTCGCATCCCTGGAAAATACTAAACTTAAATACCAACTTTTCCGAAAATGCTTTTTTTTAGATAAAGGGGACCCTAAAACATATTTCCGGTGAAATTCGGTATCGAATTTTGGGTGGAGTGCAACACCTTCTCTATACACTATGTACATAGTACGTATAGAGAAAGTAAACAAGTAAATGAAGTCAGTTAATTTGATTATGTATTTCAAAATCCTCATCTTTATGACAAAAAAGTATAAATCCTATAGAGGTAGTTTGTCAAAACTGCTCATGATCACACAAATACGATGCTCAACCGTGCACTGCAATCCATTGTAAGGCCCGCCGGACATTTTTTTATTTTCTCTATACGTACTATATACATAATGTATAGAGAAGGTATTGCACTCCACCCAAAAATTCGATACCGAGATTTCACCGGAAATATATGTTTTATGATCCCCTGTATAAAAAAAAACATTTTCAGAAAAAGGTCCGTCTGTCCGTGAGTACGTGTGTCTGTGAAACAATAACTCAAAAACGAAAAGCCGGTAAAATACCAAACTTGGTATTTAAGTTTAGTCTCTTCCTGGGATGCGACACGAAGATTTCCAAGAAAACCCCCCCACCCCAAATTACCCTTTACATGGAACTTTTTTTGGAAAATGTTGATTTTCTTAAAAATGGCTGTAATGATTTTGATACAAAATATCGTATATTAAAGATATTTACCTAAGAAATGAAAGTATATCTTGAATTTTCTGAGAATAGCTTCTGACGACTACTTTATTCTGGATGAATTTTACGGAATTTTGCATAATTGCTAAACCGTAAGAGATGGACAAAAACTTACCACACAAAAAATGTACACCACTTTAAAGTGCACAATTTAAGTTATAAACATTTTTTTCGTGGAGTTGATCGTTTTGTAGATATTATATGTTTTCATCTGTTTTATCCTAGTGAAAAGAGCCGGAAGTGTATATGAGGTTCGCAGTGACGTCACTACAGTGGCACTTGCTAGCAGGGTCAATACCAGAGTTCACCTGTGGTCTTAGACCAGAACAAGGAAGGGTATCCGCCCAACTTTCTGGTACTCTACTTCCTCGCTAATTGTACAAGAAGGAAACAGAACAAGGTAAAGTAATTTGCCACTTAAGTTTAAACAGCGCCGCACTGGATTATAAACTCATTACACCAGCAGACCTGCAGTGCAGCACAAAACTGCTGCGACATGCCACTCCAGGCAGGGTCATCATCCTGGGATAATCTGATGTGTTCCACTCACATGACTTTCTCTAATACTAGAGAATGCCAATCTTCGTTGCTTTCAGAAAGGTGTATATTATGAAACAATCAAGATACTTAATGCTCTCCCCAGTAATCTCTAAGAAAATGTTGGGAATTTCAGGGTTTTTAAGGCCTCTCTTAAGGATTACCTTTGCAATAAATCGTTCTACTCTGTAGATGCATATTTAGGTAATAAATCTGTCTGACAATACCGTTAATAATCATTGTATTTATAAATATTACAATGTATTGCATTTTGTGTATATTAGTGTGTGTGTTTTATATTAAAATTAAACTGATTTATACTTTGATTTGCACGAATGTGTCAAATGAATATTTTTAGTATTTAGCAATGCCACAAGGTCTGTAAAGCCTGATGTTTTGATATTTTACACTCTAGTACATAATTGTAAATCTTTGCATTGGAAATTCTATAACATATTTGTAAATATGTATTGTAATTTGTTGACATTTATGAAAAGTACATAATACAATAATCATGTTTTAGTTTATATAATTACTACTAGTAACTATTATATCGATAATTTGAAAACTATCATCTGACATAACATTAGTTTTACATATAATGAAATTATATTTGTTTATTCATTTATACATTTTAACACTATATTTTGATACTCTTTGTTTTTATGTGCATGCAAAAAAAAAAAAAGTATTCTGTTGTTTTTGTAACCTATACTTTTATTACTAGAGCTTTATATATGTTTTTTTTTTTTCATAGCATATAGTATATAAACATATGTATACATGTATATATGCCTTGACAAATTCTATGTTCAGTGGCTTTCTGGCCTAAACGAACCTACAGAATGCTTTCTAATCTAATCTAATCTACCTATTCTGCAACCAAGCAGGATGGTGGACCACCTTTGGCAGGTTACAGGTTCAGTTCTCATGACCGGCCTACCAGACTTACAGGTTTTACTTTCTATGTATAAAAAATAAAATAAAATAAGATAAGATCTGTGTATTAAACCCTGATAACTAATTACTTAAACCAGGGTAAAATATCCCAACCTTTATACATTTATTACTACTTATGCCAATTACAAATTTAATCATACAATTTAAATTTACAGATATAAACTTAACCTAACTTAGCCTAAAATTTTTATAAATACCAATTAAAGTCATAATTATTGTCAATTAAACTGTGTGATAATATTTAATTTAATACAATTTAATTAATACTAATATCATTATAATTTATTAACATTTATTTTATATTATTTATTTATATTATACACATTTTATTTTAAAAACTATTTCATTATTTTAATAACTATTCTATTAAGTAATTTAACTATATTACTCTTACTATTATGTTATTTTTTACAATTTCATATAAACAATTACTGTTTTATTTATAAAATTTAAAGTAAAAAATATTACTTAAAAATTTTACAATACCAAATTATAATGTTTTTACCTTTATTTTTATATTTATTTAAACTCTCTAAAACTTAATATTATAATTACTTCCAATTATATCAAAAGCCCACAACTTTAAATTTAAATAATTAGATTATTTAAAAATTTCAAAACTATCCATATTCAATGTAAATTTATATTCAATTTAAATCTACATTAAATCCAAAACTCAAAATGACAATTTAAATTTTATAATGTTATTAAAACCTTTTAAAATATTTAAATTTAATTCAAATTTAAGGTTTAATTATTTGTTAGTTATTACCAGAAAAGCAAGTAACTTGAGTATGCTTTCTCAAGCTCTGACCTTTTCCTTATTTCATGGAAAATTCCAAAGCGTACCCTGGAAAGCTTCGACTCCAACGGAAGTGGGTTAAATACCAGACGAGTGGCGCCGACCTCACGTTCGAAATGGGCTATTAAAATGGCAAGATAAACATAAAGTAAAGATAAAATTTTACTCCTGTAATTTTACGCGCTTGGGTAAATAAAGTGTTCCTGCACTGTCGATTTCTCCCGTCCCATGGCAGTTATAATTTAAGATCCTTTCTGGAGCAGTGGAGAGAATAAATTGTTAAAACCAAGCCCTTCTGCTGAATTCCCATAAGGAAGGTATGAGCTGCAAGAATAAACTTGGATTTCTTTCCTTAGAGAAATAAAATCGCGATCTCTACTGCAAAGTTCTCCGATAAAGTCTGCACTCTAGCGCTTTTATCCGGAAAATCAGTTTAACAAACACTGATCCTAACTCTTGTTGGAGAACTAGTAGTTTTTACAGTTGCTTTACAAACGTGCAACTCTAGTTCTAGAGTAGTGTACCGGAGGGCATCTTTACAAGCAACTCTTGGTGCATAGGTCTAGAGGGTATATCGAGCATCAAATGGAAGGGAATTTGGGGAAATTACTGGAATATAGTGCCCTGCATATGAAGTTCCATGGCTCAGACGATCTGTGTCTACATTCGGGGGGACATGGATTTGATCCCGTGGCCGAGCTACCTGACCTATACATTTTTCGGGGATTCTTCGGGTCGCCAGGCGAATGCTGGGTAGTTTCCTTCATCCCTCGATTTCTTGTCCCTATGTGTCGTTTCAATTGTTATTTCATTCAACCTTCAGGGTTGAATGGTGTCTTTCAGGGTCGGATGCGTCTGTGATGGACTATGGTGATACGTGACAGGGAAAAAGTATGTTCATTGGAAATAGAGAGGAAGCTGCTACCTCTTCAGCAGATTCGGTGCGGCCGCTGCGGACCCGAGCACCCGTGGTATCCGGACAGAACATCTGAGCCCCTTCCGCAAGGGAGCCGTTCGGATTAAGTTGAACTCGGCGTGGCAGTGGACCGAAATGCATGGGAGAGGGTACCTGGGTAGGGATGTGAGAGGCCTTAATGTGCGGTCCCCATGGCCACGCTCGCCAAGGTGCTTCGTGGGTAGGGGATCGTGGGTTCGAGTCCCGCCTTGGTCATGGATGTTATATGTTTGTGCAATGTGCATATGTTTGTGTAAAGGAACAGTAAAACCAGTAATCAACTCCGGCACTAACCTGGAGAGTTAGCAGCTAGTAAATGTCACCCCTACCGAGGAATTCGGTAATCATTAGCTATGGGGTTGACGCGCGTAATTGGTGTATCTACTACCGTAATTGCGGGAGCAACGGGGGCCTGTTATAAAATAGGTAACGGCCTAAAGGAAAACCCCACGGAATTCCCTAGAGTGCCTGTCATACCTGAGTCGTCAGGTCACTGCGGTGTCCCTAAATGTCGGTGATTTTGCTCGGTGCAGCGTGACAGAGAAAAAAAGATGCTCATTGTGAATCTCTCCATTCCGCTAATCGAGATAATCATTAGCAGAATGTTCTTATTACTTAGTTCCTTATAAGTAGAAGGGAACTAAAGGAAAGCTCTATGCTAAAGTTATAGCCAAATGTTTTAAAAGCTGTCGTTATTCCATTATCATTGCAAATCGCTTCTTTGCTTGGCAGGAGTAGAACAAAAGAAAAATTGACACGTCATGTATGAGAAAGTATAAATATTTTACAATTGAAATCTATAACAAGGAATATCTTGGAAACGGTTACTTCCACAACAAAAACGTAAAGTACACAACTTGTGTGTTTTGACGAAATCTACATCTTTCGTGTAGTAACTTTTTGTCTATCTCTTACGGTTTATGAGTTAAGCAAAATTCGGCAAAATTCATCCAGAATAAAGAATTCTTCAGAGGCTATTCCCAGAAAATTCAAGATATACATTTTATTTGCCATGTAAATAGCTTTAATATATGGCATTTTAATCAAAATCGTTAGAGCCTTTTTTAGAAAATAAAATTTTCGAAATTTTAGGCTTGGAAAAGATAATTTGTGGCGGGGGGATTTTCTTGAAAATCTTCGTTCGCATCTTTAGAAGTAATACAACTTTTGGTATTTAATGGTCATTTCGTTTTTGAGCTATGTCGTCCACAGGCACACACATGCACACACACATGGGTATTTTTCAAAAAATCTTATGTGTTCCATTCACATGACTTTCTCTACATTTCTGCAACAAATTCTTGTAAGAAAGCTTATGTTTCCATTTATTTCATGCTAATCGAGAAAAATTAGCAGAAATAGTCGTATTACTTTCCTCAATGCAAGTAGAAGCGAAATAAGTGAGTATCACAGGTTGAAGTGATAGTCAAAATCTGTTGGTATGTGACTGAAGTTCCTTTGTTTGTATGGTCAGGAGTTGACATATTTCTGTATGAGAAAAGTATAAGTTTTTAAAGCTGAAACCAATAACAAGGAATATCTCAAAAACGATCAGCTCCGCGAAAAACATGTGTATAACAAAAAAGTGTTTTTTATCGTGATCTACATTTTTTGTGTAGTAAATTTTTGTCTATCTCTTACGGTTTACCAATTATGCAAAACTCAATAAAATCATCCAGAATAAAGAGGTCTTTAGAGGTTATTCCCAGAAAATTCAAGTTATACATTTTATTTGGCATATAAATATCTTAAATATAACAGATTTTAATCAAAATCGTTAGAGCCATTTTTGAGAAAACAAAAATGTTCGAAAGTTTTTCCATATAAAGGGTGGTTTGGGGTGGGGGATTTTCTTGAAAACCTTCTTGTTGCATCCTTGGAAGATACTGTACTTAAATACTAAGTTTGGTATTTAATTTGGTATTTAACAGTGTTTTTGTTTTGAGCTAAGCTGTCCACAGACACATGGACACACCACACAGGCACACACACGGACTTTTTTCCAGAAATACTTTTTTTTGGATTCGCGGGACCCAAAACATGTATTTCCAGTGAAATCTCAATTTCTAATTTTTGGGTGGATTGCAATACTTCTCTATACACTATGTACATAGTACGTATCGATAAAGTAAAATTGCTTTGTTCGAATTCAGTGGACCCTAAAACATATATTTCGTTGAAATCTCGAGGCCGAAATTTCGGTAGAAGACATCAATCTCTATGCACATTGCACATACGGGGCTAGAGAAAGTAAAAAAAAATGGATACAACATAATTTGTGTGTTTTAACGAGATCTGTAATTTTGTGCAGTAGTTTTTGTCCATCTCTCACGGTTTAACCGTTGTACAAAATATACGTAGTTCATCAAAATAAAGAGGTTTTCAGAAGCTATTCCCAGAAAATGCAAAACATAAATTTCGTTTATCACGAAATTATCTTAACTATATGGCATTTTAATCAAAATCGTTAGAGCCATTTTTGAGAAAATAAAATTTTTCGAAAAATATGTAAAGGGTGGGTGGGTGACTTTCCTAAAAATCCTCATGTCGCATCCTTGGAAGATGCTGAATTTAAATACCGAGTTCAGTATTTAACTAACTCTTCGTTTTGGAACTATTGTGCCCCCCCCCACACACACACACACACACACCATCACCACCACCACACTGACAGAGATAGCACGGTCATTTTTATAAAAATGCTTTTTTGGATTCTTTTTCTGGTAAAATCTCGGTATCAAATTTTTAGTGGAATACTTTCTCTCCACTAAATACATAGTACATATGTGCTGATTTTTTGGTAGTGTTTAACACCCGCTGGTGATACATGGGATGAAGATGGAGCACCGGTGGAATGCGATGGCGGGGGAAACTAGAGAACCCGGAGAAAACACGCCCTTGCGCCGCTTTGTCCACTATGTGCTAGAGAAAGTAATAAAAGGCATAGTCACTTGGTGGTTGAGCAGTCCTAGAAGTCGAAATATATGTACCTCCGTTTCCATAGAAACGAAAAGTAAGAAATACCATAATACAGGAAGTGCAGAGAGGAAAGGAGATGTGGTTATAATACGCTGCAACTCTAATATCCTAACAACCATCGATTTCAGATGGAGTTTTCAAGTGCTCTGTGAGTAAGATGGAGGGGAGGGAAGACAAAACAATGTAGAACGTAATGGCAGATCTCTTCAGCGTCCCATTCCCTCTTCCCTAATACGCCTTATCCCGTGAAGTTAAAAAGTAATAAACATACAAAGTTTTGCTACGAGTACTATACATCTAGTGGTATAGGGAGACCCACTTACCGGTTAAACCTACATTTTTTGCACAATGGAAAAAGTATCGATGTGATGCACCCACATGACCTTCTCTACTCACTATTCTACAAACTATTATTATAAAAGTATATTATTCTATCTACTTTTTGTTAGCCAGCATAAACTGTACCTTCCTTCTGTGATAATTTGCCCCCATTTTTAGGAAATTAATGACAAGTATCCCTTTTGCCTTTTTACTTTTGTACAACGATAAGTACGAAAATCTGATGATATCCATTCACTTGAATTTCTCTACCTGCACTGTAAACAAACTATCCTTTCAAAATAGTATTCTTTTCTACATCATTGTCATATTACTTGCTTACTTTTAAATAGAAGGGAAAAAGGCCGCGCCGTGGCCGAGTGGGTAGACCACTCGCCTCTCACCTAGACTACCGGGTTCGATCACCGCATGTGGGATTTGTGGTGGACAAAGCGGCGCAGGAACGGATTTTCTCCGGGTTCTCCGGTTTCCTCCGCCATCGCATTTCACCGGTGTTCCATCTTCATTCCATGCATCACTGGTGTTACCGCCTGCGGTGCCACAAGTAGTAAAAGTGGACGTAAAAGAAAGGAAATAAGGCTAAATCGACAGTGAAATCTTTTAAAAGCAAGTCGCTATGTGATAAAATTGAAATTCGATCCTCTTCGCATGGTCAGGAGTAGAACAAATGGCATAGTAAATGAATCAGGACTTCCTGTTTGATAAAAATATAAGTATGTATTTTAAAATCGAAACCAATAAATAGGAATATCTCAGAAATCTTTAGCTACCCAAAAAACATGTATGTGACATAAATTGCGTAGTTTAACGAGACCTAAGTTTATCGTATAGTAAGTTTTTGTCTATCTCTTATGGTTACCAGTTAATGCAAAATTCATCCAGAGTAAACAATGTATAGGCTATTTCCAGAAAAATCTATAAATGTATACATTTCGTTTGACATGAAAATATCTGAACTACTTTAATTAAAAACTTTAGTGAGAAAGTCGCTATTTCTAAAAAAAAATGTTTCTCGTAAAGGGTAGTTTAAGATGCCGGGATTTTCTTGAAAAATTTTGTCTCATATTCCTTAGAAGGTGCTGTACTTAATTATAAGTTTAGCATTTACGGGCTTTTAGTTTTTGAGTGATGCTGTTTACTGGCGCACGGACACACACACACATACATACCGGCGGACTTTTTCCCTAAACAGGCTTTTTGGAATTATGGATCCTCAAAAAATGTCTAGCCGGTGAAATTTCGACATCGAATTTTTGGGTGGAATACAAAACCTTCTCCATCCACTGTGTACATTGTACATGCGGACTAGAGAAAGTAAAAAAAAAAAAAAACTGACTGGATGATAAAAATCGCGTTTATTGATTACTGGCTAAAAACTCTCAAGAAAGGAGATTTCATTATCATGTTTGGAAAGACTACAGCATAAACGCAACAACGTCGTTATGTGTCTTTAGACGAAACCTGAATTCACCATTACACCCCGGAGACTAAACAACATCTGGTTGCTGAAGAGAAAAGTGTCCCGAACAAAGCGAACATTATTTTATCGGTGGAAAAAGTGAGGTTAGCGCTATTTTGGGATTCCCAGAGAATCAGTGTGACTGACTATTTGGAGAAGGATAAAAAAGTGACTGTCGCTATTATGCAACTTTACTGGACCGTCTCCACTTTCAGCTGAAGCGGAAGCGAGCAAGATTAGCGAGCAAATAGGGCTGCTTTATCAGGATAATACACAAGCTCACACATCTGCTAGTGCAATGGCAAAAGTGCAAATGGGCTTCGTTTTGAGACTCCCTGAATCCAAAAAACAAACCTTTTTAGAAAAATGTCAGTGTGCGTCTGTCTGTGTGTGGTGTGTGTGTCTGTGGGTAGCATAGCTCAAAAACCAAACGACCATTAAATACCAAACTTGGTATTTAAGTTCGGTACCTTCCAAGCATGCGACACGAAGATTTTCAAGAAAATCTTCCCACCCCCGACTACCCTTAACATGGAAAAAATTTCGAAAATTTTGATTTTCTAATAAATGGCTCTAACAATTTTAATGACAAATAAAATGTATATCTTCAATTTTCTGGGAATAGCCTCTGAAGAGGTGTTTATTCTGGATGAATTTTGCGGAATTTTGCATAACTCATAAACCGTAAGAGATAGCCAAAAACTTACTTAAAAAAGGTGTAGATCTCGTTAAAACACACAATTTATGTTATATACATTTTTTCGTGGAGTTGACCGTTTCTAAAATATTACATGTTATTAGTTTTAGCTTTAACTTTTCTCATACGAGAATTTGACAACTCTTGTCCATACAAGCAATGGTACTTCAATCACATAGCAACAGGCTTTTAAAACATTTGACTATCGATTTAGCCCATGGTACTCGCTTATTTCCCTCCTATTTATAAGTAAGCAAATATTAACACCCTTTCTGCTATTTTTTTTTTTATCGATTAGTATTAATGAAATAGAAAAATAGGTATTTTTAACAATAATTTTTGTAAAGGTGTAGAGAAAGTCAATAGAATGGAACAGATCAATTTTTTTTTTTTTTTTACGTTCTCAAAAACGTTAGTATAATGCATGCAGACGGTAAATATGGTCTCTTACGGCTTAGCAGTTAAGCAAAATTTATCCAGAATAAAGAGGTCTTCAGAGGCTATTCCCAGAAAATTCAAGATATTTATTTTATTTGGGATTTAAATATCTTTAATGTGCGATCTTTAATCAAAATCGTTTAGAACCATTTTTGAGAAAATCCAAAATTTTGAAAATGGGTAGTTAGTGGTGGGGGTGTTCTTGAAAATCTTCGTATCGCATCCTAGGAAGATACTAAATATAAATACCAAATTTGGTATTTGACGGTCTTTTCGTTTTAGAGCTATGCTGTCCGCAATCACGCACGCGAACCTTTTTCTAAAAATCACATGTGTTCCATTCACATGAATTCCTCTACATCTCTGCAAAAAATTATTGTTAAAAAGCTTATACTTCCATTTATTTCATTCTCGTCGAGGAAAAATTAGCAGAAATAGTCTTATTACTTGCTGCCTTGTAAGTAGAAATGAAATAAAATTCCTGAATGAGAAAATATCAGTTTTTCAAAGCTGAAACTAAAAACAAGGATTATCTCAAAAACTATCAACTCCACGAAAAAAATGTGTATAACATAAATTGTGAGTTATATCATGCTTCACATTTTTTGTTTGGTAAGTTTTTGTCCATCTCTTAGGGTTTAGCAGTCATGCAAAATTCCGTAAATTTCATTCAGAATAAGGTAGTCTTCAGAGGCTATTCCAGGAAAATTCAAGATATACATTTCATTTGTCATGTAAATATATTTAATATACGATATTTTAATCAAAATCATTAGAGTCATATAAAGTTCTATATAAAGGGTAGTTGGGGTGGGGGGATTTTCTTGAAAATCTTCATGTCGCATCGTTGGGAGATATGAAACTTAAATACCAAGTTTGTATTTAACGGTATTTTCGTTTTTGAGCTATGCTGTCTTCTGACACACACACAGACAGACAGACAGACAGACACACTCACACACATGGAACTTTTATCCAAAAATGCTTTTTCTGGATTCAGGGGGACCAAAAATATATATTTCCAGTAAAATCTCGGTATCGAAATTTTGGGTGCATTACAATACCTTCTGTATACAATAGGTACACAGTACGTGTAGAGAAAGTAAAAATGTTTTTTTCGTACTCAGGGAACCTCAAAACATATATTTCTGGTGAAATCCTGACATCGAATTTTTGGGTGGTACCTTCTTTTTCCACTGTGTATATTGATCATACGCACTAGAGAAATGAAAAAGAAAGAAAGAATGAAAGAATGGAAGAAAGAATGAAAACCCCACGGGATTATAACAAGAAGAAATGTAGGACTTCTTATAGACACACAAACATATAAACACACACACACATAATGTTTACTTAATATGTTTAAATGGAATCAATAGAGCTTATCTACTTATAAAATTTTATTAATTTTAAAGCCAAGCAATTTCTTATAATTTATTCCCAAAATATATTTTAAAAGTTCCATGTCAATGGGGATTTTTTCTTTACTTATTATTAAAGACAAACAAGTTATTATGTTGATCACAAGGTAGAGTAAGTTTACTATGCACGCACATTTCCTTGCATGCTCGGCTCCCTAGTCTTCATTTGTTAGGTTTCACGCAATTTCGGAGGCAGATCAACAACGTTGAGATTAAAGTACGCTATATAGACAAGAAGTACGCTATACACCCGATATATAGTGACTTCAGTGCTAATGTTTCAATTCTGATTTCATGCACATGCACGTGGGCTGTGTTTCGTTAATAAATTCAGCTAGCTCGAAGTAAATTCTATAATGTATTCACCATAATGGCTGATAAACTAAAAATAAAATGGAGGGAGAGAAATAACACTGCGGAAGTACAGGTGAGATATTTTTTATCATCTTTCCCCTGGCCTTCACTACCTATTAAGTAAAACAAGCTCCCAAGAAAAGGTGCGCATATCGTATGCTATTTGTACAAGATAAAAGCATTGATATAAGATTGAAGATTAGTTCTGGTGGAATGCGATGGTGGGGGAAACCGGAGAATCTAAACCCCGCGTCGCTTTGTCCACAAGTCTCATATTCGGTCTCTTGGGCTCGAACCCGGGCTGCCAGATCGAACCTTCGTGGTAGAGTGGTATAACCACAGTAGGTGGCATAAATACTTATTGTATGAAACATATGTTAATGTAGACAAAACACTTTAAATACCAGGGGAATACATTCACGTGACTTTCTCTACATGTTTTGCGAACAAATTGTTCCTACATAAGATTATTCTTTTATTGCATCGTGCTAATGAAGACAAGTATTAACAGAAATGGTCTAATTACGTGCTTCCTAGTACGTAGGAGAAAAATAAGGGAATACAAAAAGCTAAAGGGATAATTGTATCTTAAAAGCTGGTCGCTTTGTGATGCAATTGAAATTCAGTTCTCTTTGTATAGGCAGGAGCAAAACAAAAGAGATATGAAATGTTCTCCGTTTGAGAACATTTTAAGTATTTTAAAACCGAAACCAACAACAAGGAATATCTCGGACATAAATTGTGTGCTTTGTGTAGTAAGCTTTTGTCTATCTTTTACGTGATACCAGTTATGATATTTAAATCAAAATCGTTAATCATTTTGACAAAAAAGGGTGGTTTGGGGTTGGGGATTTTCTTGTTTATCTTCATGTCATATCCTTGGAAAACGCTGTGCTTAAATATCAGGCTTGTTATTTAACTGAGTTTTGCTCTTGAGATATGATGTTTACAGACACACACACATGCACACATACACACTCGAATCTTTATCTAAAAATGCTTTTTTGAATTCATAGAGTCTCAATTCAATCGTGAATTCTTAGTATCGAATTTTTGGTGAATAACAATATCTTCTCACCCACCTGGGTAGTGTGGTGGTAGCGTGTCTGCCTCACATTCAACAGGTCCCGAGTTTAAATCTTATTATGGGCGATTTACTCGGATAAAGCTTTTTTCGAGGTTTTCCCTTATCCTGTGATTTTCTTGAAAATCTTCGCGTTACATCCTTTTTCTAATTTCTTTTTTTTTTCTCTTTCTTTTTACTTTCTCCAGCCCCGTATGTACAATGTACATAGGGATAGAGAAGTATTGTATTCCACCTAAAAATTCGATGTCGAAATTTCACTGGAAATACATGTTATAGGAGCTCCTGAGTCCAAAAAAAGCATTTTCAGAAACAGGTCCGTGTGTGTGTGTGTGTGTGTCTGTGGACAACATAGCTCAAAAACGAAAAGACGGTTAAATACCAAACTAGGTATTTAAGTTTGGTATCTTCCAAGGATGCGATACGAAGATTTTCAAGAAAATCCCCCACCCCTAGCTACCCTTTACATGGAAAAAAAATTCGAAAATGTTGTTTTTCTTAAAAATGGCTCTAATGATTTTGATTAAAATACCACATATTAAAGCCATTTCTATCACAAATAAAATGTACATCTTGAATTTTCTGAGAATAGCTTCTAAAGACCTGTTTATCATTGATGAATTTTGCTTAATTAGGTATAACTAGTAAACTGTAAGAGATAGACAAAAACTTACTATACAAAAAACGTAGGTCTTGATAAAATACACAAGTTATGTAATATACATTTTTTTCGTGGAGCTTATCGTTTTCGAGGTATTCCTTGTTATTAGTTTCAGTTGCGAAGTACTTACACTTTTCTCAGACGGGAGTGTCCGTTTTTCTTTTGCTCTAGTCCTGGCCAAGCAAAGAAGCAATTTACATTGACAATCGAATAACGACAGCT